>CM029452.1:8452819-9842604 GCA_017140165.1 Eucalyptus shirleyi | reverse complement strand
GATACATTCATGATTTCGATTTTTTTTTTTTAAAAAAAAAAAAGTTGGGATAAGGGCGCGTTTGCTTGAGTGAAGAAGTTTCCTGCAAATTAGTTTTATGAATTTTCATGGTCTTGGTAAGGATGGGCTTGGCGAGGCCTAGGTGGCCCTACCTAATGAGCCACTCTGGCGATTATGACATTTGGAAAGTTATGAAGGCAACCACGAGTACAATCGAGGGGATTGCTCCAGTGAAAAGCATCACATGCCATGCATATTTGAGGAGGAATTTGGAGAAGATGTAATTTGATAGATTGCCAAAAAGAGTACCAACGCTAATACACACCTAAATGATGGAAACAAAAAAATGAAAAAGATGGCACAAAATGAGAAAGGAAAAAAAAAAGAAATGAAAATAAATAAGTACCTCAGGAAAGGAGATTAAGATGCCACCAGAAGGCATGGGAGATCTCGGTCGCGTAGACTAGGGCAATTATCAAGGCGAAGCTTGCGCCGAGGCTGGCCAAGGAGCGCCAACCAGCAATTTGGCAAAATTTTGGGCCGAACCCATAATGACGGGCCCAACGAAACATATGGCCCCCGCCATCACAATTGTCCAACGGCGACTAAATTTCTTAGAAATCACTGTTGCTGACACCACCCCAAGCAATGAGAACATAGCAAGGATGCTCGTCATGAGCTGAAACTACAAATCGCTTAGAGTGAGGTCCGTCTTGATATATGGCGCATGCCCGATCATCAGCAATTGAACTACCAAAAATTCAAAATAATAATGTACGTGCGATAAACGTGCAACATACGTGCGATATCCGTGCAACGTACGTGCGATATAATTCCTTGAAGAAAATGATGGTGTAGATGTGTTACGAGCCCACGCATCTTCCCCATCGTCTTCTAGCTCTATCTCTATCCCGTGTGCTCTGAAAGCCTCCACATCCTCTTCTTGCTGGTGTCCCAACCCATCTCTCCCATTCTCTCCTTCTTCTCCTTCATGGAACATTTGCAACAAAAATGTCCGGTAGCTATCGTTCAGCTCTTCATCTCCTTCATTAAACATCCGCAACAAAAATTTCCAATAGCTTATAAGGCTTGGGTCAATCTAACCTGTGTAACACGTTTTAAAGCCGTGAGGGAAGAGACCGTGGCTGAGATGGCGGTTGGGCGGGTGACCCAAAGCGGACAATATTACACAGTGGGGCTCGGGATGTTACAATCTGTGCTTCTATAACCCTACCTTTTAATAGATTCATTTCAAGATTTAGGAAAAGAAGTGGTTGCTTATTGGAGCACGGACCATTTATGTTGGGAAAATAATTTGTTGATCCTATGTGCTGTCAAATTTTGAGAAAGTGCATTTATATAGCCATTGATACCAATTGGTCTTTCAGAACATGGCTTTTGTATGTTTCTGCTGATTAATCGGTAATTAAAGATTATGGAAAATTGTGCCTGCCGTTGTATCTTATAATGTTCTACTGGACAAATGCATTGTAGGGTCGGGTTACGCTGCAATCGACTCGGGATCCATCTTATTCTAGAGGTTTCTTTTCCGCCCAATCCGTCACTGGATTTCTATCTGATGTCTATTCTCCGGCGGCAGATGAATTGGGGAAGATATATTTGGTTGCAGATGAAAGGGTATCCACCAAACCAGAGCACTATCTTCATAAATTTTCCCATTATAGTTTCGTTCTTGGTTGTACATTTTTTTCATATAGTTTATGGTGCCAACGATAGGTTCAAGTGGCGGTTTTTGATCTTCGTGAGGAGATTGCAAAGGAGTTGTTGAGTTAGCCAACACCACCTGGGAACATTATTACAAGAATTTCCAAGGTTGTGTGAGAGCTCAAGATACCTCATAGGGTTGAGATTACTATGGTTCACTTAAATGCAATTGCTTCCATACTTAGATGTTGCCATAGCGTCAGTTTTGGTGCTAATTGTCACGCCCCGAACCCCAAGCGCGCGCACATCCCACTGCAATCGATCAAATGTGACATTCCTAGGTAGTGTCGCCGACCCCATTGATTTATTAATGCGCAAGGGGAACGTATTATAAAACCTCTGACAATAAAATACGAGATAGAAAAGCAAAAAGCAAAACCACAACATAACACTTTCATAATTCAACAGAATTACAAACAGAGGTCTACGGCCAAAAGTCTACTAAAGATCGGCTCTTAAAAAGAAATTGTCCTACGACCTATAAGTTGGACACGTTTTCCAATCTTATGACTTCACCTCTACAACTCCTCAAGGCCAACCAAAGCTATCTGGTCGCTCCGTCCACCAAGGACCTGAAATTTTAATCCCACAACCGGGATGAGACGATGTCTCAACAAGTTCAACTCCCAAAACCCCTATTAGAAAGAAAATACGCCCCGGTGGCCTAGCCACATCACACAAAAGACTTACCTCACATTAGCCTTCATCTGCAGGTTAACACAATTTATATAATTCAACTACGTACAATTATAATAACTAAACAACCATGGCACAATCACATCATCAGACCAATTCAACCACTTGGATCGTCTCAGCGATCAATCGACTTGGCCGATTATATGTCAATTCAACAAATCAATCATTACTCTTAATCACGGCCCCACTCGGCACGACCTTTATCAGGTGGCAATTCACGGCCTCTCTAGGCGCAACCTTTATCAGGTGGCAATTCACGGCCTTTCTAGGCGCGACCTTTATCAGGTGGCAATTCACGGCCTCACTGGGCACGACCTCTAATAGGTGGCATATCACGGCCTCACTGGGCGCGACCTCTAATATGTGGCATATCACGGCCCCACTGGGCACGATCTCTAATAGGTGATTAATCACGGCCAACTCTTCCATAAATTTCGACACTTGGGACTTTATAAAAAGAATCCCTATTTATCACAATCACACTCAATTTACCACAATCAATCATCAAATTCAAATTCTAAATACACAGCAGCGATCGGCACGAAATTCCGAGAGTTTAGGGTCCCGACGAAATTTTCGAATTTTAATAAATAATTAATTTTATTCCAAAAATTAATTAAATAATAATATCCATAATTTTTCGCAATCCACACTCAATTTACAATATTCAACCATCAATTTCAAAATCCGAATACACAGCAGCGATCAGCACGAAATTTTGAGCAACCGGGGTCAAAAATAATTTTTCTGATTTTTTTAAATAATAATATTTTAATAATTTCGGATTATAATATAATATTATATTTTCTAGAATTTCGAAGCACTTAAATAATTCAAAACTAAAATCATTTTATGTCACATCAAGGCTTAACTTTAAATAACTTCTTTTAACCTTTAATTTAAACACACTTTAACATAAACCAACCTCTTAATCCAATTTATAGTTAAATACACTAATCCACACACCTAAACTTAATTTAAACTAAGCACACTTAGGGCATCATTAACACTCTAATCAAGATTTAGTGAGTTAAACTCACCGGATTAGCGAGCCAAGCGGACCAAAACGACGGGGACAATGCGAGGATCGACTTTCCTCAAAGTGGGCCGAGCATCCGGGCTCGGGAAGGCGGCCGAAACGGGCCAAACGTGGGCTGCAATACCCATTTCTGCAACCTTCTGCTCGCTGCTGGTTGGGGGCGGATCCGGCGCCGGTTTGGGTCGGAATGGGCGGAGGAACGACGGAGGAGCTGAACCGGACTTAGACGGGGCTTCACGGTGGCCGGAGGTGGACTGGACGGCTCCGGCGAAGCTCCACCAGATCTGAAATGGCTGTTGGAACTTGGCTGAAGCAGGGACGACGGCAGCAGGAGGCGGAGACGTGCGAGCGGCACGGGGCAGACGTGCAGCAGCGGCGACGTCAACGATGGCATGCGGGTAGCGACGGCGACGAGCAGCCGAGCAAGTGGCAAAGGGGTGTGCGGCGTGTGGCTCGCGTGGGCGAGGCGGTGACGGGTGGCGAGGCGAGGCGCGTGCGGGAGCAGGGTGCCGCGCGGTCACGTAAGGCGGCGACAGCACCGGCGGCGACGAGCGGGCAGGCGGAGGGCAGCCGATCGGGCATGCGGCTAGCCTGGCCGATCGCACATCCTCTCCCCCCCCCCCTTTCTCTCTCTTCTCAAGGTTGAAGAAGAAGTGGTGGGGCCCTTCACTTTTTGGGGGATTAAATCCACCCCTCCACTTGTCAAGATCTCCACCAAATGGGCCACCCACCATGACATCACTCCATGATGTCATTATCCATTAACTCATTTCCTCTATAACATATTTCAATGGGTCCAAATCAATTTCCACCGGGGTCCATTTCTTTGTACATCAAAGTCTTTAATTTCCAATCGATTCTCTTCCAACTGAGTCCAATTAAAGTCCATAAAATTAACCCAATGTCACCACACTTCAATTCACATCTTCACTTCCCCATAGAGCTAACTTAAGTCCCAAAAGCAAGACCAAGGCGGGCTTACTAATTTCTCGAGCTAAAATAGCCATTCTCGGATTTAATTTGCCAAAGAACTCCGATTGCATGAAAAATCTTCCAAAGATGGGTTAATATTCATAAAATGATTTGTGACACACCATATTTCCAATTTCTGAATTCGATCTCAATTCCACGGTTAATTTCACTTTGGCACGATACTAGCGCGGCCCAACCTACCGGGTAGCCTTTAGAAATTTTCATGCATTTGACCTGTGGTTAATCATCTCAAGCCACAATGTACATCTTTGAAACATTGGCGACTTTCGGTTGTCCGGGTAATCTCAAGGTTTCAAATACGAACACAAGGTACCAAATCGATAGAAAAGTCGATCCAGTGTCGGTCGACAAGGATTATGCAATCCGGTGGAATCACCCACACTCGATCACATGCCTCTGTCGAGTTGACCTATTTCCGATCTCTAATCGATTTTTAATTGTGCCGTAATGACCTTTGCAGATTAGCTCGGTCGAAAGGTCGCTTCCTGGTCAATTCTCGAGTCTTATGCATTAGAAACTCTTAACGGCTTCACCTGATAGATTAGTTTTCACATGAGTGGCCGACTCAAGAAAATGAACTATATACATGCCAACGAAATGCCCGTCTCCATTTATTGAAAATAGAATCAAAAAATCGGGATGTCACACTAATTGCATTTTTAGAGCTAATTCACTTTTCCTTTATATTGACAGTTACCTGCTCTGTAAGATGATTTGCCCCCTAGTGATTTATATCGATGACTCAAGTCTTAGAGACCGGAGAGGATCGAGATCCTCCCAAAGTTGGGGCAGTGGTCGTGATGTTGATGATGATGTTGGTCTATTTAGACGAGGCGCCCGAGGTTCCAGAATTGAAAATAGCTGGAGTCGCCCCTCAAGAAACAATGATAAGCAGGAAGAATCTATTAAGCCTACCATAAAGGATGCAGGCAAGAACAAAATCAAAGCCTTCTTCCACTAAGCAGGAAGAATCTTAAGAAACAGCATGATAGAGAAATTCAGGACATATGCCTAATGGGAGACATCCATATGCAAATGTTAGTGAATCAAACAAGCATCTTGATTGGGGAAAAAGATATCAAATATGAGGGAATTAAAATTTATGCCATATCAGCAACTCCAACTTCAAAGCGTACCATTCTAAGTGATCTCATCACGGTAGGAGATGCTTTCCCCATATTTGATATCTTTTTCCCCAATCAAGATGCTTATTTGATTCACTAACGTTTGCATATGGATGTCTCCCATTAGGCATATGTCCTAAATTTCTCTATCATGTTGTTTCTTAAGATTCTTCCTGCTTAGTGGAAGAAGGCTTTGATTTTGTTCTTGCCTACATGCTTTATGGTAGGCTTTAATAGATTCTTCTTGCTTGTCATTGTTTCTTGAGGGGCAACTCCAGCTATTTTCAATTCTGGAACCTCGGGCGCCATGTCTAAATAGACCAACATCATCATCAACATCACGACCACTGCCCCAACTTTGGGACGATCTCGATCCTCTCCAGTCTCTAAGACTTGGCCGACGACTCTTGTCTCTACTAGAAAATCTACCATATAAATCACTAGGGGGCCCATCATCTTGTAGAGCAGGTAACTGTCAATATAAAGGAAAAGTGAATTAGCTTTGAAAATGTAATTAGCACCAAAACTGACGCTATGGCAATATCTAAGCATGGAAGCAATTGCATTTAAGTGAACCATGGTAATCTCAACCCTATGAGGTATCTTGAGCCCTCACACAACCTTGGAAATTCTTGTAATAGTGTTCCCAGGTGGTGTTGGCTGACTCAGCAACTCCTTTGCAATCTCCTTAGGAAGATCAAAAACCGCCACTTGAACTTGTCATTGGCACTATAAACTATATGAAAAAAATGTACAACCAAGAACGAAACTATAATGGGAAAATTTATGAAGATAGTCTGGTTTGGTAGATACCCTTTCATCTGCAACCAAATATATCTTCCCCAGTTCATCTGCCGCCGGAGAATAGACATCAGATAGAAATCCTAGTGACGGATTAAGCGGAAAGGAAACCTCTAGAATAAGATGGATCCCGAGTCAATTGCAGCGTAACCCGACCCTACAATGCATTTGTCCAATAGAACATTATAAGATACAGCAGCAGGCACAATTTTCCATAATCTCTAATTACCAATTAATCAGCAGAAACATACAAAAACCATGTTCTGAAAGACCAATTGGTATCAGTGACTATATAAATGCACTTTCTCAAAATTTGACAGTACATAGGATCAACAAATTATTTTCCCAACATAAATGGTCCATGCTCCAATAAGCAACCACTTCTTTTCCTAAATCTTGAAATGAATCTATTAAAAGGTAGGGTTATAGAAGCACAGATTGTAACATCCCGGGCCCCACTGTGTAATATTGTCCGCTTTGGGTCACCTGCCCAACCGCCATCCCAGCCACGGTCTTTTCCCTCACAGCTTTAAAACGCGTTACACAGGTTAGAGGGACCCAAGCCTTATAAGCTATCGGGAATTCTGTTTTTATTATGTCAAAAATGCATATTACCCAAAAGATTAACGCCAAATATATATCCCATCTAAAATATTCCATCAAAACCTTCCAATTTTCAGCGAAATACACCTCTCGGTATATATCGTTTGAATATATAAAAGCTTTACTAAATATATCAAATCGTTATTCCTTATCAGAAAAAGATGCGTCTAAAATTATATGCTATGCATTTTTATTTTATTTTTTTGGGTTAAAATTAATCCCTAATTTTTATGCAAAAAATCAATGACTGGATCGTCAAAATTTAGGTGTATACAACTATCCCTCTTTAAATGTGAGCTCATAGAGGTTGCATTCAAAAACAAATTGAGACCTAAGTTTTAATTATGCACATGCATTGAATGATTTTTGTTGGAAAGTGATTTTTTTTTTTTAAACAATTTATGTGATGCATGGGAATGCTAATATAAATGGTAAAGGGAGCTACTTGGAATAACTTACCTTCGAAGAGAATTGAGTAATTCAAGATAGTTGGTGTTACATGTCTAGAACCCGTACCTTTCTACGGTCGCCCAAAATAGTAATGAGGCTTTGTAAGGAGACTGCTTTCCTAGAACTCATACTTCTCTACGGTTGCCTAGTATGGTAGTTTTTGGTTGTCTAGGACCTGAATCTTTCTTTGGTCGCCTTAACGAAAAAATTGGTTTCTCAGGACCCGTATCTTTCCATGGTCGCCTGAATGGGAAACAGATGTTATCTAGAACCCGTACCATTCTACAATCACCTAAACGAGGATTCACTTTCTAGAACTCGTACCTTTCTACGGTCGCCTCAATGGGAAACATATGTTATCTAGGACTCGTAACATTCTACGGTTGCCTAAACGGGGATTCACTTTTCAGGACTCGTACTTTTCTACGATCGCCTAAATAGGAAACGACTTTCCTAGGACCTGTACATTTCTATGGTCGCCTATTAGAGCCATAAACATTGTCTAGGACTCGCACCTTTGTACAGTCGCCTAAACGGAAAATCACTTTTTAGGACCCACACCAAACTACAGTCGCTTGAATGGGGAGATTGCTTTTCCCAAACCGTACCTTTTTACGGTCACCTATTAGAGCAACAAATATTGTCTAGGACCCATACTTTTCTACGGTCGCCTAAATGGGAAACAGCTATTGTTTAGGACCCGTACCATTCTATGGTCACCTAAACGGGAAATCACTTTTCAAGGACCTATACTTTTATATGGTCGCCTGAATGAGAAATGGCTTTTCCAAGACCCGTACTTTTCCAATGGTCGCCTGTTAAAGCTACAAATATAATGTCTAGGACCCATACATTTCTACGGTCGCCTAAACAGGAAAACATTTGCCAGGACTCGTACCTTTTTATGTCCTGAATGGGAAACAGATATTGTCTAAGACCCATACCATTTTACAGTCGCTTAAACGGGAGATCATTTTTCCAAGATCCCGTACCTTTCTATAGTCGCCTAAATGAGATGTCAAAATTTTGGAACCCAAAATACCTAGATCCAAACTAAGATATAATGAGAAAGATCGAAAATCATTCACATCCAGAGTGAAATGTTTAGATGAAAATATTTTGTGACATTCAAATCCAAACTAAGATGTCAACAATTGATTAAAAGATTTTGTTGAAATCTACAAACTCTCAATTTCTGAAAAGGAAATCAAGTTAGAGAAGCATGCCGAGTCGATGAAAAGAACTCTAGACTACGAAAGCACACTAGGTCGATGAAAAGAACTTTGGGCTACGAAAGCACATTAGGTTAATATAAAAGACACTAGGCTATGGAAGCATGTCGGGTCGATGAAAGGGACTCTAGGCTACGAAAGCACGCCAGGTCAATATAAAGGACACTGGGCTACAGAAGCACGCCAGATCGATGAAAGGGACTCTAGGCTACGAAAGCATGCGAGGTCAATATAAATGACACTGAGCTACGAAAGCACGTCGAGTCGATGAAAGGGACTTTGGGCTACGAAAGCACGTTAAGTTCATATAAAGGACACCGGGCTACGGAAGCATGTCGGGTCGATGAAAAGGACTCTAAGTTACGAAAGCGCACGAGGTCAATATAAAAGACACCGGGCTACGGAAGCATGCTGGGTCGATAAAAAAGACTTTGGGTTGTGAAAGCACATTAGGTCAATATAAAGGACACCGAGCTACGAAAGCACGCCGAGTCGATGAAATGGATGTTGGGTCACAAAAGCACACTAGGTCAATATAAAGGAACAGCTTGACCGAGTCAAGTGTCAATAATACCCGCACAATGACAAATATTTAGAGTATGGGTAAAGATATATACTTGGTGATATCTCTGATTCTTGGGGATATGTCTTCTGGAACTTAAATATCCTGTGGACGCCTCTCACCTCTTGGTAGAAATAAATTTTGGAACATAAAAAAAACACCTTGAATGTTCATGATGGATTCTCATCTCCTAATATCATGAGGCATTCTGAAATGAACCTAAATGTTAGGAGCTCTTGGGTCTTTAAAAAAACATTACCTATCAGACATGATTTAAAGCAAAAAATGCATTTACCAAAAAAATAAACAATTAAGGCTATTCTGGAATGCAAACTTCAAAATCCACTGAAAGTTATCAAGTCAATCGGAGTTCATGCATAATGACCTTTGCATCACCCAAATTTCCACTAGAGAGAATTATCGTTCAAGACAATTTTCACTCATGACATGGATTTCCTAAGAATACTAAATGAGATACTTTTAGTTAGAAATGATTTTCACACACTCTCATTCAAAATGGCTATTTTAGAAGAATCATTTCATCTCATTATATCGACAAGGGTCCGAGTATTCTCGCAAGCGGTACGACCTTACCAATCTAAGAGATCTTTAACAAGGACTGTAATGTGGACTTGGTCAATAGCTTAACAAATGGACTTTTTGAGTCAAGGCTATTGAAAGAACAACTTCGTAGTCATTTATGGGTTTACAAGTCAAGAACCTTGCAAAATGAGAAAGAAATCATCTTTCCTGCACTTCTTCAAGGGATGCTTAAAACATGTGAATCCCTATGTTAATTCGAGTGCCCTAATTAGAGAAGACTTTGTAAGGGATGTAACATAGGCTGGGTTCTTGGGTTGAGAAACAAAAAGATCATTAGGCTCAAAATGTGTAAATGGTGAAAGTTGATGATCATCTTGGCATTGCCACCAATTTTCTCTTTATTAGGGATTGTCATTAGGAATGCACTATAGATCTTGACTCTTTGAGTATTGCTCTATTAGGATACAATTTTTGCAACTGATAGTCATTTATTTGACATTTCTATGGGCATCGGCCTTGCTTGTACCAAGCGCATTGCTTTTTTCATGCCCTTTAGTTCTATTGAATGACCATATGGTGTTTTTTAACATTTGGACTTTTGGGAGGTCTTCGTCTTCTGTCAGCACTCTAGACCATATTGTTTGAATAATTACTAAATTTGATAACACGTGAGAGTTGACTAGTGTACCAATTTTGGATTTTACTCTCATTTTGTCACAGTTGTACTAATTTTTTGATTTTCTAATGGTATTAATCTAATTTAAAGGAGAGTGGCAAGCAAAGTCGCAACTCTTGCTTGGCAAGGTGTGCGACTCACCCAAGTCTGGCGAGGGTTAGCTGGCTATTACTTGTGTCGAAATGTGCCAAACTAGTATGTCTATAAAAAATTTATCAAAAATTAATTTTTTGGCTAGAAAAAATCCAAATTATTGCATCTTTGATGAATTTATCCCAAACTAATACACTTATGATAAATTTACCATCTTTTAGTTTTCGTTAAATTTTACTATCAAATTGATGGATTTGATGACACATGAGAATTGATTGGTGATCCAATTGTGGATTTTACTCTTTTTTTGTCATAGTTATACTAGTTTTGTGTTTTTTGGTGGCATAAATCTAAGTGAGGATATATTTGCCACAAATGTATCGGTTTTGGTTTTGGTGGTCAAAAAATTAGTTTTGGGGTAAATATGTTACAATTGTATCATTCTGAGGTTTTTTTATAGTTATTTGTGGTAAATTTATCAATGGTGTACCAATTTGGATTTTTTGTAGTTAAAATTAGTTTGAGGTACATTTACCATAGTTATATCAATTTTGGGATTTTCATAATATTAAACTTTTTTCTTTTTGGAATTTTGGAGAGAGGGTGTGCGATTTCTTGCTTAGCAAGGGACAGGCTTGCCTAGGGCCAACGAGGGTTAGCCATCTCTCGCTTGTGTCAAAAGCCCAAAACTAGTATGCTTACAACAAATTTGCTATAAATTAATTTTTTTGATAACAAATTTGATAAATTTATCATAAATAGATACACTTGTGACAAATTTACCTTCTATTAATTTTTGTTAATTTTACCATCAAATTGTTGAGTTTATTGATACGTGAGAGTTGCCTAGCGTACAAATTTGGGAATTTATTCTCTTTTTATCATAGCTTTACTAATTTTATGATTTTTTTTGTAGTATTAATCCAATTTAAAAGATGATAAATTTGTCACATATGTATCAGTTTGATTTTGACAGTAAAAAAATTAGTTTGTGGTAAATTTGTTATAAGTGTATCGGTTGGAAGTTTTTATGGTTATTTAGGGTAAATCTATCATAGTATACCAATTTATAGTTTTTTTTATGGTTAAAAAATGAATTTGGGTAAATTTGATACAGATATATTACTTTGGGATTTTTCATAATATTAACCTTTTTTTTTTTTTGGATTTTGGAGAGTGGGCGAGCGAAATAGCAACTTTTGCCTAGCAAGAGGTGCGACCCACCTAGGGTCGGCAAGGGTCAGCTAGCCCTCGCCTGTGTCAAAAAGCTCTAAACTAGTACATTTGTCATAAATTTAAGATAAACTAATTTTGACAAAAAAAAAAAAACCCTTGTTACATCATTGATAAATTTGGTGTATTTGTGATAAATTTATCCTCTATTAGTTTTTATTAAATTTTATTGTCAAATTGTTGAGTTTGATGACATGTAAGATTTGACTAGTATACCAATTTGAGATTTTACTCTTCTTTTGTTGTAGTTGTGTTGGTTTTGTATTTTTTTTTATATTAAACTAATTTAAAGGATGGTATATTTGTCACTAATATACCAATTTTGATTTGGGTAGTCAAAAAGTTAGTTTGGAGTAAATTTGTTATAATTGCACTAGTTTATACTTTTTTTTTTTATAGTCATTTAGGTTAAATTTATCAATGATGAATTAGTTTAGGATTTTTTCTGGTTAAAAAAATTAATTTTGGGTAAATTTATCAAAAATGTATTAGTTTTGGGTTTTTTCATGATATTAATATTTTTTCTTTGTGTTTTTGGACTTTTGCCTGGCCATATTTGGAGAGGAGTGCGACTCGCCTAGGGTTGGCAAAGTTCAACTGGCCCTCACTTGTGGCTGGCAAAATTGAAAGGTTTTGAACTAAATTAACAAAAGGGCAATTGATTTATGACTTTTTGGATAAAGATTTCAGTACATAAACCTTTACCAAAAAAAAAAAAAATCGGTACATAAAAATAATCAGCAATACCTGGATTTATCCTCGTAATGCCTAAGATAGGTGTAATGCCAACATGTAAATCTTGGTCTTAGGAACACAATTTTTGAATGAAGCAAAAAAGTTAGCACACCAAAAAAATAATCACAAAGACGAACCGTATGACAAATGCAATTCTAGCCTTTTCATATGTCGCATTCATTTTACCATGCGGGGTTAATACCAATATTGGTACCGCATAAGTCAGCGCGGAGAAAATTATGGCTACCCAGATGATTAATATTGCAAGTTTTGTACATATCAGCTGCATTAAAGACATGCTGCTAATGAGAAGTAAAATAGCAGTAAATAATGATAGGATACAAATGGTATTGTATGACACAAAAGATGTATGTTCATCATGATACTTGTAAACCATTATGGCGATGCCCGCGTTGTAATGTTTTTTGGCTACGGAATCCCCCTGCCATACGCCTCCAAGAGGACTCATCGCTGCTTGAAAAGCCATGGTGGCAAGTAAGATTGCAACAACCATCACAGACTACATACCTTTTTGCCAATCTATGTTTTTTGCCTCTTATTTGGTTGTGCTACATACGGACAATATTCCCTCTCGGAGGTGGCCATATCCTCCATAAATAAAAATTACAATTTTGTGAACTTCTAAAGAGGAATAACCTTTCTTTATCATTTCACAAAAAAAGTAACTTTTATTTGTAGAGAACATGGCCACCTCTGGAGGGAATACCGTTTTTGTGTCAAACAACCAAATGAGAGGCAAGAAAACAATTGTCCATAAAAAGGTATGTAGTTTTGATGGTCGTCGCAATTTTACTTGCCACCATAGCCTTTCAAGGAGCAGTGTGTCATCCAGGAAGAATTTGGGAAGCCGACCTCGTGGCCGAAAAGCATTACACAACGCATATTGCCATAATGGCTAACAAGCATCATGATGAGCATACATTTTTTTTGTCATGCAATACTATTTGTTTCCTATCGTCATTTACGACAATTCTGCTTCTCATTAGCAGCGTGTCGTGATGTGTACAAAACTTGCATATTAATTGGGTTGCTATAATTTTCATGGCAGTGACTTACACGGTACTAATATTGGTATTAACCCCGCATGGTAAAATGAATGTGACATATGAAAAAACTAGAGCTGTAGTTATGATATGAGTTGCCTTGCCTTTATGATTATTCTTTTGGTTTGCCAACTTTTCAGCTTCATTTGAAAATTGTCGTTAAGACCAACATGTGGATGTTGGCATCACACCTATATCTAACATGCCCCCCTTTGCAATTCGCAATCACAGTGTAGAATGTCCAACGGATAGATACTATACACATCCAATGCATGACTTCTTTATATTGCGTTGACTGTTGTGTGTTGATATGTTTCACGATATTACTAATTTTCGCCATCTTCCTTTGCCTACTTTTTAGGTCCATGGAAAAATGTTTCGGTGAATAAATATGTGCAGCACGGACATATATGACACTGGAAGCAAGTGATGTGAGGAGCTTGAAGACAGTAAAATCGAGTCCGCACACGTCTTTAATGTTGGTAGCGCTGGAAGGTTTTGTAGGACCATATTGTACTCCCATTTTTAGGCCCCATTCCCAACACCCCCTACCACCACAACCAAAAAATGGGAGTACAATATGGTCCTACAAAACCTTCCAGCGCTACCCACATTAAAGACATGTGTGGACTCAATTTTACTGTCTTCAAGCTCCTCACATCACTTGCTTCCAGTGTCATATATGTCCGTGCTGCACATATTTATTCACCGAAACATTTTTCCATATACCCCATATTGAAAGTCGTCAGACTGATTGTGTCCAATCTCACAGTCAATACATCCACCAAGGCCGATTGGAAAGCTGCCCTCTTGGTGGAAAAACTAGAGACCTACGAGAGCAACACTTGGCATTGGCATCAATGGAGCCATTCGTGCTATGGGTTGCTGGTAGGATTATGATAAAGGCGAATATGATGGAGAGGCCTGAGGAGGCAGTGTTTTAGTACATGGATTAAGAGTGGAGGTTTGTGAGGATATTGGCTATAAAATTGGGTATGAGGATGCAATATGTACGTGCTTGGGTCGTGGTGGAAGAAGTACTACGGCCTCATTAAAGCACACTATGAAAACTTGAGGTATCCTTTTCTTTTCCATCTATAATTTAGTGTTTATGATTTTTTTTTCACTTCTACTTTATTGTTAAATGATTGTGAGGCATTTATAAAATGCAGTGAATATTCTAAGACAAAGTCCAATGTTATATGGAATTGTTATTTATGAAAGATGAGTATGCGTTGCATGAAGTGCATCACTCTTACTAAATAGAACGTTTGTCTAATGTATATCAATGAATTAAGATTTGAAATATTATTTAAATCGCTAGTATTTTGCCCAATATTTAACTTAATTAATTTTTTAAAATAAAATTTGGTACTTGTGAATCTCAACAGATGAGATAGCTTGCAAGTTACAACCCGGCCCCATGTTGATATATATATATATATTTGGTAAAGCCATGTTGATATATATTTAGTACTTGCGAATTTCTTATATCATTAAAAAATCACAGATCACTAAATTATATGAAAAATAAAAGAACATTATGGCCAATAAGAATTCAAGGCGGGCTGATGAATGTTACTATCAATAGCAGCTCCTAAGCTGGGTCTGTGGATGGATTCAGTCAAATTTGTTATAAGAGCACAACAGAAGATTATAGCCAACGACTAAATTATCGCTGGAAACTAAAGCTTCACTCCCCCGTAACTTTGCAAAAACAACTTTCATGTCGTCACAATGAGCTTCAATGCCATCATAGCCCTTCTTTCACAGCCCAAACACGTATGTGCCTCGCATCCTCAGACCCACCCTAACAACCACTATCCCTATGGACCTCCACTCATAATCTACCTTCGACACCATTGCCTCCTTAGGCCTCTCTATTGTCATCTTCGCCTTTATCAAGGCCTGTTGGCCAACCGTAGCACGATTGGCTCTAATGCCAAGGATTGTACTAGATCTCGATGATATAAGATGAAACAATTGACTGCACGGAAGTATAGGAATTCGTAATTCTTTGATTTCGCCACCAAGAGGGTGGCATTTCAATTAGTCCTGATGGATATAATGACTATAATATTGAACATAGTCAGCCCCACGACTTTCAATATTGGGTAATTAGGTCCATTAGGGAGGTAGAAGAAGATGGCAAAAACGAGTAACACTATGAACTAGATTAATATGACAATCAATGTGCAACAAAGAATCCATGCGTTGGATGCGTCTGGCATCATTTGTTGGACATTTTGCATCACAGCCACAGGTTGGAAGGGAGGCGTACGACTGAGACAGGTGGGCATAGTGAGGAAAGTAGGCCCTCGCCGGCCCTTATTAGTGGCCAGTTCATCTAACCACGGGCAGAGGCGAGGAAGGTTGCCCCTCGCAGGGATTCTACTATCACCCGGACAATGACTAGCTAAGCTTGATCGATATCATCTCCGTCAAGCGTTGTCGAGAGGAAGGAATTACAGCTAACATACGCAAAAATTTTGAGTCACGTTCTGCCATGGACGTTCTTCTAACATCCTCGAAATTAGGTTAACGAAGGAGAGATGAAATTTTTCAAGAGAAATGTGAGGGCATACAAAAATGAGATTTTAATCAGGAGAGAAAACAAAATAAGGATAAGCATGGCGTCGGGGCGGGCACCGAGCATGGGGAGGAAGAGGTCGCCGACAATACCGGACCCTAGGATCTCCAGCAACAGCTCACTACCATTGGATAGACTTGATGGGCGAGCCCTCGCCCAAGGCCGGCGAGGGGCAACCTCATTGATGGCTGCGAGGGGCGACCTCCCTCGCCTTTGCTCGTGGTTAGATGAGCGATTAGATGAACTAGCCACTAATAAGGGCCGGTGAGAGCCTGCAAGCTCTCGCTTGCAGCCAGCGAGGGCTCGATGGCCCTCATCAGCTGTCACCGAGGCCACCTTAGCCAGATCTAGTGAGGGTCGGCTTGCAAGCCCTAGCTCATGGTCAACAAGGGCTTGGTAGCCTCATCCATTGCCGGCGATGGGCGTCCAGCCCTCGCCGGCCCTCACTAATGGCCGGCGCTTGCCGGCCTTTCCTATGTTCGATGATGAATGGTGCAACCATTGACCTAAAAAAAAAAAAGAACAAGACAACTGAAATTTTTTTTTAAAAAGGTGGACAAAAATACTCCTGATTAGGCCACCGAAATATGAATCGGAAATGCATTTGTTCACCGGCCGATGAGTGAGGTCATTCTTTAAGACTAAATGACCACTTTTGGTCCTTATTTGAAACAGATTTCACTCTAGGTCATCTTTTGAGAAAATGAAGGCACTTTGGGTTCTTATTTGAGATTTTCTCTTGAAACAATAAATGATATTAACAAATGATGGATTAATAAATGCAGAGTGAGGTAACTCATGACTGCTATTTTCAGGTCGGAATGCGGAGGAAGAGATGCCACGGAAAAGAGGAATAAGGCTTTCTAGGATATTGGATAAAAGTGAGACATGACTTAAACCGTATAAGAAACCATTGCCAGAATATGCAAATCAAATATATAGAAAATGGACTTTACTTGTGTAATAGTACTGTTACTTTCGCCGAGTAACAATAGAACTTGAACTGTTCATTTTATTTGTCTTATGACTAGCACCTAGATACTTACTTCTTGTAGAAAATAATTACTTTTGTGTGAGTGCAACATTTAAAGAAATAAACCCAACGACATTATTCAGAAAAATAAAGTTGTAGGATAATTCACTGTAAATTTTAGATGGTGAAATATTGGTTCTAAATAAAATAAAATAAAATTCAAGAGTCCATAACTAGAGAAAATTAAATATCCAATATGTAAATTATACACATATTTATATTAGACTTTTTTTCAAAGTTTTTTATTTTATTAGCAAAGGTACACGGGAAACCCAAGTGTAATTGTCGCGACACTTTTTCCATCGAGGAAAAGGATAGGTTCAAAGGCGATGTCGAGTTAGGACCAACAATCCCTATTCAATGCGAGTTCTCCCAAACTCTTATCTCACGCAATCTTGAGATATTCAATTTCGATTAACCCAAAGAGAATTTTGTATTAGGAGTTGAGATCAACTAGAAACCAAGATAGGTATTGGAGTATACATCACTTTCTATATAACCATAATCTAAAGTTTGAGACTTGATTACACTAGTTATCTAACTAGTGCCATTTCAATATCATAACTTGATTATTTGTTAACTAAGTATCACATGCGGTTTTTTTTATTCAATCGTGACTCTTATAATTTATGTCCAATAGGTGTACTATGCAATGTTTTAAAATTTATTATGGTCCTAAATTGTAAGCTAACCATTCAACTAAAACACAAAAATCACAATAATTCACTTAAAGATAGTAGTGAAAAGGATAACTAACAAATTAAGTGCAGTAAAAAGACTCGATAAGAATTGAGCAAAGAATTTCACATAGCCCTATTGTTATCATTATTATCAAGATGGTAACCATCATGAGCTTAGTTCAAATTGAGTTCAATTTCTTTTCTAAAAAATTGACCTTCTAAAACTAAACTAGATCAAATGTGTCCACTAAAACCCTAAACCATTTGTACACTAACTAAATGAAATTAAGCTAATTTTAATACTAAAATCTAACTACCTCATCAATGCCTATTTTTTTCTAACTTTTTTTTAATTTTCTTTATTTTATAATTTCTTTTATTATTTATTTATTATTTATTTCTGCATATGGGCCACGGATACAAATTTGGGCTCTTATATCAAGCCCCCTCAATCTATTTAACCCATTTCCCCAAAATTCAAATTCAGCCCAAATATATTTTAATGAAGTTAAGCCCAAACTTTCCGACACTGTTCAAGCCCAAAATTCATTATTGAACCTTAATTGAGCCTATCTTGAAGGACGACTGCTCCAAGAACGCACTCTAATTCAGTTTTCCAATATAAAACCAATCCTCTTATTCTGCCCTGTTTTTTTTTTATGGTTTTATCATGCAGTTGTTATTATTATTATTCATCGTTTGCATATCATTACCGAGAAACCTTGATGACTCATTTTTCAATCTCAGACAATTAAAATTTCAACAACAATTCATATCAGATTGGAAATTGCACAATTTATCATTGGCCACTGCCAATCTTTAGAACATGATTATCAACCACCTCCATGTGTTGCTAGACAATTGCCGCACTTGTTGGTCACCATCATCCACCCATCTTGATTTTCTATTAACTCAATGATATCTCATTCATAGAACTCAAAATGTACAGTTAATATATATAGAGACATACCCGCGCAAACGAGTCGGAGCACAGAAATCGGACCGAATGATCGAATCGTTTCGTCGGGACGCCCACCGCAGAACAACGACAGCAGGCAAACCATCCGGAAATAAAAGAAAAGAATATGTCACTTGCAGTTAACAGATAAAATCTCAGAAAATCGTATTTGATGAATCATGAGGCAACCGATGACATACAAAACAACATCGGGCTGTCTTCGGATCGAACGAAAAATAGGCGTCATCTCGCTTGAGGGCTCTGGATGGAACGTTATAGTAATGTTTGGATCTGACGCCATCGCATCAACGCGGATTTCAGGTCAAACCATGAACAAAAGATTCAATATCAGTCAGATTTCCTGCGAACATTACCATGACGTTATTTTTTTGTACTGTTTTAGATCAAAGATTGAACCGAGATGAGGTGTGTTTGGATCTCACCTGCTCTTTTGCTCGCATCTTCATCTTCTTCGGACGCCAGCGAGAGCGAGAGAAAGCGAGAGTTAGCACACAGAGAGAGAGAGAGAGAGAGAGAGAGAGAGATGAGCTCTTCCGTTTTTGAGGGGGCTTCAAGGACTCTGGTCATTTGAACTTTGATAAGATGGATTTCTCTGTTGAGATTTCGTGGGTTTGAATGGGTCAAAGAAGCGAGAATCTCGGATATGGCAGCGTTAAACGTCGCCGGCTGAAGTCTAATCGAACTGACTTAACAACTCTATTTTTTCTTCTTACTTTTTTTTTTATTTTTTTAATGAATGCTTAACTGATCGACACAAATTTTGAGGCTAAACATTGTGCAATTCGGGTATAAGTTGCAGGACTAGGAAACACTTGAGATGAGGGAGGAGTCTTTAATCTTTGAACTCCAAACTTTTAGGCTGATTCAGATTTTTTTTTTTTTTATCCATGACCTTGTACTTTAGTAAGTATCAAATACATTTCATAGTTGACTTAATAAGTGTCGGTTCAATTTGTGTAATTGACTAATCGTCGAAAAATAAACTAATGAACCAAAACTCATCAACTTAACATTATTTTTATCTTAAAAATATCCCCAATTCAAAAATTCGTGGTTTTTTTTTAGAAACCTTAGTTTCACTTTGGTCGTTTGCTAAATAAATTTTCTTTAAAGTACAAAAGCTAAGTCAAAATTAGGAAATAAAACTAAGTGAAGGATAAGCATGTGTGTTTCGAATTAAAGTTTTCGTTCTTTTATTGCAGTGTCTAAAATTTAGTGAATATTAAGTGAAGCTTATTCAAGGAATAAATTAAGTTATCCTTGAAATTATCTTGATCTAATTTTGAATTGAATTGAAAAATAATGCATTAATCACATTATTAACCAGAATTTATATTTCAAAATCTGAGTATCATTCATTTATTAATATATATTTCTTGTTTTGACTTCATCACAAACTACATGGATAAACCAATATATTTAAAGTTACTTTATTTTTAGAGAATAAAACCCCAAATTATACTCATTATAACATATTTACCGTAATTTTTTTTTGTGTGATACAATAAATCCTAAACTTATACCTATGGGATACATTTACCCCTCATCAAGATTTCACCAATGAACACCACTTAAATCCACGTTGACATTGCACTCCTATGGCTTCATGACATCTTCTTGGCTGAAAAATCAAATATGTCCTAAGGGGACAAGTCTGGAGTTTTTGATGTTACAAAATAAATTTGGGGTAGATGTGCTACATTGGGCATAGTCTGAGGTGTTTTCTGTTTTTTTTTTCCTCATTTTTATATGGTTTTTACAAATTTAAAATCAATGAGATGAATTCAAAGATATAAGTGTTTTGGAAGGATTATAGAAATTTATTTCAAAATATTTTATCCTGATCTTTATCAATATTATTGATCAAATACATTTAAAGATGATTTTCTTTATTTATTTTCAGTTTTAAATTTAAATCTAAAAAGTGATAGATGTGTAAGCATGACAAGTCACTAAACTAATCATACTTGGTTGAATTTAGGGTACGTGCACATGATGAGCAAAGGAGCAGTTATGGCTTTGTTGACTCTTAAATTTTAGTCGACAAATTAAGCAATAAGTTATTGTAAAAAGTTAAAAAAAGAATAAGTAAATAGTGCTCAAAAGAACTCAAAAAGGAATAATGAATAATAAATAAATAAAGATATATAACGAATAAAAAATAACAAAAGGGCAATTCGATCTTGGTCCAACTCGCACAGTTGACATCCGCGTGCTTGAGGATATGATTTTCTATGCACAAAAAACATAAGAATTGAGCAAAAATCCTCTTTCTGGTTCCCTCTCCTTTGCCGATCACCCCCGACCACCAACTCCGATAGCCACAACCTTATCATCGGTCGTCGCTCACACAACGGAGAGAGACCCATTGAGACATTCCAGAGAGTATTTTTTGAGTGACATCACCAAAAATTTCTTTCAGAAGATTGACATCTAAAGAGTTCTTTCTCATTTTTGATTCATCTTTGTTCCCAAGGTGACTCAGCCATCATCGGACTGCTGCTCCGGAGAAGCACCTGTTCTTCTCTGTCTTCTTTGTCATGAATATCCGAAGAGCTTGGATTCGTGTCCAAAGCCTTTGTTTGGGCGCCAATCACTGTTGACGAAGTCTCACAGGTTACGGTTGCTAATTCGTTCACCATTTGCAACCTGTGATCCCATCTTAGCCATTGCGGATCAAATGGCTGAAAATCGTGAAATACTCAACTTGATTTTCAAAGTCTTTCACCGCCGATTGTTGCCACCGACGTGTTTGGGACCTCCTCTTGTGAGTTCAACAGTCAATCGAGCTTGGCCGGGCGGGATCCGAATCCTAAGTACAAGGTTTGGAGTCCTTGTCTTACCACAAAGATCCCAAGTTAGACTCCACGGATCTTGATTGTGACCTTGAAGTCTTGGTTCGAGCACTAGAGTGCTAGGTCCGCCCAGCAAAGTTCTAAGCTAGGTTCTAGGGCCCTACGTTCGTGCTCCGGACAATGACGATAATCATGTTGGTGGGGAGGTCAAGTTGGAATTTTATTGAAAATTTCAATCCTTAGGAGACGTAAATCCTTTATGGTAATTTACGTCTTGTTATATTTTTTTGTAGATTCAGAAAGGAAAAAAATTTCTGGTCCATCTTTTTACTTTCAAAAGATATCAAAAAGAAAAAAAATGGAGAAACATTTTTCGATAACCGGATTATATGAGACAAACAAAGTAAAATGACGTTTCTTAAAATATCATGTCACTACTACAGTGCTCAAAGCACTCGAGTCATCTCCTATAGTTCGTCTGTAATTTTTCCATGATCAGTGCTTCCCGTTTTCTTCTTTCATTTTTCCGCCACATCCTTTACGTTTCCGTGCCACCAAAGTTTTCTTTCTTCTCAAGCGTCAGTCATTGGATCCATGAAGCAACCCTTCAGATCTAAAGAGCCACTATCCTTGCCCCCGTAAAAAAAAAGGAGGAACGTGCCCCTTGCTTTGGCTTTTCAATTCAGAAAAGGATAAGAATAAAGTATATCAGTTTGTGTCTCTCCTGAATAAAGAAGTCTAATTGAGCATTTGAAACGTGTTGATAATCTCATCAGTCAATCAGTCATATGTCATCGATGACTACATGGCACTTTCTCATCAGCTCCATCCAAAATATAGCTCGACCTATATAAAGCTCTCACTCTCATGGTCTTTTCAATTTCACTGCTTAAGAAACCAAATCATCCCTTCAATCTTCCACATCCAGTGATCTCAAAGTTGCAAATTCTAGCCGAAAGCGAAAATGCTTCAGGAAATCTTCAGTCCCTTTGAGACCGATCCATGCGATGATTTGAAATCCATCTGTCAGCATCTTCTTGAAGAAGATGATGATGAACATGCTGTCAACGCAACATTTTCTACACAAACTCCAGCAAACAAGTGCAGGAGGTGTTCAAGCTTCAGCAATCTTTTACTGATGGAGAGTTGGAACGAGCTGCCCTTAAAAGTCGATGACTCGGACGACATGGTGGTGTACAGCGCTTTGCGCAATGCGCTCAATTCCAGGTGGACAGTGCCTCTAGCTTCGAGCCAAGAACTGGATTTCGAACGGACGACCATTGATTATAACAGCATTGGTCTGGCGACAGAGGAGAAACTGGAGACGGTGGAGCGTGAGGTACAAGTGCCGGTCAAGAAGACGCATTATAGAGGAGTGAGGAGGCGGCCTTGGGGAAAATACGCAGCAGAAATGAGAGACCCCAAGAAGAACGGAGCAAGGGTTTTGTTGGGATATAATACACGGAAACAATAGAATCTTGCAAATTACGTCAACGCGAAATTGTTAGAAAAATAAACGAGAAAATCAGGACATCAGAAATTTACGTGGTTCGGTCCGAGTATCGGTACCTACATCCACGGGGAGAGCCAGCAGCAAGTAATCCACTAAAATTGGAGAATCGGAGTTTACAATCGCTCAATCGTTCAAGTGTTTCCCGCCCTTAGATTTAACCCCAAACCCTAAGTGTATAGATACCCTAAGTGTATAAATAAAAACTCACTTGAGAGATAAACTCACGTCACAAAAATACCGCGCGTCTCTTGTATAACGCGCGCGGCTTCAATCTTTGGCTTGACGTGAGGCTTCTCTTCGGCATGTACGTGCAGCAGCTCGTACGTAACTTCGGCGGCCGTAGGGTTTTCAGCGGCGTCTTCTACGCAGGTTTCTTTCTTTAAACAGACTTCACGCACGCCAAAGAAGGGAATCATGTGCCCACAGGTCAAATAGTTGACCTGGGCCCACCAACACTTGCTTCTCTTGTCTACGTGCAAGGGCCTCTTTCTTCGGCGTGGAGTGTGGGTTTGTGGGCCCAACAAGTCGAAGTCTTGACTTGGGCCCCACGAAGATAAGTCCTTTTCCGTGCAGGGGCACGTCTTCGGCAGCTTCACTTCAAAGAACCGAAAATTCATCTCCAGTGAAGCCTTTTGATTTTTTTTTTTTTTCATCTAATCTTCAAATTCGAGACATTATTTTAACAGGTTTGGCTCGGCACTTATGAGACATGCGAGGACGCAGCATTGGCCTATGACCGGGCAGCTTTTAAGATGAGGGGGTGCAAGGCCAAGCTCAACTTCCCTCACCTCATCGGCTCCACTGACTACGAGCCCATCAGGGTCAGCCCAAAACATCGGTCCGCCGAGCCTAGCTCGCCGTCCACGTCTAGCAGTGAAAGATTTTTGACAGGGATGAAGAGGAGAAAGAGAGAGGTTAATGTAGATGCTAAGGTGGATTTTCGAAGTCCAATCCCCTTTCCCATTCTAGATGTGGGCTTGTTGAGTGTGGATGAACAATTTTTGTTTTGATTGTGGAAACTACAATTTAGTGTTTTTATTCCATTCCATTAGGGTTTGTACACAGGAAAAGAGTAGGAAAAACTTCTTTGCTATAGATTAATCGACAATTACCCTTTTTTATTGGAGAAGTTCCAAACCCGGCTATGGTTTAAGTCAAAACAATGTCATTTTAGACATTAATTTTCATTCAAGTTAAAATTAACAAATGTTTGAGAGAAAAAGTAATAAAAATCCCTATTAGTATTTTCCCTTGATTAAATTGAATGGAGTTAATAGAGATTTTTTTTACCAAAAAAAAATAGAGATTTTCTCGTATCAACTGTAAGTTTTAAAACTGAATTTGCACATTTGGAATGTTTAAGAACTCAACCATATTTTTGGATAATTTTTAAAAATTTTGGTACACTTATCCTTATATTTTTCAATAACCTTTGGACAGCCACTAACCCTTACTGAAACTTAATAGCACTTAAAAAAAAAAAAAAATCTGTACATTTGAAGACAGAATAATACAGCTCTACAGTTTTCTTTTTATCACATGCGCATGTGATTGGACCTGTACGGCATGACACATCAGATCTAAAAATGTTACTTTATATACAAAAGCATGCGCACATTATTGTCCTTCCCCAATAAAATAAAAAGGAGCGCACCCCATGCTTTGGTTTTTTAATTTAAAATGGATAATAAAAAATATTAATTCATGTCTTTCGTGAATAAAAAAAGTCTTATTGAGCATTTCAAACATGCCTTTTCTCAGAAACTTGATCTAACATAAATAGGTGCTAAGAATTAAATCATTTATGATGAAATCACCACCAGCCAAGCAGTCAAGCTCAACCTACCTATAGCTCCCACTTTGCTGGTCTTTTCAACTCTTCACTTCTCCAAAACCAAAACATCCCTTCAATCTTCCAAAACCAGTGACCACAAAGCTACAAATTTTAGCCAAAACGAGAATGCTTCAAGGGGGACTAATCAATCCGATGTTTTGAAATCCATTTGTGAGTATCTTCTTGAAGATGATGATGATAGTGTCAACGTAACATCTTCTGCAGAAACTCCTACAGACACGTACACAAGGAGTTGAGCTTCGGCAATCTATTATTAATGGAGAGTTGGAATGAACTGCCCCTAAAAGTTGACCACTCAGAGGACATGTTGGTGTAAGGAGCTTTATGCGATGTGCTTAATTCCGGGTGGACAATGCCGTTGGCTTCAAATCAAGAACTTGATTTGGAAGTGACAACCGTTGACTATAACAGCATTGGCCTGGCTTCAAACCAAGAACTTGATTTCAAAGTGATGATCATTAATTATAACAGCATTGGCCCGGCAACAGAGAAGAAACTAGAGATGGCGGAGCATGAGGTACAAGCACTAGTTGAGAGAACCCGTTACAAGGGGGTGAGGAGACGACCATGTGGAAGTTACGCAATGGAGTAAGGGACCGCAAGAAGAACGGGGTGAAGATTTGGCTTGGGACTTATGAGACACCTAAGGATGCAGCATTGGCCTATAGTCAGGCTACTTTTAAGATGAGGGGGTCCAAGGCCAAAGCTCAACAGCCCTCGCCTCATTGGCTTAGCCAAGTACAAGCCTATCAAGGTCAGCTGAATGTTCGGTCCACCGAGCCTGGCTCGCCATCCACATCCAGCGATGGTGAAGAGGAGAAAGAGAGAGGTGAATTTGGAAGTCCAACGCCCTTTCCTGCATTGGATATTGTCTTGTTGAGCGTGGACAAACACTTTTTATCTTGATTGTGCAAATTGCAAAGACATTTAAAAGTCAATCCGCAATTTATCTCGTAGAAAGATCAATTGGTACCTTTATTCCATTTCCATAGAGTTTGTAAAAAAAAACCAAAGGCCTATTCAATCACTAACTCCATCGTAAAAAGACCATTGTTTCGTACACATGAAGAGAGTGAAAAAAAGACCTTCACATCATATAAACCTCACTAATTACGTAATAATATTACTAATGATAGATCAACCAACGGCTTACTATTTAGGTAACAATATTTCTAATGATAGATCATTAGCTCTTATGTTAGCATACTTGAGAGATGAAACATGTCTAGGGAGAATTTTCCCAAAATCCTAAACCTATTGTACTTTTGTTAATTTAATTATAAACTATTCAATTTTGCCATTTGAATCCTAAACTTTTTCACATTCTACCAATTGAGTCAATTCAACTAATTTTGGCCATAAATTACTAACCTAGATGACCAGTGCTAATATGGACATTTTTTAATTATCTTTTTAATTTTTTTAATTTCTTTTTCATTTTCTTTGTTCATTTTTTTTCTTTTGTTTTGATTTTTTGAGAGCCAATGAGCGTGGCCAGCCAACCCTCACTAGCCTTGGGTGATAGAGGTTGCGTCCCTCCCATGGCTAAGAGAGAGGCGTGACTCGCCCAAGGTCGATAAGGGTCAACTAGCCCCTACTTGTGGTTGGCAAGGGTTGTATGCCCTCACCTATGGCCGATGAGGGTAAGTTGGCCACCTTCACTAGCCCTAACTCCAAAACCAAAAAAATAAAAAAATAAAAAAATTCAAATTCAAATATCATTATAAATGTGCCACGTCGATCAATAATTTCCAGTCATAATTGGCTAGATGAATTCAACTGGTAAAAAGGTAAAAAATTTTAGAACTCAATTGACAAAATTAAAAGATTTAAGACTAAATTGGTAAAAGTGCAATAGGTTTAGGACTTTTTGGATAATTTTCCCAGCATGCCTATCGATTTCGGTACATGAAAATAGTCAACAATACTTGGATTGGTCCCCATAATGCCCAAAATTGGTGTGATGCCAATATGTACATCTTGATCTTAGTGACACTATTTCATTAAGTACTTTTAGGAAAAATGAAGTAATCTCGGTTGGACTTTTCCAATAAGGTAGAACTCTTTCTTTTCTTTTCATTTAGATACTAGAAAACTTTAGACAGGCTTTTTGAACGATACACCATATTTAAATGCACAATAACAAGATCCTTTAGACTCAGGACCAGTGCTTGGATTTAGGACAATGCCTAGATTTGGGATACTAAGGGTTGGGCCTGGGATCGAAGGTTGGATCTAGAGGCCCTAATCCTGGACCTTGGAAGTTTACCCAAGGATTTACGAGGGTTTGAAACGACCCAACACCTAGATCTAGGGCTTGAGATTACGACCTGAACATGGCACCTAGCCACCTAGGGGTGAGCAACGGTCTAGGGTTGACCCTAGATCGACCCTGGACCGGCCCAACCCTGCCGGTCTTGGTCTGGTTCCCAAGGGGACTGGGTCGGTCATTGGTCCTAAAATTTTAGGACCAATACTGTACGGGTTGATCCTCGGTCCTAAGAGTTTTGGGTCGGTCCAATCCTGGACCAACCCTGTATATTATATTATATAATTTATAATTCTTTTATATATTCAAATCTAAGTAAAAAAGTCTGTTATATTATATTATTTGAGATGTTCTATCAATAGTACTAATAGTAATTCAATTTAAAACTTTTGTTAATATTAATTATGTGTCGTTTGTTTTGTTTTCAGGTGTTTATAAGTTCAAGTGAATTAACAAGATGTGAAGTTATATATTCATGGTTTATATTAAGTATTTTGAACTTTTTATGGTTTAATTGTATTTTACTAATGAATTTCAGCTGCACTTTGCTTTTCAATTTGTGTTAAATGGTAGACGTTTTTAAAGAGTAGAGTAGTACTGCAGTTGCTATGGTCATTTGCTAGTCAAGTGATGTGAAGCTCATTTTTTGGTTAAGTGGACTCTACATGATCAAATGCAAGAAAACGCTTTTGCATATGGTGTTATGCATATTAAAGATATATGATTACAAGAACTTTCCATCTTGTCCCATATCTCGATGAGCAGTTAACAGATACAAATTTCTATTATTGTGTCATCTTAAATTTGCTAAATATGTATTGGTATTTATAGTTTAGTTGCACAATACCGCATTGTCGATGGATGTGTAATTTGAATTTGTAGGTTTGCTTTTTTAGGGAGTATAAAAAATAAGACGAAAAAAATTATCGATTGGTCCGGGTTGACCTTGGAACCGGACCGAACCCATTGGGTCGGTCCGGTCCTTGGTCCCAAGCTTAATAGGGTCGGTCTTTGGTCCTAAAAATTGAAGACCGACACTATACGGGTTGGTCCAGGGTTATGGGGTGGCCCGGACCAACCTGGACCATGCTCACCCCTATAGGCACCTAGAGTTGAAACTAGGACCCTGATGCCAAAACTGTAACCTCAAAGACTTGATGGAGGACAGTCACCCCGTACAAAATCCACATTCAAGGGGCTAGAATTCGATTCATAATCCTCATTGTCTCAAGTCAGGTGTCAAAGTCTAGAACTACCAGAGGTTCATAGGTTTACACTCAAGTATTTGAGCTCCATCGCTGGGATCAAGTACTGAGCCTAGGTCTCGAGTCTTAGCCCCCAGGGCCAAGGTGTATGGCTTGTGGTCCTAGGTTTGATGCTCAGTTCGGGAGTCCATGGGTTGAGGTCATGTATCCGGGCATCAAAGATTTGCGTGATTCAAACTCTTGAGGTCACGGTTTCGATCCTGGAGTCTTGGATACAAGCACTAGGGTGCTAGGTCGCCTATCAAGGTTCGGGGAGTGGACGTCGAGGCCGAGGTTGAGGCCTCCCATTTGGGCGCTACGGTCTTTAGGTCACAGGCTCTGGCAATGAGACCCCTTGTGGCGGCTGGAGAGAGGTCAAGGTAGAGTTTGAAAATTGAATTTCGTTTTTACAAAAGCGTAAATCATTTTTTTTTTCTAATTTATGGGTAGATAAAATTTTTGTTGATGGTGAATCTGTTTTTTCTTGACGCATCTTCAAACGATTCCATGGATGATACGGACCAAAAATTATTTTGAACGTCCGGTTATACATGCAAAACAAATTAAAACGAAGTTTCTTGTAAAAAAATATCACGCCATCATTATAAATTCTAATAAAAAGTTATAATTGCATATAAGTACCTATAGGTTACAGTAAACTTTTCATAATATAGTTGCCTATAAATAATTTTTTTTATTACAAATATCTCTTCAATCTCTTCAACAATCACTTACAACTACCGAAATATACTAACGCGAAAAAGGAAAAAAAAATCCTTATACTTGAACCTGCAACAATACAATCCTGCAATTATTTCTTATCACGTGTATATGAGATTCGATTTATAGGGAACAACCATCAGATCTAAAAACCTTAATTTAGATACAAAATGCATGCAAACATCGTTGTCCTTCCCCAATAAAAAAAGGCGGAGAGTGCCCCATGCTTGCTTTTTTTTTTTTTTTTTTTAAATTCAAACGGATAATAAAAAAATATATCAATTTATTTCTTTCACGATAAAAAAAAAAGTCTAATTGAGCATTTGAAACATGTGTTGAGAATCTCATTAGTCTTCACCAAATGCACTTTCTCAGAAGCTCCATCCAAAATCATCCCTTCGACCTTCTGCCAATAAACCAGTCAAGCTCAACCTGTATATATAGCTCCATCTTTCATGGTCTTTTCAGCTTCACTCTTACAACAGAAACCATCTCATCCCTTCGATCTTCCACATTCAGTGCTCCCAAAGCTTTAAACTCTAGCCAGAAACCAAAATGCTTCAAGAAATTTTCAGTCCTTTTGAGACCGATCGATTTGGAGATGATGATGGTGGTGTCAACGCAACAATTTATGCACCAATTCATGCACCGACTACTGCCAGCATGTGCTCAAGGAATTCAAGCTGCAGCAATCTTTTACTGGAGGAGAGTTGGAGTGAACTGCCCCTAAAAGTCAACGATTCAGAGGACATGTTGGTGTACGGTGCTCTGTGCGATGCCCTCAATTCTGGGTGGACCATGCCTTCATCTTTGAATCAAGAACTTGATTTTGAAGCAACCACCATTGATTTCAACAGCATTGGTCTAGCGACAAAGGAGAAACAGGAGATGGTGGAGTGCGAGGTACAACTGCCGGTCGAGAAGAAACACTATAGAGGGGTAAGGAGGCGGCCATGGGGAAAATATGCAGCGGAGATGAGGGACCCCAAGAAGAATGGGGCAAGGATTTGGCTCGGGACATATGAAACGCCTGAGGATGCGGCATTGGCCTATGACCGGGCAGCTTTTAAGATGAGGGGGTCCAAGGCCAAGCTCAACTTTCCTCATCTCATTGGCTTGGCCGAGTATGACCCTGTCAGGGTCAGATCCAAGCGTCAGTCCACCAAGCCTAGCTCGCCGTCCATATCCAGCGATGATGACTCAACGACAAGAACGAAAGAGAAGAGAGAGGTCGACATGAACGACAAGAACGAAGAGGAGAAAGAGAGAGGTCGACATGGATGCTAAGGTGGATTTCAGAAGTCCTATATCCTTTCCCATATTGGATATGGATTGGTTGGGTGGGGATTAATGGTTGATATTGTGATTGTGCAAACTGCAAAGATATTGTATTGATCAATGAAAAGTCAATCAGGCAATTCATCTTCTATAAACTATCAGTTTAGTGTTTAAGCTTGAGCGATCTTTCACCGACGGAGAAATCCAGCCTGCGGTGCGACGTGCAATCAATGTTACTGCTGAAGAAATCCTAGTCATGAGGTATAGTCAGAGAAATGTAAAGAAAAGCTCAATTCACAGGCGATATGATCTTGATTATTCTCAAGCCCTAACCGCATTCATAAAACCCTTTTCCATTCACTGTTTTCTGCTCTGGCGATTGTTGGGTCAAAGCTTGTACATTCGTAATTGCTTCAAGACATCAAATTACATATTCTTTATCAATTCAAACAAACTTGGCCTTAGTCAAGCATTGTTATCATAAAAAGAAAAGTCGAATAGACTGAGGTGTTGGCTCGTGGTAGTTTACTTTCTTTATAATGTACAGTTTTGCACTCAAAGAAGACTTTCCATCAATTGCATTGGTTACATGGTCCAAGATTATTATCTAAAACCAACAAGAATGTGACAGAGCTGTTAGTTTCTAAATTCGTACAATATATATAAAATTGACCCGGAAAGAAAAGAGTGCAATTCCAAGAGTAGAGTCCTTCATTGCGGCCAGACAGAAAGTGCGAAGTGTAATAGTCTAGGGAGTTGACCAGTCAAAGAGTCAAGGGTCAAAATAAAGAAAGAAAGAAAGAAAACACGCGGCATCAGTTAAAAAGGACGACCGAGAACTGCATTAAAGGAAGATGGGCTTCGCCCTTTGAACAGGAAAAGCGAGAAAATGAAGGCAAAAGGGAGAAAAGAGAAAAGGCTTGAAAATGTAGACGATTCGGACGTCCCAACATACCGTATCAACGACGAATTGTGATGCTTGATAAGTGTCCGAGCCAATTTTTCGTCTGTTCAGAATAATATTCGAAGTTAGGGCACAAATTCAAAGTTATGTCAATTTTGAGTTGTGAGGTTAGACTAAGGAGCTATTGAGTTTTAGAATTATATGGAAATGATAATTACATGTGTTGTGGAGCTGTGGGGTTTGACAAAATTTGATTTTGAAATACAATTTGATTGTACGAATTTATGAGAAATGCTTTACAGAGGATATTTCTGGCGGATTAGCTGTGTTGTGAAAATGTTATTTATTTGGTTTGTAAAATATATATTGAATTGGATTTTTTATAATAGAGGGTGATCGTTTGATACTTAATAGGACTGTGAACCCAGTGAAGGGTTTGTGGGTTGCATATCAATTTAGGATATCTTTTTAGGCCTAATAACCAGTTTTGTAGGTGGAGGCCTTATCAAGAGGGTATGTTATATGATGTTCTATCATCAATGGATGGACTACTGACGTGGGATTTAATAAAGCTTAATTAATGGACTTAACCATTGATATTTGAGTTATGATGGTAGGTTTAAATGAGTATTTTTTATTTGCACAAAGCTTTGTTGGAGTGAAACAACTCATATGTGATTTGATATATATTTTACACTTTGAGTTTGGATTACGAGTTTCTATTATCACTTCATATACATGCATAGTTGCTCACACTCTTGAACTATGGTATGATGAACTATGGTTGCTCACTACTCTTGAACCATGGTTGCTTACCCATTTCTAGCAGTCAATAGAGCGAAAGTGCCATGAATTGGGATTTCTGGGAGTTGAAAACTGCGTCTTTCCGGATGGAAAAACGGCGGTATCACCCCATGCTTGTAGAGTCTGGGGGTGTGACAAAAAGTGGGTCAAATTATTTATCATTGAAATCATGTGCTTAAAATATTATCTAATTACCCATGAAATTTCTCCGAACTGCCAAAATAACAAATTAAAAAATAATCCTTCGTGGAGTAGTTTAATCCCTTTATTACCTTAGTCCAAGCGACAGATGTTCAACGAAGAACATGATTCGGTGATAATCATCCTCTTTGACATCAGCGCTTCCGAGGGGTGGAAAAAAGATATAAAAATCGACAAATTCGAATAAATCAGGAAAAATAATTAGTAGTGATTGCCGGCGTTGCAGTCGGTGCGGACCTCGCCTTCGTCGCCGGTGAGCACCTGGATGTTGCCGAGCTTGGCCATGGAAACGCCGAACTGGTAGTTGAAGACGTCAGGCCGGGTGGCAAGCGCCGCCACAAGCGGCCCCGTCCGGGAGTCGGAGTAGACGTACTGGTCGGTGGAGAGGAGGCCCTTCTTCCTCTGCAGGTTCTTGTAGTACGCATTGTCGAAGGCTCTCGGCGTCGTCCTGTCGAGGTCCACGTACTCCGACGCCCGCCGGCACTTCCGCTTCAGGTAGTTGGCGTACTGTGGGTCTAGGGTCGGGTCGGGTCGGGCTTTCCGGTGGACTTATAGTTGTAGAGCCGTGATTGGACGGGCCTGCAGGCGCTTCACCCTATCGAGTGCGCGCCTACACCGAGATTGTAACAGTTTTTACGACTTTATTCTGAAATGTAAAAATCAAGAAGAAAGAAAAAATAATGATAAAAATGTACCGCAGAATTTCATAAATTATTCCTTACATCGATTCAGAAAATCACCCTTGAGACTAAAATTGCAATATAAATAATAAATAATCAAATTTCATCTCACTTTCATCTGTGAGTAAATGGAACATAGTGTTTTAGATTTTAATATATATATTTTTATTTATTCATTGATTTTTGAAAATAAAAGAAATAAAAGAAGTTCACTTGAGAGAACAACCAAGTCAAGGACATTTCAATCCTTGGGATTGGAAGAGCTGGAGGAGCGACGTGATGTTCTCGTGGCCCATCGGCACCTTGTCAGCCTCCCCGGCGACGGAGACTCTCCCGTCCTATGCGTCCGTACGGCACCATCCAGTATGGCCCGCCGGCTGACACGGTGGCGTCCCTCGCGGCTGCAGTCAGGATGTCGGTGCACGATGCTGTCCTCGGGCAGTTCTTCTCAAGCTCTGTCTTTATGTCGTCGATTATTTCGAGCCCCCTAAGGGTCTTGCTCGCTTCAGCGCTCTTCTCGCTCCCCTCATGGTTCAACAATATCGACGCGTCACATCCCTATACAAATCAATCATAATAACCAAGTTAAATAGGGCCTGGAAAAATTCAATCATTCACTTTCTTGATAGCAATCAAAATGGATAGCAGTTGGACAAACCACGTACCCTAACTACGCAGTCATGGAAATGCAACCTCATTGGGGCAGGCGCTAATGTGTAGTACTTCTTGATCCATTCCTTCACCTTCCTACCCACGACGGCCTCGAATTGGGGGCAACTCTGCTGGTAGTACTGGAACGACGGCCCGTACTCTTCTATCGGCACGTCCCGAGCAGCCCTCCAGCCTGGACCGCGGCCGAAACCAAGTGAAGAGCGACGAAAAACAGCGCTTATGATGCGAGAACCTCCATGATTCGATGCGATCGATGACTGATGATCGTGTGAATGTCGACCAATCCACGAGAGATCGATCGATCGATTGATATTTGATGCTGCAGATGGTGCCTACCTCAGGGATTTATATACGATCCCATGTTTCTTTTCAATTGAATTAGTTGGATAAGGTGTTCGGAATCAAAGTACGTGACATCCACTCCGGGCGGTGCTGGTATGACGTGCCGGAATGAAGAGTTTTGGAGAAGAATTGTAGGTTTTTCTCTTCTATCTATTTATCAAATTAGTTTATTTATTTATCGATTTAATTATTGTGCGTAGAGGATTAAAAAATTGGACGGGTGTCGCCAACCAAATTGACCAATGCCGTATTGGGGGACCACTACTCAGGATGAAAGCTCAATCGACGGTTTTCTAGCAAAAATGGAATAAAAGAGAGAAAGAAGAAAGAAAAAAAGAAATAATTCAATCGATGGTTATTTGGACATCTTTAAGACAAACTGACACAGCAGAAAAAGCAAATTATGTACATAAATCTATTTACTCCACGTTCGAATTTAGAGATAAGTATACTATCGGTGCCAAAAGTTATGTACGGCGCTCATTTTGGTGCCAAAGGTTTCCGTCAGATCACTTAAGTGCTAAATCGGAGAAAAAACGATCACTTTGCTGCCACCGATGAGAGATTCCAGCCAGATTAATTACGTGGTTTTTATATTTAAAAAAATGTTGCTCAGCTTTTAAAAGACGTCGTTTTCCATCCTCTTCAAGAAACAAGGTCGTTTTGCCATTATACATGGACATCCTCACAAAAACGACGACGTATAGCTCATACATGGATTGAAATTAGGGTTAGAGTTTCTTCTTTGCCACTCGGCCATCGTTGTTTGCTTGCCAATGCTCGGCCACTGTCGCTCGGCCACCATTGTAGTTGCTCGACTAGGTGAGCGAGGAGAGAATGAGATTGTTGCTCAAGCAAGAAGCGGCAGGAAGAATAAGAGGTGAGGGCAGAGGAGGAGGAGGAGGAAGAGGGGTTGAAGGTGTCGCTACTAGTGTGTCGCCGCTGCTGCTACTAGTGTCGTTGCTGATGCTGCTACTGGTGCACTGCTACTGCTGCTGTTGGTGCCATTCGCTGCAGGTGTTGTGAAAAAGATGACATGCCTCCTCTCTCTCTCTCTCTCTCTCTCTCTCTCTCTCTCTCAATTTGGGGATTTAGGGTTTCGATTTGAGGGAAAGAAGCCGAACAACATTGTTTTGTCGTTTAGATGCTGACTATACTCTCCGACAAGCCACGTCAGTTTAAAAAATTAATAAAAAAGTGTCACGTCAAATTCTAGTCAATATGATCGGAGTTGGTACTAAAATGATCATTTTTCAAATTTTTTGGCACTTAAGTGATCCGACATAAATTTTTTGCACCAAAGTGAGCGCCGTACACGACTTTTGGCACTGATAGTGTACTTCTCCCTTTAAATTTAATAAATCTTGTAAATTTTTTGCATTACCGTGACAATATTTTTTCACCATTTTTCTAAATAACAATAAGAAAGACAACCCTTTTGCTAGCCAACATTATCCTAAGTTGCTAATGAAATGCCTAACATATTGAGGTGGGGTTTTCAAATTTAGAGCTTCCTTCACCAAGTCTCTCCTCATCATCAACAATCTAATCCGTTCCTCAAGAAGGGGAAAAAAGGCATTCTCACTGTCGTTTAGAAGTTGGAGATGTTCTCTTCATTATGTAGAAGAAAACAAGTCCATGAAAGTGAATACATGTGGCATCCTCGTTAAGCAAAAAAATCATATATCAATATGTGGAGAAAAAAAAGTCATAAACTTATTATATTTGTGTCAATTTAGTCATAAATCTTTCAATTTGATTAATTTAATTATAAACCTTTTGAAGTTTGGCCAATTTAGTTGTAAACCTTTTGCAAAGGTTTGCTAATTTAGTCCAAACATTTTCGCATTTTACAAATTTAGTAATATACATTTTGATAATTTGTTAATTTAGTCATTTTGGCTAATCTTGATTAGAAATTGCTAACAAAATGGTCTAGTGATATCGACTATTTCATGTGACATGACCAACACTAATGTGAACATTTTTTGTAATTTTTTTTAATTGCTAAATTTTGAAGGAAATAGCAAAAATTGTCTATGTTAGCATATATCACAACATTAATGATTCTCAATTAAAATTATCCAGAATGAATAAATTAACAAATCGTTAAAATACATTTAGAGCTAAATTGACAAATTGTTAAACAATTTAGAGCTAAAGTGGCACAGTCAAAAGGTCTAAGATTAACTTGACAAGTTGTTAAAAGATTTATAACTAAATTAGCTCAATTGAAAGGTTTATGATTGAATTAGTTACCAAATAATAAGTTCAAGACTTTTTAAATTATTTTCCTTATGTAAGAGAGAGAAAATAACAAAAAAAAGCCCATAAGCATTTTTTGCTAGCATAACTCAAGGGAATTAATAGAGGCACTTGATTGATAGAATTTTGCCAATTTTAATATTTGAAAATTTGAAAACTTAATTGCAGTTTTATGATAAATTTTATGACTTTTAATGTATGCATTCCTTTTTCTTATTGATAATTTTTCTAACGCTTACCAACACTTAAGAAACTAACAAAAAAAAAAATTCATATATTTGAATTCAAACAATATAATTCTGCAATTTTCTAGTTATCACATGCATATGTGATTGGATCTTTCTGGCGCCCACACATCAGATCTAAAAACCTTAATTTATATATGAAAGCATCCACAAACGTCATTGTCCTTCCCAAACAAAATAAAACGGATCGTGCCTCACGTCTCGTCATGATTAAAGAAGAAAAATTAAGCATTTGAAACGTGTAGAGAATTTCATCAGTCGTCACCAAAATGCAGTTTCTCATCAGCTCCATCCCTGATCATCCCTTTAATCTTTCACCCCTCAACCTGTCAAGCTCAACCAAATCATCCTTTCAATCTTCCACATTCAGTCATCTCAAAGCTATAGATTCTAGCCAGAAAACAAAATGCTTCAGGAAATCATCAGTCCCTTTGAGACCAATCGACTTGATGTTTTGAAATCCATTTGTGAGCATCTTTTTTGAACATGATGATGATGGTGTCAACGCAACGTTTTGGGCACCAACTCCTGCGAGCATATACTCAAGGAGTTCAAGCTTCAGCAGTCTTTTCCTGACGGAGAGTTGGAGTGAATTGTCCCCCAAAATCAATGGCTCGAGGACATGCTCGTGTACGGCGCTTTGCATGATGTGCTCAACTCCGGGTGGACGATGCCTTCTGCTTCGAATCAATCAACTTGATTTTGAAGTGATGACCATTGATTATAATGGCATTGGTCTAGTGACAGGGGAAAACCAGAGATGGTGGAGCGTGAGGTACAAGTGGCGGTCGAGAAGATGCACTATAGAGGGATGAGGAGGCGGCAGTTGGGGAAAATAAGCGGCAAAGATAAGGAACCCCAAGAAGAACAGAACAAGGATTTGGCTCTGGACATACGAGATGCCCATAGACACGGCATTGGCCTACGACCAGGCTGCTTTTAAGATGATGGGGTCTAAGACTTGTCCCATAGTCGGTCGAAGTCGTGGATCGGCTTGCAAGCATGCAAAAGCTAACTTTGTAATCAAGACAATGTTTTGCGCATCTCGAAGACAAAGTTTAGACGGTGATAGACATTGATCTTGCGAATGGATCATTATTTCTCATTCATTTCCTTAAGATAAGTCTAAATCCGAAATTGATTTTGAGAAACTCACATCAGAATTCATCAATTTGAAGGCCCTCACCTCATCGGCTCGGCTGAGTACGATCCCGTCACAGTCAGACCCAAACGTAGGTCCGCTGAGCCTAGCTTGCTGTCCACGTCCAGTGATGACGCCTCGATGATGAGAATGAAGAGGAGAAAGAGGGAGGTTGACGTGGCTGTTGAGGTGGAGTCAGATCCCCTTTCCCATATTAGATATGGATTTATTGAGTGGGGACCAACGGTACTTATTTTGATTATGCAAACATCAAATGACATTGTCTTGATCAGTGAACACTCAATCAGGCAATTTATCTTGATCCTTACTCTGTTTTTTCTGGTTGAAATTTTGATCCTAACTTAAGGAACAACAAAGATAGATAAGAGATGGAAAAAAAGTTAATTTCATAAACCCTTTTTCCATTCACTGGTCTCTCCTCTGGCTAGCGTTGGGTCAACATTTATCACTAACCCACACAAGATGCGTCTATTTACAGAAGCAGTTTGCTGAAGAACTTGGAATTTCTCAACTTGTAAAGACGAATTCCATATTTCTCCTGCGGTTTCTGTTTGTGATGTAAACATAATAATAGCCATAAGAATTCACATACCAGTTCATATGATGAACGTTCTATTTCCAAGCAAATAGTCTCTTCGTGTGCTCACAAAGCGGACTTCAAAAAAAGCGTAAAAGGACTGAAGCAAATAAGGCAACGACGTAAGAGAAAAAAAGAGAAAAAATTTTCTCCAAAACAGTCAAGTGAAGGAACTGCTCGATCGCGACAATTACCGGGCAAACGGCGGCAACCACCCACGTCAGAGTGAACTCCAATGTCATCTCTTCTCCTCCTGGCTTCATTCTCTTGCTCTCAATGCCTCGATGAGTCTTAATCATGAATTGATCTAAGGAAATGAGATCCCCATCAATGGTTGAGCTTTGTCAAGATACCAAAATAAACAGAGTGTAGGGGAGGGGATAAAGCCCATCATAATTGGCGGCAGATTACATATGAAGCTTACATGGTTCATCGGCTATGGCTATGTCCGGACAGTCAAGATTTGATATACAAATTCGTTGCTCTCAAACAATCTAAGAGTTTAGAACACAATTCATCGGATGCTCAACTTGAATTCAATATCAGAGTAAAAGACCTACAGTTGGATCTCGTGCTCCTTTTGGCATGGGGTGATTCACTCGAGAGGGCATAGATCTCGTGTTTTGAGAGCACCTAAGAACTTCCAGATTCGACAACAATTTCTTTCGGAGCACCTCTTCCGCTTGTAAATTTGTAATTGCTTTAAAACATCAAATGACATATTCTTTATCAATTCAAACAAACTTGATCTTGCTCAAGCATTGTTACCATAAAAATAAAAATAAAAAAGTTGACATAAACCGAGGTGCTGGTTCATCGTACTTAACTTTCTTTATAAAGTACTGGTCAAAGAAAAATAAAGTAGCTGTAAAGAACATGACAGAGTTGATGGTTTCCAAATTTGTAAAATATATGTAGAATTGACGCAGAACGGAAAGAGTGGAATGCCAAGAGTAGAGTCGTTCATAGCAGCCAGACAGAAAGTAAGCAAGTGGGTCAAATTATTCATCATGGAAAACATGTGCTTAAAATAATATCTAGTCACCCGTGAAATTTCTCCTATCTGCTAAAATAGCAAATTACCAAATAATCCTCTGTGGAAGTAGTTTAATGCCTTTATTCGCCTAGTCCACGCGACAGATCGTCAACAACCTAAAGGCCAAAGCTTAAGCAGTCCCCTGTTGACCTATTGAATGGAAGAATCAAATAACAATAAGTAAAACGACCCTTTTGCTTCACAACATTATCCAAAATTGCCATTCGGTGGTTTGATAGCGATAGCATATATACGGTCGATCGATGTATAAAATGCCTCACTCAAATTATGACGCCAAATTGCAGAGATCGATATAGTGTAATAGTTGCGTATAATACTGTGAGAAGAGTATTTGCTAGTTAACTTGCAATTTGTGAGGTTATTAAAATATTATATGAATTCTCCGTAAGATTAATAGATCTATTAGAGATATATCTAAGATATATTCTCCATATCTCTTAAAATTGTGTATATATGTAGATATATCTTCTTTTGATTGTGCATATTCATATCTCCCTTTGATTGTCACAACCTTGATTGATCTTCTAACCTTAAATAGTCATTTGGCGAAGCCTTATGAATTCTTCTTTATAATACAAACACAGTAATATACATGTTTTTCACATGTTTCTTATTTAGATCAACGTAAAAAGATAAAAGGAGATAACTAAAAGGAAATAGAAAGACATGACACCAAAAGATCTAACAAAGTCAATCTTTGAGAAAATTATTTAAAAAAGTCTTAAACCAATTATAATTTAGTCAATTTGATCATAAACTTTTCAATTGGATACATTTAGTACTAAACCTTTTGACGATCTTCTAATGTAATCTTTTTGGCCAATTTTGATCTCAAAATCAAAAGTGTGTGATTTAATCAGTGTTGGCCATGCCACATCACTAACTTTTTCCCTTGTTGGTATAAGTAGTCAGGTAATGATTTTAAGGATACACTTTTCGGCATGTCAGTTTAGTTCATTGGTGTATTTTATTCTATACTGTTTATATATAAAACCCCAAGCCAAATTCGAGGCCCCTACTCTCCTTGGGGTATCTTTTCTCCACCGTGTATTTGCCCCACGACCTCCTCCTCACTCCCTCCATAGCGCCTCTCTTCCGCCTTATTCGTAGGCCCCTTCTACGCCATACCGTTGATGACGCCATTATCAACCTATACTGCCATCTCGAAACCAAGCTGTTGATAAAAGGGACCCACCTTAAGTATAGTGTCTCGCACTGGACTATCCATAATCACCTAAAACATTATAAATTTACTTGATTCAATTCAAAGTGTCTATATCTACTACATAGCGGAGCCAACATCAAATAATACACTATAATTGAAGGATTAGAATTTCAGTCATTTACAAGCTTAAATGTTCTACTCACCTAAATTAAGTCAAAATCCACAGAATTTATCAATAAACAATTCAATTTGAATGTCAAGTTGACGGCCCAAAATCCACGCGTCCAAGAAAGGGGACTGCGGAGCTTCTCTACCTTTTAAACCCGAAAAGCAAGACTTTTCTTTTTACTCCTTTCTGGACACTTTTTGACCCCATACTTAAAATAGATACTATAGGATTTGTGATCTCTTCTTTTTGTACGGTTAAAGGAGTCCACGTGGAGCACTTTGTCAACTTCCTCTTTTGGGTCAAACCTTGAAGAATTATCTCCAAAAAAAAAAAAAAAAAAACAACGCCCAAGAAAATCCAAATTTAATATAGATAAATGGGCATATTGAACCAAAATCCTCTAAAATCTCATACATGGCTCAAATTTGAAACACAATTTAATAAAATTAGCAAAGCTCGAGTTCTGACGGTATATGTTATTGTCAATGTTGATGTCATATTCAAGAAGATGATAGTGAATGGAATCCAGAATGTCAAAATGAAAATGGGGGTCTTCTGAAAAATTAATGTCCGCAGGCATTTTCTTCCCCGTTCCTTGTGTGTTGTTTTATTGAGCGCGTGTTTGGTTGCATAATTTCGGTGGGTGACCATGAGTGGACGGAGCAAGAGAAGAACATATAGGTTGAGGATGTGGATTAAAGCAACCATAAAATGTACTTTTTCTTAATTTATTTATTTTGGAGTTTTCAAGAAGCTTCACACTGGAACACATGTTTCAAATGTCGATATTCTAGTTATTTTTATATGACATATTATCAGCTATAAATGAATGTATTCTAATTCTTAATTATCCGATGCAAAAATAAAAGAGAAGTGACGGGTCACGTTCCTTTATTTTTGAACAAGGACCATAAAGTACAGGCATGCGTCATTACATAAAAAGAGTATAATATCAAATATCAAGATTCTCGTATCTGGTGGGTGCCGTTAATGTGATGAAATTTTGGTTAATATACAATCATGCAAAACATAAGGTGGAAAAAATATTTAGAATAAATACATATTTTGATAACGTAAATCTATAAAATAATTTCTTTATACAATAACTTTTTCCGATGAATCATAACTAAAAATCACTGTGAATTGTAACGATGTGACATTCAATGAGCAACAAAACTGTAATCAAGCGAAAATTTAAATATCTGAACCTTTACAATATTTTTCTAAATCTTTCGTACCTTTTCTATGGTCCTAGATTGAGAATTTTCCAAATAAAAAGTTTTGATTTATAATGACAATTTCTTGGATCATTGTGAAGCGATAAGACAGCATGCGAAGTCTAAGCTCTGATAGCAAATGCTGCTTTATGCATGCTTTCTACATGAAAGTTTACAGCCCTGCAACTCTAGTTTGGTTGATAAACTTGACTCACGAGGAGTTTACATATGTCTAAGTATGAAATGAGTACAGAATGCAGTCCACAAACTACATCTTTCAGATGCATGTTTTTGTACGTACGCATGCGTATCAATAAACGACGCAGGTCAAACGTTGCCACGCATCGCACACGAGGTTGACTTTGTGCCTGCGAGTCGTGTCTTAGACTTAGGATTAGATGGAGAGGAGCAAAGCCAGAAGAAGGTGTTCTTCGTGTGTCCTTGAACGAGGCTCCGACCATCTAGAAACACGTACGATTGGACTTCAAGCTTCTTGATGGAGTCAAATATGATCCATCATTACATGCCATTAGTTTAAAGCTTTGTCACATTATCATTTTCTGATTTAGTGAATGTACATTGTTGGATTATCATAATTACTATCAAGTGACCATGGCTGCAAGCCCAGAAAGCTCCAGCTGCCATGGCCTCGAGCCCCAAATCTCCACTGCTCCACGAGCTCGATGAAACTCGAGCAGTCATGATCGCAGTTGACGAAGCTCAAATGGCCATGGTTGCGAGTTCGAAGAAGCTTCAATTGCCATGGCGCGAGCTAGGGAATCTCCTTTGCTCTGCTCAAGCACAAGCCGAAGCTTAGACCAATCTGACTTCGACTCTCGTGATTGCAACTTTATCCACAACATAGGCAGCAGCAGCTCTTCATCCCATGGGAAAATCGTTCAAAAAGTCTTAACCTATTGCATTTTTGCTTTTGTCTTAAATATTTCAATTTTGTCAATTCAATCCTAAACTATTTTACTTGTTATCAATTGAGTTCATCCGATTAATTTTAGCTGGAAATTATCAACATGGTCAATCAGCGCTAATGTGGTGCTTTTTAATAATATTTTAATAATTTTTACCGTCACGCCCTCACTGCATGAAAGTGAGGACTCGCAAGGGCCACAACACCCTTGTCGGATTTGGCAAGGTGAGGGCAGTCCTCGCCTTGCCAAATTTGTCAAGGCCATCGCGGCCCTGCCCAAGCTTGGTGAAGTGGTGATCAGCTAGCCCTCTCTTGTGGCTAGCAAGCGTCGTCGACCCTCAACTCTAGCTAGCAAAGGTTGGCCGGCCAATAACCCTCGCTGGCCCTAACCGAAAACCCCAAAAAAAAAAAAAATTACTAAAAAGCACCTCGTAAGTGCTAGCCGGCCATGTCAATAATTTTCGGCCAGAATTGGTCGGATAGACTCAATTGGTAAGAAATGAAAATGTTTAGGACTAAATTGGTAAAACTGAAAGATTTATGACTGAATTGGCAAAAGTGCAATAAGTTTAGAATGTTTTGGACAATTTTCCCTCCCCTAAATAGTCCCTAGCGAGGACAACTTACTAAGCTCTAGTCTCCCTCTCCCACACCTCTCATCCACAATTTGGCCAACGCCTTCACCAAGAAGGGGCGATGAAAAATGATAATTCAAGCAAGGTTGTGATTTGGGAAATTAACGCTATTATTTTAGACATTGGTTCATACTTGAGTTAAAGTTAATAGTCACGTAGAAAAACTAATAATAAAAACACCAACATTGGCATTTTTAATTAGCCAAATCGGGCAGAGTTATGGGAGGGATTTCATTGCACAAATTTAGTAAGTCTTATGATTTGATTGTACTATTTTGAAAGTTTAAGAATTTAGTTGCACTTTTTTAACAATGCCATTTTAGGCAATGGTTCATACTTAAGTTAAAATTAACAATCACATAGAAAAAGAGAATAATAGCAACAGCCACATCGGGTTTCTTAATTAGCCAAATCGGGTGGAGTTAAGGGAAGGACTTCATTGTACTAATTCAACAAGTTTTAGGACTCTTGCATTTTTGTGACTTAGGCCTTCTGGAGCGCTTACCAACTTTTATGAATTTACTAGCACAAAAAAAAAAAAAATGTGACTGGATCTATACGGCACCCGCGCATCAGATCTAAAAATCACAATTTAGATACAAAAGCATGCGCCAATATCAGTGTCCTTTCTCCTACCAAAAGAAATATCAGTGTCCTTCCCCAATAAATTAAAAGGGAGCGTTCCCCATGCTTTAGCTTTTTAATTCAGTACGGATAACAAAAACGTATCAATTTATGTCTTTCTTAATTAAAAAAAGTCTAATTGAGCATTTGAAACATGTGTTGATAATCTCATGAGTCATCAGCAAATCCAGTTTCTTAGAAGCTCCATCCGAAATCTATCTTAAGTCTTCCACCACCCAAGCGGTAAAGCTCAACCAATATATATAGCTCCCACTTTAATGTTCTTTTCAGCTCTTCACTCTTATTTCAGAAACCAAATCATCCCTTCGATCTTCCACATTCAGTCATCTCAAACCTACAAATTCTAGCCAGAAACAAAAATGCTTCAGGAAATCTTCAGTCCATTTGAGACCGATCGATTCGATGCTCTGAAATCCATTTGTGAGCATCTTTTGGAAGGCGATGATGATAGGGTCGACACAAATTTTTATGCACCAACTCCTGCAAACATGTACTCAAGGAGTTCAAGCTTCAGCAATCCCTTACTGATGGAGAGTTGGAGCGAATTGCCCTTAAAAGTTGACAACGCAGAGGACATGTTGGTATACGGCGCTATGTGCGACGCAATCGATTCTGGGTGGACAATGCCTTCAACTACGAATCAAGAATTTGATTTTGAAGTGGCGACCATTGATTACGACAGCATTGGTCTGGCTTCAAATCAAGAACTTAATGTCGAAGTGATGACCGTTGATTATAACAGCATTGGTTCAGTGACGGAGAAGAAACTAGAGATGGTGGAGCCGGAGGTACAAGTGCCAGTCGAGAAGACACATTATAAAGGAGTGAGGAGGCGGCCATGGGGAAAATATGCGGCGGAGATAAGGGACCCCAAAAAGAAGGGGGCAAGGATTTGGCTCGGGACTTACGAGACACCCGAGGATGCGGCCTTGGCCTATGACCGGGCAGCTTTTAAGACGAAGGGGTCCAAGGCCAAGGTCAACTTCCCTCACCTCATCGGCACGGCCGAGTACGAGCCTGTCAGGGTAAGCCGCAAGCGTTTTTCTGCCGAGCATAGCTCACCATCCACGCCCGGCGATGATGGTTTGGTGACCAGGACGAAGAGGAGAAAGGGAGAGGTCAATGTGGATGCTGAGGTGGATTTTCGAACTCCAATCCCCTTTCCCATATTGGATTTTGGTTTTTGGAATGGGATGAACAATTTGTACTTTGATCATGCAGACTCCAAAGACATGTTTTGATCAATAAGAAGTCAATCAGGCAATTTATGTTGTAGAAACTATCCATTTAGTGTTCCGATTTCATTTCCTTTGGAGTTCATCTTCGTCATTCGTATATTAACTTTTACTTTTTCTTCTTGGATTTTTTCTGCCTCGATGATTTGTTTGCTTAAGCAAAGCAAAGTTAAGCAACAATTGACCACACGAATTGCTCAAAACGGATTTCCTAATAAGCATTGATTTTAGAAAGATAGGTATTTTGCTAGGACCATGTACCGAGTCACGCAAATCAGGATGGCATGCCGTGATTGATTTGAGTAGTTAATTACCTTGTGTTCCAGGAGAACCTAAGTACTTTTCCCAAGGAGAGCCTCTTACTGTTATAATTGCTTTAGGACAAAACTTCATGGGCAATAATGAATTTTTGGTTAAAGAATCCAAGAAATATCTGCATTCTACATTCACATTAAGAATTTGGGAATTCCGAAATATTTTCTCGACATTGAAATTGCATGATCAAATAAAGGAATCTACCTCAGTCAATGTAAATTTGTCTTTAGAGGAGGGTTGTCAGTATGCAAAGTGTGCAAAGTGTGCAAATTAGTTGTCATTTTGATTGAGCTGAATGTTAAGTTAATGATGATTGGGTATGATGTGAGATTAGTACCTTTAGCCGAGGATCCATTGAGCTATTAAAGACTTATTGAAAAACTCATCTATCTCATAATGACTGGGCCTAACATATGTTACACAATGTAGATTCCCAATCAATTCATACATGATCCAAGCAATCCCATATAAATATAGTGTTGAAAGTCATGAAGTACTTGAAATGATGACTAGGATTAGGAATACTTCTATCTTGGGATTATAATATTGACATGATGGCTTATTATGGCATAGACTACTCGACTTGTCCTATAAGTAGGGGATCTATTACTAGACTTTGTGTTGAGCTGGGAGAATCGTTGCTTTCATAGAAAATGAATAAACAATCAACCATTTTATTGTGATAAGCTAAATGTGAATATCGAGTAATAGCTAAGACTATTTATGAAATAGCATGTATGGCATATGGGTAAGAGGACTGACTACCTTGTTTTGTGACAATGATGTTGGTTTTAAATTTGCAACAAATCTGACAATTCATAAAAAAAAAAAATGTAATATACAGAAGTCGATTGTCATTTCATTAAAGACAAATTTCAATAAAGAATAACCAAGACAAGATTTATGTCGGATGACTCGGGACGATGTTTTCTCCATCATCAAATTTTCTGCAACCAAATTAAAGGAAATGAAATCAATAATTCACCGCGTACATATGGATAAGACTGATCCGATCGTGCAAAGTTGTACCCATGCCCTGCATTTAATGTTTTTGATAGTAATAGATTTAATCAGAAATTCAGGAAAAAAAAACCACTCTAATCATGAATCAAAATGCAAAACTTCAGATTTTCTTTTCCTTTTTTTTGGCTGGAGTGCAAGCGACAATATTTGGTGGCCATATAATGATATAGGAAAACCTCATCTCCTCAATCAAGGTAAATCCACCCACATTTACTAGGAGATTCCTAACAAATGCACTTAGTACGATGAGTCACATGGTAAATAATTTCCCATCAACTACAATTGAATGTCGAACTTTTGAAAAAGTGTATTCAGATAACATTACTGGTTATTATATTCTTAAAATATTTAATTGTCCGTGCTATGTACAAGTGAGTAATGATAAGCTCGATGGAAGTGCATATTCTTAGGTTATGCATGAGGTGAGTGGGGCTATAGATTTTGGTGCTCGAAATCAAGTTCACTAAAGTAGTTGCATTTGATAAGTCTCTAGTACTTCTAGCTAGAAGTAATTATAGCAATGTTTCTACGGATTCTATGGTGTTCAACTCACTATGGAGTTGTAACCAAAAACTCCTAAAATAGCGGATATAAGTTAACAAATCGACAGATAAGGTTCTTACAAGGAAGTAATGCCTTTAGATTTAATGGTTGTTGTAACCGCTGAGTTTGACAATGTGCATGTTCAGTCTCTTAAGATACATAGATGCAATGGTGATTTTGCTCTATGTATAGTCAAATAGATTGTCTCTAAGAATCCTTGTGCAGTAATTAAATGTGCAAATGGAGTTAGTGCTTTGATGAGGTCCATAGTAATGGTGAGGTACTAATGTGGCTTAGATTTGGAATATATCTATAGCAAATGAACTCATTAGAGGCTGTGGGAGAGTAGTAGTAAAATTAGAATGTTTAATTAAGCGATTGTAATTTGACTTAAAAGTCGAGCCGAGACAGAGATTATTCTAATATGTTTCGAATTTGAACCATGAACAAAATCTAAGTCTAGATAAATCGCAAGGAAATCCAATAGATTAGAGGAAAGTTTGAAAGTTAGATTTTGGACTAGGATATCCGAATTGGAATACTAAAGGAAAAGGCCAAACTTTCGCACTTTTTTTTGTCGGACAAACTTTTGGACTCGGTGTAGAGTCAAACGATTTAGTCGGTCAAGGAAAAGATAAAAAGGGAAAGTCCACGATTTGGGTTGACGGAAATCCCAACTGTCGGTGGATTTCTTTTTCTTTTCTCGTTAAAGTTGGCCACTGAATTTCTTTCTGGGCTATTATATTGTTCATAGTCTTTGGTTTTCGTGTGGCCATTTCTCGTTAAAGTTGGCCATTGAATTTATTTATTGGCTATTTATATTGTTCTTGGTCTTTGGTTTTCGTGTGGGCATTGAAGCGCCGTTTGAGTGCTTGGTAGTGGGGAATCTTTATGAAAGCACTCTTGCACGATTTATCCTATGTAATTGAGGTTAAGAAACGTTAAGAGTATTTGATTAAGTTGAGTGTAGTTGTAATTTTCATAGATCACTTGACTTATACTAAAATTCTTTACTACTCTTTTCATAGATATAGGTCACACCGATCAAATTACATAAACCTAATATTCAATCTATTTCTTTATTCTGTATGTTTTATTGTTCGATCACTTTTGTGACGGGATGATCAGACATATCGAATTTTGAACAAATCAAAATCCTTTAAAGTTTTATACTCAGCTCAAACTTGAGACACAATTTAATAAACCCAATAAAGCTAGAGTTTTGACGGTACACATCATCGTCAATGTAGATTTAATTTTCAAGAAGATGATACCTAATGGATTCGAGAATGGCAAAATGAAAATGGGGCTCTCCGGGAATATTAATGTCCCCAAGCATTTTCTCGCCCTTTTCTCGTGTGTTGCTTTCTTAGGAGAGTGTTTGGCTGTAGATGCAGATTTTCAGCAGGTGACCATGAATGGACGAAGCAAGAGAAGTGTGAGATTTTGCCTAATTATTGCCTAATTATTTTAAAAGCTTAAATTATTAGCTGAATGCATTGTTTAATATTAAATATTTTAACACTACCCCTTCATGTGTGGGGAGGCAAATTTCTTACTTCTTTGAAAGAAGTATGTACAGGTTGAGGATGTGGAAAGCGACCATAAAATGTAATTTTTATTAATTTGTTACTTCTTTTGGAGTTTCCAAGAAGCTTCAATTAAGGTTGAGGCCGGAACACATGTTTCAAATGTTGATATTCTAGTTATTTAATATATCATATTGTCAGCTATTATTCAATGTTTCTAATTCGTAATTATCCCATGCAAAATTAAAAGAAAAGTGATGGGTCACGTTCCTTTGTTTCCATTTTATTGAACAAGGATCATAAAGAACCAAATGCATGTATTCGTGCATTATTTTATAAAAAGAATTTAATATCAGACATCAAGATTCTTGCATCTGGTGGGTGGAATATATAATCATGCTTCCACCCACCAATGCATAATGTAAGGAAAACTTTGGTTAATATATAATCATGCAAAACATAAGGTGGATGGAATATTAGAAGAAATACAAATTTCGGTAATGCAGATTTATACAATAATTTCTTTATACAATAACTTCTCCCAATGAATTCTAACTAAAATCATGGTGAATTGTAATGATGTGACATAAAACAAGCAATAAACTTTAATAAAAAGAAAATTTAAATCTCTGAACCTTTATAATTTGATTTTCCTAAATCCGTCGTATCTTTTCTACAGTCCTCGATTGAATTATGGCCAAATTAGAAGTCTTGATTAACCAGGAAATTTTTTTGGATCATTGTGTTGCAGACGCTGGTTTATGCAGGTAACTCATCCAAATAATTATCTTTAAATTATAGGCAACATTTAAAAAAAAAAAATCAAGTAAAGTGCAGTTGGTATTGAAGAACTTGCTTGCCTATCTTCCACATGAAATTTTACAGCATTGCAACTCTAATTTCGTCAATAAACTTGATACGCACAGACTTTACATTAGTCTAAGTATGAAAAGAGTACAACATGGAATCCACAAACTGAATTTTTTCAGATGCACGTTCTTGCATGTTTGCGTGAGTATCGAACAACTTCGCAGGTCAAATGTTGCCACGCATCGCGCACGAGGTTGACTTTGTGCCTTCGAGACGCGTTTTAGACTTAGGATTAGGTGGAGAGGAGCAAAGCCAGAGGAAGGTGTTCTTCGTGTGTCCTTCAAAGGAGGCTCAGACTCTCTAGAAACACGTACAATTGGACTTTGATGAAGTCAAATACGATCCATTACATGTCATTAGTTTAAAGCATTGTGAAAATACACGTGTATAATTCGTATATAAGTTTTGCTTTACCTAGCTATCCATTTCTATTAGGATGGAAGTCACTCAGAGCCCCGCGAAACTAGCACTGCCATAACCAAATGACAGAGAAATGAATTTCCAGCGAGATTTCCCACAAAAAAGAAAAAAAAAAAAAAAAAGAGAGTAAGTTAATGAAAACCCTGACTTCATCAAATGCGCTGATCGCAATCTGGATCGTCTATCTTTGATCGTATTAGGGAGGACTTTATTCGGTGCATAAAAACTGACCCAAGATATCACCTGACCACTCCAACTAAAAAGCAAAAGGAAAATTATTAAATAATGAAAAACTATTGGAGGATTTATATCGTCACTTATCATCTTTCGATTAGTACTGATATGTCGAGTGAGATTCTTATAATTTCTTGACAAATTATGAGGATATATGTTGGATGACCCGAGACGATGCTTTCTCCGGAATCAAAATCTGTGCAACCGAATTGAAGGCAATGAAATCAATGATTCACCGCATAACGTATGGGTGGACTGATCCCATTGGGCAAAGTAGTAAACATCAAATTTCTTTCTTTTTTTTTTTTTCTTTTTGCCACAGTGCAAATGACAATATTAGGTTGCCATATAACATATGAAAATTTCATTTCCTTAATAAAGGTAAATCCACTTGCATTTGCTTTTGTGGAAATTATAACTAATTTACCTTAAATTCTTTTCTTCCCCCGAACCAATTATCTTAATTCCAAACAAAGTTCGACACTGATTGCGGTCATCCTAAAAAGATTGCCATCTAATTCCTATACTAAAATGCCAAGCAATTGCTTTAAAACCTAATGTCATCCTCGAATTAGAACTCAGTATAAACTGAACCATTTATTTGTTGTGGACCTAATAAACAAAATATTCATAACTGAAATGTTTCATTAAGGAAAAAATGGTCATTCATGAGGTTAATTGCTTTTCTTCAACAACTAATGTGGACGATACTGCTAATTTTCAACGACACAAAGCATTTTCTCTACGGTTAGTTTTGAATGACATGAGCATTTTCTTTGATTTAGTGAATGTACATTGTTGGATTATCATAATTACCATCAAGTGACCATGGCCATAATCTCAAAAAGCTCTAGCTGCTATGGTCTGTTAGGATTCGGCACACTTCCACAAATAAATCGAGAATGGAAGTATGAAAAAGAATTTTGAGACCCCCATGTCACTATGTTGATGGGGAATATGAATCACACCCCAGAGTGATCATGAGCTCCAAATCTCCATTGCTCCATGAGCTTGATGAAACCTGAGTGGTGGTAAAATCAGTGCTAACGTAAACAGTTTTTAATAATATTTTAATATTTTATTTTTATTTTTATTTTCTTTTTCTTTTTCCTCCTTTTTCATTTTTTTTTTTTCTTTCCCCTCCTCCTTCCTCTAGCCGATCGTCTAGACCTCGACAACTAGCCAGCGGTGACGGTCGACGAGATCGAGGTTGGCCTTGTTGGTCTCTAGCGAGCCTCGCCAAACACTCACGAAGCTCGAGCCCTCCCCATAGCCCGCAAGGGCTACCTCGTGCTAGACGGCGAGGCCACCCTCACGGCTTGGGCAACCTCATTGGAGGTTGAGCGAGGCTTGACCCTTGCTAGATCTAATGAGGATGAGCCTCGCCCATGGCTGGTGCAAGGCCACCTTCGCAGCCTCTAGCAAGGGCTCAAGCCTCGCCAGTGGCCAGCAAGGCTTGCTAGAGGTCAACCTTGACCTTGCCGGCCGTCGTCTTTGGCTAGTCGCCAAGGTCCAATGACCGACTGGAGGAAGGAGAGGGAGAAAGAAAAAAAGAAAAATAAAAGGAAAATAAAATAAAAATAAAATAAATAATTCAAAAAATATAAAATTATTATTAAAAGTTATCCACGTTAACAGTGATCGTGCCATGTCGGCCGACCAGCACCTAGTCAACAAAATCCGGCCAAAATTAATAGAAAATGACTAAATTGGCACAAAGTGAAAGGTTCAGGACTAAATTAGCATCAATAAATTGGCATAAATGCAAAATGATTAGGATTTCTTGGACACTTTTTCCTAGTTAACAGTCATGTAGGAAAAAGAAAATAATAAAAACGCCCATGTTGGCATTTTCAATTAGCTAAATCGAGCGGAGTTAAGGGAGGGATTTCACTGTATCAATTTAACAAGTTTTAGAATTTAATTACATTTTTAAAATTTTTAGAACTTGATTACATATTTTTAACATCATCATTTTAGGCATTGGTTCATACTCAAGTTAAAGTCGAGAGTCATGTTGGAAAAAGAAGATAATAAAATCACCCATATTGGCATTTTTATTTAGCCAAATTGGACCGAAGTGAGGGAGGTATTTCATTGCACCAATTTAACAAGTTTTAAAACTTGATTGCAACAACATCGTTTTAGGCATTCGTTCACACTCGAGTTAAAGTTAATGGTTATGTAGGAAAAAGAAAATAATAAAATCATCCACATCAGCATTTTTAATTAGCCAAATCAGGTAAAGATGAGGAAGGGATTTCATTACATCAATTTAGCAAGTTTTAGAATTTGATTACATGTTTTTAATAACATAGTTTTAGGCATTGGTTCATACTTGAGTTAAAATTAATAGTCACATAGGAAAAAGAAAAAGAAAATAAAAACACTCTCATCAGCATTTTTAATTAGCCAAATCGAGCGGAGTTAAAGGAGGGACTTCATTGTGCCAATTGGACAAATTTCATGACTTGATTGCACTTTATGACTCATTACATTTTTGCGACTCAAACCCTTTTAAAGCGCTTACTAATATTTATTAAAATTTACTAGCAAAAAAAAAAAAAAAACTGTATATTTGAATAGAGAAGACGTTATGCAATTTTCTTTTGAAGCACATGCACAATATGTGATTGGATCTATACGGCACCCGCGTATCAGATCTAAAAACCACAATTTAAATGCAAAAGCATGAACAAATATCATCGTCCATCCCCAATTAATTAAAAGGGAGCGCGCCCCATGCTTTAGTTTTTTAATTCAGTACGGATAACAAAGACTTATCAATTTATGTCTTTCATTATTAAAAAAGTTCAATTGAGCATTTGAAACATGTGTTGATGATTAGTCATCACAAAATCCAGTTTCTCGGAAGCTCCATCCGAAATCTTCCCTTAAATCTTGCACCACCCAAGCGGCCAAGCTCAACCAATACATATAGCTCCCACTTTCATGTTCTTTTCAGCTCCACTCTTACTTCAGAAACCAAATCATCCCCTCGATCTTCTTCATTCAGTCATCTCAAAGCTACAAATTCTAGCCAGAAACAAAAATGCTTCAGGAAATCTTCAGTCCCTTTGAGGCTGATCGATTCGATGCATTGAAATCCATTTGTGAGCATCTTTTTGTAGGTGAGGATGACGGCGTTCACGCAACATCTTATGCACCAACTCCTGCGAACATGTACTCAAGGAGTTCAAGCTTCAACAATTTGTTACAAATGGAGAGCTGGAGCGAACTGCCCCTCAAAGTCGACAACTCGGAGGACATGTTGGCATACAGCACTCTGCACAACGAGCTCAATTCTGGGTGGACGATGCCTTCAGCTCAGAATCAAGAACTTGATTTTGAAGTGACGACCATTGATTATAACAACATTGGTCTGGCTTCGAATCAAGAACTTGATTTCAAAGTAACGACCGTTGATTATAACAGCATTGGTTTGGTGAAGGAGAAGAAATTGGAGATGGTGGACCAGGAGGTACAAGTGCTGGTCGAGAAGACACATTATAAAGGAGTGAGGAGGCGACCGTGGGGAAAATATGCTGCAGAGATAAGGGACCCCAAAAAGAACGGTGCAAGGATTTGGCTCGGGACTTACAAGACACCCGAGGACGCGGCATTGGCCTATGACCGGGCAGCTTTCAAAATGAGGGGTTCCAAGGCCAAGCTCAACTTCCCTCACCTCATCGGGTCGGCTGAGTACGAGCCTGTTAGGGTTGGCCGCAAGCGTTCGTCTTCTGAGCCTAGCTCACCGTCCACGTGCAGCGATGACAGCTTGATGACGCGGATGAAGATGAGAAAGAGAGAGGTCAATGTGGATGCTGAGGTGGATTTTGGAACTCCAACCCCGTTTCCCGTATTGGATATGGGATTTTGGAGTTGTGATGAACAATTGGTCCTATAATTATGGGGAGAATTGTCAAAAAAGTCCTAAATCTATTGCACTTTTGCTAATTCAGTTCTAAACCTTTTAATTTTGCCAATTGAGTCCTAAACCTTTTCACTTTTTGCCGATTAAGTCCATCCGACCAATTTTGGTCGGAAAATGCTAACGTGGATGCTGGCAGTGCCACGTAGGACTGCCGGTGCTGACGTGGACAATTTTTAATAATACTTTAATAATTTTTTAAGAAAATTGAATTTTTTGAATTTTTTATTTTTATTTTTATATTTTCTGTTTTTTTTTTTTTTTTTTTTTTTTTTTTTTGGCTTTTTCCTTGGCCTTTTCCGGTGGCTAGCCACCGGCCACTGGCCACAGTCGGTCGGGCGAGGAGGAGCACCGGCAAGGGCAAGGGAAGCCCTCGTCCAGGCGTGGCCCGGCGAGGGTCGCCTGGGCGAGGCCGACCCTCCCCCAAGCGCCCAGGCGAGGGTGGCCTCGCCGGGCGTCGGCCGAGCGACGGTGACGCCGGGCAAGGCCGCCCTGGCCCCGACGAGGGCCGACCTCGCCAGATCTAGTGAGGGGAGCCCTTGCCGGGGCTCGCCTCGCCCAGGCGAGCGTCAGCCTCGCCCTTGGCCACAGGCCAACGCCCGCTCGGCCAAGGGCGAGGGCCGGGGCAACCTCGCCAAATCCGGTCTGGGCGAGCCCCGGCGAGGGCTCCCCTCGCCAGATCTGGCGAGGCCGGCTCTCGTCGGGGCCAGGGCGGCCTCACCCGGCGTTGTCGTCGCTCAGCCGACGCCTGGCGAGGCCACCCTCGCCTGGGGGAGGGTCGGCCTCGCCCAGGCGACCCTCACCGGGCCGCGCCTGGGCGAGGGCTTCCCTCGCCTTCGCCGGTGCTCCTCCTCGCCTGGGGGAGGGTCGGCCTCACCCAGGCGACCCTCGCCGGGCCGCGCCTGGGCGAGGGCTTCCCTCGCCCTCGCTGGTGCTCCTCCTTGCCCGGCAGCCTGTGGCCGGTGGCCGGCCGTCGCCTGTGGCCGGTGGCTGGTGGTCGGCCACCGGAAAAGGCAAGGAAAAAGCCAAAAAGAAAAAAAGAAAAAAAGAAAAACAGAAAAAAGGAAAAACAGAAAAAATAAAAATAAAAATAAAAAAATTTAATTTTTTTTTTGAAAATATTAAAATATTATTAAAAATTGTCCACGTTAGCGCTGACAGTTCTATGTGGCACCACTAGCGTCCACGTCAGCATTTTCCGGCCAAAATTGGCCGGATGGACTTAATCGGCAAAAAGTGAAAAGGTTTAGGACTCAATTGGTAAAGTTAAAAGGTTTAGGATTGAATTGACAAAAGTGTAATAGGTTTAGGACTTTTTGGACAATTCTCCCATAAGTATGCCAACTGCAAAGACATTGTTTTGATTAATGAGGAGTCAAGCAGGCATTTTATGTTGTAGAAATTATCAATTTAGTGTCTTGATTTCATTTCCTTTGAAGTTTGTCTGGAAAATCCGAAATCCTACCCAGCTCCCTCTTAGATGAGTACTCGTTTCCTACATATGCGGAGTAAAAACACCTTCATGTGGTATGGAAAGTGACTAACAAAAGCGAAAAAGTTAGTATAATATGAAAAGCTATTAACCACAGTAGTTATAATTAGCATTTGGTTGCTTGTGAATCTTACGTGATCTTCAGCTACAGTTGTATCTAAAAACCATTACCATCGAAAGTTATAATTTGGTGTTATTCTCAAATAACTTTATTTTAGTACGCATAATTGTGGGGAAAAGTACCAAAAAAGTCCTAAACCTATTGCATTGGTACCAATTCAGTCCTAAACTTTTCAATTGAACTAATCCAGTCCTAAATCTTTTACTATTGGTAACAATTCAATCCATTCGACCAATTTTGGCCAGCCACTGGGCGAGGGTCGCAAAGCCCTCGCCTGTCGCCGGCGAGGGTTGTGGCCCTTGCCCGGCCTCTCCCAGGGCCGCCGGTGCAAAGGCTTCGCCTGGATCTGGGCGAGGCCAACCTTGGTCTCGGCCCTGGGCGAGGCCAAGCGGTCCTCGCCAGCCGCTAGTGAGGGTCGCGGCCCTCGCTCGGCCTCGCCCAGGGCCGCGGCCGAGGCTGGCCTCCCCCAAATCTGGGCTAAGCCGCCTCGCCCGCGGCCCTGGGCGTGGCCGAGCGAGGGCCGCGACCCTCGCCGGCGGCTGGCGAGGGCCTCTCAGCCTCGCCTAGGGCCGCGCGGGTGAGGCTAGCCTCGCCCAGATTCGGGCGAAGCCGCCTTGCCGACGGCCGATTTGGGCGAGGCCAGCCTTGCCCGCGGCCCTGGGAGAGGCCGGGCGAGCCGGCAAGGGTCACAGCCCTCGCCCAGTGGCTGGCGAACCTCACCGGAGGCTCGCCGGCCAACGCAAGGAAGAAGACAAAAAGAAAAGAAAAGAAAAATTAATAAAAAAATAATAAAAATTTCGAAAAAAATAATTAAAAAATCATAAAAATTGCCATGTCAGCATCCGCCCGGCATCCACGTCAGCATCGGCCGGCCAAAATTGGCCGGATGGACTGAATTGGTACCAATAATAAAATGTTTAATTGGTACCAATAATAAAATGTTTAGGACTGAATTGGTTCAATTGAAAAGTTTAGGACTGAATTAATACCAATGCAATAGGTTTATGACTTTTTTGGTACTTTTTCCCATAATTATGTACTCCACTTGCATACGATTTTAGAGTAAAAAACTACTATTGTATCAGACTCTGTTTGTTCATTATAACGTCCATTTGGTAATTATCTTATGGCTTCTTTATATTTTAAGTGTTGAGTTTTACAGATTTGTGGGGTTTAGTCCAAGTTCAATATCTATTCCACGAAAATAGTTAGTATTAAATAGTTAGCTATAATAAGAGAATTAAAATTACAATTGCTTACGCATTTGAGTGTTTCTGACACTTGAATTTTTTAAAAAAAGTCAATAATGTTTATAAATAAACAATTTAATTTGGACGTAAAGCTCACAGACAAAATTCATGTGCCCAAAGAAAGAGAACTCCGAGCTCCTCTCCCTTTTTGTTCAGTGTCCATGCCGCTTTGGACGGAAAAGAACCCAAAAAGCAAAATCCATACGCAAAATGAAAGAATAAATATGACAGAATTGGTGATTCCTTCCTTTAATACGGTCAAAGGAGTCCAGGTGGAGCTTTTCTCGTCAGATTCCTCTTCCTCAGTCAAACCTTGGAGAATCATCTCCAACAAAAAATGACGCCCAAGAAAATTCAAATTGAATTCTTTTTGGGGTCGAAATTTCAAATTGAATTTGAATGTATTAAGATATATATCAAGTTCGAATCCCTAAATAAAACCTAATCCGAAATGAATCGTAAGGAAATCCAATCGATCAAATAAAAGTTCTAAAGTTAGATATGAACTTCGAGATCTGAATTGGTATACTAAAGTAAAATGGACAAACTTTCTTATTTAGAGTAGGGCCTAATACCCTTGAAAAACCTCTAAATTTAGCTTTTGTCCCAATTTCACCTGTCCCATTTCTATCATAAGTGCTTTTTTCTTTCGTTTATAAAAAACTTTCAACTTTAACTTATATCCTAATTCTATCATAATTTTTTTGGTCCTATGAAAAACATGCAACTTTAGGTTTTGTCCCAATTTTACCTTTCAGCCCGAGTTTTACCCTGAAATTTTTACAGTCTTATAAAAAACCACAAATTTTTACTTAAGTCACAAATTTGCCAACATTAACGTTCAATCCAAAATTTATCGCTAACAATCAAGAGATAGAAAAATCCCAAGCACGAGTTGTTCGAATGCCCTAAGCATGAGCTCTCCAATCGCGAGAGATGGAACATTCCCAAGCATAAGAGACAGATGAGTGCAAAATCCCTAAGGGTGATTTGATGGAGGGCTAATGGAGAGCAGATTTGAGATTTAAATAAAAATTGATGATATTTTATGAGACAAAAAAATGCTTAAGGTAGAAGTGATAGTTGACCTAAGTTAAGGGTTTGTTATGATACAAAAGAGAGTTTAGAGTAGAATTAGGATTTGAACTAAAATTTGGAGTTCTTTATGAGACAAAAAAAAAAGTTCATTATTTAATTGAAACTTGAACTAAAGTTGAAAATTTTTTTATGAGATAAAAGGTAAAATTGAGACAAGAACTAAAATTGGATATTTTTTCGGGTATTAAGCCTTTGGAGTAAAATCAAATAATTTAGTTGGCCATAAAATGTCTTTCATGGCAATATATATTGTTCTAGGTCTTTGGTTTTCGTGTGGTCGATGAAGCGAGTTCTTGATAGTGGGGTTTCTTTCTGGAAGTACACCAACAAGTTCAAGCATGGAAACCAATAAAATTTCATAATAAGATTTATTTAATTCTTTTATGAGATTGAGATTATTTTGTGGGCATTGTAGGGTTAAATATGTATGAGTTATTGGGTGTAATTAGAGATTATGAAATACTAATCTTATTTGAGTGGTTCAAATCTACTTATAATTTCTATTATATCACTTAATTTATTGTGGAAGTTTTTGTTGTTATCGCTATAGATGTTAATCACACAATCAAATCACATAAATCTAGTGTTTGATTTATTTCCTTATCATGTCACTTGATTGTTTGACCACTTACTTCAGCAATAGGATGATTCGGCATATCAAATTTTGAACAAATAAAAATCTTAAAATCTTTTAAAGTTTCATACACGGCTCAAACTTGAGACCTAGCTTAACGAAACCGGCGAAGCTTAAGCTCAGATGGTACACATCATCATCAATGCTGATATCATTTTCAAGAAGATGATAGCGAATGGACTCGACGATGTCGAAATGAAAATAGGGTTCATGGGAAATATTCATGTCCACGAGCATTTTCTTTCCCCTTTCCTTGTGTGGTGTTTTTTTAAGAGTGTTTGTTTGCAGAATTTCGGTGGGTGACCGAGAATGGACGAAGCAAAAGAAGTACATAGAGGCTGAGGATGTGGATTAAAGCAAACGTAAAATTTACTTTTTCTATATTTATTACTTCTTTTGGAGTTTTCGAGAAGCTTCAATTAAGGGTTGAGGGTGTAACACGCGTTTCAAGTGTTGATATTCTAGTTATTTAATATGTCATATTGTCAGCTATAAATAAATGTATTGTAATTCTTATTATCCCATACGAAATTAGAAAAAAAAAAAAAGTGATGGGTCACGTTCCCTTTATTTTTTTAAAAAAATTTATTGAACAAGGACCATAAAGTTTAGAATGCACGCTCAAGTGCATTATTACATAAAAATAGTTTAATATCAGAAATCAAGATTCTCGTATCCGGTGGGTGCCTTACGCTTCCAAACGCACAATGTAAGGAAAATTTTAGTTAATATATAATCATGCAAAACAAAAGGTGGAAAAAATATTAAAAGAAATACATATGTCGATAGAGTAGATCTGTACAATAATTTATTTACACAATAACGTACCCTGATGAATTCTAAGTAAACTCACGGTGAATTGTAATGATGTGACATAAAATGAGCAACAAAATTGTAATCAAAAGAAAATTCAAATCCCTGAACCTCTACAATATGATTTTTCTAGATCTGTCAAACATTTTCTACGGTCATCGATTGATTGCCAAACAAAAAGTCTTGATTAGTAAAGAAAAGTTTTTGGATCATTGGGAAGCGATAAGGGAGCATGCGAAGTCTAAGCCCTAATAGCAAAAGCTGGTTTATGCAGGTAACCCATCCAAATAATTATCTTTATATTCTGGGTAACATGAAAATAAAAATAAATTCAAGTAAAGTTCAGCCGATGTTGATGAACATGCTTGCGCTCTTTTTACATGAAATGTTATACAATGCAACTCTAGTTTGGTCAATAAACTTGGCACACGGAGACTTTACATTTGTTAAAGGAAGAAATGAGTACAGCGTGGAATCCACAAAACTACATTTTTTCAGATGCGTGTTTTTGCATGCTTGCATGAGCATCGCACACGAGGTTGACTTTGTACTTTCGAGACGAGTTTTAGACTATAGGATTAGATGGAGAGGAGCAAAGTCAAAGGAAGGTGTTCTTTGTGTGTCCTTGAACGAGTTTCCGACCGTCTAGAAACACGTGCTCTTGGGTTCAAGCGTCTTGATGGAGTCAAATAAGATCCATTACATGCCATTTGTGTAAATCTTTGCGAAGATACAAATGTATGACCTCGGTTGGTATGTAACTTTTGCTTTACGTAGCTCTATCCATTTCCTTACAATGGAAGTCGGACATCCATGCAAAACTAGTGTGGCTATTACCAAACAACAAATAAATGAATTTCTATCGTGATTAAAAAATTAAGAGTAGGTTAATGAAAATCCGGACTTCTCGAGATGCCCTGATCACAATTTGAACGGTCATATTTTTAGCAACATCATCATTTTCAGTTAATCAAATGGGGCGAGTTAAGGTAGATACGTCATTGCATTAATTAGGTAAGTTTTAAAACTCGATTGTATTTTTGAAAAGTTTTATAACTCAATTGCATATTTGCGACGTAAGACTATTGATACACTTATTCCAATCTTAAATGATTTTTTTTTATATGTACCCACTTTACTAAAAGGGATATGATGCAAATAATCTAAGAACTTTGACCTATATGTAATATGTTTTCATGAACTTTAAATTTGTTTACCGTGGTCCTAAAATTTAAACAAATGTGCAATGTGGTCCTCGAACTATTAATTTGTTCAATGTGATTCTTGGACTTTTGGTGCTTATTCAATTTAGTCTCTAGTTATATAAAAATATTCAATGTTGTCCCTGAACTTGAATTAATAACATGACAATATTGAACATTTTCATATAGATTAGGGACTAAATTGAAAATATACTAAATATTAGGGGTGAGCATGGTCCGGGTTGGTCCGGGCCACCCCCTAACTCTAGGACCAACCCGTACAGTATCGGTCCTCAATTTTTAGGACCGAGGACCGACCCTATTGAACTTGGGACCACGGACCGGACCCACCCAAAGGTTCGGTCCGATTCCAGAGTCAACTCGGGACCGATCGATAATTTTTTTCGTCTTAATTTTTATACTCCCTAAAAAAGCAAACTCACAAATTCAAATTACACATACATCAACAATGCGGCATTATGCAACTAAACTATAAATACCAATACATATTTAGCAAATTTAAGATGACACAATAATAGAAATTTCATACCTGCTAACCGCTCATTAAGATATGGGACAAGATGGAAAGTTCTTGTAATCATCTATCTTTAATATTCATAACATCATATGCAAAAGCGTTTTCCTGCATTTGATTATGTAGAGCCCACTCAACCAAAAAATGAATTTCACACCACTTGACTAGCATTTGATCATGTAGAGTCCACTCAACCAAAAAATGAGCTTCACACCACTTGACTAGCAAATCACCGTAGCAACTGCAGTACTACTCTACTCTTAAAAAACTTCTACCATTTGACACAAATTGAAAAGCAAAATGCAGGTGAAATTCATTAGTAAAATATAATTAAATCATAAAAAGTTCAAAATACTTAATATAAACCATGAATATATAACTTCATATCTTGTTAATTCACTTGAACTTCTAAACACCTGAAAATAAAATAAACGACACATAATTAATACTCAACAAAAGTTTTAAATTGAAATTACTATTAGTGCTATTAATAGAACATGTCAATATAATATAATATAACAGATATTTTACTTAAGTTTGAATATATAAAAGAATTATATATAATATACAGGATTGGTCCAGGGTTGGACCGACCCAAAACTCTTAGGACCGAGGACCAACCCGCACAATGTTGGTCCTAGAATTTCAAGACCAAGGACCGACCCAGTCCCCTTGGGAACCGGACCAGGACTGGCAAGGTTGGGCCGGTCCAGGGTCGGTCCAGCGTCGACCCTAGACCGCTGCTCACCCCTACTAAATATTCATGGATCACATTGAATAAATTAAAAGTGCAAGGATCATATTGTCTATTGAGCCAAATTTCAGGATTCATTTGTATCATTATCTCTTATAAAAACTTACTAACAAAAAAAACAAACCAAATATTTAAATAGAGAATGATACAATTCTGCAATTTTCTTTTGAATCACATGCACAATATGTGATTGTGATAACCATACTATAGATACAAAAACATTCACCAATAACAATGTCTTTCCCCAATTAAATAAAACGGAGCGTGCCCCCTGCTTTGGCTTTTTAATTCATTACGGATCACAAAGAATATATCAAATTATGTCTTTCGTGATTAAAAAAGTCTAATTGAGCATTTGCAACATGTGTTGAGAATCTCATCAGCAATCACCAAATCCACTTTCTCAGAAGCTCCATCTGAAATCAACCCTTCGATCTTCAACCACCTAAACTGTCAAGCTCGACCTATATATATATATATATATATATCTCCGACTTTCATGATCTTTTCAGCTTTTCACTCTTACTTCAGAAACCAAATCATCCCTTCAATCTTCCACATCAAGTGGTCTCAAAGCTGCAAATTCTAGCCAGAAACGAAAATGCTGCAGGAAATCTTCAGTCCCCTTGAGACAGATCAATTCGATGCTTTCAAATCCATATGTGAGCATCTCTTTGAAGATGATGATGACAGTGTCAACGCAACATTATACGCACCAACTCCTGCAAACACGTACTCAAGGAGCTCAAGCTTCAGCAATCTCTTACTGATGGAGAGTTGGAGTGAACTGCCCCTCGAAGTCAATGACTCGAAGGGCATGTTGGTATATGGCGCTATGTGTGACGCGCTCAATTCTAGGAGGGCGATGCCTTCGGTTTCGAATCAAGAACTTGATTTTGAAGTGGTGACCATTGATTATGACAACATTGGTCTGGCTCCGAATCAAGAACTTCATTTCGAAGTGATGACTGACGATTATAACAGCATTGGTTCAGCAACGGAGAAGAAACTAAAGATGGTGGAGCCAGAGGTACAAGTGTCATTCGAGAAGACACATTATAAAGGAGTGAGGAGGCGGCTGTGGGGAAAATACGCGGCAGAGATAAGGGACCCCAAGAAGAACGGGGCAAGGATTTGGCTCGGGACTTACAAGACACCCAAGGATGCTGCATTGGCCTATGACCGAGCAGCTTTTAAGATAAGGGGGTCCAAGGCCAAACTCAACTTCCCTCACCTCATCAGCACCGCTGATTACGAGCCCGTCAGGGTCAGCCGCAAGCGTTTGTCTACTGAGCTTACCTCACCATTCTCGTCCAGCGGCGACGGTTTGGTGACGAGGACGAGGAAGGGAAAGAGAGAGGTCAATGTGGATGCTGAGTTGGATTTTTAAACTCCAATCCCCTTTCCTATAATGGGTACTGGTTTTTGGAATGGGGATGAACAATTTGTACTTTAATTATGCAAACTTCAGATACATATGTTTTGATCAATGAGAAGTCAATTAGGGAAATTACGTTGTAGAAACTATCAATTTGATGATTTGATTTCATTTCCTCTGGAGTTTGTCCAGAAAAACCAAAAACGTACTCCAACCCCAACTCTGTGGCCTATTCGTTTGATATACAGAGACAGTAGGCTCTATGGATGTGTTTCTTAGGTTAACATGTCAGTGCCCATATGCCCCATGCCTCCAATTGGTATAGTATGTTTTTTTGTTCTTTTTTTTCTTTTTTCTTTTTTGTCTTGTATCTGACAATACTCTCTTGATGTTTTACATCATGGTATCTCGAGATCCGGATGAAGATCCTCTGATGAAGATCCGTATGAAAACTTTTGAGAGCTTGCTTAGGTCAAATTTCCTATTCTTGAGTGGAGGAGAAAAACACCTTCAAATCATAAGAAAGTAACTAGCAAAGTAAAAGAGGAGTATAAAAACATCTCTGTATTAATTCAATATGAAAAGCTATTAACCTCGGTAGTTACAATTAGCATTTGGCTCCTTGTGAATCTTATGTGATCTACTAGCTACGGTTGTATTCTGGAACCACCAAGATTGAAAATGTAATTTTGTGTTATTCTTATATAAGTTTGAGATTTTTAATACACAGTGTGGTGATAGAATAAGATATCAAATTTGGTTCGTTGTAGCGTCTATATAGTCATTCTTTTAACATTAACAACATGAATCGCTCAAACTGAATTTCTCAATAAACGACATGATAGAACCATGTACAGCCATACGAATCGTGATGGCATGCGATGATTGGTTTGAGTAGGCAATTACCTTTTGTTCCAAGAGAAGCTACAAAAATTTCTACAAAAATTTTCCCGACAAAACATCATTGTCTTGTGTCAATTCAAACAAAATTTAAGGATTAATCGAGCATATAATATTTGTTCCAATTGAAAAGCGTATCCAAACCCTAAGCTCTTACTTGCTATGACATTTTATAGGTGTGAGTGTTCGAACACATTTCAAAAAGGGTAAAATGCCACGGGTTCATGTATCATGCTCATTATGGAGACATAATGGTAAGAACAAAAAAATGTAGATGACAATAAAACATAACAGAACAGAAGAATGTCACATTGATGTTAGTTTCTAATGTCTATATTTATCGAGGATAGATGTTATTTCGAATTTCACAATTTACTTGGTCCAATTTGTCTTGCACAAATTAGATATAAATTTTTTTTTAGGCAAGTGTTATTCAGGAACAAATTAAGCAATTTCGGCTAGAAGTTTCAAATAGGCAGTGGGAGTCGAAACCTATTCCTGAAACTAATTCGTTCTTATCCCAACCTCCTAAGAATGTGGAGATTCGAACCCTTCACCTCTCCCTTTCATGTTAGAAGGGTGGCCACTGGTCTAGTAATTGATTCTAGAAGACCTTAAACATGTTTTTTGAACAATAGGACCTGATTATGGGACCTAGGGACACCCGACGTTAGAGACTTGGCGAAGGGCCATTGGGTCCAAGTCCTAGCTTGTGGGCCGTGATCCAAACTCTTGAGGTCCTAATTTTGGTCCCAGAGTCTAGGATCCAACCGTTAGGGTGCTAGGTCCACCCCTCCAAGTTCAAGGTGTGGACCTCGAGGTCGATGATTTGGGTGGTTGGGGTCTTAGGTCCCGGGTTTGGATGATGGGATACTCATGACAACAATGGGGAGATTAAATTAGAATTTGAAAATTAAATTTTGACTTTTAAGAAGTGTAAATCATTTTTTGATATGAAAGAATTTATAAATTTTTTGTTGATTATAAAAATGATTTTTCTTGAATCTTTTTCAAGCGGCTCCAAAGGAAGATATGAAAAGTAATTATTTGTTGATGTCTAATTTCTCACGTGATATATACTAAAATGAAGTTCTTCTCATAAAGATGTCATGTGACAAGTATTGTAAATTATACCAAAAAGGTGAAAATTGCATAAAAGAGTTGGTAGATTACACCAACTATTTACTTAAAATAAAGTTGCCAATCATTCAACCAATAATTTTTTTAAAACTGATTAATCCTTTTTGAAACTTATTAAAAAACATCTGTATAATACAGAACAATCCAATTCTGCAATTTTCTTTTCATCACATGCACCCCACACATCAGATCTAAACAGCTAAGATTTAAACGCCAAAGGGTGCACCGACATATTATTGTCCTTCCCCAATAAATAAAGTGGAAACTGCACATGCTCTGGCTTTTTAATTCAGAACGGATAATGAAAATAAAAGAAATACCAATTTATGTCTCTCGTGATTAAAAAAAGTCTTAATGGAGCATTTGAAACATGTGTTGAGAATCTCGAGTCATCGCCAATGCACTTTCTGAGAAGCTCCATCCAAAATATATTGGACCTAAGCCGTTTGATTTGTCAGATATATCATATAATATAGTAATCAACACGCTCCAGCGGTCAAGCTCAACCTCTATATATAGCTACCACTTTTTCATGGTCTTTTCAACGATTCCACCTGCTTCAGAAGCCAATCCATCCCTTCAATCTTTCTTCAATTAGCTATCTCAAAGATACAAATTCTAGCCAGAAGCGGAAATGCTTCAAGAAATCATCGGTCCCTTTCACGCCGATCAATTCGATGTTTTGAAATCCATCTGTGACCATCTTCTTGAAGATGACGGTGATAGTTTCAGCGCAACATATGCTGCACCATCTCCTGCAAACATGTACTCAAGGAGTTCAAGCTTCTGCAATCTATTGCTGACGGAGAGTTGGAGCGAACTACCCCCGAAAGTTGACGACTCAGAGGACATGTTGGCGTACGGCACTCGGCGCGATGCGCTCAATTCCGGGTGGACCATCCCTTTGGCTTCGAATCAAGAACTTGGTTTCGAAGTGATACCCATTGATGACAACAACAATGGTCTGGCTTTGAATCAAGAACTTGATTTCGAAGTGACGGCCATTGATGATGACGCCATTGATCCAGTCACGGAGAAGAAACCAGAGACGATGGAGCATGGGGTTCAAGGGCCGGTGGAGAAGACACATTATAGAGGAGTGAGGAGGAGACCGTGGGGAAAATATGCAGCGGAGATAAGGGATCCCAAGAAGAATGGGGCAAGAATGTGGCTCGGAACTTACAAGACCCCCCAGGATGCGGCATTGGCCTATGACCGAGCCGCTTTTAAGATGAGGGGGTCCAAGGCCAAGCTCAACTTCCCTCTCCTCATAGGTTCAGCCGAGTACGAGCCTGTCAGGGTCAACCCCAAGCGTCGATCTGCTGAGCCTAGGTCGCTGTCTACATCCATTGATGACGGATTGATGAAGAGGACGAAGAAGAGAGAGAGAGATCAATGTTGATGCTGAGGTGGATTTTGGAAATCCAATCCCTTTTCACATATTAGAAATGGGTATCTTGAGTGGAGACGAACAATTTTTATTTTGATTGTGCGAACTGCGAAAGACATTGTCTTGATCAATGAAAAATCAATCCAGCAATTTATCTTATAGAATCTATCAGTTCATTGTTTTTAGCTTCAGCGATATTTAACTAGCAGAGAAATCGCACCTGCATTCAACATGCAATCAATGTTACTGCTGGAGAAATCCTATTCATGAAGTATAGTCAGAGAATATAGTCTTGATCCTAACTTGAGGAAGTCAATAATGCCGAAAACTCTTGAGATCATTCTCAAGCCCTAACCACATTCATAGACCTTTCTTTCCTTCACGGTTCTCAACTCTGGCTATGGTGGGGTCAGCATACATCACTGCCCAATCAAGATGCATCAATTTTCAGAAGCATTTTGTGACGACCTAGACCCGGGGCAGTACGGAGGGACGGACTAAGATCGCCTCGGCAGTATGCGGGTGAGGCTAAGGGCATTTCTCCTGTCCCACATCGCTTAGGGGGGAGTCTTGGGCCTTGTTTATAAGGCTTGGGTCCTCTTTAACTTGTGTGACGCGTTTCACACATACTTCCGCTGTGCCCAGACCTGGGGCAGTATGGAGGGACGGACTAAGATCGCCTCGGCAGTACGCGGGCGAGACTAAGGGCATTTCTCCTGTCCCACATCGCTTAGGGGGGAGTCTTGGGCCTTGTTTATAAAGCTCGGGTCCTCTTTAACTTATGTGACGCGTTTCACACATGCTTCCACTGTGCTGAGGACAAAGCCTTGAGGGAAAAGACGACCGTGGCTGGGAGGCCCGAGGGATGGCCCTCTGCCCTTGCGTGACGTGTTTTAAAACCGTGAGGGAAAAGACCGTAGCTGGGATGGCGGTTCGTCCGCGCTAGGGCAGGTGACCCAAAGCGGACAATATCATACAGTGGGCCCGGGTCCTTACACATTTTGCTACCGAACTGAGAATTTCTGAACTTTAATGATCAGTTCCATGATTCTCCTGTGGTTTGTGTGTGTGATGTAAACACAATAGCTGTAACATTCGCAAACCAATCTGATATGATCGACATTCATTTTCTAAATAGATAACCTCTTCATGTGCTCGTAAAGTAAACTTTGACGTAAATGCCAAAAGGACTCAAGCAAATGAAAGCGACGAAAAAGAAAAAGGAAAAAAGAAAAGAGTTTCTGGAAAACAGTTTAGTGGCAGAGATTATCGTGCAAACATTGGCAACCACCCACGTCAAAGTGATGTCCAATTTCATCCCTTCTCCTCCCCCGTTCATTCTCTTGCTCTCGGTGCCTCGACAAATCTCAATTATGCAAGCGATCCATGGAAATGTGGTCTCCATCAATGGTTGAGTTTTATGATAGAATCAAAAGAAACACCGTGCTGGAGAGAGAGATTTTTCGTTAATTACATGGTACAATGTTCCAATCCATGAACGCAGACCAAGTTGGCACGTGCTGATTCGCTCGAGTGGGCAACAATCTCGTGTTTTCAGGAGCAACTAAAGGTTCCTCCGGTCCGACCAAAGAATTCATTGGGAGCACCTCTTCCGCTTGGAATTTGCAATTGCTTCAAGACACAAAGTATTAATTTCTTCAACAATTCAAACGAACTCGTTGTTAATCAAGCATTGTTACTATAAAAATTAAAGTCAATCCAAACTCAGGAGATGGTCCACCGCACGTTCTGTCTTTTAAAAGTATAGGTCAAAAAAGACTTCCATCTTTTTGGTTGGTAGCGCGTGATTGGTGGACAAGATTGCTAGCTAAAAATAACAACAATGTGCCCCGCGGGTTGGTTTCTAAATTTGGAAATCACACGTTAGATTGACCCAAAAAGAAAAAAACAATGGGAATTCCAAGAGCTGAGTTGTTCATAGCAGCCAGACAGAAAGTAAGAAGCGGGTCAAATTATTTATCATGGAAATCATGTTTTTAATTCCTTTATTCACTTAGTCCAACCGACAGATAGTCAACGACGTTAGGGCCAATGCTTAAGCAGTACCCTGTTGACTCATTGAATGGAGAATCATATCACAATAAGTAAAACAACCCTTCTTTTTCACATTTTTTTTCGAAATTGCTATTAAATGGTTTGATTCGATAGTTCCATATAGTCAATAAATGAGTAAAACGTATAATTTAATTAATGACAATCAGATTTCAAAGAGTAATATAGTGTAACCGTCACTCATGTTTGAAGTCCAACCAAGAAGGAGTCAATCTATCGCGCTTTCTAAACACATATTTAGATAGATCCGTTTTTTAAGATCATGAAATTCGATACAATTTCAAAACTAGCACACTCTAATTTGTAAACCCGCATTCTCACCCATTAGGAACGAGTCTTTCAACGTCGGTTCAAGCGCTAAATACATAAGTTCAGCGTAGCTATATGTCTCGAACCAACTTCTGATTGATGCTCCGCTTCATCATCTAAGTTCTCTCTCTCGCGCGCATGCATTTTAAAAGCAGCCCAGTCGTAGGCCAATGCCGCATCCTGAGGTGTCTCCTAGCGCGTTTCTTCCGCCTTCTTCACTAGCCCCTTCCCCTCCGATACATCATCGATGACGCCATGATCAACTGGCACCGTCGCTTTGAAACCAAGCTGTTGATCAAAAGGGACCCAACCCGAGTTGAGTGCATCTCGCAGTCGTCGACCCTTAGCGGGAGGTCTTCGCTCCAACTCTCCGTCAGCAATAGACCAGTGTTGCCATAAGTAGATAAACGATGCAATGTCCAGCCGTATAAAAGGTGCAACGGAAAGGAGATAAACGTCAATAGGACCTATAAGTAGCTTTTTTCGGCTTCTGCTCCGGCTTCTACCGGACCGTTTCGCAGGCAGACGGAGAGAACAAGATTCCTGCCCTTGTTTTTTGTTTTCATTTTGTTTATGTAAAAAATGAGTTTCAGAAGAGCCAATCCTAGAAACAAAAACATGGCAAATTGAGACACAGGTGAGTGAAAAACGTGCAGAAACCAGGAGAGGAAAAGAAAGAGCCTGGGCAATGCTCTATAACAAGAAGGATGAGCAAGAGATCCATCAGATCAACCCACTTGGGAAACAATCATACAGAGACCATCTGATGTTTCGCACTGCAACAGTATTTGAACAATGGAAATCTGATGCGAGCGACAATTGAAATCCAATCCCGACACCTTTTCATAGTGTGAAATTTACCAGTCAACCTAAAACTTAATTAAGCTCGAAGACAATCGAAAAATGACCCCGTATTAGCCACATTCAGTGTACTGTTACACTTGACAGCTCTAATGAAACAAGATCAATACTCGAGGAACAAACTTATATAAAAAAAGGAAAACAAAATACAACCAATTCTACCCAGCTTGCATATAGCCGATGCCAAGAAAATCTACAGGAGCTCATCCTACTGATGTTCAAACCAAACACCCTCATGGAGATCATGAAACAATTTAATCCTATTGATAGCCCTCCGCTTCCACAAACCTGCATCCTGGAAAAGATTCTCTTCTGTCGGCAAACTTGTGAGTCTCAAAACTAGCAAGAAGTCCCAAGCCTCTGCCTCTGCCTTAAGGTAGTAGACTTCCTGTTGTCGAATGCTGGATGCAGCAGCTCTTGGAATATCTCCAGGAACAAAAGCCATTCATCCTCCCTCATGTCTGCGAGATTCACAAAGCTCGCACTTGCAGGAAGCTGCTCATTTGCACTTCTGTGCCCTAATGACATGTTAGCCATGAAGCCGTTTTCCTGCATCATACCAGAATATTTGGGTTGCTTTGGACTCTTTTTACCCAAGACGGCGTTTTTCAAGGGCATGGAAAGTTTTGACACTGAGGGAATCCTCTCAAATGCCTCGACCCCAGCAACATCGTCCCTCTTCTTCTCTTCTTCCGCCTCGCTTCCCTTCTTCAGTCTAGACAGAGGATTCCTGCCATTGCTACCTATTCCGAGATTGAAATGTGCTCTGTACATACAATCATCCATGGTCATCTTTGGCATGAAGCCTGACTCAGCAGAATCCTCAGAGTCAATATCAAATTGAAACTCATCATCTCCCAGGTCTACCTTGGGGAACAAAAGATCCCTATCAGCTATATACCTTCTCGCCTCAATGCACACGACCTCCAGTTTACTTGGTTCTTCCTCACCACTGCAAAATTCTCTGCTCATCATTTCACCAATTTCAGCAAGACAGAGGCCATATGCAGCAGCTCTCTTCAGGAAAATGGTGCAAAGGGTCAGCACGCGGAGACAAGCCTCTCGGATCATGGGAAGCTCCTTCCGAAGCATTTTCCGATCATCTCTATAGTCCAGCTTCTCTATGTACTTCAATTCACCCTCAGAAAAAGGAATTGAAGCCTGAGGCCAATGAAGCCACTCAAAGTATGGGTCCTCCAAAGTTTCAGGCAAGCAAAGGCCATGATCAATAGGAATCAATTCCACTTGACCAAACCTTCCCATGCTGTCGAGTTTCCTTACTAAAAGGTTCCCCGCATGCCTGTCCGTGTTAAAAATTCTAATGTCTAATATTCCAATTCGATGCACAGCAGAAACAGGAAAGCTTGATGTCCCATGATCGCTGGCATCAAAATCATGAGGTATGAACTGCTGAAAAGATGCTATCTTGCTAACCACTTTCTTTTCATTTGGCTTGTCAGGATTCACTCCGTCATTAATATTGAAGATATAGTGAGTGATCTTCACCAGAGCAGTTGGAGGAACATTAGCAAAATGTTCAGAGTCTAGAAGATAAGCTGCAACCTCTCTGATCCCTGATTCTCCAACTCGTACAGATCTTTTCACGCGTGGTTGTCCTAGAGCTTTGCCAACAAAGCCTTTAGGATTATTTGGGGCAGATGGTTCTTCATCAGTCGGCTTTATAATAGCAACACAATCACCTCTACTATTTCGGAAGTAGTATGCACCTCCAAGACCACCGTGAACAGGAATTGGATCAACCCCCATGTCAATCGCCTTGATAACGTCCTTTACCAATTGCTTGATTCTATCAAATCGATTTGACCGGCAAAGTATTTCTATCAGACCACTCTCATCTCTTTCTTGGATATCCCTCCCAGTTGGTGAAAGACAAGGTGTCGATGAGCTCCTACAAAGAAAATTTCGTGTAAGGAGAAGTGGGGAATCGTTTAGGACAGCACTGAGATCATTTTTCAGTACCGTGTCCCCAAAAGTCAAGGAGCATTGTTCTACAGGGAAATTAAGAGCTATCTGCAACCGCCTTTTCACAGTGTGGGCATTATCATCGCGATCCAGCTCCATACTCAATACATAGCCTGTTTCAGTCTGTACGAAAACCCGTCTCCTCCCAGTAGGTTGCTTCCTCTCATTTCTGTTTGTCCCGCCGTACTCCCTGCTAAGAGAGCTCTTAAAAAAAGCCACAGCCATCTGAGTCTGGACGGGGCTGTCTAGCTCGCGAGACATGAAATGGAAAGGGAGAGCTAGAGCTTTCGCAGCCAGCAACAGGGGCGGCAGCTTAAGAGCAACTCCCTCCTGAGATTGCACCAAACTGCAATGCGAGCAATGAGTGAATGCACTAACACGGCGTGAGCATTATCAATTGGCAAATCCAAAATCTGATTCCATCAACAATCGATGAAACCACAATCAAGGCAAAGGATATGCCAGCGAAGTGACAACAGAGGCCGCCTGACACTAATTGCTACATGCAGCACGCCGTCTTGCGGAAGCCCAAATAGAAAGGGAAGAAAATCTGCATCACATGAGAGGAATGATCATTATTCAGATGGAATGTGAAGCATTTTGACCTGCTTTTATATGAATCGCGGCGGAGAGTTCCACCCACCGAGCAACTAAAATGCATGAACAGTGCATGGATATCAGAGAGCAGAGTGTGCGAACATCTAGCTAGTAACAGTCACACATCAGTTACATACCAGTATCAGTTCACACTTCAAGAAATGTAACTGCAACATTTCCATCACAAGTTCGTCAATGCAGCAAGCACCAAATTACACCGCAATAAACATGGCATAGCAAAAACATACTAACTAGAAAAACAAGCAGTCCAGAGACACAGCGGCTGAAGCACAAGTTCAGGATGGTCACGCTAACCATCTAACAGTCACGCTAATAACAACATGGGATCAACTCGAGAACAATCTTGTCGTGCTGACATTCCACCGGAACGGTTTTCTATGGATGTGTAAAATGCCTCACTTAAATTATGACTTCAATTTTCAAAGAACAGTATATTGTAACTGTCACGTGTGATGAAGTGGGAAGAGTAATTACTAATTAACTCAGTCATGTATAATGATACCGACTGTTTTTGTGACTTGAATTTGATCTGTTGTAATAAAGCTCGTGATTTTACTTGAAGTGCTTCCAACAAAAACTGAACACTAATTTAAGTTCTCTCCTCAAAGCCATTTATTTTACTTGAAGTGCTTCCAACAAAAACTGAACACTGATTTAAGTTCTCTCCTCAAAGCCATTTCTCACACCACGCCCCAACTTCCGTTGCCGATGACTCTGATATCACCTTATCCACAGCAATGCCCCCACACCAGCTGTTCACTATTATATTTCTCGGGAGTTTCAAGTCTAGAGACCGCTTCACCAAATCTCTCCTCATCATCGACTTGCTATTATATTCTTTTCGTCAAGAGGGAACTGATGCACTCTCATTGTCGTTTGGAAGTTAGAGATGTTCTCTTCATTAGATAGAAGAAGATAGTCCATGGTAGTGATTACATGTGGGATACATGTTTTAAAGAGAAAAAAAAATTAAAAAAGAATAGTCTGCTTTCGCTGAAAAACAAAAATAGACAACCTGCTTAATTATTGTGTGCAAAAAGGGTAAAATAAGGCTACATTGTGGAAGCTGCAATGGAATGATCATCAATCCACCTACAAGCATACAGAGACCCGTCCATCCACCGTCAACGTGCCCCCATCCAAAATCGGAAATGTTGCATTGAAATCCGGCTTGGCTTGGCCCCTTTGCTGATTTGAAGTCCTAAGCAAGCCATAATCGCTTGATGTGGCAGACGGCAACTGAGGGTCGGCCAACCGGCACTTGGGACTGATTCTAATGGGGTCGTACTCAGCTAATCCGATGAGGTGAGGGAAGTTGAGCTTGGCCTTGGAGCCCTACATTTCATAGGCCATTGCTGCATCCTCACGTGTCTCGTAGGTCCCGAGCCAAATCTAGGCTCCTCTCTTCTTGGGGTCTCTTATCTCTGCTGCATATTATAGCCTCATCCTTAAAGAAAAAAAAAGTTAGAAAAGGGTTGTTGGGAAAGAAATAGAAAAAAAAAAATGAGGTATCGGATTTGGACGCCAATTTTTTTTTTTTTTTTTGCTCAATAACACAATGAGGTTTTAAACTAGATTCGTGCAAAATTTGATGGATTAATTTTGAGTATGGAAGTACATATGAATTTATTTCCGAATGCTTTAAAGAAAAAAAAAAGGTTGGAAAATGGTTGTTGGGCAAGAAATAGAAAAAAAAAAAAGAAGAGGTATCGGGTTTGGATGCCAATTTTTTTTTGCTCAATAATACAATAATGTTTTAAATTAGGTGCGTGCAAAGTTTGATAGATTAATTTTGAGTACGGAAGCATGTATGAATTTACTTCCGAAATATTTAAAGAAAAAAAAAGTTTGAAATGGGTTGTTGGGCAATAACAAAAGAAAAAAAAAATGAGGTATCAGGTTTGGACGTCAATTTTTTTTTTTTTTTGCTCAATAACACAATGAGGTCTTAAACTAGGTACATGCAAAGTTTGATGGATTAATTTTGAGTACGGGAGCACGTATGAATTTATTTCCGAAAGCTTTAAAGAAAAAAAAAGTTGGAAAATGGTTGTTGGGCAAGAAATAGAAAAAAAAAATGAGGTATCGGGTTTGGATGCCAATTTTTTTTTGCTCAATAATACAATGAGGTTTTAAATTAGGTGCGTGCAAAGTTTGATGGATCAATTTTGAGTACGGGAGTACATACGAATTTATTTCCAAAAAATTTAAAGAAAAAAGAGTTAATACCCTGAAAAACCCAAAATTGGTATACATATGACAAATTTACTACAAATTATTTTTTTGACTATGAAAAACCCTAAATCACTACACTTATGACAAATTTACCCCGACTAACCATAAAAAACCCTAAACTAGTACATTTATGACAAATTTACCGCAAACTAATTTATTTGACCGAAAAAAACCCAAAACTGGTAAATTTGTAACAAATATACCTTCCGTTAAATTGGATTAACATAAAAAAAAAATCATAAGAATTGTAAACTGTGACAAATATAACGTAAAATCTCAGATTGATATATCAGTTAACTATCGTGTGTCATTTTACTTAATAATTTTACGGTAAAATTTAATTAAAACTAACAGAGAGTAAATTTATCACAAATGTACCAATTTGGGGTAAATTTATCAAAGGTATACCAGTTTGGGGTTTTTCATGATTATAAAAATAGTTTAAAGTAAATTTGTCACAAGCGTACCAGTTTAGGGTTTTTTAGAGTATTAACCCAAGAAAAAAAAAGTTGGAAAATGATTGTTGGGAAGAAATTTAAAAAAAAAAAAAAAGGTATCGGGTTTGGACGCCAATTTTTTCTTTTTGCTCAATAATACAATGAGGTTATAAATTACGTGTGTGGAAAGTTTGATGGATTAATTTTGAATACGGGAGTACGTACGAATTTATTTCCGAAAACTTTAAAGAAAAAAAAAGTTAGAAAATGGTTGTAGAGCAAGAAATAGCAAAAAAAAAAAAGATATCGGATTTGGACGCCAATTTTTTTTTTTTTTTCCTCAATAACACAATGAGGTTTTAAACTAAGTGCGTGCAAAGTTTGATGGATTAATTTTGAATACGAGAGTACGTACAAATTTATTTCTGAAAACTTTATCAAAAAAAAAGTTGGAAAATGGTCGTTGGGCAAGAAATAGAAAAAAAAAAGTAAGGTATCGGGTTTGGATGCTAATTTTTTTTTTTTTTTTTTGCTCAATAACACAATGAGATTTTAAACTAGGTGCGTGCAAACTTTGATGGATTAATTTTAAATGCGGGAGTACGTACGAATTTATTTCCGAAAGCTTTTAAGAAAAAAAAAAGTTGGAAAAGGGTTGTTTGGCAAGAAATAAAAAAAAAAAATGAGATATCGGGTTTGGATACCATTTTTTTTTTTTTGCTCAATAACATAATGAGATTTTAAAGTAGGTGCATGCAAAGTTTGATGGATTAATTTTGAGTACCATAGCATGTAGGAATTTATTTTCGAAAACTTTAAAGAAAAAAAAAAGTTGGAAAATGATTGTTCGGTAAGAAATAGAAAAAAAAATAAGGTATCGGTTTTGGACTCTAATTTTTTTTTTTGCTCAAAAATACAATAAGGTTTTAAACTAGATGCGTGCAAAGTTTGATGGATTAATTTTAAGTACGGGCGTACGTACGAATTTATTTCTGAAAACTTTAATGAAAAAAGGTTGGAAAGTGGTTGTTAGGCAAGAAATAATAAAAAAAAAAGATATCGGATTTGGACGCTAGTTTTTCTTTTTGCTCAATAATATAATGAGATTTTAAACTACGTGCTTGTAAAGTTTGATGGATTAATTTTGAGTACAAAAGTATATACGAATTTATTTCCGAAAACTTTAAAGAAAAAGAAATTTGAAAAGAGTTATTGGCCAAGAAATAGAAAAAAAATTAGGTATCGTGTTTGGATGCTAATTTTTTTTGTTTAATAACACAATGTGGTTTTAAACTAGGTGCATGTAAAGTTTGATAGATTAATTTTGAGTACGGGAGCATGTATGAATTTATTTCTGAAAGATTTAAATAAAAAAAAGTTGGAAATGGGTTGTTGGGCAAGAAAAAGAGAAAAAAAATGAGGTATCGAGTTTGGACGCCAATTATTTTTCATCAATAACACAATGAAGTTTTAAATTAAGTGTGTGCAAAGTTTGATGGATTAATTTTGAGTACGGGAGCACGTACGAATTTATTTTGGAAAGACCACCCATGGTGGTGGCGTAGGTGGTTGAGCAAGGGAAAATTTTCACGAGAGGTCCCAAGTTCGATCCACGGCGTTGTTAAGCGATTTACCTAGCAGGCAAGGATGGTGGTGACTCTACCTGTCTCCAGGGTTTACTTCGCCGTGAAGCGGCGCACGAGGTTCCCTGGGTCACCAAAAAAAGAAAAATTTATTTTGGAAAGCTTTAAAGAAAAAAAAATGTTGGAAAAGGGTTGTTGGGCAAGAAATAAAAAAAAAATGAGGTATCGGATTTAGACGCCATTTTTTTTTTTGTTCAATAACACAATAAGTTTTTTAAACTAGGTGCGTGCAAAGTTTAATGGATTAATTTTGAGTATCGGAGCACGTACAAATTTATTTCCGAAAGATTTAAAGAAAAAAGCTTGGAAATGGGTTGTTGGGCAAGAAAAAGAGAAAAAAAATGAGGTATCGGATTTGAATGCTAATTTTTTTTGCTCAATAACGCAATGAAATTTTAAATTAGGTGCGTGTAAAGTTTGATGGATTAATTTTGAGTATAGGAGCATGTACGAATTTATTTCCGAAAGATTTAAAGAAAAAAAAGTTGGAAATGGGTTGTTGGGCAAGGAAAGAGAAAAAAAAATTAGGTATCGGATTTGGATGCTAATTTTTTTTGCTCAATAACGCAATGAAATTTAAACTAGGTGCGGGCAAAGTTTGATGGATTAATTTTGAGTACGGGAGCATGTAAGAATTTATTTCCGAAAGCTTTAAAAAAAAAAAATGTTGGAAAAGAATTGTTTGGCAAGAAATAGAAAAAAAAATGAGGTATCGGGTTTAGACAACTTTTTTTTGTTCAATAACACAATGAGTTTTTTAAACTAGGTACGTGTAAAGATTGATGGATTAATTTTGAATATGAGAGTACGTACAAATTTATTTCCAAAAGATTTAAAGAAAAAGAAGTTGGAAATGGGTTGTTGGGCAAGAAAAAGAGAACAAAATGAGATATCAGATTTGGATTCAAATTTTTTTTTTGCTCAATAACACAATGAAATTTTAAACTAGGTGCGGACAAAGTTTGATGGGTTAATTTTGAGTATAGGAGCATGTTCGAATTTACTTTCGAAAGCTTTAAAGATAAAAAAAAGTTGGAAAATGGTTGTTGGGCAAGAAATAGAAAAAAAAATGAAGTATGGGGTTTGGATGCCAATTGTTTTTTTTCAATAACATAATGAGATTTTAAATTAGGTGTGTGCAAAGTTTGATGGATTAATTTTGAGTACAAAAGCATGTACGAATTTATTTCCGTAAGTTTTAAATAAAAAAAATGTTGGAAAAGGGTTATTGGGGGAAGAAATAGAAAAAAAAATGAGGTATCGGGTTTGGACGCCAATTTATTTTTGTTTAATAACACAATGAAGTTTTAAAATTAGGTGTGTGCAAAGTTTGATGAATTAAGTTTGAGTATGGGAGCACGTATGAATTTATTTCCGAAAAATTTAAAGAAAAAAAAAGTTGGAAATGAGTTGTTGGGCAAGAAAAAGAGATAAAAATAAGGTATCGGGTTTGGACGCCAATTTTTTTTTTTGTTCAATAATACAATGAGGTTTTAAATTAGGTGCGTGTAAAGTTTGATGGATTAATTTTGAGTACATGAGTACGTACGAATTTATTTCCAAGAGATTTAAAGAAAAAAAAAGTTGGAAATGGGATGTTAGGCAAGAAAAAGAGAAAAAAAATGAGGTATCGGGTTTGGACATCAATTTTTGTTTTGCTCAATAACACAATGAGGTTTTAAACTATGTGTGTACAAAGTTTGATGAATCAATAACCATAGGACAATCGATTATCCTTGTTTTTATCGTCTTGTTCTCTCTCTCTCTCTCTCTCTATATATATATATATACTAAGTGCTAAGGCTTCTAGGGCACTCAATTTGGTATTTATTTACCCCATGGAACATGGATTGAAACAACTCATGTTATAAATAAAAAAGCAAAAATACCCTTCATAACCCATGAACCCATTAATGCCATGAACTCCTTAATGCATTGACCTAAAAGAGAAATTATTGCATGGTCTATAGACTATATATACAAACATTACCATATCAATTATCCTGATGAACTTGGTCTACATAATTTATATGTCATGCAATGTTTTTTCCCCAAATTTGAGAATGTGTTAATTTCCAATTTTCCATTGCCATTACCAACCAGAACGACCATCTTGATATCCTTTGCTTTTCGGGTGAAAGTTACAAAGAAAACAACATAAGAAGATAAACTAAAGCTCTATAAACATACTGCTGCAATGATTATGGATACAGACATATACAGCAAATGAAGTTTTATTTGCAAAAAAAGGTACCTAGATCATATACCGGTGATCTCTATAGATATCAGAACCAGTAGTTACAAGCATTTAATTAAGAAATTCTACATACAGAGAAAAATTGAAGGCCAAAAGGAACTCAAATGCTCAGAACTCAGTCCCTAGAGAATGCCATTTACAGGTGATGTGCTAAAAACTGGCTTGTCTTTGCTAGCTTCATACATTGTGGTGCCATTGCTACTGCTCTTCCTCTGAGGCTTCACCTCTCTGAGCATGGTTATGACATCCCTCATGCAGGGCCTATCTCTTGGTAGCTTTGCAGTACAGAGGAGCGCTATTCTGAGCATCAAAAGCATCTCTTCCTGCACATGCTTGCAGTTTCCTACATTGGGGTCTAGAGCTTCTTCCAGAGCTCTGTTGTCCTTGATTTTCCTCCGTATCCACTCGACAATGTTGACGGATTCTCCAAACTCGAGGTCTAGAGGCCTTTTACCTGCGATGAGCTCCAACAGTATGACACGGAAGCTGTATATGTCTATCTTTTCGTCAACCTTCATGGTGTATCCGTACTCTGTCGGCGAACATCAAAAAATTGCAGCATTATTAGCTAAGGAAAGGTGATGAGCATATGTGATACTTTCATCACTTTTTAGCATGACCAGTAGCTATTTTGCAAGGGTAATATGGTTATTGTGACATCCTGAATTTCGACCCCGTTTCGATAAAATGAAATGGGCATTTCGTCAACATGCCTATGGTCCTTTTTCTCTGAGCTGATCACTCACGAGTTAACTAACCTATTGGGTGAAGCCGTTAAGGGATGTATCTGCAGTAAAATCCCTAAAAGCTACCTAATTAGTTGGATTGGATTAAAATCACGTCTGATCGATATTTAACCACAAAATTGAACTCGATTTCGGGAATCGAATTTTAAGCGCGACATAATTCCTTTTTTTAGGACCGTCTCATCATCTATCAATTTATTGCCGAGTCCGAAATTTCAAGAAAAAAATTATCGGATGAAAAATTGAAGACCAAAAGAAAATAGAAAGGGAAAGGGAAAGAGAAAAGGAAAATTGAAATAATGGTATTATTTATTTCTTTTTCTCTCTCTCCTCTCCCCTCTCCCTCGTGCGTAGCTAGCCCCCACCGACCGAATCCCCTTGCCAAATTCAATTTGGCTTCTCTCTCTTTCTTTTTCACTTTGACTTTTCAAACCTCTTCTTCTTCCTCACTTATCTCTTCTTCTCTCTCCTCTTTCTTCTCCCCCCAACCCCACGTGACCGACTCCTTCTCTCTCGACATTCTCTCTCTCCTTTGCTGTTGAACCGAACCAGAAGCGAACAGAAGTGGAGGAGCTCGCCAAAGCCGTCGCCGCTCGCACCGTCGCCTGGACGCCCACCGCTCGCCACCGTTCCGCCGTCCGCGCGCCCTCGCGTCCGCCGTGCGTCGCCAGCCCATTTCCTCGCGCCAGGCGTTTCCCTCGAGCGAATCCGCCTTTGCCAGCCCCGTTCCGTCCCCGTCTAGCCGCCTCCAGCCATCTCTCCGCCGTCCCGACTCCCCGGCATCCCTCTTGCCCTTCGCCGGCCTCCCCTCGCTGCCCTAGCCGCCGGACGAGCTTCGTCCAGCCAAGAACAGTGGCTGGAAAAATGGGTTTCCAGCCCTGTTCAAGGCCCGTTTTGGGCCGTTTCCGGGCCCCGAACCCGAGCCGTGCTTTGGGAAAATTCATTCCTCGCGTCGCCCTCATTAGATTAATCCGATTTGCGCGCGATTTGGTGAGTAATCTTACTAATCGTGGAGTAGTTGGCTAATTATGTTTAAGGTTTGTTTAGTTTTAATTAATTATATTTAGGTTGTTAGATTAGAATAAATTAGCAATTATTAGTCAAATGTGACGCGATTTAGATAAATTGATTGCGCAATTAACAAGTAGACGTGGTCTACTATTTATTGGGAGTATCTCGGGAATTTTCCGACCCCTAATCGGGCTTCAATTTGGCGATTCAGGCCTAAGTGGGATTTTTGGCATTTAAATATTATTTTTCAGAATTAAATTAATTATTTATTTATTTTCCGAAAATTCAACTGGGATGGCCAGTGACCGGAATACTATGCTGATGACTGTGGTGAAGTCCGTTTATTTAATTGAGCTTTATATTGTGCTAAACTGAATTTATTGTATTTATTTATTTAATTTTCGAAATTAATTATTTAATTAATTATTTTCCGGAAAATCAACCGAGATGGCTAGTGAGTAGAAAATTACGTTGATGACCGTGGTGAAGTCCGTTTATTTAATTGGGCTTTATTTTGAGTTAAATTCAATTTTTAATATTTATTAATTAATTTTCGAAATTAATTAATTAATTAATTATTTTTCGGAAATTAAGATGGAGATGGCGGACGACCGAAATCTTGTGCTGATTGTCGTGGCGCAGTCCGTTTATTTATTTGAGCTTTGAATTGTGCCAAATTGACTCTTGAAAGTGGTCAAGTGGGACCGTAAAGCCATTGAATCTTGAAAGTGGTCGAGTGGAACTGTAAAGCCATTGAATCTTGAAGTGGTCGAGTGGGACCGTAAAGCCATTGAATCTTGAAGTGGTCGAGTAGGACCGTAAAGCCATTGAATCTTGAAAGTGGTCGAGTGGGACCGTAAAGCCATTGAATCTTGAAGTGGTCGAGTGGGACTGTAAAGCCATTGAATTTTGAAAGTGGTCGAGTGGGACCATAAAGCCATTGAATATTGAAAGTGGTCGAGTGGGACCGTAAAGCCATTGAATTTTGAAAGTGATCGAGTGGGACCGTAAAGCCATTGAGTATCGAAAGTGGTCGAGTGGGATCGTAAAGCCATTGAGTATCGAAAGTGGTCGAGTAGGACCGTAAAGCCATTAAATATTGAATGTTGTCGAGTGGTGGACTGTGTCTTCCACCTATGCTCAACATGTGATATGAGGATCGTGATTCGTAATTGGGGATTGAGATTGAATAATCAAATTGACTTAGAAATGGTCTGACTGACATGTAATCGACTAGGTCGATTGATCATTGCTTTGATTTGATGTCGTGAATTGATTGACTGATTGGAAATGACTGTGAGTGGTCTTGTTGGCATGTAATCGACTAGGTCGATTTGATCGATACTTCGATATGTGATTTGATTGATTGTGCATTGAGATATTTGAAGTATCTATATATAACCTTGAATTGCAGGTTGAGACTGATGCCAAGGTACGTCTTTTGCCCTGTGCGTGTATAGGCAGCCTATAGTATAATGGTTTACTAATCAGGCTTAGTGGGGTAGAACTCGCTGAGACGTAGTCTCATCTCGGTTTGGGGAAAAACATTTTAGGACCCCGATGAGGAGCTGAGGAGGAGGAGTCTGAGAAGGAGAACTTGGAGGTGAAACCTAAGGAGAATGATTTTTGAAAGAAGAAGATAATACTGAGAGGAGTCTTAAATATGATCCGGATGGACTGAGATTCTATCTTCTTTTGAGATCTCTAATTTGATGTGAATAGAAATAGAGTAAAAAGTTGTGAAGTGTTCTGGTTTGTGTTTTGTATAAAAGTCTAGTTATAAATTTCAACATGAAAAATATAACTCTGCTTTTCTATCTCATCGTTTTATTGTCTGGGGATTTTAACTGCTTCCGCATATGCTTAATAAATGAAAGGGTCGACGATACATTGTCCTGGGATATTGCATTATAAAATCGACCAAAAGAGAAGGATGTGTGCGTGCTCGAGGATCGGGGCGTGACAGTTATTAACTGGGACACTGGAAAGTTCTGATAGTTGATCAATTCGATGGAAGATTATGACAGTAATAATCAACTTACCAGGCACAATGTATCCATAGGACCCTGCCACTACCGATAGTGTTTCGTTCTTCCGGAGCATCATTGGTGGTCCTTCAAGTAGTCTTTGGCTTGGGCTTAATGCGCTTCACGCGTGAGTACAGAAAGACTCCAGCAAGGGCCACTCCCGTACCTAATAACATCACCACAATGAGAAAGATAACAAAACCATAACCATGAGAGCAAAATAATCTAAATAGCAATGACAATAGTAGTATTATGGAACCAAGCTAAACCGGTTGATTAACCAATAAACAGATACCAGATCTCATTTTCCCTAGAAGCAAATGCCATTATATGCTTTCTCGCTAAGGTTTGGGGAGGGAAGGGGAAGAAACAAAAGCCAAGAAAATAATAAACTTGGAAAAAGGCTGTTCAGATGGTAGCATAAATCACCTAGGGAATTTATGCGTGAAACTAGAGTTCGGAAGAAGAGAACTGAGCTGACAATGACCACAACACGCTTCACGCAGTTTCCTATGGAGTGGGTCACTGGCGATACCCTCTGTAGTATCGTGTAAGAGACCTGCACAAATTCAACAATTAAGGTTGGTATTTCCCCCATTAAAAAGTACTATTGAAGACTTGCATGACTGAAAACAATCAATTCCTTCTCCTGCGTGTACTTCATTGTTCTTGCGGGCACGAACACTATGCACATTAGTGCAGATATTGTGGCATATCGTGATTAATCCAAAGCAGACGGTTATCCAATTCTATAGACATGTAAACAGACAACATTATAGAGTTTGCTGATCCAATAAGAAGATCAACAATATCATGGGATAATTGATCCGATGCGAGATGAGTTAAAAATCACTATTGCCCCACAGTGATTTTCAATTGATGTCACAATGATGGAGACACAGCTGTTTCATTTCTCAAAAAGTTCCAAAATTTTTTGACTAGTGATGTCACAAATTGATTCTTTCGATTTTCTGCCATCCCGTAAATTTGCTTATCTAAACTTGATGTCCTATAGAGAAGACTCAAGGGGTTATGAGTGCTTAAAGTAATGGGTCACAGTTATAGATTTGACGATGAATGCCAAAAGCAATTATGAATGAGGCACACAACATAGCTAAAGATTTAGATCGTCAAAGAAATGTGTGGCCCATGACCCAAAAATAATGAAAATATTGCATTGGGCAAAAAGCCTCACCTACTGGTATGCATGGAAGCACAACGCTGCAAGGAAGGACCTGGTTAATACCTGCTGGACATTAAATCCCTGTTGCGCTTGTTGTTAAGATGAGAAAAGAGGCATATCAGAAAAACTTCCATATACACAACCCTTTTGAGCAATTATTAAAGTTTGAAAGAACACTCACTGCGGCTTGTAGGGATGCAGGAGTGAACTTGAGACCTTCCGTGAAAAAAGTCACAGGGAATAATAAAACAAATGACATCATGGTTATAATCGATAAGAGAGTTATATTGTCCAAGGATTCCTGTACATAAGCAAATTCAACTGCCAAAATAAGAGAACAATCGCATAATGTAGCTTCAAATACTTAACAGTCTAAAGATGAAGACAAAACGATTCATGATACCTCCTTATTGACCATGACTTTCTTGCTGAGCACATTACGAGATTGATTACTCAGATTCGAGGACATTGCACTCCAAAACCCACCCCTTAGAAACGATAAAAACCAAAGTCATGTGCACCGAACAAAAATAAAAGACCTAAACTATGACTCTTCCACCGATGAGCTAGCTAGAATACATATCTGAAATCAAACATAAAGTTTAGGCTATATCCATTTTTCTACTCCTATATCTTTAGCATTTTACTAAAGTTTCTCACCAGTTAAAGGAAGCCTCTGTCATTGATGCAAGTGCAACTCCACCAACGATTGGTAACAACCCAGATGGTCGAAAAGTGTAGGGGCTGAAAATGACAAAAAAGTTAAAATGGGAGGCGGATATTAAATGCTACACCATGAATATCATTAGTCTTTTGAGATCATCAGAAAATTAACAAACATGAACATTACATGTTAAGTTCAACAGGTAACCATATTAACTCAGCAAACTAAATGGTTGCAAAAAATGCCGAGCTTTACAACAACTCACAATAAAATGGTGCATCATTTAGTAACCGAAAAACTACATCAGAAGTGAAAGTTGGAAATAAAGGGCAAGATCTATAAGTATTTGCACCTCCCCAAGAAACATAGCCAATAGATGGACAGAGAAAAATGGCTCCATGCCGACAGATTATCTGAACTCGGGGTCTAGAGGCCTTTTGCCTGCGATGATCTCCAACAGTACGACACCGAGCAGACTAGAGGTTGCGAGAGGGAGGCGGAGGGGCATCGGCGTTAGAGTCGGGTTCAGGGGAGGAGGCAGCGTTGTGGTCGAGGGCAATTGAGTCAACCGGCGGAGGCAGAGGTGGAGGGCCATTGGCATCGCGTTTCACTGGAAGAGAGGCACGACTTCGCGGAGGGGGGAGAGGGAGAGTAGAGTGGACGTCGCGAGAGGGAGGCGTTGGCGTCGGCGTCGGCGTCAGGATGGGGGGGGGCGATGGAAGCAACCACCGGAGGCGGAGGGGCTTCAACCTTTCTTCTCCAGCAAGGATTGTATGGTTGCAGACTTCCAATTGGTGACCATGGATGGACGAAGCAGGAGAAGTATATATAGATTTTCAGATTCAAAGTGGGTATGGAGTTGGTGACCATGGATGGACAAAAATGATACACACTTTTTCTTTAATTTAATACTTATTTTGGAGTTTCCAAGAAACTTCAATTAGTGGCTAGACTGGAACAAGTGTTTTAAATGTTTATTTTCTAGTTGCTTAGTATATAATTGTGGCAGTTATAAATTAATGTATTTTAATTCTTACTTATCCGATGCAAAATTTGAGAAAAATGGTCTGGGTCGCGTTCCTTTATTTTTTATTTTATTGAACAAGGAGTATAATGAACAAAATGCATGCATGCTTGTATAACCGAGAAAAACATAAGGTGAAGAAATGTTACAAGAATTGCATAGGTTCGTATTGTAAATCCATCCAATAATTTCATCATACAATAACAAGGACAAGATCATAATAAAGAATAAACTAAATTTTTGAACCTTTACGATATAATTCTTTAGATATTATTGTGCCTTAGTCCTCTTTGAAAGGAGAGCTCATAGAGGTTCTCTATAATGATTTGGGAATTTGGACCTTCAACTAATCACCCATTCATGTCTATTCTTTGCCCCCTACAAGTTATGAGTTGGTTTGCACAACAATGGTAATTTTGAAGCGATGGGGAATCAACACTTGTAGGATTTAGGAAACCGCGATCGTCCTTGCTAAGCATCCCGTCACCTACAAAGGAAAAGAGTGGTACTAATCAAGCTATATTCAGGCATGAGATACACCATTTTCTCCGAAAGTCGAGTGATTCTTTTGTCTCAGTTCCTCTATATCTCCTCATTTGCCGGCGGCTTGCCCCACCTTGTCACCTATCAGTGGCGTGCATGAAGTTTTAAGAGTGAACACTTCTTAACACTCCTGGAGATGACTTCGTGTCTGATCGATATAAGATTAGCCCCCACATTGACCCTATCTACCTCTGTAACTTTCTTTCTCAAGGGCATGTGTGGAGGTGATTGCTCTTCGCCATGCTATTGGGTGTATGTAATCTTCATTAAGTACAACATCATACGTTAGCATTTGAATGAATAGTGCGGAGTTAGAACAAATGGGACCTGATGGCAATCCTTCCTTATTAAATCACATCTTGAAGGTATGAATATTTCAAGGCAGTCTTTCGACTCGGTTTGCACAGAAAATGGCATCTCTGAGCATCTATAAAATTTAGGGCTTTATTCCTCTGCTAGATCATCAGAATTTGTCTTGCCACCTCATGTGCATTCTAAAGTCACAAGTTTTTATTTTTTATTTTTTGAGATGTATTGAAAATTTTGACTTCGACAAATTTTGGAGGGATTGTGCAGAAGCCCAACCTTCAAAGAGATTTGATCATTGGGCCAATTTGATGTGCTTTCACATGTCCTCAAAATATGAAAATTTCTCATGAACTTGCAATTTATTGAAAGGAACGAGTTACATTATTGAAAACGAGAAACCGAAACCCAAGGAAGTAGGAAAGACTCTACGTAGAGGAATATGCGGATAATTAAAATCAATGACAATGGTAGTATTATTGGTTGCTCGGACATATTTATCACTTTCAGCTTTGCCGGTCGAATTAAAATTAGCGGCCTTTACCCGGTTCATTGGGTTTGACCTTGGAGGAAGAGGTAGAGTCGCAAAGACCTTCTCCAGCTTATCCACGCGATCTGACAGACGTTGCACTACATTGTTTAACTCGTTCATTCGACGTCGGAGGGGTGTCATCCCATCACTCTTTCCTTCGAGTACCAACTTCTTGGTCATTTCTTCCACGCAACCTGACAAGTATTGATTGATCATGATTGGGAGACACATTGTAATATATAAGAATGACAAAGAAGATAGAACACTTACAGGGATAGCGAGGGTAGAAAGATACAAAAACATGCGCATGTACATGTGAGGTTCAACTCCTAAAAGTGGAAAATTCAATAATCAAAATAGTAAATTACTCAGAAGATTAAAGAACCAGAAATGCATGAGCAAACAGGAATGGATGTGTATTCACCACTAATTGAGACAGGGATTCTGCAAGTTTAGAGTTAGAAAACAATGGACCTGAGCAGGTCCTTAAACTACTCAAAGAAGAAACAGGCGGAGGGACTTGCTCTGGGGTGGGAGTCCCTGCGTGTCTGTCTTCCGTAAAGGCGTGAGAGAGGCCTTGAAAAAGATTCTCTCTCCCATTGGGCACCGCGCCACAGCATTAAGTTCCCTGGGTGACCCTACCGGATGGCCGCGATGTCGGGCCACGGTCCATGCTTAGCATTCCGTGGGAGGTATAGCCAAGTGAAGGTACCGGGCAGTGGGAACGCTGCCCGGGTGGCGCGCATGCGATGACAAATGCATTTATAAATGGAAATGTTGATGAATTTGACTAATGCATGACCTAAGCTATTTTGAGATATCTAAGATGCAATGTCAATTCATTCTTTTTGTGTTTTCTTGTTTATAAGATGAACTCCCTAAATGCAATATGGACACGACTCACATAAAGCTATGATTATATGCACTAATCTAACATGCATTGATGAAGTAACATAAAGTCCTAAAATGTCATGCATGCTATGCTATAATGGATTAACTATATGCAATGATACGGGATCAATTCCTAAAGGTAGCTATATGATATGCCTATGACATAAGATAGAATTAATCATGGACTAATCCTAGGATGCAAGTTATATGCAATGCTATTTTTTGTATTATATTTATGGTTATGAAAACAGCCAATTATATCCTAGGACTCTATACGTGACTAACTGACCTTTATTAAAAGAATATCGACTTAGTGATGCTGACTCTTCACATTTTTCTTTTTATGATATGCAACATGAATGATGCATGAAATGCAATGACTAATTACTCCAATCTTCACCACATAATTATGAAAAATGTGATTTTCTAGATTACGTGCATTACTTGATATATGACCAAATTAAGCCTAAGTCTACATGCAAACTATAAGAAAGACAAGCAACATTTTTTTTTTCTCTTTTGTTTTCAACTAATAAAAACCATGAACTACTTTAAATCTGCATGTACTCTAAGACTGAAATGCTTTGCCCTAGATAACAAATTATGAACGTGCCCTAAACTCTAAATATGCATGAGACAATGACATGCAATATCTATGTATTGAAATACACGTAATGATTTGAATTAATCACATCGTTGATTGGAGTTTTTTAGTGTCTAAACTCCCAAAAGGAAAAAATCGGATCAAATCATGACAACATAAGCTTCAATTAACTAATAACATGCATTTAAAAACCATAGACTAAAATGAACTTAGACAAATCCGGCCTACCTTCAACAAGCATTAACCTAAGACAATCAAAGCGAAGTAAGGTGCCGCATCTTCTGGTGGGTACCAGCGAGATAGTGTGGCCCGTGAAGCTATGGCAAATAGGATCGATGATGATGGTTGTTCACTGTTCAGAAACCGTAGGGATGTAGGGATATGCAAAAGGGGCTTGCCGGGCAACTAGCAACTCTTGAACATAATGAACCCATAAGCTCATCGATGTCATGGCAACCAAAGAAGCACTCGAAGAATTTAGACATGCTGCAAGGACAACCCATCATCACATGAGCAAGAAATGACAAACACAAATGACTATGCACAATCATCCCAAGACCTCTATGCACAATTGGGGGGGGGGGGGGGGGGGCTCTAACTTAAGACCACTATGATTAAGGATCCATGTCCTTATCTCTAGGGATGGACACATCTTACTATGCTCAACTATCCAATTGCCTCAACCAAACATGCCTGCCGACATTCCAAGATTCTCTAGAAATCATGAAGAAGCATCTTCATCAAACGAGGTAAACATGTGGAATACTCGAATTCCCTTTGATATCCAACTTGCAGAACTTGAACAAAAATATGAAGAACATCTTCTTCCCTTTGATATCCAACTTGCAGAACTATGAACAAAAATATGAAGAACATGAGTTTGGTCTTGTTTCTTATGCTAAAATATATGAGTTGAGTCCCTTAAAGTAAAGTGAGTGTTTGATATCCAACTTGCAGAACTTGAACAAAAATATGAAGAACATCTTCTTGCAGAAATATATAATTCTGATTACTCAAACTATGACTACAATACCCATGACAAAAGAGATCGTTAATTGTAGCAAATCATTGTAATAGTAAGCTAAGGAAATCACTATTCATTATCACTATTCATATCACCAAGAATAATTATCGACTGGTTTTTCCGGAGCCCCTATTTGTTTTAAGACCCATGAGTTTGGTCCTTGTTTGCTTATGACCTCTAAATGCCTATAAAAGGCAATGAGAATGTAATGTGTTGAGTTGAGTCCCTTAAAGTAAAGTGAGTGTTTTATTAAAACTCTCAATGTCCTTCTAAATACTTATTCTTGTCCAGCTTGGTAGGATCCTCTGAGAAATGTAGCTCGAATAATTAGAAATGTTACCATCGGCATCTCTGAGTATCTCTAGACTCTGAACTAAAAGTTTGAGTAGTTTTCTACTAAAAGACTGTCCTTGAAGGGCTTGAACATAAGGTTCACCTATTGTGGGAAGGCATACTTGCAGGAAATTGACTCTTTTTTCTCTGGTTTTAAGCCTAGATCCATTCAGTAGGCTATTAGTGTGAAAGAGTGGATGTAGGCTTAATCTAACCCGAACCACTATAAATTTCATTTACAATCTTCTCTTCCATTAACTCACCTTATTTAACTCTATTGCACACTTATAGGTCATTTCAAAAGTCTGTTCTATCTCTATTGCACATTTACAGGTCATTTCAAAAGTCTATTCTATTACATAACAAATTCTAAACATCTATCAAAAGTTTGATGACTCCTTTATCAGACTCTTATCATTATTCAAACTTTGTTTGTAACTTATTTTATTTCGTATTTATTTATTAGAAATTCTTTTAAACACCTATTCATCCCATTCTAAGTGTTCATACTAGCATCATCATCTTCCACATGAAATTTTACAGCATTGCAACTCTAATTTCATCAATAAACTTGACATACAGACTTTACATTAGTCTAAGTATGAAAAGAGCACAACATGGAATCCACAAACTAAATTTTTTGAGATGCATGTTTTTGCATGCTTGCATGAGCATCGAACAACTTCGCAGGTCAAACATTGCCACGCATTGCGCACGAGGTTGACTTTGTGCCTTCGAGATGCGTTTTATACTTAGGATTAGATAGAGAGGAACAAAGCCACAGGAAGGCGTTCTTCGTGTGTCTTTGAAGGAGGCTCCGATTATCCAGAAACACGTATAATTGGACTTCAAGCGTCTTGATGGAATCAAATATGATCCATCGCGTTCTTCATTTGGTATGCAAGTTTTGCTTTACCTAGCCATCCATTTTTGGCAGGATGGAAGTCAGTCAAACCTCCGCGTAACTAGCATTGCTATAACCAAACGACAGAGAAATGAATTTCCATTGAGATTTCCAAAAAAAAAAGAGAGTAAGTTAATGAAAACCCTGACTTCATGAGATACACTGGTCATAACGTGGATGGTCTATCTTTGATCGCACTAGGGAGGTGGACTTTATTCGGTTCATAAAAACTGACCCAAGATTATCACCCGACCACTCCACCTAAAAAATAAAATGAAAATTATTAAATAATGAAAAACTATTAAAAGATCTATATTGTCACTTATCATGTATCAATCAATACTGAGAAGTGGAATGAGTTTCTTATAATTTCTTGACGAATTATAAGGTTATACGTTGGATAACCCCAGTTGAAGCTTTCTCTTACATCAAAATTTGTGCAACCAAATTAAAGGAAATGAAATCAGTGATTCACCGCATGACATATAGATGGACTTATCCATCGTGCAAAGTAGTGCACGTCAAATTTCTTTTCTTTTTTTTGGAAAAAAATTATAGAAAACCCAAATTATACATATTATGATATGTTTATCCTTTGTTAGAATTTCGTCTAAAATCACCGTTAAAAAGGTTAAGTGGATCCCACCCGCCACTTTTAGGGACAAATGACTCAGATGTGACGCCACGCTAGCGCCACATTGGTTAAAAAAAGAAGAAAACAATCAAAAAAGAAAAAAGTTTGCATTGTTCATCGTCTTCTCCGAGAGGAAGAACAGTACTTTCTTGTCCAGAAAACGAAGCTTCGAGAAGGTCGAGCTTGAGCTGCCGCCATGCCCTCTCTGGCTCCAAGCTTGGCTTGTCTAACCTCGACCTTTGAAGCTCGCGGGTGGTAGCAAGCCACCATGGCCAAGCTGCTCGCGGCCACCATGGCCGCTCTTCGCTCGAAGCTTGGTCGAGGGTTTGACCTCGACCTCCGAAGCCCACGTGTAGTCTCAAGCCGCCAAGACCAAGCTTCGAAGCAGCATGAAGGTCGAGCTTCGAAAGCCGCACGTGGTCGGAAGCCGCCATGGCCAAGTTCGAAGCCCACGGTCACCATGACCGCTCTAGCTTGAAGCTCCACCTCGAGCTTCGAAGCTTGCGGGTTGTCACGAGCCGCTAAGGCCAAGCTTTGAAGCAGCTTGAAGCTCGCGGATGGTCACAGGCCTCCACGGCCAAGCTCTGAAGCTCGCGGCTGCTCTATCTCAAAGCTTGGCTTGAGGTTCTGACCCCGACCTTTGAAGTTCAGGGGTGGTGGCAAGCGGCCAATGCCAAGCTTCGAAGCTCGTGGCCACCATGGCTGTTCGAGCTCGAAGCTTGGTTTGGTCTGACCTCGATCTTCTAAGCTTGTGGTGGTCAGGCAAGCGCCGCCGAGCACCACCAGAGGTCCAGGTAGCAATAGGCAACGAAGCAAGAGCGCCGGACGAGCTTGGCCAAGTGATTGAAGATGATGAAAGCGATGAATAGTACTTCGCGAGGTACTGGAGAAGACGATGAACAATTTTTTTTTCTTGGTGTTTTTCCTATGTGGCGCTTGCGTGGCACCACATCAATGCCATTTGTCCCTCAAAGTGCCACGTTAAATTCATGTCAGCTTTTTAACGGTGATTTGGGATGGAAGTTTAACGGATGATAAATGTCATAATGTGCTTAGTTTTGAGTTTTTTATATCATAAAAAAAAAATTAAGATAAATGTGTCATGTGGTCGTAATTTGGAATTTTTGGTAATTATTTTCCCTTTTTTACCACAGTAGAAATGCCAATATTCGTGCCGTGTTGTAACATAGGAAAACTTCATTTCCTCAATCAAGTTAAATCCACTGGAATTTGCTTTTGTGGAAATTATAACTAATTTACCTTAAATTCTTTTCTTCCCCCTAACCAATTACCTTAATCCCAAACAAAGTTCGACGCTGATTGTGTTCATTCTAAAAAATAAAACTTATCATCCAATTCCTACACTAAAATACGAAGCAATGGCTCAAAACCTAACGCGATCCTCGAATTAGAACTTGGTATAAACTAAAAACATATATTTGATGTGGATCTAATAAAGAAAATATTCATCGATAAAAAATTTTAATTAAGAAAACAATATTTATTCATGAAGTTAATTGCTTTTCTTCAACAACTAATGTGGAAAATACTACTAATGTTCAATGACACAATCCATTTTCTCTTGCGGTTAGTTTTGAATGGCATGAGCATTTTCTTGATTTAGTGAATGTACATTGATGGATAATCATAAGTACTATCAAGTGACCATGACCATGATATCAAAAAACTCTAGCTGCCATGGCCTACTAGTATTCATCACATGATGACAGATAAATTGAGAATAAAAGCAAGAAAAAGAATTTGGGACCCCCATGCCACCCTGTCAGTGGAGAATATGAATCACCCCCAACATGGCCTCGAGCTCCACCATTACTTCATGAGCACGATGAAACCTGAGCAGTCATGATCGAGCTTGATGCAGCTCAAATGGCCATGACTGCAAGCTTGAAGAAGCATTCAATTGCCATGGCCCGAGCTATCAAATCTCCTTTGCTCTGTTCAAGCACAAGCCGAAGCCTAGGCCCACTCCGACTTCAACATTCGCGACAGCAACTTCATCCACAGGACAGGCCACCAGCTCTTCATCCCCTGGATAGTCCCTAGCGAGGACGGCCAGCTTAGATCCAGTCTCGCCCTCCCGCGCCTCTCATCCACACTCTTGCCAAAGCCTACACCAAGAAGTGGGCGATGAAGAAAATAATAAGAACACCAAGCAAGGCTGTGATTCGGGAAATTAACGCCATTAGGCATTGGTTCATACTTGAGTTATAGTTAACAGTCTTGTAGGAAAAAGAAAATAATAAAAACACCCACATCGGCATTTTCAATTAGCCTAATCGAGCGGAGTTAAGGGAGTGATTTCACCGCATCAATTTAACAAGTTTTAGAACTTGATTATATTTTTTAAGTTTTAGAACTTGATTGCATGTTTTTAACATCATCGTTTTAGGCATTGGTTCATACTCAAGTTAAAGTTAGCAGTCATGTAGGAAAAAGAACATAATAAAAGGAAGAATTACCAAAAAAGTCATAAACCTATTGCAATTGTGCCAATTTAGTCCTAAACTTTTTTTTTGGCCGACTTAGTCCTAAACCTTTTACAATTGTGCCAACTTAGTCTATCCGGCCAAAATTGGCCGGCCGGCGAACGATTTTTTAATAATTTTTTTTTTCGATTTTTTAATTTTTTTTCTTTTGTTTTTTTTTTCTTCCTATCTTCTTCTTCCTCTGGCTGGCACTGGCCGGCCGGCCAGAGGCGAGGGCCGGCAAGGTCAGCCTCGCCGGCCACTACTGGCGAAGGCGAGCCTCGCCCAGCGACGGCCAGGTCGCCATCGCCCAGCCAAGGCAAGGCTCGGCCTCGCCCAGCCATGGCGAGGTCGAGCCTCGCCGATCCGGGCGAGGCGGTCTTCGCTAGTGGCCAATGGGGGCGAGCCTCGCCCAGCGACGGCAAGGCCACCATCACCCAGCCAAGGCGAGGCTCGGCCTCGCCCAGCCATGGCGAGGTCGAGCCTCGCCCAGCGACGGCGAGGCCACCGTCGCCAGACCGGCGAGGCTCAACCTCGCCATGGTTGGGTGAGGCCGAGCCTCGCCTTGGCTGGGCGACGGCGGCCCCGCCGTCGCTGGGCGAGGCTCGCCGCCGGCCGGTGGCGGCGAGGGCGAGCCTCGCTAGTGGCCGACGAGGCTGACCTCGCCGGATCTAGCGGCCGGCTGGCCGGCTAGAGAAAGAAGAAGATAAGGAAAAAAAAAAAGAAAAAAAACGAAAAAAATTTTAAAAAATTATTAAAAAATCTTTTGCCGGTCGGCCGGCGTCCATGTCAGTGTCGGCAGGCCAATTTTGGTCGGATGGATTGAATTGGCACAATTTAAAAGGTTTAGGACTAAATTGGCCAAAAAAAAAGTTTAGGACTGAATTGGCATAATTGTAATAGGTTTAGGACTTTTTTGGTAATTCTCCCCATAATAAAATCACCCATATTGGCATTTTTGTTTAGCTAAATTGGATAGAATTAAGGGAGGGATTTCATTGCACCAATTTAGCGAGTTTTAAAACTTGATTGCATGTTTTTAACAACATCATTTTAGGCATTCGTTCATACTCAAGTTAAAGTTAATAGTTATGTAGGAAAAAAAATAACAAAATCACCCACATCGGCATTTTTAATTAGCCAAATCGGGTGAAGTTAAGGAAGGGATTTCATTACATCAATTTAGCAAGTTTTAGAATTTGATTGTATGTTTTAAAGTTTTAGAAATTGATTGCATGTTTTTAACAACATGGTTTTAGGCATTGGTTCATACTTGAGTTAAAGTTAATAGTCACGTAGGAAAAAAATTAAAAATAAAAATACTCACATTGGCATTTTTAATTAGCCAAATCGAGTGGAGTTAGGGGAGGGACTTCATTGTGCCAATTGGACAAATTTCATGACTCGATTGCACTTTATGACTCAATTGCATTTTTGCGATTTAGGCCTTTTAGAGTGCTTACCAACATTTATTAAAATTTACCAGGACCAAAAAAAAAAAAAAAAAAAAAAAAAACTGTATATTTGAATAGAGAAGACGTTATGGAATTTTCTTTTGAAGCACATGCATAATATGTGATTGAATCTATACGGCACCCGCGCATCAGATCTAAAAACCACAAATTAAATGCAAAAGCATGAACAAATATCATCGTCCATCCCCAATTAATTAAAAGGGAGCGCGCCCCATGCCTTTTTTTTTTTTTATAAATTCAGTACGGATAAGAAAAACATATCAATTTATGTCTTTCATTATTAAAAAAAAAGTCCAATTGAGCATTTGAAACATGTGTTGATGATTAGTCATCACCAAATCCAGTTTCTCGGAAGCTCCATCCGAAATCTTCCCTTAAATCTTCCACCACCCAAGCGGTCAAGCTCAACCAATACATATAGCTCCCACTTTCATGTTCTTTTCAGCTCCACTCTTACTTCAGAAACCAAATCATCCCTTCGATCTTCTTCATTCAGTCATCTCAAAGCTACAAATTCTAGCCAGAAACAAAAATGCTTCAGGAAATATTCGGTCCCTTTGAGACTGATCGATTCGATGCGTTGAAATCCATTTGTGAGCATCTTTTTGTAGGTGAGGATGACGGCATTCACGCAACATCTTATGCACCAACTCCTGCGAACATGTACTCAAGGAGTTCAAGCTTCAACAATCTGTTACTAATGGAGAGTTGGAGCGAACTGCCCCTCAAAGTCGACAACTCGGAGGACATGTTGGCATACAGAAGTAACAGCACTATGTGCAACGAGGTCAATTCCGGGTGGACGATGCCTTCAGCTCCGAATCAAGAACTTGATTTTGAAGTGACCACTGTTGATTATAACAACATTGGTCTGGCTTCGAATCAAGAACTTGATTTCAAAGTGACGACCGTTGATTATAACAGCATTGGTTTGGTGAAGGAGAAGAAATTGGAGATGGTGGACCAGGAGGTAAAAGTGCTGGTCGAGAAGGCACATTATAAAGGAGTGAGGAGGCGACCGTGGGGAAAATACGCTGCGGAGATAAGGGACTCCAAAAAGAACGGTGCAAGGATTTGGCTTGGAACTTAGAAGACACCCGAGGACGTGGCATTGGCCTATGACCGGGCAGCTTTCAAAATGAGGGGTTCCAAGGCCAAGCTCAACTTCCCTCACCTCATCGGGTCGGCTGAGTACGAGCCTGTTAGGGTTGGCTGCAAGCGTTTGTCTTCTGAGCCTAGCTCACCATCCACGTGCAGCGATGACAGCTTGATGACGAGGATGAAGAGGAGAAAGAGAGAGGTCAATGTGGATGCTGAGGTGGATTTTGGAACTCCATCCCCCTTTCCCGTATTGGATATGGGTTTTTGGAGTTGCGATGAACAATTGGTCCTTTAATCATGCCAACTGCAAAGACATTGTTTTGATTAATGAGGAGTCAATCAGGCATTTTATGTTGTAGAAACTATCAATTTAGTGTTTTGATTTCATTTCCTTTGAAGTTTGTCTGGAAAATCCGAAATCCTAGCCTGTCCCCAGCTCCCTCTTAGATGAGTACTTGTTTCCTTCATATGCGGAGTAAAAACACCTTCACGTGGTATGGAAAGTGACTAACAAAAGCGAAAAAGTTAGGATAATATGAAAAGCTATTAACCACAGTAGTTATAATTAGCATTTGGTTGCTTGTGAATCTTACCTGATCTATCAGCTACAATTGTATCTAAAAACCATTACCATCGAAAGTTATAATTTGGTGTTATTCTCAAATAACTTTATTTTAGTACACATAATTATGTACTCCACTTGCATACGATTTTAGAGTAAAAAACTACGGTTGTATCAAACTCTGTTCGTTATAATGTCCATTTGGTAATTAGTTTATGACTTCTTTATATTTTAAGTGTTGAGTTCTATAGATTTGCATGATTCGATCCAAGTTCAATGTCTACTCCACGGAGAGGACTGGTCTTAAATAGTTTGCTATAAGAGAATTAAAATTAAAATATCTTACATGTTCAAGTGTTTTCGACACTTAAATTAAGAAAAAGTTTATAGTGGTTATAAATAAACAATTTAATTTGGACGTAAAGCTCACGGGACAAAATTCATGTGCCCAACGACGTCCGCACGGCCAAAGAAAGAGAACTCCGACCTCCTCTCCCTTTTTGTTCAGTGTCCATGCCGCTTTGGACGGAAAAGAACCCAAAAAGCAAAATCCATACGTAAATGAAAAAATAAATATGACAGAATTTGTGATCCCTTCCTTTAATACGGTCAAAGGAGTCCAGGTGGAGGTTTTCTCGTCAGATTTCTCTTCCTCGGTCAAACTTTGGAGAATTATCTCCAACAAAAAATGACGCCCAGAAAATTCAAATTGAATTTTTTTTGGTGTCGAAATATCAAATTGAATTTGAATGTATTAAAATATATGTTAAGTTTGAATCCCTAAATAAAACCTAATCCAAAATGAATCGTAAGGAAATCCGATCGATCAAATAAAAGTTTGAAAGTTGGATATGAACCTTGAGATCTAATTGGTTTACCAAAAAAAAAAAAAAAAAAAAACTTTGAGATCTAATTGGTATACTAAAGTAAAATGGACAAACTTTCTTATTTAGAGTAGGGCCTAATGCCCTTGAAAAACCTCTAAATTTAGCTTTTGTCCCAAATTTTTTTTTTCCGTTTAAAAAAAAAATTTAACTTTAACTTATGTCCTAATTCTACCATAATTTTTTGTCCTATGAAAAACATGCAACTTTAGGTTTTGTCCCAATTTTACCCCGAAATTTTTAAGTCTTATGAAAAACCACAAATTTTTACTTAATTCACAAATTTGCCAACACTAACCTTCAATCCAAAATTTATCGCTAACAATCAAGAGATAGAAAAATCTTAAGCATGAATTGTTGAGCATGAGCTCTTCAATCGCGAGCGATGGAATATTCCCAAGCATAAGAGATAGATGAGTGCAAAAATCCCTGAGGGTGATTTGATGGGGGGGGGGGGTGGAGTAATCTATGACGCACGGACACGTCCCACATGCCTCCGTGTCGTGTCCGATACGTGTCGGACACGTCGACACGCTTGGACATGCTCGGACACGCGGTCAACGCGTGTCGGATTTATCGACACGTGGTCAACTTTTGTCGACACGCTTCGACATGCGTGTCCAAAAGAGAATGGAGGGCGGAGGCGAGGGAAGAAGAGATGAGGCCGCGAGCGAAGGCGAGCCCGTGACGGCGAGAGACGGCCAGAGAAAGAGGGTGAGGGCCGTAAGGAGAAACTTTAGGAGGGAGGCGCGCGTGGGGGAGGGTGGCGTCGTCGAGTGGGGCAGCGGCGGCAGCGGCAGCGGCAAGGGGGAGGAGAGGAGGAGGAGGAGTTCGCGGCGGTGTGCAGCCTCTCGGCGCACAGGGACCGCGCGTTCCGCCTTCTTTTCCGATTCCTTTTCACTGAAACTTTTTCTGGGTTACTCCCTTTTCTACTCCTTCGGCGAATGTTGATGCTTTTCTTGATCGAGTCTTCGATGCTTTCGGAGATAGGCGTCATGCAGCGAGGAGGAGGAGAAGAAGGGGCCGCGCTGCTAGGGTTTTGAACTTTTGAGAAGGAAAATAATAAAAAAGGATGCGAGGAGGAGGAGAAGAAGGCGCCATGCCGCGCTGCTAGGGTGTTGAAAAGAATCAAAAAAGATTTGGCGTGTTGGAGGGAGGGGAAAGTGACAGGAGGGAGGGGGAAGTGATGGGCTGTCAGGTGGTGGGGAGGGAAAAAAAAGTGAAAAAAATTTGGGGGAAAAGAGATGAGGGAAGTTTGGGCGCAGGTGGTGGTTTCGAAAAGTAAAAGTAAATTTGGGGGAGGGGGAATTTCGAAAAATAAATATAAATTTGAGATAATGAAATTAAAAAAAAGTGTTAGATTTATTAATATTATTAGTATAAATTCATTGTAAACTCTTTATTTATTTATTTGTAAATTTGAATCAAATTAATTAAATTTAAAAATATTTATTTAATATTTAACGTATCGGAACGTGTCGAAATTCTCTACTTTTTGAAAAATGACGTGTTGCGTGTCGTGTCGTGTCGTGTCACGTATCGTGTCGCCGTGTCCGTGCTACATAGGGAGTAATGGAGAGCAGATTTGAGATTTAAATAAAAATTGATGATATTTTATGAGACAAAAAAATGCTTAAGGTAGAAGTGATAGTTGACCTAAGTTAAGGGTTTGTTATGATACAAAAGAGAGTTTAGAGTAGAATTAGGATTTGAACTAAAATTTGGAGTTTTTTATGAGACAAAAAAAAGTTTATTATTGAATTGAGACTTGACCTAAAGTTGAAATTTTTTTATGAGATAAAAGGTAAAATTTAGACAAGAACTAAAATTGGAAAATTTTTAGGGTATTAAGCCTTTGGAGTAAAGTCAAATAATTTAGTTGGCCATACAATGTCTTTCATGGCAATATATATTGTTCTAGTTCTTTGGTTTTCGTGTGGTCGTTGAAGCGCAATTTGAGTGCTTGATAGTGGGGTTTCTTTGTGGAAGTACACCAACAACTTCAAGCATGGAAGCCTATAAAATTCATAATAAGATTTATTTAATTCTTTTATGAGATTGAGATTATTTTGTGGGCATTATAGGGTTAAATATGTATGAGTTATTGGGTGTAATTAGGGACTATGAAATGCTAATAATATTTGAGTGGTTTGAATCTATTTGTAATTTTTATAATATCACTTGATTTTTGTGGAAGTCTTTGTTGTTATCCCTATGGACGTAAATCACACCAATTAAATCACGTAAATCTAGTGTTTGCTTTATTTCCTTATTATGTCACTTTATTGTTTGACCACTTGTTTCTGCAATAGGATGATTCGGCATATCATATTTTGAACAAATAAAAATCTTAAAATCTTTTAAAGTTTCATATACGGCTCAAACTTGAGACTTGGCTTAATGAAACCGGCGAAGCTTGAGCTTGGACGGTACACATCATCATCAATGCTGATATCATATTCAAGAAGATGATAGCAAATGGACTCGATAATGTCGAAATGAAAATAGGGTTCATGGGAAATATTCATGTCCAAGAGCATTTTCTTCCCCCTTTCCTTGTGTGGTGTTTTTTTAAGAGAGTGTTTGTTTGCAGACTTTCGGTGAGTGACCGAGAATGGACGAAGCAAAAGAAGTACATAGAGGCTGAGGATGTGGATTAAAGCAAACATAAAATTTACTTTTTCTATATTTATTACTTCTTTTGGAGCTTTCAGTAAGCTTCAATTAAGGGTTGAGGATGGAACACGTGTTTCAAGTGTTGATATTCTAGTTATTTAATATGTCATATTGTCAGCTATAAATAAATGTATTGTAATTCTTATTATCCCATACGAAATTAGAAAAAAAAAAAAAAAGTGATGGGTCACGTTCCCTTTATTTTATTTTTTTTTTTTCAAATTTTATTGAACAAGGACCATAAAGTTTAGAATGCACGCTCAAGTGCATTATTACATAAAAATAGTTTAATATCAGAAATCAAGATTCTCGTATCCGGTGGGTGCCTTACGCTTCCAAACGCACAATGTAAGAAAATTTTAGTTAATATATAATCATGCAAAACAATAGGTGGAAAAAAATATTAAAGGAAATATATATGTCAATAAAGTAGATCTGTACAATAATTTCTTTACACAATAACGTATCCCGATTAATTCTAAGTAAACTCACGATGAATTGTAATGATGTGACATAAATTGAGCAACAAAATTGTAATCAAAAGAAAATTTAAATCCCTGAACCTCTACAATATGATTTCTCTAGATCTGTCATACATTTTCTACGGTCATCGATTGATGGCCAAACAAAAAGTCTTGATTAGTAAAGAAAAGTTTTTGGATCATTGAGAAGCGATAAGACAGCATGCGAAGTCTAAGCCCTATAATAGCAAAAGCTGGTTTATGCAGGTAACCCATCCAAATAATTATCTTTTTTTTTTTTTTTGGTAAACTCCAGATAATTATCTATATATTCTGGGTAAAATGAAAATTAAAATAAATTCAAGTAAAGTTCAGCCGATGTTGATGAACATGCTTGCGCTCTTTCTACTTGAAATTTTACAGCATTGCAACTCTAGTTTGGTCAATAAACTTGGCACCCGGAGACTTTGCATTTGTTAAAGTAGGAAATGAGTACAGCGTGGAATCCACAAACTACATTTTTTCAGATGCATGTTTTTGCATGCTTGCATGAGCATCGCACGCGAGATTGACTTTGTACTTTCGGGACGAGTTTTAGACTATAGGATTAGATGGAGAGGAGCAAAGTCAAAGGAAGGTGTTCTTTGTGTGTCCTTGAACGAGTTTCCGACCATCTAGAAACACGGACTCTTGGGTTTCAAGCGTCCTGATGGAGTCGAATATGATCCATCACATGCCATTTGTGTAAATCTTTGCGAAGATACATATGTAGACCTCGGTTGGTATGTAACTTTTGCTTTACGTAGCTCTATCCATTTCCTTACAACGGAAGTCGGACGTCCATGCAAAACTAGTGTGGCTATTACCAAACAACAAAGAAATGAATTTCTATCGTGATTGAAAAATTAAGAATAGGTTAATGAAAATCCGGACTACTTGAGATGCCCTAATCACAATTTGAACGGTCATATTTTTAGCAACCTCATCATTTTCAGTTAATCAAATGGGGCGAGATAAGGTAGATACTTCATTGCATTAATTGGGTAAATTTTAAAACTCGATTGTATTTTTGAAAAGTTTTATGACTTAATTGCATCTTCGCGATGTAAGACTATTGATACACTTATTCCATTCTTAAATGATTTTTTTTTTAAATGTACCCACTTTACTAAAAGGGATATGATGCAAATAATCTAAGAACTTTGACCTAATATGTAATATGCTTTCATGAACTTTAAATTTGTTTACTGTGGTCCTAAAATTTAAACAAATGTGCAGTGTGGTCCTCAAACTATTAATTTGTTCAATGTGATTCTTGGACTTTTGGTACTTATTTATTTTAGTCTCTAGTTATATAAAAATATCTAATGTTGTCCTTGAACTTGAATTAATGAAATGAGAATATTGAACATTTTCATATAGATTAGGGACTAAATTGAAAATATACTAAATATTCATGGATCACATTGAACAAATTAAAAGTGCAAGGATCACATTGTCTATTGAGCCAAATTTCAGGATTCATTTGTATCATTATCTCTTATAAAAACTTACTAACACACACAAAAAAAAAAAAAAATCGAATATTTAAAGAGAGAATGATACAATTCTGCAATTTTCTTTTGAATCACATGCACAATATGTGATTGTGATAACCAGAATATAGATACAAAAGCATTCACCAATAACAATGTCCTTCCCCAATTAAATAAAACGGAGCGTGCCCCCTGCTTTGGCTTTTTAATTCATTACGGATCACAAAGAATATATCAAATTATGTCTTTCGTGATTAAAAAAGTCTAATTGAGCATTTGCAACATGCGTTGAGAATCTCATTAGTAATCACCAAATCCACTTTCTCAGAAGCTCCATCTGAAATCATCCCTTCGATCTTCAACCACTTAAACCGTCAAGCTCGACCTATATATATCTCCCACTTCCATGATCTTTTCAGCTTTTCACTCTTACTTCAGATACCAAATCATCCCTTCAATCTTCCATATCAAGTGATCTCAAAGCTACAAATTCTAGCCAGAAACGAAAATGCTGCAGGAAATCTTCAGTCCCCTTGAGACAGATCAATTCGATGCTTTCAAATCCATATGTGAGCATCTCTTTGAAGATGATGATGACAGTGTCAACGCAACATTAGACGCACCAACTCCTGCAAACACGTACTCAAGGAGCTCAAGCTTCAGCAATCTCTTACTGATGGAGAGTTGGAGCAAACTGCCCCTCGAAGTCAATGACTCGAAGGGTATGTTGGTATATGGCGCTATGTGCGATGCGCTCAATTCTTGGTGGGCGATGCCTTCGGCTTCGAATCAAGAACTTCATTTTGAAGTGGTGACCAGTGATTATGACAGCATTGGTTCAGCAATGGAGAAGAAACTAGAGATGGTGGAGCCGGAGGTACAAGTGTCATTCGAGAAGAAACATTATAAAGGAGTAAGGAGGCAGCCATGGGGAAAATACGCGGCAGAGATAAGGGACCCCAAGAAGAACGGATTTGGCTCGGGACTTACAAGACACCCGAGGATGCTGCATTGGCCTATGACTGAGCAGCTTTTAAGACAAGGGGTCCAAGGCCAAGCTCAACTTCCCTCACCTCATCGGCACCACTGATTACAAGCCTGTCAGGGTCAGCCGCAAGCGTTTGTCTACTGAGCTTAGCTCATCATTCTCGTCCAGCGGCGACGGTTTGGTGACGAGGACGAGGAAGGGAAAGAGAGAGGTCAATGTGGATGCTGAGTTGGATTTTTAAACTCCAATCCCCTTTCCTATAATGGGTACTGGTTTTTGGAATGGGGATGAACAATTTGTATTTTAATTATGCAAACTGCAGATACATATGTTTTGATCAATGAGAAGTCAATTAGGGAAATTACGTTGTAGAAACTATCAATTTGATGATTTGATTTCATTTCCTCTGGAGTTTGTCCAGAAAAACCAAAAACGTACTCCATCCCCAACTCTGTGGCCTATTCGTTTGATATACAGAGACAGTAGGCTCTATGGATATGTTTCTTAGGTTAACATGTCAGTGCCCATATGCCCCATGTCTCCAATTGGTATAGTATGTTTTTTTGTTCTTTTTGTTCTTCTTTTTTTTTTTTTTTGTCTTGTATCTGACAATACTCTCTTGATGTTTTACATCATGGTATCTCAAGATCTGGATGAAGATCCTCTGATGAAGATCCGTATGAAAACTTTTGAGAGCTTGCTTAGGTCAAATTTCCTATTCTTGAGAGGAGGAGAAAAACACCTTCAAATCATAAGAAAGTAACTAGCAAAAGTAAAAGAGGAGTATAAAAACATCTCTGTATTAATTCAATATGAAAAGCTATTAACCTTGGTAGTTACAATTAGCATTTGGCTCCTTGTGAATCTTACGTGATCTACTAGCTACGGTTGTATTCTGGAACCACCAAGATTGAAAATGTAATTTTGTGTTATTCTTATATAAGTTTGAGATTTTTAATACACAATGTGGTGATAGAATAAGATATCAAATTTGGTTCGTTGTAGCGTCTATATAGTCATTCTTTTAACATTAACAACATGAATCGCTCAAACCGAATTTCTCAATAAACAACATGATAGAACCATGTACAGCCATAGGAATTGTGATGGCATGCGATGATTGGTTTGAGTAGGCAATTACCTTTTGTTCCCAGAGAAGCTACAAAAAATTTCCCGATAAAACATCATTGTCTTGTGTCAATTCAAACAAAATTTAAGGATTAATCAAGCATATAATATTTGTTCCAATTGAAAAGCGTATCCAAACCGTAAGCTCTTACTTGCTATGACATTTTATAGGTGTGAGTGCTCGAACACATTTCAAAAAGGGTAAAATGCCGCGGGTTCATGTATCATGCTCATTATGGAGACATAATGGTAAGAACAAAAAAATGTAGATGACAGTAAAAAAGAACAGAACAGAAGAATGTCACATTGATGTTAGTTTCTGATGTCTATATTTATCGAGGATAGATGTTATTTCGAATTTCAAAATTTACTTGGTACAATTTGTCTTCCACAAATTAGATATAATTTTTTTAGGCAAGTGTTTTTCAGGAACAATGAAGCAATTTCGGCTGGACGTTCCAAATGAGGCAGACCAGCTCTTTTTTTTTTTTTCTTTTTATGTGGATTCTAGAAGACCTTAAACATGCTTTTTGAAGAATAGAGCCGGTTAAAGTGTTGGGGTCTTAGGTCCCGGGTTTGGATGATGGGATACTCATGACAACAATGGGGAGATTAAATTAGAATTTGAAAATTAAAATTTGACTTTTAAGAAGTGTAAATCAAGAATATATAAATTTTTTGTTGATTATAAAAATGATTTTTCTCGAATCCTTTTCAAGCGGTTCCAAAGGATGATATGAATAGTAATTATTTGTTGATGTCCAATTTCTCGCGTGATATAAACTAAAATGAAGTTCTTCTTCGAAGTTCTTCTCATAAAGATGTCATGTGACAAGTATTGTAAATTATACCAAAAAGGTGGCAATTGCATAAAAGAGTTGGTAGATTACACCAACTATTTACTTAAAACTGACTAATCAATCATTCAACCAATAATTTTTCTTTTTAAAACTGACTAATCCTTTTTGAAACTTATTAAAAAACATCTGTATATTACAGAACAATCTAATTCTGCAATTTTCTTTTCATCACATGCACGCCACGCATCAGATCTAAACACCTAAGATTTGAACGCCAAAGTGTGCACCGATATATTATTGTCCTTCCCCAATAGATAAAGTGGAAACTGCACATGCTCTGGCTTTTTAATTCAGAACGGATAATGAAAATATATATATATATACCAATTTATGTCTCTCGTGATTAAAAAAAGTCTTAATGGAGCATTTGAAACATGTGTTGAGAATCTCATGAGTCATCGCCAATGCACTTTCTGAGAAGCTTCATCCAAAATATATTGGACCTAAGCCGTTTGATTTGTCATATATATCATATAATATAGTCAACACGCTCCAGCAGTCAAGCTCAACCTCTATACATAGCTACCACTTTTTCATGGTCTTTTCAACGATTCCACCTGCTTCAGAAGCCAATCCATCCCTTCAATCTTTCTATAATTAGCTATCTCAAAGATACAAATTCTAGCCAGAAGCGGAAATGCTTCAAGAAATCATCGTTCCCTTTCAGGCCGATCAATTCGATGTTTTGAAATCCATCTGTGACCATCTTCTTGAAGATGACGGTGATAGTTTCAGTGCAACATATGCTGCACCATCTCCTGCAAACATGTACTCAAGGAGTTCAAGCTTCTGCAATCTATTGCTGACAGAGAGTTGGAGCGAACTACCCCCAAAAGTCGACGACTCGGAGGACATGTTGGTGTACGGCACTCGGCACGATGCGCTCAATTCCGGGTGGACCATCCCTTTGGCTTCGAATCAAGAACTTGGTTTCAAAGTGATGACCATTGATGACAACAGCAATGGTCTGGCTTTGAATCAAGAACTTGATTTCGAAGTGACGGCCATTGATTATGACGCCATTGATCCAGTCACGGAGAAGAAACCGGAGATGGTGGAGCATGGGGTTCAAGGGCCGGTGGAGAAGACGCATTATAGAGGAGTGAGGAGGAGACCGTGGGGAAAATATGCAGCGGAGATAAGGGATCCCAAGAAGAATGGGGCAAGAATGTGGCTCGGAACTTACAAGACCCCCCAGGATGCGGCATTGGCTTATGACCGAGCTGCTTTTAAGATGAAGGGGTCCAAGGCCAAGCTCAACTTCCCTCTCCTCATAGGTTCAGCCGAGTACGAGCCTGTCAGGGTCAGCCCCAAGCGGCGATCTGCTGAGCCTAGGTCGCTGTCTACATCCATTGATGACGGATTGAGGAAGAGGACGAAGAAGAGAAAGAGAGAGATCAATGTTGATGCTGAGGTGGATTTTGGAAATCCAATCCCTTTTCACATATTAGAAATGGGTATCTTGAGTGGAGAAAAACAATTTTTATTTTGATTGTGCGAATTGTGAAAGACATTGTCTTGATCAATGAAAAATCAATCCGGCAATTTATCTTGTAGAATCTATCAGTTGATTGTTTTTAGCTTCAGCGATCTTTAACTAGCAGAGAAATCTCGCCTGCATTCAACATGCAATCAATGTTACTGCTGAAAAAATCCTATTCATGAAGTATAGTCAGAGAATATAGTCTTGATCCTAACTTGAGGAAGTCAATAATGCCGAAAGCTCTTGAGATCATTCTCAAGCCCTAACCACATTCATAGACCTTTCTTTCCTTCACGGTTCTCAACTCTGGCTATGGTGGGGTCAGCATACATCACTGCCCAATCAAGATGCATCAATTTTCAGAAGCATTTTGCTGCCGAACTGAGAATTTCTGAACTTTAATGATCAGTTCCATGTTTCTCCTGTGGTTTGTGTGTGTGATGTAAACACAATAGCTGTAACATTCACAAACCAATCTGATATGATCGACATTCATTTTCTAAATAGATAACCTCTTCATGTGCTCGTAAAGTAAACTTTGACGTAAATGCCAAAAGGACTCAAGCAAATGAAAGTGACAAAAAAGAAAAAGGAAAAAAGAAAAGGGTTTCTGGAAAACAGTTTAGTGGCAGAGATTATCGGGCAAACACTGGCAACCACCCACGTCAAAGTGATGTCCAATTTCATCCCTTCTCCTCCCCCGTTCATTCTCTTGCTCTCGGTGCCTCGACAAATCTCAATTATGCAAGCGATCCATGGAAATGAGGTCTCCATCAATGGTTGAGTTTTATGATAGAATCAAAAGAAACACCGTGCTGGAGAGAGAGATTTTTCGTTAATTACATGGTACAATGTTCCAATCCATGAACGCAGACCAAGTTGGCACGTGCTGATTCGCTCGAGTGGGCAACAATCTCGTGTTTTCGGGAGCACCTAAAGGTTCCTCCGGTCCGACCAAAGAATTCTTTGGGAGCACCTCTTCCGCTTGGAATTCGCAATTGCTTCAAGACACAAAGTACTGATTTCTTCAACAATTCAAACGAACTCGTTGTTAATCAAGCATTGTTATTATAAAAAGAAAAGTCAATCAAAACTCAGGTGATGGTCCACCGCACGTACTGCCTTTTAAAAGTATAGGTCAAAAAAGACTTCCATCTTTTTTTGTTGGTAGCGCGTGATTGGTGGACAAGATTCCTGGCTAAAAATAACAACGATGTGCCCCGCGGGTTGGTTTCTACATTTGGAAATCACACTTTAGATTGACCCAAAAAGAAAAAACAATGGGAATTCCAAGAGCTGAGTTGTTCATAGCAGCCAGACAGAAAGTAAGAAGCGGGTCAAATTATTTATCATGGAAATCATGTTTTTAATCCCTCTATTCACTTAGTCCAACCGACAGATGGTCAACGACGTAACGGCCAACGCTTAAGCAGTACCATGTGGACTCATTGAATTGAGAATCATATCACAATAAGTAATACAACCCTTCTTTTTCACAATTTTTTTTTTCGAAATTGCTATTAAATGGTTTGATTTCATAGTTTCCATATAGCCAATAAATGAGTAAAATGCATAATTTAATTAATGACAATCGGATTTCAAAGAGTAATATAGTGTAACCGTCACTCATGTTTGAAGTCCAACCAAGAAGGAGTCAATCTATCGAGCTTTCTAAACACATATTTAGATAGATCCATTTTCTTAAGATCATGAAATTCGATACAATTTCAAGACTAGCACGATCTAATTTGTAAACCCGCATTCTCACCCATTAGGCATGAGTCTTTCAACGTCTGTTCAAGCGCTAAATACATAAGTTCAGCGTAGCTATATGTCTCGAACCAACTTCTGATTGATGCTCCGCTTCATCATCTAAGTTCTTTCTCTCGCGCGCACCCAATTCGTAGGCCGATGCCACATCCTGAGGTGTCTCCTAGCGCGTTTCTTCCGCCTTCTTTGCCAGCCCCTTCCCCTCCGATACATCATCAATGACGCCATGATCAACTGGCACCGTCGCTTTGAAACCAAGCTGTTGATCAAAAGGGACCCAACCCGAGTCAAGCACATCTCGCAGCACACCGAACACGATCATGTCCTCGGAGTCGTCGACCCTTAGCGGGAGGTCTTCTCTCCAACTCTCCGTCAGCAATAGACCAGTGTTGCCATAAGTAGATAAACGATGCAATGTCCAGCCGGATAAAAGGTGCAACGGAAAGGAGATAAACGTCAATAGGACCTATAAGTAGCTGATTTCGACTTCTGCTCCGGCTTCTGCCGGACCATCCCGCAGGCAGACGGAGAGAACAAGATTCTTGCCCTTGTTTTTTGTTTTCATTTTGTTTATGTAAAAAATGAGTGCATTTCAGGAAGGAAGCCTCTTCAAAAGAACCAATCCTATAAACAAAAACATGGCAAATTGAGACACGGGTGAGTGAAAAACGTGCAGAAACCAGGAGAGGAAAAGAAAGAGCCTGGGCAGTGCTCTAGAACAAGAAGGTTGAGCAAGAAATGCATCAGATCAACCCACTTGGGAAACAATCATACAGAAACCATCTGATGTTTCGCACTGCAACAGTATTCGAACAATGGAAATCTGACGCACGCAACAATTGAAATCCAATCCCGACACCTTTTCATAGTGTGAAATTTACCAATCAACCTAAAACTTAATTAAGCTTGAAGACAATCGAAAGATGACCCCGTATTAGCCACATTCAGTGTACTATTACACTTGACAGCTCTAATGAAACAAGATCAATACTCGAGGAACAAACTTATATAAAAACAGGAAAACAAAATACAACCAATTCTACCCAGCTTGCATATAGCCGACGCCAAGAAAATCTACAGGAGCTCATCCTACTGATGTTCAAACCAAACACCCTAATGGAGATCATGAAACAATTTAATCCTATTGACAGCCCTCCGCTTCCACAAACCTGCATCCTGGAAAAGATTCTCTTCCGTCGGCAAACTTGTGAGTCTCAAAACTAGCAAGAAGTCCCAAGCCTCTGCCTCTGCCTTAAGGTAGCAGACTTCCTGTTGTCGAATGCTGGATGCAGCAGCTCCTGGAATATCTCCAGGAACAAAAGCCATTCATCCTCCCTCATGTCCGCGAGATTCACAAAGCTTGCACTTGCAGGAAGCTGGTCATTTGCACTTCTGTGCCCTGATGACGTGTTAGCCATGAAGCCGTTTTCCTGCATCATACCAGAATATTTGGGTTGCTTTGGACTCTTTTTACCCAAGACGGCGTTTTTCAAGGGCATGGAAAGTTTTGACACTGAGGGAATCCTCTCAAATGCCTCGACCCCAGCAACATCGTCCCTCTTCTTCTCTTCTTCCTCCTCGCTTCCCTTCTTCAGTCTAGACAGAGGATTCCTGCCATTGCTACCTATTCCGAGATCGAAATGTGCTCTGTACATACAATCATCCATGGTCATCTTTGGCATGAAGCCTGACTCAGCAGAATCCTCACAGTCAATATCAAATTGAAACTCATCATCTCCCAGGTCTACCTTGGGGAACAAAAGATCCCTATCAGCTATATACCTTCTCGCCTCAATGCACACGACCTCCAGTTTACTTGGTTCTTCCTCACCACTGCGAAATTCTCTGCTCATCATTTCACCAATTTCAGCAAGACAGAGGCCATATGCAGCAGCTCTCTTCAGGAAAATGGTGCAAATGGTCAGCACGCGGAGACAAGCCTCTCGGATCATGGGAAGCTCCTTCCGAAGCATTTTCCGATCATTTCTATAGTCCAGCTTCTCTATGTACTTCAATTCACCCTCAGAAAAAGGAATTGAAGCCTGAGGCCAATGAAGCCACTCAAAGTATGGGTCCTCCAAAGTTTCAGGCAAGCAAAGGCCATGATCAATAGGAATCAATTCCACTTGTCCAAACCTTCCCATGCTGTCGAGTTTCCTTACTAAAAGGTTCCCCGCATGCCTGTCCGTGTTAAAAATTCTAATGTCTAATATTCCAATTCGATGCACAGCAGAAACAGGAAAGCTTGAGGTCCCATGATCGCTGGCATCAAAATCATGAGGTATGAACTGCTGAAAAGATGCTATCTTGCTAACCACTTTCTTTTATTTGGCTTGTTAAGATTCACTCCATCATTAATATTGAAGACATGGTGAGTGATCTTCACCAGAGCAGTTGGAGGAACATTAGCAAAATGTTCAGAGTCTAGAAGATAAGCTGCAACCTCTCTTATCCCAGTTTCTCCAACTCGCACGGATCTTTTCACACCAGGTTGTCCTAGAGCTTTGCCGACAAAGCCTTTAGGATTATTGGGGGCAGATGGTTCTTCATCAGTTGGCTTGATAATAGCAACACAATCACCTCTACTATTTTGGAAGTAGTACGCACCTCCAAGACCACCGTGAACAGGAATTGGATCAACCCCCATGTCAATCGCCTTGACAACATCCTTTACCAATTGCTTGATTATATCAAATCGATTTGACCGGCCAAGTATTTCTATCGAACCACTCTCATCTCTTTGCTGGACATCCCTCCCGGTTGGTGAAAGACAAGGTGTCGATGAGCTCCTAGAAAGAAAATTCCGTGTGAGGAGAAGTGGGGAATCGTTTAGGACAGCACTAAGATCATTTTTCAGTACCTTGTCCCCAAAAGTCAAGGAGCACTGTTCTACAGGGATATTTAGAGCTATCTGCAACCGCCTTTTCAAAGTGTGGGCATTATCGCTGCGATCCAGCTCCATACCCAATACACAACCCGTTTCAGTCTGTACAAAAACCCGTCTCCTCCCCGTAGGTTGCTTCCCCTCGTTTCTATTTGTCCCGCCATCCTCCCTGCTAAGAGAGCTCTTGAAAAAAGCCACAGCCATCTGAGTCTGGACGGGGCTGTCTAGCTCGCAAGACATGAAATGGAGAGGGAGAGCTAGAGCTGCAGCCAGCAACAGGGACTGCAGCCAGCAACAGGGGCAGCAACTGAAGAGCAACTCCCTCCCGAGATTGCACCTAACTGCAACGCAAGCGATGAGTGGATGCACTAAACACAGCGTGAGTATCATCAATTGGCAAATCCAAAATCAGATTCCATCAACAATCGATGAAACCACAATCAAGGCAAAGGATATGCCAGCGGTGTGATGACAGGGGCCGCCCGATGCTAATTGCTACATGCAGTGCGCCATCTTGCAGAAGCCCAAATAGAAAGGGAAGAAAATCTGCATCACATGAGAGGAATGATCGTCATTCAGATGGAATGCAAAGCATTTTGACCTGCTTTTATATGAATCGCGGCCGAGAGTTCCACTCATCGAGCAACTAAAATGCATGAACAGTGCACGTATATCAGAGAGCAGAGTGGGCGAACATCTAGCTAGTAACATTCACACATCAGTTACATAGCAGTATCAGTTCACACTTCAAGAAAGGTAACTGCAACATTTCCATCACGAGTTCGTCAATGCAGCAAGCACCAAATTACACCGCAATGAACACCACAATAAACACCGCATAGCAAAAACATACTAACTAGAAAAACAAGCAGTCCAGAGACACAGCGGCCGAAGCACAAGTTCAAATGCTAACCATGTCACAGTCACGCTAACAACAACATGGGATCAACTCAAGAACAATCTCGTCGTGCTGACATTCCACCAGAACGGTTTTCTTTGGATGTGTAAAATGCCTCACTTAAATTATGACTTCAATTTTCAAAGAACAGTATATTGTAACTGTCAGGTGTGATGATGTGGGAAGAGTAATTACTAATTAACTCAGTCAAGTATAATAATACCGACTGTTTTTGTGACTTGAATTTGATCTGTTGTAATAAAGCTCGTGATTTTACTTGAAGTGCTTCCAACAAAAACTGAACACTGATTTAAGTTCTCTCCTCAAAGCCATTTATTTTACTTGATGTGCTTCCAACAAAAACTGAACACTGATTAACACTGATTTAAGTTCTCTCCTCAAAGCCATTTATTTTACCAACAAAAACTGAACACTGATTTAAGTTCTCTCCTCAAAGCCATTTCTCACACCGCGCCCCAGCTTCCGTTGCCGATGACTCTGACATCACCTTATCCACAGCAATGCCCCCACACCAGCTGTTCACTATTATATTTTCTCGGGGGTTTCAAGTCTAGAGACCGCTTCACCAAATCTCTCCTCATCATCGACTTGCTATTATATTCTTTTCGTCAAGAGGGAACTGATGCACTCTCACTGTCGTTTGGAAGTTAGAGATGTTCTCTTCATTAGATAGAAGAAGATAGTCCATGGTAGTGATTACATGTGGGATACATGTTTTAAAGAGAAAAAAAAAATTAAAAAAGAACAGTCTGCTTTCGTTGAAAAACAAAAATAGACAACCTGCTTAATTATTGTGTCCGAAAAGGTAAAATAAGGCTACATTGTGGAAGCTGGAATGGAATGATCATCAATCCACCTATAAGCATACAGGGACCCGTCCATCCACTGTCAACGTGCCTCCATCCAAAATCAGCAATGTTGCATTGAAATAGGGCTTGGCTTGGCTCATTCGCTGATTTGAAGTCCTAAGCAAGCCACAATCGCTCAATGTGGCACATGGCGACCAAGGGTCCGCCAACCAGTGCTTGGAGTCGACTCTAATGGGCTCGTACTCAGCTAATCCGATGAGCACATATGAATTTATTTCCAAAAACTTTAAAGAAAAAAAAAGTTGGAAAAGGGTTGTTGGGCAAGAAATAAAAAAAAAAATGAGGTATCGAGTTTGGATGCCAGTTTTTTTTTTTTTGCTCAATAACACAATGAGGTTTTAAACTAGATGCGTGCAAAGTTTGATGGATTAATTTTGAGTAAGGGAGCACGTACGAATTTATTTCCGAAAAATTTAAAGAAAAAAAAGTTGGAAAAGGGTTATTGGGCAAGAAATAGAAAAAAAAAAATAAGGTATCGGGTTTGGACGCCAATTTTTTTTTTTTGCTTAATAACACAATGAGGTTTTAAACTAGCTGCATGCAAAGTTTGATGGATTAATTTTGAGTACATGAGCATGTACAAATTTATTTTTGGAAACTTTAAAGAAAAAAATATTGGAAAATGGTTATTGGGCAAGAAATAGAAAAAAAAAATGAGGTATCGGGCACTAATTTTTTTTTGCTCAATAACACAATGAGGTTTTAAACTAGATGCATGCAAAGTTTGATGGATTAATTTTGAGTACAGGAGCATGTATGAATTTATTTCCGAAAACTTTAAAGAAAAAAATATTGGAAAATGGTTGTTAGGCAAGAAATAGAAAAAAAAAATTGAGGTATCGGGCTTGGACGACAATTTTTTATTTTTTTTGCTCAATAACACAATGAGGTTTTAAATTAGGTGTGTGCAAATTTTGATGGATTAATTTTGAGTATGGGGGCATATACGAATTTATTTCCGAAAACATTAAAGAAAAAAAAGTTGGAAAATGGTTGTTGGGCAAGAAATAGAAAAAAAAAATAAGGTATCGGATTTGGATGCCATTTTTTTTTTTTTTTGCTAAATAACAGAATAAAGTTTTAAGTTAGGTGCATGAAAAATTTGATGGATTAATTTTAAGTACGGGAGCACGTACGAACTTATATCTGAAAGTTTTAAAGAAAAAAAAAAGTTAGAAAGGGGTTTTTGGGCAAGAAATAGAAAAAAAAAATGAGATATCGGGTTTGGATGCCAATTTTGTTTTTACTCAATAATACAATGAAGTTTGAAACTAGGTGCGTGCGAAGTTTGATGGATTAATTTTGAGTACAGGAGCACATACGAATTTATTTCTGAAAGCTTTAAAGAAAAAAAAAAGTTAGAAATGGGTTGTTGAGCAAGAAATATAAAAAAAAAAAATGAGGTATCGGGTTTGGACGCCAATTTCTTTTTGCTCAATAACAGAATAAGATTCTAAGCTAGGTGTGTGCAAAGTTTGATGAATTACTTTTTAGTACGAGAGCACGTACGAATTTATTTCCAAAACTTTTACAGAAATAAAAAAATTTGAAAAAGGGTTGTTGGGCAGAAAATTTTTTTTAAAAAAAAAAAAAGATGAGGTATCGGGTTTGGACGCAATTTTTTTTTGCTCAATAACATAATGAGATTTTAAACTAGGTGCGTGCAAAGTTTGATTAATTAATTTTGAGTACATGAGAACGTACAAATTTATTTCCCAAAGCTTTAAAGAAAAAAAATTGGAAAAGAGTTGTTGGGTAAAAAATAGAAAAAAAAATGAGGTATCGGGTTTGGATGCCAATTTTTTTTGCTCAATAACATAATGAGATTTTAAATTAGGTGCGTGTAAAGTTTGATGGATTAATTTTGAATACAGTAGTATGTACAAATTTATTTCCAAAAGCCTTAAAAAAAAAAGTTTAGAAAGAGTTGTTGGACAAGAAATAGAAAAAAATATGAGGTATCGGGTTTTGACGCCAATTTTTTTTCTCAATAACATAATGAGATTTTAAATTAGGTACGTGCAAAATTTGATGGATTAATTTCGAGCACAGGAGCACATATGAATTTATTTCCATAAGCTTTAAAGAAAAAAAAGTTGGAAAATGGTTATTGGGCAAGAAATAATTAAAAAAAAATGAGATATCGGGTTTGGACGCCATTTTTTTTTTTTTTTGCTCAATAACACAATGAGGTTTTAAACTAGGTGTGTGCAATGTTTGATACATTAATTTTGAGTACAAGAGTATGTACGAATTTATTTCCGAAAGTTTTAAAAAAAAAAAAAAGTTAGAAAAGGGTTGATGGGCAATAAATAGAAAAAAAAATGGGGTATCGGGTTTTGGACGACATTTTTTTTTTTTGCTTAATAACACAATGCAGTTTTAAACTAGGTGCATGCAAAATTTGACGAATTAATTTTGAGTACGGGAACACATACGAATTTATTTCTGAAAGATTTTTTTAAAAAAAGAAGAAGTTGGAAATGGGTTGTTGGGCAAGAAAAAAGAAAAAAAAAATGAGGTATCGGGTTTGGACGCCAAATTTTTTTTTCCTTAATAACACAATGAGGTTTTAAACTAGGTGCGTACAAAGTTTGATTGATCAATAACCATAGGACAATCGATTATCCTTGTTTTTATTGTCATGTTCTATATATATATATACTAAGTGCTAAGGTTTCTAGGGCGCTCAATTTAGTATTTATTTACACTATGGAACACGGATTGAAACAACTCATGTTATAAATAAAAAACCAAAAATACCCTTCATAACCCATGAACCCCTTAATGCCATGACCTCCTTAATGCATTGACCTAAAAGAGAAATTATTGCATGGTCGATAGACTATATAAACAAACATTACAAGATCAATTATCCTGATGAACTTGGTCTACATGATTTATATGTCATGCAATGTTTTTTCCTCAGATTTGAGAATGTGTTAATTTCCATTGTCATTACCAACCGGAACAACCATCTTTATATCATTTGCTTTTCAGGTGAAAGTTACCAAGAAAACAACATAAGAAGAAAACCTAAAGCTCTATAAACATATTGCTGCAGTGATTCTGGACACGGACATATACAGCAAATGAAGTTTTATTTGCAAAAGAAGGTACCTAGATCATATACCGGTGATCTCTACAGATATCAGGACCTGTAGCTACAAGCATTCAATTAAAAAATTCTACATACAGAGAAAAATTGAAGGAACCATTAGCCAAAAGGAACTCAAATGCTCAGAACTCAGTCCCTAGAGAAGGCCATTTACAGGTGACGTGCTAAAAACTAGCTTGTCTTTGCTAGCTTCATACATTGTGGCGCCATTGCTACCGCTCTTCCTTTGAGGCTTCACCTCTCCGAGCATGGTTATGACATCCCTCATGCAGGGCCTATCTCTTGGTAGCTTTGCAGTGCAAATGAGCGCATTCTGGGATAAGTACACTAATGGTGCCATAAGTTGTGTATGACGCTCACTTTGGTGCCAAAAGTTTCCGTCGGATCACTTAAATGCCAAATCAGAGGAAAAACGCTCACTTTAGTGCCACCGGTGAAAGATTCTGGCCAAAATAATTACGTGGCTTTTTAAAAAAAAAAAATCGGCAATGCCTTAAACGAAGTCGTTTTGCCATCCTACATGGATGGCCTCACAAAAATGACGCCGTTTAACTCATTGGGGAAGAAATTAGGGTTTCGACGGGGTCGAAGCCGTGGCCGTCGTCGGGGTTGGGGTCGGAGTTGAGGTCGAAGCTGCGGCCGCCGAGTGGCCATCATCGAGGTTGGGGTCGGGGTCGAAGCTACGGCCGTCGAGTGGCCATCGTCGGGGTTGGGGTCGGGGTTTGAGCCGCGGCCGTCGAGTGGCCATTGTCGTGGTCGGGGTCGAGGTCGACATCGGAGCTACGGCCGCCGAGTGGTCATCGTCGGGTCGGGGTCGGGGTCGGGGTCGAGGTCAGAGCCGCTGCCGTTGAGTGGCCATCGTCGGGGTTGGGGTCGAGGTCGGGGTCGAAGCCGTGGCCGCCGAGCGCAAGGACCGTCGAGGACGGCGACGGCTGGAGATTAGGGTTTTGAATTGGGGGAGACACCAAACGGCGTCGTTTTGGTGTTTGGATGCTGACTCAACTCTCCAACGAGCCACGTCGGCGTCAAAAATTAATAAAAAAAAGGCCACGTCAGATTTCCGGCCAACTGGATTGGAGTTGGCACCAAAGTGAACGTTTTTCAAATTCTTTGGCACTTAAGTGATCCGACGGAGACTTTTGGCACCAAAGTGAGCGCCGTACACAACTTATGGCACCATTAGTGTACTTATCCCGCTATTCTGAGCACCAAAAGCATCTCTTCCTACACATGCTTGCAGTTTCCTATATTGGGGTCTAGAGCTTCTTCCAGAGCTCTGTTGTCCCTGATTTTCCTCCGTATCCACTTGACAATGTCAACGGATTCTCCAAACTCGAGGTCTAGAGGCATTCTGCCTGCGATGAGCTCCAACAGTACGACACGGAAGCTGTATATGTCTATCTTTTCATCAACCTTCATGGTGTATCCATACTCTGTCGGTGAACATCAAAAAATTGCAGCATTGTTAGCTAAGGAAAGGTGATGAGCATATGTGATACTTTCATCACTTTTTAGCATTGACCAGTAGCTATTTTGCAGAGTAATACGGTTATTAACTGAGACATTGGAAAGATCTGATAGTTGATCAATTCGATGGAAGATTATGAGAATAATAATCAACTTACCAGGTGCAATGTATCCATAGGACCCTACCACTACCGATACTGTTTCGTTCTTCCGGAGCATCATTGGTGGTCCTTCAAGCAGTCTTTGGCTTGGGCTTAATGCGCTTCACGCGTGATTATAGAAAGACTCCAGCAAGGGCCACTCCCATACCTAATAACATCACCACAATGAGAAAGATAACAAAACCATAACCATGAGAGCAAAATAATCTAAATAGCAATGACAATAGTAGTACTATGGAACCAAGCTAAACCGGTTGATTAACCAATAAACAGATACCAGATCTCATATTCCCTAGAAGCAAATGCCATTATATGCTTTCTCGCTAAGGTTTGGGGAGGGAAGGGGAAGAAACAAAAGCCAAGAAAATAACAAACTTGGAAAAAGGCTGTTCAGATGGTAGCATAAATCACCTAGGGAATTTATGGGTGAAACTGGAGTTCGGAAGAAGAGAACTGAGCTGACAATGACCACAACACGCTTCACGCGGTTTCCTACGGAGTAAGTCACTGGCGATACCCTTTGTAGTATCATGTAAGAGACCTGCACAAATTCAACAATTAAGGTTGGTATTTCCCCATTAAAAAGTGCTATTGAAGACCTGCATGACTGAAAAACAATCAATTCCTTCTCCTGCGTGTACTTCATTGTTCTTACGGGCATGAACACTATGCACATTAGTGCAGATATTGTGGCATATCATGATTAATCCGAAGCAGACAGTTATCCAATTCTATAGACATGTAAACAGACAACATTATAGAGTTTGCTGATCCAATAAGAAAATCAACAATATCAAGGGATAATTGATCCGATGCGAGATGAGTTAAAAATCACTATTACCCCACAGTGATTTTCAACTGATGTCACAATGATGGAGACACAACTGTTTCGTTTCTCAAAAGTTCCAAAAAATTTCACTAGTGATGTCACAACTTGATCCTTTCGATTTTCTGCCATCCCATAAATTTGCTTATCTAAACTCGATGTCCTATAGAGAAGACTCAAGGGGTTCTGAGTGCTTAAAGTAATAGGTCACAGTTATAGATTTGACAATGAATGCCAAAAGCAATTATGAATGAGGCACACACCATAGCTAAAGATTTAGATCGTCAAAGAAATGTGTGGCCCGTGACCCAAAAATAATGAAATAATTGCATTGGGCAAAAAGCCTCACCTGCTGGTATGCTTGGAACCACAACGCTGCAAGGAAGGACCTGGTTAATACCTGCTAGACATTTAATCCCTGTTGCGCCTGTTGTTAAGATGAGAAAAAAGGCATATCAGAAAAACTTCCATATACAGAACCCTTTTGAGCAATTATTAAAGTTTGAAAGAACACTCACTGCGGCTTGTAGGGATGCAAGAGTGAACTTGAGACCTTCCATGAAAAAAGTCACAGGGAATATTAAAACAAATGACATCATGGTTATAATCGAAAAGAGAGTTATATTGTCCAAGGATTCCTGTACATAAGCAAATTCAACTGCCAAAATAAGAGAACAATCGCATAATGTAGCTTCAAATACTTAACAGTCTGAAGATGAAGACAAAAAGATTCATGATACCTCCTTGTTGACCATGACTTTCTTGCTGAGCACATTACGAGATTGATTACTTAGATTCGAGGCCATTGTGCTCCAAAACCCAGCCCTTAGAAACCATAAAAGCCAAAGTCATGCGCACCGAACAAAAATAAAAGACCTAAACTATGAGTCTTCGACCGATGAGCTAGCTAGAATACATATCTGAAATCAAACATAAAGTTTAGGCTATATCCATTTTTCTACTCCTATATCTTTAGCATTTTACTAAAGTTTCTCACCGGTTAAAGGAAGCCTCTGTCATTGATGCAAGCGCAACTCCACCAACGATTGGTAACAACCCAGATGGTCGGAAAGTGTAGGGGCCAAAAATGACAAAAAAAGTTAAAATGGGAGGCGGATATTAAATGCTACACCATTAATATCATTAGTCTTTTGAGATCATCAGAAAATTAAGAAACATGAACATTACATGTTAAGTTCAACAGGTCACCATATTAACTCAGCAAACTAAATGGTTGCAAAAAATGACGAGCTTTACAACAACTCACAATTAAAATGGTGCATCATTTAGTAACCGAAAAACTACATTAGAAGTGAAAGTTGGAAATAAAGGGCAAGATCTATAAGTATTTGCACCTCCCCAAGAAACATAGCCAATAGATGGACAGAGAAAAAATGGCTCCATGCCGACGGATTATCCGAACTCGGGTCTAGAGGCCTTTTGCCTGCGATGAGCTCCAACAGTAACCTCGCCGATGTTGAGGGGAGCTTGAAGAGGCCTGCTTCTCCTCCGCACGGTGCATCAGCGATCCCGGGAACGCTGGAACAAACACGACAGAGGGAGCAGCAATGAGCCTGAAGAGAGAAGCGAGCGAGCACCAGAGTAGGGGCAGCCGTAATGTGGTTCGTTGGCGATGGCAGGGGAACGGCCGCTTGATGCACGGCAGAGCAAAGAAACGAGGGCAGAGAGAGAGAGAGAGAAATTTTCAGATTCAAATTTTCGAAAGGAAAAAAATGGAGAGAGACAAAGGAACAAACGGGACTTCTCTTTCCTTCGTTTGAGAAAGAAAGACAAAAGCTTAAGCTACAATAAATGCTCTGACAGGAGAGAGACAATGTGCAGGCTAAGAAGAGGAGAGAGAGGGAAAGAAGGCAAAAGACACCAAATGGACCCACCCCTCCACATGGCACCTCATGAGTAGCAAAGACCACGCTGACGTGGAACTTCTGGACCACCCAATATTTTCGAGAAAGTGTTAAGTACTTTAAAAGACTACGTCATTTGTGCTCTGATCTATTCACGGGTCGACACCTGTCCACTAGCAGGTTCACGTCGGCAACATTGAAATGAGAAAAGAGATCTTCGGAATCATTTTTTTTTTTTTTTTGACGATTTCGGAATCAATTTACGCGAGCATTTTTTCTTCTCCTTTCCTTTGGTAGGGCTTTTCTCTGAGGACTGTATGGTTGCGGACTTTCAATTGGTGACCATGGATGGACGAAGCAAGAGATATATACTTTTCCTTTAATTTATTACTCCTTTTGGAGTTTCCAAGAAACTTCAATTAGTGGCTAGACTGGAACAAGTGTTTTAAATGTTTATTTTCTAGTTGCCTTAGTATATATTTGTGGCAGTTGTTAATTAATGTATTTTAACTCCTAATTATCCGATGCAAAATTTGAGAAAAAAGGTCTGGGTCGCGTTCCTTTATTTTTTTTATCTTATTGAACAAGGACTATAATGAACAGAATGCGTGCATGCGTGTATAATCGAGGAAAACATAAGGTGGAAGAAATGTTACTAGAAATGCATAGGTTCGTTCTATAAATCCATCCAATAATTTCGTTATGCAATAACGGGGACAAGATCAAAAAAAAAAAAACCTTTACAATATGATATTCATTAGATATTGCGCCTTACCCCTCTTCGAAAGGAGAGCTCATAGAAGTTCTCTATAATGATTTGAGATTTTGGACCTTCAACTAATCATCCATTCAAGTGTATTCTTTGCCTCTACAAGTTATGAGTCGGTTTGCACAACAATGATATTTTTGAAGTGATGGGGAATCAACACTTGTAGGATTTGAGAAACTGCCATCGTCCTTGCTAAGCATCTTGTCACCTACAAAGGAAAAGAGTGGTATTAATCAAGCTATGTTCAGGCATGAGATACACCATTTTCTTCAAAAGTCAGGTGATCCTTTGTCTCAGTTCCTTTATATCTCCTCGTTTGTCGATGGCTTGCCCCACTTTGTTACCTGTCAGTGGCGTGCATGAAGTTTTAAAAGCGAACACTTCTTAACACTCTTGGAGATGACATCGTGCCTGATCGATATAAGATTAGCCCTCACATTGACTCTGTCTACCTCTGTAAGTTTCTTTCTCAAGGGCATGTGTGGAGCTGATTGGTCTCGGCCATGCTATTGGGTTTATGTAATCTACATTAAGTACAACATCATACGTTAGCATATGAATGAATAGTGCGGAGTTAGAATAAATGGGACCTGATGGCAATCCTCCCTTATTAAATCGTTTAGGTATGAATATTTCCGGGCAGTCTTCCAACTTGGTTTGCACAGAAAATGGGTTCTTTGAGCATCTATAAAATTCAGGGCTTTATTCCTCCACTAGATCATCGGAATTTGTCTTGCCACCTAAGGTGCATTCTGAAGTCACGAGTTTTTATATTTTATTTTTTGAGATGTATTGAAATTTTTGACTTGGATAAATTTTGGAGGGATCGTGCAGAAGCCCAGCCTTCAAAGAGATTTGATCATAGGGCAAATTTGACATGCTTTCACATGCCTTCAAACACATGAAAATTTCTCATGAACTTGTAATTTACTGAAAGGAATGAGTTACATTATTGAAAACGAAAAATTGAAATCCGAGAAAGTAGAAAAGACTCCTATGTAGAGGAATATGTGGATAATTAAACATGCCCCTACTCTGGGCAATTTGAACTCATTCTATCATCCAAATCCTCGTCAATGACAATGCTAGTATCATTGGTTGCTTGGACATTTTTATCACCTTCAGCTTTGCCGGTCGAATTAACATTAGTGGGCTTTACCCGGTTCATTGGGTTTGACCTTGGAGGAGGACGTAGAGTCGCAAAGACCTTCTCCAGCTTATCCACGCGATCTGACAAACGTTGCACTACATTGTTCAACTCGTTCATTCGACGTCCGAGGGGTGTCATCCCGTCGCTCTTTCCTTCGAGCGCCAACTTCTTGGTCATTTCTTCGACGCAATCTGACAAGTATTGCTTGATCATGATTGGGAGACGATGTAATATGTAAGAATGACAAAGAAGATAGAACACTTACAGGGATAGCGAGGGTAGAAAGATACAAAAACATGCACATGTACATGTGTGGTTTAACTCCTAAAAGTGGAAAATTCAATAATCAAAATAATAACAAAATTACTCAGGAGATTAAAGAACCTGAAATGCATGAGCAAGCAGGAATGGATGTGTATTTGACCCTCAACTGAGACAAGGATTCTGCAAATTTAGACTTAGAAAACAAACATGCGATGACAAATGCATTTATTAATGAAAATGTTGATGAATTTGACTAATGCATGACCTAAGCTATTTTGAGATAACTAAGATGTAATGTCGATTCATTCTTTGTTGTGTTTTCTTTTTAATGAGATAAACTCCCTAAATGCAATATGGACACGACTCAGATAATGCTATGATTATATGCACTAATCTAACATGCATCGATGAAGTAACATAAAGTCCTAAATGTCATGCTTGCTATGCTATAATGAATTAACTATATGCAGTGATACGGGATCAATTCCTAAAGCTAGTGATATGGTATGCCGAGAATGCTATGACATAAGATAGAATTAATCATGGACTAATCCTAGGATGCAAGTTATATGATATGCTTTTTCTTTGTATTATATTTATGTTAACGAAAACAGCAAATTATATCCTAGGCCCCTACATGTGACATACTGACTTTTGCTCAACGAATATCAACTTAGCGATGCAATGCTGACTTTTTTCATATTTCTCTTTTTACGATGTGCAATATGAATAATGCATGAAATGCAATGACTAATTATTCCAATATTCAACACATAATTATCAAAAATGTGATTCTAATGTGATTTTCTAGATGACGTGAATTACGTGATATAAAACACAAGTAACATTCTTTTTTCTCTTTTGTTTTCGATTAGTAAAAACCATGAACTGCCCTAAATCTACGGATACTCTTAACACTAAAATGCATTGCCCTAGATAAGAAATTATGAACTTGCGCAAAACTCTAAATATGTACGAGACAATGACAAGCAATGTCAATGTATTTCATGTTATGGTTAGAATTAATCACATCATTGATTGGAGTTCGATCTTAGTGCCTAAAGGTCCAAAAGGAAAGGATCGGATCAAATCGTGATATCATAAGCTTCAATTAACTAATAACATGCATTTAAAAACCATATACTAAAGTGAATTTAGACAGACCCAGCTTACCTTGAGCAAAGATTAACCTAAGACAATCGGAGCGAGGAAAGGTGCGACGCCTTCTGGTGGGTATTGGCAAGAAAGTGTAGCCGGTGAAGCTACGGCAGCGAGGATTGACGACCGTTGTTCAATGCCGGAGTTTGCAAAAGGGGCTTGCCGGGGGGAACTAGCGACTCTTGAACGTAATGGCAAGGACGGATGTTAGCTAGAAACGCCACAGACAATCACCAATATCGCTAAATGACCACCGGTGCCGAGCTGCTTTGCCAGGAAACCTGAAAGCTTGCAAGGAGGTCTAGAAGACCTACTGGGATAACTGGCTGTGGCTGGATTCACTGGACTTCTCGGCCTAGCTGCTGTGCGTGATAGTGAGGCTCGTCAGCAACCCGACATCATGTCAGTCACTGCGCCTGGAAGTCACGGCTGAGCAAGGCGGAGGCGCGGCGGAGCTGACGTCAGCATTGATGAGATGAATGACCACGTCAGGACAACGTCGCGGATGGAGAGTAGGATATGGTGGCTTGGCTTACGGACTGGTGGTGGGCGGCGGAGTGCTGAGGAGAGCAACCGCGGATGAAGATTTGCTCTGGAAATGATGATACCCACGGACGTTAGATGCTGATCACAACTTTTTCAAATAAACCTCTTTAACAACCGGGAGATAATATCGCATTTCTATGGAAAGATTTCCCAACAGCCCAGACGTCAATTGTGGGAAAAGAGATCACATCCGCTGATTTTTATCATCTTCCTTAGGGAAAAATTCAATGGCTCAATCTCTAGTTGCATATATATATTGTCTTATCTTGATCAATCACCGAAATCCAAGTCTTCATCCCATCTCAAAAATCTCTTCCGTTTTGCCAGCCCATTATCAGATTCCCACCGAGTTGATCTCTTTAGCGTTTCAAATTCCGATGTTTCCTCTCAAGCTGTGGATATTCTCGCTTTGCCGCACGATTGCCTTTCGAGGTCGTGACGGCCAGCTATTTATGGGAGATGATCCTACGTGCGCTTGTCCGCGCATCAGTCCATGGTAGCATCGAAGGGAAGTCACATGATGACTTAAGCAAAAAGAATGCAAATGTGAATGATGCAAGTGACATTTTTATTGTTTAAAAGAATGCAAATGTGAATGGTGCAAGTGACATTTTTATTGTTTTTAGGAGTCGGGTCAACTCCCAATTTTCTTATGCAACCTAAATAGCTAAATAAGTTACTAAAATTTAGATGTCAACAATCTAACAACCTAAATGACACCTAAATTTCCCTTTTACTCAATCTTCTAATGTGATAAATATGATTTCTTGGAACTAGTCAAAAATAAAAGAATGCATCGTAGATTTCATTTCATTGAAAGGCAATTGATGACACATGCCATTCACAAACTACATTTTGTCAGACACATGTTTTTGTAATGCAAGCATGATTCTCGAATAATGTGGCAAGTCAAATGGGGCCATGCCTCACACATGAGGTTGATTATGTACCTTCGAGATGTGCATGAGACTTGGAATTAGATAGAAATGACTTTTGACACTATTCATTTAGGTTTTAAATTACATAGCAAATTAGATATTGATATTAACCCCTAGCAAAAATACCTTTCATTCAACTACAATGCATAACTAGTATCCATTAAAACTTTAATTTTAAAAAAAAATATTTAAAAAAAAAAAAAAAGCGGAAGAGGGCCGGGCGTGGGCTGGTTCGGTCCCCTCTTCCTTTTTCATCTTTCCTTCCTTCTTCCCCCCGCGGGCCGGCCCACCTATTCCTTTTGCCAGCCCGGCCCCCTTCTCTTCTTCTCCTTTTCTCTTCCCTGCTCGGTTTGGACGGTAGAAGGACGACACAAAGAAGAATAGCGTACGTCAAAGGACAACGAGGAATGTCGCGCGCGACGCGGCTGCTCTTTTTCTCTTATTTTTCCGATTTGGGTCGATTCCTCGAGGATCCCGGCTCGGAGGCGCGCGAGGCGAACGAACGTGGCCCGATCTATGGATCTCGCCCACCATTCGCCGCCACCGAGCCGGGTAGAGAGCACCACCAACAGCCCCCATTTGCCTTGCTTTGTGCCCTGTTTCGGCTCGTCAGACCGGGCTTCGTCGTGGTACGGTGCGTGCAAGTCCCAGCCCCCATCTATGTCGTGCTAAGCTTCATTTCAATCTCTGCTTATCGATTGCTAAGCGTCTTGGCGCGGTTTGACCCCTAGTTAATTCAATTGTCTCCCTTCAGTCGACGCCTGTCATGTGTTTGTGAAAATGCCCGAACCGAGTTATGTAGATTTTCCGTGATTTTGGTCTGGTTCTAAGCTTTTGTTGATTATTTGACATGTTTGTGGACATTCATTGACATCTGTGGAGTCGTGTGCTGTTTCTTTTGCGTGTCGTGTATGTATCCTGACGGACGGTCCTTTGATTGAGCCAACTCCAAGGGCGGATACGAGCCGACTCATGGCCGTTCGTCTCTTCTGTTTTCATGGGTTTTAGGAATCGTGGCTCAACTAGAATTTGTTGTGTTCGGGTCGATTTGGAGCTATATTTGGACTGGTGATCTTCGGGCCTAATTTGCTTTAGTCTGGCTTCAGAAAACTTGGGCTTAAATTATTGTGCAGTGTGCTTAGTAAAATAGAAGAGGAGGCCGGGCCGGGTATATTTGGTCTGGCGAAATAGGTTTATTCGGGCCGAGCCTCGGGGCTGGTCCGATTTCTTGACCCAACCCGAACCTATAGGGTCCGGGTCGGATGCAAGAGACCCGGTCCGAATTCCTTTTTAACAATATTAAAACTCGTAAAAAGGAAATCATGAAAAATTGTAAAAAATTAATTAATTAATAAAAATCATAAAAAAAATTTTAAAATAAGAAAATTTTTATAAGATATTAAATAAAATTCATAGAAATTTTAAAAATTCAAAAACTGCATAAAAATACAAAAATTAAAATAAAAAATTTAAAAAAAATTAAAATTTTGGAAAATTAAAAAATTCATAAAAAATTTAGAAAATCCCCCAAAAATTCCAATTAGAATTCCCCAAAAAGCTTTAAAATAGTTTTTGGATGATCTTCTCTTAAAAAGGGGGATCATTTTGTATCTAAAATTGTGCCCAATTGTCCTTAGAGATGAATGCCCTTGATTACACACTTTCCTTATGTTAATTATGGTTTCCATTTAGCTTAGTTAGAGGTGGCATGCTCCTTATTTGACAATGCTAGATTCTTGCTCTCCTAAAGTAATTTGTCCGATGTCACTTTAGTTATTGATTATTATGTTAATAATTGCACACTCACATGGTTGCCTTACATACTAGTAGATAGGTCTAAAATCAATATAGACTACTTGACAGAAATTTTTTTAAAAGAAATAAGATTAGGTACCCAAATGGTACCAATTGTTTATTAGTGTAATCAAGTCCTTAATCTCAAACTCTCTGATTGTGTAGAAAGTGAGGTATAGTCACATGCTTCACTTAGTTTTTAAGCCTATCTCAATAGGTTAGTAGTAACTCCTCATTGAAACATTTTTACAAACACATTAATATCGCACAAGATATGGACTTGGGAAAGTTCGCTCCTAATTATGGCCTGTGGGCCCGTCTTTTAGGTAATTTCACTAAACCTATTCTCTCTCCTGAGAGGTAGGTCACAACAAGAACCAAAGCCAAAGGAAGGTGTTTTTGGTGTGTCCTTGAATGAACCGTCTAGAAACATGTACTATTTGATTTCAATTGTCTTGATGGAGTCAAATATGATCCATTACATGCCATTAGTTTAAAGCTTTGTGGAAATAGATATGTATGACTTTGATTGGTGTGTGACTTTTGTTTTACCTAGCTATCCATATGGAAGCCGAACTTCCACACGAAGCTATCGTTGCTATAGCCAAACGACAAAAAAAGGAATTTCTATCAAGATTTCAAAAGAATGAGCTAGTTAATGAAAATTGTGACTTCATAAGGTTCCTTGGTCGAAATGAAGATGGTCTATCTCTGACCATACCAGTGAGCTGCATGCAATGACCCAAGATATCACCTATTTGTTACGTCCAAAAAATAAAAAGGAAAATAATTCGATAGTGAGAAATCATCGAATGATTTAAACCATCACTTATCCTGTCTCAGTCAATACTTATATATTAAATTGAGATTCTCATAACTTATTAAAGCATTAGCAAGATATATATTGGATGATGGGAGATAATGTTTTCTCCAACATCAAAATTGGTGCAACCTAATTGAAGGAAATGAATCAATTATTCAACACATAACTTTAACCATGCCCTACATGTGCGTTTCTGAAGGTAAGTAGAGATTCAGGACAAAACAGCAGTTTGATCAAGAATCACAATGCAAAATGTGATTTTTTTTACTCTTGGTGGCCAGAGTGAGAAAAGTTTATTTCCTCTATCAAGTTAAATCCAACAGCATATGCTTTTATGGAAATTACAACTTATTCACTTTAAATTCATTTTCCCCCAAATTAATTACCTTAAACCCAAACAAATTTTGACTTGGACTATGTTCTTTCCTCTAAAATTCGTATCCTAATTCCTACACTAAACTACCTAGTAATGGTTTATAACCTGATGTGGTCCTAGGAGTAGACAAGATTCGTGTGAGGTGTTTTAACCCACTAAAGGAAGCAAGACCAGCCCTTTCATGCTGAGATGTAATGTGGTTTATAAGTTTGGGCAGGTTTTTATCTTTTAGGCCAGGATTTACTCTAGGAAGTCTGGCATCACTAGGTCAATAAAACCGAACCATCCGGAAATCAATCACTCTTAGTTCAAATTGGAACTTTGACCAAAAACATGCGCATAGATGGTCTACACTCCAACAGGTGAGCTGCATGTAAAAGACCATGCAGCTAGTGTAACTTGGATGTGTAGTCCCAGTTCGGGCTTCAAACACTAAAAGATTTATAAATGAAATATTTCATTATGAAAATGATGGTCGTTCACAAGGTTAATTGCTTTTCTTCAGCAACTTATATGTACAATGGGGCTAATTTTCAACGGCATAAAGCATAGTCTCTACAGTTAATTTTCAACGACATAATTTTTCCATGGGGAAAATTGCAACAATTGTTGATGGACAGCTCAAGAAAAGATACGAAGCTGAAGTCAAAATACGTTCAAACTAAATATAACCCATCTATTAAATAGAGAGAAAATTACTAAAAAAATCATAAACTTATTGCAATTGTGTCAATTCAATTTTAAACTTTTTTTTTTATTATTAATCTAGTCATAAACCTTTTACAATTATTCTCGATCAGTCCATTCGGCCAAAATTAACTGGCTAGCGCTAATGTGGCAATTGGCTAGCGCTAGCGACCTTTTTCCAATAATTTTTTTGAAATATTTTATCATTTTTTTAATCTTTTTTTTTTCTTCTCCCTCTCCCTCCTTCCTCCTCCTCTCCTCCTCCCTCCTTCTTCCTTTGACTCCAACGACCAGCTAGAGGGCTAGCCGGTTGCTGGACTAAGGTGGCTGGGCTAACTCGCCTCACTGTTGCTGGGCGAGGGCAAGCTCATCTAGCCACTGGTGGGGCAAGCCCTCACCAGATTCAGCGAGGAGGGCCTCGCTGTCGTCACGTCTGGAGAGCTCGCGCCCAACGATGGCAGGGCAAAACCTCGCCGGATCTCGCAAGGCGATTTGGCGAGCTTGCCTAGCCAGTCGGCGAGCTCACGCCTAGCAACAGTGAGGTGAGGGGAGCCCTCGCCATATCCGGCGAGGGGGGCTAGATGCGACGGCAAGCCCCCCTCACCGGATATGGTGAGGGCTCACCTTGCTCGGCGACCACAAGGCAAGTCCTCGCTAGATTCGGCGAGGGCTCACCTCACTATCGCTGGGCACAAACTCGCCAACTGGCAAGGTGAGCTTGCCAGATCGCCTCAGTCTGACAACCGGCCAAGCTGGTCGATCACCGGAGCCAAAGGAAGGAGGAGGGAGGAAGAAGGAAGAGAGAGAAGGGAAAACAAAGAAAAAAAAAAGATAAACAATTAATAAAATATTATTAGAAAAAGATCGTCGGTGCCAACTGACTAATTTTGACCAGATGGACTGATCGGGAATAATTATAAAAGGTTTAGGAATCAATTGATAAAAAAAAAAAAAAGTTTATGACTGAATTGGCACAATTACAATAGGTTTATGATTTTTTTGATAATTTTCTCATTTTATAGATAAAAGGGAGGTAATTGTCAACTCATCTAAAATTTGAGCTGTTGAATGTAGAAGTGCTTTAATGGTAAGTATTCTGATGGATAACTACCGCTGACTTTATTGTTTAAGAGGTTTATAGATCCAACCCATTTGGATTTTTGTACTTTTCATCTTGATGATGATCCGAGGAGTATTATGTACAATCTGACATTTGTACAGGTGAACCATTTCTAGCGGCCCAAGCAATCAAAATATCAGGGATAATTAGGCATTCTTTCACAATAGCTACCAAATTTGAAAGTGTATCGGAACTCTGATACCGTTGCACACTAAATCTCGACTCTGAAAAATTACAAGTTTAACTCTAGAATTTTGATTTTTGCTGCAATGGCTAATTTTTTTAATTTACATCTCCGTTAAGTGTGCTAATTGAGTATGGATTAAATTATTTTCGTGACAAACTTAACCGTATTATTGTTAACTTCATTAGTCATACATCATTTCTATTTTTTTAACTTCGTTCACCATGTGGTAGAGATTATTCTAGTCAAGAAAAATAAGCAAGTCCCTATTCAGGGAACGTTCAATTTGCCGTGCAGAGGGGGAAAAATAGTGACAAAAACAAAAAACAAAGCTCAAGAGGATAATATGTAACTTCTCGAAATTTTCGGTGCCATTGGGCAACGCGGTCATAGTTTGGGAAAGTAATTTACAACTAATATATTTCCAACGGCACGAAGCATTCTTCTATGGTTGATTTGCAATGACATGAGTGTTTTCTCTTATTCAATGCATGTGTATCGTTAGATTATCGTAGTTGCTATGAAAATATTACTGATAGTCATAAAAACTCATGACCATGTTAAATCAATGCATATACACCACATTGAAATGAACACTAGAAATATAAGCAAGTGGGAAACATATTCAATTGAGAAGAGTAGGTTGACACAACTTTATAATTGCTAGGAGCATAATGTAATCAACCCTATGAACCACGTCAAATGACAACGCTCAAACAATCTGATCCAAACTAACACTGTATTACTTATTGCAATAAGTGCCACCAACGGCTGAAATTTGAAGATTCTAACATTTTTTGCTTCAAGTCGGGATTGACATCGAGGCTACTTAGGTTAGGGGAAGGGTAGGCAACTCTTTGAGAATGTCGCAGTGTAACAAATCCAGAGTTTGAAGGCTTGGCAAGAACTGTATTTCTGATGGAAGGCTCGATATACGAGTACCTCGAAGCCTCAGTTCTCTTAAGAGATTCTAGGTCCAAAATATCACTTGGAAAGACTCCCCCCAAACTCCTGCACCAGGAGGCATGTACTTCTTCCAGGGAAATCAACATTCCAATATTACGAGGAAATTCTCTTACGAAACAAGAATCCATTTTCAGCACTTTCAATTTCCAAAGGTTTATAGTTGAATCGGGCAAATTCGAAATACCCGTACTTGAAATATCCAACTCTTCTAATGAGTGCCCCAATTTGCCAATGGATTCCGGAAGCTTTCCAAGCCCACGACAGTCCTTCAAAGACAAGCGTCTAAGATGTCCCAAGTCTCCTATTGACTCAAGGAGTTCAAGAATTTTCGCGTTATCCAAGGCTAGCTCTGAAAGAGCTTTAAGTTCACAAATTGAACTAGGAAAATGAACCAATGACAAGCAATTAGTGGCACTAAGAATTTGCAGTCGAACCAATTTGCCTATCGATGCAGGAAGTTCTCGTACAGAAGTGCCATCAATCAGGAGCTCTTTCAAAGCATTCAGCCCATCCATTTTCACAGGCAACATGCTAAGTTCAGAGCAAAACTTCAAATTCAAGGTAACCAAGGGCTTCAAATCATTAATTGAAGGATCTAAATGAACCAATCGAGAACATCTTTCAAGGATCAGTATCTCCAAATTTGGGCAACACGAGAAGCTCGGGGTGACTAATAGGTCCGTACAACCTGTAAGATTCAAGACTTTCAAATGCTCCATCTGCAAAACAAGGGAAAAAAGTTCATATGACGTAGAACTCTCAATGTACATAAGGGCTAACGCGAAGACAACAACAAATGAGCTACAAACCCACCTTTATTCTATTCCAACCTCCCCAGGACTCTTTAACCTTACTCCAGGAAAGATCAAGAATAACTAGGTTCTCATTTTTCTCTAAATGCATGCTGATCGCATCTTGAGGGCAACCTTGCCACTGAAGCCACCAAACGTTCAACAAGGCACCTGCAAATTGTCTACCAATATTGGCGCGACCCAAGCTGAGAAAAGTCATGCTCGGCAGGATCACACAGCCTGCCTCTTTAGTTTCCGGGTGGTCTCTTTTCTGTATGAAGGACCAAAAAAGTCAACAAAAGAAACGTGAAAGTCATCAGACAATGAAATAGTTACTATGGATGCCTAAATTCCCATGAGGTAAAGAAAATCGAAAAACATATAGAAGCTCAAATGCTACTTTTTTCCCCCAACGTACCCTTTTCCCCTTCTTCCTGTCCTGGGCTATGGCAGGACCGTACAATCCAGCACCTGTTCCTGGATTGTGGAAACGTTCGTGGACAATGTCCCTGGCAAGGCACCTTAGCAGGCTGTGCATGCCTAATTTATTTTTGTCCATTTCTATTAGGGACATTCGACAAAGGACACTGACTTCATCACGACGATTACAATGATGAGGCCAAATGATCAGATGAGAAAGAAGAGAATGAGGAGGATGAAGACGAAGAGGACGAGGAGGACCAGGAAGCCAATACCACACAAGTGAGGCAATCCGACAATCCACATCCGGGGGAAAACTTGCAAGAATAAGATACATCAGCTTTAGATCTTCATCTAAAGTATCACAAATTATACTCAGAATCTTCTGGTAATCTTCCTGAAATTGTTGCATGAGATCTTTGAATTTAATCCATTCTTCCAGTCCTTTATATTGCAAAAAAGAACCAAAAACTTTGAGAAGTAGTGGAAGTCCCTTCGCAGCCTTCAATATTTCAATTGCAATTTTAACATAAGAACGTAGTTTGTTGCTCTTTCCGGTTGCATATTGCCAGAATAAGTTGAAAGCTAGATTATCTTTCATCGGATTAACATCGTAAGTATAAGCCAAACCTCGAGCAACAAACCCTCGAAGAACTCTACTTCTTTTTGAGGTGACAATTATTCTACTTCCAGAACCAAACCAATCAAGCTTTGCTCCTACAAACTCCTTGAGGAGGGACCCCCTTTTCACATCATCAAGAACAATAAGAACTTTCATACTCCTAAATATCTCTTTCAAAAATCGTACTCCTTCGAAAGCAGAAGCAACCTCATGCTCTCTTTTTAAAATATTATGGATCAACTTGGTTTGAAGATAGTGAACACCTCCAGGTTGCCGTGTTGTTTCTTCAATCTCGGCAAGAAAACTGCAAGCATCAAAGCGAAGGGCTATTTTATCATATATGATCTTGGCAAGAGCAGTCTTTCCGATGCCATCTCTCCCATGGATTCCAACAATTCGTACGTCGCTTACTTCCAGTTCCAATAATTCCATTATTTTCGATTCTTGACTGTCTTCAAGCTCCTATAAAGGTACTTAAGTTTAGGAGAATGTTAGATAAGAAGAGAAGTGAAGAAATATACAGATGTGGCACTGTAAGTTCCAGATGAAAATGCCATTCTCTGAGACATGTGCTTTGATTGTGCCTGCCAATCGATTATATGCCTCACTAGTTGAGATGTTGTAACTAATATTTAGCTGACACAGAAGACAGGTTGTTGAAGATAAACTCCTCTGAAGTTCCTCCACACAATCATTGACTACATGCATCTCATTTAAGCCAAAAATCTAGTAAGCAAACTGGCTTACTAAACATAAAAAAGCCTAATCTGGCTTAACACACACCCGTTTCTTGTCCTTTGCAAAAGGAAGCACAGAAAGGTGATGACCAGCCTTATCAGAGAGCATCTCCAAGTTGCCACACTGATAAATTAAGCAGGAGTTTACCATGAGATCTCATTTAGATGTTCAAGATCCATAATGGCTAAAATCATGGGTAATTAGCTACTGAAAAAATTGAAGTATATGCAAGCTAGTTCAGAGTTCAGACAATGACTTGCATTATCTTGGAGGTTCAGTTCATGCGTTTTCCTTCCTTTTTATATAATATTCTAACTTTACAGCGACTGTAAAAATGACGTAAAAATATTTCGTGGTAATTAGACTTTTTATCTATTTGATGTAAAACACACTCAAGCTGAAACTAACTTCATCAACAGTTAGAGTCTTTAGGAGACAGTACTCGAGAAGAGAGGAGAATGGGAGCGAAGAAATATACCGAGGTCCTGTCAGATAACATGGAATTATCACCAGTGGATGGATCCTCAGACACATGATTGTGTGCTATCATCAGCTTAAACAGAATTTCTCCAACGATGGCTGTGATAAGTTCCTTTTCACTGCCAAGGCAGAAAAAATCTCAGTTCCAAACCATTAAAAGATCACTGAAACTTCAAATGGCTCATAAAAATGTTAACCCAACGCACTACATAATGAAACGGCAATCAATGTGCTAAAAGATCACTGAAACTTTATGCAGAACATAATTTACCTGATGTAAAGATATAAACATACACACTGATGTTTAGTAATTGTGTGAAAGTTGCATAATGCCATTGCAGCAAGTATTTGGTCCAAACAATGGATTATATTCTCACAGTTTGCCATCGAGTGAAAATATCACTCAACCATGGGTTGAATTACAGAATTACACGATTATGTGGCTGAACAGAATGAAGTTTTACAGATAGTTCACTGAGCCAAACTCTGATATGTAGTGTAAACAGGGTCAATTTGAGAGAAAGATTTGGCCTGAAAAAGGAAGAAGAGGGAATTGAAAATGTTAACCCAGTTAATTCCCATCAATAATTTCCTCTTTTTTTTTTTTTTTTTTCTCTCTCTCTCTAGTTTAGTCCCCATAAAGCTTTGAAACAGGCTCGGTAACAATCATAAACCCAAGCAAGTGAGCAAAACAATTTTGAGTGCACCAGAGTCAAACAATATTTGCTTTTTTTGCTGGGAAAATATAGTTGGGCTTCATTTTCCTGATATTCTCGGCATTACCTCCGTCGATAGAGCAAATAAATCAGAAGAAACCTACAAGAAAAGACAGATGTAACGCAACATACATTTTATATGAGCTTCGTTCCCATCCCTTGATTTTACCAGCCCCCACAAGAGCCTTGTTGGAAATGGTGATCCATTTTCTAGAATTTCCTAGAGTTGGTAAACTTCTAGAATTCTCTAGAATTTCCTAGATGAATTTTCTAGAAGAAAGAAAAAAAGGAAAGTATGTAAGAGAAGTCTCTAGAATTGTCTACAAGCTTATGTGTCTAGAAGTTTTATGTGTCTAGAAGTTTTATCAAGTCTAGAGACTTCCTCCACCTACTTTGGAAGCCTATATAAAGGAGCAAGTGCTCCATGTTTTGGGTGAGGGGAGCTAACCATAAAAACCACACATCATGCTCCCTCACCAACACCTCCTTCAACTATTGTAAAATTATTTTATCCAACTAATGAAACTATTTCCCATACCCATGTTCTTTATCCTTCAATTATCCTATCTCATCCCTTGTCCATCCTCTACAAACTACACCATACACTTGCACATATGCCATTAACCAAAAACTATTATTCATAACTAAAACCATGCTTCCGCGCACATTTAAATTTTAACATGGTATCAGAGCCACGTTTTTGGTTGGTGTTGGGCGTTTGTCCTCACCATCCTCAACTAAAAAGGCCAGAGCCCGAGCGAGAGCCAATAGAGCCAGAGCCGGAGCCAGAGCCAGAATCAAAGGCCAGAGCCCAAGCGAGAGCCAAGAGAGCCAGAGCCAGAGCCAGAGCCAGAACCAAAGCCGGAGCCAGAGCCAGAGCCTACGAGAGCCAGAGCCGAGCCCGAGCTAACAACTACAACTAAGAGCATATTGATGCCCCGAGACATATGGGACATCGTTGAAGAAAAGTCATTATGTACGCGACAAAAAGATACAAGGGATTATGGAATGAAGACGGACTAAAAGACATGGGACAGACTACAATATCCGAAGTATCCCAAAAATGGGTCAAGGGGGAGTGTTGGAAATGGTGATCCATTTTCTAGAATTTCCTAGAGTTGGTAAACTTCTAGAATTCTCTAGAATTTCCTAGATGAATTTTCTAGAAGAAAGAAAAAAAGGAAAGTATGTAAGAGAAGTCTCTAGAATTGTCTACAAGCTTATGTGTCTAGAAGTTTTATGTGTCTAGAAGTTTTATCAAGTCTAGAGACTTCCTCCACCTACTTTGGAAGCCTATATAAAGGAGCAAGTGCTCCATGTTTTGGGTGAGGGGAGCTAACCATAAAAACCACACATCATGCTCCCTCACCAACACCTCCTTCAACTATTGTAAAATTATTTTATCCAACTAATGAAACTATTTCCCATACCCATGTTCTTTATCCTTCAATTATCCTATCTCATCCCTTGTCCATCCTCTACAAACTACACCATACACTTGCACATATGCCATTAACCAAAAACTATTATTCATAACTAAAACCATGCTTCCGCGCACATTTAAATTTTAACAAGCCTTCTCCCACAGCTTGACTTTCTCATCGCCGAATATCTGCTTGTGCTCGTCCAGGGCGTCTCTGTAGCGTGATTTTTGGTCCAGCTGCACGTCAGACCGTTCCACATCGTAGAAAACGGGTAGGATCTCTTTCTTCCCTCCTGATCTAGACGTGTGTTCTACCATGAGTGCGAGCGTCTCAAGGCACTCGAGGTTATAAGCATAGGCTCTTGAAAAGATAGGTATGTAGATGTTGGAGCTGGAGACCGATAGCCGAAGCTCTTCGGGTAGAATAGATGGGATGTCGTCAACTCTGAAAACGCGTATTCCGTCAGCTTCCAAGCGGCGACAGAGGGAACCAACGAATCCATAGTGACCATCGGATCCAAAGTAACTCAGGATCACATCATCTTGATTCAGCCTCGCTTGTTTTTTTTCGACGAGGTCAGATAATTCAGCAACACTCGATTCTGCCCCTGATTTTAGCTTCTCCGGTTTTCTTGACTCGCCTTCTTGGCCAAAAATTGGTTTTCTGCTTCGGGAATCAGCCATACTCGATTCCGACTTCAACTCAATCTGTCGTCGTCCAGTTTTCACTCTAACTGGGTTTTTCAGAAAATGGCCAAGTGAACCGTTCGGGTTTGCCTTAATGGTCGTTCCATCCCAGCTTAAGAAGACAAATTCCACCAAAAAAAAAAAGTAATTATTTACGAAAATTCAAGAGAAATATCTCGTTACCAGATTCTCAGTCTTGCTGTTGCCCGGGTAAAATTACTGTACACGATGTATTTACGAACTACGGAGCAATGGTACGATGATGGACGTAAGGATAAAAAATTTATAATAAATTGAAGTTGTTGACGGTATCCCATAGAAAGTCACAAAGGTTAGGAAATTCTAGCACACTAGACTTTGAGGTAAATCACTTGTTATTACTTCGTTTTTTTGCAAAAAATAATTTCCAAAAAAATATTTTCTGAATTTTCCAGCATTCAGTCTATGAAAAATAAATTGATTAAGGAAAATATTTTCCATTAATGGAAAAACATGTTTTCCACTTTTCAAGCAGGGAAAATGTTTTTTGTATCTTCTTTCACCAAACACCTTTTTCTTTCATTTTTTTTTTTTCTTTTCCTTTTTTCGGTTTTTCTTTTTTTAAATTGATTTTTTAATTATTTTTCTTTTTTCTTTTTATTTCATTTAATTTTCTTTTTATTTTAATTATAATGCAACTTTTCCTTATATTACAAGAAGATCGAGAAAATTAGTTAATTATCATGAATTTGACAATGAATGCGTATAGCTAGCTTTGTCTTTGAAAGATTCCATAGCTTTGGTACGTAAGCTTCTTAGACCGCAGCAGGTCTGTTAGCTTCTTCTCTCCTGGAGCGATCTCCCAGTTGTTCCGTCCGAGGAAATACCTGGTCTGTACGCCTTTTCTTGAGCTTCTCACTCATGGATATCAACCACTTGGGGCTTCCATCAACTAAATGGCCCGATGTTTGCCGCTACGAAGCCTTTCTCAGTTTCAGAGGAGGAGATGTTCGGGGGGGGCTTCGTTGAATTTCTCTTCGAAGGCCTCGCTGATTCAGGGATCATTGCATTTATTGATCATCGTGGGATCGAGATCGGAGAACATATCATGACTAAGATCTTACAAGTGATTGAGCACACGCAGATCTGCATTCCCATCTTCTCCAAAGATTTCGCTTCCAGTAAGAGTTGTCTGAAGGAGGTAGAGAAAATGGTGGGAGTGTGACAGGACAATCATGCCCATTTTCTACGACGTCTCCCCTTCAGTGGTCTGCGAACAAAAGGAGAGTTATCAGCAGTCCTTCCGCGACCATGAGGCCAAGGGGGTGCCGTCAACGACTATAAACAACTGGAAGAAGGCTCTGCATAGTGTTTCAAGAAAACGAGGATGGGAATTGGACAAAATTCCAGCACGGGTAATACGAAATCAAGATTTCTATGCTTCTTTCGACTTTTCCAACAGTGGTCATCGAGTGTGAAATTAAAGAAAGAAAAAAGTCAATGCATCTGTTCTTTTGCTTGGTGTATTATCCGAGCAGTTGTTCCTTTTCACATCTTACTCTTTCCTTCTTTTCCCTTTGGCAGGCAGCGTGAACTTATAAATGAGGTTGTTTCCACGGTCCGCCGGTTGTTGCGGAAGGATGACTTATATGTGACGGCACATTTAGTGGGGATGGATCAACCTGTGCAAGAGGTGATGAGAAAACTTGGTGTTGGCTATGAAAATGGAGAAGTAATTAAAGGGCAAACGATGACAGGAAAACGTGTGGTTGGGATATCGGGCCTCCCAGGAATTGGTAAGTCGACTCTTGCTGCAGTTGTCTACAACAAAATCCATCATCTCTTCGAAGGTAAGAGTTTCCTTAAAGAGGTTGAGCAAACAAGACTCTTGTCTCTCCAGGAAGATTTAGTCGGTGGCCTCCAAAAGAGAGCATACACATTTAAATCTCCTGCTGAAGGTACCGAATTTATCAAGTACAAATTTGGAGATCTAAGAGTTCTTGTTATTCTTGACAATGTTAGTGATTTTAAACAAGTCAATTCACTAGCCGGAGATCTAAGATGGTTCGGTCCAGGAACTAGGATCATCGTGATCTCTAGGAGAAGTAATCTTGTTGACAACTGTAATCTTGTGCTTGTGATCTCTACAAGCAGCAGCAGTACTTTTAACGGTTGTGATGACATCGTCGTTGAAAAATACGAGCTAAAACAAATGAAAAGTGACCATGCTTTTCAGCTATTTTGTAGTGTCCTTAGAGAAAAACCTCTTAAAAAGGAATTCTCCTCTTTGGCATGTGAAATTATTTCGGCTGCTGGAGGAATTCCTCTGGTTATTGAGGTGGTTGGTTCATTTTTACGTGGAAAGCCCATAGAATTTTGGAAGGAGGCATTGGATAGATTGAAACGAGAGCCTTACACTAAGGAAGTAAAACAAATTCTGAAGAGAAGATATGAAGATTTAGATAAAAATGCCCAAGGGATATTTCTTGATATAGCGTGTTTTTTTGTGGGAAAGGACAAAACAATACCCTCTTACATGTGGGAAGCTTGTCAATATGATCCTTATAAAGGAATCGATGAGCTTCATGACTTGTCTTTGGTCAAAACCAGAGAAAACAATGAATTGTGGATGAATGGTCAACTAAAAGTCCTTGGGAGGGATATTGTCAAGGAGGAAAATCCAAGTGAACCTTTCAAGCCTAGCAGGCTATGGAATCAGGAGGATATCGAACCAGTATTGAACAAAAGCAAGGTAAATTTTGAAGACAAGAAGGTCTCTTTTTTAGTCTGAATTAAAGTACTTCTTTTGAATACTCATTCTATTTTCAGAGATGATTGTGAATGCACTTCTATTTCACTTTCTCATTTTACCATTTTTCCAGGATTGGCAAGACGCTGCAGTTGAAGCCCTTAGTGCCACATTCGACAAACCCCATTTATTTCCTAAACGTAGATTTTTTTGTGAGTTCTCGAAGCTTAGGTATCTTAAAATAAGCCACGCTATTGTGAAAGCATATAAGCAGAGTGCAAAGAGCTCCAGAGAGGATTTTTTCCTTCGAAGGTTAAAGTGGCTTGAATGGCAAGGGTGCAACGATATCTCCAGTCTACTTGCTCTAGATATGTCAAGATTGATCGTGCTTGATTTGTCTGGGAGTACCTCCAGCAATTGGCAGTGCTGGAAACAAATTATGAAGGTATGATGACATACCTGCGCATTTTCTTTTGCATCCAGTTTGACAATAGCTCGCGAAAACAAGGCTTATATATAATTCTTTTGTTTTGCGGAGGGCCAAAAACTTGAAAGTTTTGATCCTAAAAGATTGTCATTGGCTAACTAAATCTCCATTTTCCCGAACTCCTGTAAACTTAGAGAGACTAAACTTGGAACGTTGTTCAACATTACCTACATGTGTTGTGAGGTCCATTAGCAAGCTAAGGAATTTAGTTTCTTTGAATATCAAGTTCTGCAGCTTTGTTGAAAAGCTACCAGAAGATATAGGTTCCTTGGAAGCTTTGAAAGAGCTTTACATCAATGGAACTTCCATTAAAGCCATTGAAATCCCCGAGGGTTCCTATGGGAAGCTTAAAATTCTGAGTGCTTGCAATTGTAAATTCTTGTCTCTACCCAGTGCAATTGGTAACTTGAAATCTCTTTCGTATCTAGCATTGGACGAGACTGAACTGAGCGAGCTCCCTTGTTCTATCGGATTGCTGGAGAATCTCCAGACGCTATCTCTGAGAAACTGCAGGAGCTTGTGGAAATTGCCAGATTCCATTGGAGACCTTAAAAAGCTGCTAGTCATGGATCTTTCAAGCACAATAGTCGACGAAACACCTTCCCCCGTCAAGGATTTGCAAAATTTGAAAGAACTAAAGATGGATGACACTCATATGAGAGAATTTCCTGGAGGCATTAAGAATCTAGAGAGTTTACAAGAGATAGATTTCTCGGGCCGCAGAAATTTGAGAGCGGAGTGCAACATTACCGGATTATCGTCATTGCGGGTGTTACTTCTAGAATACACTGATATTTCTCGGCTGATTGTGACGGATCGTCAATCCTATAATCGCCAAAACCTCAAACTAGATGGCTGTGACATCCTGAAATTTGACCCCGTTTCGATAAAGTGAAATGGGCATTTCGTCGACGTGCCGATGGCCCTTTTTTTCTGAGCTGATCACTCATAAATTAACTAACCTATTGGGTAAAGTCATTAAGGGATGTATTAGCTGTAAAATCCCTAAAAGCTACCTAATTGGTTGGATTTGGCTAAAATCACATCTGATCGATTTTTAACCACGAAATTAAACTCGATTTTGGAAATCGAATTTTAAGCGCGCCATAATTCTTATTTTTAGGATCCTGTCTCATCGTCCATCAAATTGTTGATGAGTCCAAAATTTCAATAAAGAAATTATCGGAGGAAAATTGAAGACCGAAAGGAAACAAAAAAGGGAAAGAGAAAAGAAAATAAAATAAGAAAAGTATTAGTTTATTTTACTTTTTCTCTCTCTCCCTTCTCATTTTCTTTCTCTCTCTCTCTCTCTTCCCTCTCTCTTTCCTCCCTTCTTTCCCCCTCCCCCTCGTGCGATATTTCCCCCCACCGCCTGCCCTCTCTCTCTCTCTCTCTCTTCCCTTTGGACCGGTCAAGCCCTACTTTTTTTTTCTCTCTCTCTCTCTCTCTCTTTCTTCTTCTTCTTCTTCTTCTTCTTCCTCCCCGTGCGTCCGAAGAAGCGAACCGAACCAGAAGCTGCAGCTTGCCGTCACTGCTCCGTCGCCGCTTGTCCCGCCGCCGCACCGCACGCCCACGCCCACGCCTGTGCGTGCGCCGCTCGCCGTCGTGCGCCGCCAGACCCATCCCTCGCGCCAGGCGTTCCCCCACACGACCCAGCCGCTGCTAGCCACCGTTTCGCCCCGTCCGACCAGCTTTGGCCACCGCCCAGCCCCACCGGACCTCCTCGGCGTCCCCCTTGCCCTCCGCCGGCCTCCCCTCGCCGCCCTAGCCGCCGAACGAGCTTCATCCAGCCAAGAACAGTGGCTGTAAAAATGGGTTTCCAGCACTGTTCAAGGCCCGCTTTGGGCCGTTTCCGAGCCCCGAACCCAAGCGGTGCTTTGGGAAGTTTTGTTCCTTGCGTCGCCCCGTCGGATTGATCCGATTTGTACGCGATTTGGTGAGTAATCTCACTAATCCAGGATTAGTTGGCTAATTATGCTTAAGGTTGGTTTAGTTTTAATTAATTATGTTTAGGTTGTTAGATTAGAATAAATTAGCAATTATTAGTCAATTGTGATGCGATTTAGATAAATTGATTGCGCAATTAGCAAGTAGACATGGTCTACTAATTATTGGAAGTATCTCGGGAATTTTCCGACCCCTAATCGGGCTTCAATTTGGCGATTCGGGCCTAAATGGGATTTTTGGCATTTAAATATTATTTTTCGGAATTAAATTAATTTCGAATTTATTTTCCGAAAATTCAATTGGGATGGCCAGTGACCGGAATATTATGCTGATGAATGTGGTGAAGTCCGTTTATTTAATTGGTTTTTATTTTGAGCTAAATTGAATTTTTAATATTAATTATTTAATTTTCGAAATTAGTTAATTATTTATTTATTTCCTGAAAATTCAACTGGGATGGCCCATGATCGAAAATTTATGCTGGTAATCGTGGTGCAGTCCGTTTATTTAATTGAGCCTTATTTTGAGCTAACGGAATTTTTAATATTTAATAATTAATTTTCGAATTTAATTAATTAATTAATTATTTTTCAAAAATTAAGATTGAGATGGCCGACGACCGAAATTTCATGCTGATTGTCATGGCGTAGTTCGTTTATTTAATCGAGCTTTAGTTTGTGCTGAATTGAATTATTTGTGAAATTGAGAATTATCCTTTAATGGAATAATCTTTGATTATTAATTGGAAAATAACCGGATGTCGGTTGACAGCACCAAAAGTGTTTTGGTGGGCTATAGAGAATGGTGGGAATTATGAAAAAGGAAATTATAATATTTTGGCTAAGGCCGATTGTGTATCCACACGACTATTTTATCGGGTATGATAAAAATAATGGGAATATTGGACGATGGAGATGGTATACTATATCAGCCTTCGGGCGATATGTCAGCTTTGGGTGAGTAATATACCGGTATACTATATTGACCTACGAGTGATATGTCAGCTTTGGGTGAACAGTATACCTTATTATCTGCTTTGGGCGAGCAATATATTATCAGCTTTGGGTGAGCATATGATATACTATATCGGCCTTCGGGCGATATGTCAGCTTTGGGTGAGCAGTATACTGGTATATTATATCGACCTACGGGCGATATGTCAGCTTTGGGTGAGCAGTATACCTTATTATTAGCTTTGGGCGAGCAATATATTATCAGCTTTGGGTGAACATATGGTATACTATATCGGCCTTCGGGCGATATGTCAGCTTTGGGTGAGTAGTATACCGGTATACTATATCGGCCTTCGGGCGATATGCCAGCTTTGGGTGAGCAGTATACCTTATTATTAGCTTTAGATGAGCTATACTATCTATTTATCAGTTTTGGATGAGCAGTCCTGATTTGATAGGACTTCATAGATAGTATTGAATATGCCGACCGAGCATGGGTCATGATGTCATGTAATCGACTAGGTCGATTGATCATTGCTTTGATTTGATGTCGTGAATTGATTGACTGATTGAAAATGACCGTGAGTGGTCTTGCTGGCATATAATCGACTAGGTCGATTTGATCGATACTTTGATTGGTGATATGATTGCTTGGGTGCCTATTATGAATTGTACTAACTTGCAGGCGGGATCTGATGCCAAGGTACGTCTTCTGCCCTATGCGTGTATAGGCAGCCTATAGTATAATGGTTTACTAATTGGGCTTAGTGTGGTAGAACTCGCGGAGATGTAGTCTCATCCCAGTTTAGGGAAAAACATTTCAGGACCCCGCTGAGGAGCTGAGGAGGAGTCTGAGAAGGAGAACTCGAGATGAAACTTAAGGAGAAAGATTTTTGGGAGAAGAAGATAATCCCAAGAAGGGCTTTAAGTACGGCCCGGATGGCTGAGAGTTTATCTTCTTTTGAGATCTCCTTTTTTATGTGATTAAAGTTTAGAGTAAAAAGTTGTAGAGTGCTCTGGTTTATGCTTTGTATAAAAGTTTGGTTATAAATTTCAATATGAAAAATGTGGCCCTGCTTTTCTATCCCATTATTTTATTATCTGGGGATTTATAATTGCTTTCGCATGTGCTTAAAAATTGAAAGGGTCGGCGATACATAGTCCTAGGATATCGCATTTTAAAATTAACCAAGTAGAAGGATGTGTGCGTACTCGAGGATCGGGGCGTGACAATCCAGTTTAAGTGGTATCAGAGTGAAGTTCAAGATTGGAGTGATAAGGAGCGTTGACCATGGGATAGTTAGTAGGAAAGGCCTTTAAATTCACGTTGGTGCATGTCTGTGTTAGCTGAATGCTAGAATTGTTTGTTGTCTGTGAATCGCTCACCTTCTAATCCAGTGTGGGTTTGGAAGATGGGTTGCAGTGTAAAGACTAAACCATGAGCGAGCAGGAGCTGAGAACTCCTAGTAAGAGGACAATGTCCTTTGTGACTCGGGATGATGCACTGACAAAGGTTGGTACCCGAGGTAGTTGTGGCAGAGTGTTGGCTTTGGCCAGCTCGTGTATAAGAGTACCACTGCAGGTTGGTACTAGTGCAGTAGTGCCGAATGATCCTAAGTTCTACAGGATCGTTCTGATGCTAGTGTTCCTTGGGAACTGGATGAGACAGCGGGCTTAGGATCGAGCCGCCGTCAGTGCCATAACCATCGTTGTCGCCTCACCTATTGAGATCCAAAGTGGAGATGTGATCCGGGAGCGAGTCATTGCATTCGAGCTGAGGTATAGATCCAGTTCAGGCAGAAATGGAAATCGGTTAGAGAAAAGACTAAGGCCAAGAGAAAAGTATTCTATTCCACTCACGAGAAAGGGTGGGGTAGTCAAGTCAGCACCGAGTCAAATAGATCAGGTTGTTTCCAGACATGATGATGGAGATCGATCTTATGTCCTTCCTAGGACGTGAAATTGTTTGGAGTATAACCAGCAGGGATATCTGGTCGGGAGCAGTCCTAGCAGACCGATGGGACAACTAGAAAGAGTGTGAGCTGTCACTTGGCAGGAGATAGAAGACTCACCTGATAAGTGTCGAAATTGTGGAAGGAAGTATGGATAAATCCAGTGTCCGAGTATGACTAGAACATGGTGTGATGATGACTAGCATGGCCATCGGGTGAAGGACTGTTAATGGAAGTCTAAGGTAGCATAGACATCGTTACTGCGGACAGAACGCCACTAGGATGGCGAAAAGAATGGGAGTAGAGTTGACCTTGCACCGATCAGAGAAAGAATGTGTTGGAAGTGATTTTATCAGAGCAGCGTAGCAGAGCTTTGTGTTGAGTTGGTAAAACTTAAATTGTTGAAGTAAAAGTGAGAGAAGGGAATCACTAGCAATAGTTGTGCTTGACTAGTTGCCTATGTATAACTTTGATACCATATATAAAAAGGTTTGATTCGAGAAGCCTTTGTTGTAAGGAAGTGTTGTTGTAATGAGATACATTTTAATCCGTCAACGGAGGAAAATTTCGAATTTATCAGAAGTTGAAGAAGGCCCTCGATTTCCCTAATCTCGTCATAAGAGGTAGATCATTGGGTAGATGAAGGTTGCTCAGGATTGCTTGGCGATTGTCTTGGGTAGGACAGATTGAAGAACTAGAGATGGAGGACATCTCAGTGGTCTAAGAACTTCTAGATGTGTTGTCATAAGAATTGTTAGACCGCTGTCAGAGAAAGAGATAGAAAGTGCGATTGAGCTAGCACCAGGATAGAGCTACTCTCGAAGGCTTTTTACCAGCTGTTGTTGTCTGAATTGGTAGAATTGAAGATGCAGATGTGAAGATTGATGAATGAGGTATTCGTGCATATCAGTGCATCACTTTGGGGAAACATCAATTTTGTTTGTGAGAAGAAGAAAGATGGTTTGTTGCGAGTGTGCATCGACCATCGTCAACTCAATTAGGTGAAGATCAAGGACAAGTGTTCTTTGTCAAAGATCAATGAATGGTGTGACTAGTTATAAAGAGTATTGATGTTTTAAAGGTTGACTTGAGATTATGAAATCATCAGTTACGAACCAGGATGGAGGTTGTATGAAAGACAACTGTTCGTAATTGATATGGTCTTTACTAGAGTATTATAAGATCATTTGGCCTGGTGAACACTCCAGTTGTTGTCATGGATTTGACAAATAGAATGTTCAAGGAATATCTGGATCAGTTTGTGATCGTGTTCATTGATGATATCTTGGTCTATTCGAGAAGTAATGAAGAGCATGAGAATCATCTGAGAGTAGTACTCCAGACCTTAAGAACTCATCAGCTATATGCTAAGTTTAGCAAATGCGAGTTTTGGTTGACTCGTGTTGCGTTCTTAGGTCATGTGATTTCCGGAGAAGGAATCTCCGTCGACCCAAGCAAGATAGAAGCCGTGATCAAGTGGCCGGGACCGACAATAATGACAGAGATCAAAAGTTTTATGGGGTAAGAAGGTTATTACAGACTGTTTGTGGAAGGGTTCTCATCGATAGCGTCGTCTTTAACAAAGCTCCTGCAGAAAGGAGAAATTTGTATGGTCAGATAAGTGCGAGCGTAGTTCTAAGAGCTGAGGGAAAAGCTGACTACCGCACCTGTGCTGACGATTCTATCTGGGCTTAGAGGATTCGAGATCTATAGTGATGCGTCATTCAGGGGATTGGGTTGCATGCTGATGCAACATGGCAGAGTTGTTGCATACGCTTCCCGGCAGTTGAGACCTCATGAATTGAATTATCCGACGCATGACTTAGAACTCGTAGCCATCATATTGCGTTGAAGATTTGGAGACACTACTTGTGCGGAGAGAAGTTTCAGATCTTCACGGACCATCAGAGTCTCGAGTATTTATTCTATCAGAAAGAGTTAAACATGAGACAGCGTCGATGGATGGAATTGCCGAAGCATTACGACTGTGATATTTAATATCACCCGGGAAAGGCGAACAAGGCCGCCGATGCATTAAGTCGGAAGTCTTCAATAGCGCAAATCTTGATTAAGGAGTGGAACTTAAGCGAGAGAGCTCGGGATTCGAAATTCAAATTTGAGGTCAGCCACCTTTCAAGTCTTATGGCCACCCTCAGAATTGAACCAGATGTCCAGGTCAGAATCAAGCTACTTCAACCAACAGATCTAAATGTACAGAGAATTCTTCAAGAGGATACCGATAAAAGAAATGCTGATTTTCAAGTTTCAGATGATGGGGTACTGAGGCTTTGTGGACGTTTGGTTGTACCTAACGATGTAGAGCTTAGAGAAGAAATTTTATTTGAAGCACATTGTATCAGTTATAGTGTTCATCCTGGAAGCACTAAGATGTATCAGAATTTGCGTCAACACTACTGATGGTCAGGTATGAAGGCGGACATCGCCAAGCATGTGGCCAAGTGTTTGACTTGTTAGCAAGTAAAAGCCCAGCATTGCAAGCCGGGAGGATTTCTGCAACCTCTCGCGATCCCAGAATGGAAATAGGAACATATCACAATGGATTTCATGACTGGACTACCAAGGAGTCAAAGAGGAAATGATTCGATTTGGGTAGTAGTCGATAGGCTAACAAAGTCGGCTCACTTCATTGTAGTTCGAAAGGACCTGAGTCTGGATAGACACGCAGACCTGTATGTGCGTCAGGTGGTTTGTATGCATGGAGTGCCGGTTACGATAACATCCAATAGAGACCCGAGGTTTACTGCTGCTTTTTGGAAGAGCTTGCAGAGTGCTTTAGGTACAAAGCTTCAGTACAGTACGGCGTATCATCCTAAGACGAATGGCTAGTCTGAAAGGACGATTCAGACTCTTGAAGATATGCTAAGAGCGTGTGTAATAGACTTCGAAGGAAGTTGGGATGATCAGCTTCATCTGGTGGAATTCGCCTACAACAACAGTTATCAGCAGAGTATCAAGATGGCTCCTTTTGAAGCGTTATATGGCAGAGCATGCAGAACTCCCGTATGTTGGGATAAAGTCGAGGAAAGGAAAATAACAGGCCCAGAGTTGGTTCAGCAATCAGTAGATGCCGTGACAGTAATCAAAGGCAGATTAAAGACAGTGCAAAGTAGGTAGAAAAGTTACGCAGATAAGTGTCGAAGGTCTTTGGAATTCTAAGTTGGTGATCACGTTTTTCTAAAAGTGTCACTAATTAGGGGAACTTCGCGCTTTGGTAAGAAAGGTAAGCTAAGTCCAAGATACGTAGGTCCGTTTGAGATTCTTGAAAGAATCAGAAATCTAGCGTATCGTCTTGCGTTGCCGCCAAGATTGGCGCAAATGCATGATGTCTTTCACGTGTCGATGTTAAGGAAGTATGAGCCTGACCCGACCCACGTGCTCAATTTTGAGAAATTAGACGTGGATGACCGTGTGTCATACGTTAAAAGTCCGGTTCAAATTGTCGATTGTAAAGAGCAAGTTCTGTGTACAAAGACCATTCCGTTGGTCAAAGTGGTCTGACAACACCACGGCACTGAAGGAGCAACTTGGGAGACTGAAGAGTCGATGAGACAGTCGTACCCCCGCCTTTTTGAACAAAGTGTAATGGTTTAAATTTCAAGGACGAAATTTTTATAAGAGGGGAAGAGTTGTGAAATCCTGAAATTCGACCTCGTTTCGATAAAGTGAAATGGGCATTTCGTTGACGTGCCTATGGCCCTTTTTCTTGAGCTGATCACTCATAAGTTAACTAACATATTGGGTAAAGCCGTTAAGGGATGTATCAGTTGTAAAATCCCTCAAAGCTACCTAATTGGTTGGATTGGGCTAAAATCATGTCTGATCGATTTTTAACCACAAAATTGAACTCAATTTCGGGAATCGAATTTTAAGCGCGTCATAATTATTATTTTTAGGATCCTGTCTCATCGTTCGTCAAATTGTTGACGAGTCTGAAATTTCAATAAAGAAATTATCGGAGGAAAAATTGAAGACCGAAAGGAAATAAAAAAGGGAAAGAGAAAAGAAAATAAAATAAGAAAAGTATTAGTTTATTTTACTTTTTCTCTCTCTCTCTCCCTTCTCATTTCTTTCTCTCTCTCTTTTCCCTCTCTCTTTCCTCCCTTCTTTCCCCCTCCCCCTCGTGCGATATTTCCCCCACCGCCTGCCCCCTCTCTCTCTCTCTCTTCCCTTTTGACCGGTCAAGCCCTACTTTTTCTCTCTCTCTCTCTCTCTCTCTCTCTCTCTCTCTCTCTTTCTTCTTCTTCTTCTTCTTCCTCCCCATGCGTTCGAAGAAGTGAACCGAACCAGAAGCTGCAGCTCACCGTCGCTGCTCCGTCGCCGCTCGTCCCACCGCCGCACCGCATGCCCACACCCACTCCCGTGCGCGCGCCGCTCGCCGTCGTGCGCCGCCAGCCCTATCCCTCACGCCAGGCGTTCCCCCACGCGACCCAGATGCTGCCCAGCCGCCGTTCTGCCCCGTTCGGCTAGCTTTGGCCACCTCCCAGCCCCACCGGACCTCCCTGGCGTCCCCCTTGCTCTCCACCGGCCTCCCCTCGCCGCCCTAGCCGCCGGACAAGCTTCATCCAGCCAAGAACAGTGGCTGGAAAAATGGGTTTCCAGCACTGTTCAAGGCCCACTTTAGGCCATTTCCGGGCCCTAAACCCGAGCCATGCTTTGGGAAGTTTTGTTCCTCGTGTCGCCCTCATCGGATTGATCCGATTTGCACGCGATTTGGTGAGTAATCTCACTAATCCAAGATTAGTTGGCTAATTATGCTTAAGGTTGGTTTAGTTTTAATTAATTATGTTTAGGTTGTTAGATTAGAATAAATTAGCAATTATTAGTCAATTGTGATGCGATTTAGATAAATTAATTGCGCAATTAGCAAGTAGGCGTGGTCTACTAATTATTGGAAGCATCTCAGGAATTTTCCAACCCCTAATCGGGCTTCAATTTGGCGATTTGGGCCTAAGTGGGATTTTTGGCATTTAAATATTATTTTTCGGAATTAAATTAATTTCGAATTTATTTTCCGAAAATTCAACTAGCATGGCCAGTGATCGGAATATTATGCTGATGACTGTGGTGAAGTCCGTTTATTTAATCGGGTTTTATTTTGAGCTAAATTGAATTTTTAATATTAATTATTTAATTTTCGAAATTATTTATTTATTTATTTATTTCCTGAAAATTCAACTGGGATGGCCCGTGACCGGAAATTTATGCTGGCAATCATGGTGCAGTACATTTATTTAATTGAGCCTTATTTTGAGCTAAACAGAATTTTTAATATTTAATAATTAATTTTTGAAATTAATTAGTTATTTATTTATTTTTCAGAAATTAAAATTGAGATGGCCGACGACTGAAATTTCGTGTCGATTGTCATGGCGCAGTTCGTTTATTTAATCGAGCTTTAGTTTGTGTTGAATTAAATTATTTGTGAAATTGAGAATTATCCTTTAATGGAATAATCTTTGATTATTAATTGGAAAATAATCGGGTGTCGGTTGACTGCACCAAAAGTGTTTTGGTGGGCTATAGAGAATGGTGGGAATTATGAAAAAGGAAATTATAATATTTTGGCTAAGGTCGATTGTGTATCTACACGACTATTTTATCGGGTATGATAAAAATAATGGGAATATTGGACGGTGGAGATGGTATACTATATCAGCCTTCAGGCGATATGTCAGCTTTGGGTGAGCTATACTATCTATTTATCAGTTTTGGGTGAGCAATCCTGATTTGATAGGACTTCATAGATAGTATTGAATATGCCAACCGAGCATGGGTCGTGATGTCATGTAATCGACTAGGTCGATTGATCATTGCTTTGATTTGATGTCGTGAATTGATTGACTGATTGGAAATGACCATGAGTGGTATTGCTGGCATATAATTGACTAGGTCGATTTGATCGATACTTTGATTGGTGATATGATTGCTTAGGTGCCTATTATGAATTGTACTAACTTGCAGGTGAGATTTGATGCCAAGGTACGCCTTCTGCCCTGTGCGTGTATAGGCAGCCTATAGTATAATGGTTTACTAATCGGGCTTAGTGGGGTAGAACTCACCGAGATGTAGTCTCATCCCAGTTTAGGGAAAAACATTTCAGGACCCCGCTGAGGAGCTAAGGAGGAGTCTGAGAAGGAGAACTCGGGATGAAACTTAAGGAGAAAGATTTTTGGGAGAAGAAGATAATCCCGAGAAGGGCTTTGAGTACGGCCCGGATGGCTGAGAGTTTATCTTCTTTTGAGATCTCCTTTTTGATGTGATTAAAGTTTAGAGTAAAAAGTTGTAGAGTGCTCTGGTTTGTGCTTTGTATAAAAGTTTGGCTATAAATTTCAATATGAAAAATATGGCACTGCTTTTCTATCCCATTATTTTATTGTCTGGGGATTTATAATTGCTTCCGCATGTGCTTAAAAATTGAAAGGATCGGCGATACATAGTCCTTGGATATAGCATTTTAAAATCGACCAAGTAGAAGGATATGTGCGTGCTCGAGGATCGGGGCGTGACAATGGTGATGTCCCATCTTGATAATTGGAACTATCTAAGGGCATGGCATTGGTTCAACAGATGTGAGACTAGACCACCGTTCAAGGCTGACGGACATCATATCAGCATGCTATGATGAGTCAGAGACCGTAGCAATGTGGCGGTCCGACAGAAGCAAGGAAGTTATCGGTGGATGAGGTTTGGCTACGGAGGAAGTTAGCGCTCCTATCCCATTAATTCAAATTTGTAATTCATCAAGCATGTCAACTGATCTTCGTGCAATAAGGGTTGTTAGGGGCATAGTCAAATTCGAATTTTCGCTTCTAGTTTGAATTTTCAATTTACATTCTTCTTCCGTTTTCTTGGCCTTCACACTCGCACACTCTTTATTGTCTTGCACGCATGTCAATTTCCTGCAATTTTGTGCGCACTTGTTAGCTTTGGATTTGACTCGATGTAAGTATTGAAATAGCTAGTACGAGTACCTAGAGGGGGGTGAATAGGTATAGAAAAAAAATTTCTCGAAGTTTGCACGATATTTAAACAATTTAGAGGATTTGCAACAATTAAAAATTCAATCGCAAGACTTAATAAGGGAAAGAGAGAATTGAACGCTCGGTTTATAGTGGTTCGGCTTGATTCAAGCCTACGTCCACTCTTCTGCACTGACAGCCGATTGGCTGGATTCCACTATGATCAAAGAGATGTTACAGTGTTGATCTTCCTTGATTTCTAGGTGTAGATGATCTACCACACTCACTCAAGGCGTCACAAAGTATAAACACTCTCTGTGTACAATTTCGCTCAGTCTCAACTAACAATCAAGGATTTTCAGACTCTGGAATTTTTCTATCGATCACTCACTTAAAACAACTAGACGTCTTCCTTTTATACTCCTTCATGCCATCATAGCCGTTGGCACTTACCAAAGGAATTCCTCCAATCTACCCGTTGGACGGAATCAATCAAGAAGATCATCCGAGCTATTTAAGGAATCGATGATAGCCCATCAATCTGTTCGCCCATACAATCAGGATCTCGGTTTCCATGAATAGAATATTCCAAGATTATTTCGTCGACCATCGGATCTTCAATCGATCTTAGATAAGAATTAAAGAATCCGAAATTATTATCCAACCAAAGAATCTATTCCAGAGGATAGGATCGAATCCTCAACCATAAACCTCGGCTTTGGATTTCCTTCGACACTTTGGATTAGAAAGATCTGTCGGTGAGAATAGACTTAAGTCTTGAGTCCCGAGTCTTAAGTCTTGAGTCTTGAGTCTTTTGAGTCTTGAGTCTTGAGTCTTTTGAGTCTTGGGTCTTGAGTCTTGGGAGAACAAAGTCTTCGACTTTAGACCGACGGTCTCCGAACATCCAGACTTTAGATCGAAAGAAACGTTTTGTCGGCTTCAAAATATTCTGGAAAGATTTCTCCAACAATCTCCCCTTTTGATGGTGACAAAACTTTCTTGAAGATTTGAACAACTTTGACCTGCAAAACATTTCTCAAGCAATATGGCTAACTCATAAAGATTAATGAAACAACCAGACTCTGCATCCACAGAAAATTGGTTAGTCTTTCATGAGAAACACCATAAAACAACACTTGAATGAATGCAACCAGTCAAGTTCATAATCCACAGCCAATTCAGTCAAATTCACACCCAAGTTCAAGTTCTCAAGTCATACTAAAAAATAAAAACATAACCACAGAGGTCAAAGTTTTAAAAATGAAAGTTCAAATTGGTTCTCCCCCTTTTTGTCAGCATTGAAAAGGGTGAGAAAGGAGTCATGTCTGCTTGGGAATGCGCACGATCTGGAAATCCCCAATAGACTGGACTACTCCTTTAAGCTTCTTAAGGTCTTCTCGCAGACGAGCTACCTCTTCTCCCTTGGCATTGGCTTGAAGTTGCAGGGCGAGGTCTTTGAATTTATCTTCCAGAGAGACCGAAGATTCTTGTCCAGCATGCTTCAAAGCTTGGATTTCACAGTCAAGAACATATATCTGGTTACGCATTTCCAGAAGAATATTCATGATACTACGAAGATCTGCAGAATCATCCGTCTGTGTACTGGCATTGACTTTCTCAGCAGACGATGGCGCTTCTGTACGGTCTGGCAGATTTCGAATCGACGTATCACCTTCTTCAGGCAATTGAACTTCTTCTGGGTCTTCTGGAGATTGTCTTAGATCTTTAGCAGCATGAGGTGTAGACCTCTCTTGCTCGCTAACTCCCCCTGTCTCTAGGACATCGAGAGGGGAAGAATGATGATCATGCTCTTGATTTCCCTTCTCTCATTTATCAGCCATTTGTTCTTTTTCTTCTTCTCCCTCTTCCTCAACTTCTTTCTCCTTCTCTCTCTGTTCTTCTTCTTCTCTGCTCTACTGAAGTTCTGTCGGATAAGGCACAGAACGTCTTGTTCTAGTCAGTGCTGGAATAGTGGGATCTTCATCATCTTCATCTTCATCCTCATCCTCCAGGATAAGAGTTCTTTTCCTCTTTTTCGATGAGGCACCAATAGCCTCCTTTCCTTTCCTTTTTGAAACAGACTGGACTGGAGATTTCACTTTGAATTTCTCCATTGCCTTAGAGAGTTCTTGCAGACGCATCTTCATTAACATTTTCAACCCTACCACCATCTTGTCACACGGTCGAACACAAAAAGTATGTGGCAGTTCAATATTCAGATGTCGAAGATCTTGGTCACCGAGACCGGGATAAGGCAATTGTCCTTTGTCTTTTGACACTGCTCTGTACATATGGAAAAGAATAGTGTGCGGAAGAGAAAATTTCCGTCCTGAGTTGATCGCATACATCAACTTTGCTTCAGAGAAAGACACAGAAGTCTTTGACGTAGACTTCGGTCTAAGACAATTGATCACAATCTTATGAAGCACAATGTTGATGGCATTCATCCTGGAATAGATAATTTTCTTATCTACGTCCCTATCTTTGACAAGATCCAGAGTAGTACGAGCAGGTGAGACTTTGATTGGGAGATAGCGTCCCCGTTCAACTCCAATTATGTCCGCCAACATATTCACATCTACCACATAGACTTGGTCTCGAACACTGAATGAAATTCTATTTGCATCCAAAAAGCTAAGATTTGAATAGAAATAAGCGGTCAGTTGATCATACCCGTCTGTAGAGTCAGAGCAAAAAGTCTCAAGTTGAAGCAAATTCAACTTCTCCCTTAAGTTCAAGTTGATGGAATCCAGGAAGTCAAAATCGACACTTCTAGGGTTGATTACCCCTCTTTTCAACAGCCTGAAATACACTTTTTCTTGATCCTTGGATTTAAACAAATCCATCCGATTTCCTTTCACCTTTGCTGCCACACCCATTCTAGGTTTAAATTCAAGGAACATTTTGTCATCATCGTTCCCGTCAATCGATTTTGTCCCGGCATACGAGGATCACTTGGAATGTTCGCAAGAGCCTCCTCTCGCTCTTCCTTTCGGAGTAATTTCCAACTCTTCCATTTTCCGCAGAAAAAGATACTCATTTCCATAATTTTTGTCTTTAAGAAAGTCATCTATATACTTTAATGAAGAACCGGTGCTTTTCAACGCACGATAAAACTTATAGATAACGAGAGGGTTTTTGGACTCTTCGGGTCGGCATCCTCGATTATGTCTTCTTCTAAATTTTGACTTGCACCTTGTGGGTCAGGAGATGCTGAATGACGTGGAGGAGAGCGAATCGGACTTTGTCGCTGACTTGGAAAGTCTTCTTCCTCAGTAAGATCGAAGTGAGTCGGTCCCTTCTCCATTCTTTGTGGTCCCCTGCTTGCGATTCTTGATGATTTCCTCGAAGATGACATCTTTCTTTGTCTATTGGAGGATTCCTTCACTTGCTTTTCCCAAGAAAAATGACCACTTTCTCGACGATGAACAAAGAGTAGAAAAAAGATATCGGAAGGAGAGTGCTTTTTAGGGTTTTGAAAATTGGGGGTAGAATGACTGTGTATTTATATATGCCTCGGATTTGAAAAGAGAAGTTTAAACGGCACAAGGAAAGTGTACGAACACTTCTTTTCAAAATCAATAACTGCCAAAATTAACTTCCTCTAAAAAAGACAAGTTTTCAAATTTCACACGAATTATATCTGAATAAAAGAACGTACCTTTTCGAGATAAGATAAACGAGAATTCGTACCTTTTAGATAGAATAGCAACTTACAGTCTTTAGCGATGAATGATTGAGTCTCAGGATTTAAAGTCTAAGAGATCAAAGTCTTAGAGTTGGTGAGTCTCTAGACTTTAACTTCTTCAAGCTTCAAAATGTTGAGTCTTGAGCGGATGAAGTCGAATTGGTTCTTCTCCAAAGGCTTTGTGAATATGTCCGCTAGTTGACTTTTTGAATCAACAAATTGAATCGAGATTTCTCCATTTTGAATATGATCTCTAATGAAGTGATGACGAATCTCAATATGCTTTGCTCTTGAATGAAGGATTGGATTTTTGGTGAGATTGATCGCGCTGGTGTTGTCACATCTGATTTCTGTGCATGAGTCTTCAATGCCAAAGTCTTGTAGCTGTTGTTTTATCCATAGAATTTGCGAACAGCAGCTTCCAAGAGCTACATACTCTACTTCTGTCGTTGAGAGAGCTACAGTGCTTTGCTTCCTTGAAAACCAAGACACTGTCCTGTTTCCAAGCAGTTGACAAGTTCCAGAAGTGCTCTTTCTATCGACTCTGCAACCGGCCAGATCTGCATCTGAGTATCCTAGAAGATTAAAGTCTCCCATCTTTAGATACCAAAGACCGATGCTTGAAGATGAAGCAACGTATTTGATAATACGTTTCACGGCAATGAGATGTGATTCTCTAGGATCGATTGAAACCTAGCACGATACAAACACTAAACAAAATATCAGGTCTAGAAGCGTAAGATAAAGAAGTGAACCGATCATGCTCCTGTACAGCTTTTGATCTACTTTCTTCCCTTCTTCATCCTTGTCTATCTTCTGAGAACATGACATTGGTATGTCAGTCTTTTTGCATTTTTCCAATCCAAACCTTTTGACAAGATCATTCGCATATTTTTCTTGATGAATGAAAGTTCCTTCCTTCATTTGTTTCACTTGGAGTCCAAGAAAGAATGTTAACTCTCCCATCATACTCATTTCAAATTCATCCTGCATAGACTTAGAAAATTTCTTGCAAAGACTTTCATTAGAGGATCCAAAAATAATGTCATCAACATATATTTGAACAAGTAAAAAGTTTTTGTTTTCCTTTTTGATAAACAAAGTAGTATCTACTTTACCTTTGACAAAACCATTCTGTAATAGAAACTTACTTAGTCTGTCGTACCAAGCTCGAGGTGCTTGCTTTAGACCATACAGAGCCTTTTTCAGTCTAAAGACTGAGTCTGGCTTCTTTGGGTCTTCAAATCCAGGCGGTTGTTCCACATAAACTTCCTCATGGATAAATCCATTTAGGAAAGCACTTTTCACGTCCATTTGGAATAACCTGAAATTTTTGTAACAAGCAAATGCAAGTAATAGACGAATAGCTTCTAACCTTGCAATTGGTGCGTAAGTCTCGTCATAGTCTATTCCTTCTTCTTGCGTATATCCTTTGGCCACGAGTCTTGCTTTGTTTCGTACGACTTTTCCTTTTTCGTTCATCTTGTTCCTGAATACCCATTTGGTTCCAATAACGGTTTTACCTTTTGGTTTAGATGTCAATTCCTAGACATCATTGATGTTGAACTGTCTGAGCTCTTCTTGCATAGCTTCGATCCAGCTTTCATCAGATAAAGCTTCTTCTATGCTTTTTGGTTCAATTTCAGAGATGAGAGCCACAGCACTAGATTCTTCATGCCTTTTTGATCTGGTACGGATTCCTTCATTAAGTTCGCCAATAATAAGATCTTTGGGATGACTGGATTTGTGCTTCCAGTTACTAGTTGATTTGTCAGGTTGATGATCTCTTTCTTTATTTGATTCTCCATGAGCGTCTTGATGATGGACTTCCAGAATTTGAGATGCTTCTTGAGATGTAGACATTTGAAGGTCTAGAGCGGGTTCAGTCTCTTCGTACTGAGTCTGGCTGGATTCATCTTGCACTGAGTCTTGGAATTTGACATTCATTGATTCTTCCACAGACTGGCTTTTCTTGTTGTAGACTTTGCTTGATGTAGAATATCCAAGGAAGATGCCTTCATCTGATCTTTCTTCAAACTTACCAACTCGATCATTTGCATTTTTCAAAATAAAGCATTTGCAACCGAATACATGAAAGTATGAAACAATAGGCTTCTTACCTTTGAACAATTCATAGGGGGTTTTCTCAAGAATAGGTCTTAGAAAGACTCTATTTATAATATAGCAAGCAGTTGAAACAGCTTCAGCCCAAAATCGTGAAGAAATTTTACTTTCAATTAAAAGTGTTCTAGCCATTTCTTGAAGAGATCTATTCTTTCTTTCCACAACTCCATTTTGCTCTGGAGTATACGGAGAGGAAAACATGTGATTAACACCAGATTTATCACAGAATCTCGTAAAATCTTGATTTTCAAATTCACTTCCATGATCTGTTCTTATGCTAGAAATAGCACATCCTTTTTCATTTTGAACCTTTTTAGCAAACTTTTCAAAGTACGAAAAGGTTTCTGATTTATTTGCAAGAAAATATACCCAAGTAAAACGAGAGTAATCATCTACAATTACTAGACAATATTTCTTACCTCCAATGCTCTGGGTTCTTGTTAGTCCGAAGAGATCCATATGAAGCAACTGCAGTATATGATTAGTAGATATATGATTTATTTGCTTAAATGAATTTCTTACCTGCTTTCCCAGAATGCATGGAGTGCATAAGTCAGACTTTTGGTAAGGCAATTTAGGTAGACCTCGAACAAGCTGCTTTGAAGAGATTTTGGCTAATTGCTTCTTGTTGATATGGCCAAGTTTTCTGTGCCATAGAACTGCTTCATCTTGAATTGAGATTAAGCATTGTTCTTCATTTGGCTTTACATCAAGGAGGTAGATGTTTCCATGCCTTCGACCCATGAAAGACTGAGTTGAATCTTTGCTAATTCCAGAACATATGCCTTCTTGAAAGGAGATCTTGTAACCAGTATCACACAATTGGCTAATGCTGAGTAGATTGTAGTTGAGTCCTTCCACTAGAGAGACATTGCTTATTGTGAGATTTCCAATTTTCACAGTTCCGAATCCCACAATACTTCCTTTGCTATTTCCTCCGAATGAAACTTTTCCACCATTTACTTGAATAAGCTTTATGAAACAATTTGAGTCTCCTGTCATGTGTCTTGAGCATCCGCTGTCAAGATACCACTTTACCTTCTTTTTGACAGAGACCTGCATTCAAAAAAGAGTCTCATGCTTTCTTTGGTACCCAAATTTTCTTGGGTCCTTTGGTGTTAGTAAGATGAGTATTATTAGGCCATACTCTCTTAACAGGCTTCCAAACCATAGGACACTCTTTTTCAAAATGATCCTAACTGTTACACTTAGAACACCTTAAAGCATTTCGACCTACAGGCTTTACAAAAACTCTTTTGAAATGATTTTTATAAGCTTCTCTCGATGGTCTTTTCTTAATTCTTTCTTTTACTTTCGGAAAATCAATCAAAGGGATTGTTTCAGCTGTCATACCTAGACCCGACTTATTGAAGTAAGGTCTTTGGATTGAAAGAACTTTTTCAAGTTTTTCGGACCCTATTGAAAATTTCTTTGAAATATTTGATAAATCCGTTTTTAAGAAAGCATTTTCTTTTGAAAGATTGTCTTCACTCTCTTTAAGAGTAGAAACATTCAAGTCTAAATTTTTTACCTTTTCTTCTAAAATGTTTTCCTTTTGTTTTAAAACCGAGTTTTCCTTTTTAAGTTCGGAAATCTTTTTAAGAGAAGTCTTAAGACTAAAACATAACTCATCAATATATTTAGAGACTTTGACAGGGATTTTATAATCACTTACCTCAAATTCACCGTCTCGAGTCGATCCAGTCTGAGTCTGATTGTGCCATCAGACACAGGTTGGCATATTCCTCATCACTCTCTTCACACTCTGTATCGCTCCAAGTCTCGGCTTTGAGAGCTTTTCGAGACTTCTCAGCTTTTCCTCTTTTCTTTTTCAGAAGAGGACAGTTGGGTCTTATGTGTCCCTTCTTTTTACATTCGAAGCAAACTACATCTTTGTTTGGTTCCACATCATCAACAGACTTGGTCTGCTGTCTCTGAAAACTCTGTTTCTTTGGAATGAACCTTCTGCCTTTTCTATTCAGTTTTCTGAATCTTCTTATCATGAGGGCGAGCTCCTCATCATCCATATCATCTTCAAAATCTGCATCATCAGAATCATCATTTGATTTTAGCGCAATAGATTTCTTACCTCTTGGATCTTCGTCTTCATTAATTCGTTCCACTTCGTAAGACTGAAGAGTTCCAATCAGTTCGTCTACAGATAATGGCATGATTCTTTGCGTCTCTCTTATTGAAGTCTTTATATGATTCCAATCCTTGGAGAGTCCACGCAGAAGCTTGTTCACCTTCATGGGATCAGAAATTTTTTGTCCTTGGTTCTCAAGACCATTGACAATATCTGTAAAACGACTAAACATGTCAGTTATAGATTCTCCTGGTTTCATTTTGAAGGATTCATATTGACCAAGAAGAATGTTAATTCTGGTCTCCTTCACTCGATCTGTCCCTTCATAAGTGATATGTAACTGTCCCGAGACTTCTTTTGCCGTAACACAAGAAGATATTCTGTTATATTCAGTTGGTGACAAAGCACAATATAAAGAATAAATTGCTTTAGCATCGAGTGCTTGTCTCTTGTTTATTTCTTCTTGAGACATTCCGCTGGCTTCAACAGTTTCTTTCCCTCTTTCAGAGATTGATGTAGCAGCAGGAGTGATTCCTCTTTCCACAACGTCCCATTCCAGAGGATCCTTTGATCGTAGGAAAGCTTTCATCTTGTTCTTCCAGATGTTGTAATCCTTTCCATCGAAGTAGGGAGGTCTGGTATTGCTTTGGCCCTCCATCAGCCCTGGTGCTAGCATACTAGCCATGGATCTTTTACTCTGAAGTAAAACACTTCAAACAAAGTAAGAACACGAGCTCTGATACCAATTGAAATAGCTAGTACGAGTACCTAGAGGGGGGGTGAATAGGTATAGAAAAAAAATTTCTCGAAGTTTGCACGATATTTAAACAGTTTAGAGGATTTGCAACAATTAAAAATTCAATCGCAAGACTTAATAAGGGAAAGAGAGAATTGAACGCTCGGTTTATAGTGGTTCGGCTTGATTCAAGCCTACGTCCACTCTTCTGCACTGACAGCCGATTGGCTGGATTCCACTATGATCAAAGAGATGTTACAGTGTTGATCTTCCTTGATTTCTAGGTGTAGATGATCTACCACACTCACTCAAGGCGTCACAAAGTATAAACACTCTCTGTGTACAATTTCGCTCGATCTCAACTAACAATCAAGGATCTTCGACTCGGAATTTTTCTATCGATCACTCACTTAAAACAACTAGACGTCTTCCTTTTATACTCCTTCATGCCATCATAGCCGTTGGCACTTACCAAAGGAATTCCTCCAATCTACCCGTTGGACGGAATCAATCAAGAAGATCATCCGAGCTATTTAAGGAATCGATGATAGCCCATCAATCTGTTCGCCCATACAATCAGGATCTCGGTTTCCATGAATAGAATATTCCAAGATTATTTCGTCGACCATCGGATCTTCAATCGATCTTAGATAAGAATTAAAGAATCCGAAATTATTATCCAACCAAAGAATCTATTCCAGAGGATAGGATCGAATCCTCAACCATAAACCTCGGCTTTGGATTTCCTTCGACATTGGATTAGAAAGACTGTCAGTGAGAATAGACTTAAGTCTTGAGTCCTGAGTCTTAAGTCTTGAGTCTTGAGTCTTTTGAGTCTTGAGTCTTGAGTCTTTTGAGTCTTGGGTCTTGAGTCTTGGGAGAACAAAGTCTTCAGACTTTAGACTGACGGTCTCCGAACATCCAGACTTTAGACTGAAAGAAACGTTTTGTCAGCTTCAAAATATTCAGGAAAGATTTTTCCAACAAGTATTACGTAGTTTATATGATTGATCTGCAAGATAACTACAAGGTCGTCAGAGTATGAGTTTTAGTTCCTTTCTTGATCGTTTATCTCATTAGTACTCTCCTTGATCAATAGTAAAGAATGAAATCTTGTCCTTTTTTTTTTTGTCAATTTAAAAACCAGAATGAAAAACTTAATGCTGCATCCGTCCATCTAACAAAAATTCTTCAAAGGTACAATATGTTTGTGAATGTCGTTGCACCTATTTTACCAAAAATTGGAAGTGATTGCTTTTTCAAATAAAATTGAAAATGATTATTGCTTGGTTCTCTTAATAATTGATTTAATTTAACTAGTATGAAAACTATATATGTAATAATCTAAATATAGTCAACATACATTGTCTCTTTCAAAAGAAAATCTTGCATAAAAAATTGTGCTTACATGCACAATAGAAAAGAGAACTTTCTGATTCTGATAGAGAATTGTGACTAATCCAACTAACAAAAAATTAGTGTATTTTATTTTCGAGATTTAAAACACAATGTATTTAATGGCACTTATAATGAATGAAAATATCTAATACATGATTAATATGCTGGCTTTCTATGACATTTTGAATCTTTCTTAACAAGATTTTTTAGGACTATACCTTGTGATATTATGGCTCACATATGTATGATATATTATCGTTATCTCGAGTTTGTGTTGTATACAACACCCATATATGTTGGAAGATTTTAATTTGTTCAAAATGTGATGTTGCCTTTTATGAATAAGAATCATGGATTATAGTGGATATATATATGCAAGGTTCAGCACAAAATTTTCGTTGGTTACTTCTTTTATCCAAGTTCGAGTATTTGACCAAGAAGAAGACGTCTCTTCCTTGTTCAAAATAAAAGTCGCACAAGAAAGACAGAAAAAGGCAGCTATTGTTCAATCCGTACAGCGGACTCCAAAAAGGATCAACAACGAGCCGAACCGACGACTCTTTCCAGGACGCGCGAAAGAGTTTGTTCTTTGGCCAGGCATAGGAACAAGACAAATGTAAATAATTTATACTCCAGGAATAGGAACAAGACACATGTAAATAATTTATACTATGAACTTTACATTCAATTGAGTTATTTATTTATAAAAACTGTTGGTTTGGACTTAATATAAATATAAGAAACACTCGAATATATATGAGCGATTGTAACCCTGATTTTTTTTATTATTAGTGGGTTTTTACTGTTGGCTCTCTCTATGGAGTAAGCACCGACTATCGAATTGAACCATGATCTCTGGTGTCACTCATTTTTCCTAGTTTATATAACTAGTAATTTTGCATTAGCTTAATTGCAAGATCTTGTCAATTTCCGCATTATCAGTTTTCGCATTACTTTTACAACACTAGAGAAAAAGAAATGTATTTTAAAAGAACATTTTGATCAACTAAGTATATCCAATTCTAACGAAGTGTGAAATGGTATAAGTAAGTTACTTAGATCCATAGGACCCAAGCAATTCCACTTTCGTCTAAGGAGAAAAGGCCAAAAATGTTTGGCCCCGGCTGCGTTCATAGTCATCCGGTGCTTGAAAGCATCGCCGCCAGCTTTTCCCTTTATCCCTCCGCCTTGCGTTGCAGGCGGAGGAGAAGACTCTGCATTCCCTAATCCTTAGATGCTCAATAGACATTAGTTTGTCTACATCTTTTGGACCACGAGTCAAAGTTTTGTTTAATGCACATGGGTCATGGAAGGATCACCACAACATATATCTTGTTTTCTCTACGATAAGCAAGCGGCTGCGCCGAAAATCTTACACGAACTAAGCCGACAAATAAAACGACACCATCTCAACTTGCAGTTGTTAAGTTGCCTGTGGTGAGCTCGTTTACCTCGTTTTTCTTCCAAACCCGCCAGAATTCAAAATGGGGCGTGTCCACGAGAAATTAAATCATACATTGCAATCGAATGCTCGAGATAAGAATAATTGCGTGCACGTGGAGTTATATCACTGAGAGTGAACGAAAAGGTTAGTGGCATTGTTGGCCTTTGGATCTGCACAATGTGGTGGACGCGTTGGGGCCGGCTTGCGCGGTAAACACTCCAGAAGGGCCTCAGCAACCAGCGGCTACGACCCAACTCACGCTCAGTCACTAGCTCGATCGAGTCAATGTCTTGACTCTTGATTCGACAAAGTTTTTTTTTATCTATCTTCACTTTATTTTTTGCCAAGATGGAAATTTGTGCTCCACAAGCCGGGCAAGAGCTTAGCTCAGCCAACAACAAAGGGAGAGAGTGAAAGACATACACCTTTTAGGACATACTCTCAATGTTTGGTGTCAATGTCCAAACTTAAATCTTTTTTTTTTTTTTCTGATCATAGTTCAAATCTTTTCCTTGTGTTTTTTGGAGAACACGACCAGTTCCATATAGCAACGACCCAACTCATGGTCACTAACTAACTCAATCAAGTCAATGTAGTGACTCTCGGTTTCCACAAGGCTTTCTTTATCCATCTTCATTGTATCCCTTGTCAGATGGAAATTAATGCTAACTAGGCTGGGCAAGAGTGTAATTCGGTTGACGAAGAGAGAAAAGTATACACCATTAGTACATACCCTCCACAACTAATGTTGATTTTCAAACTTTAATCCTTTTTGTTTATAATAATTCAAATCTTCTCCTATTGTCTCTTGAAGAATAGGACCACAATCCCTCACCGGCTCAATCGAGTCAATGGTGCAACTCTCAATTTCGACAAAACTTTCTTTATCCATCTTTATTTTATTCCTTGTTAGATGGAAATTAGTGTTGTCCAAGCTCGGCAAGAGCTTAATTCGGCCGACAAGGAAGGAAAAGTATACACCTTTTAGTACATGCACTCAATGTTTGATATTGATTTTCAAACTATAATCCTTTTTTCATAATAATTCAAAATCTTCTTCTACCGTTTTTTTAGAACATGACCACAATCACTTATTAGCTCAATCAAGTCAATGCCGTGACTCTCGGTTTTGACAAAGCTTTCATTATTTGTCTTTACTTTATTTCTTATCATATGGAAATTAGTGTCACCAAATCTGGGCAAGAGCTTCATTCGACCGACGAAGAGAGAAAAGTATTCACCTCTTAGTACAAACTCTCGACTTTGATGTTAATTTTCTAACTTTAATCCTTTTTTTCAATAATAATTCAAATGTTTCCTATTATTTCTTTGAAAACGGGCTCACAAATGCTCACCAACTCAATCAAATCAAAGGCATGACTCTTAATTTCGACAAAGCTTTCTTTATCCATCTTCACTTTATTCCTTATCAGATGGAAATTAGTGCTATCTAGGCTAGGGAAAAGCTTAATTCAGTTGACGAAGAGAGAAAAAGATACACATTTTTGTACATACTCTCGACATTTGATATAAATGTTCAAACTTTAATCCTTTTTTTTCATAAAAATCCAAATATTTCCTATTGTTTCTTGGAGAGCGCTTCCTAGCTCAATCGACTCATTGTCGTGACTCTCAGTTTCGACAAAATTTTTCTTTATTTATCTTCACTTTATTCCTTATCAAATGGAAATTAATGCTGTTTAGGCTAGGGAATAACTTAATTCAGCCAACGAGGAGAGAAAAGTATACACCTTCTAGTACATACACTCAACTTTTGTTGTTGCTTTCCAAACTTTGATCCTTTTATTAGATAACAATTCAAAGCTTTCCTTACTATTTCTTGGAGAACACAATCATGATTTCTCACCAGCTCAATCAAGTTAATGTCGTGACTCTCAGTTTCAACAAAACTTTTTTTATCCATCTTCACTTTATTCCTTGTCGGATGAAAAATAGTGTTATCCAAGTTGCGCAAGAACTTAATTTGGCCGACGAAGACAGAAAAGTATGCAACTTTTAGGACATACTCTTGACATTCGACGTTGATGCTCAAATTTTCATCTTTTGTATTTTTTTTTATAATAATTAAAATCTTGTCCTATTGTTTCTTGGTGAGCAGGACCACGATCGCCCACCAGCTCATTCGAGTCATTGTCATGACTCTTGCATTCGACAAAGTTTTCTTTATACATCTTCGCTTCATTCTTTGTTAAATGGAAATTAGTGTTGTCCAGGCTGGGCAATAGTTTAATTTGGCCGAAAAAGAGAGAAAACTATGCACCTTTTAGTACATACTCTTGACGTTTGATGTTGATTTTCAAACTTAAATCCTTTTTTCCGATAATAATTCAAATATTTTCTTATTATTTCTTGGAAAATAGGACCGCGATCGCTTAATAGCTCAATTAAATCAATGACGTGACTCTCAATTATAACAAAGATTTCTTTATCCATCTTTACTTTATTTTTCATTAGATGGAAATTAGTGTTGTCTAGGCTGGGGAAGATCTTAATTCAACTGATGAAAAGAGAAATACATACACCATTAGTGTTGAAGAGAGAAAAACATAAACCTTTTAGTACATACTCTCAATGTTTGATGTTGATGTTCAAACTTTAATTTTTTTTTTTTCAAAATAATTCAAATCTTTCCCATTTTTTCTTGGAGAGTAGGACCTCTATTGCTCACTAGCTTAATCGAGTCAATGTTGTGTCTCTCGGTTTCGACAAAGTTTTGTTTATCCATCTTCACTTTACTCCTTATTAGGTAGAAATTAATGCTATTTAGGCTGGGCAAGAGCTTAATTCGGCCGACGAGAAGAGAAAAGTATATGCCTTCTAGTACATGCATTCAATTTTTGTTATTGCTTTTCAAACTTTAATCATTTTATTTGATAATAATTCATAACTTTTCCTACTATTTCTTGGAGAACACAATCACAATTGCTAACCAGCTCAATCAAGTCAAGGTCTTGACTCTCAGTTTCCAAATAACTTTTTTTTTTTTTATCCATCTTCACTTTATTCCTTGTCAGATGAAAAATAGTGTTGTCCAAGCTGGGCAAAAACTTAATTTGGTCGGCGAAGAGAGAAAAGTATGCAACTTTTAAGGCATACTCTTGACATTCGACTTTGATGTTCAAACTTTCATCTTTTATTTTCTTTATAATAATTCAAATCTTATCCTATTGTTTCTTGGTGAGCAGGATCACAGTCGCTCACCAGCTCAATCAAGTTGTTGTCATGACTCTCGAATTCGACAAAACTTTCTTTATACATCTTCGCTTTATTCCTTGTAAAATGGAAATTAGTGCTGTCTAGGCTGGGCAAGAGCTTAATTTGGCCACAAAAGAGAGAAAAATATGCACCTTTTAGTACATACTCTTGATGTTTGATGTTGATTTTCTAACTTTAATCATTTTTTCCGATAATAATTCAAATATTTTTCTATTATTTCTTGGAAAACAGGACCGCGATCGCTTACTAGCTCAATCAAGTCAATGATGTGACTCTTGATTTTAACCAAGATTTCTTTATCCGTCTTTACTTGATTCCTCTTCAGATAGAAATTAGTGCCGTCTAGGGTGTGGAAGAGCTTAATTCGGCTAATGAAGAGAGAAAAACATACACATTTTCGTGCTGAAGAGAGAAAAACATACACATTTTAGTACATACTCTCAATATTTGATGTTGATGTTCAAACTTTAATCATTTTTTTTTTCAAAATAATTCAAATCTTTCCATTCTTTCTTGGAGAGTAGGACCTCTATTGCTCACTAGCTCAATCGAGTCAATGCCATGCCTCTTGATTTCGACAAAGTTTTGTTTATCCATCTTCACTTTATTTCTTATCAGATAGAAGTTAGTGCTTTCTAGGCTGGGCAAGAGCTTAATTCGGCTAACGAGGAGGGAAAAGTATACGTCTTCTAGTACATGTACTCAACTTTTGTTGTTGCTTTTCAAACTTTAATCATTTTATTCGATAATAATTCAAAGCTTTTCAAACTTTTTCATGGAGAACACAATTACGATTGCGAACTAGCTCAATTGAGTCAATGTCGTGACTCTCAATATCAACAGAAATTTTTTTTATCCATCTTTACTTTATTCCTCATTAGATGAAAAATAGTGTTGTTCAAGCTGCGCAAGAACTTAATTTGACCGATGAAGAGAGAAAAGTATGCAACTTTTAAAGCATACTCTTGACATTTGACGTTGATATTCAAACTTTCATTTCTTGTTTTTTTTTTTTTATAATAATTCAAATCTTGTCCCATTGTTTCTCAGTGAGCAGGACCACAGTCGCTCACTAGCTCAATCGAGTCATTGTCATGACTCTCGAATTCGACAAGGCTTTCTTTATACATCTTCACTTTATTCCTTGTCAAATGGAAATTAGTGCTGTCCAAGCCGGGCAAGAGATTAATTTGGCCAAAAAAGAAAGAAAATTATGCACCTTTTAGTACATACTCTTGACGTTTGATGTTGATTTTTGAACTTTAATCATTTTTTTCCGATAATAATTCAAATATTTTTCCATTATTTTTTGGAAAACAGGACCACGATCACTTACTAGCTCAATCAAGTCAATGATGTGACTCTCAATTTTAACCAAGATTTCTTTATCCATCTTTACTTTATTCCTCTTCAGATGGAAATTAGTGCCGTCTAGGTTGGGAAAGAGCTTAATTCGGCTAATGAAGAGAGAAAAACATGCACCTGCTAGTGCTAAAGAGAGAAAAACATACATATTTTAGTACATACTCTCAATATTTGATGTTAATGTTCCAACTTTAATCATTTTTTTTCAAAATAATTCAAATCTTCCCCATTCTTTCTTGGAGAGTAGGACTTCTATTGCTCACTAGCTCAATCAAGTCAATGTCGTGCCTCTCAATTTCGACAATTTTTTTTTTATCCATCTTCACTTTATTCCTTATCAGATAGAAATTAGTGCTGTCTAGGCTGGGCAACAGCTTAATTCGGCTGACGATGAGAGAAAAGTATACATCTTCTAATACATGTACTCAACTTTTGTTGTTGCTTTTTAAACTTTAATCATTTTATTCGATGATAATTCAAAACTTTTCCTACTTTTTCATGGAGAACACAATCACGATTGCTAACTAGCTCAATTGAGTCAATGTCGTGACTTTCAATATCAACAAAACTTTTTTTTATCCATCTTCACTTTATTCCTTATCAGATGAAAAATAGTGTTTACCAAGCTACGCAAGAACTTAATTTGGCCGACGAAGAGAGAAAAATATGCAACTTTTAAGGCATACTCTTGACATTCGACTTTGATGTTCAAACTTTCATCTTTTGTTTTTTTATAATAATTCAAATCTTGTCCTATTGTTTCTTGGTGAGCAGGACCATAGTCGCTCACCAGCTCAATCAAGTTGTTGTCATGACTCTCGCATTCGATAAAGCTTTCTTTATACATCTTTGCTTTATTCCTTGTCAAATGGAAATTAGTGTTGTTCAAGCTAGGCAAGAGCTTAATTTGGCCAAAAAAGAAACAAAATTATGCACCTTTTAGTACATACTCTTGACGTTTGATGTTGATTTTCGAACTTTAATCCTTTTATTCCGATAATAATTCAAATATTTTTCTATTATTTCTTGGAAAACAGGACCGCGATCGCTTACTAGCTCAATCAAGTCAATGATGTGACTCTTGATTTTAACCAAGATTTCTTTATCCGTTTATACTTGATTCCTCTTCAGATGGAAATTAGTGCCGTCTAGGGTGTGGAAGAGCTTAATTCGGCTAATGAAGAGAGAAAAACATACACATTTTAGTACATACTCTCAATATTTGATGTTGATGTTCAAACTTTAATCATTTTTTTCAAAATAATTCAAATCTTTCCATTCTTTCTTGGAGAGTAGGACCTCTATTGCTCACTAGTTCAATTGAGTTAATGTCGTGCCTCTCAGTTTTGACAAGGTTTTGTTTATCCATCTTCACTTTATTCCTTATCAGATGAAAAATAGTGTTTACCAAGCTGCGCAAGAACTTAATTTGGCCGACGAAGAGAGAAAAGTATGCAACTTTTAAGGCATACTCTTGACATTCGACGTTGATGTTCAAACTTTCATTTTTTGTTTTTTTATAATAATTCAAATCTTGTCCTATTGTTTCTTGGTGAGCAGGACCACAGTGGCTCACCAGCTCAATCGAGTCGTTGCCATGACTCTCGGATTCGACAAAGCTTTCTTTATACATCTTCGTTTTATTCCTTGTCAAATGGAAATTAGTGTTGTTCAAGCTGGGCAAGAGCTTAATTTGGCCAAAAAAGAAACAAAATTATGCACCTTTTAGTACATACTCTTGACGTTTGATGTTGATTTTCGAACTTTAATCATTTTATTCCGATAATAATTCAAATATTTTTCTATTATTTCTTGGAAAACAGGACCGCGATCGCTTACTAGCTCAATCAAGTCAATGATGTGACTCTCGATTTTAACCAAAATTTCTTTATCCATCTTTACTTTATTCCTCTTAAGATGGAAATTAGTGCCGTCTAGGTTGGGGAAGAGCTTAATTCGGCTAATGAAGAGAGAAAAGCATACACATTTTCGTGCTGAAGAGAGAAAAACATACACATTTTAGTACATACTCTCAATATTTGATGTTGATGTTCAAACTTTAATCATTTTTTCAAAATAATTCAAATCTTTCCATTCTTTCTTGGAGAGTAGGACCTCTATTGCTCACTAACTCAATCGAGTTAATGTCGTGCCTCTCGGTTTCGACAAAGTTTTGTTTATCCATCTTCACTTTATTTCTTATCAGATAGAAGTTAGTGCTGTCTAGGCTGGCAAGAGCTTAATTCGGCTAACGAGGAGAGAAAAGTATATGTCTTCTAGTCAATGTACTCAACTTTTGTTGTTGCTTTTCAAACTTTAATCATTTTTTTGATAATAATGCAAAGCTTTTCCTACTTTTTTATGGAGAACACAATTACGATTGCGAACTAGCTCAATTGAGTCAATGCCGTGACTCTCAATATTAACAGAACTTTTTTTTATCCATCTTCACTTTATTCCTCATCAGATGAAAAATAGTGCTGTCCAGGCTGTGCAAGAAGAGAAAAGTATGCAACTTTTAAGGCATACTCTTGACATTCGACGTTGATGTTCAAACTTTCATTTTTTGTTTTTTTTTTTTATAATAATTCAAATCTTGTCCTATCGTTTCTTGGTGAGCAGGACCACAGTTGCTCACCAGCTCAATCGAGTCATTGCCATGACTCTCAGATTCGACAAAGCTTTCTTTATACATCTTCGTTTTATTCCTTGTCAAATGGAAATTAGTGCTACCCAGGCTGGGCAAGAGCTTAATTCGGTTGACGATGAGAGAAAAGTATACATCTTCTAGTACATGTACTCAACTTTTGTTGTTGATTCTCAAACTTTAATCATTTTATTCGATAACAATTCAAAACTTTTCCTACTTTTCATGGAGAACACAATCACGATTGCTCACCAACTCAATTAAGTCACTCTTAATATTAACAAAACTTTTTTTTATCCATCTTCACTTTTTTTTTTTTTTTGGGTAAAAGGTAAGTCACTTTTTTTATCCATCTTCACTTTATTCCTTGTCAAATGAAAAATAGTGCTATCCAAGCTACGCAAGAACTTAATTTTCTTGATGAAGAGAGAAAATTATACAACTTTTAAGGCATACTCTTGACATTCGACGTTGATGTTCAAACTTTCATCTTTTTTTTTTTAATAATAATTCAAATCTTGTCCTATTGTTTCTTGGTGAGCAAGACCACAGTCGCTCACCAGCTCAATCGAGTTGTTGTCCTGACTCTCGGATTCGACAAAGCTTTCTTTATACATCTTTGCTTTATTCCTTGTCAAATGGAAATTAGTGCTGTCCAGGCTGGGCAAGAGGTTAATTTGGCCAAAAAAGAGAGAAAAGTATTGTTGACACCTAAAAAAAAAAAAATTATTGCGTGTGGATTATCTATGTGTTTAATATAGTTTTTTTTTTAATGGAATATGTTTTTCCTAAAAAAAATAAGAAGCAAGTTGGGGCCGATGATCTGAATGTGACTAGCCAAGCCCAGGAGATCATATTGTAATTAAAATAGCAAGTTGGGGCCAAAATGCAATTTCTAAAAGTTGAGGGACCAATTTGCAAAATTTGCAAAATTTTGCCCGAACCCTTAAATCATTATCTTGGCCCCCAATTGAGTTGAAATTGATCTTGGGTTAGGTCTAATTAATCGAATCAGGCAAAAATGACCTAATTGCATTGAATTTGGCATTTTCGGGCAAGAAAATGGCCAATTTTGAGGGACTTTCTTGCAAAATTGGGTGGAAACAATTGCGAAAAATGGTCAAGATCTTAAACTACTATACATGAGCTTTCTAATTGATCAAAAAACGCAGCCAAATTAGTGGATTAAAGCACTCAAATCAGCAGCCAAAACTCAGTCCACGAGTTGGTTTTAATTCGGAGTTGTTGAGTAAACAATTTGGTGGCCCCACCATATTCTTCTCAGCTACCCAATCAGCCCGATCTTTGCACGTGATGGAAGATCGTATATAGTAGTACAAGTGGACAAAAATTGGCCAGGGATAAGCTGCTAACAGCACTAGAAAATCGTAGCAAAATCTGCACACTCAACAGCTGTAGAATTGAAAAAAAATTGTCTAAGTCAGAGAGTGGGTGAAGTAGCCCTGTTGACAGGCTTGGTAGGTAGACAAAAGGCTGACCCAAAATCCTCTAATTCATGGGATAAGATCTATGAAATGAGCTCTTTCTAGGACGAGAGGAAAGAGACGAGAGAGAGACGAGAGAGCTCGGAATCGATCCCCAAAGAAGCCCTCAGAAGCAACTCCAGAAAAGAGAGACCCAGAAATTCCAAACCGACCTAGAGAGAGAAAAGTGAGATTTTCACACAACTGTGGCCAAAATTAGCTAAAACCTTCAACTAGAGAGTGAAACTTCATTCAAAGATCTTTCCAACCACAGGTTGCACGTCCCAAATGGAGATCGGGAAGGCCTCCTAAAGCCACCTGAAAACCACCCTCCTAGCGGCCCAAGGGAGTCCTAAGATTTTTCTTAAGTGTTAAGCCCAGTTGGTCACGAGTGAGGAAAAGCAAGTGTTTTTGAGAAAAGGGAGAGACAAATGAGGAAATTCATGAGTTACGAGCCAAACTATAATACATATAGTTTGGGTTGGCTTTGATTTGGCCAACAAAAGAGGTTCTAAAGCCTAATTTTGGAGGTTAACGAAAACCTTTGTTGTTAGCTTTTTCTTCTGCAGATCTCACTTTCAGTTTGAATGAGCCATTTTCCACGTGCCCCCTGGAGGATAATTTCTCATTTCCTCGACCAGGAGTCACTTGAAAACGAAACTAGGAAGAAAGGTAAGCATCTTAGATGTATTTTTGTTTGAGTTCGAACATGTTTTGATCACAAAAATCAAGAGGAAAACTAGTCCGGAGACCTAATTTTCGAAGTTGAAATATTTCCAAGTGTTTAAAGTCTCTCCAATACCCCTACATGCTTGACTTGTTCCTCCCCTTTGCATGCGTTTTTTGTCGTTGTGACTTTGATGAATGTTATATGAGGGTATAAATAATGCATAGGACAACCCGATTTAGTCTTTAAATCTCCTTGTGAACCATGAAACCGCCCATAATGTGAGCCAAAAACCAAGCCACTCCACATTGAGACATGGTTGGTCAGCATAGATCATGCATGTATGCTTCTTGAAGAGTTCGTTTTGATGCATCTGGTTAATCGTTTTCGGTGATGTTTATTGCATTTGAAAGTAAATGTTACCTATTTTCATCTAGATGGAGTGGTATTTCATATAAATGTTGCATGTGATGGCTGTCGAGGCTTCAATCTAAGCATATGATATGTCTGTTTGACTTGGGTTCAAAATCAGATTTGTAAAACGACCCCAACCCGCATATTGAAGGTCGTTTTCAGCTTGCTTCTTGCGTGTTCTAGGCTGTGATCTCTAGCTAAACCTGTTCTTTGCATGTAATAGTATATCCATGATACTTTTCTTTCACATGAGATTGCTTATGGGTCGAAATTGACGGCCATGAACATAGCCCGAAGAAGCTGTTTTGAAGAGATTTGGTGTAAGCTAAGTACTCGATAAAATGCCGGAAACAAGTTTTGATTTTGAAAGGGTCGATGTGAGTTCGATTATTGTGATAATCATGTGCTGTTTTGTTCAATGTTAGCATATTTCGGTTTAGGGAATTAATTTTAAATAAAAAATTATAAAAATGATGCATGATATCAAATTATGATAGAAATGACATCTAGGAAATTTTCCTAATTTTAAAAGGTCATTTTCTTAATTTAATGATATTTTGGTATTTTATAACCATTTTTTGTAAATAATCTATTTTGCGTAGATGAAAATTAATTAGAGTAATTTCATGTATAGTTAACTTCTCATTTTGCTCACGGGGGTCCTTTTTCCGGGGCGTGATAACAAGGCCATGTAATATTATTTGCCCGACTTGTATTGGGTCTTTCTTTTCCGCATTACTTTCAAGTCATTTCAATTTCTTGGATTTTATTTACCGCATCGCTTTTCAATAATTTGAGTGTAAATTTCTCTTCTAAATCATGTTAGGATTAGTCTAGAGATTAAAAAAAAAAAAACCTATAAAAACATTTACATGAACACTTAGTGGTTTCATAAAGATTATAATTGGTAATCAAGAATGTATGGCCATTTAGATAAATAACCTTCCAAGTTAGTGATACCACAAAGGCACTAATAGAAACATTAGCATAAACAAGTCCACGTTCTTAGAAATCTCTGGTTGCGTAGGAATCGAGACTACACTCCCGTGTCTCGACTGGTTTTTAGCGGACCTTAATAGGCTAGTGGCGACTCTTAGAAATATTTAAGTTGTTAAGAACTAAAAAAAAAAAAAAAATCCAACGTCGCGCGAGATATAGGCTTGGGAGAGCCCTCACCTAATTTAGGGCCATTGGTCCGCTTCTTTAGGCAGATACCCCTAAACCCTCTTCCTTTTCCCTCGGATGAAAAAAAAAAAAAAAGGAGGTCGTGACAAGTATGCACCTTTTAGTACATACTCTTAACGTTTGTTGTTGATTTTTGAACTTTAATCCTTTTTTCTGATAATAATTCAAATAATTTTCTATTATTTCTTGGAAAACAGGACCGCGATCGCTTACTAGCTCAATTAAGTCAATAATGTGACTCTTGATTTTAATCAAGATTTATTTATCCATCTTTACTTTATTCCTCATCAGATGGAAATTAGTGTTGTCTAGGCTGGGGAAGATCTTAATTCAGCTAATGAAGAGAGAAAAGCATACACATTTTAGTACAAACTCTTAATATTTGATGTTGATGTTCAAACTTTAATCATTTTTTCCAAAATAATTCAAGTCTTTCCCATTTTTTCTTGGAGAGTAGGACATCTATTGCTCACTAGCTCAATCGAGTCAATGTCGTGCCTCTCAGTTTCGACAAAGTTTTGTTTATCCATCTTTACTTTATTCCATATCAGATAGAAATTAATGTTGTCTAGGCTGGGCAAGAGCTTAATTCAGCTGATGAGGAGAGAAAAGTATACGTCTTCTAGTACATGTACTCAACTTTTGTTGTTGCTTTTCAAACTTTAATCATTTTATTCGATAATAATTCACAGCTTTTCCTACTTTTTCATGGAGAACACAATCACAATTGTTAACCAGCTCAATTGAGTCAATGCCATGACTCTCAATATCAACAAAAAAAAAATTTTATCCATCTTCACTTTATTCCTTGTCAGATGAAAAATAGTGTTGTCCAAATTGCGCAAGAACTTAATTTGGCCGACGAAGAGAGAAAAGTATGTAACTTTTAAGGCATACTCTTGACATTCAACGTTGATGTTCAAACTTTCATCTTTTGTTTTTTTTTTTTAATAATAATTCAAATCTTGTCCTATTATTTCTTGGTGAGCAAGACCACAGCTGCTCACCAGCTCAATCGAGTCGTTGTCATGACTCTCGGATTTGACAAAGCTTTATTTATACGTCTTCGCTTTATTCCTTGTCAAATGGAAATTAGTGCTGTTTAGGCTGGGCAAGAGATTAATTTAGACAAAAAAGAGAGAAAAGTGTGCACCTTTTAGTATATACTCCTGACGTTTGTTGTTGATTTTCGAACTTTAATCCTTTTGTCCGATAATAATTCAAATATTTTTCTATTATTTCTTAGAAAACAGGACCGCGATCGCTTACTAGCTCAATTAAGTCAATAATGTGACTCTCGATTTTAACCAAGATTTATTTATCCATCTTTACTTTATTCCTCATCAGATGGAAATTAGTGTTGTCTAGGCTGGGGAGGATCTTAATTCGGCTGATGAAGAGAGAAAAACATGCACCTTTTAGTACTGAAGAGAGAAAAACATACACCTTTTAATACATACTCTCAATATTTGATGTTGATGTTCCAACTTTAATCATTTTTTTGAAAATAATTCAAATCTTTCCCATTCTTTCTTGGAGAGCAGGACCGCTAGTGCTCACTAGCTCAATCGAGTCATTGTTGTGCCTCTCGGTTTCGACAAAGTTTTATTTATCTATCTTCACTTTATTCCTTATTAGATAAAAATTAGTGCTGCCTATGCTAGGCAAGAGCTTGATTCGGCCAACAAGAAGAGAAAAGTATACGCCTTCTAGTACATGCACTCAACTTTTGTTGTTGCTTCTCGAACTTTAATCATTTTATTCGATAATAATTCAAAGCTTTTCCTACTATTTCTTGGAGAACACAATCACGATTTTTAACCAGCTCAATTGAGTTAATGTCGTCACTCTCAATTTCAACGAAACTTTTTTATCTATCTTCACTTTATTCCTTGTCAGATGAAAAATAGTGTTGTCCAAGTTGGGTAAGAACTTACTTTGGCCGACGAAGAGAGAAAAGTATGCAATTTTTAGGACATACTCTTGACATTCGACATTGATGTTCAAACTGTCATCTTTTGTTTTTTTTTTTTTATAATAATTCAAATCTTATCCTATTGTTTCTTGGTGAGCAAGACCACAATCACTCACAGGCTCAATCAAGTTGTTGTCATGACTCTTAGATTCGACAAAACTTTCTTTATACATCGTCGCTTCATTCTCTATCAAATGAAAATTAGTGCTGTCCAAGCTGGGTAAGAGCTTAATTTTGCCAAAAAATTAAAGAAATTATACACATTTTAGTACATACTCTTGACGTTTGATGTTGATTTTCAAACTTAAATCCCTTTCTTCAATAATAATTCAAATATTTTCGTATTATTTCTTGGAAAATAGGATTACAATCGCTTAATAGCTCAATCAAATCAATGATATGACTCTCGATTTTAACAAAGATTTATTTATCAATCTTTACTTTATTCCTCATCGGATGGAAATTAGTGCTGTCTAGGTTGGGGAAGATCTTAATTCAACTGATGAAGAGAGAAAACAACATACACTTTTTAGTGCTAAATAGAGAAAAGCATACATCTTTTAGTACATACTCTCAACGTTTGATGTTGATGTTCAAACTTTAATCCTTTTTTCAAATAATTCAAATATTTCCCTTTCTTTCTTGGAGAGTAGGACTGCTCATGCTCGCTAGCTCAATTGTGTTAATGTCGTGCCTCTCGGTTTCGACAAAGCTTTTTTTTATCCATCTTCACTTTATTCCTTATAAGATAGAAATTAGTGTTGTCTAGACTGGGCAAGAGCTTAATTCGGCTGACGAGGAGAGAAAAGTATACGCCCTCTAGTACATGCACTCAACTTTTGTTGTTGCTTTTCAAACTTTAATCCTTTTATTCGATAATAATTCAAAGTTTTTCCTACTATTTCTTGGAGAACACAATCACGATTGCTAACTAGCTCAATCAAGTCAATGTCTTGACTCTTAGTTTCAACAAAACTTTTTTTATCCATCTTCACTTTATTCATTGTCAGATGAAAAATTGTGTTGTCCAAGTTGGGCTAGAACTTAATTTGGTCGATGAAGAGAGAAAAGTATGCAACTTTTAAGGCATACTCTTGACATTCGACGTTGATGTTCAAACTTTCATCTTTTGTTTTTTTATAATAATTCAAATCTTGTCCTATTGTTTCTTGGTGAGCAGGACCACAGTCGCTCACCAGCTCAATCAAGTTGTTATCATGACTCTTGAATTCGACAGAGATTTCTTTATATATCTTCGCTTTATTCCTTGTCAAATAGAAATTAGTGTTGTCCAGGCTAGGCAAGAGCTTTATTTGGCCAAAAAAGAGAGAAGATTATGCACCTTTTAGTACATATTCTTGACGTTTGATGTTGATTTTCGAACTTTAAATCCTTTTTTCCCGATAATAATTCAAATATTTTCCTATTATTTCTTGGAAAAACAGGACCATGATCGCTTACTAGCTCAATCAAGTCAATGATGTGACTCTTGATTTTAACCAAGATTTCTTTATCTGTCTTTACTTTATTCCTCATGAGATGGAAATTAGTGCCGTTTAGGCTAGGGAAGAACTTAATTCAGCTAATGAAGAGAGAAAAACATACACCTTTTAATGCTAAAGAGATAATGCTAAAGAGAGAAAAACATATACATTTTAGTACATACTCTCAATGTTTGATGTTGATGTTCAGACTTTAATCATTTTTTTCAAAATAATTCAAATTTTTCCCATTCTTTCTTGGATTTTTCCCATTCTTTCTTGGAGAGTAAGACCTCTATTGCTCACTAGCTCGATCGAGTCAATGTCGTGCCTCTCAGTTTCAACAAAGTTTTGTTTATACATCTTCACTTTATTCATTTTCAAATGGAAATTAGTGCCGTTCAGGCTGGGCAAGAGCTTAATTTGGCCGAAAAAGAGAGAAAAGTATGCACATTTTAGTGCATACTCTTGACGTTTGTTGTTGATTTTCAAACTTAAATCATTTTTTCCAATAATAATTCAAATATTTTCCTATTATTTTTTGGAAAACAGGACCACGATCGCTTAATAGCTCAATCAAATCAATGATATGACTCTTGATTTAACAAAGATTTCTTTATCCATCTTTCCTCATCATATGGAAATTAGTACTGTCTCGATTGGGGAAGATCTTAATTCAGCTAATGAAGAGCGAAAAACATACACATTTTAGTGTTGAAGAGAGCAAAACATACACTTTTTAGTACATACTCTTAACGTTTGATGTTGATGTTCAAACTTTAATCTTTTTTCCATAATAATTCAAATATTTCCTATTCTTTCTTGGAGAGCAGGACCGCTAGTGCTCATTAGCTCAATTGAGTTAATGTCGTGCTTCTCGGTTTCGACAAAGTTTTGTCTAACATATTGCTTGCCCCAAAACTAACAAATTGCGGCAAAATTAATTATATTTCACCTCTCAATTAAGGAATTGGGGCGTAATTTAGTTTGACTAGATTCAGCTTGGGCAGAAATCTTGATACAGTTAGACGATGTTGTGCAACATGGGAATTAATTAAAAATTATTATTTTTAAATTATTGTGCTTTGAAAACCACCAATTCGCAGCATTATTTTGGGCAACATATCTTACTAGATTGCCCATGCATTAAAGACTAATCGAAACCCAGAACACGTTGGTCTAGTGGTATCTTTCTAGTTCAAGAGGTTTCAAATCCTTTTACTTGGGCTGGACTAGGCTGTACTGGGCTGGACTGGGCTGGGGACTCATCTCATTAAACAAATCGAAAAAATATATATATAATTTAAGTGAGAAGCCCTAAAACATATTCGTCCTATTTATTGGCCGCAGCCCTCACATGAGGCTCTCGAGTAGATTATTTTTAAGAGTGATAAATCACGTTAAATTCTTCTAATTGAAGTAGATTTATTTTGTTTCGTATGTTGTGCTTAAGTGACAATACAATACTCACATATTCCTAGTTAACTGGATTTTGGGGCAAAAAAAATATGCATTGCATTGATATGGTTGATTCTAAGTCCATTATAGTGCGACTTTTCCATATATATATATATTTGGTAAGAACGACTTGTCCATATTTTACAATAAAATTAATGAAAAATTCATTAGCATGAATTTGGCAATGTCATATAACTAATTTTGTTTATGAAAATGCTTTCTATAAATAATAGTGTCCTTGTATTGTTTATCATCCTGCAGTTTTTGAGCACTAGCTTTCATTTGATTCAGAACTTAGAGGGTAGTATCCAGGCTCAAAGTTTTAGAACTGGCGTCAAACATGGTTCATAGCAGAGCCAATAGTCATTCTTTTGAACTGATAGCACAAGTAATCTACATACTCCCAATATGAATCCCTCCATTGCTTTCATTTTTTATTCAGAATAATCACTTAAATACGAAAATGAATTTTGCTGATGGACGCAATCTCAATTTGGCCATTAGACAGGTTTAATAACTAGGGACGATCTCTGCATATTCTCATTTAAGTCGAAAATTTCCAGGACAATGCTGCTGCAGATTTGTTTCGACACATAATGAATGCGGCTCATTGACGAACCGCGGGTAATGGAGAGAGAGGGCAATCAAGCTTCACAGTGGAGCTAATGGCAGCATCCTCCAGCTGTAATCTTGATATCCTTGGCTCCTTATCAACCCAATCCCTCCTCTAAATACATATGTTGCTGCAGAAAGCTCGCTAGTCTTCATACTCGGTCTCTTCATCGTCACCTTCGTTGTTTTCTGCAATGGGTCTATCCCTCCACGTTCTCTTAGTCCTCTTCCGTTTCTTCTCTATCTTCTTCCTCGTGTATGTCTTCTTTAACTGGCCACGGTTCCTTCGTTACATCAAAGTGACAGGAGTAGGGGGGTGGCGGCGCCCTTTCCTCCTAGCGGACTTTGCCACGGTTTCTTCACCACATTAACAATACATATGGTACTTTCACGCTTTTCGTGATTAAATCCTTGTATTTTTAATTTATCTAATCGAGTCTTTCTAGTTACAGAAATTTTGTAATCAAGCTTTTTAGATAGCAAATCCTGTCAAATCTAGCTGACTTGTAGGATTCGGGAAACTGCGATCGTCCTTGCTAAGCATCTTGTCATCTACAAAGGAAAATAGTGGTATTAATCAAGCTATGTTCAGGCATGAGATACAACATTTTCTTCAAAAGTTAGGTGATCCTTTTGTCTCGGTTCCTTTATATCTCCTCGTTTGCCGATGGCTTGCCCCACTTTGTTACCTGTCAGTGGCGTGCATGAAGTTTTAAGAGCGAACACTTCTTAACACTCTTGGAGATGACATCATGCCCAATCGATATAAGATTAGCCCCCACATTGACTCTGTCTACCTCTGTAATTTTCTTTCTCAGGGGCACATGTGGAGCTGATTGGTCTCTGCCATGCTATTGGGTTTATGTAATCTACATTAAGTACAACATCATACGTTAGCATATGAATGAATAGAGTGGAGTTAGAACAAATGGGACCTGATGGTAATCCTCCTTATTAAATCGTATCTCAAAGGTGTGAATATTTCAAGGCAGTTATAAAATTCAGGGCTTTATTCCTCCACTAGATCATTGGAATTTGTCTTGCCACCTCATGTGCATTATGAAGTCATGAGTTTTTATATTTTATTTTTTGAGATGTATTGAAATTTTTGACTTCATCAAATTTTGGAGGGATTGTGCAGAAGCCCAGCCTTCAAAGAGAATTGATCATAGGGCAAATTTGATGTGCTTTCACATGCCCTCAAAACATGAAAATTTCTCATGAACTTGCAATTTACTGAAAAGAACGAGTTACATTATTGAAAATGAGAAATCGAAATCTAAGAAAGTAGGAAAGACTCCTATGTAGAGGAATATGCAGAGAATTAAACATGCCCCTACTCTAGGCAATTCGAACTCATTCTATCATCCAAATCCTCATCAATGACAATGCTAGTATCATTGGTTGCTTGGACATTTTTATCACCTTCAGCTTTGCCAGTCGAATTAACATTAGTGGCCTTTACCCGGTTCATTGGGTTTGACCTTGGAGGAGGACGTAGAGTCGCAAAGACCTTCTGATATAGCTAGTATGAACACCTAGAGGGGGATGAATAGGTGTATAAAATAAACCTTGGCAAATATATGCGGAATAAAATAAACTTCAAACAAAGGAGTTAAGAAAGAGAATAAGAACACAAGATTTATAATGGTTCGGCTTAATCCAAGCCTACGTCCACTCTCCCACGCTAACAGCCTTCTTGGCTGGATTCCACTATGCAATCAACAAGAGATTACAACTTCGAGTGCAAACACTTAGTAGTAGATCACACTATCTCACTAAGTCACTCTTTTGGTATTTCTCTCACGATCACAAATGTTTAAGCTCTCAAAAGACAAGTATATGAACAAAGATCGCTCGGACTTTGGAATTATAAATTCTACGCTCCGTCTCTTACTTGCTCATTGGTCCATGATCTCCTTAAATACTCCTCCACTTCCAAACTACCCGTTGGACAGTATCCCGGAGAATCGTCTTCCAATATACCCATTGGACAGCTCTGTATCTAGAAGATTTGGTAGCCGTTGAGTGACAAAGGTAGAATCCCAAATTGATTCCGATCGCCCATACAAACGAAATCTTGGTTTCCATAAGTAAAGCTTCTTCGTGTAGAAAGTTCTTATCTTCAAGATCCAATCGTCAATCAATTAGATTGAATCAATCAAATCAATCTTGATGTGGAATCCAAACCAGATCACTAGCCGTTATATGATTGGGCTTGAGTTACGATTCATCGAATCTGAATATAAAGTCTGAGTCTGTAGACTTTACAATATGGGTCTGTAGACTTTACAATTTGAGTCTGTAGACTTTACAATCTGGGTCTGAACATATCTGCTTCTGAACAGATTTAGCTTTAAGGTCTGTACCCAGTTCAGCTTCAGCATAGAGTCTATCTTCTGGTTCATCATTCACGTTTAGTCTGAAATTAGTCAGAGTTGATAGATTTCTGATATAGAACAGATTTTAACACTAAAGTCTGGCAGTCTTCAGACTTTGACACAGAAGTCTAGAAATCTTCAAAATATACTCTGGATATATGTTACGTTCAGTCTTCTGGCCGTCTTCTGACTTTGATAAAATCTTTTACATGTTCTATCATCTGCATGGTCTATTACTCAACTATCAAACATGTTAGTAGCCTTTGATTTATTTTGTCATCTTCAAAACATCATAAGGGATTTCCCTAACAATCTCCCCCTTTTTGATGATGACAAAACAATATCTGAATATGCAGATTTGTAAACATACTTTTAAATCAAAGAATATCAGAAGATAACAAATAGATTGAGCATAAGAATATATAGAAAAATGATCGCAGCTCAATATTATGCAATAAATAATATCAACCAATCAGCACATATGCATATTCATATCTTCCCCCCCTTTTTGTCATAATCAAAAAGCGATAACAATAGATTCACGTAGAGAATGATAATCAATATCTTGCATGAATCACAATTTCCAAAAATCAGCTTTTTTTTTTTATCAACTATTAAAGATATGCAATATAGCTCACTTCGATTATATCAGCAAATATCCAATAAAAATCACGGATACATCATAAATTTTACGTACCATTTTTTGTCATAATAAAATGATAATATCAATAAGAGATTTATTAATGACAAAATGTAATAAAAGATGCACTAACCGGATTTTATAGATCTTAACAATTCTGACATATCTACCTTCCTTCTTTTCATAACAAGATCACGATCAATCAAAAAAGATTTTTCCATAATTGATCAAAGCTCCTCCTCAATTTGTTGCCTTTTTTATATGATCACGATTCTTTTCCTTTTCTTTTGGATTTGCTTTCTCCCCCAATTGTCGCAGGAGCTATTTTCTGATTGCACCAAAATTTGCGTAGATTCGCAATCATCATTCCCTTAAAGAATTTCCTGCAATCAACTCATTTTCCTTTTTGGTATCCATCAATTTGGATCATTCCTTGACGTTAGAGTAAAATAGAAAATCTCCATAATCCAATATTCTTTCTTAATTCATCGTAACAAAGTATTCAAAGAAAGAATATTATGCACAATGATATTTTGAAAAATAAATTCTCACTTAGTCAAAGCACAATAAAATCAGGGAGAATGAAATCTTTGAATATCTAAGAATATCTTGCATCATCACATAAAATAGATTTTCACTTTGCAAAATATGATTATATCTGAGAGTATAAAATTAGACAAAATAATCTGAATTATCTCAAATAATCACACGTACTAAATCAAATCTTAACTCACAAATCACAAAAACAAATCATACGATTCTTTCTTCCATAAAGCAAAATATGATCATTATAAAATCTCAATCAACCAAGGATATATCGAATATCAAGCATAATGAGAATTATTGCCCAAATCAAATTGAGAATAAAAATTCCTTACCAAATCCTCTTTCTTCTTTCTTTTTTATATCCTGCAAAAATAACTTATCTTTTCTTTGGTACCCATTTTTTCTTGGGTCCATGAGAGTTAGCAGAATATGTTGCTTTTATCCAATTTTTCTTAATAGATCTCCAGACTTGAGAAAGATCTTGTTGCCTAAGTCGAGAATCCTCCTCGATTTCCTCATCAGATTCTGAGTCTGTATCCAAGTCAGACTTTGATTCTGATTCTGTGTTTGAATCAGACTCAGATTTTGAATGTGCCATCAAGCATATATTTTCTTGATCATCATCTTCTTTCATGATTCTTTTATGGCCATTATGCTTGTATTGACTTCTTCCATCGAATTTCCTTCATTTTCTACTCAGTTTTTTAAATTTCTCGACCATAAAGGCAAGTTCTTCATCATCCATGTCATTTTCTAAGTCTGTGTCTTCCGAGTTTGTTTCATCAAAAACAGCATTAGATATTAAAGCAATGGACTTCTTACCTTCGGGATCTTCATCATTGAGTTGTTCCACTTCATAGGATTGAAGAGTGCCGATCAATTCATCAACGGAGAGTGGCATAATCCTCTGAGTCTCCCGGATTGAGGTCTTGACATGATTCCAATCTTTTGAGAGACCTCGCAAGAGTTTGTTGACCTTCATCGGGGTAGAAATTTGCTGACCTTGATATGCTAAACCATTTACAATTTCTGTAAAATGGCTAAACATATCTCCAATCGACTCTCCTTGCTTCATCTTGAAGGATTCATATTTGCCGAGTAGAAAGTTTACTTTTGTCTCTCTTACACGATCAGTCCCTTCATATGTAACATGAAGTCTATCCCAAACTTCTTTTGTTGTTTCACATGAAGAGATTCTGTTATATTCAGCAGGAGATAAAGCGCAATATAAAGAATAAATTGCTTTCGCATCAAAAAGATTCTCTTTTGGACATCTCCGTCCGAGACATAGGAGCGGGGGGTTTTGTTTCTTTGTCTTTGCCATTCTTATTTGATGTAGACGCAGCAATGGGGTTGATTCCTCTTTCCACAACATCCCATTGTAAGAGATCTCTGGATCTTAGGAATGCTTTCATTTTGTTCTTCCATACGTCGTATTCATTTCCATCAAAATATGGTGGCCTTATGTTGCTTTGCCATTCCATAAGTCCTGGTGCCAACATACTAGCCATAAAGAATCTTTAGCTCAAAAGTAAAAACACTTTTATAAACCGAGCACTTGGCTCTGATACCAATTGATATAGCTAGTATGAACACCTAGAGGGGGATGAATAGGTGTATAAAATAAACCTTGGCAAATATATGCGGAATAAAATAAACTTCAAACAAAGGAGTTAAGGAAGAGAATAAGAACACAAGATTTATAGTGGTTCGGCTTAATCCAAGCCTACGTCCACTCTCCCACGCTAACAGCCTTCTTGGCTGGATTCCACTATGCAATCAACAAGAGATTACAACTTCAAGTGCAAATACTTAGTAGTTGAAATAGCTAGTACGAGTACCTAGAGGGGGTGAATAGGTATAGAAAAAATTTCTCGAAGCTTGCACGATATTTAAACAGTTAGAGGATTTGCAACAGTTAAAAATTCAATCGCAAGACTGAGTAAGGGAAAGAGAGAATTGAACACTCGGTTTATAGTGGTTCGGCTTGATTCAAGCCTACGTCCACTCTTCTGCACTGACAGCCGATTGGCTGGATTCCACTATGATCAAAGAGATGTTACAGTGTTGATCTTCCTTGATTTCTAGGTGTAGATGATCTACCACTCACTCAAGGCGTCACCAAGTATAAACACTCTATGTATACAATTTCGCTCGAACAGTCTCAACTAATAATCAAGGATCTTCAGACTCTGGAATTTTTCTATCGATCACTCACTCAAATCAACTAGAACGTCTTCCTTTTATACTCCTTTATGCCATCATAGCCGTTGGCACTTACCAAAGGAATTCCTCCAATCTACCCGTTGGACGGAATCAATCAAGAAGATCATCCGAGCTATTTAAGGAATTTGATGATAGCCCATCAATCCTGTTCGCCCATACAATCAGGATCTCGGTTTCCAAGAATAGAATATTCCAAGATTATTTCGTCGACCATCGGATCTTCAATCGATCTTAGATAAGAATTAAAGAATCCGAAATGATTATCCAACCAAAGAATCTATTCCAGAGGATAGGATCGAATCCTCAACCATAAACCTCGGCTTTGGATTTCCTTCGTCACTGGATTAGAAAGACTGTCAGTGAGAATAGACTTAAGTCTTGAGTCCTGAGTCTTAAGTCTTGAGTCTTGAGTCTTGAGTCTTGGGTCTTGAGTCTTGGGAGAACAAAGTCTTCAGACTTTAAACTGACGATCTCCGAACATCCAGACTTTAGACTGAAAGAAACGTTTTGTCAGCTTCAAAATATTCTGGAAAGATTTCTCCAACAATCTCCCCCTTTTTGATGGTGACAAAACTTTCTTGAAGATTTGAACAACTTTGACCTGCAAAACATTTCTCAAGCTATATGGCTAACTCATAAAGATTAATGAAACAACCAGACTCTGCATCCACAGAAAATTGGTTAGTCTTTCATGAGAAACACCATATAACAACACTTGAATAAATGCAACCAGTCAAGCATCATAATCCACAGCCAATTCAGTCAAATTCACACCCAAGTTCAAGTTCTCAAGTCATACTAAAAAATAAACATAACCACAAAGGTCAAAGTTTAAAAAATGAAAGTTCAAATTGTGAAGGTTCAAATTGGTTCTCCCCCTTTTTGTCAGCATTGAAAAGGGTGAGAAAGGAGTCATGTCTGCTTGGGAATGCGCACGATCTGGAAATCCCCAATGGACTGGACTACTCCTTCGAGCTTCTTCAGGTCTTCTCGCAGACGAGCTACCTCTTCTCCCTTGGCATTGGCTTGAAGTTGCAGAGCGAGGTCTTTGAATTTATCTTCCAGAGAGACCGAAGATGCTTGTCCAGCATGCTTCAAAGCTTGGATTTCACAGTCCAGAACATATATCTGGCTACGCATTTCCAGAAGAATATTCATGATGCTACGAAAATCTGCAGAATCATCCGTCTGTGTACTGGCATTGGCTTTCTCAGATGGTGTGTATGCGAGACGATGGCGCTTCCGTATGGTCCGGCAGATTTGGAATCGACGTATCACCTTCTTCGTGCAATTGAGAGACCCGAACTTCTTCTCGGGTCTTCTTCGGAGATTGTCTTAGATCTTCAAGAAGCATGAGGTGTAGACCTCTCTTGCTCGCTAACTCCCCGTCTCTAGGACATCGAAAGGGGAAGAGTGATGATCATGCTCTTGATTTCCCTTCTCTCCATTTATCACAGATTTTTCTTTTTCTTCTTCTCCTTCTTCTTCAACTTCTTTCTCCTTCTCTCTCTGTTCTTCTTCTTTCTCGCTTTCGCTGAAGTTCGTCGGATAAGACACAGAACGTCTTGTTCTTGTCGTGCTGGGATAGTGGGATCTTCATCATCTTCATCTTCATCTTCATCTTCCAGGATAAGAGTTCTTTTCCTCTTTTTCGATGAGGCACCAATGGCCTCCTTTCCTTTCCTTTTGGAAGCAGACTGGACTGGAGATTTCACTTTGAATTTCTCCATTGCCTTGGAGAGTTCTTGCAGACGCATCTTCATTAACATTTTCAACCCTACCACCATCTTATCACACGGTCGAACACAAAAAGTATGTGGCAGTTCAATATTCAGATGTCTGAAGATCTTGGTCACCAGACCAGGATAAGGCAATTGTCCTTTGTCTTTTGACACTGCTCTGTACATATGGAAAAGAATAGTGTGCGGGAGAGAAAACTTCCGTCCTGAGTTGATCGCATACATCAACTTTGCTTCAGAAAGAGACACAGAAGTCTTTGACGTAGACTTCGGTCTGAGACAGTTGATCACAATCTTATGAAGCACAATGTTGATGGCATTCATCCTGGAATAGATAATTTTCTTATCTACGTCCCTATCTTTGACAAGATCCAGAGTAGTACGAGCAGGTGAGACTTTGATTGGGAGATAGCGTCCCCGTTCAACTCCAACTATGTCCGCCAACATATTCACATCTACCACATAGACTTGGTCTCGACCACTGAATGAAATTCTATTCGCATCCAAAAAGCTAAGATTTGAATAGAAATAAGCGGTCAGTTGATCATACCCGTCTGTAGAGTCAGAGCAAAAAGTCTCAAGTTGAAGCAAATTCAACTTCTCTCTTAAGTTCAAGTTGATGGAATCCAGGAAGTCAAAATCGACACTTCTAGGGTTGATTACCCCTCTTTTCAACAGCCTGAAATACACTTTTTCCTGATCCTTGGATTTAAACAAATCCATCCGATTTCCTTTCACCTTTGCTGCCACACCCATTCTAGGTTTAAATTCAAGGAACATTTTGTCATCATCGTTCCCGTCAATCAGATTTTGTCCTGGCATGCGAGGATCACTTGGAATGTTCGCAAGAGCCTCCTCTGCTCTTCCTTTCGGAGCAATTCCCAACTCTTCCATTTTCCGCAGAAAAAGATACTCATTTCCATAATTTTTGTCCTTAAGGAAGTCATCTATATATTTTAATGAAGAACCAGAGGTTTTCAACGCACGATAAAGCTTATAGATAAAGGAGGGTCTTTGGACTCTTACTGGGTCGGGATCCTCGATTATCTCTTCTTCCAGATTTTGACTTGCACCTTGTGGGGCAGGAGATGCTGAATGACGTGGAGGAGAGCGAATCGGACTTTGTCGCTGACTTGATAAGTCTTCTTCCTCAGTAAGATCGAAGTGAGTCGGTCCCTTCTCCATTCTCTGTGGTCCCCTGTTTGCGATTCTTGATGATTTCCTCGAAGACGACATCTTTCTTTGTCTATTGGAGGATTCCTTCACTTGCTTTTCCCAAGAAAAATGACCACTTTCTCGACGATGAACAAAGAGTAGAAATAGTATTGGGAGGAGAGTGCCTTTTAGGGTTTTGAAAAATTGGGCGTAGAATAACTGTATATATATATATACCTCGGATTTGAAAAGAGAAGTTTAATCGGTACAAGGAAAGTGTACGAACACTACTTTCAAAATCAATAACTGCCAAAATTAACTTTCTTTAAAAAAGACAAGTTTTCAAATTTCACACGAGTTATATCTGAATGAAAGAACGTACCTTTTCGAGATAAGATAAACGAGAATTCGTACCTTTTAGATAAAATAGCAACTTACAGTCTTTAGCCATGAATGATTGAGTCTCAGGATTTACAGTCTAAGAGATCAGAGTCTTAGAGTTGGTGAGTCTCTAGACTTTAACTTCTTCAAGCTTCAAAATGTTGAGTCTTGAGCGGATAAAGTCGAATTGATTTTTCTCCAAAGGCTTTGTGAATATGTCCGCTAGTTGACTTTTTGAATCAACAAATTGAATCGAGATTTCTCCATTTTGAATATGATCTCTAATAAAGTGATGACGAATCTCAATATGCTTTGCTCTTGAATGAAGGATTGGATTTTTGGTGAGATTGATCGCGCTGGTGTTGTCACATCTGATTTCTGTGCATGAGTCTTCAATGCCAAATTCTTGTAGCTGTTGTTTTATCCATAGAATTTGCGAACAGCAGCTTCCAAGAGCTACATACTCGTTGTCATTGAGAGAGCTACAAGTGCTTTGCTTCCTTGAAAACCAAGACACCGTCCCGTTTCCAAGCAGTTGACAAGTTCCGAAGTGCTCTTTCTATCGACTCTCGCAACCGGCCAGATCTCGCATCCGAGTATCCTAGAAGATTAAAGTCTCCCCTCTTTGGATACCAAAGACCGATGCTTGAAGATGAAGCAACGTATTTGATAATACGTTTCACGGCAATGAGATGTGATTCTCTAGGATCTGATTGAAACCTAGCACAGATACAAACACTAAACAAAATATTAGGTCTAGAAGCAGTAAGATAAAGAAGTGAACCGATCATGCTCCTGTACAGCTTTTGATCTACTTTCTTCCCTTCTTCATCCTTGTCTATCTTCGAGAACATGACATTGGTATGTCGGTCTTTTTGTACTTTTCCAATCCAAACCTTTTGACAAGATCATTCGCATATTTTTCTTGATGGATGAAAGTTCCTTCCTTCATTTGTTTCACTTGGAGTCCAAGAAAGAATGTTAACTCTCCCATCATACTCATTTCAAATTCATCCTGCATAGACTTAGAAAATTTCTTGCAAAGACTTTCATTAGAGGATCCAAAAATAATGTCATCAACATATATTTGAACAAGTAAAAAGTTTTTGTTTTCCTTTTTGATAAACAAAGTAGTATCTACTTTACCTTTGACAAAACCATTCTGTAATAAAAACTTACTTAGTCTGTCGTACCAAGCTCGAGGTGCTTGCTTTAGACCATACGAGCCTTTTTCGGTCAAGACCGAGTCCGGCTTCTTTGGGTCTTCAAATCCAGGCGGTTGTTCCACATAAACTTCCTCATGGATAAATCCATTTAGGAAAGCACTTTTGACGTCCATTTGGAATAACCTAAAATTTTTGTAACAAGCAAACGCAAGTAATAGTCGAATAGCTTCTAACCTTGCAACGGTGCGTAAGTCTCGTCATAGTCTATTCCTTCTTCTTGCGTATATCCTTTGGCCACGAGTCTTGCTTTGTTTCGTACGACTTTTCCTTTTTCGTTCATCTTGTTCCTGAATACCCATTTGGCTCCAATAACGGTTTTACCTTTTGGTTTAGATGTCAATTCCCAGGCATCATTGATGTTGAACTGTCTGAGTTCTTCTTGCATAGATTCGATCCAACTTTCATCAGATAAAGCTTCTTCTATGCTTTTTGGTTCAATTTCAGAGATGAGAGCCACAGCATTAGATTCTTCATGCCTTTTTGATCTGGTGCGGATTCCTTCATTAAGTTCGCCAATAATGAGATCTTTGGGATGACTGGATTTGTGCTTCCAGTTACTAGTTGATTTGCCAGGTTGATGATCTCTTTCTTTATTTGATTCTCCATGAGCGTCTTGATGATGGATTTCCAGAATCTGAGATGCTTCTCGAGATGTAGACATTGGAAGGTCTAGAGCGGGTTCAGTCTCTTCGTACTGAGTCTGGATGGATTCATCTTGCACTGAGTCTTGGAATTTGACATTCATTGATTCTTCCACAGACTGGCTTTTCTTGTTGTAGACTCTGTAGGCTTTGCTTGATGTAGAATATCCAAGGAAGATGCCTTCATCTGATCTTTCTTCAAACTTACCAACTCGATCATTTGCTTTTTTCAAAATAAAGCATTTGCAACCAAATACATGAAAGTATGAAACAATAGGCTTCTTACCTTTGAACAATTCATAGGGGGTTTTCTCAAGAATAGGTTTTAGAAAGACTCTATTTATAATATAGCAAGCGGTTGAAGCTTGAAACAAACTTCAGCCCAAAATCGTGAAGAAACTTTACTTTCAATTAAAAGTGTTCTAGCCATTTCTTGAAGAGATCTATTCTTTCTTTCCACAACTCCATTTTGCTCTGGAGTATACGGAGAGGAAAACATGTGATTAAAACCAGATTTATCACAGAATCTCGTAAAATCTTGATTTTCAAATTCACTTCCATGATCTGTTCTTATACTAGAAATAGCACATCCTTTTTCATTTTGAACCTTTTTAGCAAACTTCTCAAAGTACGAAAAGGTTTCTGATTTATTTGCAAGAAAATATACCCGTGTAAAGCGAGAGTAATCGTCTACAATTACTAGACAATATTTCTTACCTCCAATGCTCTGGGTTCTTGTTGGTCCGAAGAGATCCATATGAAGCAACTGCAGTACATGATTAGTAGATACATGATTTATTTGCTTAAATGAATTTCTTACCTGCTTTCCCAGAATGCATGGAGTGCATAAGTCAGACTTTTGGTAAGGCAATTTAGGTAGACCTCGAACAAGCTGCTTTGAAGAGATTTTGGCTAATTGCTTCTTGTTGATATGGCCAAGTTTTCTGTGCCATAGAACTGCTTCATCTTGAATTGAGATTAAGCATTTTTCTTCATTTGGCTTTACATCAAGGAGGTAGATGTTTCCATGCCTTCGACCCATGAAAGACTGAGTCGAATCTTTGCTAATTCCAGAACATATGCCTTCTTGAAAGGAGATCTTGTAACCAGTATCACACGGTTGGCTAATGCTTTGAGTAGATTATAGTTGAGTCCTTCCACTAGAGAGACATTGCTTATTGTGAGATTTCCAATTTTCACAGTTCCGAATCCCACAATACTTCCTTTGCTATTTCCTCCGAATGAAACTTTTCCACCATTTACTTGAATAAGCTTTATGAAACAATTTGAGTCTCCTGTCATGTGTCTTGAGCATCCGCTGTCAAGATACCACTTTACCTTCTTTTTGACAGACCGCATTCAAAAGAGAGTCTCAAGCTTTCTTTGGTACCCAAATTTTCTTGGGTCCTTTGATGTTAGTAGGATGAGCATTATTAGGCCATACTCTCTTAACAGGCTTCCAAACCATAGGACACTCTTTTTCAAAATGATCCTGACTGTTACACTTAGAACACCTTAAAGCATTTCGACCTACAGACTTTACAAAAACTCTTTTGAAATGATTTTTATAAGCCTCTCTCGATGGTCTTTTCTTAATTCTTTCTTTTACTCTCGGAAAATCAATCAAAGGGATTGTTTCAGCTGTCATACCTAGACCCGACTTATTGAAGTAAGGTCTTTGGATTGAAAGGACTTTTTCAAGTTTTTCGGACCCTATTGAAAATTTCTTTGAAATATTTGATAAATCAGTTTTTAAGAAAGCATTTTCTTTTGAAAGATTGTCTTCACTCTCTTTAAGAGTAGAAACATTCAAGTCTAAATTTTTTACCTTTTCTTCTAAAATGTTTTCCTTTTGTTTTAAAACTGAGTTTTCCTTTTTAAGTTCGGAAATCTTTTTAAGAGAAGTCTTAAGACTAAAACATAACTAATCAATATATTTAGAGACTTTGACAGGGATTTTATAATCACTTACCTCAAATTCACTGTCCGAGTCTCGATCCAGTCCGAGTCCGATTGCGCCATCGACACGGGTTGGCATATTCCTCATCACTCTCTTCACACTCGTATCGCTCCAGTGTTTCGGCTTTAAGAGCTTTTCGAGACTTCTCAGCTTTTCCTCTTTTCTTTTTCGAAGAGGACAGTTGGGTCGATGTGTCCCTTCTTTTTACATTTGAAGCAAACTACATCTTTGTTTGGTTCCACATCATCAACAGACTTGGTCTGCTGTCTCTGAAAACTTTGTTTCTTTGGGATGAACCTTCTGCCTTTTCTATTCAGTTTTCTGAATCTTCTTATCATGAGGGCGAGCTCCTCATCATCCATATCATCTTCAGAATCTGCATCATCAGAATCATCATTTGATTTTAGTGCAATAGATTTCTTACCTCTTGGATCTTCATCTTCATTAATTCGTTCCACTTCGTAAGACTGAAGAGTTCCAATTAGTTTGTCTACAGATAATGGCATGATTCTTTGCGTCTCTCTTATTGAAGTCTTTATATGATTCCAATCCTTGGAGAGTCCACGCAGAAGCTTGTTCACCTTCATGGGATCAGAAATTTTTTGTCCTTGGTTCTCAAGACCATTGACAATATCTGTAAAACGACTAAACATGTCAGTTATAGATTCTCCTGGTTTCATTTTGAAGGATTCATATTGACCAAGAAGAATGTTAATTCTGGTCTCCTTCACTCGATCTGTCCCTTCATAAGTGATATGTAACCTGTCCCAGACTTCTTTTGCTGTAACACAAGAAGATATTCTGTTATATTTAGTTGGTGACAAAGCACAATATAAAGAATAAATTGCTTTAGCATCGAGTGCTTGTCTCTTGTTTATTTCTTCTTGAGACATTCCGCTGGCTTCAACAGTTTCTTTCCCTCTTTCAGAGATTGATGCAGCAGCAGGAGTGATTCCTCTTTCCACAACGTCCCATTCCAGAGGATCCTTTGATCGTAGGAAAGCTTTCATCTTGTTCTTCCAGATGTTGTAATCCTTTCCATCGAAGTAGGGAGGTCTGGTATTGCTTTGCCCCTCCATCAGCCCCGGTGCTAGCATACTAGCCATGGATCTTTTACTCTGAAGTAAAACACTTCAAATAAAGTAAGAACACGAGCTTTGATACCAATTGAAATAGCTAGTACGAGTACCTAGAGGGGGGTGAATAGGTATAGAAAAAATTTCTCGAAGCTTGCACGATATTTAAATAGTTAGAGGATTTGCAACAGTTAAAAATTCAATCGCAAGACTAAGTAAGGGAAAGAGAGAATTGAACACTCGGTTTATAGTGGTTCGGCTTGATTCAAGCCTACGTCCACTCTTCTGCACTGACAGCCGATTGGCTGGATTCCACTATGATCAAAGAGATGTTATAGTGTTGATCTTCCTTGATTTCTAGGTGTAGATGATCTACCACACTCACTCAAGGCGTCACCAAGTATAAACACTCTCTGTATACAATTTCGCTCGAACAGTCTCAACTAATAATCAAGGATCTTCAGACTCTGGAATTTTTCTATCAATCACTCACTCAAATCAACTAGAACGTCTTCCTTTTATACTCCTTTATGCCATCATAGCCGTTGGCACTTACCAAAGGAATTCCTCCAATCTACCCGTTGGACGGAATCAATCAAGAAGATCATCCGAGCTATTTAAGGAATTTGATGATAGCCCATCAATCCTGTTCGCCCATACAATCAGGATCTCGGTTTCCAAGAATAGAATATTCCAAGATTATTTCGTCGACCATCGGATCTTCAATCGATCTTAGATAAGAATTAAAGAATCCGAAATGATTATCCAACCAAAGAATCTATTCCAGAGGATAGGATCGAATCCTCAACCATAAACCTCGGCTTTGGATTTCCTTCGTCACTGGATTAGAAAGACTGTTAGTGAGAATAGACTTAAGTCTTGAGTCCTGAGTCTTAAGTCTTGAGTCTTGAGTCTTGAGTCTTGGGTCTTGAGTCTTGGGAGAACAAAGTCTTCAGACTTTAAACTGACGGTCTCCGAACATCCAGACTTTAGACTGAAAGAAACGTTTTGTCAGCTTCAAAATATTCTGGAAAGATTTCTCCAACAGTAGTAGATCACACTATCTCACTAAGTCACTCTTTTGGTATTTCTCTCATGATCACAAACGTTTAAGCTCTCAAGAGACAAGTATATGAACAAAGATCGCTCGGACTTTGGAATTGTAAATTCTACGCTCCGTCTTTTACTTACTCATCAGTCCATGATCTCCTTAAATACTCCTCCACTTCCAAACTACTCGTTGGATAGTATCTCGGAGAATCGTCTTCCAATATACCCATTGGACAGCTCTGTATCTAGAAAATTTGGTAGCCGTTGAGTGACAAAGGTAGAATCTCAAATTGATTCCGACCGCCCATACAAACGAAATCTTGGTTTCCATAAGTAAAGCTTCTTCGTGTAGAAAGTTCTTGTCTTCAAGATCCAATCGTCAATCAATTAGATTGAATCAATCAAATCAATCTTGATGTGGAATCCAAACCAGATCACTAGCCGTTATATGATTGGGCTTGAGTTATGATTCATCGAATCTGGATGTAAAGTCTGAGTCTATAGACTTTATAATCTGGGTCTATAGACTTTACAATCTGAGTCTGTAGACTTTACAATCTGGGTCTGAACATATCTGCTTCTGAACAGATTTAGCTTTAAGGTCTGTACCTAGTTCAGCTTCAGCATAGAGTCTGTCTTCTGGTTCATCATTCATGTTTAGTCTGGAATTAGTCAGAGTTGACAGATTTCTGATGTAGAACAGACTTTGACACTAAAGTCTGGCAGTCTTCAGACTTTGAGACTTGAGTCTGGCAGTCTTCAGACTTTGACACAAAAGTCTAGAAATCTTCAAAATATACTCTGGATATATGTTACGTTCAGTCTTCTGGCCGTCTTCTGACTTTGATAAAATCCTTTACATGTTCTATCATCTGCATGGTCTATTACTCAACTATCAAACATGTTAGTAGCTTTTGATTTATTTTGTCATCTTCAAAACATCATAAGGGATTTCCCTAACACCTTCTCCAGCTTATCCACACAATCTGACAAACGTTGCACTACATTGTTCAACTCATTCATTCAACGTCCGAGGGGTGTCGTCCCGTCGCTCTTTCCTTCGAGCGCCAACTTCTTGGTCATTTCTTCCACACAATCTGACAAGTATTGCTTGATCATGATTGGGAGACGATGTAATATATAAGAATGACAAAGAAGATAGAACACTTACAGGGATAGTGAGGGTAGAAAGATACAAAAACATGCGCATGTACATGTGAGGTTTAACTCCTAAAAGTGGAAAATTCAATAATCAAAATAGTAACAAAATTACTCAGAAGATTAAAGAACCTGAAATGCATGAGCAAGCAGGAATGGATGTGTATTTGACACTCAACTAAGACAAGGATTCTGCAAATTTAGACTTAGAAACAAACATGCGATGATAAATGCATTTATTAATGAAAATGTTGATGAATTTGACTAATGCATGACCTAAGCTAAACTAAGATGTAATGTCAATTCATTCTTTTTTGTGTTTACTTGTTTATGAGATGAACTCCCTAAATGCAATATGGACAAGACTCAGATAATGCTATGATTATATGCACTAATTTAACATGCATTGATAAAGTAACATAAATAACCTAAATTTCATGCATGCTATGCTATAATGAATTAACTATATGCAATGACACGGGATCACTTCCTAAAGCTGGCAATATGATATGCCTATGACATAAGATAGAATTAATCATGGACTAATCCTAGGATGCAAGTTATTCGAAATGCTAGTTTTTGTATTATATTTATGGTTACGAAAACAGCAAATTATATCCTAGGACCCTATATGTGACTGACTGGATTTTATTAAAAGAATATTGACTTATTGATGCTGACTCTTTTCATATTTTCCTTTTTATGATATGCAGTATGAATGACGCATGATATGCAATGACTAATTACTCCAATCTTCACCACATAATTATCAAAAATGTGGTTTTCTAGAAGACGTGCATTACTTGATATATGACCAAATTAAGCCCAAGTCTACATGCGAACTACATGAAAGACAAGTAACAATTTGTTTTCTCGTTTGTTTTCAACTAATAAAAACCATGAACTACCCTAAATCTACATCTACTCTAAGACTGAAATGCATTACCCTAGATAACAAATTATGAGCGTGCCCTAAACTTTAAATATGCATGAGACAATGACATGCAATATTGTTGTATTGAAACACACGTTATGATTAGAATTAATCACATCATTGATTGGAGTTCCTTAGTGTCTACACGCCCAAAAGGAAAGGATCGGATCAAATCATGATAGCATAAGCTTCAATTGACTAATAACATGATTTAGAAACAATATACTAAAATGAGTTTAGACAAACTCGGCTGACCTTGAGCAAGGATTGACCAAAGACAATCAAAGCGAGGTAAGGTGCCGCGTCTTCTGGTGGGTACCAGCGAGAGAGTGTGGCCCGCGAAGGTTTGGCAGCGAGGATCGACGATGATGGTTGTTCACTGTACGGAAACCGTAGGGATGCAGGGATATGCAAAAGGGGCTTGCCGGGCAACTAGCAGCTCTTGAACGTAATGGCGAGGATGGATATTTGCTAGAAACGCCATAGACAATCACCAATGGCGCTAAATGACCACCGGTGCTGAGCTGCTTCCCTGGGAAACCTGAAAGCTGGCGAGGACGTCTAGAAGACCTGCTAGGATCAATGGCTGGATTCGCTGGACTTCTCAGTCAAGCTGCTATGCGTGATGGTGAGACTGTCAGCAATCCGACGTTGTGTTGGTCGCTGTGCCTGGAACTCACAGCTGAGTAAGGCGGAGGTGCAGTGGAGCTGACGTCGGCGTTGACGAGATGAACAACCACGTCGGGGCAACGCGGCAGATTTGAGAGGAGGATATGGTGGCTTGGCTTACGGAGTGGTGGTGGGCGGCGGAGTGCGGACGCGAGGAACCGCGGATGAAGATTGCTCTTGAAATGATGATGCCCACGGACGTTAGATACTGATCACAACTTTTTTCATTCAAACCTCTTAACAACCAGGCGATGATGTCGCATTTCTTTGAAAAAAATTCCTAACAACCCTGATGGAATTGTAGGGAAAGAGATCACATCCACTGACCTTCCATCGTCTTCATTTGTTAAAAATTCAATGGGTCAATCTCTAATTGCCTCGTTGTCTTCCATTGATCACTCACCGAAATCCAAACCTTCATCCCATCTCCAAAATCCTCTTCTGTTTATCCAGCCCAGGATCAGATTCCCTCCGAATTGATCTCTTTCGCATTACCAAATTCCGCTGTTCCCTTTCGAAGCGTGGATATTCTCGATTTTCCGATCGCAACCGCCTTTATTTCCTTTTGAATTATTGACCAAGATTAAGAGCAAGTGACGGCCAGACATCTATGGGATATGATCCTATACGTATGCTGTTCGCGCATCAGTCCATGGTAGCCCCTCAGGGAAGTCATGCGATGACTTAAAGTTAAAAAAAAAATGCGAATATGAATAATGCAATTGATATTTTTATTTTTTTAGGGGTTGGGTCCACTCCTAATTTTTTTTATGCAATATGTATGGCTGAATGGGTTGCCAGTAGTTACCTGTCAACAATCTAAGGATCTAATTGACACCTAGATTTTCCTTTTTGTTCAATCTTTTTACTAGATAAATATAATTTATCGGGGTTGGCCGAAAACAAAGTAACACCTCGCATAAATTCATTTCGTTGAAAAATAGTCAGTGACACATGCGATTCTCAAGCTACTTTTTTCCAGATACATGTTTTTGTAATGCAGGCATGATTCTCGGATAATGTCGCAGGTCAAATCTAGCCACGCATCGCACATGAGGTTGACTCTGTACCTTCGAGATGTGTGTGAGACTAAGGATTAGATGGAGAGGACCAAAGCCAAAGGAAGGTGTTCTTTGTGTGTCCTTGAACGAGGTTCCGACCATCTAGAAACGCAGACCATAGGACATCAGGTGTCTTGATGGAGTCCAATATGATCCATTACATGCCATCGGTTTAAAGCTTTGCAAAACTAGATATTTATAACATTGGTTGGTATGTGACTCCTAGCTATTCATATGAAAGCCGGACCTCCCCATGAAGCCATCCTTGCTATTGCCAAACGACAGAAAATAATTTTTTATTGAGATTTCAAAAGAATGAGTCAGTTGAAATTGTGACTTCATGAGGTTCCGTAGTCGGAATGTAGAAGGTCTTTCTTTGAACAAACTAGTGAAGTGGACTTTATCTGACGCGTGCAAACTGACTTAAATTGTCACCCTATTGTTATGCCCAACAAATAAAAAGGAAAATCATTAGATACTGAGAAATCATCAAAGGATTTGCACCATCACTTATCATGTCTCAATTGATACCTACGTATTCAACGAAATTCTTATAATTTCTTTAACAATTATTGGGATATATATCGGACGACCTGAGACGATGCTTTCTCCAACATCAAATTTGGTGCAACCCCATTGAAAAAAACAAATCTAATATTCAACACATAACATTGACCATGCTTCGCATGAATGTTTTTGAGGGTGAGTAGAGATTCAGGATAAAAAGCCAGCCTAATCATGAATCGCAATGCAAAATGTGATTTTTCCCCCCACTTTTTGTGGCGAGAGTGCAAAATGCAATATTTTGGTTTACGACAACTGCATAGAAAGAACTTCACTTCCTCGATCAAGGTAAATACAACTGGCATATTCATTTAAGGAAATTATAATTAATTTACCATTTTCTTCCCCAGACTAATTGCCTGGATCCCAAACAATGGTTGACGCTGATTGTGCTCATTTAAAAAAAAAAGAGTCGTGTCCTGATTCCTACATTAAACTGCCAAGCAATGGCTCATAACCTGATGCGGTCCTGGGATCAAACAAGATCCGCGTCAGGCATTTTGATTAAACAAGATCCGTGCCGCTGGTGGATCCGATCATGTTATTCACCGACGGAAGCACTGAGGTCTTCTGTTCCTACATTTTCAACCAAAAAATCACTCTTTTATCTCTTCACTGATTGATTTGCTTTTACTAATCTTTGCGTGTGTCAGCGAAAGCGGTGCCCAAAGTAAATTCGGAAAAAGGAAGCGAGACCAACCTCTCATGTTGAGATGCAATGTAATCTTTAAGCTAGGGCGAGTTTTCAACTTTTAGGCTAAGATTCACTCTAGTAAGTCTTGTACCACTATGCCGAGAACCAGCCTGTCCAGAAACCAAACACCTCTAATATAAATTGAAACATTGACCGAAAACAAACATGCTGATGATCTACACTCCAACATGTGAGTTGCAGATAAAAGAACGCAGCTAGTGTAACTTGGATGTGTAGTTCTAGTTTGGGTTTCAAACGCAAAATTTATAAATGAAATGTTTCATTATGAAGATGATGGCCATTCATGAGGTTAATTGCTTTTCTTCAGCAACGAATATGCATTATATGGCTACTTATCAATGACATAAAGCATAATCTCTATTGTGAAAGTAAGTGATTGAACAATAAAATGAACAAAATAAGGAAATAAATCGAACATCAAATTCATGTGATTTGATTGTAATGATCTACACCTACAGAGAGAGCAGTAATGAATTTTACTATAGACACAACAGAGATTATAATTATACTCGAATCACTTAAACACTCCCAGTATTTTCCAAACCCCAAGTATACCCAATAACTCATGAAGTGTTTAACCCCACAATTCCTCACTAAATAATCTCTAAATCTCACGAATAAATTATACACAAATTCTTATCATGAGAATTTAATTTTGACTTTGAACACTAGCACCCAAATGTAATTATCTGAACATTAAAGCCTCATGATGAAGTCCTTTGCATGTCACCACCCACAGAACACCAAGCACTCATGTATGCAGTACTTTCACTGGATGATTGTTGACACCTAAATTTTACAATTTTATTTAAGATTTAATTGCGCAGAAAATTAGGGATTAATTTTTAAACTCCAAACAAAAAATAATTTTCACTAAATTGCATCGCGTATTAGCATTATGAATATTCACATCACTAGTGATAATTTTTAAATTTTTCCAAAAATATTTTTCATCAAAAAGAAAAGAAGAAGAGAATAAAAAAACTATTATTATTATCGAAAATTATAATCATCCAATAAAGAGAGAAGAAAAAAAGAAATCGAATGAAGCCGGGCAGGGGGCTGGGCTTGCCCGGGCCTCCATTTCCTCCTCCTCTTCTTCTTCTTCTTCCTTCTTTTCTTATTTTCCCGCGGACAGGCCCATCTACTTTCATTTCGGCCCGGCCCGCGCATGGGTCTTCTTCCTCCCTCACGCCCTCACCCTGTGCTTCTGCAGGAAAGAGACGTACAAACCGAAGTGGGAGGCAGAGGATCGCGAGGGCAGACGGCAGCGTGATCCACGGGTCAGGGCCAGGCCGGCCAGCGAGCTGGTGATGGCAGAAGCCATGCGCGCTGGCCGGTGGCCCTTAAAAGGGGGAGAGGGTGAGCGAGAGAGAGGGGAAGAAAGAGACCGACAAAGAGGGGGTTCTGGTTTTTCTGCAGATTTTGGCTGAGAGAGAGGGGCCTCGGTTTTGGAGAGGAGGGAGGAGATACCGTGAGCAATGGGCGTAAGGGACGGAGGCCGATCTTCTCGGCTGGTCTTCTATCTCCAGAGAAGAACAGGGAGAGGAGGATTCAAGGGTTTCGTCTGGGAAATCTTCAGCCGTTGAAGGGAGAGAGCGAGCTCGAAGGAGCGCCTCGCCATCGTCAGTGGTCCGCCCGAGAGCCGCCGTCCGCCGCAGCCCTTCGCTGCAGCCCTTCGCTGCAGCCCTTCCCCATTCAACCAGGTAGGTCTGCGGAGCATACTCGCTTTGTTTTCATGGGAGCTTTGGTTCTGCCAGTCCTTCGTCAGCGTTGTAATGCGTTATGGCGCCCTCTGTTAGGAACCCAGACCTGTGTTTGAGTCTTGATCGAGTCAAAATCTATCGTTTCGGTAGTGCATACCAATGCTCGTGAAAATGCCTGAATGCGATCTAGGTTCTATGAGCTCTTTGTGGCCAAAACTAGTTGTTCCTTGTTCATATCTATTCTGAATTCGATTAATCTGTCCCTGAGTTGATCTCGAGTGTCGTTCATGCATGTCGTGTGGATATGGACCCGAATCCGTGTGTCGAAGTGAGTCCATAGCCAGTGCATACTAGGTGTTCGATCAAATGCTTGAGTGAATGGCTGAAGTCCATGATCGTCGGATTGATGTTCAGAAGTTTAGTATGATGATTGTTTACTTTTGTTTTGTTGAACTATGTCTGTTGTCATCTTTTCTCTGTATATTTTCTTGCGATTCCATGCCACGTCTACCATCTTTTTGAGCTACTGGAGGAAGGATCTCCACCGGAACTACCTTCCCTCGCCGACGAGCCCCCCACAGTTTAAGGCCGTTCAAGTCAGCATCTCTCTCTATTTTCATGTGCTTGTGTTTGTTCGTTTGCCGAGATCGTTGCTACTTAATGTGTGGCTTCGGTGAGGTGTTTTTTTTCAAAGACTGTTTTGATCGTCGGAGTAGACGACTAGCAGTAGGCCGGCGGCGGATGGTGGCGCATTCCGGTGGTTGGTTGTAGTTTGGAGAGTTTGGCCGTCTGATATAGAGCGGTGGCCGGAGTTCTGGTTTTTGTTGCGATGGAGTTGTTACTTCAGCCAAGGGTCTGCAGGTGAGGAAAGCTTCGGAGGAGGAGTCGCAAGGTTGAAGAAGATGGCGCGGGGGAAAAAGACAAAACAGAGAAGAAGACAACACAGAAAAAGAAATAATAATAGAAAAATCATTAAAAAAACTAAAATTTTCTTTCCTTTTTTTTTTTTTTTTTTTACTCGAATTGGGTCGAGTCCGGGTCGTTGGATCGCTTCAACGGGCCAGATCAGGTTTACCTGGTCCGAACCCGTTTTCCTGATATAATTTTATTAAATATTAAAAATATATTAAAATCTCATCATCCAAATATTTTCAAAAAATGAAAAAAAAAATGAAAAAAAATCTCAGAAAATATTAAAAAACTCAAATCTTCTTTAAAAAATCAAGAAAAATTCCAAAATTTTCAGAAAATTCCAAAATTTGGAAAATATTAAAAACTTTAGTAGTAATTAGAAAAATAAAAGAAATAAAAAATTCAAAATGATTATAAAATCTAGAATTTGTTGGAAAATTCAAAAATTCAATTTTTCTAAAAAATTTGAAAATTCTAAAAGGAATTTAAAAATTAAAAATCCTTAAAAAGGTTAAATTTAATCTTTTGGGTTATTTTTTCCTAAAATGCAGGGAGTCTTTCAATTTAGAATCATACTCAAGATTAACCAAGCCCTTGGGGTTTTACCTTAGAGTTTTAATTGTCCTTAAAGAAAAACGCCCTTAACTGCGTGATATTGATACATTGATTTTAGCTTATCTTTAGTCTAGTTAGGATTATCATTTATCTTTTTCTTAGTGTTAATTCTTTGTTATCCCATGAAATGTATTTAAGGTTTCCGTGGTTTTTGATTATTACAATAATGATTGTGTAGCCGTATGATTACCTCACATGTTAGTGGATATGTATAAATTTAATTTAGTCTACTTGACAAAAAAATAATTTTTTTTAAATGAACAAGATTAAGTACCGAAATGATACTAGTTAATTAATCAGTATAATTAAGTTTTCGGTCCTAAATTCTCTCATACCTCACTTGAAATCTACCCGATCTCAATAAGCCAATGGTAACCCCTTCTTTAGAAAATTTTCACACTCTCAATTTGAACACCCAATGTCGCGTCAAGATGGGCTTGGGAGAGCATATGCCTGATCGTGGGCCATAGACTCATCCTTTAGGCGATACCCCTAAACTTATATTTTCTCCCCTAAAGGGTAGGTTGCAACAATGATACAATCCAATGTGCAACAAACATATGTATGCACGTATGTGTGTGTATATATATATTATATGAAAATTCAATTTGACCGAAAGTCCACTTTTCAATCTCAAGACCTCAACACACGTTATGAAAGCTAATATCCGAAAACTGGTCATGGATTCCTTTATGATTATTTTAAATTTAAAAATTCCTATTTAATTTTGAGCTCAAAATTGAGACATATTTTAACAATCTCTACTTTTAATTTTCAACGACATGAGCATTTTCCATACAGAAGATTGCAACTATTGTTGATGGACAGCTCAAGAAAAGATACGAAGCTGAAATCAAAATACATTGGTACTCAATATAGTTCATCTATTTTATAGCTAGAAAATTTGTAGTTCGGCGATTATTGTCAATTCATCTAAAATTTGAAATGTTCGATGCACATGCCTTTAGAGTTAAGTGTTGTGATAGATAACTAACGCTCACTTTATTGTTCAAGAGGTTTACAGATCCAACCCATTTGGATATTTGTACTTTTCATCTTGATGATACCCGAGCATAATCGGGTACAATCCGACATTTTACTGGTGAATCATTCCCGGGGGCCTAAACAATCATAATACCAGGGATAATTAGGCATTATTTCACAATAGCTCCCAAAATTGACAATGTTACCAATCACTGTTCCGAACTCTCATACCGTTGCACAATAAATCCTGAACTTCAAAAAGTTACAAGTTAACTCTTGAACTTTGATTTTTGTCGCAATGACCAATATTTCAAGTTTACATAACCGTCAATTGTTATTTGAGAATGGATTATTTATTGTTCTTGACAAACTTAGCTGAATTATTGTCACCTTCATTAGTCATACATCCTTTCTATTTCTTAACTTCATTCACCATGTAGTAGAGATTATTCTAGGCAAGAAAAACAAGTCCCCTTTCAGGGAGCAATTAATTTGCTATGCAGAGGGAAATAAAATAGTGACAAAAACAAAAATCAAAGCTCGAGAGGATAATATGTAACCTCTCGAAATTCAGTGCTATTGTGCCACATCGTCAGAGTTTGGGAAAGTTTACGACTAATATGTACAATACGGCTAATTTCCAATGACACAAAGCATTGCTCTCCAGTTAATTTTCAATGTCATGAGCGTTTTCTCTTAATCAGTGCATGTGTATTGTTAGTTTACCGTAGTCGCTATGAAAATATTACCGACAGTAATTGAAATTCATGACTATGCTGAATCGATACATATACACCACATCGAGATGAACAATAGAAATATAAGAAAGAGGGAAACATATTGGATTGAGAAGAGTACGTCGACACAACTCTAAAAGTTTTAGGGGTGTTAAGTAATCAACCCTACTAATAACGACAAATGATAACACTCAACTATAAATGATAACACTCAATTATCTGATCCAAACTAACATTGTATTATTTATCGCAATAAATGCCACCAACAGATGAATTTTGAGGATTCTTACATTTTTTGCGTCACATCAGGATTGACATAGAGATTAATTAGGTTAGAGGGAAGGGGAGGCAACTCTTTAAGATTGTCGCAGTGTAGCAAATCCAGAGTCTGAAGACTTGACACTAACTGGATTTCTGACGGAAGGCTGGATATACGAGTGCCCCGAAGCTTTAGTTCTCTGAGATGACGTAGATGGCAAATATTAGTCGGAATGGCTCCCTCCAAATTCCTAGACCATGAGGCATGTACCTCTTCCAGGTGAAACAGACCTCCAATGTAACGCGGAAATTCTCTTAAGAAACAAGAATCCATTTTCAGCACTTTCAATCTCCAAAGGACATTAATTGAATGGGGCAGCCTCAAAATACCTGTACTTGAAATATCCAACTCTACTAATGAAAATCTCATTTCTTCTATGGATTCCGGAAGCTTTCCTAGCCCATGACAACTCCTTAAAGACAAGCATCTAAGTTCCCCCAAGTCTCCAATTGATCCAGGGAGTTCAGGAATTTTCGCATTATCCAAGGCTAGCACTCTGAGAGCTTTAAGTTCACAAACTGAATTAGGAACGTGAACCAATGAGAAGCAATTTGTGGCACTAACGATTTCCAGTCGAAACAATTTGCCTATCGATGCAGGAAGTTCTCGTACGGACGTGCCATCAATTAGGAGCTCTCTCAAAGCATTCATTCCATCCATTTCCGCTGGCAACATGTTAAGTTCGGAGCAAAATTTCAAATTCAGGGTAACCAAGAGCTTCAGATCATTAATTGAATGATCCAAATGAACCAATCGAGAACATCGCTCAAGGATCAGTATCTCCAATTTTGGGTAACAAGAGAAGCTGGGGGTAACTAGTAAGTCTGCACAACCTGTGAGATTCAAGACTTTCAAATGCTTCATCTGCGAAACAAGGGTAAAATTCAGATGGCATAAGACTCAATTTACTTAAAGGCCAACACAAACACAACAGATGAGGTATAAATCCACCTTAATTCCTTTCCAACCTCCCCAGGATTCTGTAACCTTACTCCATGAAAGATCAAGAATAACTAGGTTCTCTAAATGAATGATGGTTACTTCAAAATCTTGAGGGCAAGCTTGCCAGTGAAGCCACCGAACGTTCAATAAGGCATCTGCAAATCTTCCACCAATATCAGTGCGACCCAAGCTGAGAAATATCGTGCTCGGTACGATCTCAAAGCCTGCCATAATAGTGTTAAGGTTGTCTGTTCCCTGCACGATGGTCCCGAAAAGTCGAGTAGAGAAACATATGGAAGTCTTCAGACGGTGAAATTTTTACTATGGATCATGAGTAAAAGAAAGTGCTTCATACATAAAACTTCTTGAGGAAAATTGAAAAATAGTGCATGCTACTTTTTTTTCCCCAACTTACCTTTTTCCTCTTCTTCGTGTCGTGGGTTATGACAGGAATGTAGAATCTAACATGTGTTCTTGGGTTATGAAAACCTTCGTAAATAATGTTCCTCGCAAGGTATCTTAGCATGCTGTGCATGCTTATTTTTTTCTCTTCCATTTCTATTAGGGACATACAACGAAGGACCTCGATTTCATCACGAGGACAATCATAATCATGCCACATATAGGAGGCAATCCTACAATTCACGTCTGGAAGAAAACATGCAATATCAAGATACATCTGCTTTTGCTTTTGATCCAATGCTTCATAAATTATTCTCAGAATCTTCTGGTAATCTTCCTGAAATTGTTGTACAAGATCTTTGAATATAATCCATTCTTCTTGTCCTTTACCATGCAAAAAAGAACCAAAAACTTTGAGAAGTAGTGGGAGTCCCTCAGCAGCCTTAACTATTTTGTTTGCAATTTCAACATAAGGATGTAGTTTATAACTCTTTCCCATTGCGTACTGCCAGAAAAGGTCGAAAGCTCGATTATCATTTATTGGACTAACATCGTAAGTATGAGCCAGCCCTTGATCAAGAAACCCTTGAAGAACACTTCTTTCTTTTGAGGTGACAATTATTCTACTTCCAGAACCAAACCAATCAACCTTTGGTCCTACAAACTTCTTCAGGAGGGAACTATCTTTCAAATCATCAAGAACAAGGAGAACTTTCATATTCCTAAATATTTCTTTCAAAAATTGTACTCCTTCGAAAGCAGAAGCAACCTCATACTCTCTTTTCAAAATATCAAAGATCAACTTGGTTTGAAGATACTGAACACCACCAGGATGCCGCATCATTTCTCCAATCTCCACAAGAAAACTGCAAGCGTCAAAATGAAGGGAGAATTTTTTATATATGATCTTGGCAAGAGCAGTCTTTCCAATGCCATCTCTCCCATGGATTCCAACAATTCGAATGTCGTTTACTTCCATGTCCAATAAGCTAATTACTTGCAATACTTGACTTTCTTCAAGCTCCTATAAAGGTACTTAAGTTTAGGAGAATGTAACTTTAGTAGAAAGGGGAAAGGAAATGAAGAAATAAACAGAGTGCTTTGCATGTGCCTACCAATCAATCATATGCCTTGTTAATCGAGGTGTTGTAACTAATGTCTAGTTGACAGAGTAGATAGGGAGTTGAAGATAACTACTTAAGTTCCTCCAATACAATCATTCACTCCATGCATCTCATCTAAGCTAAAAATACGATAATAAGCCTAGTGTCTCCATTCTGGAGATATCTATTTAGTAAATCTGGCCTACGCATCAAAAAGCCTAAACTGATTAACGTACCCTGTTTCTTATCCTTCTCCTTCGTAGTCTGAAAAAGAAGCACAGAAAGGTAACTATCAGCCCTATCAGGGACCATCCCCGAGTTTCCTGCCGGATTAAATCCAGAAAGAGTTTACCTTGAGACCTCATTTAAAAGTGCAGGATCTATAATAAATAAATTTACTGCCACAGAAAGAGGAAGAAAACAAAAACATAATTTGAACGATCCCATCTCACATTGCTTCCCCAAAACAAAAGCACAGAGAATCATCAGCCATCTAGCAAGGTAACATTGTTGACACGAGCAGTAAAATGAAAAAACCACTTAAAGATGGTATACAGAAGCAAAGAGGGATGTTTTAGGTATTCTGTGAAAATAGAAATGTATATGTTGAACTACCTTCTAAAAGTACAAACTAGCAATCATAACAGTTGATCAGAAGTTTTCACTTTCTAGGAACCATGAGAGCTACAATCTTTTTTGCGAGTTACAACTTGTTAATGCTCTTTTGAAAGTTCCCTGTCCTGCAGATAGAGTTTCTGATCTGGCATGGCATCACAGTGTGGATTTGCTCAGACAACATTTGTCAATTGATTTTTCAATCCAGCTAATCTTCACAATTCATTGAAGATTTTTACTGTCGGTTTAGTTTTTCCTCTAAAAGTAACCATCCATCCTATAACAAAGTGCGCAGCATTAAGAGCTAGATCATGTTACCTGTTGTGTTCTTTACCGGATAATATGATCCATGGCACTGCAACTACTAATCTCTTGGAAGCAATGAATTGAGACTAGCGTAAGAATCCACTACTTTATTAACAAGTGTGGAAAAATCAGCTCGACATACGAGTCCACCAAACAAAAAAAGGAAAGTGAAAATCATAAGAATTTTCCCAGTCCTCTGATATGCTGAACTATCAGAAGTGGCAAAGAAGCTGATACGACATAGGCTGAAGGTGCAAGCTGCATAAGGCTGCACAGTTGATCGGAAGTTTTCACTTTCCAAAAACCATAAGAGCTACAATATTCTTTACAAGTTACAACTTACAAATGCACTTTTGCAATTTTCCTGTCCAGCATAGAGAATTTCTAATCTGGCATGTCATTTTGTTGTGCTTTCATTGCTTAGAAAACATTTCTCTATTGATTCTCCAATTCCGCTCTTCCTATTTTCATTTGTAGCCTTTCTGTGGAGAATTTTTCTTTCCATTTAGTTTTACCCCTAATTCTAACAATCCTTACTAAAATGAAGTGCACAGCATTAAGAGCTAGATCATGTTGCCTGCTGTAATCTTTACTGGTTAATATGATCCATGGCACCACAGTTATTAAGTCTCTTGGGAGCGATGAATTGAGACACGTATGAGAACTCACCACTTTATCAACAATTGTGTATAATCAGCTCAACACTAGAATCCCCCAAACAAAGATAAAAAATTTGAAAACCATAAGAAGTATCCCAGTTCTCTAATATGCTGAACTATCAGAAGTGGCAAAGAAGCTGATAGCACATAGGCTGAAGTTGGCTGATGCATCAGGATGGGGGGATGGGGAATGCACAATGGTGACTTAGTTGTTTCAGAAGAAATTAATGGGATTCAGGCTATATAAGTATAGTCGCGATTCAAGGCCCTTTTGCAATGTTGCAAGATGGTCGTTTGGCAGGTAAATACAGAAGAGACAATCATAGCAGGCAAACATATGTAGAGGTATTGCGGTATTAAGACAATCTAAGTTTGATGCATTGCTCCTCCACTCTCCATAAAGCTGCACACACTCTCAATCTCTGAACTCAGGAGATTAACGACTACCCGCCATTACTTTGTATGATCAAAAGAACAAATCAGTAGGAGATCAGTATTGCGGTGTTCTAAAACCACAATCGCCAAACTGCAAGCTGCTACAAGGGTGGGAATTCATGATATGAAAAAGACAAACTCTGAAAAGTATGGAAAAATAATTGTAGAACCTAGGAAAGAAAGGAAAGATTATAGATAGGCCACGCTGGATATCATCTTTGACGAGATAAAGCAACAACCCAATCTATTATGGACGTGGAAAGTGGATAGGATGGAGCTCTGTCGTTTATCCATATCATTACAAAGATCCTTTCCCACCAGCTACTGTTGATACTAATTTCAAAAAACCAGATCAGTAGTCCCCCTTACTCTACCATTAATATTCCTACGCTATCTATCTAGGGCCTATAATATAACTAATAGTATAGTCAATATCCTAAAACTGCCCATCCAAATTTTGTGTTGTTTTTTTTTTTTTCATTTATTAGTACATATAGATGCAAAATGCTCATTGTACAAATCGTGTAGTTTCTTGAAGCAATTGTCTAGACAGCGGTATGAAAGGTTTATGGTTAATATTTGCTGCATCTGAGTTTTACTCTAATGAGAGGAAAAGATTGTTTGTTGCATATGTAAAATTCAAGCCAAAATGGAGATTTGTTGAATATGTCTTGAATTATTTATGGCTTGGGCCAACGTTAGGGCTTGGGGGCAATATAACTATTGTTTTTCTCAAGTGATTAAGTTAAGAAGTTTAGACTGAAAAAGTCTCGATGTTTTGGAGACGCATTTTGTAATCCTTGAATTTTTGTAGTGAATTTTGCTTTTTCTTCCCCGTGGTTTTTAACGTAAGAGTTTTCCACATAAATCCGGTGTTCTTTTATTTCCCTTAGATAACAAAGATCAACTAAATTTGTAAATTTCATGAAAATACTATAACCCTTCTGAGCTGGGGTTTACGAAAAATTCTTAATTCGTCTCTTAAGTTTTCGCACCCATCATTCTTTCCTAGATATTAACTAATAACTCTTCAAGTTTTCTTTCCGGTGATCAAATTAAATCCCTTCCCCATTCCCTATAACTTTCCTCATGCTTAAAAGCTCACTTATCTCTTTTTCCAAATAACCCAGAAGATGGTATTGTAGTGAAACGCTTCTCCTATCTTTAAGGCATTTAACCTAGACCAAGCTAAGAGTTCCTTTACGGACCCTGCCGCAACCTAACTAATGTGCCAGAGCAAAGTATTATTTCAAAGTCTTCAAACCTCTAGGCAATGAAGGAGAAGCAGAGAAACAAATGCTTGCGGTGCATTATCTGGTCGTTTAATTCTGTGTTCAATAAGCTAATTATTGGCAATACTTGACACTCTTCAATGTCCTAAAAAGGTATTTAATTTAGAAAGATGCAAGCTTAGCGGAGCGGGTAGGAGAAAGGAAGAAATATACAGAGGTACAATAACTTCGAGATGATGACGCCATCTTCTTAAATTGTGCCTCCCTATCAATCATATGCCTTGTTAGTTGAGATGTTGTAACTAATGTTTAGCTGACAGACTTGGTAGGTAGTTGAAGATAAACTCTTTTGAAGTTCCTCCAACTCAATTAATTTCTCCATGCATCTCATTTACGCTCCAGACAGGACTTTGAAATTTTCGTCTCCATTGTGGAAAAATCTTTAAGTATGGCTCACTAAGCATCATAAAGCCTAAACGGATTAACTTACCCTGAACCATCAGCGGTGGTAACCCAGCTTATAGGACCATAAGCTCAAGTTGGTGGCGGCTAGGGCTAATAATTCGTTTTTCCTTTTCATAAATGTGCGAGTATCGTAATTGTATCGTGTCAAATCCATGTCCAAGTTGAACACGACAAGGTCAGTATTCAGTCCTAACTTTGAAATCCGAACACAATATGATTATTGAGCATATTACACGACAAGATATGTTTAACATTTTTAAGATATCAGCTCTTATATATAAAAAATGTAGTGTGTTTGACGTCTGTTAACATGTCCACATCCAGGTACACACGTGTCAACCCATGTAATTAAGAGTGTCTAGTTTAAGTGTGATATAAACAAGTCAAAAGATATCGACCCGTTAACGACACGCTTGTTACTTGCGTATAGACTGCTTGACCAATTTATGATATGAATGCGATTATGTTTTAGCCGAACGCACTTATCCAGGTACAATCACGTCTCGTGCAATTGGGTCAACCTAGCCGTTGCATAAGGCTATGTTGATGGGAAAAAAGGTGACTTCGTTGTATCACAGAGCAATTAAGATAGGAGGTATTCTTGAATCACTGATATTTTGGCTACTGCAATTTAGTTGCATTACAAACAATGCTTCCATGAGTAAGCAATGTGGTTATTGTTTGCCAGAAAACACAAAAGCGACAAAATTAGATATTTCTAATAGTAATGTTTTAGTAAAGTCAGTTTTGATTTACCAACGCTCCTTAACAAATAAAAGGTAGGAGGGATTCTTGAATCACTGATATTGTGAACTTAACACCTACTTTGCCATCAGCTTTGTTTAATTAAAAGAATACTGTCGTAACATATTTTTTGGTGGTCTAAAACGACAACTACTATGCATCCAGCTATTCTAGTCTAATCAACCATCAAACCAACAATCTAAGATTTGATCTTTGATGAAATACACCCATTATAATTATGAAGTGTAGAATTGTCCCTCAGTTCTTTGTGGATTCTATTCTTGCAAGGGTAATTAGCTACTGAAAAGTTGAAGTATATGCAAGCTACTTCACAGTACGGACGAGACTTGCATTCTCTTTGTAGTTTCAGTTCATGTGTTTGCCTTTCTTTTCTATTATATTCCAACTTTACAACGATTGTATAATCATGATAACATATTTCTTGGCGATTTGAGTTTTAATCTATCTGATGCAAACACACGTATGCTGAAACTAACTTCATCAACAGGAACAATCTTTAGGAGAGAGTACTCAAGAAGAGAGGAGAATAGGAGCAAAGAAATATACCCAGGTGCAGGAAGATGAAATGGAATTTTCATCATAGGATAGATCTTCAGGCAAATATTCGTGCTCTCTCTTTAGCTTAAGCGAAATTTCTCTTGTGATCAATGTGATAAGTTCCTGTTGACTGCCGCAGCAGAAAAAATTCTCAGTTCCAAACCATTAATGATGCGATCTGAGGACCTACCACCCAACCCACTACATAACGAAAAGACAATTTGGATGTGCTAGAAGATCCCTGATCCTTAACTGCAGAACACGATTTACCTAATGCAAAGATATATTCCAGCAAGTATTTAGTCCGACTGATGGATTATATTGTCACAGTTCCTTAGATAGAGAGCATATATAAAGAGAATATAAACCCTATTGTGAAAAGATGTGCATAGTGCAACACCCCTTTGGCGTGCAAGCTGGATTAGGAGTAACCCTTGAAATTTGACTAACAAAAATGATATAAAGAGGATGTAAACCACATTGTCAAGTGGCGTGGATATTCCAACATGATCGAAACAATTAGTGTATAATAGAGTCGACCAATATTTGCGTCTTCTGCTGGAAAAAAGGATGCAGAGTTTCCATTTTCTGACATACTTGACACCATCTTGGTCGATGGAGCAAAAAAATCAGAAGAAACCTACATGAGAACAAGACAATGTAATATACCTTTTATATGAGCTGCTTTCCCATCCCTCAGCTTCATTAGCCTCCACAAGAGCCTTCTTCCACTGCTCTACTTTCTCAGCGCGCCTCATCCCCCTGTGCATTTCCAGGGCGTCTCTGTAGAGTGATTTTTCCAGCTTTACTTTAAACCGTTCCACATCGTAGAAAACAGGCAGGATCTTTTTCGTCCTGCCTGATCTAGATGTGTGTTTTACCATGAGTGCGAGCACGTCAAGGCACCGAGGGCTACGAGCGTAGTTTCTGGAAAAGATAGGCATGTAGATCTTGGAGCTGTAGACCAATAGCCGAAGCTCTTTGAAAGTACTTACGGTTTCAAGACCTCTGAAAACACGAATTCCAGCAGTTGACAAGCTGTGATGGAGGTAATCAACAAATCCAAAGAGATTGTCAGATCCTGTGAAACTCAGGAACACATCATATATTGATTCAGCCTCTAAGTTTATCATATTTTCGCCAGCATACTCAGTGACACTTGATTTATCCACTGACTGTATGATATCTTGATTCAGCCTCGCTAATTTCATCCTATCTTGATTCAGCCTTGCTGGTTCATCTTCGCCTCTTTTCCGATCTTTGCCAGAGTATTCAGCCATACTTGGTTGAACTTCTAACTTGCTCGTATCTTGATTAGCCACGCTTGTCGCCTATTTTCCGTTTTCTGCCTGCGTAATCAGCCAGACATGATTCCGCCTTCACCTCAATCACTCGTCGTCCTGTTTCTACTCTTCTTGGGCTGGGTTTGTAAAAGGGTTTGTAAGGAAAAGTCAAGTCAACGAGCCCAGGTTTGCCTTGGCGGTCGTTCAATCTGAGCCGTTAATTTAAGAGAAAACATATTTCCACAATATATATATATATATATATATATATATTTATTTATTTATTTATATTTACAAACATTCGAGAAGAATATAATCATTTTATAGCACTTTCAACTTACCGTTGTTAGAGGAAAATGAAGATATACGAGGATGAATCACTATATTTGAAAAATGATCACAAAATTGTCATGTACAAGAACTTATAGAAAGATTATAAATACTGAGGAAAGTTACTAAGTTACTAAGTATGGGTACCGTTGTTTAGGATGCTTTCTGGTATTTTACTATTCTGTCCTTTGATTGCAAGAGTATTACAATTTTCGGATTACAAACAGTATGGTTAAATTATAGGCCATAAAGGTAAATTACTAATTATATGTACAGATGAGTTATGACAAGTATAGATAAATTACAACCATGATGTTAAATTGCAACATATGGACTTCGATAACACTACAATTATTTCAAGTAAATTACGACAATTTTCTTGTTTCAAATGGGACCCTAGAATGACCCTAAGTGATTGCTAAGAGTCACGCCAAAATCTTCCACTTATAAATGGACACATAGGGTGCCTTTGTTTATGTTTCTATTCAAAAATTGTTCCCCAGAACAGAAATAGAAAAAACTATTTCTGTTCCAGAGAACAATTTTTGACCAGAAAGACGCATTTGGTAAACTTGTTTTGAGAATAAAAAATGAATAGAAACACGTTTGATAAATTTATATTCTTTTTTTGTTTCTTTTAATTTTTAAAGATTTTTATTTTATTTTTCCTTTTTTCTTTCTTTTTTCTTTTTTTCTTTTTCTCTTCTTTTGGCCAGTCGCCGACCATGTCAAGGCCGGTGAAAGGCCGACGGGGGCCAGCAGCCTTGCCCAGCCACGGCGAGGCTCGCCGGCCCCCGGCGATGTCGAGCCTCACTGTGGTTGGGCGAGCTCGACCTTGTCAGATCTGGGCCAGCTAGAGCTCGCCCAGCCAAGGTGAGGCCGAGCGTCGCCGATGCGGGCGAGGCTCGGCCTCGCCCAGATTCGACGAGGCGAGCATTGTCGGCCCCTGGCGAGGCTCAACCTCACTGGAACTGGGCAAGCTCGAGCTCTCCCAACCAAAGTGAGGCCGAGCCTCGCCAGGGGCTGGCGACGCTCTGACGAGGTCGCCGGCCCTCGACGGACGGTCGTTGGCCATGGCCGAGGCCGGCGACCGACCAAAGAAAAAAGAAGAAGAAAAAAAAAAAAAAAGAGAGGAGAGAGAGAATTTGTTCTTCAGAAGTGTTTCCGGAACAAAAAAATAACTTATTTTTATTTCTTATTTCCGTTCCAATTTTATTCCGGGAACAAAAAAAACATATTTTGAACAAAAACACAAACAAACGCGTTTATGTTCTTTTTTTGTTCCTCGGAACAAAAAAACAAATTTTTTGTTCATAAACAGAAAAAATAAACACAACCATGCACGCCCATAACTGATGTGCATTAAAAAAATGAGTGGAATTTTTTTGTTTCTTTTTTAACCTTCTTCAACAGAGGACTCATTCTTCATCTAAGACTATTTCACAAAAAATAACTTTTGAAAAAACTTTTTTCGAATTTTCCAATATTCGTTTCACGAAAAATGAATTAGTCAATAAGAACATTTTCCACTATTGGAAAAAACCCCACCTCACATTCTTTCACCAAACCCATTTTCTTTTTTTCTTTTTTTTTTTAAATTGATTTTTTAATTCTTTTTCTTTTTCTTCTTCTTTGGCCGGTCACCGATAATGGTGGCAGCCAACAACTAGCCATAGGCCAACTCCAGCCTCGCCCAAGGCTAGATCCAACAAAGGTGAGGCTCGAGTTCACCGGCCTTAGCGAAGCTTTGGCTCACTTGGATCCACCCAACCATGAGCTCACTAGCCCGAGCTCTGAGCTCGAGGCTTGGCTAATCCAAGCAAGTCATGTTTGCGTCTTAGTTGGCCACCAATGGTGCGTTTGGTAACGTTTCTATTTAAAAATTGTTCTAGGAAACAGAAATAGAAAAAAATGTTTTTGTTCCAAGGAACAATTTTTGAACAAAAAAACGCGTTTGGTAAATTTGTTCCAAAAATATAAAAAGAATAGAAACACGTTTGGTAAATTTGTATAATTTTTTTATTTCTTTTAATTTTTTAATATTCTTATTTTAATTTTTTCTATTTTCTTTCTTATTTTCTTATTTATTTTTCTTTTTTTTTTCTTTTTTCTTCTTTTGGCCGTCGTCGACCTCAACCATGGCCGGCGACCGGCCGACAAGGGCCGGCGGCCTCGCCCAGCCACGGCGAGGCTCGCCGGCCCCCGGCGAGGCCGAGCGTCGCCGTAGCTGGGTGAGGCTCGACCTCTCCCACGGCGAGGCTCGCCGGCCCTCATCAGTCGGTTGCCGGCCATGGCCGAGGCCGGCGACCGACCACAGAAAAAAGAAAGAAAAAAAAAAAGAAAAGAAGAAGAAGAAAAAAAGAGAGAAAAAAATGGAAGAGAGAGAAAAAAATGTTCCTAAAATGTGTTTAAGAAACAATAAACAACTTTTTTTTGTTTCTTGTTTCTGTTCCAGATGTGTTTCTGAGAACAAAAAAATAATTTTGGAACAAAAACCAGACAAACACGTTTCTGTTCCTTTTTTGTTCTCAGGAACAAAAAAACAAAAAGTTGTTTAAAAACAGAAAAAAGAAATGAAAACAAACGCAACCGAAGCAACCGACCATCTTCAAGGCACACGGCAGTGGAGGTAGGAGGAGGAAGAAGGAGGAAGGAAAAGAAAAATGAATAAAGAAAAGGAAAGAAAAATTAAAAATAATCAAAATTCGATTTTTTAAAATAAAAATAATTAAAATTCAATTTTAAAAAATATACAAATTAAAATTCAATCTTTTGGTCAATTAAAAATATTAAAATTCAATTAATTTTGGTAATATTTCCCGAAAAATCAAATTAGATAATGAATAATAAAAAGTATTTTCCACTCAAATTTCAAGTTTCGGCTGAATATGGAAAAATAACTTCTTTAGTAAATATTTTCTGAAAACGTGATAATTTTGGTGAAACGAATGTGAGCTAAAGTTTCAATGGATGATAGGCATGGAGTTCTGCATAGAAGGCAGGTCATCCCCTGGCGACAGCGGCTCATCCGCAACGTTGCCTCCAATCTGGCCCCGCTCGTCACAGATCTGAAGACGCGCAGGCGGAGTGGCCATGGACGACGGCTCGTCCATAAATCGCGCAGAGGTCGACCATGGACGAGCTCTTCTTCCTCTGTTCATTCACGAGCGAACTCCAGACCTGGAGCAGCAGAACTTTCACTTCGTTTAGGCATTTTGAAATACAAATCGAGAAAACCCCTTGCAGTACACGGACCTTCATTCCCAGAAATCAAACCCATGAAACCTAAGAGAAACCCAATAAAAAAAATAAAAAATAAAGAAGACGAACCTTCAATTAGCGGCGAGCCTGCCGGTGGCGATCCCGTCGGTAGGGTCAAATTAGGTTTTTCTTTTTCTTTTTTTCTTTGACAAAGGGTCAAATTAGCTTGAACGTCAGTAAAGGTCGCCGTTTACGTGGCGTGGCGCTTCAAACTATTAAATATTTTCTCCAATTTGATCATATCCCAAAATTTCTTTTAAAATATAACTTGGAAACCATCTGAGCCTGGTGATTTGATGGGCTCTATTTGCCTGTTATTGCTTATCAAAGAAGGGAAAGTATGCGGGTTCCTTGGGTCATCAAAAAAAAAAAAAAAAAACAAGGAAAAGTATTACCACCACCTGCAGTAGCCCAGTTGGATAAGTGCTCCCATGATCCTTTGCAAGAGAAGAGGAGTTCGAATCCCGCTGGCCGCACGGGATCTTAAGTGCTATATCGGGGTGGTGGATCATCTACTAGCGTGGCTCCAGGGTTTATCCCCCGTTACCCCAGGCCTATCGGGCTGTCCGTGTTGGTACGGTGCACGAATTCCCTAAGTCATCAAAAAAAAAAAAGGGAAAGTATTCAATAAGGGTGAGTTTATTTTCTTAAAAGGTGGCATAAAGTGGCCCCAGGTCGGTCAGCTTAGCGTTAAATAAGGCTGGAATGGCATTTTCCAAGTTATCATGGGGGCATTCTTGTCCAAGTAATTTTATTTTATTTTTCCTTCCTTTTTTTCAAGTTCGGATCGTCTTCTCGTTCTTTTCTTTTTCTCACTTCCGGTGCTCGACAATGCTTAATGCCATGAAGTTGCCAGTTAGTCTATGTACCGACATCATCTATGACCGCTCCTCCATCCAACGCTGGCTCGATGACACGGATGGGCTTTCTCACTCCTCACCCACAACTGTGGCCTATATCTCTAAGCTCTCAACCATGGCCATGGCCGCCACATGTTCGATCTGGAGGGCGGGGCCACTCTACCTTTGGTTCCAACACTTTTGACAAATTTGCACACCTCGCCTCGCCATGGGAAATGAAGAACTTTTGAACTTCTTTTTACTAGGAATAATGGTAATCTGATCGACAGTTTAAAAAATGGACGGTAAAGCTTGATTGTAATACATTTTACCGAGAGATGTCTCTTCGGGTTGCTTGTTGGAATACCCTTACTCGAAGTCAAGATTCCATTGCTTTGGTCTGCCAGCTTCTTTAGACCGGAGCAGGTCGGTTAGCTTCTTCTCTTCCTCGAGCGATCTCCCAGTTGTCCCCCGTCCGAGGAAAGACCTGGCCTTTACGCCTTTTCTTGAGCTTCTTACTCATGGATAACTGCAATAACCACTACACGCTTCCATCTACTAGATGGCCTGATGTTTGCCGCCATGAAGTCTTTCTCAGTTTCAGAGGAGGAGATGTTCGGGGGGGCTTCGTTGAATTTCTCTACGAAGGCCTCGATGATTCAGGGATCATTGCATTTATCGATCATCGTGGGATCGAGATCGGAGAACATATCATGCCTAAGATCTTACAAGTGATTGGGCACACGCAGATCTGCATTCCCATCTTCTCCAAAGATTTCGCTTCCAGTAAGAGTTGTCTGAAGGAGGTAGAGAAAATGGTGGAGTGTGACAGGACAATCATGCCCATTTTCTACGACGTCTCCCCTTCGGTGGTCGGTGAACAAAAGGAGAGTTATCAGCAGTCCTTCCGCGACCATGAGGCCGATGGAGTGACGTCAACGACTATAAACAACTGGAAGAAGGCTCTACATAGTGTTTCAAGAAAACGAGGATGGGAATTGGAGAAATTCCAGCACGGGTAATACGAAATCAAGATTTCTATGCTTCTTTCGACTTTTCCAACAGTGGTCATCGAGTATGAAATTAAGAAAAGAAAAAAGTCAATGCATCTGTTCTTCTGCTTGGTGTATTATCCGAGCAGTTGTTGCTTTTCACATCTTACTCTTTCCTTCTTTTCCCTTTGGCAGGCAGCGTGAACTTATAAATGAGGTTGTTTCCACGGTCCGCCGGTTGTTGAGGAAGGATGACTTATATGTGACGGCACATTTAGTGGGGATGGATCAACCTGTGCAAGAGGTGATGAGAAAACTTGGTGTTGGCTATGAAAATGGAGAAGTAATTAGAGGGCAAACGGTGACAGGAAAACGTGTGGTTGAGATATCGGGCCTTCCAGGAATTGGTAAGTCGACTCTTGCCATGGTTGTCTACAACAAAATCCATCGTCTCTTCGAAGGTAAGAGTTTCCTTAGAGAGGTTGAGCAAACAAGACTCCTGTCTCTCCAAGAAAATTTAGTCGGTGGCCTCCAAAAGAGAGCATACACATTCAAATCTCCTACTGAAGGTACCGAATTTATCAAGTACAAATTTGGAGATCTAAGAGTTCTTATTATTCTTGACGATGTTAGTGATTTTAAACAAGTCAATTCACTAGCTGGAGATCTAAGTTGGTTCGGTCCGGGAAGTAGGATCATCGTGATCTCTAGGAGAAGTAATCTTGTTGACGACTGTAATCTTGTGCCTGTGACCTCTACAAGCAGCACTGTTAACAGTTGTGATGACATCGTCGTTGAAAAATACGAGCTAAAACAAATGAATGGTGACCATGCTTTTCAGCTATTTTGTAGTGTTCTTAGAGAAAAAAATCTTAAAAAGGAATTCTCCTCTTTGGCATGTGAAATTATTTTGGCTGCTGGAAGAATTCCTCTGGTTATTGAGGTTGTTGGTTCAATTTTACGTGGAAAGGACATAAAGTTTTGGAAGGAGGCATTGGATAGATTGAACCGAGAGCCTTACACTAAGGAAGTAAAACGAATTCTGAAGAGTAGATATGAAGATTTAGATAAAAATGCCCAAGAGATATTTCTTGATATAGCGTGCTTTTTTGTGGGGAAAGACAAAACAATACCCTCTTACATGTGGGAAGCTTGTAAATATGATCCTTATAGAGGAATCGACGAGCTTCATGACTTGTCTTTGGTCAAAACCAGAGAAAACAATGAACTGTGGATGAATAATCAACTAGAAGTCCTTGGGAGGGACATAGTTAGGGAGGAAAATCCAAGTGAACCTTTCAAGCGGAACAGGCTATGGAATCAGGAGGATATCGAACCAGTATTGAATGAAAGGAAGGTAAATTTTGAAGGCAAGAAGGTGCCTTTTTTAGTCTAAATTAAAGTGCTTCTTTTGAATACTTAATTCTTTTTTCAGAGATGAATGTGAATGCACTTCTTTTTCACTTTCTCATTTTACCATTTTTCCAGGATTGGCAGGACGTTGCAGTTGAAGCCCTCAGTGCCACATTTGACAAACCCCATTTATTTCCTAAACGTAGATTCTTCTGTGATTTCTCGAAGCTTAGGTATCTTAAAATGAACCACGCTATTGTCAAAGCATATAAGCAGAGTGCAAAGAGCTCCAGAGAGGATTTTTTCCTTCGAAGGTTAAAGTGGCTTGAATGGCAAGGGTGCAACGATATCTCCAGTCTACTTGCTTTAGATATGTCAAAATTGATCATTCTTGATTTGTCTGGGAGTACCTCCACCAATTGGCAGTGCTGGAAACAAATTATGAAGGTATGATGACAAACCTATGCATTTTCTTTTGCATCCAGTTTGACAATGGTTTGCAGAAACAAGGCTTTTATATTATTCTTTTGTTTTGCAGAGGGCCAAAAACTTGAAAGTTTTGATCCTAAGAGATTGTCGTTGGCTAACTAAATCTCCATTTTCCCATGCTCCGGTAAACTTAGAGAGACTAAACCTGGAACGTTGCTCAACGTTACCTACATGTGTTGTGAGGTCCATTAGCAAGCTAAGGAATTTAGTTTCTTTGAATATCAAGTTCTGCAGCTTCGTGCAAGAGCTGCCAGAAGATATAGGTTCCTTGGAAGCTTTGAAAGAGCTCTACATCGATGGAACTTCCATTAAAGCCATTGATATCCCCGAGGGTTCCTATGGGAAGCTTAAAATTCTGAGTGCTTGCAACTGTAAATCCTTGTCTCTACCCAATTCAATTGGTAACTTGAAATCTCTTTCGTACCTAGCATTGGACGAGACTGAACTGAGTGAGCTCCCTTGTTCTATCGGATTGTTGGAGAGTCTCCAGACGCTATCTCTGAGAAACTGCAGGAGCTTGTGGAAATTGCCGGATTCCGTTGGAGACCTTAAAAAGCTGCAAGTCATGGATCTTTCAAGCACAATAGTCGACAAAATACCTTCCTCCGTCAAGGATTTGCAAAACTTGAAAGAACTAAAGATGGCTGGCACTCATATAAGAGAATTTCCTGGAGGCATTAAGAATCTAGAGAGTTTAGAGGAGATAGATTTCTCGGGCTGCAGAAATTTGAGAGGGGAGTGCAACATTACGGGATTGTCGTCTTTGCGGGTGTTACTTCTAGAATACACTGATATTTCTCGGCTGATTGTGACGGATCGCCAATCCTATAATCGCCAAAACCTCAAACTAGATGGCGATGTCCCCATCTCGATAATTGGAACTATCCAAGGGCATGGCATCGGTTCAACAGATGTGAGACTAGACCACCGTTCAAGGCTGACGGACATCATATCAGCATGCGATGATGAGTCAGAGACCGTAGCAATGTGGCGGTCAGACAGAAGCAAGGAAGTCATCGGTGGATGAGGTTTGGCTGCGGAGGAAGTTAGCGCTCCTATCCCATTAATTCAAATTTGTAATTCATCAAGCATGTCAACTGATCTTCGTGCAATAAGGGTTGTTAGGGGCATAGCCAAATTCGTTTTCTCCTCTACTTTGAATTTTCGATTTACATTCCTCTTCAATTTTCTTGGCCTTCACACTCGCACACTCTTTATTGTCTTGCACGCATGTCAATTTCCTGCAATTTTGTGCGTACATGTTAGCTTTGGATATGACTCGATGTAAGTATTACTTGGTTTATTTGATTGATCTGCAAGATAACTGCATGGTCGTCAGAGCATGAGTTTTAGTTCCTTTCTTGATCATTTATATCATAAGTACTCTCCTTGATCAACAGTAAAGAATGAAATCTTGTTCTTTTTTTCTCAATTTTAAAACTAGAACGAAAAATTTGATGATGCATCCGACCATCTAACAAAAATTCTTCAAAGGTACAATATGTTTGGGAATGTTGTCGCACCTATATTACCAAAAAATGGAGATGATTGTTTTTTTCAAATAAAATTGAAAATGATTATTGCTTGGTTCTCTTAATAATTGATTTAATTTAAATAGTATGAAAACTATATATGTTATAATCTCACTAGTCAACATACATTGTGTCATTCAAAAGAATATCTCGCATGAAAAATTGTTCTTACATGCGCAATAGGACTGAGAAAACTTTCTGATTCTGACAGAGTATTGTGACCAACTTAACTAACAAAACACTAGTTTATTTGATCTCCAAGATTTATAACACAATGTCCTTAGTAATGCTGATAATCAATGAAAATATCTACTATATGATTAATATGCTGGCTTTTTTAGACATTTTTAATCTTTCTTAACGAGTATTTTAGGACCATATCTTGTGATATTATGAGTCACATATATGCATGACATATTATCGTTATCTAGCTGTGGGATCCTCAAACACTGGCTGTTAAATCATGTCTCAAGTTTGTGTCATGCATGACACCCATATCTATTGGAAGATTTTGATTTGTTCAAAATCTGATGTTGTCTTTTACGAATAATAATCTTGGATTATAGTGGATTATATATAAATCCAAGGTTCAGCACAAGACATTCGTTGGTTTCTTCTTTTATCCAAGTTTTGAGTATGTGACCAAGAAGGGGACGTCTCTTCCCTTGTTCAATGTAAAAGTCGCACAAGAAAGACAAAAAGAAAAAGGCATCTCTTGATTAAGGCGCACAGTGGACTCCAAGAAGGATTAACAACGAGCCGAACAGACGACGCTTTCTTAGACACACGAAAGAGTTTGTTCTTCGGCCACGCGCAGGAGAAAGACACGGAAATTAATTTGTAGTGGGTTTTCACTTCAATTGAATTATTTATTTATAAACATTATGCGTTTGGACTTATCTAGTGATGTGTAATACTTGAGCTTGTGCGTAATTATGATTTTGACTCTCAAATTAATAGTGGATTATTTGATACTACTCTCAACATGAAGTAGATACTAACACTCGAACCACATCATGTAAGTCTACGGTCTCCTTTATTGTTACTAGTGTATTTCTCTAATAATGTCGCATTGACTTAATTACAAGACGCTAGCAATTTCGGTGGTAATTTTACAACACTAGTAAAAAAGAAATGCATTTTAAAAGAAATTTTTTATCAACTAAGACCCCATTTTTTCACAAAAAATGATAAATTTGGAAAACATTTTTCTAAAAATGATTGCTTTTATCACTTGAAATAATAAGTCGATAAAAAAAATTATTATTGACAACAATTTGTATTTAAACATTTTTGTGGACAACGAAAAAAAAATTGTTTATGTTTTTAAACAATATAAGCAATTATTTTTAGAAAAATCTTTTTCAAATTATTCATTTTTCACAAAACAAACTGAATATAAGTATATCCAATACTTTCAGGCGTGAAATAGTATGGGTAAGTTATTTAGATTCATGTGACCTAAGCAATCTCACGTTCAATTGATGTAGCCTCAATTTTTTTTATTGCTTTACAGTGATATAAAATTGAATTAAAAAAAAAAACCAACTTTATTTGGAAGTGTAAATGTACTTCTTAATTATTCATCCTTCATATAATTTACGTCTAGTTTAAAATTATGAAAACTTATGACTTTATTTATGTAATAATATCTAGTGCATGGCAAATGGGTTCCTGTTTAAAAATTTGTTATCTATAGCCCATTTTTTAATAGAAAATTACCAAAAAAAATCCTAAACCTATTGCAATTTTTCTAAATTAGTCTTAAACCATTTTTTTTACCATTAAGTTATAAACATTTTATAATTGTACCAATTCAGTCCATTCGGCTAATTTTGGCCAGGTGTCGCTGATGTGAACTCTAACCAATCGATTGACGTTGAGTAACAATTTATTAATAATTTTTTTTTCAAAATTTTAAATTATTTTTTTCATTTCTTTTATTTTTATTTTATTTTTCCTTTTCTTTCTACTTTTCTTCTTCTCTCCCCTTACATTGGCTAACGAGGCTCACCCAGTGGGCGAGGACTGCGAAGCCCTTGCCGACAACCAACAACCCTCACTTGGCCTTGCCCAAATTTGGGCAAAGCCGCATCGCTTACGGCCCCCAAGCCTTGCCCGAATCTGGGGGAGGGCTGTCGGTCATCTACAATGGCTTCACGGCCCTCAACTAGTGGGCAACAAGTCTCATTGGCCACTATGGGGGAAGAGAAGAGGAAAAGTAGGAAGAAAAGGAGAAAAAAAAGAGATAAAAAAACTGGACAAAAATAATAAAAAATATCTATAAATTGTCACATCAATGTCGGTCGCATCCACATCAGTACTGGCGAGCCAAAATTAGCCTAATAGACTAAATTGACATAATTGCAAAAGATTTAGGACTGAATGAGTAAAAAAAACAGGTTTAAGACTAATTTGGAAAAATTGCAATAGGTTTAGGATTTTTTATGGTAATTTTCCCATTTTTTTTAAAGAAGGGGGAAAGACTCACTGTCTTCCTCCTATGAAGCACCAAACCGGGAGTCTTTGCTAGAGGCAATCTTCGGCTATACCTACACCGGCCCTTGTTTGTTTTTCATTGCGCTTTACTCGCAATTTTTTTTTTTTTGGTCCTTTTAAGTACACTTTTTTTTTTAATGTACATCTAAAGAAGGAAAAAGGAAAATAAAAAATGAATCAGCAAAGATAGCACACTCCCACTAAACCAGCTTGCAAAAGTAGGCAGGGACCCGTCCAAGGAAGTTCCCAAACAAGGCGATCACTCAGTGCATGTTCTAGCTTTAGCCAAAGAATCCTCACAAAAATTGCTTTCGCGAAAAGCATGCTGACAAATGATGAAACAACTTTGGAAAGGACGCAGAATCTGATTGAGAATCGGCCCGAATCCTATTTTCTTGCACCTTTTGAGATGATCTTTTGGGACGCATTACACACGAACTGATTGGTCCGTAGTAATTGAACTATAGGAATAAGAACCGCGGGCATCTATGCCAAATCTGATGGAATTCGTCTTGTTTGAAAAGCCACACGTTCCATGTTGACCGTGTCATCTCCAACCTCATCCCCTTATGTCAGAAAAAAATTTCGTTTGGGAGGGGTGGAAGACGCTGACACTGGCACGCGCATGCACCTTAGGGGTGCCAATCCTCCTTCCTGTGGTATTTTTCGGCCGATCGTGATGGATTGTCGATGCTCTGATCTCCAACGCCTCAGACTAGATGACGGAGTTACCATCTTAGAAATTAAAACTTCTGCAGGAGCACGGTATCGGTTCAACAATGCTAGCGTAGGACACAGTTGCAGGTTGACGGACGTCACGTCAGCATGCCGAGGATGATTCAGAAACCGAATCAAGGTGGCTGTCAGACAGAAGGAAATTTGTGACAGATCAAGCACGTCAACTTCTGAAAAAAAAAGAAGAAAAAGCATGTCAACTGATCTTCCTTTCATAAGGGCTTTTTCTGAATTCTCAATTCACATTCTTCTTTCTTTTCCTGCATCTTACACGTACATGTTAGTCTCGGTTTGAACGATGGAAGTATTACACGGTTCGATCGAGTGTTCCCCAAGACAACTTCAAGGCTGACAGAACATGATTTAGTTCCTTTCTGGATCCTCTATCGTCTACTCATCGCATAAGTATCGTGATTGGATTCTACTCTCGAATTTGTAAAAGTCGACTACTATCAAATTGACGTTTGTGTATGATTTTCGAACATTGGTAATTGGACCACAAAAGTTTACTTGCTGGGAAGGAATTTTCCGGGTTAAAAGTATGAGTAGAAGAATTCTACTTTTATGAAAATGAACAGTATGGGATTAGTAAAGGGATGACGTGACTTAACCAACGAGTTTTTTTTTCATATTCATTCTTTTATGTTTTCATTTTGGTGGAGAGTTGGCGGGTAAATTTTCATTTTTTTTCATCTTTTGTTTTCTTTTTGGTATTAATAGTTAATAGATGATATTGGAGACAAGTTTTGTATGTAAAAGAATAAAATCTTGCTATTGCGTTGTTTTTGTCAATTTCAAAACTAAAATTAAAAGTTTGATTCTGCATTCAACCATTCAATAAAAATTCTTCAAAGGTATAATATATCCATGAATGTTGTTGCACCTAAACTACAAACATTGGAAGCGACCATTTGTTTTCTTTAATAAACTTGACAATGATTATCATTTGATTCTCTCAATAATTGATATAATTCAGCTACATATGAAAACTATATTTGTAATGATCCAATTACAAATCGATATACATCGCGTCATTCAAAGGATAGCTCACATGAAAAATTAAGTTTGCATGCACAATAGAAAAGAAACCGACTTTTTGACAATAGTATTATAAGGGCGCGTTTGGTAACGATTCTGTTCCCAGCAACAGATTCTGATCAGAAATTATTCTTTTTTATTCTATTCCCGGAAACAATTTCTAAGTATTTTAAGTTGTTCTTTTTTTTTTTTTTTGGTCAGTAGTATTTTAAGTTGTTTGATAAATGTCCAAATTTTTTTATTCTGGAATAGAATTGCATTTGGTACTATGCTCATTAATTCTATTACAAATCAATTTCTTTTAATTTTTGAATTATTTTTTTCCTTTTTTCCTTTTTTTTTTCTTTTCTTTTTTTTTCCTTTTTCTCATATACTTCTTCTTCTTCTTATGGCTGGTGACCTCACCGGAGCGTCATCGGCCTAGCCTCACCAGTGGCCAAGCAGGCCTCACCAGGGCTAGGCGAGGCCTGCCTGGCCACCGGTGAGGCTGGGTGAGCCTCATCGAGGCTAGGCGAGGCCCACCTGGCCACCGGTAAGGCTGGGCCGATGGCTAGGTGGGCCTCGTCAAACCTCGCCCCTGGCCTAGCGAGCCTCCAATGAGCTTGCCGAATTGGTTGCCAACAATCGGCGGCGGTGGCGGCGGATGGCAGCGGCGGCGAGACGGTGGTCGATGAAGAAGAAAAAAATAGAAAAAGAAGAAGAAGAGAAAAGGGAAGAAAAAGAATTGGTTTTGATTCTTAGATTTGTTCCCAGAACAAGAATCAACTTTTCTTTTATTCTTAATTCTGTTCCAAATCTACTTCCGCAAACAAAAAAATATAAATTTGTTTCCAGGAACAAATATTTTACCAAACACGATTCCTTCCCAAACTACTCTCGGGAACAAAAAAATCAGAATCAATCACCATTGTAATGGTTACCAAACAGGAATCAATCTAAATAACAAGAATGTAGTATACTTTATTTTCAAAATTAAAAAGCAATTCCCTTATTGACTCCTATAATCAATGGAATTTCTACTACAAGATTAATATGTTGACTTTTTTGACATTTTTAATCTTCTCTAATGAGATTTTTAGGAATGCATAGCTTTTGATAGTCTGACTCATATATATTTGTGATACTCTATTGGTTTTTAAATACCGATTCCAAAGCCCTAGTTAAAAAAAACTAATGTTTCTTAAAGGTACGTTCATTTTGGTGAAAATGAGTGATTTGAAAAACATTTTTCAAATATATGATTACCTATATCGTTTAGAAAAATTAATCAATGGAAAATATTTTCATCATCAATAACAATTTATGCCTAACTATATTCATGTGCGATACAAAAAAGAAAAAAATCTTCCATTCATTTATCTTTATAAAAGATATAAACAATCATTTTTCACAACCACCGGCCGCGGTGGCTCTACTGGATAAGACTCTGCTGATCCTCAACGAAGAGGTGAAGGGTTCAAAACCCAGGAGAGGCGCTAGGTGTATTAAGTGTGACTCAGGGGTGGTGGGTCCTCCTGCTTAAGTGTCACTTGGGGGTTTACGGCGTGGCTGTCGGCTGCAAGCCGGTTCCTCCAATACCAAAAAAAAAAAAAAAACAATCATTTTTCACAAATATTTTATAAATCACTCATTTTTCACAAAACGAACACACCTTAATAGTAAAGATCAATCAAGTATGTCTAATTCTTTCCAATGTAAAATGATGAAATTAAGTTAGATTTATTTCTGTGACATTACCAATTCCATTTGTAATTGCTTTAGCCCTCTTTTTTGATTGCTTTAGAGTGATGTATAATTGAGTAAAAAAACTAATATTGACTTTAATAGGAATTGTCAATCTCTCGCGCTCAGTTCAACGCGGTTTACCAGCACCTTTCAGATTATCTATTGGCACACATTACAGGAACTAATCGTCCTTGTATCCTATAGATTTCTTTAGGAATAAGAACCGAATATGTATGTGCCTAATCTGAAGTAATTTGTCCAATTTGAAGATAACCACAAATGCCACGTAGATTATATAAAAAGCAAACTGCCAAGGATTGACGAGGATTGTCATAATGCTTGAGAGTTGTGCGACATGAGAATTAATTAAAAAAAACTTGACCATTACCGAAGAAACAGGAATTTAAAAATGCCAAAAAGGTCTAAGTCAGAGAATAAGTCTATTGCTTTATGAATTAATAGAAAATGACCATTGATCATAAAAAAGAAAAAAAAAAAAGACAGCTATAGAAGAAAAAAACGTTATAAAATGACCAAACATAGTCTGCATCAGAGAATGGATCTATTGCTTTATGAAGAGAGATAACTGCATGATAGTCTCTAATCTACTGTCAGAATAATAATCTATTATGGACCATAAAAAATTAAATAACAAATAATTATAAATTATTGTGGGACTCACTACTTTAAGAATTTGTGACTCATAAGATACTGTTATTCTCACATAGTCTAAATAATGTCATGCTAGTAAAGCCTGTTTATAAATTAATAAAGAAGATCACATTGGTCACAACATAAGTAAAATGATTAAACAAATGATCACTGCAGGAGAAAAATATTTTGAAATGACGAAATGAATCTGTTTCGGAGAATAGATCTACTGCCTTATGAATTAAAGGCAAAATAACCCTTGGTCATCATAGAAGAATAATATTTGTTCAAAAAAAAATCATAGAAGAATAATGACTGAAAAATTGACCGCTATGAAAGAAAAAAGTTATGTAATGATGGAAAGAGTCTGCGTTAAATGAATAGATTTATTGCTTTATGAATTAATGAAAACAAATGACCATTGGTCATCAAAACAGAAAAATAGTCAAATAAATGATCACTATCGAAGAAAAATGTTTAAAATGACGGAATGAAGTCTATGTCGAAGAATGGATCTATTACTCTATTAATTAATGACAAAACAACCATTGGATATCAAAAAAGGAAATAAATATAAAAATGACCACTGTTGAAGAAACACGTCTTAAACTGACTGAAAGAAGTGTGGGAAAAATTATCAAATAATCATAAACCTATTAGACTTGTGTAAATTCAATTCTAAACATTTCAATCATGACAATAAAATCATAAATATTTTCACATTTTATCAATTAAGTTCACCTAGTCAATTTTAGCTGGAAATCGTTAACGTGGACGTGTGCCACGTAGGACGGCCGTTGTTGACATGGACAAGATTATAATATTTTTGAATTATTTTTCTCAAAAAATAGTTATTTTTTCTTTTCAATGAGGGTCGTGAACCACAAGCGAAGGTTGATGACCATCACTACCCTTGGGCAAGGGTCGTGAAGCCCTCACTGGTCGCAAGTGAGGGTCGCAAAGAGGGCCACGAAGTCCTCACCTAGATAGCAACCGAGCGAGGGCCACGACCCTCACTCGCAATGGACAAGGGCTTTGTGGCCCTTTCCAGGTCTTGACGAGGGCTGTGACCTTTTTAAAAAAATTATAAAAAATTATCCGCGTCAATGTAGATCATTCTACATATGACAATCGGAATCCAAGTCAGCAATTTTCTACTAATATTGGCTAGATAGACTTAATTGGCAAAATTCGAAAATGTTTAGAATTTAAGTCAACATATGTAATAGGTTTAATATTTTTTTAGTAATTTTACCAAGAAGTGTGTCTCAAAAAATGGATTTATTGCTTTGTAAATTAATAAAAAAATTATCATTGGTCATTAAGAGAAGGAAATTAATTATACAAATGACCACTATCAAAAAAAAAAAAAAAATCTGAAATGACCAAATGAAGTCTGCGTCAGAAAATGGGTTCATTGCTTTACGTATCAATGAAAATAATGACCATTGGTCATCATAAAAGAAAACTAATTAAAAAATGATCACTACCAAAGAAAAACGTTATAAAATGATTGAAAGAGGAGAATTGATCTATTGATTTATGGATTAATGACAAAATGATCATGGGTCATCAAAGAAAAAATAATAATTAAAAAAATGACCATTGTCGAAGAAAAACATTTTGCTTTGATTGAACGAAGTCTATGTTGAAGAAAGGATCTACTGCTTTATAAACTAATAGGTTATTATAAAGAAAATTAATTAAAAATGATCACTACTGAAGGGAAACGTTATAAAATGACTGAAAAGAGTGTGCATTAGAGAATGGATCTATTACTTTATGAATTAATATATTAAAAAAAAAATGACCATTAGACATCATAAAAGAAAAATAATTAAATAAATGACCACTACCGAAGAAAAAAAGTTACAAAAAGACCGAAAGAAATCCATGTCGGAGAATAGATCTATTGCCTTAATATTAATAACAAAAAGACCATTGGTCATCAAAAAAGAAAAAAAAAATTAAAAAAATTATCACTAATTGCCACCGGAGCAACGCATTATAAAATGACCAAAACAAGTGTCAGAAAATCAATGTAATGCTTTATGAAGTATAAGAAAAAAAACCACTGGTCATCAAAAAAGACAAATAGTTAAAGAAAATGACCACTACCAAAGAAAAACATTTTACAATGACTGAACGAAATCTATGTTGGAGAATGAATCTATTACTTTATGAATTAATTGGTCATTAGGGAAAAAAAGAGAGTAAGAAATGACCACTACTGAAGAATCACGTTTTATAATGACTGAAAGAAGTGTGCGTGATGAATATATTGCTTTATGAATTAATAAGAAAAATGACCATTGGTCATCATAAAAGAAAAATAATTAAAAATGACCACTACCAAAAAGAAAAACATTATAAAATGACCGAATGAAGTGTCAAAGAAAGAATCTATTGCTTTATGATGCATAAGAAAACAATCATTGATCATCAAAAAAGACACATAATTAAAGAAGATTATCACTACCAAAGAAAGATTCTTTACAATGACCGAATGAAATCTATGTTGGAGAATGGATCTATTGCTTTATGAGTTAATTGATCATCAGAAAAAATAATTAAAAAATGACCACTGCCGAAGAAAAACATAATAAAATGACCAAAAAGAAGTGTCAGTCAAAGAATGAATCTATTGCTTTATGAATTAATTTATAAAAAAAAAAAGAACATTAGTCATCATAAAAGAAAAATAATTAAAAAATGACCACTACTGAAGAAAAACATTTTACAATGATCGAAAGAAGTGCCGGTGAATGAATCTATTGCTTCATGATGTAGAAGAAAACAACAATTGGTCATAAAAAAGACAAATAATTAAAGTAAATGAGCACTACCGAAGAAAAACATTTTACAATGACCAAACGGAGTCTATGTTGGAGAATGGATCGATAGCTTTATGAATTAATTGGTCATTAGAAAGAAAAATAATTAAAAAATTACCACAACCAAAGAAAAATATTATAAAGCAGTCAAAAGAAGTGTGCGTCAAAGAATGGATCTATTGCTTAATGAATTAATGACAAAACGATCATTGGTCATCAAAAAAAGAAAAAGAAAATGATCACTAATCACTACAAACAAAAACATTTTAAAATGATCAAAAGAAGTGTTGAATGAACCTAGTGCTTTATGATGGATAAGAGAACAACAATTGGTCATTAAAAAAAAAAAGACAAATAATTAAAGAAAATGAGCACTACCAAAGAAAAACATTTTACAATGACCGAACGGAGTCTATGTTGGAGAATGGAACGATAGCTTTATGAATTAATTGGTCATCAAAAAGAAAAATAATTAAAAAATGACCACGACTGAAGAAAAAGTAATAAAGTGATCGAAAGAAGTGTAACGTCAAAAAATGGATCTATTGCTTTATGAATTAATGACAAAATGATCATTGGTCATCAAAAAAAGCAAAAAAAAAAAAAAAAGGATCACTAATCACTCAAATGAAAACATTTTAAAATGATCAAAAGAAGTGTTAAAGAATGAATCTAGTGCTTTATGATGGATAAGAGAACAACAATTGGTCATCAAAAAAGACAAATAATTAAAGAAAATGAGCACTACTGTAAAAACATTTTACAATGACCAAACGGAGTCTATGTTGGAGAATGGAACGATAGCTTTATGAATTAATTGGTCATCAGAAAGAAAAATAATTAAAAAATGACCACAATCGAATAAAAAGTAATAAAGTGACCGAAAGAAGTGTAACGCCAAAGAATGGATCTATTGCTTTATGAATTAATGACAAAACGATCATTGGTCATCAAAAAAAGCAAAAAAAAAAAAAATGATCACTAATCACTACGAGCGAAAATATTTTAAAATGATCAAAAGAAGTGTTAGAGAATGAATCTAGTGCTTTATGATGGATACGAGAACAACAATTGGTCATTAAAAAAGACAAATAATTAAAGAAAATGAGCAGTACCGAAGAAAAACATTTTACAATGACCGTACGGAATGATAGCTTTATGGATTAATTGGTCATCAGAAAGAAAATAATTAAAAAATGACCATAACTGAAGAAAAAGTAATAAAGTGACCGAAAGAAGTGTAACGTCAAAGAATGGATCTATTGCTAAATGAATTAATGACAAAATGACCATTGGCCATCAAAAAAGAAGAATAATAAAAAAAATGACCACTATCAAAGAAGAATATATTAAAATAACCGAAAGAAATGTCAGAGAACGAATCCATTGCTTTATGATGAATAAGAAAACAACAATTGGTCATCAGAAAAGACAAATAATAATAATGATGATGATGATAAAAGATGACCACCGAAGAAAAACATTTGACAATAACCAAACGAAGTCTATACCATTACCGAAGAAAAACGTAATAAAATGACCGAAAGAAGTGTGCTGCTTTTTGCACTTTCTTCGTTTGGTCTGTCTTTTTTTTTTTTTTTTTTTTTTTTGGCATAGTTTGGTCTGTCTTTAAAAGCCATTATTTTGCAACATTATCTTAGGCAAGGCAACTTTGCAAGATTACCCCTAGTACTTGGACGAAACAAACCGAGAACATGTTGGTCTAGTGGTATCTACCCAGTCCAAGTCCTCTAGGAGGTTTTGCATCATGTTACGTGAGCTGGGCTGGGCTGGGATTCATCTCATCGGGCGAATCAAAGGAATAGTTTAAGCCAGAAACCTTAAAACTCATTTCAACGTTTTAGCTAAATTAAGTAAAGCTCTTCTGTTTTATTTAATGAATCGTGCTTAAAAGACAATTTGATGTTCAAATATTTTAGTGAATCAAATTTTTGAAAAAACACGTGTTGCACAGAAATGAAAATCTTTATTCTGAGTCCATTGTGCGACTCTTCCTTATTTTACTAGAAGATTAAGAAAATTAATTTTTTTGTTTGTCCTATTATAAATCTCCTCTCTTTCTCTTGAACTTTTACTCTTCCTTTTTGCATAGCGTGAAAGTCAAACTTACATCCAAAACTAAACATCATCACCTTACCCCATTTCCTTACCACTTTAAACTAAACTTACCACTCCGCCCAATTCCCTTATCCCTGGGCCATGTACGCAGGGGTGCAAAAGTTAGTTAATTAGCATAAATCTGCCAATGAATACATACCGCTAATTTTGTCTATCAAATGCTTCCTATACATAATAGTATGTCTGGACCTGAACATGTCCTTAAAAGGTTCCCTCCTGAATTGGATATTCCGGGAGGACTCTCCCCCACAAGCCAATTAAGGCAAGTGAGGGGGAGTAGTTTGGGATAGTATCCCCATTGGATGTGCCCGGCCAAGCCCTTAACAGGGATGGGCCCCACTCATTGAACCCCGTGAAGCCTTCCCTGGTGATTGGATCCAGGCGTGGTTCAGGGACATGATTTGAGCTCGACCTGGAAATAGGTCGAGATCCTCCTATTGTTTTTCGACTAACAGTTCTTGGAAGAGTATCATAACCTTGAACTTTCATTTGATTCAGAACCTAGAGGGCAGTATCCAGTTTCATAGCTTTAGAACCGGTTTTAAAATTATCTCAAGAGTGGAGCAAATACCCCTTCTTTTCTGAAATGATAGCACCATTAATCCCTATACTCGATAGAAATTCATTTGATTCAGAACAATCCCTTGGACTGTCTACAAAAACGAATTTTACTGACGGACATAATCTCAGTTTAGCCATTAGCTGGATTTCATAATTAGGGACCTATGCACTATTTATTGAAGTCTGAAAAATTCCAAGGATAATGTTGCCGAGTTGTTTTGACACATATGAATGCACCTCATTGAGGAACCACGACTAACGGAGAATAAGGCCATTTGAGCTTCACAGTGAGTTAATGGCAGCATGCTCCAGGTCTAATCCTGATATCCTTGGCTCCTCATTAAACTAATCCTTCCTCTAAAATACATATGTTGCTACAGATAGCTCGCTCGTCTTCATACTCAGTCTCTTCATCGTCATCCTTGTTGTGAAATGAAATTTTAACTCAAAAAACAAAAATTATAAGAGAAGCACCAGCCCAGAAAACCAGATGCTGGAAACTAGTTGTTAACCGATCTCCAGTCCACTACCACTCACGGTTAGCATTGGTGGTTGCTGACCAGTGGCTGATCATTGCTCTGGTCACCAACCTGCGAAAGGGCGCCGTTATTGTGGAAGTGAGCGTGTGCATATGCGAGACAGAGAGAAAGAGAGAGAGAGAGAGCTAGTGGACAACTGGACATCCCTGGCAAGGTCCATCAAACACGACCTAAAAGTTCATAATGTGGTAAAACTGACCAATTGACAATTGAATGGACACCCCTCGGCATGCAGACAAAAACCACATGCATATCAATCTTCCACATTAGTCATAAACCCCGTCAGGCATTTGGATCCTTAGATGATATTTGATTCCAAACACGTAAATTAAACCTATCCACCACCAAGACAACCAGAACCATGACTGTTGATTGATCTTCCAATGCCCCTATATGGCAATATGAACAAGTAAGCTTAAAGTTGTACAAACAATTAAAAAAAAAAAAAAAACAGCAGACGGCAAGCCCCAGGTTTATTTTTCTATTTTTTTAGTAATCTTCATAAGACCATGTATAAAATAAACATGAGAGCCATTCAAATTAGTAAAACGCATTCTGGCAATTGAAACAAAACTATGAGAGAAGTCATATTGTAATTGCTTAAAATATTACCCAGGCCAATCTGCCGTCACCACCATATGGTTATAATATCACATAATTTCATTCACCATCCCTGAAAAGACACTAAAATCTAAGATAACAGCTAGAACATTAGCTACATAGAGGAAAGCACTAACTACATTGAGATGATATAAGATGAACGAGCACAAAAAACAAGGCACACTACCTTTCCGCATCCCTCATAGTGACACACATACTGTCTTTCTCCATGGAAGTGAGAATGCTTTCTCAAAGCACCAGCGTCAATAAAGGTGTTTCCACATCCTTCACAGCTGCAGAGGAAAAGGACTTCAGATGTTGGCTCTGGCTCTGGTTCTGGCTCCTTTGGCTCCTTTTCCTTCTCTCTCAGGGCCTTCAATGTGCTCTCTACATGTGAGACATAAAGAAACTTGAGCCCATGCTTAAATCTTTTTTTGTAAGTAAAGGTAATACCAAAAAAAAAAAAAAAATTTAGAATAAGGAGGTATACTAAAGCGAAACCAAAGAGAAATGAAGAAGAAAACACAAGTGAAAAAAAGAGAAAGTAGAGGAACATTCTAATTAGAGAGTACATAATCAAAGCAGAGTTTAGATGAACTTCAAATTGTCCAATGAAATTCGAGCATAAAACTAGAGCTCCAAAAAAACTTCTCATTGATTTTATAATCTGGCACTATTTCTAAGAACCTCCTAAAATAGCTATCCAAAATATACACAAGCTTAAATTTTAATTTTGCAGATGAACCACCTGCTTCCAGATCCAATTGCCATAGTTGGCTATCAGCAAACAGATTCATCTAGTAATGCTCAGTTGAAAATTCATGCGATTCTTTCTCCGATCCTCCAGTAAACCACACAAATAAAAAAATAAAATAAAATAAAATAAAAAAGAGCACATTCTAATTCAAGAACTCTTCAAGATAACTCCACCATCCAACTTATAGGAGAAAATAGGCCGGACTTAATCCCCGGTCATTATGATATTGGAGAAAATTTTCAACTACAATAACATTTAAATGCAAATAGCAAATCTCATTCAACCAATGTGTAGAATTTTCAGTAAGGAAAATTGAATATTAATTTAAAAATGGCACATACACCAATTCTTCTAGTTACTTGAAGCCAGCTAGGTCAGTTTATGCCTCACCTGAATTAGCGATTTCCCCAAACATCACATGTTTCCACCTACCTTTTGACAAAGGAGTTCTAATTTGGCTCTTGGCTTTCCACATTAAACCTGTCACTTCTTTTGTACACTTAACACCCACAGTTTCTAGAAACATATAATTATTAACATTTAAAGTCACCTCAAATTTCTATAACATTAAAAAATATTACTTTCGACAGGTCAGGAAATTCAATATGGCTTATTGAAGGCCTTAAAACCGATAAGAAAGCCAATCCCATTGCCTTTCCTAATAATAACGGGTTAATAAAAAGAATTCAGACATTAAAAGTTCCAAATGAAGTGCAATAGTCACCTGTAACCCATTTCAAGACATAGCACTTCCCGCCAGTCACTAAAACATCTTGTGGCACCCTAAAAACAAATGCACTACATCATATATAAAGCTCAATTCACAAATAAGATGGTATGCAGCAGTTAGAACCATCATAATACAAGAATAAGGGGCAAAAGAAAGAGCTTTCAATTTTTGTTTAAAAAAAAAAAAACTCATGGTAATAAACTCAGTCCACCACCACCTACCACATGATTAACAGTCAGACATTTGTAAAAGGAATTTCTCAGAACAAGCAAACTCAAGAAGCCAAGCTTAGTAAGAGTCCAAATACACACTTCTAATGCTATGGCTTTCCACGCCAATAGGTTAAAAGCCCTCTGGAAACATCAGATATAACCAAAACATACACAGAATTACACCCGGGGAAAAAGAAGTCCAAGTAAAAGATGTATTTTGATACAGCAATTTGATGTTAAAATTGGCAAACGCAAGCATGTGCACAAACACGTCCGTGAGGATTGAAATTTAAACCATAAAAAAAGAATAGTTACGATGATGAACGCCTGGACAAGATAGAACTACCAAAGCACTTTCTTCCGGCGGGACTTTAAAAAAACTCCATTCTGCCAAAAGTGGCACGTCAACAAATCCCATACATGAAAACAAGCTCATTTCAAGAGTTTGCGAAACGCAGAGCAATGATCCAAACTCAATCATGCAGAATATTCGATAACTCAAATAACCATATGCATAATCTACATAAGAAAGGCTATATTCAGACATTGGATGCCGCAAAAGAGAGCTCTTTCCAACTACCCATCACCAGATTGCACGACAACCTCCCCAAGCCTGAGCAATTATCAGCAAATTACAGCAGCAACGACTTAAATTCGCAATTTTTTGTACTTGCCATCTCACTCACATGTACCCAGTAACTCAAGATTCATGCCCACTACAGAACTGTTTAACAAAATCGATGAGAGTTACGCTAAATTCCCACTGCGATGGCGTACACAGCACAAATCCCCAAATTCCCCTTCCAGGCAGCATAAGTCAACCGAAAAAAAAATCAGAAATTGGGCCTCAAAACACACGCAGATTGATCGAAAGAGAGTACCATTCCTTGACCCACTTGACGGCGGGATCTTGGCCTTGAGGAGGGGGCGCCGGTCGAAGATGTTGTGGGTGTAATGAGACTCCATCTTCAGATTACGCATGCTCCGTCGCTCCGCTGCACCTCCACATCCAAATCAAAGTCCAAATTGATTCAAGAATTAGGGTTTTAGCACCTCCACATCCAAATCAAAATTCAAATTGATTCAGAAATTAGGGTTTCAGAAAACGAATTCGACCCGAATTGAGGGGGAGATAGAGGGAGGGAGGCTGTGGGAAAGCTAAAGGAAACGATGGTTCGTATTGAGGGTTGGTCGTTCACTGGAAGAGCCGACCATAGACATAAAAATTGTGAATAGTAAATAGTTAAATATGCGATGGAGTTATCGGCTTTTGAATTAGTGGATAAGTGATACTTGAGGAAAATATGACATTTTCGAAAAATATATTTTGGAAAGTTATCTTTAAAAAAATAATAATATTTTTCGGTTTTAAGCTAAGACATGAAAATAAATTGAAAAATATTTTTTTTATCGTTTTGTAAATTTTCCTAAATAGATATATACCATTCGAACAAGAAAATGCCAAACATAAACATGAATGTTCTATATAACACGATTAATAATGACATAGATAACTTTTACAATTTAAATAAAATCAATTTTTTAAATTATTTTTAAATTATTTTTTCTTTTCTTTGTTGTTCTTTTTCTTTCTTCCTTCCTTCGCCAGTCACCAAGGCCAGTGATGATCGAGCCTTGCTTGTTCACTAGGATCTGGCAAGGCTCGAGCCTCACCAACCCTAACCTGTGACACGTTGTTAGCCGTCGCCGCTGGAGGAAGAAAGAAAAGGAAAGAAGTAAAAATAAAATAAAGAATTATGTAATATAAAATTTACATTAGAAAACTCAAATTTTAAAATTATAAAAAATATTTACATTAACGCCAGTCGTATGGCTAACATCAATGTCAGTCATTTCCAACCCTAACATCTCAGGCACTGACAACCCAGACTCAGCCTCGATGGACTCAGGCACAAATGCCAATGTCTTAGTCGCCCTGGCATTGAGAACCCAACCTTGCTACTAAGGGCCTAAGAAGGGGCATTAGGGTTCTCATGCTAAATTGTAGAGTTTCTCATACATAATCATACGTCAAAAATTGATTTTCGATTTTTGAAAGAGGGAATCATTTTCCTAAATTAAAGTTATGGTAGGCAAATATTTTCCATTGCTTACCTTTGACTCATTTTTCTAAGCAAACCAAATGCTAGATAATGAGGAAACAAACCAACTAGAAGTGAGCATATCAAACCACTTGGACTAGGAATTGCTTGAACCGGATTGGATTGGCCAAGGTTCCTAGGGCCATCAATCCGATTCTTAGTTTCATAAAAATGGGAATTGGTCCTTCCATTGCGGTTCTTGGTTCATAAGTGGAATCAAACCAGATTGAGAGACGATCACCCCTAATACCAACATTTTTTGAATGATTGCTTCAGTGTCACCTTGTTAAAAATACAATTACTTAAATACCAATTCCAATTTGGGATTCCAAAAATCGAAAGTGATAATATTTTAACACTTTTTCAGACCAATATGGCTTGCTGAAATTACGATATAGCAAAATTCAATAAGAAAAACCTTAAAATCACATCGCTACACATGAAAAGCCCCAAATTTAACAAAATTTGTCCCCAAATCGCTCAATTTTCCTGTCTTCTCCAAACCCTAATTCAGACCAACAATCTTATGGCAAAATTAAGAGCTGAATCTCGCAATGAAGAAGGGAATAAGCACAAGCGACTCAAAATCATATAAACAAAGCCAAGAAGAAAGTGAGCATCACTGCTAAATCACTCACTTTTTTCCATGTTGCGAGATTCCTTCATCTATCACCAAGCTCTAATTTTTTTTCCTCCAAGCACCAAGCCCTAATGTTTTTCCCGTGACAATTGAGTGAGTGAGGAAGAGAGGACGGCGCCAAGTGATTGAGTCACTAAGTGAGAGAGAGAGAGAGAGACAACGCGAGCGAGCAAGAGTGCAAACAAGGAGTAAGAACAGCGACAAGAGAGAAATTCCGAGTGAACAAAGAGGGATTTATTAATTGAAGAAGATATTCAATTTGAGGGGTGCGACATCGTTTAGGTATAAAAAGGCCATTCATCATCCATGTCGGAATTTTTTCCCCATAAAAAGCCACCTATGAATTAACATTTTAATTTTTTTTTTGCCAAAATTTGTCACCAGAGGCATTTAAGTGGTCGTTTTTTTCTTTTTCAATTTGACACTTAAAGTGATCCAATAAAAACTTTTGGAATTACAATCGATATCGTACGAAAATTATGGTACTTCTATGTCATTTTCCTTTTTCTAACTATTTCATTCTTTTTTATGTTGTGATGGGTCAACGACGGGCAAAAGAGGTTGACGTGATCGCAGCACCCTAGCGACCGTCGCCGACCAGTCGCACGACCTAGATCTAGGTCGCGGCGAGGTGGCAGAGGTCGCCGGTCACAAAGGTGGCGGAGGTCGCCTGGGTCGCGGCACGCGACCTCCGCCACCTCGCCGTGACCCAGATCTGGGTTCTAGGTCAGGACGATCACACTCGCCGCGACCTCTGGCGACCCAAGATGTCGCTGTGACCCAGATCTGGTTTGCAGAGGTCGCCTGGGTCATGGCGCGCAACCTCCTCCACCTCGTCGCGATCGCTTGGGTCGTGGCGGTCACAGAGGTCGCCTGGGTCGTGGCGAGCTATCGCCGCGACCTCCGGCGACCCACGACCTTGCCGCGACCCGGATCTGGGTTGTGGAGGTCGCTTGGGCCGCGATGCGCGACCTCCTCCACCTCACTGCGACCTCCGGTGACCCACAACCTCGTTGCGGAGGTGGCCGGAGGTGGCCGGAGGTCCACCTAGGTCACGGCGCGCGACCTCCTCCACTTCGCCGAACCACCTGCTCCTCGCCGGCGACTACCTGTTCTGGCCGGCCAACTTTTTTTTTGAATAACAAATGGCTTTGCAAATATAATTTTCCCAAACACCATTTTACTCAAAAATACTTACAATGAACTTTTACAATAAAATTTACCAAACACAATTTGCATTTTGGAAAACACATTTAACTCAAAGGCCTTTGCATTTTCCAAAGACTTTCCCCAAAAGTCTTCCCAAACGCATCTTAAGTACATTATAATGTGCCTTTTCCTTATTTTACAAGAAGATTGAGGAAGTTATTCATTAGCATGAATTCGGCAATGAAAACATATAGCTAGTTTTGTTAATGAAAGTGCTTCATACGTCCTTCCTTGAATTGTTTTTCATCCCGTAGTTCTTGAAACCTAGTTATCATTTAATTCAGAACTTAGAGGGCAGTATCTAGGCTCAAAGTTTAGAACCGGTGTCAAGCAAATTTCAGAACAGAGCCAATAGTCATTCTTTTGAATTGACAGCAGAAGTACTCTGCATACTCTCAATACAAATGCCTCCCTAGCTTTCTTTTTTTTTATTAAGAATAATCACATGCACCGTCTACAAAAATGAATTTTGCTGATGGACACAGTCTCAATTTGGCCGTCAGACGGGTTTCTTAATTAGGGATCTCGGCACTACTCATTTAAATCAGAACATTCCCAGGAGAATGTCGCTGCAGATTTGTTTTGACGCGTAATGAATGCGGCTTGTTGAGGAACGGCGAGTAATGCAGAGAAAGAGCAATCAAGCTTCACTGTGGACCTAACGGCAGCATCCTTAGGTTTAATGTTGATATCCCTGTCCCTTCATCAACCCAACCCCTCCTCTTAAATACGTATGTTGCTGCAGATAGCTCCCTAGTCTTCATACTCGGTCTCTTCATCATCATCCTCGTTGTTTCCTGCATATCTCCATCCCTCCACATTCTCTTGGTCCCCTTTCGTCTCTTCACTATCTTCTTCCTCGTATATGTCCTCTTTAACTGGCCACGGTTTCTTCGCCACATCAAAGTGATGGGAGTAGGGGGCTGGTGGCACCTTGCCTCCTAGCGGACTTTGCCACGGTTTCTTCACCACATTCGCAACACATATGTTACTTTCACACTTTTTGTGATCAAATTCTTGTACTTTTAATTTGTCTAATCGAGTCTTTCTAGTTTCACAAAATTTCTAATCAAGTTTTTTAGATAGCAAATCCTGTCAAATCCAGTTGACGTGGCTATCAGACAATGTTGTAGTGTGGCATGGACAAAATTTAACCAATGTGGATGTCCACGCAATTATCCACATAAGTTAAATTATATCTACACTGTAGTCCAAGTTTGTTTACATTGCCTAAAGTTTTCCATGCACGTATGCACACTATCATTATCCGATGGCTATGTTAGTTGAATTTGGTTGGATTCAATGTCAAGAGCACTTAATTAGAAAACTTGTGATAGTATGACTTAATTTAACAAATTAAAAGTAAATGAATTTGGTTAGAGAAAGCGTGAAAGTACAAGGATGATAAGTAGAATTATTCATTCATGTAACTCGTGCATCTTTTAATTATAACACACAACCTCACCATGATTGTCAAACTTCAATATTTTTGGGTAATTCTCAATAGGTCTTGGAAAAAGGAATAAACCACCTCTGAGAGTAAAAATCTCTTACTCAGTCTTAGCCCAATGGAATATTAGTTCGGAAAGGTAATAATAAATGGGCGGTGCCATTTCCACTCCCTATATAACTAAATTCACCCTCATTTTCACTAAAAAGACAAGATTACCATCACTTTCAATTGCAATCTAAAATGGTGGCTACAAATTAGTTTACTTTCCTTCTTTTTTTATCTTTTTTATTTATGTCTAGGACTTAATTGTCATGGTTAAGAATGTTACGTGATTATTTTATTTATGGTTTTTCGTCAAATTTGAACTTATTGCTATTTAGAAAATAAAAATTCTCTCTTCTGCATCATTGCTGTTATAACAAGTTATCCATCTTTCATCCCTCCTATCTCAAAAGCTTACTTTCTTAGTGAATTCTTTATTTTTTAATTTCATTAGCATAAAATATATATTAAGTCTCTAGATTTACTCTACCAAAAAAATTATCTCTTTTTTTTTCATTATTATTGGCGAGATGCTTTGACACGGAATAGTAAGACGTTATAAGAGTGTTTACAAAAATACTAAAACATTGACATGAAAAAGTTATTCATAATGAAGCATCTTGATATTATTCATAAACACTTCACAAATGATATTAATTTTTGTCAATCCAAAATAATAAAATTTCAACTGTATTTAACAAAAAATTCTAATTTTATGCAAAGCTTTGATATAATTAGATTTCATCTATTGAAGTTTCATGAACGGGAACATAATTATGATTTCTCTTGGAAAAGCTTTGAAGGGGTTTTTTTTTTTTTTTTTTTTTGTGTGGTTTCATCTAATCATCACATAACATGTATATGTATATAAAAGACAACTGATAAAAACAATTTGATGGCGATAGTAAAAAAATGCAAAAGTCTATAAATATGTGATTGTGTTAAAAAGTTATCCATGTAAAAAAAATTTCTAGATTTTACTGGATAGCTAAACCATAAATTTGCTCAGCAATGCAGAAAATAACTAGGTTTCTTCACAATTTCTCTTATCAGCAAAACTAATTTTTATGGAAGTAAAGTCTAAAAATAAAAAAGAACATAATGCCTTCAATATATATGGGATATCCACAATATCCACAATAAACAAGAAAAAAAAAAGTGTGATGTTCTTAGTTATGGCAGTTAAATCTTATATAAGAATAGAAAAAACTAACAAAAGATGGAAAGTAAATAAATTGAAGGCTACCACTTTAAATTACTATTGAATAATTAAGGGCAACGTTGTTTCTTTAATGAAAAAGGGTGGATTTAGTCATACAAGGGGTGGAAATAGCACCACCCTCAATTTGTAAGACTTATTTCTTTGGTTGGCGATATGCAAGACTTCAATGGATATCTATCTTTTATTTTATCCAGCTATTCATTTTTTTACGACAAAAGCCAGACCTCCACATGAAACTATCGTTGTTATCACCAAACAACAAAGAAATGAAAACCTATAGTGACTTAGGCTGCGCATGACAACGCTTCTGTTCCCAGGAAGAATTTTTTTTTTTTTTCAGAAATAGTTCTTTTCTATTTATACTCCAGGGAACAATTTCTGAGTAAAGAACCCCGTTTGATAATGACACAAAATTTCTACTCCTGAAATAGAAAAAGAATAGAAATGCGTTTGGTAACGCAACAATTTCTTTTTTGTATTTATTTATTTTTTATTTTTGCCGACAGATCGCTGCCGCCGTCACCCGGCGACGGTGGGTGACAACCGTGGCGGCGACGGCGGAGGGCAAGCGGCGACCGGCAATCGGCGGCGGTGGCCGGCGACCGGCGGCGGGCGGCGACCGGTGGCGGCGACCGACGGCGACGACCGGCGGTGGCGGCGGTGGCGGTTGACGGTGGTCACGGCAAGAAAATAAAATTAAAAATGAAAATCAGCTTACTTCTAGAAATTGTTCCCGGGAACAAGAAGCAACTTTTTTTTGCTTCTCAAAACTGTTCCTGGGAACAAAACAGGAACAAAAAATTGAGAAATTGTTCCCGGGAACAAATGTTTTACCAAACAGGTTTCTATTTTTTTTTTTTTTTGTTCCGGGGAACAAAAGAACAGAAATTGGGAGAAACATGAGCGTTACCATGCACTACCTTAATGATATTGTCCTGTACCCGACGTGGGTGGTCTGTTTATCTTGTGCGTGAAAAGTGACCCACTATCCCACGCTCAAAAAATGAAAAGGAAGATCACTGGATAGTGAGAAACCATCAAAAGATTTACACCATCACTTATCATGTCTTAATCAAAACTGAGATATTGAATGAGATTCTTACGGTATATCTTTTCTCGGAAATCACATTTTATGCGACCAAATTGCAGGAAACGAAACCAATTAACATATGAATGGACTAACGTCATCATACAAATTAGTACCCATGCCCTGCATTGTAGGTTTCTGAGGGTAAATGAGTCAACAAAAAATTCAGGACAATAAACCAGTCTAATCATATAAATCACACTGCCAACTATGATAGTTTTGCTTTTGTGGGCAAAGTGCAAATTACAATATTTGGTGGCCGTATAATACCATAGGAGAACTTGCTTTTGTGGGCAAAGTGCAAATTACAATATTTGTTCCCTCAATGAATGTAATCCCACTGGCACTTGCTTTTATGGAATTTATAACTAATCTAACTTAGATTCTAATCTTCCCCCAAACAAATTACCTTATCCCAAACAAAGTTTGACGCTGCTAGCGTTATATATATATATATATGTAAAATCTTTATCCTAATTACTACAATAAAATACAAGCAATCGCTTATATCTTGACACGAGCATTTATTTGTGTGAAAATTGCAAACTAGGGCTCGAAGTGCTATCAATTTCTCAAATAAGGGTTTCAAGTGAACCTTATTTCAAATTAAGGCCCAAAATGCTCTCATTTTCTTAAATAAATGTTTAAAGTGAATCTCGTTTCAAATAAGGATATGAAGTAATCATGTTTATCTCAAAAGAAGAACATAATCTCACTAGTTAATCAAGGGCATTTATATCCTTTACATTTTCTTATTTTCTCCCCATTTTTCTTTCTTTTTTCTCTTTTTTTCCCATGAAATAGACAAACTTAAAAAAAAAAAAAAAAAGACTTGAACTTCACAAAATAACAAAAAAATAACCCATGAGGAGGGTTGGGACAGCCCTCCCACTTGTGGCCACCATCCCATTGCTAGTGGGGTGCCGGCCATGGCTAACGAGGTCATCGACACCTCGGCAAGAGCTGACAACCTTGCCAAAATCAAGAGGCGTTGCAACCCCACCCCCCCACCCCCCCCAACTGAGGCCTGGGCGGGAGAGGGTCACGACCCTCGTCTCTAATCGGCAAGGTCACTAGCCCTCGTCAAGGTGTCAAGACCTTGCTGACCATAGCCAATGGCCCATCAGCAACGGGGCGACGGTCATAGGTAATGAGAGCTAGCTGCTAGCCCTCTCGCATGTATTTTTCTTTTTTAGTTTTAGCCTTTGTTTTTCATTGTTGAGTTTATTTTTCTAAGAAAAATAGAAAAAGGAAAAATGAAAGAAATTAAGAAAAAGTAAAGGAAGAAAGTACCATTAATCAATCGGTGAGGTCAAGTCTTTCTTTGAGATTAATATAGCCACTTTAGGTCCTTAGTTAAAATAACATATACTTTAGACACTTATTTGAGACAATGATAGTAATTCAGGTCCCTAATTGAGATAAGGTTTACTTCATATCATTATTTGAGAAATTGATGGCATTTCAGACTTTTGTTTGAAATTTTCCCTTCATCTGATTTAGTCTACGTATAAAGGTGGATTATGGTAGGTACTATAAAAATATTATCAACACTCATTAAAAAGATTGGGTTGACACAACTTTAAGGCCTTGTTTGGTAATTGATCAATTCTTGATTATTATGTTCTTTTCTTCCATGAAATAAAAAAAAAAAAAGAGAATAGAAATTCGTTTAGTAACGTTAGCTAATTTGTCTATTCCTAGGACTAAATCAGTAACTAGGGAATAAATTTGGAATAAAAATAAGAAGTAGAAAAAAGTTACTTTTTTATTTTCAGAAACAAATATTGAGATCAAGTCCTTTTTTTTTTATTACCTTCTTCTTCTCCCTCCTCTAGATGGGTGGCAACCGGCCAGAGACGAGGTCCCTCGGTGAGGTTTGCCTCGCCGTGGTTGGGCGAGGTCGGCCTTGTTGTTATGGGTGTGCAACCGGACCGGTTCTACCTAAGAATCGGACTAGACCGCCCGAAAAACAAGTCTTGGAACTGGTTCCATTAGAGAACATTTTTTGAACCAATTCGGGAGCAAGTTCCAAGTGAATACCCACCTCGGAATCGGATCGAACCGCCTTATTTTCCCACTAGTTTTGAAATCTATTTTATAAGCTAAAAGGCCAAAACTCTAATTTTCTTTTCCCCTAAATTCTAATGTTAGCACTTCTTGGTCTCTTGTCCTTCCTCAAAATTCCTTACCAGTCTTTCATCTTCCCCTAAATTTTTATGGATGAATGGGAAATGGAGTTTTATATGTTACATGTTTGAACTTTTTATCGGTTATAATTGTATGTGATTACGTGTTGTTTTAGTCGAATAGAGATTTATATTGATCATCTTTTATCTTGAATTGTTTTGTTGCTCATAGCCTAATATGATTTTGCCGTAAAAAATGAACCAAAAAAAGGAACAAAAAAAGAAAAAAGGTTCTTGGGCATATCTTGGAACCTGATTAGAAAAATATGATAGGTTCCAAAACTAGTTCTAGACAAACAGGATAGGTTCTAGGGTCTAAAACTGAACTCGATTATAACAAGATATGTTTCAAGTTCCATCTCTAAAGCTCATCCACCTTAAAACCGATCACCCATACTCATCATGGCTGGGCAAGGCTCGACCTCGCTTAGCCACGATGAGGCTGATTGTGCCGAGGGCCGCAAGGCTTCCCCAAGGCTGGCTAGCTCTCGTCTCTAGCTGATCTCCGGCCATCGCCGTCTATCACTAAGGTCTGGCGATCGGCCAAAGGAGAAAGAAGAAGAGAGGAAAAAAAATCTCTAAAAATTATTAAAAAATAAAAGAATTGTATGTCATAAAAAAATGAAATGAGGGTTGTACCCAACACCTTCCTGTTCTTTTTCTATTTTGGGAATAGAAATTTTATGTAATTACTAAACGTGTTCGAATGCTCAGAAACACGTCGACGGAACAGAATCAGAAAAGACTATTTTTAAGCAAAAATTGTTCCCATAAGCATAATGATTACCTAACATACCCTAAATTTGCAGGCAATGTAATATAATCAACCCTACCTATCACAACAAATGACAACACTTACCATACTCACACTATATTATTTATTGCGATAAATGCCATGACAGCAGAATTGAAACGTCCTTCATATTTTGCGTCAAGCTGGGATTGACATAGAGATCATTTAAGCTAGAGGGAAGCCTAGGCAAATCCTTAAGAACGTCGCAGTGTAGCAAATCAAGAATCTGAAGACTTGACATGGACTGGATTTCTGATGGAAGGCTGGATATTCGAGTAACTCGAAGCCTTAGTTCTCTGAGACAATGTAGTTTTGAAATATCACTCGGAATGACTCCCTCCAAACTCCGACACCATGACGCATGAACCTCTTCCAAGTTTATCAACTCTCCAATATCACAAGGAACTTCTCTTATGAAACAAGAATCCCTCTTCAGCACTTTCAGACTCCGCAGGTTTTTAGTTGAATCGGGCAGTTTCGAAATAACTGTACCCAAAACATCCAACTTTACTAATCAGAATCTCAATTTGCCAATGGATTCCAGAAGCTTTCCTAGCTCACGACAATCCCTCAAAGGCAAGCGTCTACGTAGCCACAAATCTCCAGTTGATTCGGGTAGTTCAAGAATTTTAGCATTACCCATGGCTAGCACTGAAAGTGCTTTAAGTTCACGAACTGAACTAGGAAGCCGAACCAATGAGAAGCAATTAGTGGCACTAAGAATTTGTAGTCGAACCAATTTTTCTATCGATGCAGGAAGTTCTCGAATGGAAGTGCCATCAATCAGGAGCCCTCTCAAAGCATTCATCCCATTCATCTCCGTCAGCAACAAGCTAAGTTCGGAGCAAAAGTCCAAATTCAAGGTAACCAAGAGCTTTAGATCACCAATCGAGAACACCGCTCAAGAATCAGTATCTCCAAATTTGGGTAACAAGAGAAGCTGGGGGTAACTAGTAAGTCCATACAACTGTGAGATTCAAGACTTTCAAATGCCTCATCTGCATAAAAAGGGAAAAAACTTGGATGGCGTAGAACTCTGAATGTACTCAAGCCAAAACAAAAGTAACAAAAAATGAACTATAAACCACCTTAATTCCTTTCCAAACTCCCCAGGATTCTGTAACCTTACTCCACGAAAGATCAAGAATAACTAGGTTCTCCAAATGAATGCCGATTGCTTCAAAATCTCGAGGGCACCCTTGCCAGTGAAGCCACCGAACGTTCATTAAGGCATCTGCAAATTTTCCACTAATATTGGCACGACCCAAGCTGAGAAATGCCATGCACGGTAGGATCTCAAAGCCTGCCATAGTACTGTTAAGGTGGTCTGTTCCCTGCACAATGGACCACCAAGGTCAAGTAGAGTAAACATGTGGAAGCCTTCAGACAATGAAATTTAGACTATGGATTGTGAGGTAAAGAAAGTTGCTTCATTTATGAAACCTTTTCAAGGAAAATTGAATAACAAATTAGGGCCTGCATGCCACTTTTTTTTCCATGGCATACCCTTTTCCTCTTCTTCGTGTCGTGGGCTATGGCAGGAATGTACAATCTAACACGTCTTCCTGGATCATGGAAACCTTCGTAAATAATCTTCCTGGCAAGGCACCTTAGCATGCCGTGCATGCCTATTTTATTTTCTTCCATTTCTATTGGGGACATACAATGAAGGACCTCAATTCCATCATGAGGACAATCATCATCATGCCTCATATATGAGGCAATCTACAATCCACATCCGGAAGAAAACATGAATATCAAGATACATCTGCTTTTGCTTTTGATCTAATGCTTCATAAACTATGCTCAGAATCTTCTAGTAATCTTCCTTAAATTGTTGTATGAGAACTATGAATTGAATCCATTCTTCTTGTCCTTTACCATGCAAAAAAGAACTAAAAACTTTGACAAGTAGTGGAAGTCCTTCCGTGGCCTTGACTATTTTGTTTGCAATTTCAACATATGCATGTAGATTATAACTCATTCCCATTGCAAATTGCCAGAAAAGGTCAAAAGCTTGATTATTATCCATTGGACTAATATCATAAGCACAAGCCACCCTCGATCAACAAAGCCTTGAAGAATGCTTCTTTGTTTTGAGGTGACAATTATTCTACTTCCAGAGCCAAACCAATCAAGCTTAGCTCCTACAAACTCCTTGAGGAGGAAACCATTTTCCAAATCATTGAGAACAAGGAAAATTTCCATATTCTCAATATTTCTTTCAAGAATTATACTCCTTTGAAAGCAAAAGCAACCTCAAAATCCCTTTTCAGAATATCAAAGATCAACTTAGTTTGAAGACACTGAAAATCACCAGGTTGCTGCATCGTTTCTTCAATCACTGCAAGAAACTGGAAGTGCCAAATTCAAGGGAGATTTGTTTATATACAATATTAGCAAGGGCAGTCTTTCCAATGCCATTTCTCACATGGATTCCAACAATTCATACATCATTTACTACTGTGTCCAATAAGCTAATTATTTGCCATACTTGACTATCTTCAAGCTCCCATAAAGGTACTCAAGTTTAGGAGAATGCAACTTTAGTAGAGAGATGCAAAACAAAGTGAAGATATATCCAGAGTTACTGTAATTCCAGATGATAAAGCCATTTTCTGAAACATGTACTTTGCATTTTCCTTCGAATCAATTATATGCCTTGTTAGTTGAGATGTTGTAACTAATGTGTAGCTGACAGAGTAGATAGGTAATTGAGCATAACTCTACTAAAGTTCCTCCAACACAATCATTTACTTTATGCATCTCATCTAAGATGAAGATACGACAGTAAACCTGCTGACTCCATTATGGAAAAATCTACTTAGTATATCTGGCTTAGTAAACATCAAAAGCCTAAACTAACATACCCTGTTTCTTATCCTTCATAGTTTGAAAAGGAAGCGCAGAAAGGTAACTACCCACCCAATCAGGGACCATCTACAAGTCACCTGCAGGAATAAATTCAGTAAGATTTTACCTTGAGATCTCATTTAAATGTGCAAGATCTATAATAGATAAAATTAACTGCTACAGAAAGAAAAAAGAAAACCAAAACTATGATTTGAACAATCCCATCTCACACTGCTTCCACAAAACACCAGCACATAAAATCATCAGCCATCAAGCAAGTAAACATTTTCAACACATGGATGACAGGCCTATCATAAACAGTAAAAGCAGCAAAATGCAAAAACCACTTATAGATAGTATCCAGAAACAAAAGGAATGCTTTAGTTTTCTGTGAAAATAGAAGTGGATATGTCAAACTTCCTTCTCAAAGTGCAAATTATTGAACACAACAGTTGATCAGAAGTCTTCACTTTCCAGGAACCATAAGAACTACAATATTCTTTACTGATTTACAACATATAAATGCTCTTTTACTGCCATTATTGCTTAGACAACATTTCTCTATTGATTCTCCAACTTCCCAATTTCTATCTTCATTTGTAGTAATTTATTGCAGATTTTTACTTTCTGTTTAGTTTTTCCCTAATTCTAACAATCCCTCCTCAAACAATGCACAGCATTAAGAGCAAGATCATCTTACCCATTGCATTTTTACTGGATTATATGATTCATCACACCACAGCTATTAAGTGTCTTGGGAGCAATGAGTTGAGATTAGTATAAGAATTCACCATTTTATCAACAATTGTGTATAATCAGCTGAACAAATAGAGTCCACCAAACATAAAAGGGAACCGCAAAATGTTTCCCAAACCTCTAATATGCTGAACTGTCAGAAGTGACAGAGCAGCTGATAGGACATAAGCTGAAGATGACAGATGCATAAGGCTGCGGTGATGGGGGATGCACAAAGGTGACTTAGTTGTTTCAGAAGAAAATAATGGGATTCAGGCTATTCGAGTATGGTTGCATTTCAAATGACACATTTGCAAATCACTAAGATGGTCATTTGGCAGGTACATACAGAAGAGACAGTCACAATAGACAAATATATCTAGAGAGGTCTTGATGTATAAAACAGTCTTGGTGCGTTTGTTTTAACTGAAAACTTCATGATAAAGGAAAAATATTTTCAATGGAAATAATTAGTTTACATTTGTTTGGTGGTTTAGGAAAGTGGTTTCCTTCTTGTCAGAAGGGGAAGTTATTTTTCCCCAATCTAAACTTATTGTTTTTCAGTCCACGGACAATGTTTCCATAGATTGATCGGTTTTCTGCCATTGATACACCCAAAAATCAGAAAAACAATTTTCTGAAAACAGTTTTCCTTCAAACAAACAGACCCTAAGTTTCATGCATTGCTGTCCACTTAATATAAAGCTACAGACACTCTCAATCACTGATATCATGAGATTAACAATTACCTGCCATTACTTTGTAAATTGTAGAATTGTCCCTGTATTCTTTGTGGATTCTATTCTTGCAAGGGTGATCAGCTATTGGAAAATTGAAGTACGTGCAAGCAGCTTCAGAGTTCGGATGATGACTTGCATTCCCCCCTTGTAGTTTCGTTAATATGTTTACCTTTTTTTTCTATTATATTCTTACTTTATAACAACTGTATAATCATGAAAAATGATTCATGGTGATATGCCTTTTTATCTGTTTGATGTAAACATGCTTAGAAACTAACTTCATCAACAGGTACAATCTTTAGGAGAAAGTACTGGAGAAGAGATGAGAACAGGAGCAAAGAAATATACCGAGGGCCTGCCAGATAATATGGGTCCCTGAAAGCTGCCCTTTGCATGAGCCTGCTAAAATCAATCAAATCCCTTGTTGGTTATAAACCTGTTATAAAGGTTAGATTAGATAGGTAGTCAAAGATAACCATTTTCCAATGACTTGTATTCACATTGATTCTGTTCCCTTTGGCTTAAAGTGAATCAGCACCAGTGAATAGATCTTTAGACTCTCCATCGGATTCAGACAGATCAGCATCAGCAGACAGAACTTCAGGCATATATTTATGCTCTACATTCAGCTTAAGTAAAGTTACTCTAACAATCGATGCGATGAGTTCCCCTTCACTGCCATGGCAGAAAAAATCTCAGTTCCAGAATCATTAACAGATGCTATCTGAGAACATACCACCCAACGCACTACATAATGAACAATGATTCGGATGTGCTCAAAGATAACCGATCCCTAGCTGCAGAACATGATTTACCTGATGAAAAATATATTAAACATACTACACTGACGTATAGTAACTGTGCAATCGTCGGATAATTGCAGCAAGAATTAGTCCAACCGACAGGTAATATTGTCACCGTTCACCATTGGGGTATAAATATCACTCAACCACGGGTCGAATTATGGAATGACACGATCAGGTGGATGAATAATTAAACTTTTAAAGATAGTTCACTGAGCCAAACTGAGATATGTTGTGTACATGTGATCAATTCGAGAGAAGGATTTGGCCTGAAAGAAAGAAGAGGGAATTGAAAACTTTAACCCCGTTAATTCCCATCAATAATTTCCTCTTTTTGTCTCTAGTTTTGTCCCCATAAAGCTTTGAAACAGGCTCAGTAACGATCATAAACACAGGGAAACCTACAAGGAATCAGAAGGAAACCCACAAGAAAAGAAGACAGACGTAACATACCCTTTACACGAGCTTAGTTCCCATCCCTTGACTTTACCAGCTTCCACGAGAGCCTTCTTCCACCGCTCGACTTTCTCATCGCCCAACCTCTGCTTGTGAGCGACCAAGGCGTCTCTGTAGACCGAGTTTCTTCCCAGCTGCACATGAGACCGTTCGGCATCATAGAAAACGGGCAGGACCTCTTCCTTCCCACCTGATCCAGACGCCTGTTCCACCATGCGTGCGAGCGTCTCAAGGCACCAAGGGCTATCAGCGTGCGTTCTCGAAAAGATAGGTACGTAAATCTTGGCCCAGGAGACCCACAGCGGAAGCTCTCGGGGAGGTTGTAAGGTGCCGTCATCTCTAAAAACGCGAACTCAGGAACACGTCATGTATCGATCCAGCCGCCTCTGACTCTACCCGTTTACTTTGTTCCCGCCTCGCTGGTTCATCTCCGCCACTTTCTCGATTTTCGCCGGCGTATCCAGCCAAAATTGATATAATAGCATGTCGCCGTGGCGGCGGTAGTTGTCCACCGTTAGCCGCACTTGATTCCGCCTCCTCCTCCATCTCTCTTCCTCCAGTTTCCGCCGTACCTGGATTTCTAAAGAAAAGAGATAATTGCGCCCTGAATTTTGAGATAATATCTAATATAAACCTTTTTTGAACTTTTAATTTGTATAATTTAGTTTCTGAATATTCAATATAATCTCTAAAATATTAGTAAATATTTAATAAACCCTTAAATTGAAAATTTATGAATGACATTGCATATTGAATTTAAGTTCAAAAATCATATTAAATAAATTAAAATTTAAAAATGACAATGAAAATGATACTCAAGTCAATCAATCCAATGTTGCCTTGCTAGTCATTTAGTCTTGGCTGTCAATTTAAGAGAAAACAAATTCCAAAAATAAATTAATTATTTACCAACTTTCAAGAAATTATTCATCATTAGATTCTCAAGCAACATAATATTACAATAAACTTTCTTTTTTCTTTTTGAATTTTCTGATTTTTATTTGATGTGGCAATCGACAGTGCCCATTGGCAGCAAGTGTCTTTAAAAAGTAACAAAAAAGTCACGTCAGCAGTTTTTTATATTAGCTAAATTACGTGGAGCAAATAGGAGGCTTAATTACATCAATTCAACAGTTTTAAAAACTGAATCAAACCATTTGAAAGATATAGGAAATAGCATTTCCACAACAAGTTTTCCAGTCCTCTTTGGACTTATCCCAAATTTCTATAAGGAATATTTTTGGACAAAATTTAGGCACAACAGATTTGCGCCCGAGAAATAATCATCTCATTCATAAAAGGCTATACAGGGCAGCGAATGGCAAAATTGGAAAAAATGCCACCATAAATTTAGGGCAAATGGTACCATTTTGGGCCTTGCAAGAACCCTTTCGAGTTCCACCTTGTCACCCTAGGATGGAAGGCTATAATATCTATTTACCCAACGGTAGCCATCTCTGAAGAGGTGATGTGGGTGTTTACTTACACCCCCACAAGGCCCTCCACATTTGTGAGAGATATTTTTTTCTTCCCCTCCCAAGTGGAAATACCCTCAAGTTTTTAAGTCTCAGAATTTAGATGAGATAGTTTAAAGATATACTTAGGTCTAAAATTGAAAAGAATGACACCATAAATGGGTGCCGCTTTGGGCATATTTTTGGATAAAAAAATAGTTTGGATAAATACATCCAAGTGAAACTAGTTGAGAATTTTCCAGTTATAATATCCGAAAGAGTGCCACATTGCTTAAGATAGCCAACTCACTCTGCATATAACTTTCGAGACTATCCGCACCTCACAAAAGCTCTATAAGGGATGAGGACCCGAGTTTGTATCAGAACTCTTGCAAAGGGAATCCCATGTCGCTTGGGAGAAACCAACAAAGTGAGAAAGGGGCCAATACCTCTCTAGGCCAAGAAGAACACGGTGCGGTTGCATCCTCCTCAGATCCCACAAGTCGCAATAGTCACTTTGTTAAAGGTAGAAGTGCAAGTGCCAAAACTTAATACGAAAAACATTTAAATGCCAAAACTTACGAAATATATACATAAATGCCACTTTCTTTAAAAAATAGGATATTTAAATGCCAACTCTGCTAAAGGATACCAGAAGTCCTGCATAATATTTTTTTAATAATATATCTCAACTACATGACTCACCATAAAGTTGAGTCAACAAAGAATAGTCAAAATGACATCATTTTATCCCTTATTTGAATTTTAATATAAATATTAATTAAATTAAATTTAACTCTAAATTTTAAAAATTTTAAAAAAAAAAAATTAGCCCTTGCCATTTTGCAATCTCCCATTTTTTAATTTAATTTAATTAAATTTAATTTAATTAATATTTATATTAAAACTCAAATCCAAGGCAAAATGATGTAGTTTTCAGCTTATAGTCACGTTAGCGTGCGAAACAACTTACACTTGTCTTGTCAAAAAAAAAAACCAGATTAGCATTTTGGCCAGATTTTTTTGCTATTGACAATTAGTTGATCAATTTTGCTCCCATTTTGGCACTTAAGTGTATATTTACAAACTTTTGGCATTTAAGTGTCTTCCCGTGTCAAGTTTTAGCACTCCAAGTATCCAAGTCTCCTTTGTCAAACCATATATACATGGACTAAAAGTGAATGATTTCAAAATTAAATATCACATGCAATAAGATAAATATCATATGGACAATAAGATTGGAACAATTACATCACATCGATCATGTAACAGACACATTAATATTCTCTTCCTAATTTAACACATATTGGGCTCATGATATGTGCATGCACCATGATAAGCGACTTTTGGATCACCGTTCAATAAGGAAGCCAATTGACATATATTTATGAAAAGGGAGTCATTTGAGACAAAGGATTAATTTGCGAAGGGGGCTTCTATGGGCAATGGGATCATTTACTCAAGTACTAGGTCAAAAGCTTATTTGTCGGTATTCATCTAATGTAATTTAGATCTCATTTTCAGTAAATGTTTATTTATCTAAACGAAAATGAAAATTCTTTCATAATAAACTATAATTATTATAAGTAACTCCATCCATTTTATAGTATACCACATTCGTCAAAATTAAATAGTGTCTATTGGTATGTGAAAATTATTTATTTGTAGTAAACTCTACATTGACATGGTAAATTTTCACTTTTTCTGTTAGTAATTTCAAATAATAAAGAACCTTCACAAAAAAAAAAAAAAAAAAAATTCAATTTAGTACACATGTGACAATCTATAAAAAATCTCAACTGATACACCTGTGACAAATTTACCCTCCATTGATTTTTGTTAATTTTTCTTGTCAAATTGCTAAGTTAGATAATACATGACAGTTAATGGGTATATTAGTTTGGAGTTTTACTATCCATTTGTCTTAGATGTACTATTTTATGATTTTATAGTATTAATCAAATGTAATCAAAATTAAATTTGTCATAGATGTACAATTTTAAAAATAAGTTTGAAGTAAATTTACCACATGTGTATCAGTTTGGATTAGTTTAATGTACATTTATCACAAATATACCAATTTAAGTTTTTTTTTTTTTTTTTTTTTCGTGATATTAACCCTAAATCTTCTTTTTTCCATAGCAGACTTGATTTGTTCTCCACAAACTTTTTCATTCCAATTAATATTACTTAAATAATTCTTTCATAAAATATAATATGTTATTTTGAATAATCGTTGCCCATCACCATCAACTACTACTAATGATAGCTAGACATAGTCCGAATTGAGCCGATTTAGCACCTAACTCACATACCAATTTGCACAATGTTGGTCCCTAATTTTGGGACCAAGGAGTAAGTCCGATTCCAAGGTCAACCCAAAATCAACCGATTATTTCTTTGTTTTTATTTTTGTATATCTTAAAAGGACAAAAAAATTGTTATAAATTACATATCCATCAATAATACGACATTGAGAAACCAAATTATGAACACTTGTACATATCAACCATAAATATAAGATAAGGTAATGACAAAAATTTTACACTTGCTAAAAACAATAAATCATAAAAACGAATGTGTGACACAAGCAATGAGGCAAGTGAATAGGGGTGAGCACAAGGTGAGCGAGACAAGTCAATGGAGGCGACTTGCAAGCAAGAAATGGCTAGGTTTCTTTCTATTTTCTAATTTATATGGCGAACTAAATTGCAAAGAGAACATAAGAGAATGTGCTAAGGTTTAGAGTAGATTAAAACATATATATCTAGTGTATATTATATATAATATATAGGGTTGGTCGTGGACCAATTTTAAATTCCCAGGATGAAAGACCAACCCACACAATACAAGGTTCAACGATAGTCGGACTAAGGAATACTCTAGTCTCCTAAGAACCATAATTAACCTAAGCTGGTGCTCACACCTACTTTTTCTAACGACAAACAAGGCTTGGCGACTTTTGCCATTGCTTTGCCGAGGGTCGAGGGTCCTGCCCCATGCCAACTACACCCCCAACCACTTTTCTTTTTTTCCCTAACTTTCAATACAAAAACTAATTTTTTATTACTTTTTTAAAAAATTTCCTTTTTTATTTTTTTCTTGTTTTTTTGGCTTGGTGTGTTAATTAACTCTCATTTTTTTTGTTGATTAAATATTATCAATATTACACTCGTGAAATGGAGACATTACTAGAGACAATACGTTCTATTATGAATAAGTGTTTTTACCACACATGAAGTATTTTATCGCAAATGAGATATTACTTGATCTAGTTTATGTTTTATTAAATGTAAGTAATTTTTATGAAGAATAGTGGACAACTTGGGGTATGAATGATAACGTTTCTGTTCAAAAACAATAATTTCTATTTCTATTCTTTAGAAAAGTTTTCAAGCATTTGAAGGCGTTTAGTAACTGCACAAAAAATTTATTTTTAGAAATAAAAATGCATTTGGTACGACCCCAACTATTTTTGCGACTTAAAATTTCTTTTAAAATATTAATAATTTTATTACATTTTTTTTTTTTTTTCTTTCTTTTTTCTTCTTCATCTAGCCGATCATTGCCCTCGGGGGAGCCTTGGCCTCGCCCAAATCTAGCAAGCAAGGCCGACCTTGCTATGGGGGCTTGCAAAGCTCTAACATCGTTGCTAGGCCTGATCTGGCTGATTGCTTGCCATAGGGAACTTGAGATAAGTTGATGCACAAAGATACATAAATTAAGGGAAAGTAGTTAAGTTGATATGTTAGTGCTTTCTCTCCAGACAAAGGAGGATCCAGGATGTTACATTGGGAGAACTCAAACAGGAAATCTATTTGTGCTTGGATGAGTTGTGTATCAAGCATCAAATGATCCAAACTTATGTCAATGACAACAGAGAACTTGATAGAGCATGTTCTCATCAGAACCTGAAGATCAAATGCTCCAAGAAGGACTGTGATGGTTCTTGTGGAAATTCTTCCAAAAAAAAGAAACACTTCAAAAAGCTCTAGATAAATAAATCTAGGCATAGCTCCAAACATGGGTCGAAGCACTTCCGAAGAAAGAAGAAATGGAGTTACCTACGCAAAAGAAAAGATCGCTCAGGCCACAAAAAGTCAAATCGATGCTTCATCTGCAACCAAAAAGGACATTTTGCCAAAAACTATCCTCAGGAAAAAAAAGGTCAGAACCATTTGATAAATCATACAGAAAATGAAACTGGTATTTCTCTTGACAATGATGATATCGAATCTTTATTTTCTTTAGATGAAGAACCATGTGAACAAACCCTTTGTGTCATCCTTTGTTATCAAACTCCTAGTGACACTGATTCAGATTCAGATCCTGAATATATCTTTCACATATCTCTTACTCCTTCAGAAGAAAGCACTGACATATTTTCGAGCCAAACCCATTGTCCTCATTTCCCTGTGAAAATATTCACTTCAAAGTTTACCAAACCAATCACTATCATTGCTTTCATAGACACTAGAGTAGCTTCTTCGATCTTAGATACTAAAGTTCTTCCTGAAGAATATTGGACTCCCTGTATCTGATACTTCAACTCTGCTTCAAGAGATACTTTCTCTACAAATGTGAGAACCACCCCAATAACTGTCCAGTTTTTTCCACAGTGTTCCATAACTTCAAAAAAATCTTTGGATCTAGTCTTCCCAACAAAGATTTAATCATTGGTTGGGATATCATGACTCAAATTTCCTAACTCCGCATCATTTATGGAAAATGTCTTAAATATAAAGACCAATTCTCTGAATTTGTCAATATTCAGAGACTTTTCCATTCATATGAGCCTGTTAGACCCAATCATGCAAAAGTTATTGGAATCTTGTTCGAAATCTCACTCTGAGTTTGCTTAGAAATGCTCTCATCCTTTATGGAAAAACCCATAATTTTATGTTCGTCTTCCTTTCAAGAAGAATGAAGACATCAATTCAACCAAGGCGAGTCATATGGGAATGAATCTAGAACATTTGATTTTAGCCCAAAGGGAATGCTCAGAACTACTGCAACAAGGTCTTATTGAGATTTCCCATTCTCAATGGGCTTGTGAAGCTTTTTATGTCAATAAGCGTGCTGAGAAAAATCGAGGCAAGATGAGATTGGTAATTAATTACCAGCCTCTTAACCTCTTTCTTCAAGATGATAAATTTCATTTACCCTCTAAAAACTCTCTTTTTGCTAGATTATCCAAAGCCCAAATCTATTCCAAATTTGATCTTAAAGTTGGATTTTGGCAATTGGGCATTCATCTTGAAGATAGACCCAAGACGGGGTTCTATATTTCAAACCAACATTTTCAATGGAAAGTTCTTCCTTTTGGCTTAAATGTTGCACCATCCCTCTTTCAACGCAATGTGCAGAATCTTTCAACCAACCCTGTCAAGCGCAACAGTATACATCGATGATATTCTGCTCTACATTCCTGATGAGCAGTCACATTGCCAACTCCTTGAACAATTTGCAGACATTGTGAAAAAGCATGGCATTATGCTTTCTTAGAGAAAAATGAACATAGCCCAAACAGAAATTGAATTTCTTGGTATGCATTTTAACAAATGTACATATTATCCAATGCCACATATTGCTCAGGAATTGCTAAAATTTCCTGAACAAAACTTCACAAGAAAACAAGTTCAGCAATTTCTCGAGATAATTAATTATCTTAGAGACTTTGTTCAGAATATAGCAAAGCTACTAATCCCATTGTAGACAATGCTGAAAAAGAATCCCCCACCTTGGGGAAAATCTCAAACTAATGCAGTTGCTGAACTTAAAAACATCATGCAATCTCTTCCTCCTCTACAAATCCCATCAACAGGGAAAAGAATTCTCCAGACTGATGCCAGTGATGAATATTGGGCCGCCATTTTGTTTGAAGAAATTGATGGTAAAAGGCATCTGTGTGCCTACAAAAGTGAAAAAATTTCTCAAGCTAAAATGCATTATCATTCCACTTTTAAAGAAATCTTGACAGTAAAAAATGGGATAAAAAAATTTGAATTCCATCTCATTGGCCATTACTTCTTGGTTGAATTGGATATGGCATCTTTCCATCAGATGACCAAATTCAAATAGAAGCAGGTTCCAAATTCTCAACTGCTTCGATGAGCTGAATGGTTTTCAAAATACTATTTTGAAACCAAGCATATCACTGGAGAGAAGAATGTGCTTGCTGACTTCCTCTCAAGGCCAAAGGCACCAGCAGATCAACATGTACATCATGAGACGTGCTTTTCATATGCGACAACATGGTGAAAAGTATAAGATCGAGAAGATCAAAGATTGGCCAAGTTGGAAATATCCTCGAGAAATCATTGAATATATCCAAAATGATAGTCTCACTGAAAATCTGGATAAACTCATGTGGCAATGCCACACAGATCTGTTCAAATTCAATGGAGGTTCAATTCTTTATCATTTTGGATTAAATGCAGATTATCCATTTATACATCCTCTCATTTGGAAGGAAGATGATTTTCCTAATCAATTTCGATGGTTATTATGGTACTTAATCAATAAGTACTTAATAGCTATTAAAATTCTAACTAGAAGATTTATTGCCAACTTCATCAGGATATTTGGACTCAGCAGATGTAAGATTGAAAAAAGAAAGTGACAAAAATCTTTTAGATTTCCTTAACTTGTTTTATCCTCCAACTCATTGGAAATGGCTCTTGCAAAAAGAATTGAGAACCATGCAACCAGACCCTAAAGTCCACATTATTATGTTCTTTAGACATCCTTGGCATTTTTTTCACAAATAATGGCCACATTATCGATGCCCCATAGAACATAGGTACCACATCCTATAAATCGTGAGTAGACAACAAAGATACTCGAGTTCATAAATCTTATCCAAGTCCTGTTGGTTGCTGTGAATACCAATATCCAGAACTCTAGAGAATCTTATGCCAAGAAAACAAGACCATTCCTCCAGATGCATGGAATTATAATGTACCAACAGCATGGGATCATTATGACCTCACACCAGAAGCCAAATAAGCACTCAAAGAATTCAGACAAGCAGCATCATCACAAAATTGCCGAATGGCAGACACCAATGATATGGCACAGTCCTCTCAAGACCCCTATGCTACATAGGGAGGTCCTCTTTCCCAAGATCCTTATGATTAAGGACCTTTATCTTTATCTCAAGGCATAGACACATCTTTCTATGCACATCCATCCAATTGGCCTCAGCCAAGCATCCCTGCTGACACTGCATACGACACTACAAATTGGGAACAAGAATTGGCATCTGCAACATACCCTCAAGAAGAGGCATCCTCATCATACCGGCTGAGTCAGATTCTCTCACTAGAAGATCTTGAAGCACTTGAACAAAAATATGATGCACACCTTCTCGCAACAGAGCACAGCTTAGATGACTCGGACTATAGCTACAATGCTTGTGACGAACGAGATCGCTAAAAACCGATTGTCCGTACAAGTTTACTATACCAAGTTACCGTTCACTTTGACTGTAGTAGTAGGATAGGAAAATCATTGTTCACTGTCACTGTGCATACCGTGCGAATAATTCCTTACCGAGATTTTCGGAAGCCTCTGTTTGTTCTAGGACCTATGAGCTTGGTTCTTGTATGTGTGTGACCTCTTATTGCCTATAAAAGGTAAGGAGGATGTAATGTGTTGGGGGTGTCCCTTGAGTAAAGTGAGTGTTTTGTGTGAAATTCTCTCTATGGCTTTCTAAACTCCTCTTTCTTCTCTAGCCTGGTAGGATCCTCTGAGAAATGCAGCTCGGATAATTAGAAATATTTCCATCTTGGTTCTATCTGAGTGTTTCTAGGCTCTGAACTAAAGGGCATAGTGGTTTTCCACTAAAAGACTGTCCTTGAAGGGCTTGAACTAGAGTTGTTCGCCCAATGTGGGAAGGCATACCTGCAGGAAACTGACTTGGTCCTCTCTGGTTCTAAGTCTAGGTCTATTTGATGGTATCAGAGCCATGGTTTTGTTTGTAACAATATCCGTTCCATGCGCTCAGTAGAAGAATCCAGTGTTGAGAAAATCTCTTCACATCATGTCAGATCAACCAGAAATACTAGAAGCACCTATTTCTCTCGTTGCAACTCCATCTTCTTCAACCTCTTCAGATTTTCGAATTTCAAATGCTTCTAAGATAGACTATCTCTATGAAGGCTCTCTTAATGATGAAACCAAGATTTCTGAAACATAGCGTCCTCTGATGAACCCTTACTCTACTTTTGCTAAACCACAATCCTCATTTTCTCCCATCCGCTCCATACGTTAGCTTATTCGCCATACCTCAAAGGAAGTAAAAGAGTATGTTCAATCTTCCAAGTTTGACCAACACCCTATTCCTGCCACTAAAAATGAGTACTTTGTTACTCTTCAAATCCCTCCAGAATTTCCCAGCAGTGGATTTAGCGAGGATATTCTCATGTCCATTACGGAGCTGTTCATCTTGCTCTTACTTTTCATGGTCGAAAAGGCTTGCTAGTTGTGGCAAGGATAACTCTATTGGATACCAGATTCTTAGAATACCAGCATGCCTGTATCGATAATGTTCAAACCACTTTAAATGCTGGAACAGTCTTTGTGACTCTGTATCCAAACTTAAATATTGCTCTTTCAAACCCTCAGCTGCTCTATTTTCTAAAAGTCCAAATTCAACGCACTGGAGCCCCACAAATTGATGATTCTATAGCAGCCACATTACACTATCAAATGGTTTACTGAGTGCAAAACCATCCTCTTGACCTAAATTTCCATAATGGAAATGAAGATGCTTTGTTCATCTCCATGCAAAATGACCAAGCATCTTGCATTCATATTCCTAGATAGATCCCCAAGGAAAAGCCAGTCACACTCCTTCCCGAAACTTGGATCACCAATTATGAAAAGTTGCACCAACGTAACAAGCCTTTTCAGTCTTCTAATTATGAATTTGTTAGAAAGAAAGATGGAACTATTTTAATCAAATTTAGCAAAGAAAAGGAAGAAAGCCCCTCTATCTTCCAAACTTTCTTCATAATTGGACCATGTGTTCCCAAGTCAATCTCCAAACCAGACCCAAAAAAGCTTGTTAAATACTTCAAGAGTGATGGACATCATGTCCATTACTACAAAGACTAGTATGGTCACTGTTTTTTGGATCATTTTTGCCAATGTTCTTATTGTACAAACTCTCCTGATGAGGTAGATCCATTTGCAAAACCTCCCCCTTGAAGGAAGCATAAAAGGCCAAAAGATTCTATGTAGCAAAGGTACTTGAATGGAGATCCCTCCGTTGATACTCTTGGTGAGTGTGATAAGTTCCAGTTTATGGTTTCCCATGCACCGACCCCACCACCAGAGTTCAAAACTCCTCCTTCTGTATCACTAGACCCACCTTCATCACCTCCTTCGTCTCCTCCTTAGAAAAAGTCAGTCATTTCCCCATTTTATAAGCCAATTGTAAAGTGGGCAAAGAAACATTCCTACCCTCTTGAGGTTCCAGCAGAAATACCACCTAGCTCTTCCATCTCCATGTTTCATGACACAGATTTCCATCCTCTTGTTCGGGAAAATTCCAAACTCTCGTTTCCTGCACCTGAAGAGTTTATTGATCCATAAGACAAATATAAACATGTTCCCAAGATACTTGCCCCACTGATGTGGATGAGCATGGAAGGTATAAAAGAAGCTGTCCTAAATTGGCAATCGGAGACTCTTCTTGCACATAATAATGCTTTCAAAGCAATTGATTCCAAGATTGGAAATGTGCAGCAAGATTTGTGAAGATACGACGAAACCACAAAGAAGATGCTTTCAGATTTCCAAAAAAAGCTTCATGCCTTAGAATCTGGACAACACTTGGGATATCATTATCTTGAAAGTCCTAAGGCTGAAATAGACAAGCTCAGAAAGCAAATCCAGATCCTTGAAGAAGGAAGGCTTAATCCATTTCCAACTACTTTGTGAACAGAGCCTCTGTTTCTCCCTTCTCCATCTTCGTAACCTCAGACGTCTATCTTTGCTACTCTTACAGACATTCCTATCAGACAAGATAAGACAGATGTGGCTGAGATGCGAAATCGTCTCAGAGAATTGGATCGAATAAGAAAAGAAAAGGGAAAAGAAAAGAAGACTAAAGAATCTTCGCTTGTTATAAGAGAAAGGCCAGATCAACTAATGTTGTCAAATCCACTAGAATCTTTTCTCTGGGATTTGGGTAATCAGGAACCACAGCCTAATCCTGTTACTACACAACCTCCACAACAGGTTGATTCTGTCATCCCGACAGATTAGATTCTATTCCCAATAAAATCCGCCTTTCCAAACAATTTTGATATTGAATCAGAATCGGCATCTCTTTCATCTTCATCATCTTTTTTAATTCCTTCCATTGATTCCTTCCCCATAGCACCAGTAACGTCCTCAATATTCATGGCCGATCCTCCAGACCATGACATGGAATCAAACCCTTCTGAACCAGAAGTAGTCCAACTAAACAATTTCTTCCAAAATGTGGCCACTTCATCAAAACAGTTTTTTACTATTTATGATATACCTTATCACAAATGGCCCGAAAAACTTGAAGAATTTCATGCTTGGCTAAATACTCAAGCCATTACCAACCAAGACAAGTATGATGTTCTTTTCAACTTTGTCACAAGATTCATAGGTAACCTCAAACTTTGGTGGGCATCTGCGTTAGAATAAGACCAGCTTCACTTTTTGCTTGCGCCAAACTTTCAGTATGCCATTACCCTTATGTACCACTTCTTTGTGGGAAAACCTGTTGATCTTATAGAACTCAAAAGAAGAGAATTTTTTGAAAGAAAATATTGTTCTTTTCAGAAAAAACATCTTGATAAGCATTATCGAGAAATGTTCAAGTTTTTTTTATCAAGTTGGAGCTGATGCAAATTCGAAGTATATTTTCCTGACCTCTATTCCCAAAGAGTTCACACTTGAGGGAGAGATTGTTAAAATGCATGTGTGAGTAAGCTGTTTTAGAAAAATCGTACATCAAAAAATTGATATGATATATTGTTGTCCCATAACTCATTGATTTAAGTTTTTGAATAAATGTAAGTCCAACTAAATATGTTGACTATCTCAAATTTGGGCTCCCTTTTAGCTATCTCTTCAGATATAGATATTGGACTTTTGCTGCGCTCCTAGTAATATGTTCTAATATGGATAAGTGTTTTACCACATATGAAATATTTTATCACAAATGTCATATTACTTGATCTAGTTTATGTTCTATTAAATGTAAGTAATTTCTATAAAGAATAGTGGACAACCTGATGAACCGGATAAGAAATAAAGGGTCAAAAGTGACGGCAAGACTTTGGGGTGCTCCGAGTCAAGATTCCGTAGCTTTTGGTCTGTCAGCTTGTTAGATCGGAACCAGATCTGTCAGCTTGTTCTCTTCCCCGAGCAACCTCCCAGTCGTTCCCTGTCGGAAGAGAGACCTGGTCTTTGGCTTGTTCTTAAGCTTCTCAGTAATGGATGTGTGCACTAATCTTTCGTGGTCTCCATCTACTAAATGGCCCAACGTTAACCGCTACGAAGTCTTTCTCAGTTTCAGAGGAGAAGATGTTCGGAGGAACTTTATTCAATGTCTCTACGAAACCCTCGCTGCTTCAGGGATCTATGCATTCATCGATCATGATGGGATTGAGATCGGAGAAGAAATCATGCCCAAGATTTTCGAAGTTATCAAGCACTCGGAGATATGCATACCCATCTTCTCCAAAGATTTCGCTTCCAGTAAGAGTTGTCTAAAGGAGGTGGAGAAAATGGTGGAGTGTGAAAGGACAATCATGCCCATTTTCTACGACGCCAGCCCTACCGTCGTCGGCGATCAGCAGGAGAGTTACCAGCAGTCCTTCTGCAACCATGCGGCTAAGGGGGTATCGCCAGCGACTTTAAACAACTGGAAGGAGGCTCTGAGGAGTGTTTCAAGAAAACGAGGATGGGAATTGGAGAAATTCCAACACGGGTAAATCGAAATCAAGATTTCAATGCTTCTTTTGACTTCTCCAACACTAGTGATCTAGTATGAAATTCAAAAAGTGCGTCATACGACCAATTGTTCCTTTTTACATCTTTCTCTTTCCTACTTTTCCCGTTTGACAGGGATCATCAACTTGTAAAGGAAGTTGTTTCCACGGTCCGTCGGCTGTTGAGGAAGGATGAGTTAGATGCGACAGATCATCTGGTGGGGATGGATCATCATGTGCAAGAGATGATGACAAAACTTGGTGTTCACTATGAAAATGGGCAAGTGGTTGAAGGGCAAACACTGATGGGAAGACGTGTGGTTGAGATATCGGGCCTTCCAGGAATTGGTAAGTCGACTCTTGTCAAGATTGTCTACAACAAAATCCATCATCTCTTTGAAGGTTGGAGCTTCCTCAATGATATCCATGGAAAGGTTGAGGAAAAGAGACTTGCATCTGTTCAAGAAGATTTAATTAGTGACCTTCAAAAGAAAAGATGTACACTCAGATCTTCTGCTGACGGTACTGCATTTATCAAGTACAAATTTAGAAATCTGAGGGTTCTCATTGTCCTTGACGATGTTAGTGATTTTGAACAAATTGATTCATTAGCTAGAGATCCAAGTTGGTTCGGTCCAGGAAGTAGGATTATTATTGTCTCTTTGAGAAGCAATCTTTTTAACGAGTATAGTCACGTGCCAGTTGAAAACTACGAGTTTCAAGAAAGTGCTCGCCTAAGTGTGCTTGGTCCTGGAAGCAGTGTTGTCAACATTTGTGATGACATCCTCGTAGAAAAATACGAGCTAAAGCAAATGAATGATGGGCATGCTTTTCAACTGTTCTGTAAGTATGCTTTTAGAGGAAAACCTGTTCCACAGGAGTTCTCCTCTTTGGCACGGGACATTAGTTTGGCTACTGGAGGGCTTCCTTCTGTTATTCAGGTTGTGGGTTCATCTTTATATGGAAAGCCCATAAAGTTTTGGGAGGAGGCATTGGATAGATTGAAGCGAGAACCTTTCAATAAGGAAGTCAAACGAATTCTGAAGAGGAGATATGAGGCTTTAGAGGACAATGCCCAACAGATATTTCTGGATACAGCATGTTTTTTTATGGGAAAGGACAAGACAATACCGTACTACATGTGGGAAGCTTGTAAATATGATCCTTGTAGAGGAGTTGACGAGCTTCATAACATGTCTTTGGTAAAAACCAGAGAAAATAATGAATTGTGGATGAATAATCAGCTAAAAGTCTTTGGAAGGGAGATTGTTAAGGAGGAAAATCCACGGAAACCTTTCAAGCGTAGCAGGCTATGGAATCAGGAGGATATTGAACGAGTATTGAATAAAAGGAAGGTATATTTTGAAGACAAAGTACTTCTTTTGATTGCGTAATTCTGTTTTCAGAGATGATTGTGAATGCACTTCTATTTCACTTTCTCCTTTTACCATTTTCCACAATTGGCAGGTCGATGCAGTTGAAGCCCTTAGTGCCACATTCGACAACTGCCGTTCATTTCCTGCACATGGATTTTTTCCTAATTTCTCGAATCTTAGGTATCTAAGAATGAACCACGCTATTGTTAAAGGAAATAAGCAGAGTGCAAAGAAATCCAAAGAGGATCTTTTCCTTCCACGATTGAAGTGGCTTGAATGGCAATGGTGCCACAATATCTCCAGTCTACTTGCTTTAGATCTCTCAGGCTTGGTCGTTCTTGATCTGTCTTGGAGTACCTCCAGGACTTGGCGGTGCTGGAGACAAATAATGAAGGTATGATGGCATACACTTGCATTTTTTTGCCTTCATGCTTGACAATGCCTTGCAGTAAACGAGGCTTTTATATTCTCTTGTTTTGCAGAAGGCCAAAAACTTAAAAGTTTTGATCCTAAAAGATTGTTGTTGGCTAGCTGAATCTCCAATTGCCTATGCACCTGTAAAATTAGAGAGACTAAACCTGGAACGTTGTTCTACATTAGCAGTTGTTGGCAGATCCATTGGCAAGCTAAGGAACTTAGTTTCTTTGAATATCAAGTTCTGCAGCTTCGTAAAAGAGTTGCCAGAAGATATAGGTTCCTTGGAAGCTTTGAAAGAGCTTTACATTGATGCAACTTCCATTAAAGCCATTGATTTCCCTGTGGGTTCTTATGGGAAGCTTGAAATTCTGAGTGCTTGCAACTGTAAATCCTTGTCTCTATCCAATTCAATTGGTAATTTGAGATCTCTTTCATACCTAGCGTTGGACGACACCGAACTGAGTGAGCTCCCTTGTTCTATCGGATTGCTGAAGAATTTACAGACGCTATCACTGAGAAACTGTAGGGGCTTGTGGAAACTGCCAGATTCCATCGGAAGCCTGGAGGAGCTGCAAGTCATGGATCTTTCAGATGCAGTAATAGACGAACTACCTTCATCTGTCAAGTATTTGAGAAACTTGAAAGTACTAAAGATGCCTCGCACTTTTATAAGAGAATTTCCTCGAGGCATTAAGAATCTAGAGAGCTTAGAAGAGATAGATTTCTCAGGCTGCAAAAGTTTGACAGGGGAATGCAACGTTACGGGATTAGCCTCTCTGAACGTCTTACTTCTAGTACATACTGATATTTCTCAATTGATTTTGACTATTTGCGGATACTCTAATCTCCAGAAACTCAGATTGGATGACGGTGTTCTCATTTTGAAAATTGAGACTACCAAAGGGGCACGGCATCGGTTCAACGGATGTGAGACTGCAACACAGTTTCAAGCGGACGGTCATCACATCAGCATGCTGACGATGAGTCAGACACTGAAGCAAGGTGGCAGTCAGACAGAAGCAAGAAAGTTATTGGTGGATGAGGTTTGGCTGTAAAGTAAGTTAGCGCTCCTATCCCTTTAAGTCATATTTGTGACTGATCATGCATGTCAACTGATCTTCCTGTAATAAGGGCTACTAGGGGAATAACCGAATTCAAATTTTCACTTCTATTCTGAATTTTCACTTTACATTTTTCTTTCTTTGTTTTGGCCATCACACTCACATTTTTTATTGTCTCGTGTGTACGTTAATTTACTGCAATTTTGTGCGAACGTGTTAGTTTCTGTTTGACTCGATGAAAGATTTTCCAGTTTGTTCGATCGCTCCCAAAGACAACTTCAAGATTGTCAGAATGAGTTTTAGTTCCTTTTTAACAAATGGGCCAATTTTTTTTTTTAAAGTAGAGTTAGGCCCAAGAGACTTGAGCCCATTTCTCAGTTAAGAGAGTTCTAAACTTTATGTACAGAATGCAAATGAGCCCTATCAACATTCTAAGTCCGAAATATTCTTTCAAAAAATTGCAATCAAGTCTTTTTCATAAATGATGCCTAAAATGGCCTCCGTGCCACTCAGAAAGTGTTCAGGTGATATCTTTAAAATGCACTTTTCAACACAATTTGAGTACTTAATTACATTGTTCAAACAAAGGTTGAGTAGTTAATTGAACCAATCAAAGGATTTAGAACTTGATTGCATTTCTTGGTAGCAATGGAAAATTTAAGGATTCAATTGCATTCTTACTATTACCTCAGCTCACCTATAGATAGATAGTCGGCAAAATGAAAATAAAAAGGGGGGGGGGGGAAAAACAACCTTTCGCTTCAGCAAGCCACGTACACCCGAATTAATGTTTTTTTGAACTACTCTTTTAAAAATTTCATGCATTGAATCCTCTAATCAGAGAGAATTCCTCAGTAAAACCGTACGGATTGTGTTGAATTATGAGTTACTGCATTGGTTTTAGAAGTTGTTGAGTTGTGAAATCATGTTCTAAAGAAACTTTAGGGTGTCATGAAACCATAAAGTTATACAGAAATCAATTTACGGCTATGGTTTGTCGAGATGAAATATTGAAATTTGGTGCTCATTTTTGGAACTAGATTGGTATTATTGTGTTTACCACTGGTTTTTGCCCATCTCCGACCATCATTTGGTCAGAGGTGAGTTTTCCTTTGAAGTATGTTGAGTTAGCTTTTAAATGGCTTAGTACCCACTTGAAGTATGCTTTGATAAATTTGAAACGAATCATCTTCAATTCGGCAAACAAGCTGCCGTATTATGGCGGACAACAGTGATTGTTCTGCTTTGGAAGAATTTTTCTTTGCTCGTTCGTTTTGTTATTGAATAAGCTTAGTTTAGTCAAGTCTTAATCAAGGTGATTATCTTGATTTCGATATGTGTTTCTCACTTAATTGATATGGATTTTAGATTTTTCCTCTCAAAATAACTTTCATTGTTTGGTTTCGTATTTTCAGGTGAATAATGCTTATATTGTTTGTGATTTATGAACTTATGTCTTGCAGATGATAGGAATTAGATATGTAATAAATTATAAAAAAAAAAAAAAAAAAGGCGTAGCATGGCATGATAATTATTAAGAAAAAAGAGTTTAGAGCATATTTGTTACATAAAATTGGAATGGACTTTTACTATCATTTGATTTGACTTATTAAAGCATTTCTTAGAGAACTTTGTTGGCTGATTATTGGGGATAAGGTTTGAGAAATGCTGTATAATATGCATTCCACTTTATGAATTGAATTTTGGAAGGTTATATATTTTGGTTTGTGAACTCGATTTATTGAATTTTTATGGATTGGTTCTATGCATACCAATCTACACCAAGGAGGGAGTAAGCCTTAACATGGGACGTTAAGCATAACATTAGTTTGATATTGCATAATAGCTAGACTATTAATGTTTGTTTTGACATTGTTGACTGAATGAATATTTAAGAGATGTATAGAACTTTGTTGAGGTGATAAAATTGATTTTTTAGCTTGTTCGTGCACTAATTTGGATAAATGTGTTTCTAGTACCGTTTATAAATATGTATAGTGGATGTTTACTGAGAGGTGGTTTGCTCATATCATTTATTTCATTTTTTTTCTTCTTTTGCAGATTCTATAGTTATTGGAGAATAGGAGAGAGTGTTATCAACTGGAGATTTTTGGGAGTGGGATTATAGTATAAGTAAAGATATTTGTTTCGTTGGTTTTAGTTTGTTAGTCACCGGAGATGCATCTATTCTTTTAGGTGGACTTTAAAACTCTAATATTATACTTAGCTTGCTATTTTATCGGATATATAAATAAATATATATTTTAGTAATAGATTAACGATGGTTATATGTATGAAATCGCGTCATTCGGGTAAGAGGGCAGCCTTATCATTTCCCCTATACTTGGGGTGCGACACCTTTCTCAATCCTCCACCGTCTTTTCATTGCATAAGCACTGTCATTGGATTCTATTTTCCAATTTGCCGAAGTCGGCTATTAGAAATTTGACCATAAAAAGTTTGCTCGCCGGGTAAGAATTGTCCAGGTTAAGAGTAGGAGCAGTAGAAGGATGATGGGACTTAACCCACAATATTTTAATTTTCTTTTTTAGTCTTTTATATTTTCATTTTGGGGCAGCGTTGACGGTAAGTCCACTTTGCTTTTTATTTTAATTTTTTGTTTTCTTTTTGGTATTAGAGTTAATAAGTGAATTTAAGACTAGTTTTCTCGTAAAATAATCCTTGACCAACGGTAGAGAATTTTCTTCGTATTGTTCCTTTTTTTTTTAAGTCAATTTTAATACTATAAATAACAGTTTTGAAATTGACCATTCAACAAAAAATCTTCAAAGGTATTATACGTCGATGAATGTTGTCACACTTAAGATCCTAAAAAGTGGCATTTGCTTTTTCAAATAAACTTGAAAGTGTTTACCTGGTTTCTCTCGATAATTGATTTAATTTAACTAAATATGAAAGCTATATATGTAATTATCTAATTATAGATGGATATGCGTTAGGTCATTGAAAAGTATTCCCCGAATGTGCTGGCCCTGCTGGGCAAGGGACTTATCTCATCTAGTTATTCCAAGTACTTAGGGTGTGTTTGTTTTTGTTCCAATTTCTTTGTTTTTCTATTCTTTCGTTCCCTAAAACAAAAAAAGAATAAAAATTTATTTGGTAACGTTAACTAATTTTTCTATTTTCTGGAATAGAAAAGTAGCGATGAATAGATTTGAAACAGTAATAAGAAATAGACAAAAGTACCTTTTTATTTTCAAGAACAATTTCTATAAACAAGTTTTTTTCTTTTCTTTTTATTTCTCACCGCCTCTCGCTCCTCGCCATTTGTTGCCCCCTCACTGGTGCCAGTTGCCGATTGCCACCGCCGCCGCCAACCACTAGTTGCCGCTGTAGCTAGTCCACAAGCGGTGGCGAGGAAAAAAGAAAAATTAACAAAAATTATTTAAAAAAATTTGTGGGTTGTACCAAACACATTCCTATTTTTTTCAATTCCAAAAATAAAATTTTTTGTAGTTATCAAATGTGTTCTTTTACTTAGAAAATGTTTTAGGGAATAGAAATAGAAAAAGACTATTTCTACAAAGAAATTATTATCTAGAACAAAAATGTTACTAAACGCACATTTATATGTTGAGCTAAATATGCAAAAAAAATTTGAACAGCAGTCGATTTATGTTATTCAATACATTGTCCTTAAAAGACAATTGAATGTTCAAATTTTTATTGGTTAGCTAATTTTTTTTTAAAAGGAAAAAGAAAAACATGTGTTGCATGGACATGGAGATCTAAAATTTAAGTTCATTATAGCGTGACTTTTCCATATTTTACCGGAAGGAAGATTAAGGAAATTAGTTAATTAGCATGAATTTGGCCATGAATATATATAGCTAAATTTTTCTATGAAATGCTTCCTACAAATAATATTACGTCCTCGTATTGTTTCTCAACTTATAGTTCTTGGAAGAGTGCCATAAGTTCATTTGATTTAGAACTTAGAGCGCACTATCTAGGTTCAAAGTTTAGAACCGGTGTCAAACAAATTTTAGTGCAAAGTCGATAGCCATTCTTTTGAACTGATAGCACAAGTAATCTTTATACTCTGAATACGAATCCCTCCCTTGCTTTCATTTGATTTAGAGTAATCACTTGGACCATCTATGAAAACGAATTTTGCTGAGGGACACAATCTCAATTTGGCCGTTATACGGGTTTCATAACTAGAAATCTTTGCACTACTCATTTAAGTTGAAAATTCCCAAAATAAATATCAATTGTCATAAACCAAAGAACGCCATGTCATCAATCCAAAGGGGGCTTATCAAGACCGTTAGATTGTAAGAGGAATTAATCTTTGCCATCAGATTTGTTTGAGGGGGGTTGACAATTTCAACCATTAGATGAGATAAATCTCCACTGTTGGACTAATATGACAAGGATCAACATCCTCTACCATTAGATCAAGCGCATTTCTGCCGTTGAATGGTCGTAATCAGAGAGACTTTTGTATAAATAGGGGAGCACTCCTCCCATCCACTTCATTTGAGAAATACAAGTATTCTCTATAGCTCCTCTCTCTATCTTTTATCTCTAGAAATTTTCTTCCTCGAGTGTGAGAGTGTGAGTAAGAGCAAAGCTAACTTAGACCTGACCGAGTGATTCAAAGGTCTAATTGCCGCATGATTTGTGATTCCCATGACAAGCGGTATTAAAGCTACGTTGTTTTGAGCAATGGCTTGCAACCCCAAAGTTGTCAACACCATGGAGACCCACGGTAGGTCCAAGAAGAGGGGGTGTTTCAATGGATGTCACGTCCGCTCTCGAGGAGAGACTCGCTACCCTAAAGAACAACTTGATTCATGTAATGGATGGACTCGACGAGGTGAAGGAGCAGCTCGATGAGATGGAGGAAATGCTCCGGGTCAAGACGAGGGACATCATGTAACAAGCCATAGCTGTTAGATGCAAATTGCGTAACCCCAAGATCTCCATAATCAGAACAAGAACATGCATAATTGAGTAGAAAGATTAACGCATCTGGATCCATCGAACATAAAGCGAAAGCAGAAAAAGGGATTACCCAGCGCATTAAGTCATTCTCCTCTATTGACCTCCGTATCACTAGCTTAATGAGGCGGCCCCCCTCACGTGTAGCGTTAGGTAAACGCCCCTTAGGTGAGGATACATGTGAGAATTAGGGTTAGAGGAGAGACTTGAGCACTATTTATAGAATTTCCAGCCAGTCCTCCTCATTACGGGCCAGACTCAACTCTCCCCACACTAGCCAGCCCATATTAGACTAATTAAGAAACCTTCTATCTCACTTTAGACCAACCATGTTTTATGATAACCGTAAAAATAGTAAATTACAATATCAATTAATTTAGTCCACATTAGGAAAACTCCTACATTCTCTCATTTTGACTATATTAATTGAAATCGTACTGTATGTGCACACATTTGGTCTAGAGATAATTCTTAATAGTCAATCATATCCCATAAAGTTTTAAACACCGAATCATGGCGGTAACTGCATGTATACATACAGAGCCTTCCATGGTTACGAATGTTCTCAACTTTATTGATATGGATTCAATATGGTAGTTTGTTAAATGGATAATATCTCTCATAGAGATATCCCATTTGTCAGTCACCATTCTCTTACCTTATGTGTCACAAAAAACTTGTGCCACTAAAGAATGCTTTATGGTTCCAATGAACCCACATATGTCTTGTCCTTATGGTTAACATTTCTTTATGTATCACAAGACATATGCACAAGGCTAATAATCAGATGCCTGGATGCCCCTAGCCTTCACTCAAGGTTTATACAATCCCTTGAGACTTTATCAATATGTATTCAACATAATAACAATAGATTCAAAAATATTTTATTCAATGCAAAAGTTGATATATATCAAATCGTTACAAAGTGTAACGAACACAGATGAAACATTTATCAAAGTAAAGCCAAATAGCTCCCACTAAACAACAACATCTTATGATACTCCTAGGCCCATGTTAACGATATGTTACTCAAATACACACAGGCGTAAGCCTTTAGTTAGTGGATCTGCAATCACATCATCTGTGAAAATATATTATATTAAAACGTTACATTTCTGTACCGTTTGCCTTTAGTCAAAAATTTTGACCACCATATATTTAGACCCATTGAGACCTCTGTAGTAAATAAATAATACTACAAATTTGTTATCTTAATACAACTATATGGATATATCCATAAAGTTAAAACGATCAACTCCTTAATGAGATCTGGAGCCTAAAAGCCCAAGTAACAGCCTAAAAGAATGTTACTAACACTGCTTACATAGTAGAAGATGACATAAAACTTTATTTACTGCACTTACTGCTAACATAAATATGTATTCCGTTATTGATTGCATGTCATCAGAACAATCAGCAAAGTTTACATCTAAATACTCTACTAACTGCAAGAATTGAACATGTCTATAAATTAGCAGATAATCTCGTCTTCTTTAAGTACCTTAAAACCTTCTTGACAGCAACCCAGTGATCATGTCCTGGATTTGACCGATATCTGCCTAGAAGTCCCGTCACAAAGACAACATTTAGTCTAGTGCAAATTCCAGCATACACTATACTTTTAAGTGCACTAACACAAGGTACTCCCTTTAATTAGATTTTCTCAATATCTAAATAAGGACAATGTGATAGATTCAGTCCATCACTCTTAACAACAGGAGCAATTACTGGCTTGCAATGATGTATATTAAATATTTCCAAAATACGATCAGCAAATGTTCTCCAAGAAAATCTAATATAAAATCAAATATATATGACAAGAACAATTCTTACAGACCTTAGTGCAAAAGATGCCTCAAGGTCACTACTTGTAAACAAAAATCATGTACATAGAGTATGAGAAAAAATAAATTTCCTCCCACTAACCTTGCAGTATATTGAATTACTTTGTTCCCAATTGAACAAAAAATAACAACACTATGAAATTTTAATAATATTGACTGGAAACTTGCTTAAGACTATAAATAAGACTTTTTCAGTCTACACACAAGTTTACTCGAAACATTTATTGCAAAATTCTCCAATTGCACAGTATAGATTTGTATCTATTTGGCGTAACTCCATATATAAATAAATAAATAAATAAATTATTAATGCCGCATTCACTCTGAAAAAATCCTTTAAAGAAATAGTTATTTCTTCACTATAAACAATCCACCCCTCTTTCAGAGTGAAAACTTTAGTTAACAATTTAGTTTTAAATTCCACAACTTTCTTTGAAATTCTTTTAGTTTTGTACTCCAATTTGCAACTAATAAACTTGTGATCTTTAGACAAGTCAGTAAGTTTCCAAACATGTTTCATAGATTGTATATCGTCTTTTATAGCATCTAATCACATACTTGATTGAGGATAAGAAACAACATTTATTTATGTCGCTAAATCAACCATGTAGTGGATATTATAGTCATGCTCTCACAAATAGACTATATAATCTAATAGAATAACTGATCATCTTTCCCTAACAAATTTCCTTAATAAAGTTGCAACCAGTTCATTCTATACTTGAGAGGTTTGAAAAAAAATAAAATTGAACATAACTATATCAAGAATAGTACCTTGAATCTCAACAAGTTTAGTTTATGGTATAGGAGATTCTACAATTGTCTGTACCACAATTGTCTATATAGGCAAAGACAAAGACACAATAATCTTCCATCACACTATTATCCTTAATAGTCTGATAATAGCTATCCTCTACAATTACGTCGAACTGTAGAAACTTTATAGTATGTGATTCCATAATTCTTATACCTTTTTTTAGGGTCATAAAATCAATACCCCTTTAACAATTTAGATAAGATACAAAATAATTCAAAGTGGATCTGAATTTCAACGCACTTAATATTGGATTAGATAACCTCACTTTTACATGACACCTCTAAATTTCATATGATTCAAGTAATTTATATCTAATCTATAACTCAAAAGAAGTTTATGAAACAACTTTGATAAGAGACATATTTTGTATGTGAAAAGTTGCTTTCATAATATCAACCCACAACAAACCAGATAAATTAGTTTTACTAATCATACTCATCACCATGTTCAATATTGTGCATTTATGCCTTTCAGCCAAATCTCTTTGTCAAGATTTTTAAGTATAGTAATTAAATTACCACCCCAGAATCTACCAAGTATTTGACAAATGACCCTTTAAGCTATTTCGCATTGTCATACTTACCAAAATACTCATAACCATTGTTAAGCCTGACAACCTTTTAAGATTAATTGTAATTATTTTATTCTTTATCTCAGTTATTTTCCTTAAATAGAAAACTTTCGAAAATAACCTTTTAACCTTTTAACCATATACAAGATGTATATGTCATTAGGATTTAAACACAATCTTTGCAGATGTGTCCTAATTTCAATATCAGACAATACATAATTTCAAGTAACTAAGGCTTCCATTATTTTATAGCAGTGCAATCTGCAGGCAAACCTCTTTTTAAGTGTTCCAGAATGGAACGCTTCATGGACAGTAAGCAAATTCAATTGCTCTTTTTTCAAGCAACAAATCATATGTCCACAACTTAAAATTTGAAGCAGTAAAAACCTCAATAATATTGGAGTTATTAATTACAGAAAATGTGACTGAAAAATAAGAAATGTATGTAATTAGCATCATGTATAGCATCATGTGAGTACTATGTAACTTGATGTACAAGTACACATCCAGAGAATTACATGCATAATCATATAATCACCTTTGGGTAGAATACATGACATGCAGTTATACACTCCCCACATGATAGCGGTTATAAGAATATATTCTAATTTTTCATGAATTCATCACCTTTGGGCATATGAATCACTAGAATTAGTCACTCCTCCACCACATTATCATGTATCCCTCCATGAACTAATACACAATCGTCTCCTTTGGGAGTATGACTACGCATTAGACCAGGAGACATCACAATCATCATATGAGACCGAAATTTCTCAAACACAATCAAGCGTGCCACTTTGGCGGTCACTACTCAATTGAATCATTGAAATTCTCTTATACCAAGGATATAAACTTTACTCCTCATATACACCATATACATGTGATTTTAATTTTAGTGATAGATGCATCATATCACCAAAATCACATATCATACTAATTACATTACTTTATTCATATATATAGCGAACCTGAAAGACAGATTCTAATGAGATCATTGATCATAGTAACATAAGAAACTTCTCATAATAGAGAATAAAACATCTCTTATGTACCCCAATTACATATTACCATAACAACATAAAAAGAATGTTGATCTAAAATATCTCACACAAATTAACATCAATAGTAATACATGGCACACCAAATCGACAAGCTTGACAGCTGATCCATTATCACTCATGAGTTCATAAGGCAAAAATAAGTTCAAGGCCAACAATTGATTTATTAATCAATTTTAGGTAACAAATATTATTACTTCAACTAGTGGCCGATAAATTGAGTTAAACCACAGAACTAAATATCTAAACTATAACAATAGATACTATTGCCCTGCATAAATATTATCATACTCCTTAACCATAAAAATATTCAACTTGATAGACATTAACAAGTGACCAGATAAGTTCATGTACAATATGCAGTAACTTAATCGACATGTATTATTCACATGCAGCAGATATGTTAATTAATACAATCAGTTTGGTCACAAGTTCTTAAGACGTCAATTATTCAAAGATTACTAGTGTGTCAAGGAGTATGCTTGAGTAACAAAAATTTCATAAAATTACTTGTTTCTCATCAGCTCAATATATAGCTCAAATACTATCTCATAATGGTTGTATCTCATTAAGCCAGCTTTAGTTCACAATAAAGTTTGATTTTTATTGATGAATCGCACTTTTATAATGATTATGTGATAATATACCTATAACCCAACACTTGTATTTCCAAAATCACAGAAAAATACAAAGAAAAATATGCAAAAATTCATTTAAAATACATGTATTTAGGGTTTCTTATGCAATTTCACATCAATAAAACTATCAAACATATAAAATAAATATACCACGAGATAGGAAATCACCATACGAGTCCAACGTCGCCAGCCACGGACCGATCGGAGTCTCCACGCGCCCACACACGCCGCCTGAGTGCGCGGCGCGTGGAGCTCACGCGCGGCGCGCATTCAACGCCCAGGCGGTGCGTGGGGGCACGTGCAGCCTCCTCCGATGACGCGCCACTAACCTTCTTGCTCGTCTCGTTGAGCCCAGTCCAAATTTGTGATTTAATATAATTTTTATTGAACAAAAAGTCTCAAAAATCACAAATTAAGGCAATATTCATACAAATTAGGGCAAAATCAATTGCATTCAAGTTCTAAGACTATGGAGGCTCTGATACCACATGTTAGATGCAAATTGCGTAACCAAGATCTCCATAATCATAACAATAACATGCATAATTGAGTAGAAAGATTAACGCATCTGGATCCATCGAACATAAAGTGGAAGTAAAAAAAGAGATTACTCACATATAAGGGGGATCCACACATTAAGTCATTCTCCTCTATTTCCCTCCATATCACTGGCTCAATAAGGCGGCCCCCCTCATGTGTAGCGTTAGGTAAACGCCCCTTAGATGAGGATACATGTGAAAATTAGAGTTAGAGGAGAGACTTGAGCACTATTTATAGAGTTTCCAGCCAATCCCCCTCATTACGGGCCACGCTCAACTTGGCCCACACTAGCCAGCCCATATTAGATTAATTAAGGAACATTTTATCTCACTTTAGACCAACCCTGTTTTACGATAACCATAAAAACAATAAATTACAATATTAATTAATTTAGTCCACATTAGGAAAACTCCTACAGTAACCCCTTTGGTAGAGAAAGATAAGCTCCTTGAAGCCACGGTCAAAGCTTTAAAGTTGGAAGCGCAAGAGCTCAAGAAGGAGGAATCACACAAAGCCAAAATCGAGGCCTTGAAGCTTGAAGTCCAAGAGCTCAAGACCGAGCTAGTCTTATGCAACACTAGTATGACGAATGGATCTAATTCAAAGATGATATAGCTAGTAAAAGTACCTAGAGGGGGGTGAATAGGTATATCAAAATTTTTTCTTGATTATTGCGCAATACTTAGACAGTTGAAGGATTTGTGATAAGTAATAATCAACGTAAGACTAAGTAAAGGAAAGAGAGAATTGAACACGCGGTTTATAGTGGTTCGGCTTGATCCAAGCCTACGTCCACTCTTCTGCACTGACAGCCAATTGGCTGGATTCCACTATGAACAAAGAGATGTTACAGTGTTGATCTTCCTTGATTTCTAGGTGTAGATGATCTACCACACTCACTCAAGGTATCACCAAGTATAAACACTCTCTGTGTTTACAATTTCGCTCAGACTGTATCGACTAATAATCAAGGTGCTTCAGACTCTGGAATTTCTCTATCGATCACGTACTCAAACAACTAGAACGTCTTCCTTTTTATACTCCTTTATGCCATCATACCCATTGGCACTTTCCAAAGGAATTCCTCCAATCTACCCGTTGGACGGAATCAATCAAGAAGATCATTCGAGCTATTAAAGGAACTTGACGATAGCCCATCAATCCTGTTCGCCCATTCAATCAGGATCTTGGTTTCCAAGAATAGAACATTCCAAGAATACTTCGTCGACCATCGGATCTTCAATTGATCTAGATACGAACAAAAGAATCCGTTATGTTTATCCAACCAAAAAAGATCTTCTCCAGACTATAGGATTAAACCCTCAACCATATACTTTGGCTCTGGATTTCCTTCATCCTTTGGATCGAAAGACTGTCAATGAGAATTGTCTTGAGTCTTGAGTCTTAAGTCTTGAATCTTGAGTCTTGAATCTTGAGTCTGGTAATCAGAAAGTCTTCAGACTTTAAATTAGACGATCTGTAGATATCCAGACTAGACTGAAAGAAACGTTTTGTCAGCTTCAAAATATTCTGGAAAGATTTCTCCAACAATCTCCCCCTTTTTGATGGTGACAAAAATTTCCTATAGATTTGAACCTCTTTGACCTGCAAAAACATTTTTCAAGCAATATGGCTATCTCATAAAGATTAACAAAACAACCAGACTCTGCATCCACAGAAAATTGGTTAGTCTTTCATGAGTAATACCATATAACAATACTTGAAATAAATGCAAACAAACAGTCAAGCATCTGAATCCACAGTCAATTCAGTCAGATTCAAGTTCTCATCCAAGTTCACTCAAGTAAAAAAAAAAAAGACAAACACATTCAAAATAAATTTAAAGAAGGTTGGTTGGTTGGTTCAAATTGCTTTCTCCCCCTTTTTGTCATCATTAAAAAGGTGAGAAAGGAGTCATGTCTGCTTGGGAATGCGCACGATCTGGAAATCTCCCATGGACTGGACTACGCCTTCTAGCCTCTTCAAGTCCTCCCTTAGATGAGCTACCTCTTCTCCTTTGGCATTGGCTTGAAGTTGCAGAGCGAGGTCTTTCATTTTATCCTCTAGGGTAACTGAAGATGCTTGTCCAGCATTCTTCATTGCTTGAACTTCACAGTCCAGAGCGTAGATTTGGCCACGCATTTCCAGAAGAATATCCATAATACGACGAAAATCTGCAGAATTGTCCGTCTGTGTACTTGCATTTGCTTTCTCAGATGGAGTGAATGCAGACGATGGCGCTTCTGTATAGTCTTGCAGATTTGGAGATGACGTATCGTGTTCTTCTTCAGGCAATTGAGAAGCTTGAAATTCTTCTGGGTCTGCTGGAGATTGTCTTAGACCTTCACTATTGGCAACATAAGGTGTGGACCTTTCTTGCTCGCCAACTCCCCCTGTCTCTAGGACATCAAGAGCGGAAGAGTGATGATCATGCTCTTCTGTGTCTTGATTCTCCTTCTCTCCAGATTCAGCTGCAGACTTTTCTTGCTCTTCTTCTCCTTCTTCTTCAGTTTCTTTCTCCTTCTCTCGCTGCTCTTCTTCTTCTCTGTTCTTGGCTTGCTCCTCTTCTTCTCTCTATTTTTTCTGTTGTTCTGTTGGTTGGGGAACAGAACGTTTGGTCCTTATCAAGGCAGTGATTGTAAGATCTTCCTCCTCATCTTCATCCTCCAAGATGAGAGTTCTCTTCTTTTTGGATGGGGCACCAATGGCCTCCTTTCCTTTTCGCTTTGAAGCAGACGGAACTGGAGTCTTCACTTTGAATTTCTCCATTGCCTTAGAAAGTTCTTGCAGACGCATCTTCGTTAACATCTTCAAACCTACCACCATCTTATCGCACGGTCGAACACAAAGTGTGTGTGGAGGTTCAATATTCATGTGTCTGAAGATCTTGGTCACCAGACTTGGATAAGGCAATTGTCCCTTGTCCTTTGACATTGCTCTGTACATGTGAAAGAGAATAGTGTGAGGAAGAGAGAACTTCATCCCTGAGTTGATTGCGTACATCAATTTTGCCTCTGAATTTGACACATCAGTCTTTGATGTAGACTTGGGCCTGATGCAATTGATCACAATTTTGTGCAGCACAACATTGATGGCACGCATCCTCGAATAGATGATTCTTCCCTCTACATCTCTATCTTTGACAAGTTCCAGTGAGGCACGAGCAACTGAGACTTTGATTGGTTGATAGCGTCCTCGTTCAACTCCAATTATGTCCGCCAACATGTCCATGTCTAACACATAATCCTGATCTCGAACACTGAATGATATTCTATTCGCATATATAAAGCTGAGATTCGAATAGAAATATGCAGTCAGTTGTGCATATCCGTCCGTGGTATCAGTGCAAAAACGTTCCAGTTGAAGCAGATTGAACTTCTCTCTCAAGTTCACATTCACAGCATCCAAGAAATCGAAATCGACACTCCTAGGGTTTATCACCCCTCGTTTCAGCAATCTGAAAAACAAATTCTCCTGTTCTTTCGATTTGAACAACTCCATCCTCTTTCCTTTCACCTTTGCAGCAATACCCATTCGAGGTTGAAAATCAGTGAACATTTTATCATCGTCGTTCCCATCAGTCAAATTTGGTCCCGACATACGAGGGTCACTGGGAATATTCGCAAGCGCTTCCTCTGCTTTACCCTTGGGAGCAATTCCCAAATCCTCCATTTTCTTCAGGAAGATATACTCATTCCCATAATTCTTATCTTTGAGAAAATCATCCACGTATTTCAATGGAGTCCTAGTACTTTTCAACGCACAGTAAAGTTTGTAAATAAACGAGGGTTTTTGGACTCTTACTGGGTCTGCGTCCTCGATTATCTCTTCCTCTGGATGTTGACCCGCATCAAGTGGGGTAGATGGCGTTGAGTGACGTGGTGGAGAATGAGTCGGGTTATGTTGCTGACTCGATAATTCTTCCTCTTCTGTGAGATCGAAGTGGGTAGGTCCCTTCTTCATCCTCTGTGGTCCCTTGTTCGCGATTCTTGAAGACTTCCTTGAAGAAGACATCCTTCTTGTCGCTGAAAGATTCCTTTGCTTGCTTTCCCAAGAAAAGATGACAACTTTCTCGAAGATGAACGCGAAGTAGAAATCGGATTGAGAGGAGAACGCTTTTTAGGGTTTTGAAGATTGAAAATGAAAACTGTGTATATATAACTTAGTTTTGAAAAGGGAAGTTCAATCGGTACAAGGAAAATGTACGAATACCTCTTTTCGAAATCAATAACTGCCAAAATTAATCCTTTTGAAAAGACAAGTTTTCGTTTTTCACGGAGACTACGAAATAACTGAACGAAAGATCATACCTTTTCGAATAACAACTTACAGTCTATAGACATCAATGTCTGAGTCTGAAGATACAGAGTCTGAGAAATTTGAGTCTAAGAGATTTGAGTCTGACGATCAACTTTATGAGTCTGAAGGTTGGAGAGTCTCTAGACTTTAACTTCTTCGAGCTTCAAAATGTTGAGTCTGGAACGGATAAAATCGAATTGATTTTTCTCCAAAGGCTTTGTGAATATATCCGCTAATTGACTTTTTGAATCAACAAATTGAATCGAGATTTCTCCACTTTGAATGTGATCTCTAATGAAGTGATGTCAAATTTCTATATGCTTTGCTCTTGAATGAAGAATTGGATTTTTGGTGAGATTGATTGCGCTGGTGTTGTCACATTTGATTTCTGTGCATGAGTCTTCAATCCCATAGTCTTGTAGCTGTTGTTTTATCCATAGAATTTGTTAACAGCAGCTTCCAAGAGCTACATACTCTGCTTCTGTTGTTGAGAGAGCTACAGTGCTTTGTTTCCTTGAAAACCAAGACACTGTCCTGCTTCCAAGCAACTGGCAAGTTCCTGAAGTACTCTTTCTATCGACTCTGCAGCCGACTAGATCTGCGTCTGAATATCCCAGAAGATCAAAGTCTCCCTTCTTAGGATACCAAAGACCAATGCTTGAAGATGAAGCAACGCATTTAATAATACGTTTTGCAGCACTGAGATGGGATTCTCTAGGATTTGATTGAAACCTAGCACATATGCAAACACTCAACAAAATGTCAGGTCTAGAAGCAGTAAGATAAAGAAGTGAACCGATGATGCTCCTATATAGCTTTTGATCAACTTTCTTTCCTTCTTCATCTTTGTCTATCTTCAAAGAACTTGACATTGGTATATCAGTCTTCTTACAATTTTCGAATCCAAACCTTTTGACAAGATCATTATCATATTTTTCTTGGTAAATGAAAGTTCCTTCCTTTAATTGCTTTATTTGAAGACCAAGAAAGAATGTTAATTCTCCCATCATACTCATTTCAAACTCATCCTGCATAGACTTAGAAAATTTCTTGCATAGACTTTCATTAGAGGATCCAAAAATAATGTCATCCACATATATTTGAACAAGTAAAAGGCTTTTGTTTTCCTTTTTGATAAATAAAGTAGTATCTACTTTACCTTTGACAAAACCATTCTGTAATAAGAACTTACTTAGTCTGTCGTACCAAGCTCGAGGTGCTTGCTTTAGACCATACAAGGCCTTTTTCAGTCTGAAGACTGAGTCTAGCTTCTTTGGGTCTTCAAACCCAGGCGGTTGTTCCACATAAACTTCCTCTTGGATAAATCCATTTAGGAAAGCGCTTTTGACGTCCATTTGGATTAACCTGAAATTTTTGTAACAAGCAAACGCAAGTAATAGACGAATAGCTTCTAACCTTGCTACAGGAGCGTAAGTCTCATCATAGTCTATTCCTTCTTCTTGCGTGTATCCTTTGGCCACGAGTCTTGTTTTATTTCGTACGACTTTTCCTTTTTCATTCATCTTGTTTCTAAACACCCATTTGGCTCCAATAACAGTTTTACCTTTTGGTTTAGATGTCAATTCCCAGACATTATTAATGTTGAACTGTCTGAGCTCTTCTTGCATAGCTTCGATCCAGCTTTCATCAGATAAAGCTTCTTCTAAGCTTTTTGGTTCAATTTCAGAGATGAGAGCCACAGCACTAGACTCTTCACGTCTTTTGGATCTGGTACGAATTCCTTCATTAATTTCGCCGATAATGAGATCTTTAGGATGACTGGACTTATGCTTCCAGTTACTGGTTGATTTGTCTGGATGATGATCTCTTTCTTTATTTGAATATTCATGAACATCTTGATGCTGGTCTTCCAGAGTGCGAGACATTTCTTGAGTTGCAAGCTTTGGAAGGTCGGAGCAGGTTCGAGACTCTTCATCGAGTCGATTGGATTCATCTTGCGTAGAGTCTTGAAATTTGACATTCATTGACTCCTCCACCACTGGCTCTTCTTGTTATAGACTCGTAGGCTTTGCTTGATGTAGAATATCCAAGGAAGATGCCTTCATCTGATCTTTCTTCAAACTTACCAACTTGATCCTTTGCATTTTTCAATATAAAGCATTTGCAACCGAACACATGAAAGTATGAAACAATGGGCTTCTTACCTTTGAATAATTCATAAGGAGTTTTATCAAGAATAGGTCTTAGGAAGACTCTATTGATGATATAGCAGCATTTATTGAAACGACTTCAGCCCAAAATCGTGAAGAAATTTTACTTTCAATTAAAAGAGTTCTAGCCATTTCTTGAAGAGATCTATTCTTTCTTTCCACAACTCCATTTTGCTGAGGAGTGTATGGAGAGGAGAACACATGCTTAAATCCAGATTCATCACATAATTTTGTAAAATCTTGATTTTCAAATTCACCTCCATGATCTGTTCTTATACTTAAGATAACACATCATTTTTCGTTTTGAACATTTTTAGCAAATTTTTCAAAATACGAGAAGGTTTCAGATTTACTTGCAAGGAAATATACCCAAGTAAAGCGGGAGTAATCGTCCACAATTACCAAGCAATATTTCTTACCTCCAATACTTTGGGTTCTGGTTGGTCCGAAGAGATCCATATGCAGCAACTGAAGTACATGGTTAGTAGAGACATGATTTATTGGCTTATATGAATTTCTTACCTGCTTTCCCAGAATATATGGAGTGCATGGATCGGACTTTTGATATGGTAATTTGGGTAGACCTCGAACAAGCTGCTTTGATGAGATTTTGGCTAATTGCTTCATGTTGACATGACCAAGCTTTCTGTGCCATAAGCTTGCTTCGTCTTGAATTGAGATTAGGCATTGTGATTCATTTAATTTCATGTCTAAGAGATAGATATTTCCATGCCTTCGACCCATGAAAGACTGAGTAGAGTCTTTACTGATTCCAGAACATATTCCTTTCTGAAAGGAGATCTTGAAACCAGTATCACACAATTGGCTAATGCTGAGGAGGTTATAGTTGAGTCCTTCCACTAGAGAAACATTGCTTATTGTGAGATTTTCAATTTTCACAATTCCAAATCCCACAATGCTTCCTTTGCCGTTTCCTCCAAATGAAACATTTCCACTGTTTACTTGAACAAGCTTTATGAAGCACTTGTCATGTGTTTTGAACATCCGCTGTCAAGATACCACTTTACCTTTTTCTTGACAGAGACCTGTATTTAAAAGAGAGTCTCAAGCTTTCTTTGGTACCCTAATTTTCTTGGGTCCTTTGGTGTTAGAAGGATAAACATTATTAGGCCATACTTTCTTAACATGCTTCCAAACCATAGGACACTCTTTTTCAAAGTGATCCTTACTGTTACACTTTGAACACCTTAGAGCATTTTGACCTACAGACTTTACAAAAACTTTCTTGAAATGATTTTTGTAAGCCTCTCTCGACGGTCTCTTCTTAATTCTTTCTTTTACTTTAGGAAAATCAATCAAGGGAATTGTTTCCGCTGTCATGCCTAGACCAAACTTATTGAAGTAAGGTCTTTGAACTGAAAGAACTTTTTCAAGCTTTTCGGATCCTATCGAAAAATTTTTTTGAAATATTTGATAAGTCCGTTTTTAAGAAAACATTTTCTTTCAAAAGATCATCTTCTTTTTCTTTAAGAGCAGAAACATTCAAGTCTAAACTTTTAACTCTTTCTTCTAAAATATTTTCCTTTTGTTTTAGAACTGAGTTTTCCTTTTTAAGTTCGGAAATTCTTTTGAGAGAAGTCTTAAGACTAAAACATAGTTCATCAATGTATTTAGAAACTTTGACAGGAATTTTAAAATCACTTACCTCAAATTCACTGTCTGAGTCTGATCCAGAATCTGAGTCTGAGTCTGAATGTGCCATTAGACATATGTTGGCATATTCATTATCACTTTCTTCACATTCTGTATCACTCCAGGTTTCGGCTTTGAGAGCTTTTCGAAACTTCTCAGCTTTTCCTCTTTTCTTCTTCAGAAGAGGACAGTTGGGTCTGATGTGTCCCTTTTTCTTACATTCGAAGCAAACTACATCTTTGTTTGGTTCCTCATCATCAACAGACTTGGTCTGCTGTCTCTGGAAACTTTGTTTCTTTGAGTTGAATCTTCTACCTTTTCTATTCAGTTTTCTGAATCTTCTTATCATGAGAGCAAGCTCCTCGTTGTCCATATCATCTCCTGAATCTGTATCATCAGAATCATCATTTGATTTTAATGCAATGGATTTCTTACCTCTTGGATCTTCGTCTTTATTAATTCGTTCCACTTCATAAGACTGAAGAGTTCCGATCAGCTTGTCGACAGATAGAGGCATAATTCTTTGCGTCTCTCTTATTGAAGTCTTTATATGATTCCAATCCTCGGAGAGTCCATGCAGAAGCTTGTTCACCTTCATAGGATCAGAAATATTTTGTCCTTGGTTCTCAAGACCATTGACAATATCTGTAAAACAACTAAACATGTCAGTTATAGATTCTCCTGGCTTCCTTTTGAAGGCTTCATATTGACCGAGGAGAATGTTAATTCTGGTCTCCTTCACTTGATCTGTTCCTTCATAGGTGATATGTAATCTGTCCCATACTTCTTTTGCTGTAACACAAGAAGATATTCGGTTATATTCAGTTGGAGACAAGGCACAATATAAAGAGTAAATTGCTTTTGCATCGAGTGCTTGTTTCTTGTTTATTTCTTCCTGAGTCATTCCGCTGGCATCAACAGTTTCTTTCCCTCTTTCAGAGACTGATGCAGCAGTAGGAATGATTCCTCTTTCCACAACGTCCCATTCCAGAGGATCCTTTGATCGTAGGAAAGCTTTCATCTTGTTCTTCCAGATGTTGTAATCCTTTCCATCAAAGTAGGGTGGTCTGGTATTGCTTTGCCCTTCCACCAGCCCTGGTGCTAGCATACTAGCCATGGATCTTTTACTCTGAAGTAAAACACTTCAAATAAAGTAAGAACACGAGCTCTGATACCAATTGATATAGCTAGTAAGAGTACCTAGAGGGGGTGAATAGGTATATAAATTTTTTTTCTTGATTATTGTGCAATACTTAGACAGTTGAAGGATTTGCGATAAGTAATAATCAACGTAAGACTAAGTAAAGGAAAGAGAGAATTGAACACGCGGTTTATAGTGGTTCGGCTTGATCCAAGCCTACGTCCACTCTTCTGCACTGACAGCCAATTGGCTGGATTCCACTATGAACAAAGAGATGTTACAGTGTTGATCTTCCTTGATTTCTAGGTGTAGATGATCTACTACACTCGCTCAAGGTATCACCAAGTATAGACACTCTCTGTGTTTACAATTTCGCTCAGACTGTATCGACTAATAATCAAGGTGCTTCAGACTCTGGAATTTCTCTATCGATCACATACTCAAACAACTAGAACGTCTTCCTTTTTATACTCCTTTATGCCATCATACCCGTTGGCACTTTCCAAAGGAATTCCTCCAATCTACCCGTTGGACGGAATCAATCAAGAAGATCATTCGAGCTATTAAAGGAACCTGACAATAGCCCATCAATCCTGTTCGCCCATACAATCAGGATCTTGGTTTCCAAGAATAGAACATTCCAAGAATACTTCGTCGACCATCGGATCTTCAATTGATCTAGATACGAACAAAAGAATCCGTTATGTTTATCCAACCAAAAAGATCTTCTCCAGACGATAGGATTAAACCCTCAACCATATACTTCGGCTCTAGATTTCCTTCGTCACTGGATCAGAAAGACTGTCAATGAGAATTGTCTTGAGTCTTGAGTCTTAAGTCTTGAATCTTGAGTCTTGAATCTTGAGTAATCGAAAGTCTTGGACTTTAAACTAATCAGCGAGATATCAGACTAGACGAAAGAAAGTCTTCATACTTTAAATTAGATGATTTCTCCGTAGATATCCCTTGATGACTATGAGTTTGTCATCTTGGCAATTCAACTTGCCAAGGGGATGAGGACGAACGAGGAGACCTAAATTGCCGCCCTCAAATTCGAGGAAGAAATAGATAAGGGCGGACTTCCTTCCAAAGTAGCACCCTTACTTGAGTCCTTTAAAGACGTGATGCCCGAAAGTTACCCAAGAAGTTGTCATCACGAAGAGAGGTGGATCAAAAGATTGAGTTAGTGCCTGACGCTCACCCCCCGGCTATGGCTCCATACTGAATGGCACCACCCAAGTTGGAAGAGCTTCAATGACAACTCAAGGAATTATTTGAATCTAGGTTCATTTAGCCCTCGAAAACTCTATTTGGTGCTCCTGTGCTCTTCCAAAGGAAGCAAGATGGATCTCTTCAAGTATATATCAACTACCGTGCGCTCAATAAACTAACGGTAAAGAACAAGTATCCCATTCCACTCATAATCAACTTGTTTGATCAACTTGGAGGTGCCCGGTAGTTTTCCAAACTCGATTTAGGGTCAGGATAGTATCAAGTCCGAATAGCCAAAGGGGACAAACCAAAAACCACTTATTCCACTCGATATGGGCCTTATGAGTGACATAGCGGCTACGTTTTGCACTATCATGAGTAAGGGACTACAACCTTTTCTGGATCAATTCGTCATTGTTAGCCTTGATGATATCATAGTCTATAGTCGAACTTTGGAGGAGCACTCCGAGCATTTACACCAAGTCTTTGAAGTACTTAAGGAGAACGAGTTATTTGTGAAAAGGGAGAAATGTTCGTTCGCCCAATCGGAGATGACTTTCTTGGGTCACATCATTGGCAATGGTACCATTTGAATGGATCGTAAGAAAGTGAAATCCATTCTCGAGTGGCAGCCACCAACCAACGTTCCCAAACTCCGATCAATCCTTGGATTGGCCAACTACTATCGACGGTTCATCCATGGATACTCCCACATTACGATGCCCTTGAACAACTTGTTGAGGAAAGATCAATTGTAAGATTGGAGTGAACAACGCCACGAAGCCCTTGAGGCCTTGAAGAAGGCTATAACCAAGAAACTCGTCTTGGTGTTGCCTGACCATTCCAAGGTGTTTAAAGTCCATATGGACACATCGGACTTTGCCATTGAAGGAGTTCTCAAGCAAAACGCTCATTTGATTACTTATGAGAACCGAAAGCTCAACCAAGATGGAGAGGTGCTACACCGTCCAAGAGAAGGAGATGATGGCTATGGTCCATTGCTTAAGGACTTAGTGATACTACTTACTTGGATCAACGTTCATAACTTGGACTAACAACATCGCCACAAGGTACTTTCAATATCAAAAGAAGCTATCTTAGAAGTAAGCTTGATGGGAAGACTTCCTTACCAAATTCGACTTCACCTTCGAGTATAACACCAGTAAGACTTGTTGTGCGTTAGAACACCCTAACTAGATGAGAAAGAAAACAAGAATAATCAAGAACACGAAGATTTATGTGGTTCGGCGAAAAAATCCGCCTACGTCCACGAGAGAGAGAGAGATGATTTCTTATTTGAGCATATGAAAGAGTACAAGGTACAATGCTTAAATAAATAGATCTTTAGATCCCCACTTTCCTAGACCTAGTAGGAAAGGAATTCTCCCATAAAGATATTATCAAATTTGAAACCCAAATCTAGGAAATATATTAGGAAACAAATACTTCAAAATCTTTAAGCCTTCTTAGATTTCTCGATTGAATTATGTGGAATTCAAGACAACATCAGCAAATCTCCACCTTTGGCTTGAATAAACCACAAGCCTCCACTTGAACCAAGAAAACGAATATATCTCTCCCTCCATCGTACCTTCGCAAAGGTACGCCCACTCCTGGATCGGTGCGGCCTCCATCAACTTCAATGATGAGTGAGAGATATCAAGTCCTTGTAGGACTTGAACTTCTCTATAGTAACCGTCTTCATGAGCATATTTGCGGGATTATCTTTAGTATGGATTTTCTTCAAAGCAATGCTACCATTCTCCACAAATTCTCGAATTTTGTGGTACCAAACTTCAATGTGTTTCGTTCTAGAATGGAACACTTGATTATTCGCAAGACATATTGTGCTCTAGCTATCGCAATATAATGTAGCACTTTCTTGCTTTATACCAAACTCAGTGACCAAACCAGTCAACCATATTCCCTCATTCGCAGCCTCAGTTACTGCCATATACTCAACTTCAGTTATAGACAATGCTACAATAGGTTGAAGCATTGCCTTCTACGAAACAGCTCCACCACCAAGAGTAAAAACATATCCCATGATGGACCTTTGCTTGTCCAAATCACCAGCGAAGTCTGAATCAACATAACCTACTAAATCGATTGATCCTCCCTTGGAATTGAACATTAAACCCATTCCAGCAGTTTTAACCAAATAATGAAAGATCCACTTAATAGCTTCCCAATGCTCCTTACCCAGATTGCTCATGTATCGGCTAACGAGACTCACCACATGAGCCAAATACGGTCTACTACAAACCATATCATACATGAGGCTCCCTATTGCGCTGGCATAGGGTGCTCGAGACATCTTTACAACTTCCTCATGTGAAACAGGGCATTATTTCTCAGATAATTTGAAGTGATTTGCAAAGGGTGTACTAACTGGTTTAGCTTTACCCATGTTGAACCGCTCTAAGACCTTCTCAACATACTTCTTTTGATTTACCCAAAGCTTACTTGCATGTCTATCTCAAAAGATTTCCATGCTAAGGATCCTCTTTGCAGCACCAAGATCCTTTGTATCAAACTCACTACTTAACTGAGACTTTAGAGAAATAATGTCTCTCATTTTTCTTAGAGCAATCAACATGTCATCAACATAGAGCATCAACAGAATAAGCGATTTATCATCCAAAACCTTGTAGTAGACACAAGAATCATGCACACTCCTCATGTAGCCAATACGAAGCATAAAATAATCAAACCTTTATTCCATTGCCTCAGATATTGCTTCAAACCGTAAAGTGATCTCTTGAGCAAACAAACATGATCCTCTTTCCCTTCCACCTTGAAGCCTTCGGGCTGCTCCATATAAATTTTCTTCTCCAAGTTACCATGAAGGAATGCTGTCTTCACATCTAGCTGCTCAAGCTCCAAGTCATACATGGCTACCATAGCTAGTAAAACACGAATTGATGTGTGTTTTACAACAAGGGAAAATATCTCGTCATAATCAATCCCCTCCTTTTGTGCATAGCCCTTAGCAACAAGTCGGGCCATATATCTCTCTTGCTCTTTCTCTGTTGCTGCTTCATTTCTTCGAAGAACCCATTTGCAACTAATGACATTCCGATCATTGGGCTTCTTCACAAGTTCCCATGTCTCATTCTTTTGTAACGACTCCATCTCCTCCATCATTGCGGTCATCCACTTTTCTTTGTGATCACTTTTCAAAGCTTCATGGTAGGAGCCTGGATCACCAGAGCCTATGGTAAGAGCATAAGCAACCATATCCTTAAAACCGTACCTCTCTGATGCTTTGGGAGTGCGCCTTCCTCGACCTGTCGCAATGGTATGAGGAACTTCTACCGTTTCTTTGACTTATGGAGCCCCATCGGATGACTCGCCATTCTTTGCAGATTCTCTGGTTTCAAGCTCCACCTTAATGATAGATTTATTACTCTCCTCTTCAGCAGACGTGTATGGCATGCAGCTTGACTTCAACATTGCAGATTCATTGAATATAACATCCCTGCTCGTCAGAACTTTCTTCTCACTTGGATCCCATAATTTGTAGCCTTTCACTCATTTCTCGTAATCGAGAAATATGCATTGTTTTGATTTTGATTCCAATTTCGAGCGCTTCGAGCTCTACACATGTACAAAAGTAGGACAATCGAAAATTCTTAAATTAGAATAATCGACAATTTTACTAGTCCATACCTCTTTGGAAATTTTGCATTTAATTGCAGTTGATGGGGACTGATTCACAAGATAATATGCCATGCAAACAGCTACTGCCCAAAACTCCTTGCTCAGTCCCGCATGTAGCCTCATGCTTCGAGCTCTTTATAATAAGGTTCGATTCATCCTTTCCGCTACGCCATTCTATTGGGGCGTATCCGGAACTATGAAGTGACATTTAATCCATTCATTCTTGCAAAGCTCCATGAATGGTGTTGATTTATACTCTCCTCCATTGTTTGATCTCAAGCACTTAACCTTCTTCCCCTTTGAAGTCTCAACTTCAGCTTTCCATTCTTTGAACTTTTCAAAGACTTCACTTTTGTGTCGCATGAAGTAGACCCAAACTTTGCGAGAGAAATCGTCAATAAATGTCACGAAGTATTCCTTCCCTCCTTTTGACTTTACCAGTGAAGGACCCCATACATCAGTGTGTACATACTCGAGCACACCCTTGCTTGTATGAGTTGCAGCATTGAATCGTACTCTGCATTGTTTTCCAAACACACAAAATTTACAGAATTATAATTTGCATATTTTTATACCTTTGAGTGCATTCCTCTTGTGAAGCTCCATCAATCCTCTTTCTCCCATATGCCCGAGGCACATATGCCATAGATAGGTGTTATCTATCTCCGTGCTAGCATCCATGGACACAGATGCTCCACCTTGCATTGTGGTTCCTATAAGTCAATATAGGTTCCCGTGCCTCTGTCCCTTAAGAACAACTAGAGCTCCTTTAATCACCTTCAAGACTCCACCTTGAGTCGTGTACTTGCATCCATTGGATTCAAGTGCTCCCAATGAGATCAAATTCTTCCTTAGACCCGAAACATGACATACGTCTGCCAAGGTTCTAATCATGCCATCAAACATCTTGATTTTCACGGTTCCAACACCCATAGTCTTGCACGAAATATCATTCCCCATGAGAACTAAACCACCATCATATGCCTTGTACTCATTGAAGGCTTCTCGATGAGGACACATGTGAAAAGTGCATCTGGAGTCCATGATCCACGAATCTTCAAAGGTGTCCTTACCTGACGATATGGACAAGACATCCCCATCATCAGTCTCAATACTGTCGACTATACTTGCCTCATCCAAGCTCTTCTTCTTTTTCTCGTTCTTATTTGGACAGAATCTCTTGGTATGCCCTTCCTGATTGCACCTGTAGCATCTTCCTTTGAACTTTCCCTTGGATTATGATTGACCCCTACTGCTCGATCCTCGATCCATTGATCTTCCTCTTCCTTGATTGCTTTTCTGCTTTGCAAAGAGTCATTCTCCTGAAGATTTTGAACTACTTGTCGTTTTCCGGGTGTCGTTTGAAATTAGGGTAGCAGTCACCTCTCTGATCTCCAAGGTTTCTTTGCCATAAAGGAGTGTAGTCACCAAGTGGTCAAACGAATCCGGCAACAATGCCAGTAGTAGAAGCGCTATGTCTTCATCCTCAAACTTTACCTCCAAGCTTGTAAGTTCACTAATCATCTTATTGAACACGTTGAGGTGTTCCAAAAGATCTCCTCCTTCACTCATCTGAAGTGAATACAATCTTTTCTTCAAGAATAACTTGTTCGTAAGAGATTTCATCATGTAAATGCTTTCAAGTTTGAGCAATACCTTTGGAGCAGATTTGATTTCTGCTACATATTGAAGGGTCTCATCTGATAGGTTCAATCGGATTGCGCTGCACGCCCTCTCCTCCATGTCGGCCCAATCATCATCAGTGATGGTGTTTGGCTTGTTTGATCTTCCCAAAAGAACCTTTGATAAACCTTGTTAAATCAACAGATCCTTCATCCTTCTCCGCCATAGTGTAAAACTATTCTTCTTGATGAATTGTTCAATATCAAATCGAACGGTTGAACCTTTTCCAACCATCTAGTTAGAAGTCGCAACACAGGAACAGAGAACTTGGATTGCTCTGATACCAATTGTTGTGCGGAAGAACACCCTAACTAGATGAGAAAGAAAACAAGAATAATCAAGAACACGGAGATTTACGTGGTTCGGCAAAAAAATCCACCTACATCCACATGAGAGAGAGAGACGATTTCTTATTTGAGCATATGTAAAGAGTACAAGGTACAATACTGAAATAAATATATCTTTAGATCCCCACTTTCCTAAACCTAGTAGGAAAGGAATTCCACCATAAAGATATTATCAAATTTGAAACCCAAATCTAGGAAATATATTAGAAAACAAATAGTTCAAATTCTTCAAGCCTTCTTAGATTTCCCGATTGAATTATGTGGAATTCAAGACAACATCAACAAGACTAACTCGATGGTGGATGCTCTAAGCCGATGGTCCGAACTCAAGGCTATGAGTCTCCCTCAAAACACCCATATGGATCACATTTAGCAAGGTATGTTCCACAATCCCTCCACTATGACATATCAAGGAAGGAAAAACGCGGAGTTTCCGACACGAAGATGGTCTGTTGTACACCATGGGCTATCGTATTTATATTCCACGCTATGACAGCCTTTGGAAAGAAGTCATGAAGGAATACCACAATTTCAAGTGGGTGGGTCATCTAGGCATGTGTCCAACTCTTGCCCATGTGGAGAACTATTATTGGCCTCACTTGTGTGATGATGTGGAGGCGTGTGTGAGAACTTGTCTTGTGTGCCAACAAGACAAGTTTGAGCACAAGGCATTGGTGAGCCTCTTGAACCTCTCCCTATTCCAGAGCACTCATGGGAGAGCATCTCCTTGGATTTCATCGTCAGAATTGCCCAACTCCAACAAATTCGACACCATTGTGGTAATCATGGATCACTTCTTGAAGTATGCCATGTTCATCTTGGCCACTAAAGAATGCCCCGTGGAAGAAGCCACCCAATTGTTCCTCAAGAACATCGTGAAGTATTGGGGTTTAATGATGAATATTATTAGTGATTGAGATGGCCAATTCATTGGCAAGTTTTGGACGGAGTTGTTCAAGCTACTCGGTTTAGATTTGAATTTCTCCAATAGCATGCATCTACAAACCAACGAACGCAAAGGACTAACGCTCTTGTCAAGCTTTACTTTGCAGCATTTCATGAGCACAAGCCAAAAGGATTGGCACAATTCTCATTCAACTTGCACAAGAATGAGTCGACCGGCCGGAGTCCGTTTGAGATTACAATGAGTTATCAACCGCTCACCCTAAACGCCCTAGCCATAGAATTCAAAAGTCGTAGTCCTTCCGCTTTCAAGTTTACCAAGGAGTGTAAGAAGACGCCGATCTTGCTCAATCATGTTTTCATAAGGCAACCAAGTGAATGAAAAATTTGTAGATGAGGAGCGGTCAGATACCAAGTTGGAGACTGTAATGTTTGACTTAATGGGCCAAAAAAAGAAAAGAGAGAAGAGCATTGAAAAGTCAAAAGAAAAGGGATAAGGGGGCTTCAGCTAAATTACAAGGAAAGGTAGTGTAGAGAGATAGAAGACCGAGAGCCCACTTGGGGAAAAGAAGGAAAAAGAGAGGAGAAAGTAAGGAAGAGAAATGAGAAAGAAGAAAGGGGAAAAATTTCCGCATGCTCATAGTCCATATGACTCACCAAACCAACTCAACTCCATTTTCAATGCCGGTTAGTGATCAAAGCCCGTTAATCATCTTTTTAAAGGAATTGTCAAAATTAGGGCTATAAATTCAATTTTGGATCAGTTATGACTTGCTGTGGTTGATTGGAGACCTTTTAGGTACCAATAGTTAAAGGTGTTGTGAAGCTATATGATTTTGTGGATCTTGATTTGAGTTTATGGATTGCCTAGAACAAAATTCCGAAGCTTGTCATATGCTGGTCTAGTTCGAACAGTAACCTTCAAGCTTGAATTTCAATAGTTTTCAATGAGGTTTTAGGATAGTTGAGTTGAGGTTGTTGTAATATATTGAAATGGCTTTCCATGAACTATATGATTGTTTGAAGCAAACTTATGTGGAGGAAGTTATGGCCTGAACAAATTTAGCGTGTGAGCTACACATGGTGGACAACAATAGGTTTCCACTATGGGCGAGCATTTTGTTGGCACATAGTGTCATTTTATCGATGAATAGACATTGTGTAGTTGAGTCACTCATTAGAATATCATTTTACTCGATTTTCTAATACTGTTTTTTGATTATTTTTTAGGAATTAGATTACATGGGCTAGAGTAACCAAAGTAGGTTGGTTTTTGGCTTTCCCAGATGAGTGATACTATTTCTTCTTTGTGTTTTAAACTCATGTTTTGAAAAACATTATGGATTAAGTATGCTATGACTTAATAAATAGTATCTTTTGTTGCATAAAATAAGATTGAACCTCTACTGTTGTTTTGTTGTTTGAAATGGGAAGTCACCTCTTAACTTCAACTTGATGATTGCCTATCAATGGTTTGTGAAACCTTTTATGAAAGAATCTTGAAAAGTTCATGATTTATGGATGTGGTTTTGAAAGGTGCTTTGATATCTATATATTGATTGCTTGAGTTGTGAATTGGTATATGAAATGGATTCTGAATTAGTTTGAGAAAGCATTGCGATATATGAAATAATTTATGGATTTGGTTGTAGATTACTGGAGATTAAGTTTGGTGGTTTATGCTTAGTGTCTTTATGACCCACTGAAAGGTGTATGAGTATGTACATACTAGTCTAGGATATTCTTGTGGGCCAACTACCAACTAATAATAGGTGGAGACCTAACTAAGGAGAATTGTGGTTGTCTTGTCATGGGAGTTACGCATGACTATGGCTAGATACTTGAGCATGAGATGAGTCAATGGAATGGACCATTGACATGTGTTTTTATGAGATTGACTAATAGACTGGACTGTTGCTATATGCTTTGTTATTTATCTTGAGTATTTAATTATGGACATATTATGGTAAAGAAATGAATATCCCATTTTTAGTCTTGAAGATTTGTTAAATTATGGATTTGGCGAAAATGAATTTTATGTTGTATTTTAAGTGTGCATACTAATTATTGGATTTGCTTAGAAGAAATGTATTACTCAACAAGCCACAAGTAAGATGTGAGCATTGTGTTATGTGGAGGATTTTTTTGATAGTAGGGGCTTTTGGTATGAATGGTGTAGAGTTGATGAGTTCGTAAGTTAGTTTTTGTTGGAGGTACATATATCTTTATGATAGATTATAGAAAAACCTTGATATTGTAACCAAATGCCCTCATTGTCAAATGTGATATTGTAACCAAATGCCCTCATTGTCAAATGTGTGTGTGTGTGTGTGTGACGACTGTGTCATGCCTTTGTTCTTATTGAGTTGGGGTGTAACAAAGACATTGTCCTCATGACGCTCCACTTACTACAAAGAGGAAGGGCCAACTCCACAAAGGCCTCCTTTAACGTTATGAAGGTCCCTTCCGAATCATCAAGCAAGTCGGGAAGGTTGCCTACAAGCTTGAGCTTGCTCCAAAGCTTAAGTTATACTCGGTGTTCCATGTAAGTTTTCTCAAGCCGTACCACAAAGACACGAATAATCCCGAATGCATTAAATCACACTAAGCCCCAATCGGGATTAGAACTACACAAGATTAAGAGGTTGAAGCCATCATAGCCGAAAGGTTTTTTCCTCGATCATGTGCCCCTTGACCTTTATGAATACATGGTGAAATGGAAAGGACTACCTGAAAGTGAGGCGAGTTGGGAATTGGTGAAGTCTCTATGGCAATTCCTTGATCAAATCTAGAACTTCCATGATGAAGCTACGAGGGCGTCGACAAAGCTTATCAATCTAAAGGGGACATCAAAACTGTTAGATTGTAAGGGGAATTATCTTTGCCCTAGGATTTATTTGAGGGGGATTGACAATCTCAACCATTAGATGAGATCAATCTCCACCATTGGACTTATGTGATGAGGATCAACATCCTTTATCGCTAGATCAAGTGTATCTCTACCATTGAATTGATTAGAAGAGTATTGTTATTTCCTACTATTAGATCATGTAAATGATTAATGGTTGTAATTAGAGGGCTTTTGTATAAATAGGAGAGTCCTCCCCCATTTGTATCATACATTTCATTTGGAAATACAAGTATTATCTATGGATCCTCTCTCTACTTTCTCTCTCTAGAAATTCTCTTCCTTGAGTGTGAGAGTGTGAGTGAAAGCAAGGCTTACTTAGACTTGATAGAGTGATTCAAAGGTCTAAGTGCCGCAAGGTTTGTGATTGAAAGAATCATCCTGTGAGACAATGCACATGCAATTTTCGGTTATGCCGAGTATTCATTGGGCTTGGCTGAAATTCATGTTCTCGGGCTTAATCTAGTTAATCCTAATTAAGCTCAAAACCTCCCCACTTAAGTCAATCCAATTACAATGCAATTTATATAGGCTTATTACTACTAAATGGTAATGCCCCTAACCTACAAATTAATAATATATTTATTTAGGGATCACGGTCAATCCTTCATTTTCTATGCATCTTTGCGTGTATCTGTGAAAGTGGTGCACAAAGTAAACTCAGCAAAAAGAAGCAAGATCAACCCTTTCATGCCAAGATGCAATGTGGGTTTTAAGTATGGGCAAGTTTTTATTTAGGCCAAGATTACTCTAGTAAGTCTTGTACCAATAGGCTAGAAATTGACTCATTCACGTACCGGACACCTCTAATTCAAATTGAAAAATGACCGAAAACAAACACTCCAATGATCTACAGTCCAACACGTGAGCCGCGGATAAAAGAATGCAAGTGTAACTTTGATGTTTAGATTGCATTTGACAATTTGCCAAATAATAACAATTTCTATTCTTTTGTTCCCAAGAGTAGATTTGGAATGGAAATTACTTTGGTAAAATTTTATTCCTTGGAAAAAATTTTATTTTTTTGTCCCTAGAAATAGATTTGAAACAAAATTGAGAAGTAAAAAAAAGTTTATTCTTTATTCTTGAAAACAATTCTAGAATCAAATCAACCCATTTTTTCTATTTTCTCTTCTTTCTTCTTATTCTTATTCCCTCTCTCTTCTTCTTCAATTGTTGCCACTGTTGTTGCTCCCATCCATTGCCATCGGTTGTCGATGACCAATTCGGTGAACTCGCCAGTGGCACGCCCAGCCACTAGCGAGGCTCGGCCTCGCCAAATCTAGCAAGGCTAAGCCTCGCGGTGGCAAGTGGGCCTCGCCAAGGCCTCCTCGACCATCGCCAAGGTTGAGCCTTGCCGGTGGCTAGGCAAGCTCGGCCTCGCCAGATTTGGGTGATCGGCAAGCAACGCTTCGGCGAGGTCGCTAACCCTTGTCTGGCCGGTCACTAGTCATTCCAAAATCGGCAACTAGCAACCCTTGAAAAAGAAGAAGAGAAATGAAAGAAAAAAAGTAATAAAATTATTAAAAAATTAAAAGAAAATGATTTGGATTAGAAATTTTTAGAATGGTGCCAAACGCAATTGTATTCCAGGAATAAAAATTTTGGACAATTATTAAACGGCTTAAAATGCTTAAAAATTGTTCCTAGAAACATAAGTAAAAAGAATCATTTGTAATCAGAAATTGTTCGTAGAAGCAAAATTGTTACCAAAGGCGCTCTTAATGTTAGTTCAAGTTTTCAATAAGCAAAACATTAGTAATTGAAATGTTTCATTAAGAAAAGGATGGTCATTCATGTGTCTAATTGTGTTACTTCAGCAACTAATATGTATAATACAGCTAATTATCAACAACATAAAGCATAATCTCTATGGTTAATTTTTTGCTAAAGTACACCGCAAGTACCAAAAGTTCCAAAAGGCATACTTAAGTGCTAGTTTTTTTTTTTTTTTTTTTTAAATTGAGACACTTAAGGCGAGATTAGTTGGAAATTTGACATGGCATTATTTTAAGAATAAATTGGCCTACATGACTTGCAGGAGTTGTCTACTCAACAATGAATATGGAAACAATGTCATTTTGCCCCAAATTTGATTTTTAATATAAATATTAACTAAATTATTTTTTTATATAAAAAAAAAAAGTAGAGGGGGCAACATTCAATGAGGGCCTCTACGGCCCTCATTCGTTGTTGCTGCCCCACCATCACCTGAAAGGGAAACGATGGTGGGGTAAGGGTTGACCAAGGTCGCCGACCACTGGGGCTAGGGCATGCAAGCCCTCCCCTAGTTCTGGCAACATTGGCCTTTTGCCCAATTGAGCCAAGGGCCACTTCTAGTTGGGGCGGGGTCACCTATCCCCGCCACAGCCAACAACAAACCTTGCTAGATTTGGAGGGAGGTGGCAAGCGCTCATTCATGGTGGGGTGGCGACAGCGGTGAGGCCTTAGAGGCCCTTGCTAATTTATTACCCCTCCACTTATTTTATTTTATTTTATTTATAAATTTATTTTTTAATTTAATTTAATTTAATTTAGGCTATTTTTTTAAAAAAAAAAGTGGTTGAAAAATGCCACATTAGCATTTTAATCAGAATTTCTCGCCTTTGGTACTTAAGTGTCCATTTCTTCTCCGATTTTGGCATTTAAGTATATATTTTGAAAATTTTGGTATTTAATTGTCCACTTGTATCAAATTTGGCATTTGGGGTGTCCAACACTCGTTAATTTTCAATGACGTGGGCATTTTCCATATAGATGATTGGAACAATTGTAGATGAGTAGCTCAAGAAAAGATATGAAGCTAAAACCGAAATATGTTCAAATTCAATATCGTTCACCTATTTTATAGGAATGTTACTTATGCTAGAAAATTTATAGTTCATAGATCATTGTCTAACTCATCTAAATTTTGAATTGTTGGATGTACGTGTACTTTAATGTTAAGCGATCTAATAGACAACTAGCATTGACTTTATTGTCTGAAAAGGCTATAGATTCAACCCATTTGAAAATGTCACAATTCACTATCTTGAATGTTAATATCGTTACACGATAGATCGGAGCTCTATAAAGTTAAGGGTTAACTCTTGAACTTTGATTTTTGCCACAATGGCTAATTTTTCTAGTCTACATAACCCTCAAGTGTTATTTGAGAAGGGATTAAATTATTATTTTTTGACAAACTTAGCCGATTTATTGTCAACTTCATTGATCATGCATCTTTTCTATTTTATTGACTTCATTCACCATGTAGTAGAGATTATTCTTGTGACATCCTCAATTTGAACCCCTATCCAGACACAAGGGATGGACTTAGGATCAGTACGTCAATAATGAAGATAGGCTATGTTTCAATCCTAGAAATTGTTCACGAGCCAACTAGCTAATTAGGGGCTAGGCAATTCAAAAATAGGGTCACGATAGACTAGAGCAATCGACCATAATCATAAGGATCATTGTGGACAACCACATGCCATCATGAGTTAGTCAATGGACGGATATAGATCGATTCAGCTTAGATATATACCGGTCACGAGTGACACCGCATGGTCAATGTACTATTTGTGAATGACCCTAATCCGATCATGAACAACCGTGAGTCAGGATAGGCCGATTGATCCCACTCGATTACACGATAACCGAGGGTCATTCATAGATCAACTAAGCTCAATTGATAGTTGTGCATAAAACCCTAGATAGGCATTAAACTCAATTTGAGTCTAGTCATGTGAATTATGCCAATGCCACCTAAGTTTGCAAAGATCATGTTAAAGCTATCTCCAATCAAATCTTAGCCTCAAGGCCTGATCCAATTGCGGGTATCAACTATAGATGTTGTCAAGACATTTCTTCCCAATTGAAATATTTTTAGTGAGCTCGTTAGTACATTAATTAAGGAAATGCGCTGATTTGAGGATATAGACTTTAATGGACCTAGAGGTGAGTCCAATTTAGCCTATTAAGATTTAAATTGAGGTGGAACAAATTTTGTTAGGTCATGGACACCAAGGTAGGCACCACTATTGGCATGAATGGAGGAACGGACCAAATTGCTCTCTTAATCTAGCCAATAATTGAAGTTGCAAGAAGCAATCCAAGCCATTGATCTTGGATAAGGCACATGGCCAATTGGAGTGCCAAGATTTGTTCGTGAAGCCCAAATTGGAGCAATGATGAAAATAGGATGATAATGCACGTGACATTTAATGCTTGATGGACAAGCTTTCATCTCAAGTTTCCTATTATAGTTAACGCAAAGTTTAGGCTTTGCTATTAATCTACCATCGACATATTTATTTCGAGGAATTGCAAGGCTCCAATGCAAGGCATTTGCCTATATGAGGTTTAGGACCTTTAACTATTGAGTTTTCAACTCATTGTTGTTGTTTAACCTTTTTAGGACCCGAGCTATGAGTTTTCCATCCTTGCATTTTGGACTTCCTATTCACATGGAGGTCCTAGTGTTAGACATTAAGGATATTACCACCGACATCCTCTTCCAACGCCACACCACGACGATGTAGGTGGATGAAGATGTGGGATATCTGGTCCCCTATATGTTCGTGGCTTGGTTCACATGGGTCAATGAGAACTTCTATGATCCTCTGCATGGGTTTGACAACCCACCTAGGGACATTAATGGGTCAATGCTTGTGACGACCTAGACCCGGGGCAGTATGGAAGGACGAACTAAGATCGCCTCGGCAGTACGCGGGCGAGGAGAGTGTGACAGTTCGAGCGGTGGTGCGCGAGGAGGAGGGATGGCAGTACATCCACGCCTCGGTCCCCAGACATGCGCAAGGAAGGGGTCTCTCTCTTGTCCCACATCACCTAGGGAGGGAGTCATGGGCTACCTTATAAGGCCATGGGCCCTCTAATTGTACATATGTGTTTTCTTAGGGTAGTATGGGCTGCCCGAGAGGAACAAAACCGTGAGGACTTAGTGTCCAAACGGACAATATGTGTACAATGAAGACTGGGATGTTACAAGTGGTATCAGAGCCGACTCTTAACCGCGTGTGGGGCCATAGTGAGGACCCTGTGCTTTTAAGGGGTGGAGAGTGTGACGACCCAGACCCGGGGCAGTACAGAGGGATAGACTAAGATCGCCTCAGTAGTACACGGGCAAGGAGAGTGTGACAGCCCGAGCGGTGGTCCGCGAGGAGGAGGGATGGTGGTGCATCCACGTCTTGGTCTCCGAGCGCACACAGGCAAGGAGAGTGTGACGGCCGGAGCAGCAGTCCGCGAGGAGGAGGGATGGCGGTGCATCCGCATCTCGGTCTCCGGACGTGCGTAAGGAAGGGGTCTCTCACTTGTCCCACATCGCCTAGAGAGGGAGTTCTAGGCTACCTTATAAGGTAATGGGCCCTCTAATTGTACATATGCGTTTTCTTTTGGTAGTATAAGCTACCCCGAGAGGAACAAAACCGTGAAGACCTAGTGTCCAAAGCAGATAATATGTGTATAGTGGAGACCCGGGATGTTACAGTGCTGCCCCCCTAATGGCACTATGGATGACCCTAAGTCAGACCGTCACTACAACTTAGAGCTGGAGCTGTTGCCGTGAGGACAGCAGCGAAAGATGGGAACCATTTTTGATAGTTTCCTTAGTAGAAAGACCTAGGACAACCCCCCCCCCCAACTCTTCTTTTGATATCTCTTTGTGAAGAGGGGATGACTAGTTTTTGAAACGGCCCTAAGGTTGGGCTTGTAAGTAGGTAATCGTTCTGCATAGATACATAAAGTTGGGAAGTTATGTGGTATGGACATGAATGCGTTTCTCTTTAACTATCCATTGTTTATTTTTGGTGGATTGGGTGATTAGAGATTGCACGCTTCCACATATGCTTAATGAAAGATAATAATGAATGGGACAATGACACCTCCTCAGACGTCATGAATTAATCCTAAGCTGAGGACATCGCGTTCCTGAGCCAAGGTTAGGGCCCAGGGCGTGACAATTCTAGTCAAGAAAACTGAGCAAGTTTCTATGTAGGGAACCTTTAATTTGCTGTGCAGGGGTAAAAAAATTGTGACAAAACAAAAACTTAAAGCTCAAGAAGATAAATGTGCACTTTCTCAAAATGTGGGGCTATCGTGCGACGTTGTCAAAGTTTGAGAAAGTAATTTACGACTAACATGTACAATAGGGCTAATTTCCAACGACACAAAGCATTCCTCTACGGTTAATTTTCAATGACACAAGCATTTTCCCTTATTCAGGGCATGTGTACTGTTAGATTATCGAAGTTGCAATGAAAACATTATCGATGGTCATTGAAATTCATGACTATGCTAAATCTGTGACATCCAAAATATTTGGTATTAATTTCATTTGAGTTAATCAGGTCATTTCTATGCAATTGAAGTCGAGGATTAAAATGGAATACAAAATTGAGATGCGAGATCAGCTATTGGATGAGGAGATTATTTAATGGAAGCATTGAGGCCAATTGAGATGGATTTAAAGTAAATCAAGTGATTAATGGATCAATACATATACGCCACATTGAGAAGAAAACTAAAAATATAAGAAAGAGGAAACATATTCGATTGAGAAAAGTAGATCGACACAACTTTAAAATTGCTGGGGGCATAACCGTTTATTTAATTGAGCTTCATATTGTGTAATTGTGTTTATTTATTTACCCCAGTGATCGGAATATTATGCTGATGACCATGGTGAAGTCTGTTTATTTAATCAGGCTTTATTTTGAGATAAATTGGATTTTAAAATTTATTAATTAATTTTCGTAATTAATTAATTATTAAATTATTTTTCGGAAATTAATACTAAGGTGACCGACAACCAGAATCTCGTGCTGATTGTTGTGGCGCAGTCCATTTATTTATTTGAACTCCACATTGTGCTTAATTAAATTGATTGTGCAATTTATGGAATTATTCCTTAATTGATTGAATTTGAGTGTAATTGAATGATTAATTCGTAAATGGCCGAGTTTGTTTATTTAACCTTCATAATGCTTTGATGAGCTGTAAAGTGGAGAAAGTGGTGAGAGCTAACTGAGAATTCTATTGGCTGAGACTGATCAAGTATGAAGTATAAACAGGCGTGGTTCGGTGATTAAGGATATCACTGTGCGAAAACGGCGCCTTAAAGAACGCACGTAGACTGTTTATGACTTATGGTAGGTGTGGTTCGGTGATTAAGGATATCACTATGCGAAAACGGCGCCTTAAAGAACGCACGTAGACTACCTATGAATCATGACAGGCGTGGTTCGGTGATGAAAGACATTACTGTGCGAAAACGGCGCCTTAAAGAACACACGTAGACTGTCAGTGATTTGTGACCTATGACGGGCGTGGTTCGGTGATGAGGAATATCATTGTGCGAAAACGGTGCTTTAAAGAACGCACGTAGACCGTCTGATACTTATGTCACTTTGGCGAAAACGACGCCCGAGAGCATTGATGGAGCTCTGTGACTAAGTGTACTATTGGAGGTTATGTGGGATGGAGTGAATGACCTAGAAATGATTCGACCGACTTGTAATCGACTAGGTCGATTGATCGATGATTCGATCTGAGTGTGATTCAATGTGATTGATCACTGCCTTGATTTGATGTTGTGAATTAACTGATTGAATGGAAATGACCATGAGTGGTCTTGTTGGCGCGTAATCGATTAAGTCGATTAGATCGATGCTTCGATCTGTGATGTTATTGCTTGGGTGCCTGTTTGATTTGTGCTAATATGCAGGTGGAATATGAGGCCAAGGTAAGTCATCTGACTCATGTTGTGCATAGGTAGCCCTAAAGTGTATTAGTTTACTAATCGGGTCTTAGGGGGTAGAACTTGCTGAGACGTTGTCTCAGTGGTTATTGAATAACCATTTCAGGACCTGGATGAGGAGCCTAAAGAGCATGAATCTGATGAGGAGATCCTTGTTGAGGAACCTGAAGAGAAGTACGTGGAGGAGGACCCCAAGGATAACCCCGAGTGCGAACTGGATGAGGATTGAGATCCTGTCTTGTCTTGTCAAACCTTGTGTGCATGTGAATAGATGTTAGACCTGAAGTGTATATATGTACATAAGGATGAGATTTTCAGGTTCAGGTTTCTAGTCCTACTTGTATATCCCATTGCTTTATTGTTTGGGGATTTTTATAACTGCTTCCGCATGTGCTATTAAAAAGGACAAGGTCGGCGATATGTAGTCCTGGGGATATCGCATATTAAAATCGACTAAACTCAAAGGATGGTCACGTGATCGAGAGTCAAGACATGACAAAATCAATACATATACGCCACATTGAGAAGAAAACTAAAAATATAAGAAAGAGGAAACATATTCGATTGAGAAAAGTAGGTCGACACAACTCTAAAATTGCCGGGGGCATAATGTAATCAACCCTGTTGACCATGACAAATGACAACACCCAATCATCTGATCCCAACCATCTGATCCAAACTAACACTGTATTATTTATCATGATAAGTGCCTCCAACAGCAAATTTTTGAAGATTCTCACATTTATTGCTTCAAGTTTGGATTGACATGGAGCTTAGTTAGGGAAGGGGAGGCAACTTTTCTTGAAGATTTTCACATTTATTTCTTCAAGTTTGGATTGACATGGAGGTCAGTTAGGCCAGAGGGAAGGGGAGGCAACTTTTCGAGAAGCTCGCAGTATAGCAAATCAAGAGTCTGAAGACTTGACATGGACTGGATTTCTAATGGAAGGCTAGATATACGAGTACCTCGAAGCCTCAGTTCTCTAAGACGATGTAATTTTGAAATGTCACTCGGAATGTCTCCCTCCAAGCTCCTACACCAGGAGGCATGTACTTCTTCCAGGTTTATTAACGTTCCAATGCCGCGAGGAAATTCTCTTAGGAAACAAGAATCCATCTTCAGTACTTTCAAACCCCGCATATTTTCAATTGAATCGGGCAACTTTGAAATACCAGTACCTGAAATATCTAACTCTACTAATAAGTCTTCCAGTTCTCCAATGGATTCCGGAAGCTTTCCAAGCCCGCGGCAACCACTCAAAGACAAGTGTGTAAGTCCCCACAAGTTTCCAATTGATGCCGGGAGTTCAAGAATTTTCGCCTCATTCAAGGCTAACACTGAAAGTAATTCAAGTTCACAAACTGAATCAGGAACACGAACCAATGAGAAGCAATTATCGGCGCTAAGAATTTGCAATAGAGCCAATTTGCCTATTGATTCAGGAAGTTCTCGTATGGACGTGCCATCAATCAGGAGCTCTCTCAAAGCATTCATCCCATCAATTTTCACTGGCAACATGTTAAGTTCGGAGCAAAATTTCAAATTCAAGGTAACCAAGAGCTTCAGATCATTAATTGAAGGATCCAAATGAACCCATCGAGAGCATCGCTCAAGGATCAATATCTCCAATTTTGGGTAACAAGAGAAGTTGGGGGTAATAAGTAAGTCTGCACAACCTGTGAGATTCAAGACTTTCAAACGCTCCATCTGCGAAACAAGGGAAAAAATTCAGATGGCATAGGACTCTCAATTTACTTAAGGACGAACACAAACACAACAACAACAAATGAGCTATAAATCCACCTTAATTCCTTTCCAACCTCCCCAGGATCCTGTAACCTTACTCCATGAAAGATCAAGAATAAATAGGTTCTCTAAATAAATGCCGTTTGCTTCAAAATCTGGAGGGCAACCTTGCCAGTGAAGCCACCGAACGTTCAATAAGGCATCTGCAAATCTTCCACCAATATTGGTGTGACCCAAGCTGAGAAATGTCGTGCTCGGTAGGATCTCAAAGCCTGCCATAATAGTGTTAAGGTGGTCTGCTCCCTGCACGATGGACCACAAATGTCAAGTAGAAAAACAGGCGGAACACGCGATGAAATTTTTAATAAGGACCATGAGGTAAAGAATATGCTCCATGCATGAAACCTTTTCGAGGAAAACTGAAGAACAAATTAGGGCCTGCATGCTACTTTTTTCCCCGACGTACCCTTTTCCTCTTCTTCGTGTCGTGAGCTATGGCAGGAATGTAGAATCTAACACGTGTTCCTGGATCATGGAATCCTTCGTAAATAACCTTCCTGGCAAGGCACCTTAGCATGTTGTGCATGCCTATTTTATTTTCTTCCGTTTTTATTAGGGACATACGACGAAGGACCTCGATTCCATCATCAGGACGATCATAATCATGCCACATATATGAGGCAATTTTACAATCCACATCTGGGAGAAAACGTGCGATATCAAGATACATCTGCTTTTGCTTTGGATCTAATGCTTCATAAATTATGCTCAGAATCTTCTGGTAATCTTCCTGAAATTGTCGCATGAGATCTCCGAATTTAATCCATTCTTCTTGTCCTTTACCATGCAAAAAAGAACCAAAAATTTTGACAAGTAATGGAAGTCCCTCCGCAGCCCTGACTATTTTGTTTGCAATTTCAACATAAGGTTGATGTTTATAGCTCTTTCCCATTGCATACTGCCAGAAAAGGTCAGAAGCTCGATTATCATCCATCGGACTAACATCGTAAGTATGAGCCACCCCTCGATCAATAAACCCTTGAAGAACACGTCTCTGTTTTGAGGTTACAATTATTCTGCTGCCAGAACCAAACCAATCAAGCTTTGCTCCTACAAACTCCTTGAGGAGGGACACATTTTCCACATCATCAAGAACAATGAGAACTTTCATATTCCTCAATATTTCTTTCAAACATTGTACTCCTTTGAAAGTAGAAGCAACCTCATACTCTCTTTTCAACATATCAAAGATCAACTTGGTTTGAAGATACTGAACACCACCAGGTTGCTGCACTGTTTCTTCAATCTCCGCAAGAAAACTGCAAGCATCAAAGCGAAGGGATATTTGATCATATACGATCTTGACAAGTGCAGTCTTCCCAATGCCATCTCTCCCATGGATTCCAACAATTTGTACGTCATTTACTTCCAGTTCCAATAATTTCATTATTTTTGTTTCTTGACTGTCTTCATGCTCCTACGAAGGTAATTAAGTTTAAAATGTTAGTTACAAGAGAAAGTGAAGAAATATGCAGAAGTACGGTAAAGTTCCAGATGATAACGCCATCCTCTGAAACATGTGTTTGAATATGCCTGCCAATGAATCACATGGTTTGCCAGTTAAGATGTTGTAACTAATGCTTAGCTAACAGAGAAGACAGGTTGTTGAAGATAACATCCACTGAAGTTTCTCCAACACAATCTCCATGCATCCAATTTAAGCTAAAGATTGGATGGTAAACCCGCCATCTCTATTATGGAAAAATCTAATAGGGAAAACTGCCTTACTAAGCATCAAAAAGCCTAATCTGACTAACATACACTGTTTCTGTCCTTTGTGGTCTGAAAAGGAAGCACAGAAAGGTGACTACCAGCCTTATCAGGGACCATCTCCGAGTCGTCGCAGTGATAAATTCAGTGGGAGTTTACCTTGAGATCTCATTTAGATGTTTAAGATCAATAATGACTAAAATTTAGTGCATAAACATAATTTGAACATTCTCATCTCACGTTGCTTCTGCTGTTAAAATGCTGATCCAATTTCTATTGTCTTCTAGGATAGACGTGCTAAAGGTCCAAAAAAATCCTACATAAAGAAAAAAATTGTAATCCTTGGGCGGCAGTGGAAGTGTCTGGAGTCCACTAAAGCTTTGTGTAGGAGAGTCCATAAAGAATATCTCTGCAACATGGCAGAGATGTTTTCCTTATAAGTCAGTTTACAAAGAAATAGGTTTAAAGACTTTTTTGGTACTTTTTCCACAAATAAAAGGTAGGAAGTATTCTTGAATCCCTAATACCGTGAACTTAACACCTACTTTGCCCTCGGTTTTGCGTAATAAAAAGAAATCTGCAGTAACATTTTTATGTGGTGGACTAAAATGACAATAACTATACATCCAGCTATTCTACTCAAATGTAACGTCAAACCGATAATCCAAGATATGATCTTGGATGAAATAAACAAATGATAATTGTAAAATGCAGAATTGTCCCTCGATTCTTGGTGGATTCTATTCCCGCAAGGGTAATTAGCTACTGAAGAATTGAAGCATATGCAAGCTACTTCAGAGTTCAGACAGTGACTTGCATTCTCTTGTAGTTTTAGTTCATGTGTTTGCTTTCTTTTTCTGTTATATTCCAACTTCACAACAGCTTTATAATCATGCAAAAATGTTTTGTAGTGATTCGACTTTTTATGTATATGATGCAAACACACTTTAGGTGAAACTAACTTCATCGACAGGTACAATATTTTGGAGAGAGTACTTGAGAACAGAGGAAAATCAGAGCAAAGAAATATACCGAGGCCCCGTCAGAGAACACAGGTCCCTGAAAGCTGGCCTCTACCTGTTAAAGCCAATCAAATCCCTTGTCAGTATAAACTTATTATTAGGGTTAAAGTAGATAGGTACTCGAATATAACCATTTTCGAATGACTTGTATGAACCTTGATTGTCTTCCCTTTGGCTTCGAGTGAACCAGCACCAGTGAATCGATCTAGAAGAGCTACATTGGTTTTGAGTAGCTCAGCACCACTGGATGGATCTCCAGGTGCATAATTGTGCTCTATCTTCAGCTTAGGTGAAATTTCTTCAACAATTGTAGTGATAAGTTCTCCTTCACTGCCACGGCAGAAAAAATAACAGTTTCAAACCATTAATAAATGTGATCTAAGGACCTACCGCCCAACGCACTCCATAACTAAATGACGATGTGGATGTGCTAAAAGATCACTGATCCTTGACTGCAGACCATGATTTACCTGAAGCAAAGATATATTAAACATACTACACTGATGTTTGGTAATTATATGATCGTGTGATAATGCCATTGTGGCAAATATTTAGTCTGACGGATGGATTATATTGTCACAGTTTGCCATTGGGAAACACAGGTTGAATTACAGAATGACGCAATCATGCGGATGAATAGAATGAACTGTTAAAGATAGTTCACCACGGAGTCAAACCAACATGTGTCGTCAATTTGAGAGAAGGATTAGACCAAAGATAAAAGAAGAGGGAATTGAAAATTTTAACCCTTCAATTCCTGTCAATAATTTCTTCATCTTTTTTCTCTAGTTGTGTCCCCATAAAGCTTTGAAACAGGCTCAGTAACGATCACAAACCTATGCAAGTGAACAAAACAATTTAGAGTGCAGCAGAGTCGACCAATGTTTGCATTTTCTGCTGGAAGAAAATGTCCATGTCGTTGAGTTTCCTTTTACCGGTCGATTGAGCAACTAAATTACAAGGAAACCTACAAGAGAAGAAGACAGATTTAATGTACCTTTTATACGACCTTAGTTCCCATCCCTTGACGTTACCAGCCTCCACAAGAGCCTTCTTCCACCGCTCGACTCTCTCAGCGCTCCACGTCCGCCTGAGCATGTCCAGGGTGCTTTTGTAGAGTGATGTTTCCAGTTTCACATCAGACGGTTCCCTATTGTAGAAAACGGGCAGGACCTCTTCTTTCCCGCCTGATCTAGAAGCGCGTTCCACCATTAGTGCGAGCGACTCAAGGCACCAGGGGCTATAGCCGTAGGTTCCAGTAAAGATGGGTATGTAGACCTTGGAGCTGTGGACCCATGTCGGGAGCTCTGTGGGGGTCCGTATGGGTACGTCATCTCTGTAAACGAGACACCCGCCAGCTTTCAAGCGGCAATAGAGGGAATCGGCGAATCGAAAGGGATTTTCGGATCCACTGAAACTCAGGAACACATCATAATTTGATTCAGCCGCCTCTGACTTTATCATATCTTGATTCCGCCTCGCTTGTTCAGCTCCGGCTCTCCTCCGTTCTGTACGAACATATTCAGCCACACTTGACCCAACCAATGACTCTATCATTTCTTCATTCAGAGATTCATCTTCGCTACTACTCTTTTTACTTTGATCCAGCCTCTCTGGTTCATCCTCGCCTCTTTCCCAATTATAGACAGCGTATTCCATACTTAATCAAACTCTAACCTTAGCGAATCTTGGTTCAGCCTTGCTGGTTCATCTTCCGCCTCTTCTCCGTTTTCTGCTTGCGGATTCAGCCATACTTGATTCCGCCTTCACCTCTTAATCTCTCTGCCTCCAGTTTCCACTCTCACCTGCTTTGGTACAAAATTTTCAAGTCAACCAGTAGCGCCGAGTGTACCTTGCCAGTCGTTCAGTCTCAGCCGTCAATTTAAAAGAAAAACAATACAAATGCCCATAATAAAAAATCTAATTATTTGTAACAAATGATATATTACTTGATTTAGTATTAGTTTATTAAATACAAGAAATTTTTATAAAGAATAGTGGATTGGACCTAAGTGTGTACTTTGTCTGAACTCTAAGACGTAAAACTCGGGTATTCCCTTTTGGACAGAGAAGATAAAAAAAATACGGAAGAATTAAAGGACTCTCTCAAGTGCAGAGGATAGACTCCATTGCAACTCCTTTGGAAGTTATTTAAGAAACTAGTAAGCTAATATAGTAGTGGCCAGGTGAAAGTCCTCTTACTAGGTTGACTTATGCTTCACGTGGTATCTTTCAATTGACTTGTCGGTCTAGTACCTCTGTTGACGACTTGATCAACCGAATCGGAATGGAATGGTCAAAAGTGATTACAAGATTTTGAAAAAGTGAATACCTAATCAACCGGATCAGAATTGAATGGTCAAAAGTGACTACAAGACTTTGTGGTGCTCCATGTCAAGATTTCATAGCTTTTGGTCCATAAGGGCACTCCCATTTCTATATTCTTTTGTCCTTTTATTATCCAAAAAAAAAATAGAAATATATTTAGTAACGCAATTAATTTTTTTTGTTCTCTAGAATAGAAAAATAATTAGGGAATAGATTTGAAATTAAAAAAAAAAGAAAAAAATAGCTTATTATTCCCTTGAATAATTTCTAAAAATAAGTTATTTTATTTCTTTTATTTTCTTCTTCCTTGCTGCTCACTACTCCCACCATCCACCGCTAGTCATCGCCCGCCGTTGACTATTTGCTGCTGGTCCTCAAACGCCGACTAGAGGACGAGCAAGAAGAAGAAGAGAGGGAAAAGAGAAAAATATAAAAAAAAAATAAAAGAAATTCTACATTACAAAAAAATTTATGGGTTATACAAAACACATTTCTATTTTTTTTTATTTCAAAAGTAGAAATTTTGTATAGTTATCAAACACATTTTTTTTACTCGAAAATTATTTCAGAGAATAGAAATTAAAAAATATTATTTCTAAAAAAAATTATTCATTGTCATCAATTGAACTAGCTTCATAGATCGGAGGGGATTTGTAAGCTTAGGTTGCTTTTGTTTGTGTTCATTTTTTTTTTCATGAACACAATTGCTGTTTTTTTGTTCCAGGGAACAAAAAAAGAACAGAAACGTGTTTGTTTGCATTTTTGTTCCAAATTTATTTTTTTGTTCTCTAGAACAAATTTGGAACAAAAAAAAAAACTGTTTCTTGTTCTTAGAACACTTTCGAGAAACAATTTTTCTCTCTCCTATTTTTTTCTTCTCTTTCTTTTCTTCTTCTTTTTTCTTTGGCCAGTCGCCGGCCTCGGCCATGGCCGGCGACTATCCGTCGAGGGCCGACGAGCCTTGCCGTGGCTGGGCGAGGCCACCGGCCCTCGTTGGCTAGTCACCGACCATGGCCGAGGCCGGCAACCGGCCAAAAGGAAAAAGAAAGGAAAAAGAAAAGATGAAAACTAAAAAATGAAAAATAAAATAAAAATATTAAAAAATTAAAAGAAACAAAAAAAATTATACAAGTTTACCAAACGTGTTTCCGTTCTTTTTTAATTCCAGAAATTAAATTTACAAAACGCGTTCTTTTGTTTAAAAATTGTTCCTCATAACAAAAATGATTTTTTCTATTTCTGTTTCCTAAAATAATTTTTTAATAGAAACGTTACTAAACACACCCTTATTCTCTTCCTCAAACAATCGGCTTTTTCTCGAGCTTCTCCCTCATGGATATCTGCACTAATCTCTCGTGCTTTCCATCTACTAGATGGCCCAACGTTAGCGGCTACGAAGTCTTTCTCAATTTCAAAGGAGAAGATGTTCGGAGGAACTTCATTCAATGTCTCTACGAAACCCTTGCTAATTCAGGGATCTATGCGTATATCGATCATGATGGGATTGAGATCAGAGAAGAGATCATGCCCAAGATTTTTGAAGTTATCAAACACTCAGAGATATGCATTCCCATCTTTTCCAAAGATTTCGCTTCCAGTAAGAGTTGTCTGAAGGAGGCGGAGAAAATGGAGTGTGACAGGACAATCATGCCCATTTTCTACGACGCCAGCCCTGAAGTGTTCGGCAAACAGCAGGAAAGTTACCAGCAGTCCTTCTGCAACCATGCGGCCAAGGGGGTATCTCCAGTTTGCTTGCTTTAGATCTGTCAGACTTGGGCATTCTTCATCTGTCTTGGAGTACCTCCAGAATTTGGTGGAGCTGGAGACAAATTGTGGAGGTATGATGGCATTACATGTGCATTTTTTCTGCTTCATGTTTGACGATACCTATAGTAAACAGGGCTTTTATATTCTCTTGCCATGCAGAAGGCCAAAAAGTTTTGATTCTAAAAGATTGTTGTTGGCTAGCTGAATCTCCAGTCTCCCATGCACCCATAAACTCAGAGACTAAATATGGAACATTGTTCTACATTGCTAGGTGTTGGCTGATCCATTAGCAAGCTAAGGAACTTAGTTTCTTTGAATATCAAGTTCTGCAGCTTTGTGCAAGAGTTGCCAGAAGATAAAGGGTTCCTTGGAAGTTTGAAAGAACTTTACATCGATGGAACTTCCATTAAAGCCATTGATTTCCCTGAGGGTTCATATGGGAAGCTTGAAATTCTAAGTGCTTGCAACTGCAAATCCTTGTCTCTATCTAATTAAATTGGTAACTTGAAATATCTTTCGTACCTAGCATTGGACGACACTGAACTGAATGAGCTCCCTTGTTCTGTTTGATTGCTGAAGAATTTACAGAAGCTATGACTGAAGCTGCAGGAGCTTCTGGAAATTCCCAGATTCCATTGGAAACCTTGAGGAGCTGCAAGTCATAGATCTTTCGGATGCGGTAGTCGACGAACTAGCTTCATCTGTCAAGTATTTGAGAAACTTGAAAGTACTAAAGATGCCTCGCACTTTTATAAAAGAATTTCCTGAAGGCATTATGAATCTAGAGAGGTTAAAAGAGAGATTTCTCAGGCTGCAAAAGTTTGACAGGGGAATACAACATTACGGGATTAGCCTCTCTGAGGGTCTTACTTCTGGTATATGCTAATATTTCACAGCTGATTGTGACTACTCGTGGATACTCTAATCTCCAAAACCTCAGATTGGATGACGGTGTTCTGATCTTGAAAATTGAAACTACTAAAGGGGCACGACGTTGGTTCAACGGATGTGAGACTGCAACACAGTTCCAAGCGGACAGATCACATCAGCATGCTGACGATGAGTCAGACACTGAAGCAAGGTGGCGGTCAAACAGAAGCAAGGGAGTTATTGGTGGATGAGGTTTGGCTGCAAAGTAAGTTAGAGCTCTCATCCCTTTAACTCATATATGTAACTGATCATGCATGTCAACTGATCTTCCTGAAAAAAGGCTATTAGGGAATGACCGGATTTCAAATTTTCACTTCTATTCTGAGTTTTCAATTTACATTTTTTTTTCCTTTGTTTTGGCCATCACACTCACATTTTTTATTGTCTCGTGTGTACGTCAATTTACTGTAATTTTGCACGAACGGGTTAGTTTCTGTTTGACTTGGTAAAAGATTTTCTAGTTTGTTTGATTGGTCTCAAAGACAACTCCAAGGTTGTTGGAATGAGTTTTAGTTCCTTCTTAACAAATGGGCCAATTTTTTTTTACAAAAAAGTAGAGTTAGGCCCAAGAGACTCGAGCCCATCTCTCAGTTATGTGAGTTCTAAACTTTATACAAAATGCAAATGACTCCTATTGATACATTCTAAGTCCGAAATCTTCTTTCAAAAAAAATAAAATGCAATCAAGTCTTTCCTATGAACAATACCTAAAATGGCCTCCGTATCACTCAAAAAGTGTTTAGGTGACATCTTTAAATTGCACTTTCCAACACAGTTTAAGTACTCAATTACATTTGAACCAATCAAAGGGTTTAGAACTTCATTACATTTCTTGGTAAAGATTTAGGATTTAATTGAATCAAAGGAAAATTTAAGGCAATTACCTTGACTCACCTGTAGAGGGAGGGAGGGAGGGAGGGAGGGAGAGAGTGGGCAAAATTAAAATACAAAAGGGGTAATTGCGAGAGAAAAACGACCTTTTCCTCGACATGGCAAATTAATGTTTTTTTGAACTACTCTTTTAAAAATTCCAAGCATCGAATCCTTTAATCAGAGAGAATTCATTAGTAAAGCCGTACTGATTGTGTTGAATTATGAGTTGCTGCATTGGTTTTAGAAGTTGTTGAGCTGTGAAATCATGTTCTAAAGAAACTATAGGTGTCATGAAAATTTAGGGTGTCATGAAATCAATTTACAGTTATGGTTTGGTCGAGATGAAATTTTGAAATTTGTTGCTCATTTTTGAAACTAGATTCGTATTATTGTGTATAGAACTGGTTTTCACCCGTCTCCAGCCATCTTCTGGTCAGAGGTGAGTTTTCTTCTTAAGTATGCTGAGTTAGTTTTTAAATGACTCAGGACCACTTGAAATAGGTGTTGATAAATTTTAAACGAATCGTCTTCAATTTGGCAAACAAGCTGCCGTAGCATGGTGAACAACAGTGATTGTTCTGCTTTGGGAGAATTTTTCTTTGGTCCTTCGTTTTGTTATGGAATATGCTTAGTTTAGTCAAGTCTTAGTCAAGGTAGTTATCTTGATTTCGATATGCCTTTCTCACTTAATTGATATGGATTTTGGGTTTTCCCACTCAAAGTAACTTTCATTGTTTAGTTTTGCATTTTCAGGTAAGTGATGCTTATATCGTTTATGATTTATAAATTTATATCTTGCAAATGATAGGAATTAGATATGTAATAAATTATTTTTAAAAAAAAGGCATAGCATGGCATGGTATTTATTAAGAAAAAATAGTTTAGAGCATCTTTGTTTCATAAAGTTGGAAACGGACTTTTACTATGCTTTTGGTCATTTGGATTGACTTAGTAAAGCATTTCTTAGAAGTTTGTTGGTTGATTATTGGTGAAAAGGCTTGAGAAATGCTATATAAAATACATTCCACTTTATAATTGAATTTTAGAAGGTTATATATTTTGGTTTGTGAACTTGATTTATCAAATGTTTATGGATTGGTTCTATGCATACCGACCTATACCAAGGAAGGAGTAGGCCTTAACATGAGACGGTAAGCATAGCCATAATTTGATATTGAGCAATAGATTAATTAACGGACTAGACTATTAATGTTTGTTATGATATTGTTGATTGAATGTGTATCTATGAGATGTATAAAACTTTTATTGAAGTGATAAAACCGATTTTGTATCTTGTACATTCACTGATTTGGATAAGTGTGCTTGTGGTACCATTTATAAGTATGTATAGTGGATGCTCACTAGGGGCAGTTTGCTCATACCATTAATTTCTTCTTTTTTTTTTTTTAGATTCTACAGTTACTGAAGAATAGGAGAGAGCGGCATCAAGAATTTTTAGGAGTTGGATTTTGGTATAAATAGAGATACTTGTATTGTTGCGTTTAGTTTGTCAATCACTTGAGATGCATATATTCTTTTAGGTGAACTTAAAATTCCAATATTATACCTAGTTTGCTTTTTATCGGATATATAATAAATATATATATTTTGATAAGAGATTAATGATAGTATATGAAGCTGCGTCATTTGGGTAAGAGGGCGGCCTTATCATTTCCCCTATACTCGGGTGCGACACCTTTGTCAATCCTCCACCGTCGTTTCATTGCGGAAGCGCCATTAGATTTTATTTTCCAATTTGCCGAAGTCGGCTATTAGAAATTTGACCACAAGAAGTTTCCTCGCCGGGTAGGAATTGTCCACGTTAAGAATCGGAGTAGTAGAAGGATGATGTGACTTAACCCACAATATTTTCATTTTCTTAAGTCTTTTATATTTTCATTTTGGGGGAGAGTTGACTGGTAAGTCCTTTTTCTTAATTTTTTTTTTAATGTTTTGTTTTCTTTTTGGTATTAGAGTTATTGGATGATTTTAAGACTACTTTTGTCGTAAAATAATCCTTGACCAACCGTAGAGAATAGTCTGTGTTGTTATTTTTTTAGTCAAAATAAATACTATAAACAAAAGTTTTGAATTCGACCATCCAACAAAAAATCTTCAAAGGTATACTACATCGATGAATGTTTTTTTATTTTTTTTTTTTGGTAAGAACTACATCGATGAATGTTGTCACACTTAAAATACTAAAAAGTGGCAGTTTGCTTTTTCGAATAAACTTGAAAGTGATTATTACCTAGTTTGTATAATGTGCACGTTTAGGTTGTCTTTGGAACAAATTCGCGTCTTAATTGAGGTTTAAGTGAGTTACTCACTTCGTTGTTATTAAATAATTTTAGGCCTATAGTATAAAGAACTGTCGTGTACGGTTGGGATCTCGATGGACTAAGACGCGGGCGTACCTAGTGTCACTTTTGATTGGCCTTGTCGTTAGTGAAGTTTAAGTTAACCCTAACTATGTTTTGAGATGGTTGATAAAAAGTGGCCATAGAAAGGCTTATAATTATTAAATTTCCTAAGACTAATAAGTGGATAAATAAATGTGCTACTTTTAAAATTTGTCTTTTGTGCTTTGCTATCCCTAATCTTTGCTAATTGACTAGGTGGTCATATGAATTGCTTCCACATGCGTTTAATCGAAAAAGAAAAAAATGAATCAACAACGTGTCTTGGGATGTCGCAATTTAATAGACCATTAAAAGATGTTCGCACGCTCGGGGTTCAAAGCGTGACAAAAAAAACTTCATCTCCTCAATCAAGGTAAATCCTCTGGCATTTGCTTTTATGGAAATTGTTACTAATTTGTCTTAAATTCTTTTGGCCCCCCAAATTGAAAAAATTCGTATCCTAATTGCTTCGCTAAACTATCAAGCGGTGGCTTATACCATAACGTAATCCTGGGATTTCAACTCATTATAATCCGAGTCATATACATGACGTGTACCTAATAAACAAAATTTTTCATAAATATTGTTTCCTTTAGAAAATAATGGTCATCATGGAGTTAATCTCTTTTCTCCAGCAACTAATATGTACCGTACGGCTAATTTTCAACGACATAAAGCATTCTACGGTTCATTTTAAATGACATGAGCATTTTCTCTAATATAGTGTATGTACATTGTTGGATTATCCTAGTTGCTATGATAATATTACTGACAATCATTGAAAAGAGGTAGACAGGATTGTCAATTTGCAGTGGTTGTAATGTAATTAACCCAACATGTTGCGATAAATAACAACACCCAACCATCTAACCCAATCTTACCCGCTAATGTTCTGTCAACAGTTCAATTCGAGTCAGATTTCTAAGAAACCCAAACCGAAGTATGAAGTCTGTGTGTCCATAATGACCCAACCCGAACCAGCCCGACTAGAACCCAAACTAAAATCTCGGGTTGGGTCGGGCAGGACAGGCTTTCATGTTTTTTCCCTTTGGGGTGTGTGGGTTCTCACGGGGTACGCTTAGAAGCAAGTCCAGCAAGAACATTTTTGGTTGATTGGGTATTTATTAAACTGCACGTCATTTTGACTATGACTAGACTGCATGTGCCGAAATCAACTTATGTCCAAGGGCTTTTAAACTCGGACACTACACTCAAACCGCAAGCTTCACCATCTTTAACACCTGATCAGCAGTACGAGCAGATTGAGGGTGCTGCTGACCATTTTATGCTCTCCACACATGAAAGATGCAACTGTTCGATGCTCTAATTTGAGGAAGTAAGGATGAATACTACCACCTCTAGCAGTAGCATTCATTTTCATCTGAACATCCAAATTGACCGGAAAGCACACTCAAAGAAGAGATACGCTTGAAATTTTCTTGGAAGCATAAGAAATATGTAGAGGAAGAGCTCTATCTCATAATTCCGTTGAGATCTTTTAGCCTATTCAAGATGGCCAATGTAAAGAGATCGAGTCAAATCTGAAAACATATGGAGACAAACGAACTAAATTATGTCAATCCACCTTGAAACTCCTCTTCCTCAACACCCCAAGCAGTAGATCAATGTACCAGCAGAAGTAGCAGAGCATTTAACCATATAATCCACTGAAGAATCTGGTATTATAGTACCACCAAGGGAAGCTTCAGTAGCTATTAGATCATCTGATCGGGCATGAGACCAATGCCATCAGGACTCACGATAACCTCAGACAACAATATGTAAATTAGAACCAGAGATCTTTCAAGAATTGCAAATGGCATAATCCACCAGTCTAATCCGAACCATGAACTAAATTTGCAGGTTTAACAAATACCCATCTCATCATCAAGAGAAACCAATATCGAGTGCGGCTCGATGGTCGAAGTTAACAATCCTAAATTAAATTTTCAATGAAAGTGAGAGCTATTTATGCCACATTAAATTCAAAATGTATGCAGCTATTCATACTTGAAGTGGACTTTCTAGAGTTTGTGATTGACGTTCAAGGCTTTTGAAGAGCAGAGCCTCATCATTTTCTGCTGTCTCCACAATTCTCAGTACATTGCATTGACTTCATAAGTGGGGTTGTCAACCTGTCTTACAAACTCAAGATAGAGAGTTCCAAGTATCCAAAGCCTGACAAACTCCAGAAATGCTTCCTCCGTCATGAATGTGATTGTACATTACAACACCACTGCAGTTAATTCACACATACATATTAAGTGCAGCAATAATGATTCACAAGTACATGTTAAGTGCAACCTGCATTTGAGATTACACTTCACAGATTTCCAATTTGCTGCCCTACGTGATATAGTAGCATCCACATTACAAAGGTTTTACTGCACTTAATTCACATTACAAAGATTTCCAATTTGCATGTGAAAAAACAGCAAACCTAATTGACATTAGAAAGGGTTCTGTTCTCCGTTTTGCTGCCCTACATGATATAGTGGTATTCAGCTACGTAGAGGGCACAGAGACTCCAAAATGCTCTACATGCACAAGCACACAAACACATAAACATTCTCGCATGAAGAATCCAACCTCGAAATAAACACATCGACTCATTCAAGCATCTACACGACGTGATTCCACCCTATGCATGTCTTAGAAAGAGAACAATAAACGCATGATTATCAATATTGAGCTTGGGAATCAACAGCAGATTCATACTAATACGGGAATGTTAATCAACATATCCAGACATTTGATTGCTCAACAGATGAAATCGCAAAAACAGAGGAAGAGTGAATCAGAGACGAACCTTGAATACACTTTGAACTTTTGATAAAAGGAGAGATTTGGATTCGATGAAGAGATAGATCTGGGGATGAGGGAGACAAAAGGTCGATTTGGGAGGCAGAGAGTGTAGACGATGGATTTGGGAGAGAGAGAGAGAGAGGAGCAAGATTGATGGACTTGGAAGCAAAAGCTTCGCAGATCTGGGAAACGACGAATTTGGGAGCCACAGTGTAGAGTTGACGTGTTTCAGTTCAGTTCGGGTCAACCGCCAAAAATGCCCCGATTTTTTCCTACAACGCGAAACATGAAGGAGACCCGAACTAAAAAGACCCAAAATTTGAATGCCCTACATATCTTGCGTCAAGCCAGGATTGACATAGAGATCGATTAAGTTAGAGGGAAGCAAAGGCAACTCTTTAAGAAGGGTGCAATGCAGCAAATCCAGAGTCTGAAGACTTGAAACGAACTGAATTTCTGATGGAAGGCTGGATATACGGGTACCACGAAGCCTCAGTTCTCTGAGATGATGTAGTTTCGAAATACCACTCGCAATGGCTCCCTCCAAATTCCTGCACCAGGAGGCGTGTACTTCTTCCAGGTTAATCAACTCTCCAACGTCCTGAGGAAATTCTCTTATGAAACAAGAATCCATTTTTAGCACTTTCAGACTCCGCAGATTTTTAGTCGAATGGGGCAGTTTTGAAATACCCGAACTTGAAATATCCAACTCTACTAATGAGTCTTTTAATTTGCCAATCGTCTCTGGAAGCTTTTCTAGCTCACGACAATTCCTCAAAGACAAGCGTCTAAGTTCCCCCAAGTCTCCAATTGACTCTGGGAGTTCAAGAATTTTTGCGTCATCCAGAGCCAGCACTGACAGAGCTTTAAGTTGACAAACTGAACCAGGAACACCAGCCAATGAGAAGCAATTAGCGGCACTAAGAATTTGCAGTTGAACCAATCTACCTATCGACTCAGGAAGTTCTCGAATGGAAGTACTATCAATCAGGAGCTCTCTCAAAGCAATCATTCCATCCATTTTCACTGGCAGCATGCTAAGTTCAGAGCAGAATGTCAAATTGAGGGAAACCAAGAGCTTCAAATCATTAATTGAAGGATCTAAATGAACCAATCGAGAACATTGTTCAAGAATCAGTATCTCCAAATTTGGGTAACAAGAGAAGCTAGGGGTAACTAGTAAGTCTGCACAGCCTGTAAGATTCAAGACTTTCAAACGCTCCATCTGCAAAACATGGGAAAAAGTTCAGATGGCATAAAAAACTCGATTTACTTAAGGGCCAATACAACCACAACAACAATTGAGCTATAAAGCCACCTTAATTCCTTTCCAACCTCCCCAGGATTCTGTAACCTTACTCCATGAAAGATCAAGAATAACTAGGTTCTCTAAATGAATGTTAATTGCTTCAAATTTTCGAGGGCACCCTTGCCAGTGAAGCCACTGAACGTTTAATAGGGCATCTGCAAATCTTCCACCAATATTGGCGCGACCCAAGCTGAGAAATTTCGTGCTCGGTAGGATCTCAAAGCCTGCCACAATAGTGTTAAGATGGTCTGTTCCCTGTGCGATGGACCACAAAAGTCAAGTAGAGAAACTTGTGGACGTCTTCAGACGATGAAATAACTACTATGGATGCCTAAACTCCCATGAGGTAAAGAAAATGCTTCGTACATGAGGAACATTTCGAAGAAAATCAAAAATCAAATTAGGGCCCGCATTCTACTTTTTTTGGCCGACATACCCTTTTCCTTTTCTTCGTGTCGTGGGCAATGGCAGGAATGAAGAATCTAACTCCTGTCCCCGGATCATGGAAATCTTCGTAAATAATCTTCCTGGCAAGGCACCTTAGCATGCTGTGCATGCCTATTTTATTTTCTTCCATTTTTATTAGGGACATACGACGAAGGACCTCTATTTCATCATGAGGATGATCATAATCATGCCACATATATGAGGCAATCCTACAATCCACATCTGGGAGAAAACATGCAACATCAAGATACATGTGCTTTTGCTTTCGATCTAATGCTTCATAAATTATTCTCAGAATCTTCTGGTAATCTTCCTGAAATTGTTGGATGAGATCTCTGAATTTAATCCACTCTTCTAGTCCTTTACCATGTAAAAAAGAACCAAAAACTTTGACAAGTAGTGGAAGTCCCTCTGCAGCCTTGACTATTGTGTTTGCAAATTCAACGTAAGGATGAATTTTATATCTCTTTCCCATTGCATACTCCCAGAAAAGGTCAAAAGCTCGATTATCATCCATTGGACTAACATCATAAGTATGAGCCAACCCTCGATCAAGAAACCCTTGAAGAACGCTTCTTTGTTTTGAGGTTACAATTATTCTACTACCAGAACCAAACCAATCAAGCTTAGCTCCTACAAAATCCTTGAGGAGGGAACCAATTTCCAAATCATCGAGAACAAGGAGAACTTTCATATTCCTAAATATTTCTTTCAAAGATCTTACTCCTCTGAAAGAAGAAGCAACCTTATACTCCCTTTTCAAAATATCAAAGATCAGCTTGGTTTGAAGACACTGAACACCACCAGGATGCCGCATCGTTTCTTCAATCTCCGCAAGAAAACTGCAAGCGTCAAAGTGAACAGAGATTTTTTTATATACGACCTTGGCAAGAGCAGTCTTTCCAATGCCAACTCTTCCATGGATTCCAATAACTCGTACACCATTTACATCCATCTCCAACAAGCTAATTATTTTCAACACTTGACTGTCTTCAAGATCCTATAAAGGTACTTTAAGTTTAGGAGAAAGTAACTTTAGTAGAGAGGAGGAGAGAGGTGAAGAAATATACGGAGGTACTGTATGTTTCGGAAGATAACGCCATTCTCTGAAACATGTGCTTTGAATGTGCCTGCCAATCAATCATATGCCTTTTTAGTTGAGATGTTGTAACTAATGTTTAGCTGACTGAATAGATAATTAGTTGAAGACAACCTCTTCTGAAGTTCCTCCAACACAATCATTCATCCCATGCATCTCATCTAAGCTAAGGATACAACAGTAAACCTGCTGCTCCTATTATTGAAAAATCTATCAAGTAAATCTGGCTTACTAAGCATTAAAAAGGGTCAAATGACTAACATACCCTGTTTCTTATACTTCGGAGTCTGAAAAGGAAGCACAGAAAGGTAACTACCAGCCTTATCCGGGACCACCTCCGAGTCGCCTGCAGGGATAAATCTAGTTAAGAGCTTTCTTTGAGATCTCATTTAAATGTGCAAGATCTATAATAAATAAGATTTAATTCTACAGAAAGAGGAGGAAAACACAAACATAATTTGAATAATCCCATGTCGTACTGTTTCCACCAGCACAGTAATCATCAACTGTTAATAAATCGTAAAAGCAGTAAAATGCAAAAACCACTTAAATATAGTATCCAGAAGTTAAGAGGGATGCTTTAGGTTTTGTATGGAAATAGAAGTAAAAATTGTCAAACTTCTCAAAGTGCAAACTATCGATCACAACAGTTGATCGGAAATTTTCACTTTTCAGGGACCATGAGAGCTAGAGTACTCTTTATGAGGTACAACTTATAAATGCTCTTTTGCAAGTTTCCTGTCCTGCAGAGAGAGTTTCTAATCTGGCATGTCATCTCTTTGTAGTTTTATTGCTTTAAACAACATTTCTCTATTGATTCTTCAATCCCGCTATTTCAATTTTCTATCTTCATGTATAGTAATTTATTGGAGGTTTTTTCTCTGATTAGTTGTAATACCAACAATCTTTCCTCAAACAAAGTGCACAGGATTAAGAGCTAAATCGTCTTACCCATTGCATTCTTTACTTGATAATATGATTCATGCGCCACAACTATTGAAGTGTCTTGCAAGCAATGAATTGAGACCACTATAAGAATTCACCACTAGATCAACAATTCTGTATAATCAGCTCAACATTTGAGTCCACCAAACAAAAAAAGAAAGTGAAGAACCATAAGAAGTTTTCAGTCCTCTAATCTGCTGGACAATCAGAAGTGGCAAAGAAGCTAATAAGACACAAGTTGAAGGGGACAGCTGCATAAGACTGTGGTGATGGGGATGCAAAACGGTGACTTAGTTGTTTCCGGACAAAATGATCGGCTTCAGGCAATTTGAGTATAGTTGCATTTCAAGAGATGCTTTTGCGTCGACCAAGATGGTCATTTGGAAGGTCGATAGAGAGAAGGCAATGATAATAAACAGATATATCTAGAGTTAGTGCTGGATCAAAAAGACAAGTTTGATGCATTGCTGCTTCACTTAACATAAAGCTACAGACGCTCCCGATCACTGACATAATGAGATTTATAATTACCTCAAATTAGCTTGCATAATCAAAAGATCAGATCACTATCAGCATTGTGGTGGTTTAAATCCACAATCACCAAACAGCAAGGTATTTATACTCCAATGAGCTATGCTGGATGTGATCTTTGATGAAATGAAAAAAAAAATCGAATATATTAGACACGTAGAAAGTAAATAGAATGGAGCTTTATCGTTGGTCCATATCATCAAAAGCTCCTATCCCTCCAGCTACACTTGTAGAAAAAGGAACAGATCAATGTCCCACTTGCGCCACCATTAATGTACTTTGGACAATATTCCTATACTAATCTATCTAGGGGTTAATTTCGATATAATAAATAATAGTCGATAAGCTAAATCTGCCCATCTAAATTTTATTTTGTTTTTCCATTTATTACTCATATATAGTTGCAAACTGTTCATTACACAAGTCGTGTAGTTGTATCTAACACATTAGAATTATCAAGTGTTCGCATATATAGAATTTTACTAGAAAGCAATTATATATTCTTTACATTATAGAAAAGATTGTTATCTTATATGGTGCTTAGCCATGTTGACAACAATCACCGAAGTAATGCAAATCCCAATTAAGTTTTTATTTTTTCTTTATTAATTTATAAATCTAGTGACACTTCATTTTCGCATGGTCCTTCTAGTTTGAAAATCTAAAGAGCTATCGACATTAGTAATTGTTGAAAACATAATCATAAGAAACCTAATCTACTTAGTGGTACATGCATTATTATACTCCGCAGTATGAAATGAATAAATAATTTGTAATTACTTCACAGCTATCATATAAGCTGCCTAAAGTAAGCTTCATATAACAAAAACCAATTTAATTTGTACCATAATCTCTGAAATTTCATGAAAATATTTTACCCCTTCTAAGCTAGGGTATGGCAAAACTTTTTATCTTGTCCTCTGATCTAAGTTTTATCACCCACCATTCCTTCTAGAATATTAACCAATGACTCTTCAAATTGTCTCCTGTGACCAAGATAAATCCCTTCTCCATTCCCTTAGAAAGATTTTACTGACCGCCTCTTAGCAATATCATTTAACGTCCTAGCAATCCAAGAGTCAGAGGGATTGTTTACGTTTTCCGTGAACATAGAAGTGGTTATGCAAACTCCTTTTCAAAGTGCAAACTATCAATCACCACAGTTGATCATAAGTTTTCACTTTCGAGGAACCATGACAGCCACAATATTCTTTACTGAGTTACAACTTATAAATGCTCGTTGGCAAGTTTCCTGTCCTGCAGAGAGAGTTCCTAATCTGGCACGTCATATTGTTTTGGTTTTATTGCTTTGACGAATTTTCTTTATTGATTCCCTAACCCTGCTATTTATAGTTTCATTTGTGGTAATTCGTTGGAGATTTTTACTTTCTGTTTAGTTTTTCCCGTAATACTAACAATCCTTTTTGTAACAAAGTGCACAGCATTAAGAGCTAGATCGTCTTACCCATTGTATTTTTTACTAGATAATATGTTTCATGGCACCGCAAATATTAAGTGTCTCGGAAGCAAAAAATTGAAATTCCTATAAGAATTCACCACTTTATCGACAGTTGTGTATAATCAGCTTAACACCAGAGTGCACCTAATGAAAAAAGAAAGTGAAGAACAATAAGAAGTTTCCTAGTCCTCTAATATGCTGACAATCAGGAGTGGCAAGGGAGCTTATAGGAAAAAAGCTGGAGGTGGCAGCTGCGTAACCCCGTGGTGATAGGGGATGCAAATAGATGATTTAGTTGTTTCGGAAGTAAATAATTGGATTCAGGCTATTCGAGTATAGCTACGTTTCAAGAGATGCTTTTGCAATCCACCAAGATGGTCATTTGGTGGGTAAAATACAGAAGAGACAATGATAATAGACAAATATATCAAGAGGCGTTGCTGTATTAAAAGGTCAAGATCGATGAATTGCTGCTCCACTTAACATAAAACTAGTACCGACCACTGATAACATTAGATTAACAATCACTTGACATTATTGTATTTAACTTTTGCTAGAATAGTTAAAAGATAAATCACGCCTTTTATCTAAAAGCTTAAGCTTTAGAATAGTCGGCAGTGGTCTCGCAAATTCTCATAAAGAGATCCTGAGTTCAAATTTTACTAGGGCCCTTTTGCCTTCCCAATTAAATTTCCACGCTTATTACTAGGCAAAAGACCAGAGTAAGCGTAACAGAGAGTGTTAGAATATTTAAATAATAAAACATACCTTTATTGAAAAGTTTAAGCTTTTAGAATGATTGGGTGTGGTTTCATAAATTCTCACAATTTTTAAATATTCTATCATAATTAAAGGTGTCTAGTGTAAGTGAGTTATAAACAAGTCAAAAGACGTCAACCTATTGACCACACGCTTATAACTTGCGTATAGATTGCTTGACCAATCTATGATCCAAATTGGCACTAAGTTTAACCCAAACGCACTTATCTAGCTAACATGCTCGCGTCGTGCAATTGAGTCAACCAAGGTTGTGGTGATAGGGAAAAAGTGGACTTCATGTTTCAGAAAGCAATTGTGGGATTTTAGCCACTACATTGTAGTTGCATTTCAAACAATGCTTTATGAGTAAGAAATGCGGTTATCTTTTGGCAGGACATACAAAAGCAACAACGATGACATATAAATATTTTCTAATAGTAAAGTTTTAGTAAAGTCAGTTTTGATGCAAAAACACCCCTTAACGAATAAAAGGTAGGAGGTACTCTCGGATCACTAATATTGTGAATCTAACACCTACTTTTTCTTCTTTTTTTCAGTTCATGTGTTTGCCTTTATTTTTCTATCATATTCTAACTTTATAAAAACTGCATAATCGTGTAAAAATATTTCCTGGTGATAAGACCTTTTTATCTATTTGATGTAAATCCCACTTTAAGCAGAAATTAGCTTCATCAACAGTTACAATCTTTAGGAGAGAGTACTCGAGAAGAGAGGAGCATAGGAGCAAAGAAACATACCGACTTCTTGTAGGATAACATGGGATCTGCACCCTTGACTAGATCACGAGGCGCATGATTATGCTCTTTCTTCAGCTTAAGCAAAATGTCTCTAGCGATGTCCGTGATAAATCCTTCGTAACTGCCACGGCAGAAAAATCTCAGTTCTGAACAATTAACAGGTGTGATCTGAGGACATAGCCACCCACGCACTACATAATGAAACGACAATTTGAATGTAGTAAAGGATCACTGATCCTTTACTGTAGAACATGATTTACCTGATGCAAAGATATATTAAACATACGCCCTGACGTTTAGGAAATGTATGGACGTGGGATAATGCCACAGCCGGAAGTATTCAATCTAATCCATGGATTATATTGTCATGGGTTGAATTACAGAATGATGCAATCATGCGGATGAATAATTAAACTTTTAAAGATAGTTCCCTGAGCCAAACTGAGATATGTCGTGTAAACATGGTTAATTCGAGAGAAGGATTTGGCCTGAAAAACAAAGAAGAGGGAATTGAAAATGTTAACCCAGTTAATTCCCATCAATAATTTCCCATTTTTGCCATAACTTTCATACGACACTCACCTAACTGTCATAAGTTTTTTTTTTTTTTTTTTGTGATCACCGAAGTACCATAACTTATATACGATGCTAACTTGAATACCATAATTTTATTCCAATTACTGAAAAAAAATAATAATAACATTCACCACCAGTGCTATGCCAAATCGGATTTTTGATATTTGGATGAACGTTTTAAAACAATTTTGACACTCAATATTAAAAGTTATGAAACTCAAATGAACAATTTTTAGAAGTTATAGTACTCAAGTTGTCGTAAAAAAAAAAAATTGAGAAACTAAAATGAGTTTTATATGAAAATTATGATACTTGTAATATCCTTACCCCTTTTCTTCTCTTGACGCTTTGAAACAGGCTAAATAGCCATCTTAAGTCCAAGCAAGTGAACAACAACAAAAAACAATTTAGAGTACAGCAAGTCGACCAATATTTGCTTTTTTGCTGGGAAAAGGCCGTTGAGTTTCCTCTTCTGACATTCTCGACACTACCTCGGTCGATTGAGCAATCAAATCAGAAAGAAACTACAAGAGAAGAAGACAAACGTACTCTTTATATGAGCTTAGTTTCCATCCCTTGGCTTTACCAACCTCCACAAGAGCCTTCTTCCACCGCTCCACTTTCTCAGCGCCCCAAATCCCCCTCTGCTTGTCCAGGGCGTCTGTGTAGAGTGATTCTTTCTCCAGCTGCAGATCAGACCGTTCCACATCGTAGAAAACGGGCAGAATCTCTTTCTTCCCGCCTGATCTGGACTTGTGTTCTACCATAAGTGCGAGCGTCTCAAGGCACCGAGGGCTACAAGCGTAGGCTTTCGAAAATATAGGTAGGTAGATCTTGGCGCTGTAGAACTGTAGCGGAATCTCTCGGGAAGAATATGGGTTTCCATTGTCTCTAAACACGCGAATTATGTCTTTCAAGCTGTAATAGAGGATAGCGGCGATTCCAAAACTATCGTATTCTCTAAAACCCAAAAACACATCGTACGTTGATCCAACCTCCAAATTTATCATATCTTGATTTGGCCTCGCTTGTCTAGTCATACCTCAAATCCTACAGGAATAGGGGTAATGATGTAATGATACAGTCGTTGTTCCACTCAAAGGATGAAGCTTCAAATCACCAAAATCCAATTCCTCGTGATAATGCTCTCGCTTTAATGGTCACTAATCAAGAGATCTAAAAATCATGAAAGATGAATGGGACGAGCAATCATAGCCCAGTTAATAGTATAAATCTTCTAAGTAAATCGTGCACTTATTATGCATATTTACATAACCAAACCATAACTCATTTAACCCAAATCCAGAGTATAACAAACTTAAAATAAGATAATAAGTTATATATATATATATTTGAGAGAGCTCACTTTTTACTCATCTATGCTAGATTCGATGAAGATTTCTAGGTCGAAGCAATAAATACCACTTGTCGGCTAGTGAATAGATCGCCATCATCAAAAATTGATTGGAAAACTCCCGAGAAAACGTGATTGAGTAAGTTTGCTAATTATATTGAACCGAGAGTGTTTGGTTGGCCCTATTTATGCTCGTGAGTGATGGCACATTGGAGCCAAGAGTAAGGAAGTGCATATTCCTAGGTTATGCACATAGAGTGAAGGCATACATGCTATGGTGCACTAAGAAAGATTCACCGATTTTATGTTCGCCAAAGATGTTACCTTTGACGAATCTGCTATGTTTTAGAAGAGGAGTGAGAGATCAATTGGGGAGAAAGATCAGGATGGTATTCAGAAGCATAAGGAGCTTCAAGTAGAGCCTAAAGATATTCAGAGTATAGAATATGTAATAGCATCTACAGAGTCACTAGATTTCATAGTAACTGATAGTTGTAATGAGATCGAAGTTGATGAAACTTCAAGGTGGTTAACAGAGGTGTATGAGATAGAGTGACAGTAGTATGCAGATATTGAAGTGGATAATTTGGGTGTAATAGAGACAACTTCGAGTATGGAGATGCAAAGAAAGACTGTTGGAATGTTGCACGTGAATTGGAGGAGTTACGTCGGGAAAGCGTCAAGGCCCTTTAGCATGCAGTTGAGAAATTCTGTAAGTACCCTACTTGTTGCATATCATAAATTGTCTATTTGTCATAGTGTACTTGGATGGAGGTGAAGCATTTGTCCCATGCTTCATATGTTAGTACCATTGGTTATATGAGTTATGTTATGGATAGTTCTTGTGACCTATCATCGTGGTGCACCGCTTAGGATTCAACTAATGGATTATTAAGCCTAAACTTAACTCGAATTCTCCCAAACCCATATCAATTCACAACATATTAAGTTTTAACATGCAAATGATTTTCAATAAGGAGTCGCCATTCATCTGTTTACAATCGAGTTGATTAGAAACCTAAAAAAAAAAAAAGTAATAGGAGATTTACTTTACTCCATAGACTAGAGATTTTGGATTTGATGACTTAGTTACACTAGGTTTCTCCAATGTCCTTTTAGTACATTTTTTAAATAAAAAAATATTTAGTAGACAGCTTAGATTTATTATATTACTTCCTAACATATGAGGTGTTCATGTGAGTGCGCAAATCAATGAAGTAACACCCAATAAAGCAATAAATTAAATTGTAGGACTTACTTAGAGCAACTAAAACATCCAGAATGTTAGCTTAAAAATCACATCAAAAACCTAGATATGATTTCTAATTAAAATACAATCACTTAATTTTTGGGGTTTTCACTCATTTAAATGAAATTTAGTGTACATGCAATGCAATGCAATGCAATGACATACAGAAAAATATTTCTTTACTAAAATGACATGTGACATACAATTAAATACTTAAAATGCAAACTATATTCATGCGATTTTAATTAAATGACCTAATCTAATGACAAGAAATAATCAACATTAACTATACTAACATGTCACACATTTCAATTCAATGACCCTAAATATGCAATTACTAAATGACGTGCAATAAATGAACTAATTCTACATGACATGCGCATGATTTTTTTTGTATTTTCTTTTTAATTAAAATTCGTAATTAAAAATACCCAATATTTAAACATGGAACTAAAATTAATAAAAAGAAACCTAATTTATTCTAAACCAATTTTTTTTTTTTTTTTTTTTTTTTTTGTATTTTTTACTTTAAAGTTTCGAAAAAAAGAAATTACATAATTTAAACATGCAATCTAATTTAAAACAGGCAATGTTATTTACAAAAATCAAATCAAATTCTATATAACTTTTTGGATCTTTCTAATGGAAACAATCAAGCAACGGATAATAATTCAATCAGATAATGCAATCCACAGCAATCATAACAGGTAAATCAACAATTGAGTTATGGATAGTATAGAATATTTTCCATGCAGAGGGTATCATATCTCGTAGTTAGAGATTAGATAGGTTCAAGCACGTTGTTAAATTTGAAAAGTTTCCTAATTTAAGGTTTTTTTTTTTTGTGGATATAAATATTTAATTGAATATTCTACGAAAGATAGCAATCATTTAAAATGGGCAATCAAATATTTTAAATCAATTAAGGATAAGATAATTACCTAATTTGAATATTAAATTTCCAAATTCAAACTTGGCGTAATCGAACCGGAATCGCAACCACAGGGCTTGATGGACAAGGAAGGGTGGCTCGACCGAGGGGTGTCACGGTGGTGCTCGGCCTCTGTTGATGGCACGGCGAGGATGGGTGTTCACAATAGTGCTCGAGGACGACTTGCGGTGATGGGAGAGAGATCACTTGCTTCGGTGGTCAACGAGCGCGCTTGGAAAACCTGCAAAATTAAACTCATCTTTGGCCGTGAGTATGGGTAAGCTGCCATGAACTTGTCCTCCTTGGTATTGGTGGACTGAAGACGTGTCAATGCTGCCCGATGTATGTCTCGGCTAAGCTGCCTTATGGTCTTTGGTGGGATTCTTGGAGTAATTAGGCCGTCAGGATTCGGCTCGATGGCTTCCACGATGATGCCCGCGGACCAAACTGCAGAGACGGAGGACGGAGTAGTGGAGGGACCGTCGGCCCGGTGGACTCGCGGGGACTCACTGCTATATCGACGGTTACGGCCAAAGGGTCGATGGTGAGGGTGGTGCTCGGCTTCTGATCTCGAGGCAAGGCAGCGACAGTGGGAGCCTCGGGGAGTCGCAGCCCGCCCGAGGAATTTGTGAAATCAAACCTGCAAAACAGAGAAACCGACCCCTCGGCTGGACACCAGATCCACAGGGACAGCGACAGCAACTCGATTCGTCGGTGGAAGGAGCAGCGAGCACGCTGAGACGTCTGTCTTGATGTTAGAACAGATCAGTACAAAGCAGCAGAATCGCTAGCGTCGCGGCAGGGACCTTGAGCAGGAACAGTGGTCTCCATGGTCACGGCTCGGCTGAAGTTTCAAGCGTGAGAGGCAGTGTTTCTCGTATCGTTGGAGCCACAAGAAATCACGGGAAAACCACAAGAAATAGTCTGTTCTCAAGGAAAAGCGGCAAGGTGGTGAAAAACTTGCTGAGGACGTTGCCGGTTGTCTCGTGCTCGCTGGATTCGGATGAAATTCACTGGGAAATCTGGGTCTCGCTAAGCAGTGCTTGGACTTTGCTGGAAGTTGCTTGCCGACCTGGAATTGCTGGAGATCCTCGTTTCGCTGCAAGGACTGACAAACCAAGCCAAAATCACCGCTTCGCTTCGTCTCTCGGGGTATTGAGTTCCATTGTATCGATCTTTCGTTGACCTAAGCAAGAAACATTTTCTTTTTTACGCTCCTCCTAGTAGAGGCGTGTAAATCCCAGAGAATTTTCTCTTTTTTTTTTTTTCTCTTAATATATACCCCGATGTGGCCGCCTCTTCCTGCTCTCTCTGACTTTACATACGTCTTGTGTTGTGGGAAGCTTTTTCTCTCAACGTGGCCGCTTCCTTTGGTAGAGAAAAATTCCCTATTAATTTTGGTGATTAACAAAACTTCATTTAATCGTTTCTTTAATTTTGATTATAAGATTTTCCAAATGAAAATTCTGCTGAGCACTTTCAAACGTTATTCATCAGATTTAGAGAATCAGATTCTAAGTCATGAAGAAATCCATATCCTCGGGGATATTGATTGAGAAGATAATCTTCATGGCTAGAAATTTGGTAGATTTCTCGCTATAATTAAAAGATCTATCCAAGAAGGAAAGTATATCAAATCCAATCTCTCATGATGGAATTTAGGACTTGGATAAATCAATCTACAAGAGACAATGTTCTTTCAGAAGTGAGACACTCTCCTTATGGAAACTCTATATGCTATATGCTGTATGGGTAACAGAATCAACGAGAGACTTCAATCTTCATGGGTAGATTGGATGAGCAATAGGATATTTCCAACAGACAGCTTGGATAATGAGTATTATAAAAGAAGGTCGAGTTGCTGAAAGGGAATAAGAAGCTGAAATTCTGAAATTTATAATTCCTAAGTCTTGAGTAATCTTCGATCATACACATTCATTTATGTGAGCTATACTGTGTAATCTCTTAGAGATTGAGAGTGTGTGAGGAGTTGTTCACATGAGCTTGAGTAATCATTACTCTGATCTTATAATCTCTTATTGGTTCATATAGTAGAATCTAGCCAATAGGTTGTTAGCGTGGAAGAGTGGCATAGGCTTGTCAAAGTTGAACCACTATAATCATTTGTGTGCAATTTTCTATACCTTACTCCCTTTATTTTATCTATAATAAGGGTGACTTGCACATCTGTAAGATTTGACAATTATTCAAGTTGTGGTCAGACGTTGTTTTGTTGCAATATCATTTTAAATTTATTTTATTCCACACTATCACTTATTCACCCCCTCTAGGTGATGCATCTAGCCCTAACACCTTGATAGCACCAGAGGATCGCAATATCAAGGTGACAACTCATGTAGGGCTTTATAGCTTCGCTGTCAACGAGGAATAAAGCTAAAAAGAGTTTAGGGAAGAGAAAATTGCACACGAGATATACAGTGATTCGGCTTAAATTAAGCATACATCCACTCTCCCACGCTGGCAACCTTCTAGCTAAAATTCACTAAAGTATCAACAAAGAAGTATAGTATTTCGCGTACAAATACTCAGTGGAAGATTTCTTTTTCCCACACCAAGTCATTTCTTCTTCTGATTTTCTTTCTTCAATACAATTTTTAAGAGCTGTAGTTGAAGAACAAGTGATTGGAAAGGCTTCAGACTTTGGAATTTCAATTTTCATGCACTAATTTCAAATGGATTGAATGACCTCCTTAAATACTCCTTCATGTCTTATTAGCCGTTAGTATTCTCTAAAGGAATTTCTTCCAATCAATCCGTTAGATAAAATTAATTAAGGAAATCTTGTAGCCATTTGAAGATTCAGATGAAAATCTGTTGATTCCGGTCACCCATACAATTAGAATCTATGTTTCCATAAGTAGATGCTTTCCAAAAAGAAACTTGTCTTTAAAATTGATTTCATCAATTCGTGATTGATTCCATCAATATATTTATAAAAGGTAAGTGAGATTTTTCGCCAGAAAGCCAGACATTAAAGGATAAATCTCTATTATGTTTATATTGAATACTTGTCGTAAGATCAATAAGTCTGACTCTGATTATATTTCCGTTCTGGACTTATTTTTAGTCTAAATTGCGACAGAGTGGGAAAGATTCTACCATATGACTTCAGAAGTCTAATATTCTTTAGAATAAAACAAGAAAGTTTTGTCAACTTTAAAACTTAGGATGAGTTTTCTCAACTACCACCATGTGCTCTAAGAATTTGCCAATCATCATGGTGGAGGCCGTGAGTTACCTCTTTTTGTGGCTATGTATCTTAATTGTGTGGCCCCCCTTGTCCATTGTCCTCTCGTGCTTTTATAGGGCCCCTCTTGTCCCATAAAACCAGTTAGAAAAGATCGTCCCTTTCTTTATTTCATGTTTAGTTTCTGAACGTAGTAAAAGTGAGCACCCAAATTGTGATAGGCCAAGCGGTGGTGCATGGGAGGAGGGATGCTGGTGCGTTCGCACCTCGGTCCCTGGACATGCGCAAGGAGGGGGTATGTCTCTTGTCCCACATCACCTAGGGAGGGAGTTCTAAGCTGCCTTATAAGGCAATGAGACCTCTAATTGTACACACACATTTTCTTGGGGTAGTATAGGCTATCCTGAGAAGAACAAAATCATGAAGACTTAATATCCAAAGCGAACAATATATGTACAATGGAGATCCAAGGTGTTATAAGTGGTATCAAAGCCAACTCCCAACCATGTGTGGGGCCACAGCGAGGACGTTGTGCTCCTAAAGGGGTGGAGAGTGTGACAGCCCGGTGGTGCGTGAGGTGAGGCCACAGCGAGGACGCTATGCTCTTAAGGGGGTGGAGAGTGTGACAGCCTAAGCGATAGCGCGTGGGGTGAGGCCACAGCAAGGACGCTATGCTCTTAAAGGGGTGGAGAGTGTGACAGCACAACCGGTAGCGCGTGGGGAGGAGGGATGGCAGTACGTCTGTGCCTTGGTCCCCGGACGTGCACAAGGAAAGGACATGTCTCTTGTCACACATTGTCTAGGGAGAGAGTTCTAGGCTGCCTTATAAGGCAATGAGACCTCTAATTGTACACACTGTTTTCTTGGGGTAGTATAGCCTGCTCTAAGAAAAACAAATTCGTGAGGATTTAGTGTCCAAAGCGAATAATATGTGTATAATGGAAACCCAAGGTGTTACAAGTGGTATCAAAGCCGACTTCCAACCATGTGTGGGGCCACAACGATGACATTGTGCTCCTAAGGGGTGGAGAGTACAATAGCCCAAGCAGTGATGCGCGGGGAGAAGGGATGGCAGTACGTCCGTGCCTCGGTCTCCGAACGTGCACAGGGAGGGACATGTCTCTGGTCACACATCACCTAGGGAGGGAGTTTTAGGCTGCCTTATACGGCAATGAGGCCTTTAATTATATACACATGTTTTCTTGGGATAGTATGAGCTGTCCTAAGAAGAACAAAATCGTGGGGACTTAGTGTTCAAAGCGACTAATATATGTACAGTGGAAACCCAAGTTGTTACACAAATATCATGAAATAATCTTGACTTCCTATTTTGTTCATGGTCACCGACAATCATGTGCACAAACCTCAATTCTTTTTCATGAATTGATAAGAGAATAGTCAATTTCTTGCCCTCATGCTAACCAAAATATTGGTAAAGATATTCATCCTTTTTGCCTCATTTCTTGTCTCAAATTAAAGATATATTGCTAAAAGAATCAAATATCCCCGTGTATGATACTTCTTTCTCAAGCATATGCATCCATCCAAAATCCTCTTGTAATAATAGCCGATTTTCCTATCAAATGGATTTTCCAAAATTTGCACTACTCCTACCAATCTTTGGTCACTTAGGCTGCATTTGGTCATGCGGATTTCTGAGTAGGATAGAACTAGATATGATAGGATATGCAATCCATGAATTTTATTATATCTTATCTACTATTTGGTGATTGCAGTAATAAAGTCGAATAAATTCATATCATATCATTTACATTATTTGGTATAAACGATATATTAGTATAAATGAACCGTAAAATTTATAAACAGATATGGTAAGAATCTCTTACAACACTCCTTTATTTATTTATTTTTCCTCTTTTTTTAATTAATTTCTTTTTTATTTCTTTGTTCCCCTTCCATCATTCCTAATAAAATTTTATTAAATAGTAAACATTTATAATATAGCTAAAATATTAAAATACCTAAAATATGTAATAAATATAAATATATAATTATATTTATTTATTGAAATTATATTATAAAACATAATTAAATTCGAATATGTAAATAAAAATAAGATTATATTAATATAACTAAATTTTTATTTTTTGTTATTTTGAATATCTTATATGAAAATTCAAATATTATTTATATTGAAATATAATTTTAATTTTTTTAATTTAAGAAGTTTGTTTTCCAAAAACAATAACTTTTCTAATATAAATGTTAGAAATCCTATCCACATTTATCCTACGTCATCCATTAAAAAATTTAATCTAGTTTATATCCCTCTTATATCCAACTTTATGCTGTCTTAAGCAGACATCAAACACAAGATATGATAAATATTATTCTATCATGAATTTTATCCTAAGTGTTAAACACAGCCTTTAAAAGATAATGGGTTGAACTTGATTTTTTTTCATTTTATAAGTTTAGCCCAATTAAATTAATTAAGCTTAGAACCATTCACTCGAGTCCTGTACCGCCGGTCCGATAAATATGCATTTAAATGAAATACGCTCCTAATGACCATATACAATTTAATAAGAATTATTATTGTTCTTAATTGTTCATCCTTCATATATTTTACGTATACTTTAAAATCATGAAAACTTATGATTTCATTTATGTTATAATATCTCATGCATAGCACATGGGTTTTAGTTTTAGTTACAAAAAAAAAAATTATTATCTATAGCATTTATTTAAAGGACGGGGAAACACACTGCCTTCCTCCTACCAAGCATCAAACAAGGAATCTATGGCAGAGGCATCTCCGACTACACCTGCGCTGGGTTTTGTTTGATTTTCATTGCGCTTTGCTGGTGACTTTTTCTTTTTTTGTCTTTTTAGGTGCACTTGAATATTTTTCATTCTTTTTAATATACATCTGTCTTAGAAGGAAAAGAGAAAAATAAAAATGAATCAGCAAAGATAGCACGTCCCGCTAAATCAGCTTGCAAAAGTAGGCAGAGACCCGTCCAAGGAACTTACCAAACAACAAGGCCATATGTCCTAGCTTTGGCCATAAAAGCTCGCAAAAAGCATGCTCATAGATGATGAAAGCACTTTGCAAAGGATGCAGAATCTGATCAGGAATTGGTTAGAATCTTGTTTTCTAGCACTTTTTGAGATGATCTTTTGGGATGTATCGCACAAACCGATTGGTCCGTATTGGCCTGGGGAATTTTCATAATTGAACTTTACGAAAAAGAGCCACGTCCATTTGTGCCAAATTTGAAGGAATTTGTCTGGTTTGAAAAGCCACACGTACCGTGTTGACCACGTAATCTTCAACCTCATCCCCATGTGTCAGAGAGAAAAAAAAAAAAAAAAACGTGTGGGAGGCACGGAAGACCCTGACATTGGCGCGCGCCTGAACAGAAGGAAGCAGACGAAAAGAGAGCCGCTGCCTTTCCTTCCCAACTTCCCTCTTTCCCAAAGATGCCCTTTGTCCCCCACCTCCTTGTAGGTTCTCGCCAATCTTGGGAAAAACATGAATATAATTTTATGAGGCTCGCAACACGAGAATTACTATAAATAATAATTCACCATTACCCAGTAAAATATTTAAAATGACCAAAAGAAATCTTTGCAGATTGAATGGATTGTTTTATAAATTGATAAAATATTGGTCATCCAAAAAGAAAAAAAAAATCAAAAGTTACATAAGAATTCAAAAGTTACATTACCGAAGAAAAATGTTTTTAGATGACATAACGCACTGGGAGAGATTGGGTAAACTATTTTTTTTTTTTGTTTTGTTTTTAAATTCTTGCGCTTTTAAAAACCTCTGCTCTTGCAGCATCATCATATGCAAAGCATGTTATAGGACTGTCTAAGTACTCAGAGACAGAGCAAGCCAAGAGCACGTGAGTCCAATGGTATCCCCACGGTTAAGTCTTCTCGGAGGTTTTGAATCGTGTTATATAGTTTGGATCGGATTGGATTATGCTAAGCTAGGTGAGGGACTCATCTAAGTTAGAAATCTGAAAACTTATAACAACTATTTGTATGCTTGCGCACTGCACTTTGGCCCTTAAGTAGATTACATTGCAAAGCGATATGTTTTAGCTATATTATGCAAAATTCCTCTCATTAGAATTCAATTTATTTAAGGTTACATATTGTGCTTAAAGGACAATTCGATGAGCAAATATATTTGGCTTACCAAATTTTCGAAAAACATAGTGCTGTGTGGACATGGAGATCTTAATTCTAAGTCCATTATAATGGGAGTTTGTGTTACTAGAAGATGATTGAGAAAATTGGTTAATGAGCATGAATTTAGCAATGAATCCATATAGCTAATTTTGTCTATGAAATGCTTACTATAGATAATAGTATGCCCTTGTGTTGTTTTTCAACTTATAGTTCTTGGAGAGTGTCATATCCCTAGATTCCATGTTATTCAGAACCTAGAAGGCTGTATCTAGATCCAAAGTTTAGAACCTCTGTCAAACAGTTCTTTTTCAAAATGGTAGCACCATTCATAAACCTGGATGGATACAATGTCCAAGTTGAACCAGTCCCATGGATGCATAATACCAAGGCCAAGCCAACAAGCATTGACCAGCATCATTTACTCACCCACTCCACTCTGTTTGGAAGTGGCACGCACATGCACACAAGGAAAAAGATGAAGTGAAAACCACGAGCTCTCCTCGGCCCCAGCTTCCCTCTTTCCCAAAGATGCTCTCTTGTCCCAGTGTTTTTTCATTGGTTCTAGCGCATTTTGAAGAAAGGATAAGATACTTTTATGAGCCGTACGACATGCGAATTAATAAAAATTTCACCATTACCGATGATAAATGATTTAAAATGACCAGAAGAAGTCAATATCAAATAAAGGGTAAATTGTTTTGTAAATTGATTACAAAAATGACCCCTACCAGAGAAATATTGTTTTAAAATGACTAAATGAAGCCGGCTTCAGATTGGATAGATTATTCTCTTCACTATTGCGCTTTTGAAAGCCATTATTTTGTGGCATTATCTTAGGCAAGACACCTTACAAGATTACCTTAGGGTGCGTTTGGGAAGACTTTTGGGGAAAGTCCTTAAGAAAATGCAAAGACTTTGAGTCAATGGTGTTTTTCAAAATGCAAAGTGTGTTTGGTAAATTTGTTTGTGAAAGTCCATTGTAAAGTATACTTGTGCAAAATAGTGTTTGGGTAAGTTAAATTTGTAAAATACTTTTAGTATTAAAAAAAAGGAAAGTTGGCCGGCCAAGGCTTCGCCGGTGACTGCCGGCCAAAGCTTCGCCGGTGACCGCCGGCCAGGCTTCGCGCCGGTGACCGCCGGCCAGGCTTCGCGCCGGCAAAGGGTAGGCGATCCGGCGAGAGTTTCCGCGACCCTCACCGCGCCGTCGCGCAACCCACCGCGCCGCGAAGGTCACCACGAGGTCGCGGAGGATCTCGGTCGCGGCGAGGTCCTGGGTCGCCTGAGTCGCGGCGACCTCCGGCGACCTCCGCGACCCAGATCTGGGTCGCCTGGGTCGCCGCGACCTCCGGCAACCTCCGCGACCCAGATCTGGGTCGCGGCGAGGTCGCAGGTGATCTGGGTCGCGGAGGTCGCCGGGACCTCCGGCAACCTCGCGCGACCCAGATCTGGGTCGCGGCGAGGTCGCAGGTCGCCGGAGGTCGCGGCGACAGACCTCGCGCGACCCAGATCTGGGTTGCGGAGGTCGCCGGAGGTCGCGGCAACCGACCTCGCCGTGACCTAGGCAACCGACGCGACCCAGATTTGGGTCGCGCGACTGGTCGGCGACGGTCGCCGAGGTGCGGCGACGGTTGCCGGCCTCTCTCCAACCCGTCGCCGACCCATCGCCACCTCACCGGCCCAGTCGCCACCTCGCCTGCTGACATCCGAGAATTCGACGAAGAGGAAGATGAACAGTGCACGAGGCCTTCCGAAAATGCCGAAAGCCCAAGGCAGCCTAGGACCTGCCTTGGGCTTTCAGCCTTGGGGAGGTCAGCATTTCTTCAAGGCATGTGTAAATTTTTTTCCCAAACACCCAATATTTGGGCAAATGGGCTTTGAGTGCCCAAAGATACTTGGCAAAGCTGGTGCCAAACGCACCCTTACACTACTTGGAAAGAACATGTTAATCTAGTGGTATCTTCTCGGTTCAAGTCCTCTTAGGAGGTTTTAAATCATTTTACTTGGGCTGGGGTGGTATGGGGTGGGCTAGGCAAGGGACTCATCTCATCTAACGAATTGAAACGATAATTTAAGCAAGAAGCCCAAATGCCGTGCACTCCACCACATGGGGCTCTCAAGTAGATTATATTTTAAAGTGAAGTTTTTAAACTAAACTACGCGTAATTCTTCTAATTAGAAGTAGATTTATATTATTTCATATGTTTTGCTCAAAAGACAATCCAATTTTTCAAAAAAAAAAAAAAGTGCATTGCATGGACATGGAGATCTTGATTAAAAGTCCATTATAATGCGTCTTTTCCTTATATTACAAGAAGAAAAAGAAAAATAGTTAATTAGCATAAATTTGGCAATAATTTTGTCTTTGAAAATGCTTCCTATGAATTTGGAAAAAAAAGCGCATTGTATGTCCTTCCTTGTGTTGTTTTTCAACTTGTAGTTCTTGAACGGAAAACCCGATGTGGACATCAATTATCTTGCATGGCTTCGGCGACGTTGACATGACCAATTTTTCAGTATTTTTTAGAATATTATTTTTTGAATTTTTTTACTGTTATTTTTTATTTTCCTCTTTTTTTTTTCTCCTTTTCTTTTAGGGTAGGCAACCATAACGGGCCATGAAACCCTCGCCCAATCTAGGCAAGGCCAACAAGAGCTACCTCGCCTAGATCTGGTTGCGAAGGCCAAGGGCGAGGGCTGCCTCACCCAAATCTAGTCGCAAAGGCCCTGGGTGAAGTTATTGCAAACTCACCGACTACGGGCAAGGCTACGAAGGCCCTTGCTAGATTTAGGCGGCATCACTCAATTTGGAAAAGGGTTTCATGGCTAATGAGGGTCGTCAGTGATCCTCACCGGCCCCTAAAAAGAAAAGTGGAAAAAGCAAAAGAAAAACAAAAACTTCAAAAAAATTTAATAAATCCACATAGGATGATTTGTTGGTATTGACAATCAAATTATCAATTTAACTTCAATGTGACATTTAAGTGAACAAAAAAAAAATTATAATACTCAAATGAGTATCTACGAAAGTTATGGCACTCCTACTATTGTTATCCCAAGATAGGAGCAAAGAAACATACCAAGGCCCTTTGAAACACATAATTGGGCTCTATCACCAGCTTAAACAAAAATATTGGCAACGGTAGATGTGATAAGTGCCCCTTCACTGCCGAGGCAGCCGAAGTCTCAGTTCCGAACCATTAGCAGATGCCGTACGCGGACCGACCACCCAACGCACTACCCGACAATTTTGATGTGCTAAAAGATCACTGATCGTTAATTACAGAACATGATTTACCTGATGCATAGGATGACGTGACCATGTGGATGAATAGTTTGTAAATTTTATACAGAGTTCCCTGAGCCATACTGAGAAATGTTGTGTAAATGAGGTCAGTTAAGAGTACAGCAGCGTCGGCCAATATTTTCATTTTCAGCTGGAAGAAGGTTTGTTGGATGGTTAAAGTACATCATAAGTACCAAAATTTGACACGAATAGATACTTAAGTGCCAAAAATTACAAAAAATATACTTAAGTGTCACTTTTTAAAAAAAATTGGGATACTTTAGTGACAACTCCAGAAAGCTTGCTGGAAATCTGACGTGATATCATTTTAATAATAAAATTGATCTATGTAACTTGCCAATCCTTATATAAAATGACATCGTCTTCCATATTCACTTAAGTGCTACTCGTGGTTAAAAGATGATCACTTAAGTGCCACTCATGGCTAAAAGTAAACACTTAAATGCCAAGTTTTATAGAAAATGAATACTTATGTGCCAAAAATGATATCATTTAGCGTACTCTATGTCTATATGAATGATTTTTTTTTAAAAGAATTGCCACGTCAATAAATAAATAAATAAAAACTCACCGAAAAAAGCCACGTCAGCAGTTTGGCCGGAATTTCTCGTCATTGACACTTAGGTGTCCATTTATCTTCCGATTTTGGCACTTAGAGTATTTTTTGAAACTTTTGGCACTAAAGTGTGTTTCTGTGTCAAGTTTTGGTATTATCGGTGTCTGCATCCCTTTTGTTGACATTCTCGACAATACTGTTGACATTCTCGACAATACGTTGGTCGATCGATCAAACAGATCAGAAGAAACCTACGAGAGAAGAAGAAGACGGATGTAATGTACCTTTCATGTGAGCTTAGTTTCCATCTCTTGACTTTAACAGCCTCCACAAGAGCCTTCTTCCGCTGCTCCACTTTCTCAGCGCCCAAAGCCTCCTCTGTGCATCCAGAGCGTCTCTGTAAACTGATGTTGTTTCCAGCTTTAGAAAACGGGCAGGATCTCTTTCTTCCCACCTGATTTAGACGTGTGTCCTACCGTGAGCACGAGCGTGTCAAGGCACTAATTTCTACGAGCATAGTACATGGAATAGATAGGTATATAGATCTTGGAGCTGTAGACCGATAGCGGAAGCTCTTTGGGAGTAGCTAGGATTCCATCATATCTGCAAATGTGAACTCCGTCAGCTTCCAAGCGGCGATAGAGGTTATTGGCGAATCCAATACTGTCAAAACCTGAACTCAGGAACACATCATACGTTGATCCAGCCTTTGATTTTATCATATCTCGATTTCACCTCGCTTGTTCAACTTCAAATCTTCTCCGTTTTGTGCCAGCGTATTCAGCCACACTTGATCCAGCCAATAGCTTAATATATTTAGTTGGTGTCACTTGTTCAACTTCGCCACTTTCCCTTTTACTTTGATACATCCTCTCTGGTTCATCTTCACCTTTTTTCCAAAGCATTGCCAGCGTATTCAGCCATTCTTATTCAACCTCTAAAACTTAATCAAATCTTGATCAGCCTTGCTGTTTCATCTTCAGCCTCTTCGCCATTTTCTGCCTGCGGATTCAGCCATGCTTGATTTCGCCTTCACCTCCCAATTTAAGAGAAAACAAATTCCAAAAAAATCTAATATTTTATCACAAATGAGATATTACTTGATTCAGTATATATTTTATTATACATAAAAAAATTTTATAGTCCGCGATCAATCGGATAAGAAATGAACTTTCAAAAGTGACGGCAAGACTTTGGGGTGCTCCAGGTCAAGATTCGAAGCTTTTGGTCTGTAAGCTTCCTAGATCGGAGCAGATCTGTGAGCTTGTTCTCTTCCTCGAGCGATCTCCCAGTTGTCCCGTCGGAAGAAAGACCTGGTCTTCGGCTTTTTCTTGAGCTTGTCGCTCATGGATTTCTGCACTAATCTCTTGTCGCTTCCATCTACTAGATGGCCCAACGTCAGCCGCTACGAAGTCTTTCTCAGTTTCAGAGGAGAAGATGTTCGGAGGAACTTCATTCAATGTCTCTACGAAACCCTCGCTGCTTCAGGGATCTATGCATTTATCGATCATGATGGGATTGAGATCGGAGAAGAGATCATGCCCAAGATTTTTGAAGCTATCAGGCAATCGGAGATATGCATTCCCATCTTCTCCAAAGATTTCGCTTCCAGTAAGAGCTGCCTGAAGGAGGTGGAGAAAATGGTCGAGTGTGACAGGACGATCATGCCCATTTTCTACAACGCCAGCCCTTCCGTCGTCGGCGATCAGCAGGACAGTTACCAGCAGTCCTTCTGCAACCATGCTGCCAAGGGGGAATCGCCAGCGACTATAGACAGCTGGAAGGAGGCTCTGCGGAGTGTTTCAAGAAAACGAGGATGGGAATTGGAGAAATTCCAACACGGGTAAATCAAAATCAAGATTTCCATGCTTCTTTTGACTTCACCAACACTAGTGATCTAGTATGAAATTCAAAAGTGCATTATCCGACCAGCTGTTCCTTTTCACATCTTCCTCTTTCCCTCTTTTCCCGTTTGACAGGGATCATCAACTTATAAAGGAGGTCGTTTCCACGGTCCGCCGGCTGTTGAGGAAGGATGAGCTAGATGTGACAGAACATCTGGTGGGGATGGATCTCCATGTGCATGAGATGATGAAAAAACTTGGTGTTCACTGTGAAAATGGAGAAGTGGTTGAAGGGCAAATACTGATGGGAAGACGTGTGGTTGAGTTATCGGGCCTTCCAGGAATCGGTAAGTCAACTCTTGTCAAGACTGTCTACAACAAAATCCATCATCTCTTTGAAGGTTGCAGCTTCCTTAATGATATCCACGGAAAGGTTGAGGACAAGAGACTTCCATCTCTCCAAGAAGATTTAATTAGTGACCTACAAAAGAAAAGATGTACACTAAGATCTTCTGCTGAAGGTACCGCATTTATCAAGTACAAATTTAGAAATCTTAAGATTCTCATTGTGCTTGACGATGTTAGTGATTTTGAACAAATTGATTCGTTAGCTAGGGATCCAAGTTGGTTCGGTCCAGGAAGTAGGATTATCATTGTCTCTATGAGAAGCAATCTTTTTGACAAGTATAGTCTTGCGCCAGTTGAAAACTACGAGATCCAAGAAAGTGCTCTTCTAAGTGTGCTTGGTCCTGGAAGTGGTGTTGTTAACATTTGTGACGACATCCTCGTGGAAAAATACGAGCTAAAGCAAATGAATGATGGGCATGCCTTTCAACTGTTCCGTAAGTATGCTTTTAGAGGAAAACCTCTTCCACAGGAATTCTCCTCTTTGGCATGGGACATTAGTTTGGCTACTGGAGGGCTTCCTTCTGTTATTCAGGTTGTCGGTTCATCTTTAGTTGGAAAGCCCATAAAGTTTTGGGAGGAAGCATTGGATAGATTGAAGCGAGAGCCTTTCAATAAGGAAGTCAAACGAATTCTGAAGAAAAGATATGAGGCTTTAGAGGACAATGCCCAACAGATATTTCTCGATACAGCATGCTTTTTTATGGGAAAGGACAAGACAATACCGTGTTACATGTGGGAAGCTTGTAAATATGATCCTTGTAGAGGAGTTGACGAGCTTCATAACATGTCTTTGGTAAAAACCAGAGAAAATAATGAACTGTGGATGAATAATCAACTAAAAGTTCTTGGAAGGGAGATTGTTAAGGAGGAAAATCCGAGGAAACCTTTCAAGCGTAGCAGGCTATGGAATCAGGAGGATATTGAACGAGTATTGAACAAAAGGAAGGTATATTTTGAAGACAAAGTACTCCTTTTGATTACGTAATTCTGTTTCGGTGATGATTGTGAATGCACTTCTATTTCACTTTCTCCTTTTACCATTTTCCACGATTGGCAGGTCGATGCAGTTGAAGCCCTCGGTGCTACATTCGACAACTCCCGTTCATTTCCTGAACATGGATTTTTTCCTAATTTCTCGAATCTAAGGTATCTTAGAATGAACCGTGCTATTATTAAAGGAAATAAGCAGAGTGCAAAGAACTCCAGAGAGGATCTTTTCCTTCCACGATTAAAGTGGCTTGAATGGCAATGGTGCCACAATATCTCCAGTCTACTTGCTTTAGATCTGTCAGACTTGGTCGTTCTTGATCTGTCTTGGAGTACTTCCAGAACTTGGCGGAGCTGGAGACAAATTATGAAGGTATGATGGCAAACATGTGCAATGTTTTCTACTTCATCTTTGACAATACCTTGTAGTAAACAAGGCTTTTATACTCTTGTTTTGCAGAAGGCCAAAAACTTGAAAGTTTTAATCCTAAAAGATTGTGGTTGGCTAGCTGAATCTCCAGTTTCCCATGCACCTGTAAACTTAGAGAGCCTAAACCTGGAACATTGTTCTACATTACCAGGTGTCGGCAGATCGATTAGCAAGCTAAGGAACTTAGTTTCTTTGAATATCAAGTCCTGCAGCTTCGTGCAAGAGTTGCCAGAAGATATAGGTTCCTTGAAAGCTTTGAAAGAGCTTTACATCGATGGAACTTCCATTAGAGCTATTGATTTCCCTGAAGGTTCATGTGGGAAGCTTGAAATTCTGAGTGCTTGCAACTGTAAATCCTTGTCCCTATCCAATTCAATTGGTAACTTGAAATCTCTTTCATACCTAGCATTGGACGACACTAAACTGAGTGAGCTCCCTTGTACTATTGGATTGCTCAAGAATCTACAGACGCTTTCTCTGAGAAATTGCAGGTGCTTGTGGAAACTGCCAGATTCCATCGGAAGCCTCAAGGAGCTGCAAGTTATGGATCTTTCAGATGCGGTAGTCGATGAACTACCTTCATCTGTCAAGGATTTGAGAAACTTGAAAGAACTAAAGATGCCTCGCACTTTTATAAGAGAATTTCCTGAAGGCATTAAGAATCTAGAGAGGTTGGAAGAGATAGATTTCTCAGGCTGCAAAAGTTTGACAGGGGAATGCAACATTACGGGATTAGCCTCTCTGAGGGTCTTACTTCTAGTACATAGTAATATTTCTCAGCTGACTGTGACTGTTTGTGGATACTCTAATCTCCAGGACCTCAAATTAGAGAAAGGTGTTTCCCTCTCGAAAATTGAAACTACTAAAGGAGCACGACATCGGTCCAACGGATATGAGACTGAAACCCAGTTCCAGGCTCACGAACAGCACATCAGCCTGCTGACGATGAGTCAAACATCGAAGCAAGGTAGTGGTCAGACAGAAGCAAGAAAGTTATTGGTGGATGAGGTTTGGCTGCAAAGTAAGTTAGCGCTCCTATCCCTTTTAACTCAACTGATCTTCCTGCAATAAGGGCTATTCGGGGAATAACAGAATTCAAATTTTCGCTTCTATTCTGAATTTCTAATTTACATTTTTCTTTCTTTGTTTTGGCCATCACACCCACATGTTTTATCGTCTCGTGTTTACGTCAATTTACTGCAATTTTGCGCGAACGCGTTAGTTTCTGTTTGACTCGGTGAAAGATTTTTGTAACAAGTGGGCCAATTTAAACATTAGAAAAAAAGAGAGTAGAGTTAGGCCCATGAGACCTGAGCCCATCTGTCAGTTAAAACAGTTCTAAATTTTATGTACAGAATGCAATTGAGTCCTCTCGATTCATTCTAAGTCTAAAACCTTCTTCAAAAAAATACAATCAACTCATTTTGATGAACAATACCTAAAATGGCCTCCGTGTCACTCAAAAAGTGTTTACTTGATATTTTTAAATTGCACAATTCAACAAAATTTGAGTATTTAATTGCATTTTTCAAATAAAGGTTGAGTAGTTAATTGAACCAATCAAAGGGTTCTAGGTAAAGATTTAGGAATCAATGGAAAATTTAAGGAGTCAATTGCATTCTTACTATTACCTCATCTCACCTGTATGTGTGTGTGTGTGTGTATAGAGAGAGAGATTCAGCAAAATGAAGATAAAAGGGGCCCCCGGGGGTTGGGGGGGGGGGGTGGTGACCGCGAGAGAAGAACGACCTTTTGCTTCAGCAAGCCACGGACACCTCGACGTGCCGAATTAACGTTGTTTTGAACTACTCTTTTAAAAATTCCAAGCATTGAATCCTTTGATCAGAGAGAATTCATTAGTAAAGTTGTACAGATTGTGTTGAATTATGAGTTGCTGCATTGGTTTTAGAATTTGTTGAGTTGTGAAATCATGTTCTAAAGAAACGTTAGGGTGTCCTGAAACCATGAAGTTATACAGAAATTAATTTGCAGTTATGGTTAAGTCGTGATGAAATTTTGAAATCTATTGTTCATTTTTGGAACAAGATTCGTTTTACCGCGTTTAGCACGATTTTTGCCCGTCGCCGGCCATCTTTTGGCCATCTTTTGTTGAGTTAGATTTTAAATGACTCAGGACCCACTTGAAATATGCGTTGATAAATTTTAAACGAATCATCTTCAATTCGGCAAACAAGCTGCCGTAGTATGGCGGACAACAGTGATTGTTCTGCTTTGGGAGAAATTTATTTGGTCATTTGTTTTGTTATGGAATAAGCTTAGTTTAGTCAAGTCTCAGTCAAGGTAGTTATCTTAATTTCGATATGCATTTCTCACTTAATTGAAATAGATTTCGGATTTTCCCACTCAAAGTAACTTTCATTGTTTGGTTTCATATTTTCAGGTGAGTTATGCTTAAATCATTTATGATTTATGAACTTATGTCTTGCAGATGATAGGAATTAGATATGTAATAAATCATTAAAAAGGCATAGCACGGCATGATATTTATTAAGAAAAAAGGGTTTATAGCATATTTGTTACATAAAGTTGGAACAGAATTGACTTATTAATGCATTTCTTAGAAAACTTTGTTAGTTGATTATTGGGGAAAAGGTTTGAGAAATGCTGTATAATATGCATTCCGCTTTATGAATTGAATTTTGGTTTGTGAACTCGATTTACTGAATTTCATGGATTGGTTCTATACATACCGACCTGCACCAAGGATGGAGAAGGCCTTAACACCTGACGTTAAGCAAAACATTAGTTTGATATTGCATAATAGATTAATCAATTGGCTAGACTATTAATGTTTGTTTTCACATTTTTGACTGAATGAATATTTAAAAGATATATGAAACTTTGTTGAAGTGATAAAATTGCTTTTTTTATCTAGTGCGTACATTGATTTGGATAAATGTGTTTCTAGTACTGTTTATAAATATGTATAGTGGATGCTTATTGAGAGGTGATTTGCTCATACCATTTATGTCAATTTTTTTTTTTACAGATTCTACAGTTACTGGAGAATAGGAGGGAGCGGTATCAACTGGGGATTTTTGGGAGTTGGATTATAGTTTAAGTAAAGATATTTGTATTGTTGGGTTTAGTTTGTTAGTCACTGGAGATGCATCTAGTCTTTTACGTGGACTTTAAAACTCTAATATTACACTTAGCTTGCTATTTTATCGGATATATAAATAAATATATATATTTTGGTCATAGATTGATGATAGTTATGTGTATGAGAGTGCGTGATTCGGGTAAAGAGGGCGGCTTTATCATTTCCCCTATACTTGGGGGGGACAGTTTTCTCAATCCTCCACCGTCTTTTCATTGCTTAAGCGCCATTGGATTCTATTTTCCAATTTGCCGAAGTCGGCTATTAGAAATTTGACCATTAAAAGTTTGCTCGCCGGGTAGGAATTGTCCAGGTTAAAAGTGGGAGTAGTAGAAGGACGATGTGACTTAACCCACAATATTTTCATTTTTTTTTTAAAAGTCTTTTATATTTCCATTTTGGGGCAGAGTTGACGGTAAGTCCTCTTTGTTTTTCATTTTTGTTTTTTGTTTTATTTTTGGTATTAGAGTTAATAAGTGAATTTAAGACTAGTTTTGTCGTAAAATAATTATTGAACAACACTAGAGAATAGTCCTCGTATTGTTCTTTCTTTAAGTCAATTTTGATACTATAAATAAAAGTTTTGAATTCGACCATTCAACAAAAAACCTTCAAAGATGTTATACGTCGATGAATGTTTAAATATGAAAACTATATATGTAATTATCTAATTATAGATGGATATGCGTTAGGTCATTGAAAAGTATTCCCCGAATGTGCTGGCCCTGCTGGGCAAGGGACTTATCTCATCCAGCGATACTTATTCCAAGTACTTAGGGTGTGTTTGTTTTTGTTCCAATTTCTTTGTTTTTCTATTCTTTTGTTCCCTAAAACAAAAAAAGAATAAAAATTTGTTTGGTAACATTAATTAATTTTTCCATTTTCTAGAATAAAAAAGTAACTAGGGAATAGATTTGAAACAGTAAAAAGAAGTAAAAAGAAGCACACAAAAGTACCTTTTTATTCTTAGGAACAATTTCTATAAATAAGTTTAACTTTCTTTTCTTTTTATTTCTCGCTGCCCCTTGCTCCTTGTCGTCTGCTGCTCCCTCACTGACGGTGGTTGCCAGTCGCCACCACCACCACCACCACCACTAGCCGTCGATCTCCACTATAGCTGGCTGATAGGCGCGGCGAGGAAAAAAGAAAAATCAACAAAATTTTTAAAAAATTAAAAGAAATAAAAAAATTTGTGGGTCGTATCAAACGCAATCCTATTCTTTGTTAATTCCTAAAATATAAATTTTGTGTAGTTATTAAACGTGTTCTTTTACCTAGAAATTGTTTTAGGGAATAGAAATAGAAAAAAGACTTTCTACAAAGAAGTTATTATTTGGAACAGAAATGTTACTAAACATACTTTTACATGTTCACACACTCCTTATATGGCTTTTAAGTACATTATTTTTTAAAGTGAAATATATGAGCTAAATTATGCAAAATTCTTCTCAATAGCAGTCGATTTATGTTATTCAATACATTGTCCTTAAAAGACAATTAATGTTCTAATTTTTTGGTTAGCTTTTTTTTTATAAAAAATAAAAAATAAAAAATAAAAACACGTGTTGCATGGACGTGGAGATCTTAAGTTTAAGTTCATTATAGTGTGACTTTTCCATATTTTACCGGAAGGGAGATTAAGAAAATTAGTTAATTAGCATGAATTTGGCCATGAATATATATAGCTAAATTTTTCTATGAAATGCTTCCTAGAAATAATATTACGTCCTCGTATTGTTTCTCAACTTATAGTTCTTGAGAGAGTGCCATAAGTCCTAGCTTTCATTTGATTCAGAACTTAGAGGGCACTATCTAGGTTCAAAGTTTAGAACCGGTGTCAAACAAATTTTAGAGCAGAGTCAATAGCCATTCTTTTGAACTGATAGCACAAGTAATCTTTATACTCTCAATACGAATCCCTCCCTTGCTTTCATTTGATTCAGAGTAATCACTTGGACCATCCATGAAAACGAATTTTGCTGAGGGACACAATCTCAATTTGGCAGTTATACGGGTTTCATAGCTAGGAATCTTTGCACTACTCATTTAAGTTGAAAATTCCCAAAATAAATAGCAATTTTCATAAACCAAAGAACGCCATGTCATCAATCCAAAGGGGGCTTATCAAGACCGTTAGATTGTAAGGGGAATTAATCTTTGCCATTGGATTTGTTTGAGGGGGGTTGACGATTTCAACCATTAGATGAAATAAATCTCCACTGTTGGACTAATGTGACAAGGATCAACATCTTCTACCATTAGATCAGGCGCATTTCTACCGTTGAATCATTGTGTAGATGTTCAATGGTTGTAAATTAGAGGGACTTTTGTATAAATAGGGGAACCCTTCTGCCATCCACTTCATTTGAGAAATACAAGTATTCTCTATAGCTCCTCTCTCTACCTTCTATCTCTAGAAATTCTCTTCCTTGAGTGTGAGAGTGTGAGTAAGTGCAAAGTTAACTTAGACCTGACCGAGTGATTCAAAGGTCTAATTGCTGCATGGTTTGTGATCGAAAGAATCGTCCCATGACAAGTGGTATTAAAGCTACGTTCTTTTGAGCAATGGCTTCCAACCCCAAAGTTGTCAACACCATGGAGACCCGCGGTAGGTCCAAGAACAGGGGGTGTTTCAACGCATGTCACGTCCGCTCTCGAGGAGAGACTCGCTACCCTAAAGAACAACTTGATTCACTTTATTCATGTAATGGATGGACTCGACGAGGTGAAGGAGCGAATTGATGAAACGGAGGAAATGCTCCGGGTCAAGACGAGGGACATCTTGTATCAAGCCGTAGCCCCTTTGGTAGAGAAAGACGAGCTCCTCGAAGCCACGGTCAAAGCTTTACAGTTGGAAGCGCAAGAGCTCAAGAAGGAGGAATCCCATGAAGCCAAAATCGAAGCCTTGAAGCTTGAAGTCCAAGAGCTCAAGACCGAGCTAGTCTTATGCAACACTAGTATGGCGAACGGATCTATTCACATGGCACACAAGGCGGATGTGCTGAGGCCCAAGGAGCTCATGGGAAACTAGTCTGTGAAAGAAGTGGACAACTTCATTTGGAACATGGAGCAATACTTGGGCAGTATCAGCATGTAAAATGAAAATGCCAAGTAAGAATTGCTTCCATGTTCCTCACCGATAATGTAGTGCCTTGGTGGCATTGAAGATGTGATGAGATCAAGCAAGGTGCCGATCCCATTGAAACTTGCGATGATTCCGTCAAAAAATCTTGGGACCAATTCTTTCTTGGATTTGCCAACATGAGGTTCGTAGAGAACTTCGCCGGCTCAAATGAAAGGGCACGATTTGAGAGTACGTTAAGAAATTCATTGAGCCACGGCTAGAGATCCCTGACCTTGGGGATGATGAAGCTCTCTTTACATTCATGGATGGCCTAAAGCCATGGGCTCGAACTGAGCTTGAGCGCCGAGGTGTTCAAAGTATCTCAAAGGCTTTTACAGTAGCCGAATCTCTTGTGGAATTCACCAAACCCCACTCCTCCAAATCCAAGGACAAAGGGAAAAGTTGGGGAGAGCCGGGAGGAATCGGAAGAGAAGGCCCATTGAAGACTAGTGGGAAGTGGACTCGACCTCAAGGGTGGTCATCCAAGGAGAAAGAGAAGAAGTCAATCAAGTGCTTCTTTTGTGATGGTCCTCGTTGGGCTAGGGATTGCCTTAAAGAGGAAAACTTTCCCCACTCATGGCAGACGGTGTTGAAGAAAATGAGGAAGTTCATCTAGAATCATTGAAGATCCTCAATGCAATCAAGGGCCCATATTTAACCAAGAAGAAAAGCCTTATGTTTGCAAATGTGCATGTTGCTGGAACCAAGATGAATGCTTTGGTGGACACCGGTGCCTCCCACCTTTTTCATCTCCGAAGTTGCGGCTAAGAAGCTTGGCCTAAAGGTGGAGAAAGCGGGAGGATGGCTAAAAATCATCAACTCCAAGGAGATTCTTACGATGGGACTTGCTCGGGGCGTGGATCTCCACATTAGGACATGCCAAGGTAAGGAAACACTCGAGGTAGTTTCCCTCGATGACTACGAGTTTGTCATAGGGATAAATTTCCTTGATCGAGTCAATGTTTTGATTGTTCCGAATGCAACTTACATGTGCATTATGGACGGTACTTTGCAATACTTAGTACCCATGCCCTAACAATCCGGGGAAGCTATCAAATACCTCTCAGCAATTCAACTTGCGAAGGGGGTGAGGACGAATGAGGAAACCTATATTGCCGCCCTCAAATTCGAGGAAGAAGGAGACAAGGGTGGACTTCCTCCCAAAGTAGCACCCTTACTTGAGTCCTTTAAAGACATGATGCCCCGGAAGTTACCAAGACGTTGCCACCACGAAGAGAGGTGGATCAAAAGATTGAGTTAGTGCCTGACGCTCACCCCCTAGCTATGGCTCCATACTGAATGGCACCACCCAAGTTGGAAGAGCTTCAACAACAACTCAGGGAATTTTTTGAAGCCAGGTTCATTTAGCCCTCTAAAACTCTATTTGGTGCTCCCGTGCTCTTCCAAAAGAAGTAAGATGGATCTCTTCAACTATATATCAACTACCACGTGCTCAATAAACTAACGGTAAAGAACAAGTATCCCATTCCACTCATAACCGACTTGTTTGATCAACTTGGAGGCGCCAAGTAGTTTTCCAAACTCGATTTAAGGTCAGGATATTATCAAGTCCAAATAGCCAAAGGGAACGAGCCAAAAACCACTTATGCCACTCGGTATGGGCCTTATGAGTTTCTTGTTGTGCCCTTTGGCCTCATCGACACAGCGGCTATGTTTTGCACTATCATGAGTAAGAGACTACAACCTTTGCTGGATCAATTCGTCATTGTTTGCCTTGATGATATCATAGTCTATAGTTGAACATTGGAGGAACACTCCGAGCATTTACGCCAGGTCTTTGAAGTACTTAAGGAGAACAAGTTATTCGTGAAAAGGGAGAAATGCTCGTTTTCCCAACCGGAGGTGACTTTCTTGGGTCACATCATTGGCAATGGACCATTCCAATGGATCGAAAGAAAGTGAAATCCATTCTCGAGTGGCAGCCACCAACCAATGTTCCCAAACTCCGATCAATTGTTGGATTGGCCAACTATTATCGACGGTTCATCCATGTATACTCTCGCATTACGATGCCTTTGAACGACTTGTTGAAGAAAGATCAATTGTAAGATTGGAGTGAACAACGCCACGAAGCCCTTGAGGCCTTGAAGAAGGCTATAACCAAGAAACCCATCTTGGTGTTGCCTGACCATTCCAAGGTGTTTAAAGTCCATGTGGGCGCATCGGACTTTGCCATTGGAGGAGTTCTCATGCAAAACGCTCATTTGATCGCCTATGAGAGCTGAAAGCTCAATCAAGATGGAGAGGTACTACACCGTCCAAGAGAAGGAGATGATGGATGTGGTGCATTGCTTGAGGACCTAGCGATACTACCTACTTGGATCAACGTTCATAATTTGGACTAACAACATTGCCACAAGGTACTTTCAATATCAAAGGAAGCTATCTTCGAAGTAAGCTCGATGGGAAGACTTCCTTACCAAATTCGACTTCACCTTCGAGTATAACACCAGCAAGACTAACTCGGTGGCGGATGCTCTAAGCCGATGGTTTAAACTCAAGGCTATGAGTCTCCCTCAAAACACCCATATGGTTCACATTCAGCAAGGTATGTTCCACGATCCCTCCGCTATGAATATCTTAAAACATATCGAGGAAGGAAAAATGCGGAGATTCTGGCACAAAGATGGTCTTTTGTACACCATGGGCCATCTTTTTATATTCCACGCTATGACAGCCCTCGGAAAGAAGTCACGAAGGAATGCCACAATGTCAAGTGGGCGGGTCATCTAGGCATGTATCCAACGCTTGCCCATGTGGAAAACTATTATTGGCCTCACTTGCTTCATGATGTGGAGGCGTGTGTGAGAACTTGTCTTGCGTGCCAACAAGACAAGTTTGAGCATAAGGCATCGGTGAGCCTCTTGAACCTCTCCCTATTCCAAAGCACTCATGGGAGAGCATCTCCTTGGATTTCATCATCAGAATGCCCAACTCCAACAGATTCAGCACCATTGTGGTAATTGTGGATCGCTTCTTGAAGTATGCCATGTTCATCCTGGCCACTAAAGAATGCCCCGTGGAAGAAGCCACCCGGTTGTTCCTAAGAACATCGTGAAGTATTAGGGTTCAAGGAGAAATATTATTAGTGATCGAGATGGCTGATTCATTGGCAAGTTTTGGACGGAGTTGTTCAAGCTACTCGGTTCGGATTTGAATTTCTCCACTAGCATGCATCTACAAACCAATGAACACAGAGGACCAACGCTCTTGTCAAGCTTTACTTTGCGGCATTTCATGAGCGCAAGCCAAAAGGTTTGGTGCAATTCTCACTCAACTTGCACAAGAATGAGTTGACCAATAGAGTCCGTTCAAGATTATAATGAGTTATCAACCGCTCACCCTAAACGCCCTAGCCATAGAATTCAAAGGTCGTAGTCCTACTTTCAAGTTTGCCAAGGAGTGGTACGAAGACACTGATCTTGCTCAATCATGTCTTCATAAGGCGACCAAGCGAATGAAGAAATTTGTAGATGAGAAGAGCGGTCGAATGCCAAGTTGGAGACTGTAATGTTTGACTTAGTGGGCCCCAAAAAAAAAGAGAGAAAAGCATTGAAAAGTCAAAAGAAAAGGGACCTGTGGACTCCTAGAATGCTATAACTTACGAAAGGTACACTTAAATATCAAAATCGAAGTAAAATGGATTACTTAAGTGCCAATCCGGCCAAAATCTGGCCAAATTGCATACATTGCATTTTTCCGGTGAAGCGAGTGCAAAACGATGCCGTTTTACACGCTGACGTGGCCAAATAATGCAAAAACGGCATCGTTTTGGGATGACGCGGTAAAAAAATAATATATAAATTAATTAAATTTAATTTAAAATTAAATTTAGTTAAAATATGAGAAAATGATAAATTTAAAATTAAATTTAGTTAAAATAGGAAAAATAATAATTTTAAAATGACATTTATTTAAAATATTAAAAAATAATAATTTTAAAATTAAATTTAGTTAAAATAATAAATAATAATAATTTTAACATAAAAATTACAAAAAAATTTAAAAATTACAAAAAATTACAAAATTAACAATTTAAAAAAAAAAGGGGGAGGGTTAGCCGGGGTTGTCAAGCCCTGGCTAAGGGTCGGCTACCTCGGCCGGCCGGCGGCGAAATGCGAGACCTTTTTTTTTTTTTAATAATTTCTTTAATTTTTTTAATTTTTTTAATTTTAAAATTTTAAAATTTTTAATTTTCTTTAATTTTAAAATTATTATTTTTAAATATTTTAACTAAATTAAATATTATTATTATTTTTTTCATAATTTAATTAAATTAAATTTTTAAATTATTATTTTTTTTTCATATTTTAACTAAATTTAATTAATTTTTATATTAATTTTTTATCACACCAGCCCAAAACGATGCCATTTTTGCATTATTTGGCCACGTCAACATGCACAACGGCGTCGTTTTACACTCACTTTGCCGGAAAAATACCACGTTAGCATTTTGTCCGGACTTTGGCCGAAGTGGCACTTAAGTTCCGTTTTTCGTCGAATGTGGCACTTAAGTGTACATTTTATAAGTTATAGTGCTTAAGTGTCCCTTTGTGCCAAGTTATGGCACTTAAAAGGTTCTTTTACCCAAGGAAAAGCATTGTAGGGAGAGAGAAGACCGACAGCCCACTTGGAGAAAAGAAGGAAAAAGAGAGGAGAAAGTAAAGAAGAGAAAGGAGAAAGAAGAAAAGGGAAAAAAAATTTCATGTGCTCATAATCCGTACGACTCACCAAATCGACTTAACTCCATTTTACAATGCCGATAAGTGATCAAAGCCCTTAATCATCTATTCAAAGGAATCGCCAAAATTAGGGCTAGAAATTCAATTTTGGGTCAATTATGACTTGCTGCGGTTGATTGGGGACCTTTCAAGTAGCGATAGTTTAAGGTGTTGTGAAGCTGTATGATTTTATGGATCTTGATTTGAGTTTATGGATTGCCTAGAACAAAATTTCGAAGCTTGTCATATGTTGGTCTAGTTCCAAACAGTAACCTCCAAGCTTGAATTTCAATACTTTTCAGTGAGGTTTTGGGATAGCTAAGTTGGGGTTGTTATAGTATATCAAAATGGCTTTCCATGAACTATATGCTTGCTTGAAACAGACTTATGTGGAGAAAGTTATGACCTGAACAAATTTAGCGCTTGAGCTGCACATAGAGGACAACAATATATTTCCACTATGAGCGAGCATTTTGTTGGCACATAGGTGTCATTTCATCGATGAATAGACATAGTGTAGTCAAGTCACTCATTAGAATATCATTTTACTCGGTTTTTTAATACCGTTTTTTGATTATTTTTAAGGAATTCGAGTGTGTGGGCTAGAGTAACCATAGTAGGTTGGTTTTTGGCTTTCCCAGATGAGTGATATGATTTATTCTTTGTGTTTTAAACTCATGTTTTGAAAAACATAATGGAGTAAGTATGCTATGACTTAATAAATGGTATCTTTTGTTGCATAAAACAAGATTGAACCTATAATATTGTTTTGTTGTTTGAAATGGGAAGTGACCTCTTAACTTCAACTTGATGATTGCCTATCAATGGTTTGTGAAACCTTTTATGAAAGAATCTTGAAAAGTTCATGATTTATGGATGTGGTTTTGAAGAGCGCTTTGATATCTATTTATTGATTGCCCGAGTTGTGAACCGGTATATGAAATGGATTCTGAATTAGTTTGAGCAAGCATTGTGATATATGAAATAATTTATGGATTTGGTTGCAAATTACTGGAGATTAAGTTTGATGGTTTATGCTCAGTGTCTTTATGACCCATTGACTAGGTTGCACGGACACTCTCTGGGACCCTTTGTATCATGTCTGATACTCCGACACATGTCCGACACGTGGTCAACGCGTGTCGGAAAATCCGACATGCAGTCAACTGCCTTTGACACGCTCTGACATGCGAGTTGGAAATTATGACATGTGACTTCGACACGCACGGGATTACTTTTACAAATTTCCAACATTTTTGGGGTCTAAATATAAATATATGAATAAAAAATAAAATAATGAAAGCTAAAACAAATTTCTAATACTCGTTTGAAGATGTTGGAGTGCTTAAAGTTGCAAATTTTTCACTTGATGAGCTGAAGATGAGTTTTTTTTTTTTTTTTTTTTTAGAATAAGTGGATAATGTGAATGAATGACTTTTTGTTATATTTGATTATGGAATATTGATTTTTTTTTCTTATTGTTAAATTTTAAATTTAATAATGTAAGGTGGATTACTTGTTTTTTCCTCCAAGTTTTATGGATTAGTATAATGAAATGTAATTGAATTTGTTAAATTAAAACAATGAATGATATTAACAAATGTAGGATTAATGTTTTTAGTATATATTAATTCTAGGCTCTTTTCATTATTATTTAGTTATTTATGCATTTATATATTAAAATATTTATTTAATATATAATGTGTCAGAACGTGTTGAAATTCTCTACTTTTGAGAATTGACGTGTCGGCGTGTCTTGTCGTGTTGTGTCGCATGTTGGGTGTCTGTGTCGGTGCAACCTAACCCACTAAAAGGTGTATGAGTATGTACATATTAGTCTAGGATATCCTTGTGGGCCAACTACCAAGTAATAATCGGTGGAGACCTAACTAAGGAGAATCTTGGTTGTCTTGTCACGGGCGTTACGCATGACAATGGTTAGATACTTAAGCATGAGATGAGTCAATGGAATGAACCATTGACATGTGTTTTTATGAGACTAACCAATAGACTGGACCATTACTATGTGTTATTATCTTGAGTATTTAGTTATGGACTTATTATGCTAAAGAAATGAATATCCCATTTTTAGTCTTGAAGATTTCTTAAATTTTGGATTTGGCAAAAATGAGTTATGTTGTATTTTAAATGTGCATACTAATTATTGGATTCACTTAGAAGAAATGTGTTACTCAATGAGCCACAAATAAGATGTGAGCATTGCGCTATGTGGAGGATTTTTTTGATAATAGGGGCTTTTAGTATGAATGGTGTAGAGTTGATGAGTTCGTAAGTTAGTTTTTATTGGAGGTATATATATATATCTTTTTGATAGATTATAGAAAAACCTTGATATTGTAACCAATGCCCGTGTTGTCAAATGTGTGTGTGTATTGATATCAGGTTGGATTTTGGTTATGTTAAGGCTGTGTCTTTTGGAGAAAGGACAACTGTGTCACGCCCTTGTTTTTATTGAGTTGGGGTGTTGTTGCGACCTCTTTTTTTCGGCGCCCGCAATCGAGTACGGGCACCTAAGGAGGCTAATGGCTCGGCTGAAATTAGTTATGCCCAGACTCTCCCAAATCCACCAATTCACGACTTTAATAGTCTGAGTTTTTAACCTGTAAATCAATTTTTAAAATGGAGTCGCCACTAATCGATTTGGGGTGGGTTGATTAGAAACCCAAGTGAAGTATCGGGAGAAATACTCACTCCTGCGCAACCAGAGAAATTAGGATCGGGGACTTGATTACACTAGCTAATCACTAATGCCCTTTCGGTACCTAATCTTGTTTAAAACCTAAGGCTTTTTGGATTTTTGAGGGATTTTCCATGCAATTTTGGGAGGAAAAACATTTTGGAGTATTTTTCTAATTGTTTGGATATAAAAGGGATTTTTTTTACCTTTTTTGGTATTTTTGGAAAAATACAAGTCTTTTTGACTTTTTCTGAATTTTTTTTTTTTTGGCTTTTTCATGGATTTTTGGTTTTTTTTTTTGGATTTTTTGGCATTTTTTGGAAAATAAATTATTTATTATTATTATTATTTTTAATTATTTTATATTATAATAATATAAAAACGAACCGGGTCGGATCCCTAGGTTGGGTCCGACCCGCTTAAATCTACCCGAGACACGTACGAGCCCGACTCAATTTCTTTTTTTCCATTTTTTATAAAAAAGGCCCAAACCACTCTTGGCCCGTTTTATAAAAACTCAAGTTCAAAAACTACCCAGCCCACGCGCACAACTTGGCCCGGGGAAACCCTACCCGAAAACAGGGGAACCGGGTCGCGACAAACTCGCGAAATCGACCCGGTTCCCGGCCTCCTCTACCCTTTGCTCTCTCGCGGCGCTGATGAGAGGGACTGTGGCGTCACCGGGTGGACGGCGGCGACGGCGGAGATGACGGACTTGACGGTGACGACGACGGAGACGATGGTGACGACGGTGGATACGACGACGACAATCTGCTTATGAGGACAGCGAGGGCGAGCGACAACGGGTCTGTGATGGGGATTTCAGTGGTGGCATGGTTCGAAAGGGGGGCAGACGCGACGGCGACGATGCGATCGGAGACGGCGGATACCTGGTGGTGGAGAACGGTGATGGTGACGACGATAGGGCAGCGACGGCAGTCCCTCAGCTGTAAAATCCGGTGTGGTGTTGGCGGGTCAATCACGACACGGCATCGGGGCGGGGAACAGTAGCAACAGAGCAGCGGTCGCAAGTGGCGGAGAGCTTTCGGCTTCCCAGATCTGGCCCTCCCTCCTCCGGCTGACCTCGTTCAACCCTTATTTCACAGATCCAGGTGCTCAGATCTACCTTCCTCAGGCTTGCTCATCGCCAGCCTCCCCCGAAGTCTCTCGGAGGGAGGTCGTTCGAGCTTCGCGACCCGATCTCTCGCGTTCTCGCTCGTTGATTCTCCCTGAAGTCTCTCAAGGGAAGATCTCCAAGTTCGTCGTGTTCTTCGACGGAGGTGGTGCCTCGCTATTTATAGGCGATGGGGCAACCAGTCGACGGGGCTTCAACCGCCGGTCTTCGTAGGCCGAAGGGACGCCCGCGACCGAACCGACGTCCCATCCTTGCTCCTCCAACAAAGCGTGCTTGACATTGAAGGCAGCCATTAATGGCGCCTGAGATCTGTCATCTCCGGCCAACGTCGGCCTACCCTCCCCGGCCATAGGTTGTCTTCGAGGGCGTGAGTTGTAGAGACGTGGGGGGAAGAAGGGGGAAGAAGGAAGAAGAAGAAGAGAGAGGGGGCCGGGCTAGAGGAGAAGGAGGCTGGGCTTGGGCCCGCGAAAGGGAGAGAAAAAGGAGGGGGCTGGGCCTGGCTGCCAATTTTTTGTTTTCTTTTGTTTTTATTGATTTTATTGTTGTTTTTGTTATTTATTATTTATTATCTAAAAGAAGGAAAAATAAAAGAAATTAAGGCCTAATTAATAACTTAATAAAAATTTAGGTGTCAACAGCTGCCCCTCTTTGAAGATGAGTTCGCAGAGGTTGCATTCAAAGACAAACCTGATACCTAGATTTTGTCTATACATATGCAATAGATTATATCTTATTTGGGACCTAATGTCTTATGCAGAAAATGAGTAATATAACATTACACATAGTAAGACAGATAAGAAGATACTTGTAGTTACTTACCGGGAGTGAGTGAGATAGGGTGTGAACCCCGAGTTTTGGCAAGTATCAAGGCGTCATCTTACCTGTTGCATGAGGAGATTGCTTCTCCAGGACCCGAACCATTCTCCGGTCGCCTATTGGAGCAATAAGTGATTTGTCTAGGACCCGAACCTTTCTTCGATCGCCTTGACAGGGAATTGCCTTCCTAGGACTCGAACTTTTCTTCGGTCGCCTGTTAGAGCAATAAGTTGGTTTGTTTAGGACCCGAACCTTTCTTCGGTCGCTTTGACGGGGAATTGCTTTTCCAGGACCCAAACCTTTCTTCGGTCGCCTGTTAGAGCAATAAGTTGTTTATCTAGGACCCGAACCTTTCTTCGGTCGCCTGTTAGAGCAATAAGTTGGTTTTGTCTAGGACCCGAACCTTTCTTCGTTCACCTTGACAGAGAATTGCTTTTCCAAGACCCGGACCTTTCTTCGGTCGCCTGTTAGAGCAATAAGTTGTTTGTCTAGGACCCGAACCTTTCTTCGGTAGCCTTGACGGGAGATGCGCTGACCTTTCTCAGGGCATCTGTTTGTTGGGAGATAGTACCTGGATGATCACAGATACAAACTCTTGAGGGATACCTGGATGATCACAAGTATTGAAGGGGTACCTAGATGATCACAGGTACAAACTCTTAGGAGATACTTAGATGATCACAAGTATCGAAAGGGTACCTGGACGATCACAGGTACAAACTCTTTGGAGATACCTGGATGATCACAAGTATCAAAGGGGTACTTGGATGATCATAAGTACTAATTCGTGAAGGTCTCTCATCTCCTGGTAATTGGGAATATTGAGGATGTGCCTCGCATATTCATGAAGGTCTCTCACCTCTTGGTAAAGGGGAATATCGAGGACATACCTGGAATATTCATGAAGGTCTCTCACCTTTTGGTAATTAGGAATATCGAGGGCGTACCTGAGATATTCGTGAAGGTCTCTCACCTCCTGGTAATTAGGAATATCGAGGGCGTACCTAAGATATTCGTGAAGGTCTTTCACCTCTTGGTAATTGGGAATATTGAGGACGTGCCTCGCATATTCATGAAGGTCTCTCACCTCCTGGTAAAGGGGAATATTGAGGACATACCTGGGATATTCGTGAAAGTCTCTCACATTCTGGTAATTGGGAATATCGAGGGCGTACCTGAAATATTCGTGAAGGTCTCTCACCTCCTGGTAATTGGGAATATCGAGGGCGTACTTGAGATATTCGTGAAGGTCGTGAAGGTCTCTCACCTCCTGGTAATTGGGAATAACGAGGGCATGCCCCGCATATTCATGAAGGTCTTTCACCTCTTGATAATTGGGAATATCGAGAGCATGCCCCGCATATTCGTGAAGGTCTCTCACCTCCTAGTATTATAAACTTGAATGTGGTATGCGGCTTACTTGGATTGCCGCAAACACTTAAAAGGGTGGAACACTTGGACAACGGTGAGTACTTGACGATATGGGGATACCTAGACAACAGTAAGTACACCAAGAGATACTTGGTTAGTCACAAGTATTAATACTCTGGGGACAACTTGAATAGGTCGAGTGTTAGGAAAAAGGAGTATCCGAACGGTGGCCGGTACTCAAAGACAATGGGATGCTAAGACAGTTGCAAGCATCCAAACTTAAGGGATGACTCGAATAGGTCGAGTGTCAACAGAGGGAGCACCCGACAAGTGGTGGATACTAAAAAACAAGGGGGTACTTGGATAACAGCAGGTATTTAACGATAAAGGGATACTTGGTCAGTCACAAGTATCAATACTTTTGGGACAACTCGAACAGGTCAAGTGTCAGGAAAAGGGAGTATCCGAACGGTGGTCAGTACTCAAAGACAAGAGGATACTTGGACAGTCGCAAATATCAATACTCTGTGGACAACTCGAACAGGTCGAGTGTCTGGAAAATGGAGTATCCGAATGGTGGCCGGTACTCAAAGACAAGAGAATACTTGGTCAGTCACGAGCATCCAAACTTTAAAGACAACTCAAACAAGTCAAGTGTCAAGAAGAGAGTACCTGGACAGTGGTAAGTACCTTAAGATAAATGGGGATAGGGATATGCTTACCTGGCAATATCTCTGATCTTTGAGAGTATGTCTGCTATTTGCACAATAAGCACACATGATTGTATATGCTGTAAATTCATGAGTTTAAATGTGATTAATGCATGACAATTTTGTCATTTTGTATCATTTGAGTTCCACTGGAGAAGATTTTGAAAGACAACCTTCATTTAGAATGTAGATGTCTTGAGCATGCCAGATAAGGGACTTTCAGTCTGAAAGGACTTTTCACTCATTCTCATGGAAAATGCTATCATGACCATTGATGCATGTTTTATAAGGACCACACTTCTCACTGTCATCATGTCAGCAGGGGCCTAAGTATTCTCAGCAAACGGTACGACTTTACCAACGTGAGAGGTCTTTGTTGAAATTGTGATGAAGTCTTAGTCAATGGCTCATCAAAGGGGACCATCAAGGTCGAAGCCGATGGACAAAAATGCTACATGATCATCTCCAGGTTTACAAGTCAAGAACCCTGCGAAAAGAGATAGAGTAATCTTGCTCGTACTTCTTCGAGCGATGCTTATGCACATATGAAATTCTACGTTAATTGAAGTGCCCCTAGTCTGAAGAGACTTTTACAATGGGAATGTGACGTAGACTTGGTTCACATGTAAGAGGGTGAAAGTTGGTGACTGTCTTGGCATTTGTCACTAGTCTTTTTTGTCAGATTGAGGTTTTATGGACCACAACAACAACTTTTTCTTGGCTGTATTTTTACGGGGGGCATTGGCCTTGCTTTTACCAGGCACACTATTTTTTCATGCCCCTATTTTTTATTCCAGTTCTTCAACTATGGGCATTGATCTTGCTTTTACCAGGTACACTGCTTTTTTATGCCCCTGTTCTTTATCCTTGTCGTTGGAGGAACTGGCCTAGGCAAGTTCAATCGAAGCACCGTTATTAGACTCTTGAGTCTTCATCTTCAGTAAGCGCTCTGGGCTATGCTGCTTAAATGGCAGTAACTTCTATTTTGCCTCCATGTAAGGGTGAAATTACATACTCAATTCGGTTGTACAATGAATACGAGTGCATAGAGAAAGAATTGCTCTTCGTCACTCTAGGGCACTTAAATTAACGTGAGTGTTCATATGTAATAAGGACACCCGAAGATTGATGCAAGTGCGAGCAAGACAATTTCTATCTCTCTTCTCACCTTGTGATGCTACTTTGTCTCCGATCTGCCCTAATGTGGGGTGGTTCTTGGCCGGGGTATGAGAGATGCTTCTCCAGTGTATGGGGCTCCATGGGGTGAGCAATGGAATGCCTCTCACTATTTTGGTTATCGTACCATTCGCGAGAGAACTCTTTACCCTGCAGTCATGGAATCTTCTGCACTCATCTCACAAGTGTATAGATGGGGGACTGTGTGTAGGATATGGCTTGCCTGTCATCATTCTGATGCGCCTCATTCAGCATGCTCAATCAATCTTGTATTCTTCAATTAGCTGTCTATTCTAATAATTCTCAATGGAATCAATGATTTAAACAGACAAAATCGTCATGCAAAATTTAACTGGAAAAGACATGCAGCATTTTAAATGTGATGGAGTTTGTACTCTCAAAACAAATGAATGGTTTTGACTCAAAAAAGACCCTATTGACAACTTTAGGGGCTAACATAACGCTGTTTTCAAATATGTTAGATTTTGAACATCAAAAGAGTTATTTGCAAATGGGTGTCGATGGTTGTCCCTACTGATTAGGGATATGACACATGAATGACTAGCTAATGATTGGGAATCTGATCGAGCATCTCTGCTTTTTCCCCTGCACAAGAGAAGATGTACAAGTAGATCAATTAGTTTGGCCAAAATCAAATGTGAGTTGAGGCTTGAAGATTTTCTATCATTTGCTTTGGTGATTACTCAGGACGTCATTTCACTTAGGAGAGCTTATCAGAGTTTGACATGTCTTTCCTTGATTTGTTATCCGCATTTTTTACGGTCAAGTGATCCTGCAACAGATAAAAGGGATCATGTTAGTCAGAAGCTCTTTCAAGAGTCGAATAACTTGGAAGCGATACAACATTACCCTTCACTGGATTGGATGGACCTGAAGTGCAAGTGGGACACGAAGTCCTATGTCTTTTGCTTCGTTAGGTCACCTGCTCTCTCGTAATTTGCAAGTGCAAGAGAAGCAAAATTTTTTTATTATTTTTTTACCAAGAGGCTAATTGCCACGTCGGGGATTCGAACCCTCGACTTCGGACCTTTTTGCTTTTTCCCGGATACCACTTGGCTAGAGGCGTCGACGGTGTCCGTAGGGCGCTGCTTTTTTATTTAACTAAACCGGCTCATGGACGAAACATCCTTTTATACCCAGTTACATAAATCGATATGGGTCACTTGATTTGCCCAAATTAACCATTAAGCTTGTTTCTTGAATCATATGCTTCTTGTCAATAGGAGAAAATATGTCAAAAGTGAGTTCAGACACTGGGAGTATTGGAAACGATACCAAATTACTTTTCTCCAAAGTTTGTATTTGCTGACTCCTAGGGATATTTGAATGTCGATAACAGCCTTTTCGTCTTGGCACAATTTGACATTTCTTTTGATTGGCCTTCCTCACTCATGGCCATGTATGCATGATTGATGGTTGTCGATTTATCTTCAACGCTTTCCTTCTGTGGAATTTTTCTTTTGTCTTTGACTATATGGCCATTGGGCAAAGTCATGTATCTCAAGCTTCTATGGAATCTGAGATGAACAATCAAATCTCCAATTCTCTGATGGCAGTGGTCAATTCAAAGGAAGAGAAGAAATTCCTTTTCTGCACTTCTTGGCTTGTCGAAGCCGGAAATCCCATTGATGAAACCGTAGCATTTAGTTGCTCGGGCACGTTGAGGGAAGAAGATGCTGCTCTGGCTTGAGAAGGAGTTGGGGAGGAGCGAGATGGAGTGCATAGAGCTCCTAGGGACGGCTTGATTTCAACCGTATGCCTGTACCTATTACATCTTATCTTTCGTTTTAAGAGGACAAATAAGGTTAGTAGTATGATGCTTTTTTGGAAATGTGATAAATTGTTCTTGAAGATTTAGGATAAGGAAACATGAGGAGACCCGGGCCTCAAATTTTTTCTTTCATTTGATGGCTAGCTATCATCAACGGACCGGTTTGGTGTGTCTCCCCATGCCCTCAAAATGTTTTCAACTTTATTTATTAGTAGACGGATTTACAAAGTGATTTCCAAAAATGGTTCCTCGGGTGGAACAGATGCTGAAAACAAAACAAGCCAAACTCTTAAAAATATGTACAGGCTCCCACGTAGGGGAGTATGCAAAGGAAATAAAAAGGATTCTACTCGAGCGGGTCTGCGCCCATTTCCCCTGGCGGTCCCTCATCGATAGCGCCCACGAAGAAGTCTTCATACCAGCTGCCAGCCACGTCTCCCTGTGCTTGCGGCTTTGCAGATTCCAGATCATCCATGCCTTCACATCCATCAGGGACGATGTGGCGATGATGATCATAGAAACTTTGGGGGATTGAATAATTGACATAGTAGTCAAATTTACCACTTGGCTGACCCAAAGTGTCCATGATCATCTCTCCTCTACGTGCTTCCTTAGCATGCTCAGGGAACATGGTACGAGTGCTGGGTACCACGAGGAGGTGATCTTTGCCAAAACACAGCCATGGAGAGTGGAACGTGAATACCCCATCTAGAAGATCCTGAACCTTGTCTTTCAGAATGGTACAGCCATCTAACGAGTGTCCTAATTCCCCCGAATGATAATCGCACTGCTTGGATGGATCATAATCAAGGAAGTACTCGGGAGTAGGACGACTCAGTTCCCTGGTGATTAGCCCTTGCTCTAGGAGGATGGGAAAAACGATGGTCATCGATTTAGGAAGAGGCGAATATTGCCTCATGTTTTTGAGGACTGAGATAGCCGGACCCCTTGCCAGATCGCATCAGTAGGGTCTTCTTCATTTACTACCAAATCCTCATTATGACGAGAGCGGAATGCGCGGGTAGCTTGAGCGAAGTCTTCCGTCAAGTGGTGTACTGTCTCGCGTAATTCATCAACTTGGCATTGAAGCTGGATGAATGAGAAGTTATCGCCTGCTCCTTTTAACTGCTCTTCCTCAATAGCACATATAGAAATGTCTCCAAACATGGTGGTCATGTCATCCGGCCCCTCTTTCTTTGAGGGCCAAGTTGTGCCCTCCCGGATTACGGGTAAGTTTAAGCTCCCAGGGTTGAACCAATTTGGAGTATTGATCACTCCTTCCTCTTCACGCATCATCCGGGCTAGGCCTGGGAAAGTTTCCTCGAGACGGGGGTATAAAAGGCCGACTTTTTTCTTTGCTTTTCTATTTGGGAGGTATCCTAAACCGACAGTGTAGGGTCTCCTCAGGGCTTCAATAGGTTGACGGATGCCCTGGCCTTCCTTACCAAGTCCTTGTCCTGGAATGAAACCGTGTCCAACCATGATTTTTCCTACCATGATCGCAGCACTTGATACTTCGGGGACGAGGGGCAAGGTCCCTCGAGTTTCATGTACAGTAGACACGAGCTCGAACGATTGATAGCTAGCTTCATTCTTGTCACCAGGCTCAACATAAGGAATGGCTGTCTTGTGGTAGATGCGGTGGTCTTATTCTCCTCGGACTGTGATTAGCTTTCCTCCAACCACGAACTTCACACTTTGGTGGAGGCTTGAAGGTACTGCTCCTGCGACGTGGATCCATGGGCGCCCTAAGAGGAAATTGAACGCAGTGGAGATATTCATTACTTGGAACAAAATTTTGAATACAGTTGGGCCAATTTGAACGTCGAGCTCAATCTCTCCTACTGTTTCCTTCTTTGTTCCATCAAATGCTCGAACGGAAGTCTTGGGTACTTGGATCCGTGATCTGTCTATTTGAAGGCGACAGAGTGTCGCTAGTGGACATATGTTAAGAGCAAATCCATTGTCAATCAGCACTCGAGCAACGTGAGATGCGTTGCATTTGACTGATATGTAGAGGCCTTTGGTGTGTCCTCTACCCTCCTCAGGGATTTCTTCATCAGAGAATGCCATTTGATCCTTCAGTAGGATGGTGCCAACAAATTCCTCGAGTTTGTCATGTTCAATCGTTTCAGGGACATGTATCTCACTTAATACCTTCATAAGGGATTTTTGGTGCTTGACAGATGTCTGAAGCAATTCCAGCAGAGAGATCTGTGCTGGTGATTTTCGTAATTGCTCCACCACATTGTATTCGCTTGCCTTAACTACGGCCAGAAACTCCTTGGCTTTTTCGTCGGTGACGGGCTTAGCAGACTGCGTATTTGCGTGAGCATAGCTTCGCCCAGATCTCGTGACTAAACCCACATCAAGGTCATAAGACCATGGTACCACATTGTTACGTTCATATTTGTAAGGCTGGGGGATTTCAATGATTATAGCTGCTTCCGCTATCGATGCTTCGATTATATCTTCCGGTGGGGTGGAATCTTTCTTCTTCCTTTCTGCATTTAGCGCGGCACATTCCTCGTCCCAGTTGATGAGGACTTGCGATATAGTGGAAACTATGCCAGTGTGACCAACATGCATGATTACTCCAGCTTCTATCATTCTTGATACCCTTGCCTTCATTGTCGCAAAAGGTGGTATTTCGTCATCGGAATAATACCCGGTTTCCACTAGCCCTCGATAGATGTCAACAATAGGGGTACTAACATTTCTGATTTGACTAGCTTTAGAATCGAATATCGCATTTACTTTGTCAGCATGATCAGGGAGCGGATTGCTTTGGACATTTGGCTTCGTCGTCTGGAATGAGAAGGCTTTAGTATCCAGCAGGTTCTGGATCCGATGTTTAAGGATGAAGCAATCATCAGTTGAATGGCCTACTTCTCCCATGTGATAATCGCATTTTTTGGACAAGTCGTAGCTGGCGAAGCTTTCAGCATTGGGTCGTCTCGGCTCAATCGAGAGGAGATTCTTGTTCCGGAGGATTGCCAAAACCTGGGAAGGAGATCCAGGAAGCAGAGTGAATTGTCTTCGGTTGTTGTAGCGTTGAGGCTGACGGCCATTGGTTTGTTGTTGGCCTGTGCTTGTCTGAACAGTCAGGAGGTGACCGGTATTTGCGGTGTAGGTGGCATTGACATCGCTTAGGGGCTCTTTATCCTTTTTCATGCTTAATCTTCTGCCGACAGGTGTAGGCTCGGTGAACCAGCCATCTCTTAACCCTATCTCTATCTGCTCTCCCTTGATTGAATGATTCAGCGATCGTAGTCACCATCTGGTTGCGGTATTCATAGGGGAGGGTTTTAATGAACATTTTTCTTAATTCAAAGTCAGTCGGTTCGGGACTGATCTGGGCGGCGAGATTCCTCCACCTGATAGCATATTCTTTGAAAGATTCCTGCTTCTTCTTTTCCGTGTGATCGAGATCCTCACGAGAAGGGGTAATGTCCATTATGAATTTGTACTACTTGAGGAATGCCTCGCTTGCTTCACTCCATGTTTCGATGAGGTTTATGTTTTTCTTGATGTACCACCTCAAAGCAGGACCTACTAGACTTGACTGGAACAACTGGATCATTAAAGGCACATTATTAACGTACTGGGTCATTCGAACCAAGTACATTTGCAAATGAGCCCTTGGGCAGGTTGTGCCATCGTATTTCTCAAATTCAGGCATCTTAAACTTTTCGGGCATTTTGACTTTGGAGTAGATGGAGAGGTCTGTTGGAGTAGGATCCTATAGGCCTTGTAGTTGCTTTAACCTTTCTTCAAGCTTCTCTAAACGCTTATCATGCTCGGTCTTAGATGAAATGTTGGGTTTTACTTTCTCAAGCACGATTTGGTGTGCGTCGTCCTCCAATTCAGGCATGCTATCATCGGTTTCTTTTCCTTGTTCTCCTCGGGTGGATGATTGCGGTAATACTACTTCGATTGAGGCTGGGGTAGGAGTCAATTTGCCCTGAATGGAATCTACTTGCTTTGAGAGTTGTTGAAGCACATTGAAGACCTGCTTCAATACTCTTTCCATAATCTCGACACGGCTTGGTACATTTTCTTCAGCCATTCAAGCTTTTGGATTTGGTGAATATGGCTATGTTGTGATTACCTGCCAACACAGGAAATGGAGAAAACGTAAATAAAGGAAACACACGGAACACTGGCTCATGGCAAGGGTCGAGTCATTCTTATTTATTAACAAGAGATTTATACAATGCCAAAAGGATTTTTGACACAAGTCAGGACGACCCTATACATTCACATTAAAATATTCACATCAAAAAGTCACGACGCCCATTTTTATATGCGATGGGAAGTCTCGATCTTGCTACGCCGTTTGCTCTTTTGAGATAACTTTGATATGCGCCTCTTGCTGGTCTCCAAACTTTCTTCAAGAGACTTGATCATTTCTTGTTTGGTAAGCTTGCTGCTTACATCAGGGATTACCGGCTGCAACTCCTCAAGAATCCCATGGTTGAGGATGTAAAAGGCGGATGCATGATGGGCTTTTTCCTGTCCCTTCAATCTTCTGGGTACAATAATCCTCTCTGGGTGGCATCTATCCCATGCATTCTGAATCATGTTGATTTCCTCTGAGTAGTCATAACCGGTGGGGTTGAAAGAAACCCGAAACAGTCCTGTCTTGAGTGGTGGTGGGACTTCTTGAAGGATCCTGTACTGGCGAGCTACCCTATAGGGATAGTATGAGGTAGCTCCGGAGAGGCCTAGTAGTGGGATGGGATCATAATAATCAAGCGCGAAACGTGCTTCGCTCGCAAGGAACCACTTAGTTCGCCATATGAATGTCTCTGGGAGCGGTTTTTTTAATAAGTCAATCCATCGAGAATATTCTTCATCGGGAGAATATTTCTCCAAGCTTTGGAATTTTTGCAGTGGGTGCTTGGACTCATTAATTTCAAATATTTGCATGAGGTGCCCAAATCCTTTGATATGGGAAAAGAACCACACTTGTAAAATTTCTAGGGCAGCTCTCATGATCTTTTCTTTTTGATCCTTGAAACGATTAAGGGATAAAAATGTTTCGGCTAAAACCATGTTTACATATCCCGCTCCAAAGATGATTTGATTTATTACCCCTGCGATTGAAGGATTTATGGCATTCTTTCTATAGGGGAAGACAATAAATCCAAAGAACGCCAAAAGGAAGATTTTGGTTTTTTGCGACATCGACTGTTTTTCAAAGCATTCGGTTAAGGATGATAGTGGGAAAGCATTATTGTTGGTTCTAACAATTTCTTTTACTGAATGATTTTTTAAAAAACGTGATAGAGTGACTATGGGGTCGATGCCAATCGATGGCTTAGCAAGCTCCGTTCCTAGGGGCATTCCTATGGCGAGACTATATTCCTCCAAAGTGGGGGTTAGTTCAAACCTGCTAAACACGAAGGTGGATGTTTCTGGACACCAGAAATGTGGTAAGGCTTGCATGATCCCAGAGTGAATATTGATTTGGAGCAATGGGAGGAGATGACCAATCCTCATTTTGATACGCTCTTGGCCGAGCTGATCTAACTGATTCCACCACCTGAGGAGTTCTTTCTTTGGGGCAGGAATGAACTTGATATCGATTCTTCCCATCGCATTAAAAAAAGAGGCTACACGACCTGACCCTATTTTGCCATGAGCCAGAAAAGATTAAGTAAAAGTAAATAAATTACTTTGCTTTTAAGCAAAAAAGACAAGCACAAAGACATACAGATGGGATGTGTGGCTCGATTTCTAACTCAGAAGGCTTGATGAAATTAAGAGGGTATCCGCCCGTCGCAGTCCCGCGTTAGCAGCGTACCCCCTTAACCTCGGCTAAGAAATTCGGGGAAAAGAAAGGCAACCTCTACATCGCAATCTCGCGTTCAAGGTCGTATCTTTCTTAACACCATCCTAGAAATCCTATGGCGGCCCAGGTCCGACGGCCGGGTTGTATGTGCCATGTGTAGTGCTAAAACAGTAAAGCATGCATAACAGTTTATAATCACAAGATAATCTATTTTAAGCAAAATTAAAATGAATTTCTAAGCTTTTGACCTGCACAAAGAAAAAACCTAAGTCAGTAAAGAATTTAAACAAGACAAAAATGGCCTAAGTCCTCAAATTCCCCAGCGGAGTTGCCAAGCTGTCGCGACCTCTCTTTTTCGGCGCCCGCAATTGCGTACGGACGCCTAAGGAGGCTAATGGCTCGGCTGAAATTGGTTAAGCCCGGACTCTCCAAGTCCACCAATTCACGACTTAATGGTTCAAGTTTTTTAACCTGTAAATCAAATTTTAAATTGGAGTCGCCACTAATCGATTTGGGGTGGGTTGATTAGAAACCCAAGTGAAGTATCGGGAGAAATACTCACTACTGCGCAACCAGAGAAATTAGAATTGGGGACTTGATTACACTAGTTAATCACTAATGCCCTTTCGGTACCTAATCTTGTTTAAACCCTAGGGTTTTTTGGATGTTCGAGGGATTTTCGATGCATTTTTTGGAGGAAAAACAATTTTTGAGTCATTTTCTAATTTTTTGGACACAAAGGGATTTCTTTTTGGGTTTTTTGGTATTTTTTGGAAAAATACAAGTCTTTTCGGCTTTTTCTGAATTTTTTGGCTTTTTCACGAATTTTTGTATTTTTCATGAATTTTTGGCTTTTTTTGGATTTTTGACATATTTTGGAAAATATGAAATATTTTTTTTTTTTTTTTTTTTTCGGAAAATAAAATATTTTTTTAAATATTTTTTGACATTTTTAGAAAATAAATTATTTTTTATTTTTCTCCATTTTTTGGAAAATAAAACATTTTTTAAATATTTTTTTGAAAATAAAACATTTTTTGATTTTTTGATTTTTTGAAATAAAATATTTATTTAAAATATTATTTTATATTAGAATAATATAAAAACTGACCGGGTCGGATCCGCGGGTTGGGTTCGACTGGGCCAGCGATTCGAATGAGGACGCGGGCCCGACTCGGATTTTTTTTATCTTTTTATCTTTTTCCTTTTTTAATCTTAATTAAAACAACGCCGTGGCCGGGCGTTTGGGGATGCCCGGCCCGGCCCGACTACCCGCTCCACCTTCTTGCTCCACGACTTGGTTCCTCCGGAACCCTACCCGACCCGGATCCGGCACATGACCCGGCTCGCAGCCGCCGCCCCCCCCCCCCCCGGATCGCAAACCCTACCCGATTTTCCGGGTCCGGATCCACTTCGCGACTCGGAAAATCGCAAACCCTATCCACGGCGCCGAGGAGGAGACCGAAGCGATACAACGGCGACGATGGCCACAGCGGTGACGGCGATGACGGTTGGAACCACAACGACGGCGACGGTTTTTACCTTTTCTTGAACGGAGACGAGGGCGGCGACGACAGGAGTTGATCTACAACGGTGGTAGCCACGGCGAGGGCAGACTGATCACGGCAACCGCGGCGGACGACGATGGCGTCGGTAGGTCCTGGACGGTCAGATCCGACTAGATCCGGCGCCGAGTTACCTTCTCTCTCCCTCGGGCTCGCCCTTCGAGCTCCCCGAAGTCTCTCGGGGACCCCTTCGAGCTCACCACGCCACGGTCGACCCTATGCTCGAACTCCCCGAAGTCTCTCAGGGGACCTCGAGCTTCGGCCGACCTCTCTCCTTCTCGAATCTCTCTGTGCGTGTCTCTGTTTTTCGGTTCCCCCTCTTCATCGACGGTGGCCCCCCTCTATTTATAGGCGCAGGAGTGGCCGGTCGGCAAAGCTTCGACCCGACGGTTGGACCGCCGTTCCATCCACCATCATCACCTCCTCCGGTCACGTCCCGTCGACGCCACTTGCTCCTCTGCTTTGCACGCGACTGCCATCTACTCACCCCCTTCCCCTTCGTCGCGCCCCTCTGCGCGTGCGCTACAGAGGCACGAGGAAGAAGAAGACATGGAGGGGCCGGGCTGAGGCGAAATGGGCCGAGGGCCCATACAAAGGCTGCTTTTTTTCTTTTTGTTTTTTTCTTTTACTTTGCTTTGCTGTTTTTTATTTATTTGTTATCTAATTAATTTTTTTAGGCGTCAACAATTATTATTGTTGATACTTAAATTTTGATAATCCGTTAAGCATAATGAAAAGAAATGAAAGAAAAGAAAAGAAAAGAATTATAAAAAAATCAAAAAATTTTAAAATTTTAAAAAAATATCCACGTCAATACCAATTATACCATGTAAAATAGTAGGTGCCCATATCTGCAATTTTTAGGCAAAATTAATTGAAATGACTACAATGATAAATTTTTAAAAATTTTAGAACTAAATTTGGCCAAATTGAAAATTTTATATTAAATTAGTACAAATGCAATATACTTAAGACTTTTCTTTTCAGTAATTATCCCTGTGCTCAGCAGTTTGAATTGACTCTGGGGATTTCCATGCGAACGATTCACTCGATGAAACTCCCTTTCAGCCGTAAAACTTAACATAAGAATGATGAGGCCGTCAAATCCTCTTCATTGATTTAGGGACAGGTTAGTAAATGACAAAAAAATTTAAAGACGCAAACATTGGAAACAATCATTACCAACAATGTAAATTCCACTAAATGATATAACTGAAAATGAAGATGAAGAACAATGTACGTTCTTTAGTCAAAGCTTTACAAAAAGTACATATGAGGTATTTATAATCCACGGTTGCATATAAACAGTTATGTGCATCATATATGATTCTTACACATATCTATACTTATCTAGAAGTAGTCACAATTTCAAAATTATTTGCTTTAATTTTTTTCAGTTACATCCTACACCAACGTCTCATTTGTGCCTCAGTTGACTAAGTTGTCATAATTCACTCAGCGACCCTTCTTATGCTCCAACGCTTAGCCACAACTTGGGGTTTGTTGATGATTTTGTCAACCAAATTTTCTCTCTGACTGATTGATTCTAGAGTTGATCATGTTTGGTGTCAACAATCTCCAAGATAGCTTCAAGGTTGTCATTGTCAGAATGAGTTGTGGCTCCTTTCTCGATTCTCTATAGTTTGTTCCTTAAACAAACTAATTGATCCATAATGGCTTGTAGATTTTTAGGAGTAAGAATCGCTGACATCTGTGCGTAATATGATGGAATCTGTCCTACCTAAGAAGTCAAACATGCCACGTTAGTTATGTCATCTCTAACCATCTCTCAGAATATCTTTGCAATCATCCGATTGGGTTATTTAACAGAACCATTGCTCATGATTGCTTATAGAATAAGCCATAGACTATACTAAAAGCAAACCACAGGCGATTGACTATAATTGACAATTTTATAATACTTGTGAGTCGTGCGACGTGGGAATTAATAAAAAAAAAGGAATGATCATTAGCGAAGGAAAAACATTTAAAATGACCAATAAAAGTTTATGCCAGAGGATGCGTGTATTGTTTTTAAATCAATAAACAAAAGTTACCATTGGTCATCAAAAGAGAAAAATTATTAAAAAATTACCACTACCAAAAGAAAATGTTTTAAAATGACCAAAACTGAGTTTGCGTCAGAAATTGGGTAAACTATTTTTTTCAATCATTGTACCTTTTTCATTGTTTGTCAGACAATCGTTGGACTTTTGAAAGCCACCATTTGGCAGCATTGACGTGCGAAACGTAATCTTCCGAGATTCCCGGAGTAGTTAAAAACGAGTCAAGATCATGTTGGTCTAGTGGAATCTCCACGGGACACGTCCTCCTCTTGGAAGTTTTGAATCATGTTGCTTGGGCTGAGCTGGGCTGAGCTGGGCTGGGCTGGGCTTATCCGGCAAATCAAAAAGATAATTTAATCCAGAAGTCCCAAAACTTTTTTCCGACTACTTACATTCTAGCGGACTCCGCTTCAGCTCTTAGGTAGATTATATTTTTGAAAGTGATATGATTTTAGCTGAAATTGAGTAAAATTCTCTGTTGATGTATAAATATTTTCTAGTTAACTGAAATTTTGAAAAACGTAATCAATAATCATGATGTCTTATTGTATAGTTACAAAACTAAACTTCACATGTGTTGCATGTATACAGAGATCTTGATTCTATGTCCATTATAATGCGACTTTTCCTTGTTTTTCTAGAAAAATATTATGAAAGTTAATTAGCATGTATTAAGCAATGAATACATAAAGATAATTTTTTCTAAGAAATGCTTTCTATAAACAATTGAATGCCCTTATACTGTTCTTCAAGTTATTGTTCTTGGAAGAGTACCATAACCCTAGCTTTCATTTGACTCAGAACTTAAGAGGACAGCATCCAGGTTCCAAGTTAAGAACCGGTGTCAAACATTTTCAGAGCAGAGCGATAATAACGATTCTTTTATTGAAATGATAGCACCAGTATTCCCTACACTCTGAATTCGAAATCCTCCCTTTCATTTGATTTAGGACAATCCCCCGGACCGTGTACGAAAACATTGTTTGCTTATGGACACAATCTCAGTTTAGCCATTAGCTGGGTTTCATAATTAGGGATCTATGCACTATCCATTTAAGTCAGAAAAATTCCAAGGACAATGCCACCAATTTGCTTTGACATATGAATGCGCCTCATTGAGGAAACCGCGAGTAATGGAGAATAAGGCTATTCGAGCTTCACAGTGGAGCTAATGGCTAATCTTGATATCCTTGGCTCCTTATCAACCCAATCCTTCCTGTAAATGCATATGCTGCTACAGATAGCTCGCTAGTGTTCATACTCAGTCTCTTCATCGTCATCCTCGTTCTTCTCTGCATATCTCCATCCTTCACATTCTCTTGGTCCTCTTCCGTCTCTTCACTATCTTCTTCCTCATATATGTCTTCTTTAACTGGCCACGGTTTCTTCACCACATTCAAAGTGACAGGAGTAGCGCTGGCGGCACCTTTCCTCTTAGCGGACTTTGCTGGAGGCGTCTTCAAGTTCAGTTTCCGCCTGCTTTGTTTCTGGCTTTTCCCGTTAGCACGCCTACTGCCGTAATTATCTTGATCATTAGCTCTGTCCATTTGATAATCCGCATCGCATATTAGGGGTAAGCATTGGTCCCGGTTCAACCTTGGACCGACCCTAGACCGGCCCAACCCTGCCGATCCTAGTCCGGTTCCCAAGGAAACTGGGTCGGTCCTTGGTCCTAGTATTCTTGAACCAGCACTGTGCGGGTCGATCCTCGGTCCTAAGTGTTCTGGGTCGATCCAACCCAAACCAACCCTAACTATATATATATAAAATTTTAAAATAAACGACGTCAATAACATTAAACAACTTTTTAGTGAGGAGATCAAGTAATTTTATTTGTTCTTTAATAACTTAGGTTTTAATGTCTTTTAATTTATATTTGCTCTCTTCTGTCTTATTTGTCCTCTTAGTCTTCAATTTGCCAAAATTGAAAGATCGCCACTCAACACTTGCCTTGCTTGCTTTGGGTCACTTGTGCCGCTCGCCACTCGATGCTCGCTTGGCTTATTGCTCTCTGCTTGACATTAGATGCTCATTCTGTTCGATGCTCACCCCGCTTGACCCTTATCGCTTGCCTTCCTTAGCTGACCCCACTCATCATTGAACCCATTGGGTTGGTACGGTCCTCGGTTACCCTTTCAAGGAATACAAAAATGAAATAAAAAATTATTGATTGGTCCTAGGTTGACCTTGAAATCGAATCGAATCCATTGGGTCAATATGATCCCCAATCGTTTTTTTAAGGAGTACAAAAAATGAAATAAAAAATTATCGGTTGGTCCCGGGTTAAACTTGGAACCGGACCAAACCCATTGGGTCGGTCCAGTCCTTGGTCCTAAGCTCAATAGGGTAACCTCAAAAATTGAGGACCAGCACTATGCGGGTTGGTCCTAGGGTTAGGGAATGGACTGGCCTAGCCCGGACCATACTCATCCCTATCACATATAGCATTCTCAGCGTTCTCATTACGCGAGCTGTGGAAAAAAGAATGCAAATAGTGTAACTCGATGTGTAGTCCCAGTTCGGGTTTCAAACACAGAAGATTTATAAATGAAATATTTCATTAAGAAAATGATGTTCATTCATGAAGTTAATTTCTTTTCTTCAGCAACTATATGTGCAATACGGCTAATTTTCAAGGACATAACGCATAATGTCTACGGTTAATTTTCAACGATATGAGCATTTCCCATACGGATGATTGCAACAATTGTTGATGAGCAGCTCAAGAAAAAGATATGAAGCTGAAACAGAAATATGTTTGAACTAAGCATGGTTCATCTATTTGATATCTATGTAACTTGTGCTAGAAATTGTATAGTACGGAGATCATTGCCCTCTCATCTAAAATTTGAATTATTGGATGTATGTGTGCTATAATGTTAAGTGTTCTAATAGATAACTAGCTGACTTAGGCTTCGTTCATTTTGCAAAAACTATGGTGTTTCTACAAATTGTTTTTTAGAAAGCTATTTTCTAGGAAAATAACCATATTTTCCGGTATTCGATTAAAATTTTAAAATAAACTAGAAAATATTTTCGATTGTACGGTAAAGAAAAACTGTTCTGCACTCATTTTCAATGACTGCTGTTGTGGCTGCGATCAGTCAAAGGCCAAGGGAGAAGAGGAAAAGGAAAGAAATAAAAAAAAAGAAAAAGAATTAAAAACTCGATTTAAAAAATAAAAAGAAAAAGAATATATTAAAAAAATGAAAATGTGTTTGGCAAAAGAAAGTAAGGTAGAATAAGTTATGGAAATTATTTTCTATTTTTGAAATGTAGAAGACATTTTCCCTACTTTTGAAGATATTATTTTCATTATTGGAAAACTTTTTCATTGAAAAATAGAAATGTTTTCGTTGAAAATGGAAAACATTTTCCTCAGTTTTAAAGATGTTTTTTTTTAATGATAAAAAATATTTTCATTGACTAGTTCATTTTTCCTAAAATAAATACTGAAAAAACCAAAAAAATGTTTTTCAGAAAATTATTTTTCATGAAACGATAGAATCGTTATATTGTTTCAGAACTTTAGAGATCCAGCCCATTTGGATTTTTGCACATTTCCTCTTGATGATGACCCGAGGAATATTGGGTGCAAACCGACATTTGCACAGGTGAATTATTCCCAGGGCTAGACAATCATAATCTTAGGTACGAATAGGCATTATATCCCAATAGCTCCCAAATTTTAAATTTTCACAAATCACTATCCTGAACTCTAATACTGTCGCACAATAGACCCCGACTTTGAGAAGTTACCGGCTAACTCTTGAACTTCAATTTTTGTTGCAATGGCTAATGTTTTTAGTCTACATAATCTCGTGAAAATTGTCCAAAAAGTTCTGAACCATCCACATAGCCCATTAGATCATTGCAGATTAAAATATATTCAAACTGAGATCTCCATAAAAGATAATTGTCTGCATTGAGTTTGATAGAGACAAGACTTGTGATATTGGAAAGAACAAGAGATGGCGAGGATGATTGCATAGCCATAATTGGAGCAATAGCAGCGGAGATTGGAGTAACAAGGAAGAGGGAAGAAGAGGTGAAATTGAGATTAACAGAAAAAGAAGATGATGAATAAAGAGATGGTAGAGATGAACAAAAATTTAGAGATGTATTGGACATTTTTGAGGTAGTAATTGGAGCAAAGGAAGTATCAATTTGGGGCAGAGATGTTGAAGAATTTGATGCGCTTTCTTGCTCTGATACCATGTTGATGTTCAGAGTCAAAGAGAAAATAACAACAAAGTGTTTATGGTGGCTCAACTCCGATTAGGGTTGAATTATATGTTATAAGAGTGGTTAATTACAAAAAGGGTACCGATAGAAATATAATTACAAAAATACCTTATAATACATATAAAGTACACTTTAATGGTAATTACCTTAATTCCAAACAAAGTTTGACGCTGATTTTGCTCGTTCCAAAAAAATTCGTATCCTAATTCCTACGCTAAACCACCAAGCAATGGCTAATAACCTGATGCCGGTCCTAGGAGAAGACAAGATTCGCGTCAGGTGTTTTGACCCGCAGTGTCTTGTAATAAGTTACGTGGTTCTCAATGTTGATTGGTCCATCCGATCATCTTACTCACCTATCGGAAGCACTGAGATCTTCTGCTCCTAAATTTCCAACCAATGAATCACTCTTTTATGTTTTCATTGCTTGATTTGCTTGTACGTATCTTTGCGTGCATGAGTAAAAGTTGTGCGCAAAGTAGATCCTTGAAAAAGGGAAGTAAGAATAATATCACGCCTCGATCCTCGGGCACGCATACATCCTTTTCTATTGGTCGATTTTAATATGCAATACCCCATGATTATGTATCGCCGACCCTTTCATTTATTTAAGTACATGCGGAAGCAATTATAAATCTCCAGACAATCAATCGATGGGATAGAAAAGTAATGCCATATTTTTCATATTGAAACTTATAACCAAACTTTTATACAAAATACAAACCAGAGTACTTCATAACTATTCAAATCAAAATGGAGATCTCAAAGAAGATAAAATCTTAGTTCACCCGGGCCGTGCTCAAGGCCCCTCTCGAGATTATCTTCTTCTTCCAAAAATCCTTCTCCTTAAGTTTCATCGCAAAGTACTCCTTTTCAGATTCCTTCTCAGCTCCTCAATGGGGTCCTCAAATGTTTTCCCCAAACTGGGATGAAACTATGTCTCAGCGAGTTCTACTCCACTAAGAATCAATTAGGAACCAATACACTACTCGGTTGCCTAAGCACAGCACGAGTCAGAAAACTTACCTTGGCCTCAATCTCAACCTGCAATTCAATGTTATATACGAACGCTTCATAAATCATAATGAACAATCAATCAAATCATTGATCAATCGAACTAGTCGATTACATGTCAGATGGAGCATTCTAGGTCATTGATTCCACACCATATATCCTTCCATCGAGCACTCGGTCACAAAGCCACATCAATGCTCTCGAGCGTCAAGTTCGCTAAAGTGACATATCCACTAGACAATTGTGTTTAAGGCGCCGTTTTCTCTAGTGATATCCCAAATCACCGAACCACACATGCCTACAACAATTTGTTCAATAGACAATTGCATGCGTTCTTTAAGGCGCCGTTTTCGCCAGTAATATCCCAAATTACCGAACCACACATGCCTATGATCATGTATTCAATAGACAGCTACATGCATTCTTTAAGGCGCCGTTTTCGCCAGTGATATCCTAAATCACCGAGCCACGTATGTCCATGATGGGATATATACTAGACCGGTACGTGCATTCTTTAAAGCACCGTTTTCGCTAGTGATATCCTTAGTCACCGAACCACGTAGGCCCATACACCATGTTTGATCGGTTATAGCCCAGAGTATTTCTAGTCCACTCTCATGATTCCATCCACTTTACAACTCAACCAAGCATTATAAATGCTAAACAAACATACCCGACCATCTACCAATCAATCATTCAATCTCAATCAATTCCAAATCAATTTAGGGTAAATCCCTAAAATATCACAATTTATTTAATTCCATGCAAAGTAGAGCTCAAATAAATAAACAGACTATGCCACGATAATTAGCACGAGATTTTGGTCGTCGGCTAACCCAACCTTAATTTTCCAAAAAATAAATAAATAATTAATTAATTTTGAAAATTAATAATTAATTACAATAAATCCAATTTAGCTCAAATCGGAGCTCAATTAAATAATTAGACTTCACCACAATTATTAGCATAAAATTCTGGTCATTGGCCATCCTAATTGAATTTTCAGAAAATAAATAATTAAATAATTAATTTCGAAAATTAAATAATTAATATTAAAAATTCAATTTAGCTCAAAATAAAGCCTGATTAAATAAACGGACTTCACCACCGTCATCTAGCCATCCCAGTTAAATTTTCAGAAATTAATTAATTAATTAATTCCGAAAAATAATATTTAAATGCCAAAAAATTCCACTTAGGCCCGAATTATCAAATAGAAGCCCGATTAGGGTCGGGAAAAATCCCGGGCAATCCTCAATAAATAGTAGACCACGTCTACTTGCTAAATACACATTCAATTTATCTAATTTGTATCACAATTGACTAATAAACACTAATCCATACTAATCTAATCACTTAAACCTAATTAATTAAAACTAAACAACCATTAAGCATAATTAGTCCACTAAGCAAGGATTAGTGAGATTACTTACCGGAATCGCACGCAAATCGGATCAATTTGACGGGGACGGCGCGAGGAACAAAACTTCTCAAAGCACGGCTCGGGTTCAGGGCCCGGAAACGGCCCAAAAGTGGGCCCGAAGTTGCTGGATACCCACTTCGTGGGTTGCAGATTTGGCCTAGCCAAGGCTAATCCGACGGCTAGGGTGGCGAGGGGAGGTTGGTGGAGGGTGAGGGGAGCTCCGGTGGTTCGAACGGTGGCCGGACGGAGCTGGGCAGCGGCCGAAGGCGGCTGGACAAGGCAGAACAGGACTGAGTAGAGGCCAAACAAGGCTGGGCGGCGCACGACAGGGACGGTAGGGCACAAAGGGGGGTGGTGGCGGAGCGCACGGCGTGCGCGGGCGGCGGTCCAGCTCTGGTGCGGCGGCGGCGGTTTCGGCGAGCTGCGTTCGTGCGGCTTCTTCTTCCACTTCTAGTTCGGTTCAAACAGACAAGGAGAGAGAGAGAATGTCGAGAGAGAAGGAGAGAAGAGAGAGAGAAGAAAGAGAGAAAAGGGTTTTGACTGGTCAAAGAGGGAAAAGAAAGAGAGAGTAGGCGTGGGGAGGGGGCGTCCGCACGAAGGGGGAGGGGAGAGGAGAGAGAAGAGAGAGAGAAAACGAGAGAAAAGGGGAGAGAGAGAGAGAGAGAGAGAGAGAGAGAGAGAGAGAAAGAAAAGAAAAAGAATAATACTATTCTAAATTTTCTTTTCTCTTTCCATTTCCCTTTTTAATTTCTTTTGGTCTTCAATTTTTCCTCCGATAATTTCTTTATTGAAATTTCAAACTCGTCAATAATTTGACGGACGATGAGACAGGATCTTAAAAGTGAATTGTGATACGCTCGAATATTCGATTCCCGAAACCAAATTAAATTTCATGATTAGAATCAATCAAACGCGATTTTAGTTCAATTCAACCAATTGAGTGGCTTTTAGAGATTTTACTGCAGATATATTCCTTAATGGCTTCACTCAATAGGTTAGTTAACTCGTGAGTGATCAGCTCAGAGAAAAATGATCATAGGCACGTTGACAACATGCCCATTTCACTTTATTGAAACGGGGTCGAATTTTAGGATGTCACAAATAACCCGTTCCTGCTGAGATGCAATTTAGTTTTTAAGCTTGGGCAAGTTTTTATCTTTTAGGCCTAGATTCATTCTAGTAAGTCTTGCATCACTTGGCTAGGAATTGATCCTTCCAGGAGCCAAACACCCCTAATTCAAATTGAAACCATTTATGCACTCCAACACGTGAGCAGTGGATAGTAACGCAGCTATTGTGACTTGGACGTGTAGTCCTAGTTTTGGTATCGAATAAACAAAACATTTGAAAATGAAAATTTTCATTAAGAAAATGATGGTCATTCATAAAGTTAATTGCTTTTCTTTAGCAACTAATATGTACAGCATGGCTAATTTTCAACAACATAAAGCATAATCTCTATAGCTAATTTTCAACAACATAAAGCATTATCTCTATAGTTAATTTTCAACAATATAAGCATTTTCTGCACGTATGATTACAACAATTGTTGATGAACAGCTCAATAAAAGATGTGAAGTTGAAAGGCTTGAACTCAATATAGTTCATCCATTTTATAGCAACATAACTTATGCCAGAAATTTTATAATATGGAGATCATTGCCAACTCATCTAAAATTTGAACCATTGGATGTACACATGCTTTAATCTTTAATGTTCTAATAGACAACTAGCATTGACCTATATTGTTCCAAAACTTTAGAGATCTAACCCATTTGGATTTTTGTACTTTTCCTCTTGATGATGACCGGAGGAGTATTAGGTACAATCCGCCATTTGCACAGATGATCCGAGGGCCCAAAAAATCAATATATCAAGTATAATTAGGCATTATTTCACAATAGCTGCCAGATTTTAAAATGTTAGAAATCACTATCCTGATTTCACTATCCTGATTTCTAAACCGTTGCACAATAGTCCCCGAACTCTGAAAATTTACAGGTTAACTCTTGAACTTTGATTTTTATCATGATGGCAAATTTTTTTAGTCTACATAATCTTGGGAAAATTATTCAAAAAATTATAAACCTATTGCACTTATGTCAATTCAGTTAAAAACTTTTAAATTGTGTCAATTAAGTCTTAAACTTTCTTCACATTTTGCCAATTGAGTCCAATCAACCATAATCCGAATTGGCTTGGCTTGGCTTCTTCGCTGATTTGAAGTCCTAAGCAAGCCATAATTGCTCGATGTGGCAGACGGGGACCAAAGGTCGGCCAACCGGCCCTTGGGTCTAATTCTAATGGGCTCGTACTCGGCTAATCCAATGAGGTGAGGGAAGTTGAGCTTAGCCTTGGACCCCCACATTTCGTAGGCCATTGTTGCATCCTCAAGCATCTCGCAGGTCCCGAGCCACATATGGGCTCCACTCTTCTTGGGGTCTCTTATCTCTGTTGCATATTTACAGCCTCATCCTTACCTCTCTATAGCGCATTTCTTCTAGCTTCTTCGCCATCCTCTTCTCCTCTTATATATCATCGATGACACAATTATCAGCCGGTACCTTGCTTTGAAATCAAGTTGTCGATTGAAAGGGATCCACCCCATGTCGAATGCATCATGCAGCTCACCGTACACATTCATGCGCTCAGAGTTGCCAACCCTTAGTAGGAGGTCTTCACTCCAGCTCTCCGTAAGCAAAAGACTGGTGTAGCTTGAGCACGAACAGTACATGTGATCATCAAGAAGATGATAGCTAATGGACTTGAGAACATTGAAATGATATAAGGGTTCTTCAGAATCAATTTACGCGAGCATTTTTTTCCTCCCTTTTCCTTTTGTAGGGCTTTTCTCTTAGGACTATATGGTTGCAGAATTTCAGTTGGTGACCATGGATGGACGAAGCAAGAGAAGTATATATAGATTGAGGGTATGGATTAGGGCAAAAATTGTGACAGTCTGAATTTTCAGAATTTTGTTTTCGATTAAATAAATCGAGCCTTTCATCGACATGTCTATAGTGCTATTTTTTGAGCTGATCACTCATGAGATAACTAGACTATCTGGAGAAACCATTAAGAGATTTTAATGTAATAGATTTTGAATTCGACTATGAATTGATTTCTTAACCGTGTTGATCTGTAAGGGTTATTACAGAATTGTCGAAATCGAATAGAAACTGGAGATAGGGCGATTTGATTGAAATATGTGATTAGAGTTCCTAATTGTAAAATACCCGTCGATCAGCACTAGACCGTCGTTTTGGTACCTGGTATCTATATTTGAAATCTCGAGATTTTCATGACAACCGAGAGTCACTAATGTGTCGAAGATGTACATTGTAACTCGAGATAAATCGATCCTGGGTCAATTGCACCAAAAATTTCTAAAAGTTATTCGATAGACTAGATCACGCTAAAATTGCATCAAATTGAAATTAACCGCGAATTTGAACTTCATTTCAAAAATTGAAAGTTCTGTCGTATCACAATCTATTTTAGAAACGTCAACTCATCATTTGAAGAATTTTTGGAGAGTTCGGAATTTTTACGGAAAATTGATTCGAACATTACGAAAAAATAAGGAAAATTCGGATGGGCCAAATTAAAGAAAATTTGAACTTCCAAGCCGAGCCTTTGGGTGTTAGGGACTTGCAGAAAATTGTACGAGATTTTTCTTCATTGAAATTGGACCTTAATTTTGGGAAATGAGTGAAGAAATTGAACCTAAAGTTGCGAAATTCAGTTTTGGCAAGGGGCTGGAATTTTGGCATTTAATTGGATAATGTGTGGATTTATCAAGTTGGAAAGAAATGGGGGGACAAGCAATTAATGGAATAGCTAAGATAGTTGACTCATTTTCCCCTTTTTCCCAATCTTTCCTCACACGCCTTAGTCCTCTCCATCTTCGTGCGTCCCATTCCCCCCGACCCTTCTTCGGTTCTACCTCTTCTTCCCTTCATTCACTTCTTTTGATTTCTTTCAATTTTTCTCTTTGAGTAGCCCACGAAATTCTCCACGAAAGCCACTGTTCAATCTCTCTCCACCAAGTTTCCTCTTTCACGCTGCAGCACCACCGGCCGCTGTCTCCCTTGCCACATGTTCGCAAGCCACCACCATTTGTTCCCCTCCCCAAGTCAACTGTTGAAGTCTTTGTTGACTGCCAACATCGTTTAAAGACCAAGCAACCCCACCAAAGACCCTCTGCCATCGACGCTTGCCCCTACACATCCAAGTCCACCAAAGTTTGTCTTCTACAGCTTCTTCATGTTCGGCCACCAGTCAACTTCACCGAGATTGACTCCCCTCCTCGCCAGCGACGCCACCTGGCCCGACATCAACCCGTTCCGTTCCTCTCTGTCGCTACCTCTCGTCTTATGCTCGTGAGCTTTTACTTGTCTCTCTCTCTTCCGTTCGGCCCACAAGCCCAGTAGAAGGCCATGCCAGTTCAGCCACTGCAGCCCACGTTTTTCTTTAGCCAGCCAATTGACGTCCACAAGCCCAGCAATTCGGCCCAGCAGTTGAGCCCGTCCTTAGCCCATCCTTGCTCGGCCCAGGTCATTCATGGATCAGCCCAACAAGAGCCCACATGAATTCTAGCTTAGCCTAGCGAAATTTTCAGTCCGACAAGCCTTCAAGACTAGCCCAGTTTTGAAGCCCGCTTCAGGCCCAGCCCAATTTAGCAACAAGTCTCAGCTTGGGCTGAGATTTGTTGGGCTGATTTTAGGCCCGGTTCAAGCCCGTTGACCCTGTCGCAAACCCGAGTTTCGACCGCCGTTATGCCGCCATCATGATGAACTAGTTCTCACAATAAATCGATGAGTTTCTACAATAAACTCTTCTTAGTAGGCTAATGACGTTTAAGGGGTGTTTAAATTAAATTAATTAGGAATTAAGTCGTTAATTAAATTAGGTTAGTGATTTAATTAGTTAATTATGCATGTTATGTGGTTAGATTAAATTAGTTGAGGCCTAGATGAATAATATTGTTTATCTATAAGGATCTGGAAATTTTCCGAGCCCATTTCGGTATTTAATTTAGCAATTTTGGCCTAGGTTAGTATTTATGGTAATTTTGATAATTATATATTTTCGGAAATTAGACCAAGATAGTTAGTGACTGGAATTTCGTGTTGATTGCCATAGTGTGGTTAATTTTTGCAAGTGGGTGTTAAATTGCGCAAATTGAGTGCTAATTGGAAATTTGAGTGTTTAATTCCAGAATTTATGAATTTCTAATATTTATTCAGAAAATCCCGAATGTCAGATTTTAACACCGAAAATAGTTTCATATACTATATAGAATAATGGGATTTTAAATTGGAAGATATCAATTTTTTTGGTTCGAGTTGATTGTGTATCCACACATGGCTATTTTACCGTGTATTTCTAAAATGAAGAAAAATGCCAGGTTCATCATTTTAATTGAGGCATTTGAGTGTAATGCACGATGCCCTGGGCCATACTTAAGTGATCATGTGTTGGTTAAGAGAATCCGTCTCGAGCTGTTAAGTTGGATGATAACCCCTATATAGGACACCCCTAAACAACGGGAAGTCGGTCACAGTAAATTCTGGACACATGCTCCTTTGGGAAAGCCGTCTAATGGAGACGTGCTGTGCTCAATGGTGTGAGACAAAGCCTGGCAATGCCAAAAGACCGCCGAACAGAGAGTAGGCCGTACTATATGCCAAGCTCCAAACTAGGAACGCATGATTAATTGAGTTGAATGTGCCGGATTATGGGACAAAATTGTGTGACACGGTATGGGACGTGTCATAACGATTTGGCCCTATAATCAGGACCCCTGTGCTAATTTGAGAATTGAATGTGGTGTTCCAATTGTTGGAGCTTATTTATTGTTTATGCTTTCATGCTATATGTGATATGTATTGTACTGACCTGTAGTGTGGACCTAAGACAAGATAAGTCCCTATGATTGTGTGATTGTATGGTTAGGACGCTCCTAGGCGTATTTCTCTCCTAATTAGGTTTAGAGTGTGAATTCGCTGAGATTTATATTTCACTCAGTTGTGGGCTAAATTTTTAGGGTCGTTGAGTGGAGGACTTGGAGCCGAGAGGAGGTGATTTGAAGTGTAGGTCAGTTAGGACCACTTCTTTTTGGAAAACTAGTCTTTGTAGTCTTTTGGTCATAGACCTTATACATGACTCAGTGTGTATATAAAGATGTGTTTTGTTTGTGAATCTATTTCTTGCTTTTCTATCCCGAGCCGTTGATGCTAGGGGTTTAGAAATTCGCTTCCGCATGTACATTAAAATGAAAGGGTCGGCGACTCGTCCTAAGAAGTCGCAAATTTTCTATCGACCATAGTGGGATGGGCACGCACTCGAGGTTCAGGGTATGACAAAAATGATATATACTTTTTCTTTAATTTATTACTTCTTTTGGAGTTTCCAAGAAACTTTAATTAGTGGCTAGATTGAAACAAGTGTATTAAATGTTTATTTTCTTCTTCTTTTTTGGCAGTCCTACTCTACTTCTAGTCTTACTCTCACTCTCGGACTTTTGTCATGCTTCTTTGTAGGGCGTGGGAATCGAAACCAACTCCTAAAATGAATTCATCCCCACCCCAACCCCCTAAAAAGATAGGGATTCAAACTCTCCATCTCTCTTTTCCATGTTGGAAGAGTAGCCACTGTGGTTGCTCAGTATATAATTGTGGATGTTGTAAATTAATGTATTTTAATTCTTAATTATCCGATGCAAAATTTGAGAAAAAAGGTCTAGGTCGTGTTCCTTTATTTTTTATTTTATTGAACAAGGACTATAATGAACAGAATGCGCACATGTGTGTATAATGAAGGAAAACACAAGGTGGAAGGAATGTTACTAGAAATGCATAGGTTCGTACTATAAATCCATCCAATAATTTTGTTATGCAATAATGGGGACAATATCATAATAAAAAGAACCTTTACGATATGATTCTTTAGATATTGCGCCTTACCCCTCTTTGAAAGGAGAGCTCATAGAGGTTCTCTATAATGATTTGGGATTTTGGACCTTCAACTAATCACCCATTCATGTCTATTCTTTGCCCTTACAAGTTATGAGTCGGTTTGCACAACAATGGTATTTTTGAAGTGATGGGGAATCAACCCTAGTAGGATTCGGGAAACTGTGATCGTCCTTGCTAAGCATCTTGTCACCTACAAAGGAAAAGAGGGGTATTAATCAAGATGTTCAAGAATGAGATACATCATTTTCTCCGAAAGTCAGGTGATCCTTTTGTCTCAGTTCCTCTATATCTCCTTGTTTGCTGGTGGCTTGCCCCACTTTGTTACCTGTTAGTGGCGTACATGAAGTTTTAAGAGTGAACACTTCTTAACACTCTTGGAGATGACATCTTGCCCAATCGATATAAGGTTAGCCCCCACATTGACCCTGCCTACCTTTGTAAGTTTCTTTCTCAAGAGCACATGTGGAGGTGATTGGTCTCCACCATGCGATTGGTTTTAAGTAATCTACAAGAGTACAATTTCATACGTTAGCATCTGAATGAATAGTGCGGAGTTAGAACAAATGGGACCTTATGGCAATCCTCCCTTATTAAATTGTATCTCGAAGGTATGAATATTTCAAGGTAGTCTTCTGACTTGGTTTGCACATAAAATGGCTTCTCTGAGCATCTATAAAATTCAAGGCTTTATTCCTCCACTAGATCATTGAAATTTGTCTTGCCGCCTCATGTGCATTCTGAAGTCACAAGTTTTTATTTTTTATTTTTTGAGATGTATTGAAAATTTTGACTGCGACAAATTTTGGAGGGATTGTGCAGAAACCCAGCCTTCAAAGAGATTTGATCATAGGGCCAACTTAATGTGCTTTCACATGCCCTCAAAACATGAAAATTTCTCATGAACTTGCAATTTATTGAAAAAAAAAAAAAAGAGTTACGTTATTGAAAACAGGAAACCGAAATCCGAGAAAGTAGGAAAGATTCATATGTAGAGGAATATGTGGATAATTAAACATGCCCCTACTCTGGGCAATTCGAACTCATTCTATCATCCAAATCCTCATCAATGACAACGGTAGTATTATTGGTTGCTCGGACATATTTATCACCTTCAGCTTTGCCGGTCGAATTAACATTAGTGGCCTTTACCCGGTTCATTGGGTTTGACCTTGGAGGAGGAGGTAGAGTCGCAAAGACCTTCTCCAGCTTATCCACGCGATCTGACAAATGTTGTACTACATTGTTCAACTCATTCATTCGACGTCCAAGGGGTGTCATCCCGTCGTTCTTTCCTTCGAGCGCCAACTTCTTGGTCATTTCTTCGACGCAATCTGACAAGTATTGCTTGATCATGATTGAGAGACGATGTAATATATAAGAATGACAAAGAAGATAGAACACTTATAGGGATAGCGAGGGTAGGAAGATACAAAAACATGCACATGTACATGTGAGGTTTAACTCCTAAAAGTGGAAAATTCAATAATCAAAATAGTAACAAAATTACTCAAAAGATTAAAGAACCTGAAATGCATGAGCAAGCAGGAATGGATGTGTATTTGACACTCAACTGAGACAAGGATTCTGCAAATTTAGACTTAAGAAAACAAACATGCGATGACAAATGCATTTATTAATGAAAATGTTGATGAATTTGACTAATGCATGACCTAAGCTATTTTGAGACAACTAAGATGTAATGTCGATTTATTCTTTGTTGTGTTTTCTTTTTAATGAGATGAACTCCCTAAATGCAATATGGACACGACTCAGATAATGCTATGATTATATGCACTGATCTAACATGCATCGATGAAGTAACATAAAGTCCTAAATGTCATGCTTGCTATGCTATAATGAATTAACTATATGCAGTGATACGGGATCGATTCCTAAAGCTAGCGATATGATATGCCGAGAATGCTATGACATAAGATAGAATTAATCATGGACTAATCCTGGGATGCAAGTTATATGAAATGCTTTTTCTTTGTATTATATTTATGTTAACGATAACAGCAAATTATATCCTAGGACCCTACATGTGACATACTGACTTTTGCTCAACGAATATCAACTAAGTGATTCAATGCTGGCTTTTTTCATATTTTTCTTTTTACGATGTGCAATATGAATAATGCATGAAATGCAATTACAACTTATTCCGATATTCAACACATAATTATCAAAAATGTGATTTTAATGTGATTTTCTAGATGACGTGAATTATGTGATATAAAACACAAGTAACATTCTTTTTTCTCTTTTGTTTTCGATTAGTAAAAACCATGAACTACCCTAAATCTACGGATACTCTTAACACTAAAATGCATTGCCCTAGATAAGAAATTATGAACTTGCACAAAACTCTAAATATGTACGAGACAATGACAAGCAATGTCGATGTATTGAAATACACGTTATGGTTAGAATTAATCACATCATTGATTGGAGTTCAATCTTAGTGCCTAAAGGTCCAAAAGGGAAGGATAGGATCAAATCGTGATAGGATAAGCTTCTATTAACTAATAACATGCATTTAAAAACCATTTATTAAAATGAATTTAGACAAACCAGCTTACCTTGAGCAAAGATTAAACTAAGACAATCGAAGCGAGGAAAGGTGCGACGCCTTCTGGTGGGTATTGGCAAGAGAGTGTAGCCGGTGAAGCTACGGCAGCGAGGATTGACGACCGTTGTTCAATGCCGGAGTTTGCAAAAGGGGCTTGCCGGGGGGAACTAGCGACTCTTGAACGTAATGGCAAGGACGGATGTTAGCTAGAAACGGCACAGACAATCACCAATGTTGCTAAATGACCACCGGTGCCAAGCTGCTTTGCCAGGAAACCTGAAAGCTTGCAAGGAGGTCTAGAAGACCTACTGGGATAACTGGCCGTGGCTGGATTCGCTGGACTTCTCGGCCTAGCTGCTGTGCGTGAAAGTGAGGCTCGTCAGCGACCCGACATCATGTCAGTCACTGCGCCTGGAAGTCGCGGCTGAGCAAGGTGGAGGGGCGGCGGAGCTGACGTCAGCATTGATGAGATGAATGACCACGTCCGGGCAACGTCGCGGATGGAGAGTAGGATATGGTGGCTTGGCTTACGGAGTGGTGGTGGGCGGCGGAGTGCGGAGGAGAGCAACTGCGGATGAAGATTTGCTCTTTATATGATGATACCCACGGACGTTAGATGCTGATCACAACTTTTTCATTCAAACCTCTTTAACAACCGGGAGATGATATCGCATTTCTATGGAAAAATTTCCCAACAGCCCGGACGTCAATTGTGGGAAAAGAGATCACATCCGCTGATTGTTATCATCTTCCTTAGGGAAAAATTCAATGGCTCAATCTCTAGTTGCCTTCTGACCAATGATCGATCACCGAAATCTGAGTCTTCATCCCATCTCAAAAATCTCTTCCGTTTTGCTAGCCCATTATCAGATTGCCACCGAATTGATCTCTTTAGCGTTACCAAATTCCGCTGTTTCGTCTCTAGGTATAAATATTCTCGCTTTGCCGATCGCGATTGCCTCTCTCTCCTTTTGACTTCTTGACCGAGATAAAGAGGTCGTGACAGCCAGGTATTTATGGGAGATGATCCTTCGTGCGCTTGTCCGTGCATCAGTCCATGGTAGCATCGAAGGGAAGTCACATGATGACTTAAGCTAAAAAAATGCAAATGTGAATAATGCAAGTGATATTTTTATTGTTTTTAGGAGTTGGGTTGACTCCCCATTTTCTTATGCAACCTAAATGGCTAAACATGTTGCCAAATTTTAGATGTCAACAATCAAATTAGATACAAATTTTAGATGTCAACAATCTAATAATCTAATTGACACCTAAATTTTCCCTTTTACTCAATCTTCTGACGAGATAAAAATAATTTCTTGGAGCTAGCCGAAAATAAAGTAATGCCTCGTAGATTTCATTTCATTGAAAGGCAATCAATGACACATGCCATTCGCAAACTAGCATACTTTTTGTAATGCAAGCATGAATCTCAAATAATGTGGCAGGTTAGCCATGCCTCACACACAAGGTTGATTGTGTACCTTCGAGACGTGCATGAGACTTGAAATTAGAGGGAGAGGACTGTTGACACTATTCATTTAGGTTTTAAATTACATAGAAAATTAGGGATTGATTTTAACCCCTAGCAAAAATCATTTTCATTCAACTACAATGCATAACTAGTATCAATTAAAACTTTAATTAAAAAAAAAAAAAGCGGAGAGGGCCGGACCTGGGCGGCCCGCCCCCTCTTCCTTTTTCATCTTTCCCTCATTCTTCCCCCCACGGGCCAGCCCACCTATCCCTTTTGCTAGCCTGGCCCCCTTCTCTTCTTCTCCTTCTCTCTTCCCTGCTCGGCTTGTACGGTAGCTCGGTGAAAAGGGCAGAAGGACGACGCAAAGAAGGACAGCGTACGTCAAAGGACAACGAGGAGCGTCGCGCGCGATGCGGTCAGGACGGGCTAGCCAGCAACGACTGGCGTCGGACAAAGAGCCGTGAGTGAAAGGGAGGGAGAACTAGAGTCCCGGCCAACTTTCGATGGTGGCCGCGCCGAGTCCCGGCCAACTTCTATCCCTCCTCCGCCTCGAAAAAGTGGTAAGACCCGACTGCTCTTTTTTTCTTATTTTTCCGATTTGGGTCGATTCCTCGAGGATCCCAGCTCGGAGGTGCGCGAGGCGAACGGACGTGGCCCGATCTATGGATCTTGCCCACCATTCGCCGCCGCCGAGCCGGGTAGACAGCACCACCAACGGTCCCCGTTTGCCCTGTTTCGGCTCGTCGGACTAGGCTTCGTCGTGGTACAATTCGTGCGAGTCCCAGGCCCCATCTATGTCGTGCTAAGCTGCATTTCGATCTCTGCTTATCGATTGCTAAGCGTCTCGGCGCGGTTTGACTCCCAATTAATTCAATAGTCTCCCTTCACTCGACGCCCATCATGTGTTTGTGAAAATGCCTAAACCGAGTTATGTAGAGTTTCCGGGATTTTGGTCTGGTTCTAAGCGTTTGTTGGTTATTTGACGTGTTTGTGGACTTCCATTGTCATCTGTGGAGTCTTGCGTTGTTTCTTTTGCATGTCGTGTGTGCATTCCGATGGACGGTCCTTTGATTGAGCCAAGGGCGGATACGAGCCGGCTCATGGCCGTTCGTCCCTTCAGTTCGGACGGAGAGAAAGCAAAAGAGAGGGCAAAGTTGGAGGCGTCGATTCCATGAAGGATGGAATTGTAGGTTGGGCTTAAGTTGGTTTAGTGGGTTTAGGTCCGTTTCTGTTTTCATGGGTTTTAAAAAAAATATTGGTTTTGGGCTTAACTAGAATTTGTTAAGTTCGGGTTGATTTCGAGCTATATTTGGATTGGTGATCTTCGGGCCTGATTTGCTTTAGTCTGGCTTCAGAAAACTTGGCTTAAATTGTTGTGCAGTGTGCTTAGTGTAATTAGAAGAGGAGGCCGGGCCGGGTAATTTGGTCTGGCTAAATAGGTTTATTCGGGCCGAGACTTGGCACTGGTCCGATTTCTTGACCCAACCCGCACCTATAGGGTCCGGGTCGGACCCAAGAGACCCGGTCCGAATTCCTTTTTAACAATATTAAAACTCATAAAAAGAAAATCATGAAAATTTTTCAAACATTAATTAATTAATAAAAATCATAAAAAATTTTAAAAATAATTTTTTATAAGATATTAAATAAAATTCATAGAAATTTTAAAAATTCAAAAACTACATAAAAATACAAAAAAAAAAATTCAAAAAATTTAAAATTTTGGAAAATTCATAAATTCATAAAAAATTTAGAATTCCTCAAAAAGCTTAAAAATATTTTTTGGATGATCTTTTCTTAAAAAGGGGGATCCTTTTGTATCTAAAATTGTGCCCAATTGCCCTTAGAGACGAATGCCCTTGATTACACACTTTCCTTATGTTAATTATGGTTTCCATTTAGCTTAGTTAGAGGCGGCATGCTCCTTATTTAACAATGCTAGATTCTTGCTCTCCTAATGTAATTTGTTCTATGTCACTTTAGTTATTGATTGTTATGTTAACAATTACACACCCGCATGATCACCTCACATACTAGTAGATAGGTCTAAAATCAATCTAGACTACCTGACAAAGAAATAAGATTAGGTACCCAAATGGTACTGTAATCAAGTTCTTGACCTCAAATTCTCTGATCACATGCTTTACTTAGTTTCTAAGCCGATCTCAATAGGTTAATAGTGACTCCTCATTAGAACATTTTTACAAACACATCAATATTGCGTAAGATATAGGTTTGAGAGAGCTCGCTCCTAATCATGGGCCGTGAGTCCGTCTTTTAGGTAATCTTCCTAAATCTATTCTCTCTCCTGAGGGTTAGGTCACGACAAGAACCAAATCCAAAGGAAGGTGTTTTTGGTGTATCCTTGAATGAGGTTCCGACTGTCTAGAAACATGTACCATTGGACTTCAATTGTCTTGATGGAGTCAAATATGATCCATTACATGCCATTAGTTTAAAGCTTTGTGGAAATAGATATGTATGACTTTGATTGGTGTGTGACTTTTGTTTTACCTAGCTATCCATATGGAAGCCGAACTTCCACACAAAGCTATCGTTGCTATAGCCAAACGACAAAAAAAGAAGAATTTTTGTCAAGATTTCAAAAGAATGAGCTAGTTAATGAAAATCGCGACTTCATGAGGTTCCTTGGTTGGAATGAAGATGGTCTATCTCTGACCATACCAGTGAGCTGCATGCAATGACCCAAGATATCACCTAGTGAGCTGCATGCAATGACCCAAGATATCAACTATTTGTTACGTCCACAAAATAAAAAGGAAATAATTAGATAGTGAGAAATCATCGAAGGATTTACACCATCACTTATCCTGTCTCAGTTGACACTTATATATTAAATTGAGATTCTCATAACTTATTGAAGCATTAGCAAGATATATATTGGATGATGTGAGACGATGTTTTCTCCAACATCAAAATTGCTGCAGCCCAATTGAAGGAAATGAATCAATTATTCAACACATGACTTTAACCATGCCCCGCATGGACGTTTCTAGGGGTAAGTAGAGATTCAGGACAAAAAACCAGTCTAATCAAGAATCACAATGCAAAATGTGATTTTTTTTTTTTACTTTTGGTGGCCAGAGTGCAAAATGCAATATTTCGGTTGACGTACAACTACATGGAAAACTTCATTTCCTCTATCAAGTTAAATCCAACGGCATATGCTTTTACGGAAATTACAACTTATTTACCTTAAATTCATTTCTTCCCCCAAATTAATTACCTTAAACCCAAATAAATTTTGACTTGGATTATGTTCTTTCCTCTAAAATTCGTATCCTAATTCCTACAAATTTTGACTTGGACTATGTTCATAACTTGATGCTGTCCTAGGAGTAGTCAACATTCGTGTGAGGTGTTTTAACCCGCTAAAGGAAGCAAGACCAACCCTTTCATGCTGAGATGTAATGTGGTTTATAAGTTTGGGCAGGCTTTTATCTTTTAGGCCAAGATTTACTCTAGGAAGTCTGGCATCGCTAGGTCGAGAACCAAACCCTCTGGAAATCGATCAATCTTAGTTCAAATTGGAACTTTGACCAAAAACAAACGTGTAGATGGTCTACACTCCAACAGGTGAGCAGCATATAAAAGAACATGCAGTTAGTGTAACTTGGATGTGTAGTCCCAGTTCGGGCTTCAAACACAAAAGATTTATAAATGAAATATTTCATTATGAAAATGATGGTCGTTCACAAGGTTATTTGCTTTTCTTCAGCAACTAATATGTACAATAGGGCTAATTTTCAAAGGCATAAAGCATAGTCTCTACAGTTAATTTTCAACAACATCATTTTTCCATATAGAAGATTGCGACAATTATTGATGGACAGCTCAAAAAAAGATAGGAAGTTGAAGTCGAAATATGTTCAAACTAAATATAGCCCATTTATTTTATAGAGGGAAAATTACTAAAAAAGTCATAAACCTATTACAATTGTGCCAATTCAGTCCTAAACTTATTATTTTTTTTTTATCAATTGAGTCATAAACCTTTTATAATTATTCTTGATCAGTCCATCTCGGCCAAAATTGGCGGTCAACGCCGACGTGGCAGTCGGTCGACACCGGCGACCTTTTTCCAATAATTTTTTTGAATATTTTATGAACATTTTATCTTTTTTTTTTTTTTTTTCCTTTTTTATCTTTTTTTTTTTTTTCCTTCTCCCTCTCCCTCCTTTGTCCTCCTCTCCTCCTCCCTCCTTCCTTTGGCTCCAGCGACCAACCAGAGGGCTGGCTGGTTGCTGGATTGAGGTGGCTAGGCTAACTCACCTCGTCGTCGTTGGGTGAGGGCAAGCTCGCCTAGCCACTGGTGGGGCAAGCCTTCGCCAAATCCGACTAGGGGGGCCTTGCTGTCGCCAGGTCTGGCAAGCTCGTGCCTAGTGACGGCAGGGCGAAACCCCGTCAGATCTGGCAAGGCGATCCGACGGGCTCGCCTAGCCAGTTGGCGAGCTCGTGCCTAGCAACAGCGGGGCGAGGCAAGCCCTCGCCATATCTAACAAGGGCGGCTAGATGCGACGGCGAGCCCCCCTCGTCGGATATGGCGAGGGCTCACCTCACCCGGCGATTGCGAGGTGAGCCCTCGCCAAATTCGGCGGGGGCTCACCTCGCTATCGTTGGGTGTGAGCTCGTCGATTGGCAAGGCAACCCACCGAATCGCCTCAGTTCGGCAACCGACCAACTTGGTCGGTCGCTGGAGCCAAAGGAAGGAGGAGGGAGAAAGAAGGAAGAGGGAGAAGGGGGAAAAAGGATAAAAAATTAAGAAAATATTTCAAAAAATAAAATATTATTAAAAAAAGGTTGTCAACGCCAACCGGCTAATTTTGGTTGGATGAATTGATCGGGAATAATTGTAAAAGGTATAGGACTCAATTAATAAAAAAAAATAATAAGTTTATGACTAAATTGACACAATTGCAATAGATTTATAACTTTTTTGATAATTTTTCTATTTTATAGATAAAAGGGAGGTGATTGTCAACTCATCTAAAATTTGAACTGTTGAATGTAGAAGTGGTTTAATGGTAAGTATTCTGACAGATAACTACCGCTGACTTTATTGTTTATGAGGTTTATAGAACCAACCCATTTGGATTTTTGTACTTTTCATCTTGATGATGATCCGAGGAGTATTATGTACAATCTGACAATTGTACAAGTGAACCATTTCTAGCGGCCCAAGCAATCATAATATCAGGGATAATTAGGCATTCTTTCACAATAGCTACCAAATTTGAAAATGTACCGAAACTCTCTGATACCGTTGCACAATAAATCCTGACTCTGAAAAATTACAAGTTAACTCTAGAATTTTGATTTTTGCTGTAATTGTCACGCCCCGATCCTCGGGCACGCACACATCCTTCTCACTTGGTCGATTTTATAATGCGATATCCTAGGACTAGTATCGCCGACCCTTTCAATTATTAAGCACATGCGGAAGCAGTTATAAATCCCCAGACAATAAAACAATGGGATAGAAAAGCAGGGCCATAATTTTCATATTGAAACTTATAACCAAACTTTTATACAAAACATTAACTAGAGAACTTCATAGCTATTCACATCAATTGGAGTTCACAAAAGAAGATGAAATCTCAATCCCTTCAGGTCATACTCAAAATTTCTCTTGGTATTATCTTCTTCTTCCAAAAGTCCTTCTACTCAGGTTTTACCTCCGAGTTCTCCTTCTTAGATTCCTCCTCAGCTCCTCAACGGGGTCCTGAAATGTTTTTCCCCAAACTGGGATGAGACTACGTCTCAGCGAGTTCTACCCCACTAAGCCCAATTAGTAAACTATTATACTATAGGCTGCCTAAACACGCATGGGTTAGAAGACGTACCTTAGCATCAGATCCCACCTGCAAGTCAGTACAATTCACAATAGACACTCAAGCAATCATATCACCGATCAAAGCATCGATCAAATCGACCTGTCGTTAATTACAAGCCAACAAGACCACTCACGGTCATTCCCATTCGTCAATCAATTCACAACATCAAATCAAATGCACGATGATCAATCGACCTAAATCGATTACACGTCAACCCGACCATTTCCGGTCATTCAAGCTATTGCTATTCGTGAGTCCCACTCGACAACATTCAATATTTAATGGTTTACTGGTCCACTCGACCACTTTCAAGAATCAATGGCTTTACGGTCCCACTCGACCACTTTCAAGAATCAATGGCTTTACGATTAAAAGCCCCACTCGACCACTTTCAAGTTAATCAATGGCTTTACTGGTCCCATTTCGACCACTTTCATAATCAATGGCTTTGCGACGGCCCCATTCGACCACTTTCAAAATTCAATTTGGCACAATTCAAAGCTCAAATAAATAAACGGATCTGCTTATACGACAATTGGCACGAGATTTCGGTCATCGGCTATCTCAATCTTAATTTCCGAAAAATAAATAATTAATTAATTAATTTCGAAAATTAATTAATAAATATTAAAAATTCAATTTAGCACAAACTAAAACTCAATTAAACAAACGAACTCCACCACGGTCATCAGCATAATTTTTCGGTTCCAGGCCATCTCAGTTGAATTTTCGGAAAATAAATAATTATTTAATTAATTTCGAAAATTAATTAATATTAAAAATTCAATTTAGCTTAGAAATAAAGCCCGATTAAATAAACGGACTTCACCACAGTCATCAGCATAATATTCCGGTTCCGGACCATCTCCCTTGGTTTTTCGGAAAATAAATAATTATTTAATTTAATTCCGAAAATTAATATTTAAATGCCCAAAAATCTCACTTAGGCCCGAATCACCAAATTGAAGCCCAATTAGGGGTCGGAAAATTCCCGAGATGCTTCCAATAAATAGTAGATCACGTCTACTTGCTAATTGCGCAATCAATTTATTTAAATCACATCACAATTGACTAATAATTACTAATTAATTCTAATCTAACAACCTAAATATAATTAATTAAAACTAAACCAACCTTAAAGCATAATTAGCCAACTAATCCGGGATTAGTGAGATTACTCACCAAATCGCGCGCAAATCGGATCAATCCGACGGCGGCGATGCGAGGAACGATTGTCCCCAAAGCACGGCTCGAGTTCGGGGCCGAGAAACGGCCCAAAACGGCCCACGAACAGCTGGATACCCACTCCGTGGGTTTGCTGATTCAGCCGCAAAACAGCAAGAAGAAGAGAGGGTTGGGGGCGACAAGAAGTCGGGAGAGCGGGTGGTGGCTTGGCGAGGCCGAGCGGTGGCCCACGGTGGCCGGAGGTGGCCGGATCGTGGCCGAACGGAGCTGGACAGAGGATGGGCAGCAGCTGGATCGCGCGAGGGAGCATGCCTGGGCGCGAGGGATGGCCGGCGGAACGTGCGGCGGTGTGCGGGCGGTTCGGCTCCGGTGCGGCGGCGGGATGGGCGACGGTGGTCCTCGGCGAGCTGCTGCTCTTCTTTCTTGGTTTTGGTCTGGTCCGCACAAGGAAGAACGAAGAAGAAGAAGGTCACGTGGGATGAGGGAGAAGAGAGGGGAGAGAGAAGAAGAGATAAGAGAGAAAAGAGAGAGAGAGGATGAGGATTGACTAGTCAAAGTGAGGAGAGAGGAGAGAGAAGTCGGTGGGGGAGGGGGAGGTGGTTCGCACGAATGGGGGAAGGGAAGAGGAGAGAGAAAGAGAGGAAAAGAGAGAAAAGGGAGAGAGAAGAAATTTAAAAATCATATTTTTCTTATTTTTTTCTTTTCTCTTCCCCTTTCTATTTTCTTTTTGGTTTTCAATTTTTCCTTCGATAATTTCATTATTTAAATTTCCAATAAATCGATAAATTGACGGCGATGAGGCGATTCTATTTATCCAGTCAAATTGAAACCCGAAATTTTGGGATGTCACAGTAATGGCTAATTTTTTTAATCTACATCTCCGTTAAGTGTGCTAATTGAGTATGGATTAAATTATTTTTCCTGACGAACTTAACCGTATTATTGTTAACTTCATTAGTCATACATCATTTATATGTTCTTAACTTCATTCACCATGTGGTAGAGATTAATCTAGTCAAGAAAAATGAGCAAGTCCCTATTCAGGGAACGTTTAATTTGCCGTGCAGAGGGGGAAAAATAGTGACAAAAACAAAAATCAAAGCTCAAGAGGGTAATACGTAACTTCTCAAAATTCAGTGCTATTGGGCAACGCGGTCATAGTTTGGGAAAGTAATTTACAACTAATATATACAATACGGCTTATTTCCAACGGTACAAAACATTCCTCTATGGTTAATTTGCAATGACATGAGTGTTTTCTCTTATTCAATCCATGTGTATAGTTAGATTATCGTAGTTGCCATGAAAATATTACCGACAGTCATAGAAATTCATGACTATGCTAAGTCGATGCATATACACCACATTGAAATGAATACCAGAAATATAAGCAGAGGGGAAACATATTCGATTGAGAAGAGTAGATCGACACAACTCTATAATTGCCGGGAGCATAATGTAATCAATCCTACGAACCACGTCAAATGACAACGCTCAACAATCTGATCCAAACTAACACTGTGTTACTTATTGTAATAAATGCCACCAACGGCTGAAATTTGAAGATTCTAACATTTTTTGCTTCAAGTCGGGATTGACATCGAGGCTACTTAGGTTAGGGGGAAGGGTAGGCAACTCTTTGAGAAAGTGGCAGTGTAGCAAATCCAGAGTATGAAGGCATGGCAAGAACTGTATTTCTGATGGAAGGCTCGATATACGAGTACCTCGAAGCCTCAGTTCTTTGAGAGAATCTAGGTCCACAATATCACTTGGAAAGACTCCCTCCAAACTCCTGCACCAGGATGCATGTATTTCTTCCAGGGAAATCAACTTTCCAATATAAAGAGGAAATTCTCTTACGAAACAAGAATCCATTTTCAGCACTTTCAATCTCCACAGGTTTTTGGTTGAATCGGGCAAATTTGAAATACCCGTACCTGAAATATCCAACTCTTCTAATGAGTGCTCCAATTTGCCAATGAATTCCGGAAGCTTTCCAAGCCTACGACAGTCCTTCAAAGACAAGCATCTAAGATGCCCCAAGTCTCCAATTGACTCAGGGAGTTCAAGAATTTTCGCGTTATCCAAGGCAAGCATTGAAAGAGCTTGAAGTTCACAAACCGAAATAGGAACACAAACCAATGTGAAGCAATTAGTGGCACTAAGAATTCGCAGTTTAACCAGTTTGCCTATCGACGCAGGAAGTTCTCGTATGGAAGTGCCATCAATCAGGAGCTCTTCCAAAGCATTCATCCCACCCATTTCCGCTGGCAACATGCTAAGTTCGGAGCAGAACTTCAAATTCAGGGTGACCAAACACTTCAGATAATTAATTGAAGGATCTAAATGAACCAATCGAGAACACCGCTCAAAAATCAGTATCTCCAAATTTGGGCAACAGGAGAAGCTGGGGGTAATTAATAAGTCCCCACAACCTGTAAGATTCAAGACTTTCAAACGCTCCAGCTGCAAAATAACGAAAAAGTTCAGATGGCGTAGAACTCTCAATGTAATTAAGAGCCAACACAAACACAACATCTAATGAGCCATAAACTCACCTTAATACGTTTCCAACCTTCCCAGGATTCTGTAACCTTACTCCATGAAAGGTCGAGAATGACTAGATTCTCATTTTTTTCTAAATGAATGCTGATTTCACCTCGAGGGCACCCTTGCCAATGAAGCCACCAAACCTTCGGTAAGGCATCTGCAAATTGTCCACCAATATTGGCGCGACCCAAGCTGAGAAAAGTCGTGCTCGGCAGGATCTCACAGCCTGCCTCTTTAGTTTCCAGGTGGTCTCTTTTCTGTATGAAGGACCATAAAAGTCAACAAAAGAAACGTGAAAGTCATCAGACAATGAAATAGTTACTATGGATGCCTAAACTCCCATGAGGTAAAGAAAATCGAAAAACATATAGAAGCTCAAATGCTACTTTTTTCCCCCAACGTACCCTTTTTCCCTTCTTCCTGTCCTGGGCTATGGCAGGACCGTACAATCCAGCACCTGTTCCTGGATCGGGGAAACGTTTGTGGACAATCTCCCTGGCAAGGCACCTTAGCATGCTGTGCATGCCTAATTTATTTTCGTTCATTTCTATTAGGGACATTTGACAAAGGACACTGACTTCCTCACGACGATTATAATGATGAGGCCAAATGCTCGGACGACGAAGATGAGGATAAGGAGGATGAGGAGGACGAGGAAGCTGATTCCACACAAGTGAGGCAATCCGACAATCCACATCTGGGGGAAAACTTGCAAGATTAAGATACATCAACTTTAGATCTTCACCTAAAGTATCATAAATTATACTCGGAATCTTCTGGTAATCTTCCTGAAATTGTTGCATGAGATCTTTGACTTTAATCCATTCTTCCAGTCCTTTGTATTGCAAAAAAGAACCAAAAACTTTGACAAGTACTGGAAGTCCCTTCGCAGCCTTCACTATTTCGATTGCAATTTTAACATAAGATCGTAGTTCATCGCTCTTTCCGGTTGCAGCATACTGCCAGAAAAAGTTGAAAGCTCGATTATCATCCATCGGATTAACATTGTAAGTATGAGCCAACCCTCGAGCAACAAACCCTTGAAGAACTCTGCTTTCTTTTGAGGTGACAATTACTCTACTTCCACAGCCAAACCAATCAAGCTTAGCTCCTACAAACTCCTTGAGGAGGGATGCCTTCTCCAGATCATCAAGAACAATAAGAGCTTTCATACTCCTAAATATCTCTTTCAAAAATCGTACTCCTTTGAAAGCAGAAGCAACCTCATGCTCTCTCTTTAAAATATTATAGATCAACTTGGTTTGAAGATAGTGAACACCTCCAGGTTGCTGTGTTGTTTCTTCAATCTCAGCAAGAAAACTGCAAGCGTCAAAGCGAAGGGATATTTTATCATATATGATCTTGGCAAGAGCAGTCTTTCCAATGCCATCTCTCCCATGGATTCCAACAATTCGTACGTCGCTTACTTCCAGTTCCAATAATTCCATTATTTTCGATTCTTGACTGTCTTCAAGCTCCTATAAAGGTACTTAAGTTTAGGAGAATGTTAGATAAGAAGAGAAGTGAAGAAATATACAGATGCGGCACTGTAAGTTCCAGATGAAAATGCCATTCTCTGAGACATGTGCTTTGATTGTGCCTGCCAATTAATTATATGCCTTGCTAGTTGAGATGTTGTAACTAATATTTAGCTGACACAGAAGACAGGTTGTTGAAGATAAACTCCTCTGAAGTTCCTCCACACAATCATTGACTACATGCATCTCATTTAAGCTAAAGATACGTGCTGTCTCTATTATGGAAAAATCTAGTAAGCAAACTGGCTTACTAAACATAAAAAAGCCTAATCTGGCTTAACACACAACCGTTTCTTGTCCTTTGCAAAAGGAAGCACAGAAAGGTGATGACCAGCCTTATCAGAGAGCATCTCCAAGTTGCCACAGTGATAAATTAAGCAGGAGTTTACCATGAGATCTCATTTAGATGTTCAAGATCCATAATGTCTAAAATCAAGGGTAATTAGCTACTGAAAAAATTGAAGTATATGCAAGCTACTTCAGAGTTCAGATGACTTGCATTATCTTGGAGGTTCAGTTCATTCGTTTGCCTTCCTTTTTATATCATATTCTAACTTTACAACGACTGTAAAAATGACGTAAAAATATTTTGTGGTAATTAGACTTTTTATCTATTTGATGTAAAACACACTCAAGCTGAAACTAACTTCATCAACAGTTACAGTCTTTAGGAGAGAGTACTCGAGAAGAGAGGAGAATGGGAGCAAAGAAATATACCGAGGTCCTGTCAGATAACATGGGATTATCACCAGTGGATAGATCCTCAGATACATGATTGTGTGCTATCATCAGCTTAAACAAAATTTCTCCAACGATGGCTGTGATAAGTTCCTTTTCACTGCCAAGGCAGAAAAAATCTCAGTTCCAAACCATTAAAAGATCACTGAAACTTCAAATGGCTCATAAAAATGTTAACCAAATGCACTACATAATGAAATGGCAATCAATGTGCTAAAAGATCACTGAAACTTTATGCAGAACATAATCTACCAGATGCAAAGATATAAACATACACACTGATGTTTAGTAATTGTGTGAACGTTGCATAATGCCATTGCAGCAAGTATTTGGTCCAAACAATGGATTATATTCTCACAGTTTGCCATCGAGTGAAAATATCACTCAACCACGGGTTGAATTACAGAATTACACAATTATGTGGCTGAACAGAATGAAGTTTTAAAGATAGTTCACTGAGCCAAACTCAGATATGTAGTGTAAACAGGGTCAATTCGAGAGAAAGATTTGGCCTGAAAAAGGAAGAAGAGGGAATTGAAAATGTTAACCCAGTTGATTCCCATCAATAATTTCCTCTTTTTTTCTCTAGTTTAGTCCCCATAAAGCTTTGAAACAGGCTCGGTAACAATCATAAACCCAAGCAAGTGAGCAAAACAATTTAGAGTACACCAGAGTCAACCGATAGTTGCTTTTTTTGCTGGGAAAATGTCGTTGGGCTTCCTTTTCCTGACATTCTCGACATTACCTCCGTCGATTGAGCAAATAAATCAGAAAGAACCTACAAGAAAAGAAGACAGATGTAATGCAACATACCTTTTATATGAGCTTCGTTCCCATCCCCTGACTTTACCAGCCCCCACAAGAGCCTTCTCCCACAGCTTGACTTTCTCATCGCCGAATCTCTGCTTGTGCTCGTCCAGGAAGGCTCTGTAGCATGATTTTTGGTCCAGCTGCACATCAGACCGTTCCACATCGTAGAAAACGGGCAGGATCTCTTTCTTCCCTCCTGATCTAGACGTGTGTTCTACCATGAGTGCGAGCGTCTCAAGGCACCGAGTGCTAAAAGCATAGGTTTTTGAAAAGATAAGTATGTAGATGTTGGAGCCGGAGACCAATAGCCGAAGCTCTTCGGGCAGAAAAGATAAGTATGTAGATAGGGTGTCGCCAACTCTGGAAACGCGAATTCCGTAAGCTTTCAAGCAGCGACAGAGGGAACCAACGAATCCAATGGGACTATCGGGTCCAAGGTAACTCAGGATCACATCATCTTGATTCAGCCTCGCTGGTTTATCTTCGACGAGGTCAGATAATTCAGCAACACTCGATTCTGCCCCTGATTTTAGCTTCTCTGGTTTTCTTTTTTTTTGGTCAAGAGCTTCTCCGGTTTCCTTGACTCGCCTTCTCGGCCATAAATTGATTTAATTACTCGATGTGGTGGCGATGGTTGTCGTCCAAGACTGGGCGTGACTTCTTTCAGTTTTCTGCTTGGGGAATCAGCCATACTCGATTACGACTTCGACTCAATCTTTCGTCGTCCAGTTTTCACTCTACCTGGGTTTTTCAGAGAATGGCCAAGTGAACCGTTCGGGTTTGCCTTAACGGTCGTTTCATCCGAGCTTAAGAAGACAAATTTTACCAAAACTAAAAAAATAAATTATTATTTACGAACATTCAAGAGAAATAACTCATTACCAGATTCCCGGTCTTGCTGTTGCCCGGGTAAAATTACTGTACACGATATATTTACGAACTACGGAGCAATGGTACGATGATGGACGTAAGTTACTAAGGATAAATAATTTATAATAAATTCAAGTTGTTGACGGTATCCCATAAAAAGTCACAAAGGTTAGGAAATTCTAGCACATGAGACTTTGAGGTAAATCACTTGTTATTACTCCATTTGATTCTCAAAAAATAACTTCTAAAAAAATATTTTTCTGAATTTTCCAGTATTCGGTATATGGAAAATGAATTGATAAAGGAAAATATATTCCATTAATGAAAAAAATATTTTCCACTTTTTTCATATTTTCTTTCACCAAACACCTTTTTCTTTCATTATTTATTTATTTTTTCTTTTCTTTTTTTCGTTTTTTAATTGAGTTTTTAATTATTTTTCTTTTCTCCTTTCCTTTTCTTTATTTTTATTTTTATTTTAATTATGATGCAACTTTTCCTTATTTTACAAGAAGATCGAGAAAATTAGTTAATTATCATGAATTTGACAATGAATACATATAGCTAGTTTTGTCTTTGAAATATTCCATAGCTTTGGTACATAAGCTTCTTATACCGGAGGAGGTCTATTAGCTTCTTCTCTTCCTCGAGCGATCTCCCAGTTGTCCCCCCGCCCGAGGAAATACCTGGTCTTTACGCCTTTTCTTGAGCTTGTCACTCATGGATATCTGCAATAACCACTTGGAGATGTTCGGGGGGGCTTCGTTGAATTTCTCTACGAAGGCCTCGCTGATTCAGGGATCATTGCATTTATCGATCATCGTGGGATCGAGATCGGAGAACATATCATGCCTAAGATCTTACAAGTGATTGGGAAAACGCAGATCTGCATTCCCATCTTCTCCAAAGATTTCGCTTCCAGTAAGAGTTGTCTGAAGGAGGTAAAGAAAATGGTGGACAATCATGCCCATTTTCTACGCCGTCTCCCCTTCGGTGGTCAGTGAACAAAAGGAGAGTTATCAGCAGTCCTTCCGCGACCATGAGGCCGATGGAGTGACGTCAACGACTACAAACAACTGGAAGAAGGCTCTGCATAGTGTTTCAAGAAAACGAGGATGGGAATTGGAGAAATTCCAGCACGGGTAATACGAAATCAAGATTTCTATGTTTCTTTCGACTTTTCCAACAGTGGTCATCGAGTATGAAATTAAGAAAAGAAAAAAGTCAATGCATCTGTTCTTCTGCTTGGTGTATTATCCGAGCAGTTGTTACTTTTCACATCTTACTCTTTCCTTCTTTTCCCTTTGGCAGGCAGCGTGAACTTATAAAGAGGTTGTTTCCACGGTCCGCCGGTTGTTGAGGAAGGATGACTCATATGTGACGGCACATTTAGTGGGGATGGATCAACCTGTGCAAGAGGTGATGAGAAAACTTGGTGTTGGCTATGAAAATGGAGAAGTAATCAAAGGGCAAATGGTGAAAGGAAAATGTGTGGTTGAGATATCGGGCCTTCCAGGAATTGGTAAGTCGACTCTTGCCATGGTTGTCTACCACAAAATCCGTCATCTCTTCAAAGGTAATAGTTTCCTTAAAGAGGTTGAGCAAACGAGGCTCCTGTCTCTCCAAGAACATTTAGTTAGTGGCCTCCAAAAGAGAGCATACACATTAAAATCTCCTACTGAAGGTACCGAATTTATCAAGTACAAATTTGGAGATCTAAGTTGGTTTGGTCCGAGAAGCAGGATCATCGTGATCTCTAGGAGAAGTAATCTTGTTGACTACTATAATCAGGTGCATGTCACCTCTGCAAGCAGCAGTACTGTTAACAGGTGTGATGACTGTTGGAGAAATCTTCTTGAAATGTTTTGAAGCTGACAAAACGTTTCCATCAGTCTAGTATGAAGATTTGCAGACTCTGCTGCTTAAAGTTTGAAGACCTCCGGACAGCCAGACTCAAGACTTAAAGTCTATCCTCATTGGCAGTTTCTAATCCGTTGAAGAAAGGCTATCCAGAACTGGATGTTTACTAAGGATATGACCTTATCGACTGGAGAAGATCTCTTGGCTGGATATGACGTAATGGAATCCTTTGATTGATCTTGATTAATTCGAAGATTAAGGATTCAATGATTAAATATTTGTGAAAGGTTCTACTTATGGAAACCGAGATCCTGATTGTATGGGCGAACAAGATTGATGGGCTATCGACATATTCCTTTAATAGCTAGAATGATCTTTCTAATTGATTCTGTCCAATGGAAAGATTAGAAGAATTCCTTTGGTAAATGCCAACGGGTATGATGGCATAAAAGAGTATATAAGGAAGACGTTCTAGTTGTTCGAAGCAGTGCACGATAGAAGAATTCCAAAATCTGAAACTCCTTGTTTTTAGTCAATTCATTTGAGCGAAAACTTGTACGCAAAAGAGTGTTTATATTCGTAAGAAACCTTGAGGAAGTGTGGTAGAATATCTACACTGTGGAATCAAGGAAGAACCGTGCTGTAACATCTCTTTTGTTCATAGTGCAATCCAGCCGATAGGCTGTCAGTGCGGAAGAGTGGACGTAGGCTTGGGATAAGCCGAACCACTATAAACCTTGTGTTTAATCTTCTCTTCCTTACTTTTTACTTTATTTTGATCGTAATTCATTTCGTTAATCAAAAGAGTACTGCCTTTCTATCATCTGTCTAGTATCGCTATGGTATATCGAGAAATTGTTTTTACACCTATTCACCCCCTCTATGTGATTATACTAGCTACATCAATTGATATCATAGCCTGTGTACTCACTTTGTTTGAAGTGTTTTACTTCAGAGTTAAAAATCCATGGCTAGTATGTTGACTCCAGGGCTGGTAGAAGGACAAAGCAATACTAGACCACCTTACTTTGATGGAAAGGATTACAACATATGGAAAAACAAGATGAAGGCGTTTCTAAGATCAAAGGATCTTTTGGAATGGGACGTTCTAGAAAAATGAATCATTCCTAAAGCTGCACTTGTCTCAGAAAGAGGAAAATATACTGTGGAGTCTAGTTAAATGACTCAGGAAGAGATAATCAAGAGACAAGCTCTTAATGCAAAAGCAATTTATTCATTATATTGTGCTTTATCTCCTACTGAATATAACAGAATATCTTCTTGTGTTACAGCTAAAGAAGTTTGGGATAGATTACATATTACCTATAAAGGAACCGATCGAGTGAAAGAGACTAGAATCAACATTCTCCTCGATCAATACGAAGCCTTCAGAATGAAATCGGGAGAATCTATAACTAACATGTTTAGTCGTTTTAAAGAAATCGTGAATGGTCTTGAAAATCAAGGTCAACCAATTTCTAATACCATGAATGTGGACAAGCTACTGCGTGAACTCTCCAAGGATTGGAATCACATAAAGACCTCAATCAGAAAGATCCAAATAATTATGTCACTATCTGTTGATGAGTTGGTTGGGATTCTTCAGTCTTATGAAATGGAATGAATCAATGAAGACAAAGACCCTAAAGGTAAGAAATCCATTGCATTAAAATCCAATGATGATTCTGACGTTACAGATTCTGAAGACGATATGGATGATGAGAAGCTTGCTCTCATGACAAGAAGATTCAGAAAGCTGAACAGAAAAGGAAGAAGATTCAATCCAAAGAAACAAAGTTTTCAAAAGCAACAAACTAGGTCTGTTGAGGATGATGAATCAAACAAAGATATAGTTTACTTTGAATATAAGAAAAATGGACACATCAAACCCAACTGTCCTCTTCTGAGGAAGAAGAAAGGAAAAGCTGAAAATTATCGAAAAGCTTTTAAAGTAGAAACTTGGAGTGATACAGAGTGTGAAGAAAGTGATGATGATTATGCCAATATATGTCTAATGGCACAATCAGATTCAGATTCAAACTCCGAGATAGAATCAAATTCAGACAGTGAATTTGAGGTGAGTAACTTCAAAATCCCTATTAAAGTTTCTAAATATATTGATGAGTTGTGTTTTAGTCTTAAAACTTCTCTTAAAAGGATTTCCGAACTCAAAAGAAAAAATTCTGCACTAAAACAACAGGAAAATATTTTGAAAGAAAATGTGAAATGTTTAGATGTGAATGTTTCTTCTCTTAGAAAAAGTGAAGATAATCTTTCGAAAGAAAATGTACTATTGAAAAATGATATCTCAAATATTTCTAAAAAATTTTCTATAGGATCTTAAAAACTGGAAAAAATTCTTTCTGTTCAAAAACCTTATTTCATCTGGTTTGGGAATGACTGCTGAAACCATTCCTTTAATTGATTTTCCAAAGGTAAAAGAAAGAATTAAGCAAAGACCGACAAGAGACACTTACAAAAATAATTTTAAAAAGATCATTGTAAAACCAGTAGGCCACAATGCTCTCAGATGTTCAAAGTGCAATAATGCAGATCATTTTGAAAAAGAATGTCCTATGGTTTAGAAACCTGTTAGGAAAGTATGGACAAAAATCACATTTCATACTAACTCAAATGGACTTAAGAAAATATGGGCACCAAAGAAAGTTTGAGTGTCTTTTTAAATGCAGGTCACTATCAAGAAAAAGGTAAAATGGTATCTGGATAGTAGATGTTCATGACATATGACAGGGGATTCAAAGTGCTTCATAAAGCTCGTTCAAGTGAATGGTGGAAAAGTCTCATTTAAAGGAAATAGCAAAGGAAGAATAGTGGGATTTGGAACTATAAAGATTGGAAACCTCACAATAAGCAATGTTTCTTTAGTTGAAGGACTCAACTACAATTTGCTCAGTGTCAGTCAGCTGTGCGATACCGGTTTCAAAATATACTTTCAAGAGGGAATATGTACAGGAACCAGTAAAGACTCTACTCAGTCATTCATGGGTCGAAGACATGGAAATATCTACCTCTTAGATGTGAAACCAGATGAATCGCAATGTCTAATCTCAATCTAAGACGAAGCAAGCTTATGGCACAGAAAGCTTGGGCATATTAATATGAAACAGATAGCTAAAATCTCAGCAAAAAAGCTTGTTCGTGATCTACCCAATTTATCATATCAAAAGGCTTATCTTTGTACACCGTGCATATTGGGAAAACAAGTAAGAAATTCCTTTAAACCAATAAATCAAGTTTCCACTAACCGTGTACTGCAGCTTCTGCATTTGGATCTTTTTGGACCAACCAGAACACAAAGCATTGGAGGTAAGAAATATTGCCTAGTAATTGTGGATGACTACTCACGATTTACTTGGGTATATTTCTTAGCAAGTAAGTCTAAAACCTTTTCTTATTTTGAAAAATTTGCTAAAAAGGTTCAAAATGAAAAAGGGTATGTTATTTCAAGTATAAGAACATACCATGGAGGTGAATTTGAAAATCAAGATTTTACAAACTTTTATGATAAATCTGGTTTTCAGCATGTATTCTCTTATCCGTATACTCCAGAGCAAAATAGAGTTGTGGAAAGAAAGAATAGATCGTTTCAAGAAATGGTTAGAACTCTTTTAATTGAAAGCAACATCTCTTCACGATTTTGGGCTGAAGCAGTTTCTACAGCTTGTTATATTATCGATAGAGTTTTTCTAAGACCTATTCTAGAAAAAAAAACCCCTATGAATTATTCAAAGAAAATAAGCCTATTGTTTCATATTTTCATGTGTTCGGATGCAAACGTTTTATATTGAAAAATGCAAATGATCGAATTAGCAAGTTTGAAGAAAAATCAGATGAAGGCATCTTCCGTGGATATTCAACCTCAAGCAAAGCCTACAGAGTTTATAACAAGAAGAGTCAATTTGTGGAGGAATCAATGAATGTCAAATTCCAAGATTCTATGCAAAATGAATCTATTCAGACTCGTCTTGAAGAGCCTGAACCTGCTCCAGATTCTACAAAATCTAAATCTCAGGAAATAGCTTAGACTTTGAAGGACCAGCAACAAGTGACTGTTGAAGATTCAAGTGAAGGAAGTGACCATTAATCTGAAAAATTAACTAGCAATTGGAAACATAAGTCCAGTCATCCCAAAGATCTTATAATTGGCGACATCAATGAAGGAATTCGCACAAGATCCAAAAGGCGCGAAGAGTCTAGTGCTGTGGCTCTTATTTATAAAATAGAACCTAAAAGTATAGAAGAAGCTTTAACTGATGAAAGCTGGATTGAAACTATGCAAGAAGAACTCAGGCAATTTAGCATTAATGATGTTTGGGAGTTAACTCCTAAACCAAAAGGTAAATTTATTATTGGTTCAAAATGGGTTTTCAGGAACAAGATGGACGAGAACGGGAAAGTCATAAGAAACAAAGCAAGACTCGTGGTCAAAGGATATACGCAAGAAGAAGGGATAGATTATGACGAGACTTACACACCAGTAGCAAGGTTAGAACCAATTCGTTTATTACTTGCATTTGCTTGTCATAAAAATTTCAGGTTATTTCAAATGGACGTCAAAAGTGCTTTCCTAAATGGATTCATTCATGAGGAAGTCTATGTGGAACAACCACCTAAGTTCGAAGACCCAAGGAAACCAGACTCAGTATTCAGACTCAAAAAGGCTTTATATGGTTCAAAACAAGCACCTTGAGCTTGGTACGACAGGCTGAGTAAGTTTTTAATTCAAAACGGTTTTGTGAAAAGTAAAGTAGACACTACTCTGTTTATCAAACGAGAAAGAAAAAATTTTGTGCTAGTTCAAATATATGTCGATGATATAATATTCAGATCTCCTAATGAAAGTCCGTGCAAGAAATTTTCTAAGACTATGTAGGATGAATTTGAAATGAGCATGATGGGTGAGTTAACCTTCTTTCTCGGGCTTCAAGTGAAACAACTGAAGGAAGGAACTTTTATTCATCAAGAAAAATACGCTAATGATCTCATCAAAAAGTTTGGACTGAACAACTGCAAAAAGGCTGAAATACCAATGTCAAGTTCCTTGAAGATAAACAAAGATGAAAGAGGAAAGAAAGTCGACCAGAAGCTATACAGAAGTATCATTGGATCACTTTTTTATCTTACTGCTTCTAGACCCGACATTTTGTTTAGTGTTTGCATTTGTGCCAGATTTCAAGCAGATCCTAAAGAATCTCATTTAAGTGCTGCGAAGCGTATTATCAAATACATTGCTTCAACTTCAAGCATTGGCCTTTGGTATCCTAAAAATGGAGACTTTACTCTTCTTGGATACTTAGACGTAGATCTAGCTAGATGCAGAGTTGATAGAAAGAGCACCTCGGGTACCTGTCAACTACTTGGAGGCAAGACAGTGTCTTGGTTTTCAAGGAAGCAAACTACAGTAGCTCTTTCTACAGCAGAAGTAGAGTATGTAGCTCTCGGAAGTTGTTGTTCACAAATTATGTGGATGAAACAACAACTAAGAGACTTTGGAATTAAAGATTCATGCACGGAGATTAATTGCGACAACACCAGTGCAATTAATCTTACTAAAAATCCAATTTTTTGCTCAAGAGCAAAGCATATAGAGATTCGACATCACTTCATAAGAGATCATGTTCAAAGTGGAGAAGTTTCGATTCAGTTTGTTGACTCAAAGAACCAACTAGTGGATATATTCACAAAGCCTTCGGAGAAAAATTAATTTGAAATTATCCGTTCCAGACTCAACATTTTAAGGTTTGAAGAAGTTAAAGTCTAGAGACTCGCAAACTCAGACAAACAAGACTTTGACTGTAAGTTGTTCTCTCTCTCGAATCTCATCTTAAAAAGGTACGATTATCAACCGTGTCTGATTATTGCTATCTTTAATTGACGTGATTATAGCAACGTTTCCTTTTCGAAAAAGAAGTTACTTTTGAAATGACTATTTTCTCAAAAAAGGCAGTTATTTTGAAAAGGCGTCTTTTTATTTTCCTTTATGACGTTCCGTATACCTCTTTTTAACCAGTTATGCACTGTTGATTCTTCTTCGCTTTACTCTCCAAAAACCCTAAGAAAGCATCGATCTTCCATTCCTGTTTTCTTCCCTTGTTTAATCTTCGAAAAAAGTTGTTATCTTTCTTGGGAAAGTCAAGCAAGGAATCTTTCAAAGACTAAAAAAGATGTCGTCTTTAAAGAAGTCTTCGAGAATCGCAAGCAGGGGACCACGACGAATGAGTGAGGGGTCTACGCACTTCGATCTCACTGAGGAAGAGGAGTCTCCAAATCAGCAACAAAGCCCACAACATTCTCAGCAGCGTCATTCTCCACCATCTAGTCCACAGGGTGCTGGTCATCAACAAGAGGAAGAAATCGTTGAAGACGCAGATCCTGTAAGAATTCAAAGGCCCTCTTTTATTTATAAGCTTTACCGTGCTTTAAAGAAGACCGGTACTCCATTGAACTACGTCGATGAGTTTCTTAAGGACAAAGGATATGGGAATGAGTACATCTTTTTGTGGAAAATGAAAAGTTTAGGAATTGATCCTAAAGGGGTGGTAGAAGAAACCCTTGCAAGTATCCCAAGTGATCCGCGTGTTGGGGGACTTAATTTGGTAGATGGAAATGATGATGTCAAATTGTACAGCCAATTTCAACCAAAAATGGGTGTTGCAGCGAAAATTCGAGAAAAAAATGGGAGAGCTGTTTAGATCAAAGGAACAGAAGGAATTATACTCAAAATTGCTGAAGCGTTGGGTGATAAACCCTAGAAGTGTGGATTTTGATTTTCTGGATGCTGTGAATGTGAACTTGAGGGAAAAGTTCAGTTATCTTCAACTTGAAAAGTTCTGCTCTGACACCACAAAGGCCTATGCTCAATTAACTGCATATTTCTATTCAAATCTTAGTTTCTTGGATGCGAATAGAATATCCTTTAGTGTCTGAGATCAGGACTTTGTGGTTGATGTGGATATGATGGCGGATGTGATTAGGGTTGAGAGAGGAAGATATCAATCGATCAATGTTTCTACTGCTCGTGCAACATTGGAGCTTGTTAAGGATAGAAGAACAGAGGAAAATATTTCATACTTGAGGATGAGTGCATTTAACATTCTGCTTCACAAGATTGTGATTAATTGCCTCAGACCGAAATCAACTTCTAAGACTGATGTTTCAAGTTTAGAGGCAAAGCTGATGTATGCCATCATTAATGGGAAAAAGTTTTCTCTTCCTCACACTATTATGTTTCACATGTATAGAGCAGTGGCGAAGGACAGAGGTCAACTTCCTTATCCAAGTCTTGTAACGAAGTTATTCAGACATCTAAATATTCAGCTTCCACAAATCTTCTGTATTAGATCGTGTGATCATATGGTGGTAGGACTGAAAATGGTGACGAAAATGCGTCTGAAGGAACTAACCAACGTGTTGGAGAAATTCAAGGAGAAGACTCCTGTTAAAACTCATCAAATCTCTTCTGCAGCAAAAAGAAAAGAGAAGGAGCCCATGGTTGCTCCATCCAAGAAAAGAAGAGCTCTTATTGTAGAAGATGAAGATGATGATGATGACATCACCATTTCTGCTATAGCATTGAAGAAGCTAAGCCGTCCTGTTCCAGAACCAATGGAACGACAGGAGAAAGAAGCAAAGGAGAGAGAAGGACAAGAGAAAGAAGAAGAAGAAAGAGAAGCTAGAGAAAAAGAAGCAGAGGAGGAAAGGTTTGAAGAAGAAGAAGAGAGAGAAAATCAAGAGGAAAGAGAGCATGAAAAACACTCTTCTCCACCTGAAGGCATGGAAAGAGGGGGAGATCATGAGAAAAGAGGAATGTCCTCTTATCCTGCTCACAGTGAGGGAGTTAGTCGCTCTCCAGCAGACCCATAAGACATTCATGCCTCTCATTTTCCTGAGGAAGAACATGATGCTTCATTGCCAAATCTGTGTGATTATGATCTGCCAACGTCTGCATTTACTTCATCAGATCGTGCCGAAGCTAGTACGCAGACCGATAACTCAGCTGATTTTCGTAGAATTATGGATATTCTCTTGGAGATGCGCGGTCAAATTTATGCTCTGGGATGCGAGGTTCAAAACTTGCAGAATGCAAGTCAAGCTTCTTCAGGTTCCTTGAAAGATCATATCCAAGCCCTCTCTGTTCAGATTCAGGCTAATACCAAGGGTGAGGAGGTTGCACAACTAAAGGAAGACTTGAAAATGCTGGAAGGGATCATTGAGTCCATGGGAGATTTCCAGCTTGTTCGCGTTCCCAAGCAATATTGACTCTATTCCATTTTCATGTCAACCTTTTTAATGTTGACAAAAAGGGGGAGAGATGTAAGATTTGAATCAAACTTTGAATTTTTAATGATTGTTTTGATGTTTGACTTTGTTTGACTTTATTTTTGTGTCTGGTTGAGAACTGAATTTGAATTTGGACTTGACTGCTATTGATATCTTATGGATGGCTTTATCATATACAAGACTAACCTATTTTCTATGGTTGCAGATTCTAGTGTTATTTATTTAGCCATTTATATTTATAAGATATGTATATGTGTTTGAGAAATGTTTTGCAGGTCAAAGTTATCCAAATCTGCAAGAAAGTTTTGTCACCATTAAAAAGGGGGAGATTGTTGGAGAAATCTTCTTGAAATGTTTTGAAGCTGACAAAACGTTTCCATCAGTCTAATCTGAAGGTTTGCAGACTCTGCTGCTTAAAGTCTGAAGACCTCCGGACAGCCAAACTCAAGACTTAACGTCTATCCTCATTAGCAGTTTCTAATCCGTTGAAGAAAAGCTATCATGAACTAGATGTTTTACTAAGGATATGTCCTTATCGACTATAGAAGATCTCTTGGCTGGATATGACGTAATGGAATCCTTTGATTGATCTTGATTGATTCGGAGATTAAGGATTCGATGATTGGCGAAATATTCGTGGAAGGTTCTACTTATGGAAACCGAGATCCTGATTGTATGGGCGAACAGGATTGATGGGCTATCGACATATTCCTTTAATAGCTCGAATGATCTTCCTAATTGATTCTGTCCAACGGGAAGATTGGAAGAATTCCTTTGGTGAATGCCAACGGGTATGATGGCATAAAGGAGTATATAAGGAAGATGTTCTAGTTGTTCGAAGCAGTGCACGATAGAAGAATTCCAAAGTCTGAAGCTCCTTGTTTTTAGTCAATTCATTTGAGCGAAAACTTGTACGCAAAAGAGTGTTTATATTCGTGAGAAACCTTGAGGAAGTGTGGTAGAATATCTACATTGTGGAATCAAGGAAGAACTGTGCTGTAACATCTCTTTTGTTCATAGTGCAATCCAGCCGATAAGCTGTCAGTATGGAAGAGAGGACGTAGGCTTGGGATAAGCCAAACCACTATAAACCTTGTGTTTAATCTTCTCTTCCTTACTCTTTACTTTATTTTGATCGTAATTCATTTTGTTAATCAAAAGAGTACTGCCTTTCTATTGTCTACCTAGTATCGCTGTGGTATCTCGAGAAATTATTTTTACACCTATTCACCCCCCTCTAGGTGATTATACTAGTTACATCAATGACATCCTCGTTGAAAAGTACGAGCTAAAAGAAATGAATAATGACCATGCTTTTCAGCTATTTTGTAGTGTTCTTAGAGAAAAACCTCTTAAAGAGGAAAATTGCTCTTTGGCATGTGAAATTATTTTGGCTGCTGGAGGAATTCCTCTGGTTATTGAGGTGGTTGGTTCATTTTTACGTGGAAAGCCCATAGAATTTTGGAAGGAGGCAATGGGTAGATTGAAACGAGAGCCTTACACTGAGAGAGTAAAATGAATTCTGAAGAGAAGATATGAAGATTTAGAAAAAAATGCCCAAGAGATATTTCTCGATGTAGCTTGTTTTTTTGTGGGAAAGGACAAAACAATACCCTCTTACATTTGGGAAGCTTGTGAATATGATCCTTATTATGGAATCAACGAGCTTCATGACTTGTCTTTGGTCAAAACCAGAGAAAACAATGAATTGTGGATGAATGATCAACTAAAAGTCCTTGGGAGGGATATTGTCAAGGAGGAAAATCCAAGTGAACCTTTCAAGCGGAGCAGGTTATGGAATCAGGAGGATATCAAACCAGTATCGAACGAAAGGAAGGTAAATTTTGAAGACAAGAAGGTCTCTTTTTTAGTCTGAATTGAAGTACTCCTTTTGAATACTTATTCTATTTTCAGAGATAATTGTCAATGCACTTCTATTTCATTCTCTCATTTTGCCATTTTTCCAGGATTGGCTGGACGCTGCAGTTGAAGCCCTCAGTGCCACATTCGACAAACCCCATTTATTTCCTAAACGTAGATTTTTTTGTGAGTTCTTGAAGCTTAGGTATCTTAAAATGAACCACGCTATTGTCAAAGCATATAAGCAGAGTGCAAAGAGCTCCAAAGAGGATTTTTATCTTCGAAGGTTAAAGTGGCTCGAATGCCAAGGGTGCAACGATATCTCCCGTCTACTTGCTTTAGATATGTCAAAATTGATCGTTCTTGATTTGTCTGGGAGTACCTCCAGCCGTTGGCAGTGCTAGAAACCAATTATGATGGTATGATGAGATACCTGTGCATTTTCTTTTGCATCCAGTTTGACAATAGCTTATATTATTGTCTTGTTTTGCAGAGGGCCAAGAACTTGAAAGTTTTGATCCTAAAAGATTGTCGTTTGCTAATGGAATCTCCATTTTCCCATGCTGCTGTGACCTTAGAGAGACTAAACCTAGAACGTTCAACATTACCTACATGTGTTGTGAGGTCCATTAGCAAGCTAAGGAACTTAGTTTCTTTGAATATTAAGTTCTGCAGCTTCGTGCAAGAGCTGCCAAAAGATATAGGTTCCTTGGAAGCTTTGAAAGAGCTATACATCGATGGAACTCCCATTAAAGCCATTGATATCGCAGAGGGTTCCTATGGGAAGCTTAAAATTCTGAGTGCTTGCAACTGCGAATTCTTGTCTCTTCCCAATTCAATCGGTAACTTGAAATCTCTTTCGTTCCTAACATTAAACGAGACTAAACTGAGTGAGCTCCCTTGTTCTATCGGATTGTTGGAGAATCTCCAGACGCTATCTCTGAGAAACTGTAGGAGCTTGTGGAAATTGCCGGATTCCATTAGAGACCTCAAAAAGCTGCAAGTCATGGATCTTTCAAGCACAATAGTTGACGAAATACCATCCTCTGTCAAGGATTTACAAAACTTGAAAGAACTAAAGATGGCTGGCACTCACATAAGAGAATTTCCTGGAGGCATTAAGAATCTAGAGAGTTCAGAAGAGATAGATTTCTCGGGCTGCAGAAATTTGAGAGGGGAGTGCAACATTATGGGATTATCGTCTTTGCGGGTGTTACTTATAGAATACACTGATGTTTCTCGGCTGATTATGATGGATTGCTAATCCTATAATCCCCAAAACCTCCACGATGTCCCCATCTCGAATTGCAACTATCCGAGGGCATGGCATCGGTTCAACAGATGTGAGACTAGACCACCTTTCAAGGCTGACGAACATCATATCAGCATGCGATGATGAGTCAGAGACCGTAGCAATGTGGCGGTCTGACAGAAGCAAGGAAGTTATCAGTGGATGAGGTTTGGCTACGGAGGAAGTTAGCTCCTATCCCATTAATTCAAATTTGTAATTCATCAAGCATGTCAACTAATCTTCGTGCAAAAAGGGTTGTTAGGGGCATAGTCAAATACGAATTTTCGCTTCTATTTTGAATTTTGAATTTACATTCTTCTTCCATTTTCTTGGCCTTCACACTCGCACACTCTTAATTGTCTTGCACGCATGTCAATTTCCTGCAATTTTGTGCGTACATGTTAGCTTTTGATTGAAAATGCTAGTATGAACACCTAGATGAGGGTGAATAGGTGTAAAAACAAATTCTGCAAAATGCAGTAAAAACCTTTACTTTTAACCTGAGTCTGAATAACAACAGACTTTTGAAACTGAGTCTGAGGAGTAGTAGATTTTGAGCGAGATCAGACTTTAGCAGTTAAATAGAAGTACGAACAAAATAAAGAGATTCAGAGAAGAGAATAAGAACACAAGGTTTATAGTAGTTCGGCTTATAGTAGTTCGGCTTAATCCAAACCTACGTCCACTCTCCCACGCTAACAGCCTTCTTAGCTGGATTCCACTATGCAATCAACAAGAGATTACAACTTTGAGCGCAAACACTTAGTAGATCACACTATCTCACTAAGTCACTCTTTTGGTATTTCTCTCATGATCACAAACATTTAAGCTCACCAAAGACAAGCGTATGATCGAAAGTCGCTCAGACTTTGGAATTATAAATTCTACGCTCCGTCTCTTACTTGCTCATCGGTCATTCATCTCCTTAAATACTTCTCCACTTCCAAACTAGCCGTTGGCCAATATCTTGAGAATCGTCTTCCAATCTACCCATTGGACAGCTTTGTATCTAGAAGATTTGGTAGCCGTTGAGTGACAAATGTAGAATCCCAAATTGATTCCAATCGCCCATACAAATAAAATCTTAGTTTCCATAAGTAAAGCTTCTTTGTATAGAAAGTTCTTGTCTTCAATATCCAATTATCAATCAATTAAATTGAGTCAATCAAATCAATCTTGATGTGGAATTCAAACTAGATCACTAGTCGTTATATGATTGGGGCTTGTATTACATTCTGTCGAATCTGGATGTAAAGTCTGAGTGCAATAAACTTTACATTCTGAGTTTGAGTGCAGTAGACTTTACAGTCTAGATCTGAACATATTCTGCTTCTGAATAGATTTAGCTTTAAGGTCTGAACACAATCTGAATAAGTTCAGCTTCAGCATAGAGTATATCTTTTGGTTCTTCATTCACGTTCAGTCTGAAATTTGTCAGATTGAGCAGACTTCTGATATAGAACAGACTTTGACACTAAAGTCTAGAAATCTTCAGGATATACTTTGGACATGTGTTACGTTCAGTCTTCTAGCCGTCTTCAGACTTTGACAATATTCTTTATTCGTTCTATCATCTACATGGTCTATTACTCAACCATCAAACATATTAGTAGCATTTGATTTATTTTGTTATCTTCAAAACATCATAAGGGATTTCCCTAACATGGATTTGACTCGATGTAAGTATTATCTAGTTTATTTGATTGATCTACAAGATAACTGCAAGGTCGTCAGAGTATGAGTTTTAGTTCCTTTCTCGATCATTCATCTCATCAATACTCTCCTTGATCAATAGTAAAGAATGAAATCTTGTTCTTTTTTCTTTTTTTGTCAATTTAAAAACCAGAACGAAAAACTTAATGCTGCATCTGCCCATCTAACAAAAATTCTTCAAAGGTACAATATGTTTGTGAATGTCGTTGCACCTATTTTACCAAAAATTGGAAGTGATTGCTTTTTCAAATAAATTGAAAATGATTATTGCTTGGTTCTCTTAATAATTGATTTAATTTAACTAGTGTGAAAACTATATATGTAATAATCTAAATATAGTCAACATACATTGTCTCTTTCAAAAGAACATCTTGCATAAAAAATTGTGCTTACGTGCACAATAGAAAAGAGAAAACTTTCTGATTCTGGTAGAGTATTGTGACTAATCTAACTAACAAAAAATTAGTGTATTTTATTTCCAAGATTTATAACACAATGTATTTAATGGCACTTATAATGAATGAAAATATCTAATACATGATTAATATGCTGGCTTTATATGACATTTTCAATCTTTCTTAACGAGATTTTTTAGGACTATATCTTGTGATATTATGACTCACATATGTATGATATATTATCGTTATCTTGAGTTTGTATTTTATACAACACCCATATATGTTGGAAGATTTTAATTTGTTCAAAATCTGATGTTGCCTTTTATGAGTAAGAATCTTGGATTATAGTGGATATATATATATATATACAAGGTTCAGCACAAGATTTTCGTTGGTTACTTCTTTTATCCAAAGTTCGAGTATTTGACCAAGAAGTAGACGTCTCTTCCTTGTTCAATATAAAAGTCGCACAAGAAAGACAGAAAAAGGCAGCTATTGTTCAATCCGTACAGCGGAATCCAAAAAGGATCAACAATGAGCCGAACCGACGACTCTTTTCAGGACGCGCGAAAGAGTTCGTTCTTCGGCCAGGCATAGGAACAAGACACATGTAAATAATTTATACTCCAGGAATAGGAACAAGACACATGTATATAATTTATACTATGAACTTTACATTCAATTGAGTTATTTATTTATAAAAACTGTTGGTTTGGACTTAATCTAAATATAAGAAACACTCAAATATATATGAGCGATTATAACCCTGATTTTTTTTATTATTAGTGGATTTTTACTGCTGGCTCTCTCCGTGGAGTAGGCATCGACTGTCGAATTGAACCAATCTCTGGTGTCATTCATTTTCCCTAGTTTATATAACTAGTAATTTTGCATTAGCTTAATTGCAAGATTTTGTCAATTTTTGCATTATCAAATTTCACATTACTTTTACAACACTAGAGAAAAAGAAATGTATTTTAAAAGAACATTTTGATCAACTAAGTATATCCAATTCTAACAAAGTGTGAAATGGTATAAGTAAGTTACTTAGATCCATAGGACCCAAGTAATTCCACTTTCATCTCAGGAGAAAAAGCCAAAAATGTTTGGCCCCGGCTGCGTTCATAGTCATCCGGTGCTTGAAAGCATCGCCGCCAGCTTTTCCCTTTATCCCTCCGCCTTGCGTTGCAGGCGGAGGAGAAGACTCTGCATTCCCTAATCCTCAGATGCTCAATAGACATTTGTATGTCTACATCTTTTGGACCACGAGTCAAAGTTTTGTTTAATGCACATGGGTCATGGAAGGATCACCACAACATATATCTTGTTTTCTCTGCGATAAACAAGCAGCTGCGCCGAAAATCTTACACGAACTAAGCCGACAAATAAAACGACACCATCTCAACTTGCAGTTGTTAAGTTGCCTGTGGTGAGCTCGTGTACCTCGTTTTTCTTCCAAACCCGCCAGAATTCAAAATGGGGCGTGTGCACGAGAAATCAAATCATACATTGCAATCGAATACTCGAGATAAGAATAATTGCGTGCACGTGGAGTTATATCACTGAGAGTGAACGAAAAGGTTAGTGGCATTGTTGGCCTTTGGATCTGCACAATGTGGTGGACGCGTTGGGGCCGGCTTTCGCGGTAAACACTACGGGACGCACGGAAGAACGCTGAGGAGTGACAGAAGGGCCTCAGCAACCAGCAGCTACGACCCAACTCACGCTCAGTCACTAGCTCGATCGAGTCAATGTCGTGACTTTTTATTCGACAAAGTTTTTTTTATCCATCTTCACTTTATTTCTTGCCAAGATGGAAATTTGTGCTCCACAAGCCAGGCAAGAGCTTAGCTCAGCCAACAACAAAGGGAGAGAGTGAAAGACATACACCTTTTAGGACATACTCTCAATGTTTGGTGTCAATGTCCAAACTTAAATCTTTTTTTTTTCTGATAATAATTCAAATCTTTTCCTTGTGTTTTTTGGAGAACACGACCAATTTCATATGGCAACGACCCAACCCATGGTCACTAACTAATTCAATCGAGTCAATGTAGCGACTCTTGGTTTCCACAAGGCTTTCTTTATCCATCTTCACTGTATCCCTTGTCAGATGGTTAATGATGACTAGGCTGGGCAAGAGTATAATTCGGCTGGCAAAGAGAGAAAAGTATACACCATTAGTACATACCCTCCACAATTGATGTTGATTTTCAAACTTTAATCCTTTTTGTTTATAATAATTCAAATCTTCTCCTATTGTCTCTTGAAGAATAGAACCACAATCCCTCACCAGCTCAATCGAGTCAATGGTGCAACTCTCAATTTCGACAAAGCTTTCTTTATCCATCTTTATTTTATTCCTTGTTAGATGGAAATTAGTGTTGCCAAGCTCGGCAAGAGCTTAATTCAGCCGACGAGAAAGGAAAAGTATACACCTTTTAGTACATGCACTCAACATTTGATGTTGATTTTCAAACTATAATCATTTTTTCATAATAATTCAAATATTCTTCTACCGTTTTTTTAGAACATGACTACAATCGCTCATCAGCTCAATCAAGTCAATGGCGTGACTCTCGGTTTTGACAAAGCTTTCATTATCCATCTTTACTTTATTTCTTATCATATGGAAATTAGTGTCACCAAATCTGGGCAAGAGCTTCATTCGACCGATGAAGAGAGAAAAGTATTCACCTCTTAGTACAAACTCTCGACTTTGATGTTGATTTTCTAACTTTAATCATTTTTTTCAATAATAATTCAAATGTTTCCTATTATTTCTTTGAAAACAGGCTCACAATTGCTCACCAACTCAATCAAATCAAAGGCATGACTCTCGATTTTGACAAAGCTTTCTTTATCCATCTTCACTTTATTCATTATCAGATGGAAATTAGTGTTGTCTAGGCTAGGAAAAAGCTTAATTCAGTTGACAAAGAGAGAAAAAGATACACATTTTTGTACATACTCTCGACATTTGATATAGATGTTCAAACTTTAATCCTTTTTTTTTTTTTTTCATAAAAATCCAAATATTTCCTATTGTTTCTTGGAGAGTAGGACCACGAGCGCTTCTTAGCTCAATTGACTCATTGTCGTGACTCTCAATTTTGACAAAAGTTTTCTTCATTTATCTTCATTTTATTCCTTATCACATGGAAATTAGTGCTATTTAGGCTAGGGAAGAACTTAATTCGGCCAATGAGTAGAGAAAAGTATACACCTTCTAGTACATACACTCAACTTTTGTTGTTGCTTTCCAAACTTTGATCCTTTTATTAGATAATAATTCAAAGATTTCCCTACTATTTCTTGGAGAACACAATCATGATTTCTCACAAGCTCAATCAAGTTAATGTCGTGACTCTCAGTTTCAACAAAACTTTTTTTTTATCCATCTTCACTTTATTCCTTGTCAGATGAAAAATAGTGTTATCCAAGCTGCGCAAGAACTTAATTTGGCCGATGAAGAGCGAAAAGTATGCAACTTTTAGGACATACTCTTGACATTCGACGTTGATGTTCAAATTTTCATCTTTTTTTTTTTTTTTATAATAATTAAAATCTTGTCCTATTGTTTCTTGGTGAGCAAGACCACGATCGCCCACCAGCTCAATCGAGTCATTGTCATGACTCTCGCATTCGACAAAGCTTTCTTTATACGTCTTCGCTTCATTCCTTGTTAAATGGAGCTTCATTCCTTGTTAAATGGAAATTAATGCTGTCCAGGCTAGGCAATAGTTTAATTTGGCCGAAAAAGATAGAAAAGTATGCACATTTTAGTACATGCTCTTGACGTTTGATGTTGATTTTCAAACTTAAATCCTTTTTTTTCCGATAATAATTAAAATATTTTCCTACTATTTCTTGGAAAATATGTGACATCCCGAATTTTGACCCCGTCCCGAACATATGAAATGGACATCTCGTCGACGCGCCGATGGTCCTTTTTCTCTGAGCTGATCACTCACGAGTTAACCAATCTATTGGGTGAAGCCGTTAAGGGATATAACCGCGGTAAAATCCCTAAAAGCTACTCAATAGGTCGGATCGGACTAAAATCGCGTTCGGCCGATTTTAACCATGAAATTGAATTCGGAGTCTGGAATCGGACATTCGAGCATATCACTATCATTTATAGGACGTCATCTTGTCTTTCGGAGTAATTTCGTTGAGTTCGAGATTTTGCGGAAAACCGATTCAGAAATTTCGGAAAAATAGCAGAAATTCGAATGGGCTCAATTAAAGAAAATTTGGACTTCCAAGCCGAGCTTTTGAGTGTCAGGGACTTGCAGAAAATGGAATGAGATTTTACTTCATCGAAATTGGACTTCAATTTGGAGAATTTGTGAATAAATTGAAGACCAAAAGAAAATAGAAAGGGAAAGAGAAAAGAAAAGAAATGAAAAGAAAAATAAGACCATGGGATGTGATATTTTATATTATTTCTTTTCTCTCCCTCTCTCTTCCTTTTTCCTCTCTCTCTTCTCTCCTCCCCTCCCCCTTCGTGCGAGCACCCCCACCGAATGCCCCCTTGCCAATTTTAAATTGGCTTCTCCCTCTCTCTTTTTCACTTTTGACTAGTCAAAAGTCTATCTCCTCCCTTCTTCTTATCTCTTTCCTTTCTTCTTCCTTTCTCTCCTCTCTCTTCTCCCCAACGTGACCGAACACTTCTTCTTCTTCTTCTTTCTTCGCGTGCGAGCCAGCGAACTGAGGAAGAACAGAAGCTGCAGCCCGCCGTCGTCGCCCGTCCTGCCGCCCGCACCGCACACCCGCGCTGGCCGCGCGCTCCGTCGCCTCCCACCCGCGCTCGCCGTCCTCGCCGTGCGCCGTCTAGCCCCTATTCAGCCTCTGCTCAGCCCTTGTTCCGCCCCGTCCGGCCACCTCCGGCCGCCGTTTGACCCCGCCGGACCTCCACCGGCCTTCCCTCGTGCCTTGCCGCCCTTGTGGAAGTGGTTTGGGGCTGTTTTGTGCCTGTTTTCAGCCATCGCAGCCACCCCACGGAGTGGGTTTCCAGCGGCTTTAGGCCCGCTTTTGGGCCGTTTCCGGGCCCCGGATCCGTGAGTCGCTTTGGGAGGAATCGTTCCTCGCGTCGCTGCCGTCGCATTGATTCGATTTGCACGCGATTTGGTGAGTAATCTCACTAATCCAGGATTAGTGGCTAATTATGCTTAAAGCTGGTTTAGATTTAATTAATTATGTTTAGGTTGTTATATTAGAATAAATTAGTAATTATTAGTCAATTGTGATGTGATTTAATTAAATTGATTGCGCAATTAGCAAGTAGACGTGGTCTACTATTTATTGGAAGTATCTCGGGAATTTTCCGAACCCTAATCGGGCTTCAATTTGGTGATTCGGGCCTAAGTGGGTTTTTTGGCATTTTAATATTAATTTTCGGAATTAAATTAAATAATTATTTATTTTCTGAAAATTCAAGGGAGATGGTCCGGAACCGGAAAATCATGCTGATGACCGTGGTGAAGTCCGTTTATTAAATCGGGCTTTAATTTGAGCTAAATTGAATTTTAATGTTAATTGTTTAATTTTCGAAATTATGATTTAATTATTTATTTTTCGGAAATTAAGATTGAGAGGGCCAGTGACCGGAATATTATGCTGATGATCGTGGTGCAGCCCGTTTATTTAAATTGGCTTTATTTTGAGCTAAATGGAATTTTTAATAATTAATAATTAATTTTCGAAATTAATTAATTAATTAATTATTTTTCGGAAATTAAGATTTTGTTGGCCGACGACCGAAATCTTGTGCCGATCGTCGTGGCGCAGTCCGTTTATTTATTTGAGCTCCACGTTATATGGAATTGAATAAATTGTGATATTTTAGGGATTTACCCTAAATTGATTGGAATTGATTGATATTGAATTGTTGATCGGTAAATGGCCAAGTATGTTATTCAGCATTTATAATGCTTTGTTGAGTTGTGAAGTGAGTAGAATTGTGAGAGTGATTTGAATATACTCTTGGCTAAGACTCATCAGGTATGTTAATACCGTGTGAAAATTGAGGGAGTTGATGAGTATGTGGGGATTCATCCCAAGATTGACCAGTGTCGGCATTCAATTAGAATTTGGCTGTGAGAGGTTGTGAGTTAAACCTCGGAAGCCGCCAAAGTATGGCTATGCCGGTTGGGCCGAGATTTGCCACCGAATTTGGAATCGGTCGTGCTCGTTGGGCCGTAATCTGCCACCCGATGCGGGTCGCGCCTGAGGAGGCCGTAATTTGCCACCCGATATGGGTCGCGCCTGAGGAGGCCGTAATTTGCCACCCGATATGGGTCGCGCCTGAGGAGGCCGTAATTTGCCACCCGATATGGGTCGCGCCTGATAAGGCCGGAATTTGCCACCCGATACGGGTCGCGCCTGATAAGGCCGTAATCCGCCACCTGATAAAGGTCGCGCCCATTGGGCCGTAATTTGCTACCTAAAGGTAGGTCGTGTCCTTCGGGACTGTAATTTGTTGCCAAGAAATTTGGTAGTCTAGGCTTGCGAAGTTGTGAGTACGATTTGAGACTGAATAAAGGAAGCGACTGGGGAATGATCCGAATGACATGTAATCGACTAGGTCGATTGATCATTGTTTTGATCTGATGTTGTGAATTGGTTGACTGAATGGGAATGACCGTGAGTGGTCTTGTGGGCTTGTAATCGACTAGGTCGATTTGATCGATGCTTCGATCGGTGATATGATTGCTTGAGTGCCTATTGTAAATTGTACTGACTTGCAGGTGGGATCTGATGCCAAGGTACGTCTTCTGACCTATGCGTGTTTAGGCAGCCTTTAGTATAATAGTTTACTAATCGGGCTTAGTGGGGTAGAACTCGCTAAGACGTAGTCTCATCCCAGTTTGGGGAAAACATTTCAGGATCCCGACGAGGAGCTGAGCAGGAGGAATTTGTGAATGAGAACTCACAGGTGAAATTGAGGAAGAGAATGATCTGAGTGAAGAGGATTCAGAGGAGGATCATGATGATCTCGAGTATGACTTAGACGAGGATTGAAATGCCATCTCTTTGTGAACCCTTTTGTATATGTGTAGATAGAGTGAGACTCTGAAGTTGCGAATAGTTTGTGAAGTGCTCTGTCTAATGCCATGTATAAAGGTTTGGTTGTAAATTTCAATATGAAAGATATAGCCTACTTTTCTATCCCATTGTTTTATTGTCTGGGGATTTATAATTGCTTCCGCATGTGCTTAAAGAATGAAAGGGTCGGCGATACATTGTCCTGCGATATCGCATTACAAAATCGACCAAGTGAGACGGATGTGTGCGTGCCTGAGGATCGGGGCGTGACAAAATAGGACCGCGATCGCTTAATGGCTCAATTAAATCAATGATGTGACTCTCGATTATAACAAAGATTTCTTTATCCATCTTTACTTTATTCCACATCAGATGGAAATTAGTGTTGTCTAAGCTGGGGAAGATCTTAATTCAGCTGATGAAAAGAGAAATACATACACCATTAGTGTTGAAGAGAGAAAAACATACACATTTTAGTACATACTCTCAACGTTTGATGTTGATGTTCAAACTTTAATTTTTTTTTCAAAATAATTCAAATCTTTCGCATTCTTTCTTGGAGAGTAGGACTTCTATTGCTCACTAGCTCAATCGAGTCAATGTCGTGCCTCTCAATTTTGACAAAGTTTTGTTTATCCATCTTCACTTTACTCCTTATTAGGTAGAAATTAATGATGTTTAGGTTGGGCAAGAGCTTAATTTGGCCGACGAGGAGAGAAAAGTATACGCCTTCTAGTACATGCACTCAACTTTTGTTGTTACTTTTCAAACTTTAATCATTTTATTCGATAATAATTCAAAAATTTTCCTACTATTTCTTGGAGAACACAATCACAATTGATAACTAGCTTAATCAAGTCAAGGTCTTGACTCTCAGTTTTAACAGAACTTTTTTTTTATCCATCTTCACTTTATTTCTTGTCAAATGAAAAATAGTGTTGTCCAAGCTGGGCAATAACTTAATTTGGTCGACGAAGAGAGAAAAATATGCAACTTTTAAGGCATACTCTTGACATTCGACGTTGATGTTCAAACTTTCATCTTTTATTTTTTTATAATAATTCAAATCTTGTCCTATTGTTTCTTGGTGAGCAGGACTACAGTTGCTCACCAGCTCAATCAAGTTGTTGTCATGACTCTCAGATTCGACAAAGCTTTCTTTATACATCTTCGCTTTATTCCTTGTCAAATGGAAATTAGTGCTATCCAGGCTGGGTAAGAGCTTAATTTGGCCAAAAAATAGAGAAAAATATGCATATTTTAGTACATACTCTTCATGTTTGGTGTTGATTTTCGAACCTTAATCCTTTTTTACAATAATAATTCAAATATTTTCTTATTATTTCTTGGAAAAACAAGACCACGATCACGTACTAGCTCAATCAAGTCAATGAAGTGACTCTTGATTTTAACCAAGATTTCTTAATCCGTCTTTACTTTATTCCTCTTCAGATGGAAATTAGTGTCGTCTAGTCTGGGGAAGAACTTAATTCAGCTAATGAAGGGAGAAAAACACACCTTTTCGTGTTGAAGAGAGAAAAACATACACATTTTAGTACATACTCTCAATATTTGATGTTGATGTTCAAACTTTAATCATTTTTTTCAAAATAATTCAAATCTTTCCCATTCTTTCTTGGAGAGTAGGACCTCTATTGCTCACTAGCTCAATCGTGTTAATGTCGTGCCTCTCGGTTTCAACCAAGTTTTGTTTATTAATCTTTACTTTATTTCTTATTAGATAGAAATTAGTGCTATCTAAGCTGGGCAAGAGCTTAATTCGGTAGACGAGGAGAGAAAAATATACGTCTTCTAGTACATGTACTCAACTTTTGTTGTTGCTTTTCAAACTTTAATCATTTTATTTGATAATAATTCGAATTTTTTCCTACATTTTCATGAAGAACACAATCACGATTGCTAACCAGCTCCATTGAGTCAATGTTGTGACTCTCAATATCAACAAAACTTTTTTTTTTTTTAATCCATCTTCACTTTATTCCTTGTCAGATGAAAAATAGTACTGTCCAAGCTGCACAAGAACTTAATTTGGCCGATGAAGAGAGAAAAGTATGCAACTTTTAAGGCATACTCTTGACATTCGACGTTAATGTTCAAACTTTCATCTTTTGTTTTTTTATAATAATTCAAATCTTGTCCTATTGTTTCTTGGTGAGCAGGACCACAGTTGCTCACCAGCTCAATCGAGTTGTTGTCATAACTCTCGGATTCGACAAAGCTTTCTTTATACATCTTCGCTTTATTCCTTGTCAAATGGAAATTAATGTTGTCCAGGCTAGGCAAGAGGTTAATTTGGCCAAAAGAGAGAGAAAAGTATGCACTTTTTAGTACATACTCTTGACGTTTGTTGTTGATTTTTGAACTTTAATCCTTTTGTCCAACAATAATTCAAATATTTTTCTATTATTTCATGGAAGACAGGACCGTGATTGATTATTAGCTCAATTAAGTCAATAATATGACTCTCGATTTTAACCAAGATTTATTTATCCATCTTTACTTTATTCCTTATTAGATGGAAATTAGTGTTGTCTAGGCTGGGGAAGATCTTAATTCAGCTGATGAAAAGAGAAAAACATGCACCTTTTAGTGCTGAAGAGAGAAAAACATACACATTTTAGTACATACTCTCAATATTTGATGTTGAAGTTCAAACTTTAATCATTTTTTTTTCAAAATAATTCAAATATTTCCCATTCTTTCTTGGAAAGTATGACCTCTATTGCTCACTAGCTCAATCAAGTCAATGTCGTGCCTCTCGATTTCGACAAAGTTTTCTTTATCCATCTTCACTTTATTCATAGTCAGATGAAAAATAGTACTGTCCAAGCTGCGCAAGAACTTAATTTGGCCGATGAAGAGAGAAAAGTATGCAACTTTTAAGGCATACTCTTGACATTCGACGTTGATGTTCAAACTTTCATTTTTTTGTTTTTGTTTTTTTTTTATAATAATTCAAATCTTGTCATATTATTTTTTGGTGAGTAGGACCACAGTCGCTCACCAGCTCAATCAAGTTGTTGTCATGACTCTCTCATTCGACAAAGTTTTCTTTATCCATCTTTGCTTTATTCCTCATCAAATGGAAATTAGTGCTGTCCAGGCTGGGCAAGAGCTTAATTTGGCCAAAAAATAGAGAAAAGTATGCACCTTTTAGTACATACTCTTGACGTTTGATGTTGATTTTCGAACTTTAATCATTTTTTTCCGATAATAATTCAAATATTTTCCTATTATTTCTTGAAAAAACAGGACCACGATCGCTTACTAGCTCAATCAAGTCAATAATGTGACTCTTGATTTTAACCAAGATTTCTTCAACCCTCTTTACTTTATTCCTCATCAGATGGAAATTAGTGCCGTCCAGGCTGGGAAAGAGCTTAATTCAGCTAATGAAGAGAGAAAAAATACACCTTTTTATGCTAAAGAGAGAAAAGCATACACCTTTTAGTACATACTCTCAATATTTGATGTTGATATTCAAATTTTAATCATTTTTTTTTAAAATAATTCAAATCTTTCCCATTCTTTTTTGGAGAGTAGGACCTCTATTGCTCACTAGCTCAATCGTGTGAATGTCGTGTCTCTTGGTTTCGACAAAGTTTTGTTTATCCATCTTCACTTTATTTCTTATCAGATAGAAATTAGTGTTGTCTAGGCTGGGCAAGAGCTTAATTCGGCTGACGAGGAGAGAAAAGTATACGTCTTCTAGTACATATACTCAACTTTTGTTGTTGCTTTTCAAACTTTAATCATTTTATTCAATAATAATTCAAAGCTCTTCCTACTTTTTCATAAAGAACACAATCACGATTGCTAACCAGCTCAATTGAGTCAATGTCGTGACTTTCAATATCAACAAAACTTTATTTTATCCATCTTCACTTTATTCATTGTCAGATGAAAAATAGTGCTATCCAAGTTGCGCAAGAACTTAATTTGGCCGACGAAGAGAGAAAATTATGCAACTTTTAAGGCATACTCTTGACATTCGACGTTGATGTTCAAACTTTCATCTTTTTTTTTTAAATAATTCAAATATTGTCCTATTGTTTCTTGGTGAGCAGGACCACAGTCGCTCACCAGCTCAATCGAGTCGTTGTCCTGACTCTCGGATTCGACAAAGCTTTCTTTATACACCTTTGCTTTATTCCTTGTCAAATGGAAATTAGTGCTATCCAAGCTAGGCAAGAGATTAATTTGGCCAAAAAAAAGAGAAAAGTATGCACCTTTTAGTACATACTCTTAACGTTTGTTGTTGATTTTTGAACTTTAATCCTTTTGTTCGATAATAATTCAAATATTTTTCTACTATTTCTTGGAAAATAGGACCATGATCGCTTACTAGCTCAATTAAGTCAATAATGTGATTCTCAATTTTAACCAAGATTTATTTATCCATCTTTAGTCTATTACTCATCAAATGGAAATTAGTGTTGTCTAGGCTGGGGAAGATCTTAATTCAGCTAATGAAGAGAGAAAAACATGCACCTTTTAGTGCTGAAGAGAGAAAAACATACACATTTTAGTACATACTCTCAATATTTGATGTTGATGTTCAAACTTTAATCATTTTTTTTGAAAATAATTCAAATCTTTCCCATTCTTTCTTGGAGAGTAGGACCTCTATTGCTCACTAGCTCAATCGAGTCAATGTCGTGCCTCTCGGTTTCGACAAAGTTTTGTTTATCTATCTTTACTTTATTCCTTATCAGATAGAAATTAGTGTTGTCTAGGCTAGGCAAGAGCTTAAGTCGGCTAACAAGGAGAGAAAATAATACGTCTTCTAGTACATGTACTCAACTTTTGTTGTTGCTTTTCAAACTTTAATCATTTTATTCGGTAATAATATAAAGTTTTTCCTACTTTTTCATGGAGAACACAATCACAATTGCTAACTAGCTCAATTGAGTCAATGTTGTGACTCTCAATATCAACAAAACTTTTTTTTATCCATCTTCACTTTATTCCTTGTCAGATGAAAAATAGTGTTGTCTAAGTTGCGCAAGAACTTAATTTGGCCGACAAAGAGAGAAAATTATGCAACTTTTAAGGCATACTCTTGACCTTCAACGTTGATGTTCAAACTTTCATCTTTTGTTTTTTTTTATAATAATTCAAATCTTGTCCTATTGTTTCTTGGTGAGTAGGACCACAGTTGCTCACTAGCTCAATTGAGTCGTTGTCATGACTCTTGGATTCGACAAAGCTTTCTTTATACGTCTTTGCTTTATTCCTTGTCAAATGGAAATTAGTGCTGTCCAGGCTGGGCAAGAGATTAATTTGGCCAAAAAAGAGAGAAAAGTATGCACCTTTTAGTACATACTCTTGACATTTGTTGTTGATTTTTGAACTTTAATCCTTTTGTCCTATAATAATTCAAATATTTTTCTATTATTTCTTGGAAAATAGGACCGCGATCGCTTACTAGCTCGATTAAGTCAATAATGTGACTCTCAATTTTAACCGAGATTTATTTATCCATATTTACTTTATTCCTCATCAGATGGAAATTAGTGTTGTTTAGGCTGGGGAAGATCTTAATTCAACTGATGAAGAGAGAAAAACATGCACATTTTAGTACTGAAGAGAGAAAAACATACACCTTTTAATACATACTCTCAATATTTGATTTGATGTTTAAAATTTAATCATTTTTTTTATTATAATTCAAATCTTTCGCATTGTTTCTTGGAGAGCAGGACCGCTAGTGCTGACTAGCTCAATCAAGTCATTGTTGCGCCTCTCGTTTTTGACAAAGTTTTATTTATCTATCTTCACTTTATTCCTTATCAGATATAAATTAGTGCTGCCTAGGCTGGGCAAGAGCTTAATTGGGCCAACGAGAAGAGAAAATTATATGCCTTCTAGTACATGCACTCAACTTTTGTTGTTGCTTCTCGAACTTTAATCATTTTATTCGATAATAATTCAAAGCTTTTCCTACTATTTCTTGGAGAACACAATCACAATTTTTAACCAGCTCATTTGAGTTAATGTCGTGACTCTCAGTTTCAACGAAACTTTTTTATCTATCTTCACTTTGTTCCTTGTCAAATGAAAAATAGTGCTGTCCAAGTTGGGTTAGAACTTAGTTTGGCTGACGAAGAGAGAAAAGTATGCAACTTTTAGGACATACTCTTGACATTCGACATTAATGTTCAAACTTTCATCTTTTGTTTTTTTTTTTTTTTTTTATAATAATTCAAATCTTATGCTATTGTTTCTTGGTGAGCAAGACCACAATTGCTCACAAGCTCAATCGAGTCATTGTCACGACTCTCGGATTTGACAAAACTTTCTTTGTACATCGTCGCTTTATTCCCTATCAAATGGAAATTAGTGCTGTCCAGGCTATGCAAGAGCTTAATTTGGCCAAAAAATTAGAGAAAGTATGCACCTTTTAGTACATACTCTTGACGTTTGATGTTGATTTTCAAACTTAAATCCTTTTCTTCAATAATAATTCAAATATTTTCATATTATTTCTTGGAAAATAGGATTACGATCGCTTAATAGCTCAATCAAATCAATGATGTGACTCTCATTTTTAACAAAGATTTATTTATCAATCTTTACTTTATTCCTCATCATATGGAAATTAGTGCTGTCTAGGCTGTGGAAGATTTTAATTCAACTGATGAAGAGAGAAAAAACATACACTTTTTAGTGCTGAATAGAGAAAAGCATACATCTTTTAGTACATACTCTCAATGTTTGATGTTGATGTTCAAACTTTAATCCTTTTTTTTTTCAAAAAATTCAAATATTTCCCTTTCTTTCTTGGAGAGCAGGACTGCTAGTCCTCACTAGCTCAATTGTGTTAATGTCGTGCCTCTCAGTTTCGACGATTTTTTTTTTTTTTTATCCATCTTTACTTTATTCCTTATCAGATAGAAATTAGTGCTGTCTAGACTGGGCAAGAGCTTAATTCGGCCAACGAGGAGAGAAAAGTATACGCCTTCTAGTACATGCACTCAACTTTTGTTGTTGCTTTTCAACTTTAATCATTTTATTAGATAATAATTCAAAGTTTTTCCTACTATTTCTTGGAGAACACAATCACGATTGCTAACTAACTCAATCAAGTCAATGTCTTGACTCTCAGTTTCAACAAAACTTTTTTTATCCATCTTCACTTTATTCCTTGTTAGATGAAAAACTGTGCTGTCCAAGTTGGGCAAGAACTTAATTTGGCTGACGAAGAGAGAAAAGTATGCAACTTTTAAGGCATAATCTTGACATTCGACATTGATGTTCAAGCTTTCATCTTTTATTTTTTTATAATAATTCAAATCTTGTCCTATTGTTTCTTGGTGAGTAGGACCACAGTTACTCACCAGCTCAATCAAGTTGTTGTCATGACTCTCAGATTCGACAAAGCTTTCTTTATACATCTTCGCTTTATTCCTTGTCAAATGGAAATTAGTGCTGTCCAGGCTGGGCAAGAACTTAATTTGGCCAAAAAAGAGAGAAAATTATGCACCTTTTAGTACATACTATTGACGTTTGATGTTGATTTTCGAACTTTAATTCTTTTTTTCCGATAATAATTCAAATATTTTCCTATTATTTCTTGGAAAAACAAGACCACGATCGCTTACTAGCTCAATCAAGTCAATGATGTGACTCTTGATTTTAACCAAGATTTCTTTATCTGTCTTGACTTTATTCCTTATGAGATGGAAATTAGTGTCGTCTAGGCTGGGGAAGAGCTTAATTCAGCTAATGAAGAGAGAAAAACATACACATTTTAATGCTGAAGAGAGAAAAACATATACATTTTAGTACATACTCTCAATGTTTGATATTGATGTTCAGACTTTAATCATTTTATTCAAAATAATTCAAAATTTTCCCATTCTTTCTTGGAGAGTAGGACCTCTATTGCTTACTAGCTCAATCGAGTCAATGTCGTGCCTCTCAGTTTCAACAAAGTTTTTTTTATACAACTTCATTTTATTCCTTTTCAAATGGAAATTAGTGCTGCTCAGGCTGGGCAAGAGCTTAATTTGGCCAGAAAAGAGAGAAAAGTATATGCACATTTTAGTACATACTCTTGACGTTTGTTGTTGATTTTCAAACTTAAATCATTTTTTCCAATAATAATTCAAATATTTTCCTATTATTTTTTGGAAAACAGGACCACGATCGCTTAATAGCTCAATCAAATGAATAATATGACTCTTGATTTAACAAAGATTTCTTTATCCATCTTTACTTTATGCCTCATCATATGGAAATTAGTACTGTCTAGGTTGGGGAAGATCTTAATTCAGCTAATGAAGAGAGAAAAACATACACATTTTAGTACATACTCTTAACGTTTGATATTGATGTTCAAACTTTAATCTTTTTTCCATAATAATTCAAATATTTCCTATTCTTTCTTAGAGAGCAGGACCGCTAGTGCTCATTAGCTCAATTGAGTTAATGTCATGCCTCTCGGTTTCAACAAAGTTTTGTCTAACATATTGCTTGCCCCAAAACTAACAAATTGGGGAAAAATTAATTATGTTTTTCACATCTAAATTAAGGAATTGGGGCATAATTCAGTTTGACTAGATTCAGCTTGGGCAGAAATCTTGATACAGTTTTCACACTCTAACTACTTAAACGATGTTGTGCAACATGGGAATTAATTAAAAATTATTATTTTTAAATTATTGTGCCTTGAAAACCACCAATTCTCAGCATTATTTTGGGCAACATATCTTACTAGATTGCCCGTGTATTAAATAATAATCGAAACCCAGAACACGTTCGTCTAGTGGTATCTTTCTGGTTCAAGAGGTTTCAAATCCTTTTACTTGGGCTGGACTAGGCTGTAGTGGGCTGGACTGGGCTGGGGACTCATCTCATTAAACAAATCGAAAAATATATATAATTTAAGTGAGAAGCCCTAAAACATATTCCTCCTATTTATTGGCCGCAGCCCTCACGTGCGGCCCTCGAGTAGATTATTTTTAAGAGTGATAAATCACGCTAAATTCTTCTAATTGAAGTAGATTTATTTTGTTTCGTATGTTGTGCTTAAGTGACAATTCACTACTCACATATTCCTAGTTAACTGGATTTTGGGGCAAAAAAAATATGCATTGCATTGATATGGTTGATTCTAAGTCCATTATAGTGCGACTTTTCCATATTTTACAATAAAATTAATGAAAAATTCATTAGCATGAATTTGGCAATGTCATATAACTAATTTTGTTTATGAAAATGCTTTCTATAAATAATAGTGTCCGTGTATTGTTTATCATCCTGCAGTTTTTGAGCGCTAGCTTTCATTTTTTATTCAGAATAATCACTTGGATAAGAAAATGAATTTTGCTGATGGACGCAATCTCAATTTGGCCATTAGACAGGTTTAATAACTAGGGACGATCTCTGCATATACTCATCTAAATCGAAAATTTCCAGGACAATGCTGCTGCAGATTTGTTTCGACACAAATGAATGCGGCTCATTGAGGAACCGCGGGTAATGGAGAAAGAGGACAATCAAGCTTCACAGTGGAGCTAATGGCAGCATCCTCCAGCTGTAATCTTGATATCCTTGGCTCCTTATCAACCCAATCCCTCCTCTAAATACATATGTTGCTGCAGAAAGCTCGCTAGTCTTCATACTCGGTCTCTTCATCGTCACCTTCGTTGTTTTCTGCATGGGTCTATCCCTCCACGTTCTCTTAGTCCTCTTCCGTTTCTTCTCTATCTTCTTCCTCGTGTATGTCTTCTTTAACTGGCCACGGTTCCTTCGTCACATCAAAGTGACAGGAGTAGGGGGGTGGCGGCGCCCTTTCCTCCTAGCGGACTTCGCCACGGTTTCTTCACCACATTAACAATACATATGGTACTTTCACGCTTTTCATGATTAAATCCTTGTATTTTTAATTTATCTAATCGAGTCTTTCTAGTTTCACAAATTTTGTAATCAAGCTTTTTAGATAGCAAATCCTGTCAAATCTAGCTGACTTGTAGGATTCGGGAAACTGCAATCGTCCTTGCTAAGCATCTTGTCATCTACAAAGGAAAAGAGTGGTATTAATCAAGCTATGTTCAGGCATGAGATACAACATTTTCTTCAAAAGTCAGGTGATCCTTTTGTCTCGGTTCCTTTATATCTCCTTGTTTGCCGATGGCTTGCCCCACTTTGTTACCTGTCAGTGGCGTGCATGAAGTTTTAAGAGTGAACACTTCTTAACACTCTTGGAGATGACATCGTGCCCGATCGATATAAGATTAGCCCCCACATTGACTTTGTCTACCTCTGTAATTTTCTTTCTCAAGGGCACGTGTGGAGCTGATTGGTCTCTACCATGCTATTGGATTTATGTAATCTACATTAAGTACAACATCATACGTTAGCATATGAATGAATAGTGCGGAGTTAGAACAAATGGGACCTGATGGCAATTCTCCCTTATTAAATCGTATCTCGAAGGTGTGAATATTTCAAGGCAGTCTTCCGACTCGGTTTACACAGAAAATGGCTTCTCTGAGCATCTATAAAATTCAAGGCTTTATTCCTCCACTAGATCATCGGAATTTGGCTTGCCACCTCATGTGCATTCTGAAGTCACAAGTTTTAATTTTTTATTTTTTGAGATGTATTGAAAATTTTAACTGTGACAAATTTTGGAGGGATTGTGCAGAAGCCCAGCCTTCAAAGAGATTTGATCATAGGGCCAATTTAATGTGCTTTCACATGCCCTCAAAACATGAAAGTTCTCATGAACTTGCAATTTATTGAAAAAAAAAAAGAGTTATGTTATTGAAAACGGGAAACTAAAATCCAAGAAAGTAGGAAAGATTCATATGTAGAGGAATATGCAGATAATTAAACATGCCCCTACTCTGGGCAATTCGGACTCATTCTATCATCCAAATCCTCATCAATGACAATGGCAGTATCATTGGTTGCTTGGACATTTTTATCACCTTGAGCTTTGCCGGTCGAATTAACATTGGTGGGCTTTACCTGGTTCATTGGGTTTGACCTTGGAGGAGGACGTAGAGTCACAAATACCTTCTCCAGCTTATCCACGCGATCTGACAAACGTTGCACTACATTGTTCAACTCGTTCATTCGACGTCCGAGGGGTGTCATCCCGTCACTCTCTCCTTCGAGCGCCAACTTCTTGGTCATTTCTTCCACCCAATCTGACAAGTATTGCTTGATCGTGATTGGGAGACGATGTAATATATAAGAATGACAAAGAAGATAGAACACTTACAGGGATAGCGAGGGTAGAAACATACAAAAACATGCACATGTACATGCGAGGTTTAACTCCTAAAAGTAGAAAATTCAATAATCAAAATAGTAACAAAATTACTCAGAAGAATAAAGAACCTGAAATGCATGAGCAAGCAGGAATGGATGTGTATTTGACACTCAACTGAGACAAGGATTCTGCAAATTTAGACTTAGAAAACAAACATGCGATGTCAAATGCATTTATTAATGAAAATGTTGATGAATTTGACTAATGCATGACCTAAGCTATTTTGAGATAACTAAGATGTAATGTCAATTCATTCTTTGTTGTGTTTTCTTTTTAATGAGATGAACTCCCTAAATGCAATATGGACACGACTCAGATAATGCTATGATTATATGCACTAATCTAACATGCCTCAATGAAGTAACATAAAGTCCTAAATGTCATGCTTGCTATGCTATAATGAATTAACTATATGCAGTGATACGGGATCAATTCCTAAAGCTAGCGACATGATATGCCGAGAATGCTATGCCATAAGATAGAATTAATCATATACTAATCCTAGGATGCAAGTTATATGAAATGATTTTTCATTGTATTATATTTATGTTAACGAAAACAGCAAATTATATCCTAGGACCCTACATGTGACATACTGACTTTTGCTCAACGAATATCAACTTAGTGATGCAATGCTCACTTTTTTCATATTTCTATTTTTACGATGTGCAATATGAATAATGCATGAAACGCAATGACTAATTATTCCAATATTCAACACATAATTATCAAAAATGTGATTTTAATGTGAATTTCTAGATGACGTGAATTATGTGATATAAAACACAAGTAACATTCTTTTTTTCTATTTTGTTTTCGATTAGTAAAAACCATGAACTACCCTAAATCTACGATACCTCTTAACACTAAAAGGCCTTGCCCTAGATAAGATTATGAACTTCCGCAAAACTCTAAATATGTACAAGACAATGACAAGCAATGTCAATGTATTTGTCGCGACCAATTTTTCGGGCGTGAACCACCTAGGGTTTGGCTAATGGATTGTTAAGCCTAAACTTAACTCGGACTCTCCCAAGCCCATACCAATTCGCGACTTTAGGTTCAAGTTTTTTAACATGCAATTGATTTTTAACTAGGAGTCGCCACTAATCTATTTTTGGTGGGTCGATTAGAAACCCAAGTAAAATAATGGGAGATTTACTTTACTCATACGAACCAGAGATTTGGGTACGGGGACTTGGTTACGCTAGATTTCTCTAATGCCCTTCCGGTACCATTTCTTTTATTTTGAAAAAAATGTTTTTTGCAAGCAGCTTGGGTTTATTTTAAATCTATTTCCCTAACATGTGAAGGCGATTATGCGAGTGCACAAACCACCAATTTAACACCCAGATAAACAATAAAGAAATTACAAAAACTTATCTCAAAGCAACGAAAGCATCTGCAATGTTAATTCAAAATCCACATCAACAACCTTGGATATGGTTTCTAATTAATACGCAATTTCTCTTGTTTTGTTTTCACTTATTTAATGAAAATTATGCAATATGCGATGCAATATTAACTAAATAACCTAACTCTAATGACATGTAATTTCTAATTGAATGGACCTAGCAACAACTACCACATGACATGCATTTCAATGAATCTAATCCTAATGATGTGCATGTGACATTTTTTATTTTCTTTTTTTTTCTTAAAAGAATGCAATCTATCCTAAAGATTGAAACTAATTTATTCTAAGACACTTTTGTATTTTTTTTATGAAATTCGAAATTAGAAAAATGTAAAAATTTATCCAACTAAATTAAGATTCTATCCAACTTATAGTAAGGACTCTAACTAAAACCAAGATATTATCTTAACATAGCAATCTTTAGCCTAAGATGCAGTCTTTCTGAATCATTCTAAATTTTACATGAAATGTGCAAATGATGTCCTAATTCTACATATGCATGACGATTTTTTTTAATTAATTTAAAATGTCAAATAATAAAACATGCAATTTAAGCTAATGAAACAAAAATCTAACATCCTAAATTTATGTCTTTTTGGTTTTTTTTCATTTTGACAATTTAGAATAAATTAAAATGCTTAGTCTAAATATGCAGATTACCCTAAAGCATGCGATATTCTAATATGAAGCTAAACTAACTCAAACATACTTCAAGATAAAAAAAAAAAAAAAATCAATCAAAGATGAGACAAGCACTGAGCCATTCAGAATCATCAAAGATACCATATCCATTGTTCAAATTTGGAAACAATATCTACTCAACTTGGTTGTTTTGCTAGTAAAATCGATAAATTGACCTTAAGCTTTAAAGATCAAAATATCAATTTTATTCCCGCCTGATTAACTATTCCATCTAAAGCCTTATAGACGGAATAAAAAATTATATGCAGTTGCGAATTAGCAAATAAATCCTAATTGGGAGATATGTCTATCACTCATAGATATGCACATTAGATACTAATAGACATATATTAGGCAGTAAAATATGCAAATATGCTAGAGATGTGTATCTTACCTAATCGAGGATATTCTTCCCAAATTTGAACCAAACACAATCAGATCGGGATCACAACTAACACGGTAGCGCACGACAAGGATGGTTCACGGTAGCGAGCAGTGATAGCTCCCGGACGGGCAGCGATACCACATCGGAACTCGCAGCTGAACAGTGACTCGATCGTGGTGCTTGAGGCGCTCGATGGTGCTCACGACAGCAACCAGCGTGAGATTTAGATAACCTGCAAAAGAAATTAGAAATTCTCCCAAGTTGCAGAGGAGGCCAGCGCAAGACGATCACTCATGAACCCGACCCAGGGAAAGCTTCGAGGGTGCTCTTGGAATGTCGGGAATGTCGTAAGTCACCGAGACTGGCACGACGATGGCTGCAACGTTGAGTTGGACCAGAGAACCGCAAAGTAGCAACACTTTCTTTTGTCTCTTTCGGCTTAAACCCCACAAGGCAAGGACCACCGCCTCAAAGTCTCCTCATTTCTCTATATTTATGCGTTGAGTAAGTGGATCCTTAAAATTCTGACTTGACCAGCCAAGCTCTCCTTTATATGTTGACCTCAAAGCCTTTTCTTTTTTATTTGCAGGACATGCGGATGAGGTGTCCATGAACGTGGATCTTCACGGTGGTGCTCATGAAGACTTCATGAATCATGACTCTCGAATGGGCTTCTCGATCGTGAATTGTGAATTCCCCTGAGAAGGAAAATCCTCCCTTCAATGTGGCCGAAAACTTCGTGTAGTTGATCACGACTAGGCGAGAAGTGAACGCCGTTGCTCTATCATCGAGGAGGATCACTGCAAAAATAGGAACTTCGTGGATCGTCGATTGTGGGCAATTGGCAACGATAGGACCGTAGCCGCTTGAATCAGGAATGTTGTATGGGATGACTTGTAGGTGAGGCAGAACAGGTGGCCTTTGATGATGAATGAACGCATCGAATTGTGGATTGATCCCTTTTTGCCCACACGACTGAATTTGGAGTTCGGACTTCACCACGTTGGCTCTAACATCCTTTGCAAGTCAGAGAATTGATCTTCTTCATGCAGCAAGCGGAATTGTCTTCTTTGACTGGATAATATTCAACTTGAATACTTTCAGCAAAAGAACCTCTCCTGGAACTGCTGGAACTCAACGATGAGGGTAGAGCTCGGGGCACGTCGGGACAGCAGCTCGAGCAGGGCTTCACGGCTTCGTTGTTGACGAGGAGGCGCGGCAATGGTCACCGTCTCATGGTGCACGCGATATGAAGCTCAGCCGTGGGGTTAGCAAGGTTGCAGCCACGTGATGCTTGGCCGAACCTTCCTCTCTCTCATGTGTGTTTTCTCTCTATATTGTGACCGTATATTCAATGTGTGTGGCCCCCTCCCGAAACCCTACGTGAAAACCTTTTTATAGGCTGAAGATTAGGGTTTTATTTTCCTTTTCAAATCAGCATCCGCGAAGATTTCTTTTTCGCACGCAATATCACTTTTATTTTATTTTCCACATCTCTTGATTTTATTACCTAAAGATAAGATTGCAACCCGATTTTTTTAAATTCCAAAAATCCACCGTAATATTATTTCATATCTCAATTTAGGTAATTCTTGTCATTAAAAGAAAATGGGCTTGGGCCAATTTACGTGCTTCGTGGGCTTAGTCTGGCCTGCCAAATTAAAGCTTAGAACCACTAATCCGAATCCATTCACCACCGATCCAATAAAATGCAAAAAATGTAAATGCACCCGAATCTATATGTAATGCAATTAATTTTTTTTTTTTGTAGGGATAAAATTAACCCATAATTTTTTATGCATTAAATAAACGGGCCGCCAAAATTTAGGTGTCAACAGCTGCCCCTCTTTGAAGGTGAGCTCGAAGAGGTTGCCTTCAAAGACAAATTGAGACCTAAATTTTGACCACGCATGCACTGAATGATTTTTTTTTTTTTTGGAAAATGAATTCCATTTTTTTAATACAATTTATATTATGCATGGAAATGCTAATGCAAATGAACCTACCTGGAATAACTTACCTTCAAGGAGGATAGAATAGTTTGAGGTAGTTGGTGTTACATGTCTAGGACCTGTACCATTCTACGATCGCCTAGAATAGTAACATGACTTTATGAAGAGACTGCTTTCCCAAGACTCGTACCATTCTATGGTTGCCTAATATGGCAGAAAGGAGCTGCTTTCTCAGGATCCGTACCATACTATGGTTGCCCAGTATGGCAGAAAGGAGCTGCTTCCTTAGGACCCGTACCATTCTACAGTCGCCCAATACGGCAGAAAGGTTTTGTAAGGAACTGCTTTCCCAAGACCCGTACCATTCTACGGTTGCCCAATACGACATAAAGGTTTTATTTAGGACCCGTACCATTCTACGGTCGCCTAAATGGGGATTCACTTTCTAGGACCCGTACCATTCTACGGTCGCCTGAATAAGGAATAGGTGTTGTCAAGGACCCGTACCATTCTACGGTCGCCTGAATGAGGAAATTGCTTTTCCAGGACCCATACCATTCTACGGTCGCTTGTTAGAGCAATAAATGTTTTCTAGGACCCATACCATTCTACGATCGCCTAGACTGAGGTTTTGCTTGGCTAGGACCTAAACCATTCTTCGGTCGCCTTAATCAGATTGAATTTGGAGGAAAAATCTTTGGGGGGCAACTCCATTGAGTGTCAGTGTAAAGAACTCTGGGCTACAAAAGCACGCCAGGTCGATAAAAGAAATCCGGGCTATGGAAGCACGCCTGTTCGATAAAATGGACCTTGGGCTACGAAAGCACGCCAGGTCAATAAGAGAAATCCGGGCTACGGAAGCACGCCGGTTCGATAAAATGGACTTCGGGCTATGAAAGCACGCCAGGTTGATATAACTAGACAGCTTGACCAAGTCAAGTGTCGATGCACTTAAGAGAGAATACCTGCATAATGACAAGTATTTTAGAGTATGGTAGAGATATACTTACCTGGTGATATCTCTGATTCTTGGAGAAAAATGTCTTTTGGAATTTAGATATTCTGTGGAGGTCTTTCACCTCATGGTGGAGGTTTCTCATCTCCTAATATCATGAAACATTCTGAAAGGAACTTGAATTACCTGTCAGACATGATTTAGAGAAAAAACTGATATGCATTCAACAAAGAGATAGACAATCCGAGCTACTCTAGAATGCACATTTCAAAATTTAATGAGGTTTTCATCAACTCAATCGTGGTTCATACATAATGACCTTTGCATCACCCAAATTTTCACTGGACAGAATTATCATTTAAGACAATCTTCACTCATGACATGGATTTCCTATGAATACTAAATGAGGGACCTTCAGTTAGAAATGACTTTCACTCACTCTCATTTAGAGGCTATTTTATGAGAATCACTCCGTCTACTATCATCATACCTACAAGGGTCCAAGTATTCTCGTAAGCGGCACGACTTTACCAATTTGAGAGGTCTTTAATAGGGACCGTAATATGGGCTCGGTCAATGACTTAACAAAGGGACTCTTTGAGTCAAGGCTATTATAAAAACAACTCTTTAATTATCTCCGGGTTTACAAGTCAAGAACCCTGCAAAATGAGAATGAAATAATCTTGCTCGCACTTCTTCGAGCGATGCTTATAAACATATGAGCTCCCATGTTAATTCAAGTACCCTAATCATAAGAGACTTTGCAATGGACGTAACATGGGCTAAGTTCATGGCTTGTTAGGCTCAAAGATGTGTAGGGGTCAAAGTTGATGATCATCTAGGCATTGCCACCAGTTTTCTTTTTCACCATCAGGGATTGTCTTCATGAAGTGTCCCATTGATTGTAAAAACTCAACATTTGAGCTCTTTGAGTGTTGCTCAATTGGGATCTTGACTCTCTTTTTTCATCTATTGGTATTGGCCTTGCTTTTACCGAGCACACTACTTTTTCATACCCACAGTTCTCATGCATTTTTTCTTCTTTTCATGGCCTTTGGTCTTGCTTTTACCAGGCACACTGCTTTTTCATGCCCTTAGTTCTATTTTAATTTCTATGCATGCATAAAATAATGACACTCGAACTTTCAAGGGTCTTCATCTGCCTTTTGCCTTGCCCCAGTGTGGGAGATGATCACCAACTAGGTTTGAAGAAATGAAATTGCAGGCTCAAGTGGGCTACGCAAAGGATATGAGTGTTTAGGATAGAGAAAATAATGCTCTTCGTCATCCTAAGGCACTTAAATTACCACATGAATTCAATGTAATAACACGACTTGAAGATTGATGCAAGTGAGAGCAAGAAAATCTCTTTTCATTTTCCTCACCTTATGGTGCTGTCTTGCCTTCAAATTTGCCCCAATGTGGGGGTGGTTCTTAACAGGGGTAATTTGAAAGAATTTTCACAAGTGTATAAGGCTCAAAGAGATTAAGCAATGGATCACCTATAGCGTTTAGGATAAAGAAATGAACTGCCCCTCATCATTTCGGTCATCGTACCTTTTGCGAGAGAACTCTTTACCTTGTAGATATAGAACTTCCTACACTCATCTCACAAGTGTATAAGTAAGGGACTGTGTATAGGATAAGGCTTGCCTTTCATCATACTGACACATCTCATTCAGCATTCTTAAGCATTGATGTCACTCCATTAAATTGTCTATCTTGCCAAATCTCCACATGAAATTGGTGAGCTAAATCAATATGAAAATTTTCTTTTCAAAAGAGTCCAACAACTTTAAGCATGAAAAGCTTTTGTGGCTCCAAACAAACAGTTTACCATACTAAAAAAAATTCTCTTATAAGTATGAAAACATGATTGCAAGCATTCATTCAATGAAATGTCCCACGAAGGGACTGTCTCAGCAATGGGTGTCCTTGGATTGCCCCTATCAAAAGGGAACAAACATACAAATTGATCAATCAGTGATGAAAATTCGATCTTTGATTTGATGAAATCTTGCTTTTGCCCCTGCACAAAACAACGTGCATGAATAGGATACTATGCAACATCAAAGTAAATTCAAATTGCACAATCATTTTGGCTCGGATCGAGATTTTGTCTTAGTCATGTCACTACTAGAATTTGTAGTGCCCCTAATTTGTCATCTGCAAGGAAAAGAACAAAGGTGTCAATTCGAAATTATATTCATGAACGCAATGTATCCATTTCATTCAAGACGGATGATCTTCTTTTGACTTGTTTCATCATTTTCTCTTGGAAATGAGAAACTTCATTTGGCTTTTGAGAATGACATCTCACACAAATTGTAATGAGATGTGCACACTTTGGAATCTAGATGATCTCCTTTTGACTTGCCCTTGGTTTCTTATTGATGTGCAAGGAAATCGCTCGGGACAAGTAAGAGGATAAGTAGTGCTTAATGTCTTCTTTACTCTTGGGAGATGTCATCAAGATCAGCTAGGAAATGATCCATTGCCCCACGCCTATTTTCCTTCGGATGTATGTTCCCAAATCAATGGGCCTGCTATCACTAGAAATTGACGCGTTATTTTCAAACGTCTCTCTGTTATGCTCTGAGACATGAAGTAAATGAGTTAGAAAAACAAACAAGGGTAATCTAATGGATGCTTTTGGAAATGGCTTCAAAAATGATTATTTTCTTTTTGAGGAATATTTTGGACGAGGAAGCATGAAGAAGCCCAGTCCTCAGAATTTTTCCATGGATGATATTTTCTTTTCATTGTTGGATATCGTCACCGGGCTGGTTTGGCATACCCCATCATGTCCTCAAAACAAAACTTGTAATTTTATTGATATTCATCAATCAGATTACATTTATTGGAATGGAAAAAGTTATATTCAAGCACTAAAGCAAAACAGGAGAAATTTTTACCAATCTCTAAAAAGCAATAAGAATTCCCATGCAGAGGAAGGTGCAATTGAACATGCCCCTAATTAAATAAGGAAAGCAATCTACTTAAGACCATGAATTATGTGCGCTTGAGTTCTTCACCCTCCTTGATCTTGTGATGCGAACCCTCCAAGTTAGAGATTTTTCCTTCTAGATAAGTCACTAGTCTCTTCATGGTGGCATCAAATTCAGCTATGTCATCACAGCCCTTTTGCTTGATGAGAAAAGCCACAGTAGCAGACAATTCATCGACTTGACTTTGGTGGTGTGCAATTCGCTTGTTCATATTGTCAATGATACGGTCCAGCACCTCATTTTGATCCGCCATTTTAGCCCTCGGCCACGTACGGATGGGTGAGCGAGATCGCTCCATGATCACCTAAAGGAAATAAACGGGAACATGTAAGCATGAGGTGTAAATGGAGAGTCAATCCATGACAATGATCTAATCGATTTTTTTTTATTTTTTATTTTATTTTTTTTCATTTATTTATGAAAAGTCTATGCAAGAAGAGAATTTCCTAAAAATGGATATCCTAGTAAAACCAAATTTTCTAGACATGATGTAAAAACAAATTCTCCAATTTTTTTTTTAAATGCATCATTCCCTAGCAATTTCTCATTTCATTTCCAATTGACAAATGAATCAAATCAATGATTGACCTAGATTGTCATGGACCAACCCAAGAAAATAAATTGCATGCTATAGGGAAAGAACACTTACTTCACCAAGGAGAATTAATGGCAATCACATAGACAAGCACATTAAATGTGGGGTTCGATTTCTACTCTAGACAGGCTTAGCAAAGTGAAGTTAGCAGGGTGGGATGACTAGTTGCAGCCTCGCATACTAAGTCAAGTCCTCCTAACTCTGGCTTAGTCAAGAATGATACCCCAATGCGACGCAGCCTCGCGAGCAGAGGTAAACATTCTTGACAACAAGAAAAACTTTCGGGATTGAGTTGGGCAACCTCTACTACGCGGCCTCGCGGTCGAAGTCGTATCCAACTCAATACCATCCTAAATATCCTAGTGCGGCCCAGGTCCGGCAGCAGGTTGTGTGTCCAAAAGTATAGTGCTAAATGCAGGGCATGCACAACAATCTAAATCAAACAACACTACAATAGCTTGAATTTAAAACATTCATCCTTAACTCTAACCTGCAAGACAAGGGTTAGCAAAGTCTACTCCCCTTATATCTCCCCATCTGCAAAAACATTTAACACCTTAAATGTTAGAGACGTACCTGGAATCCTCGCCGCCAAACAAAAACATTTTTCAAAAAGAAGAAAATTGGCCTAAGTCCACTAAGTGTTTTAACACAAGTCCTCAGAGGAGTCGCCAAGCTGTCGCGACCAATTTTTCGGGCGTGAACCACCTAGGGTTTGGCTAATGGATTGTTAAGCCTAGACTTAACTCTGACTCTCCCATGCCCATACCAATTCGCGACTTTAGGTTCAAGTTTTTTAACATGCAATTGATTTTTAACTAGGAGTCGCCACTAATCTATTTTTGGTGGGTAGATTAGAAACCCAAGTAAAATAATGGGAGATTTACTTTACTCCTACGAACCAGAGATTTGGGTACGGGGACTTGGTTACGCTAGATTTCTCTAATGCCCTTTCGGTACCATTTCTTTTATTTTGAAAAAAATGTTTTTTGCAAGCAGCTTGGGTTTATTTTAAATCTATTTCCCTAACATGTGAAGGCGATCATGCGAGTACACAAACCACCAATTTAACACCCAGATAAACAATAAAGAAATTACAAAAACTTATCTCAAAGCAACGAAAGCATCTGCAATGTTAATTCAAAATCCACATTAACAACCTTGGATATGGTTTCTAATTAACACGCAATTTCTCTTTTTTTGTTTTCACTTATTTAATGAAAATTATGCAATATGCGATGCAATATTAACTAAATAACCTAACTCTAATGACATGTAATTTCTAATTGAATGGACCTAGCAACAACTACCACATGACATGCATTTCAATGAATCTAATTCTAATGATGTGCATGTGACATTTTTTATTTTCTTTTTTTCTTAAAAGAATGCAATCTATCCTAAAGATTGAAACTAATTTATTCTAAGACACTTTTGTATTTTTTTTTATGAAATTCGAAATTAGAAAAATGTAAAAATTTATCCAACTAAATTAAGATTCTATCCAACTTATAGTAAGGACCCTAACTAAAACCAAGATATTATCTTAACTTAGCAATCTTTAGTCTAAGATGCAGTCTTTCTGAATCATTCTAAATTTAACATGAAATGTGCAAATGATGCCCTAATTCTACATATGCATGATGATTTTTTTTTAATTAATTTAAAATGCCAAATAATAAAACATGCAATTTAAGCTAATGAAACAAAAATCTAACATCCTAAATTTATGTCTTTTTGGTATTTTTTTCATTTCGACAATTTAGAATAAATAAAAATGCTTAGTCTAAATATGCAGATTACCCTAAAGCATGCGATATTCTAATATGAAGCTAAACTAACTCAAACATACTTCAAGATAAAAAAAAAAAAAAAAAAAAAAAATCAATCAAAGATGAGACAAGCACTAAGCCATTCAGAATCATCAAAGATACCATATCCATTGTTCAAATTTGGAAACAATATCTACTCAACTTGGTTGTTTTGCTAGTAAAATCGATAAATTGATCTTAAGCCTTAAAGATCAAAATATCAATTTTATTCTCGCGTGATTAATTATTTCATCTAAAGACTTATAGATGGAATAAAAAATATATGCGGTTGCGAATTAGGAAATAAATCCTAATTGGGAGATATGTCTATCACTCATAGATATGCACATTAGATACTAATAGACATATATTAGGCAGTAAAATATGCAAATATGCTAGAGATGTGTATCTTACCTAATCGAGGATATTCTTCCCAAATTTGAACCAAACACAATCAGATCGGGATCACAACAAGGGTAACATGGCAGCGCACGACAAGGATGGTTCACGGTAGCGAGCAGCGATAGCTCCTGGACGGGCAGTGAGACCACATCGGAACTCGCAGCTGAACAGTGACTCGATCGTGGTGCTTGAGGCGCTCGATGGTGCTCACGACAGCAACTAGCGTGAGATTTAGATAACCTGCAAAAGAAATTAGAAATTCTCCCAAGTTGCAGAGGAGGCCAGCGCAAGACGATCACTCATCAACCAAACCTAGGGAAAGCTTCGAGGGTGCTCTTGGAATGTCGGGAATGTCGCAAGTCACCGAGACTGGCACGGCGATGGCTGCAACGTTGAGTTGGACCAGAGAACCGCAAAGTAGCAACACTTTCTTTTGTCTCTTTCGGCTTAAACCCCATAAGGCAAGGATCACCGCCTCAAAGTCTCCTCCTTTCTCTATATTTATGTGTTGAGTAAGTGGATCCTTAAAATTCTGACTTGACCAGCCAAGCTCTCCTTTATATGTTGACCTCAAAGCCTTTTCTTTTTTATTTGCAGGACATGCGGATGAGGTGTCCATGAACGTGGATCTTCACGGTGGTGCTCATGAAGACTTCATGAATCATGACTCTCGAATGGGCTTCTCGATCGTGAATTGTGAATTCCCCTGAGAAGGAAAATCCTCCCTTCAATGTGGCCGAAAACTTCGTGTAGTTGATCACGACCAGGCGGGAAGTGAACGCCATTGCTCTATCATCGAGGAGGATCACTGCTAAAATAGGAACTTCGTGGATCGGCGATTGTGGGCAATTGGCAACGACAGGATCGTGGCCGCTTGAATCAGGAACGTTGTATGGGATGACTTGTAGGCGAGGCAGAATAGGTGGCCTTTGATGATGAATGAACGCATCGAATTGTGGATTGATCCCTTTTTCCCCACACGACTGAATTTGGAGTTCGGACTTCACCACGTTGGCTCTGACATCTTTTGCAAGTCAGAGAATTGATCTTCTTCATGCAGCAAGCGGAATTGTCTTCTTTGACTGGATAATTTTCAACTTGAATACTTTCAGCAAAAGAACCTCTCCTGGAACTGCTGGAACTCAACGATGAGGGTAGAGCTCGGGGCACGTCGGGACAGCAGCTCGAGCAGGGCTTCACGGCTTCGTTGTTGACGAGGAGGCGCGGCAATGGTCACCGTCTCATGGTGCACGCGATATGAAGCTCAGCCGTGGGGTTAGCAAGGTTGCAGCCACGTGATGCTTGGCCGAACCTTCCTCTCTCTCATGTGTGTTTTCTCTCGATATTGTGACCGTATATTCAATGTGTGTGGCCCCCTCCCGAAACCCTACGTGAAAACCTTTTTATAGGCTGAAGATTAGGGTTTTATTTTCCTTTTCAAATCAGCATCCGCGAAGATTTCTTTTTCGCACGCAATATCACTTTTCTTTTATTTTCCACATCTCCTGATTTTATTACCTAAAGATAAGATTGCAACCCGATTTTCTTAAATTCCAAAAATCCACCGTAATATTATTTCAAATCTCAATTTAGGTAATTCTTGTCATTAAAAGAAAATGGGCTCGGGCCAATTTACTTGCTTCATGGGCTTAGTCTGGCCTGCTAAATTAAAGCTTAGAACCACTAATCCGAATCCATTCGCCACTGATCCAATAAAATGCAAAAAATGTAAATGCACCGAATCTATATGTAATAAAATTAATTTTTTTTTAGGGATAAAATTAACCCATAATTTTTTATGCATTAAATAAATTGGCCGCCAAAATTTAGGTATCAACAGTATTGAAATACATGTTATGGTTATAATTAATCACATCATTGATTGGAGTTCGATCTTAGTGCCTAAAGGTCCAAAAGGAAAGGATCAGACCAAATCGTGATAGCATAAGCTTCTATTAACTAATAACATGCATTTAAAAACCATATATTAAAATGAATTTAGACAAACCCAGCTTACCTTGAGCAAAGATAAACCTAAGACAATCGAAGCGAGGAAAGGTGTGACGCCTTCTGGTGGGTATTGGCAAGAGAGTGTAGCCGGTGAAGCTACGGCAGCGAGGATTGACGACCGTTGTTCAATGCCGGAGTTTGCAAAAGGGGCTTGCCGGGGGAACTAGCGACTCTTGAACGTAATGGCAAGGACGGATGTTAGCTAGAAACGCCACAGACAATCACCAATGTTGCTAAATGACCACCGGTGCCAAGCTGCTTTGCCAGGAAACCTGAAAGCTTGCAAGGAGGTCCAGAAGACCCACTGGGATAACTGGCCGTGGCTGGATTCGGTGGACTTCTCGGCCTAGCTGCTGTGCGTGATAGTGAGGCTCGTCAGCGACTTGACATCACGTCAGTCACTGCGTCTGGAAGTCGTGGCTGAGCAAGGCGGAGGCGCAGCGGAGCTGACTTCAGCATTGATGAGATGAATGACAACGTCAGGGCAACGTCGCGGATGGAGAGTAGGATATGGTGGCTTGGCTTACGGAGTGGTGGTGGGCGGCGGAGTGTGAAGGAGAGCAACCGCGGATGAAGATTCGCTCTTGAAATGATGATACCCACGGACGTTAGATGCTGATCACAACTTTTTCATTCAAACCTCTTTAACAACCGGGAGATGATATCGCATTTCTATGGAAAAATCTCCCAACAGCCCGGACGTCAATTGTGGGAAAAGAGATCACCGAAATCTGAGTCTTCATCCCATCTCAAAAATCTCTTCCGTTTTGCCAGCCCATTATCAGATTCCCACCGAATTGATCTCTTTAGCGTTACCAAATTCCGCTGTTTCCTCTCTAGCTATAAATATTCTCGCTTTGCCGATCGCAATTGCCTCTCTCTCCTTTTGAATTCTTGACCGAGATAAAGAGGTCGTGACGGCCAGCTATTTATGGGAGATGATCCTTCGTGCGCTTGTCCGTGCATCAGTCCATGGTAGCATCGAAGAGAAGCCACATAATGACTTAAGCAAAAAGAATACAAAAGTGAATGATGCAAGTGATATTTTTATTATTTTTAGGAGTCGGGTCGACTCTCAATTTTCTTATGCAACCTAAATAACTAAATAGGTTACCAAAATTTAGATGTCGATAATCTAACTACCTAATTGACACCTAAATTTCCCTTTTACTCAATCTTCTAAAGAGATAAATATGATTTCTTGGAGCTAGTCGAAAATAAAGTGATGACACATGCCATTCGCAAACTACATTTTGTCGGACACATGTTTTTGTAATGCAAGCATGATTTTCAAATAATGTGGCAGGTTAGCCACGCCTCACACACGAGGTTGATTGTGTACCTTCAAGATATACATGAAACTTGGAATTAGATGAAGAGGATTATTGATACTATTCATTTATGTTTTAAATTACATAGAAAATTAGGGATTGATTTTAACCCCTAGCAAAAATAACTTTCATTCAACTACAATGCATAAATAGTATCAATTAAAACTTAGATTTTTAAAAAATTATTTAAAAAAGAAAAAAAAAAGCGGAGGGGGCGGGCCAAGGAGAGGGTCGGACCTGGGTTGGCCCGCCCCCCTCTTCCTTTTTCATCTTTCCCTCATTCTTCCCCCCACGGGCCGGCCCACCTATCCCTTTTGCCAGCCCGGCCCCCTTCTCTTCTTCTCCTTCTCTCTTCCCTGCTCGGCTTGTATGGTAGCTCGGTGAAAAGGGCAGAAGGACAACGCAAAGAAGGACAGCGTACGTCAAAGGACAACGAGGAGCGTCGCGCGCGACGCGGTCAGGACGGGCTGGCCAGCAACGGCTGGCGTCGGACACGAGGCTTGGAAGAGAGAGAGAGAGAGAGAGAGAGAGAGAGAGAGAGAGCCGTGAGTGAAAGAAAGGGAGAACTAGAGTCCCCGCCAACTTCTACCCCTCCTCCGCCTCGAAAAAGTGGTAAGACCTGACTGCTCTTTTTTTCTTATTTTTCTGATTTGGGTCAATTCCTCGATGATCCCAGCTCGGAGGCGTGCGAGGCGAACGGACGTGGCCCGATCTATGGATCTCGCCCACCATTCGCCGCCGCCGAGCCGGGTAGAGAGCACCACCAACGGTCCCCGTTTGCCCTGTTTCGGCTCGTCGGACTGGGCTTCGTCGTGGTACGATTCATGCGAGTCCCAACCCCCATCTATGTCGTGCTAAGCTGCATTTCGATCTCTGCTTATCGATTGCTAAGCGTCTCGGCGCGGTTTGACTCCCAATTAATTCAATAGTCTCCCTTCACTAGACGCCCGTCACTTGTTTGTGAAAATGCTTGAACCAAGTTATGTAGAGTTTCCGGGATTTTGGTCTGGTTCTAAGCGTTTGTTGGTTATTTGACATGTTTGTGGACTTTCATTGTCATCTGTGGAGTCTTGCGCTGTTTCTTTTGCGTGTCGTGTGTGCATCCCGACGGACAGTCCTTTGATTGAGCCAAGGGCGGATACGAGCCGGCTCATGGCCATTCGTCCCTTCTATTTGGACGGAGAGAAAGCAAAAGAGGGGGTCAAGTTGGAGGCGTCGATTCCGTGAAGGATGAGTATTAGGTTGGGCTTAAGTTGGTTTAGTGGGTTTAGGTCCGTCTCTGTTTTCATGGGTTTTAAAATTGGTTTTGGGCTTATTTAGAATTTGTTAAGTTCGGGTCGATTTCGAGCTATATTTGGACTGTTGATCTTCGGGCTTGATTTGCTTTAGTCTGGCTTCAGAAAACTTGGGCTTAAATTGCTGTGCAATTAGAAGAGGTGGCCGGGCCGGGTATATTTGGTCTAGCGAAATGGGTTTATTCGGGCCGAGCCTCAGGGCTGGTCCGATTTCTTGACCCAACACGGACCTAGAGGGTCTGGGTCGGACCCAAGAGACCTGGTCCGAATTCTTTTTTAACAATATTAAAACTCATAAAAAGAAAATCATGAAAATTCTTAAAACATTAATTAATTAATAAAAATCATTAAAAAAATTTAAAAAGAAAAATTTTATAAGGTATTAAATATAATTCATAGAAATTTTAAAAATTCAATAACTGCATAAAAATACAAAAAAAAATCAAAAAATTTTAAAATTTTGGAAAACTAAAAAATTCATAAATTTTTTTGAAAATCCCAAAAAAATTCCAAAAAAATTAGAATTCCCCAAAAAGCTTTAAAATGGTTTTTGGATGATCTTCTCTTAAAAAGGGGATCCTTTTGTATCTAAAATTGTGCCAAATTGTCCTTAGAGACAAATGCCCTTGATTACACACTTTTCTTATGTTAATTATGGTTTCCATTTAGCTTAGTTAGAGGCGGCATGCTCCTTATTTGACAATGCTAGATTCTTGCTCTCCTAAAGTAATTTTTTTCAATGCCACTTTAGTTATTGATTATTATGTTAATAATTGCGCACTCACATGGTCACTTCACATACTAGTAGATAGGTACAAAATCAATCTAGACTACTTGACAGAAAATCTTTTTGAAAGACATAAGATTAGGTACCCAAATGGTACTGATTGTTTATTAGTGTAATCAAGTCCTTAATCTCAAACTCTCTGATTGTATAGAAAGTGAGGTACACTCACATGCTTCACTTAGTTTTTAAGCCTACCTCAATAGGTGAGTAGTGACTCATCATTGAAACATTTTTACGAACACATTAATATCGCACAAGATATGGATTTGGGAGAGCTCGCTCCTAATTATGGCCTTGGGCCCGTCTTTTAGATAATCTCACTAAACCTATTCTCTCTCCTGAGGGGTAGGTCATGACAAGAACCAAAGCCAAAGGAAGGTGTTTTTGGTGTGTCCTTGAATGAACCGTCTAGAAACATGTACTATTGGATTTCAATTGTCTTGATGGAGTCAAATATGATCCATTACATGCCATTAGTTTAAAGCTTTGTGGAAATAGATATGAATGACTTTGGTTGGTATGTGACTTTTGTTTTACCTAGCTATCCATATGGAAGCCGGTCCTCCACATGAAGTTATCGTTGCTCTAGCCAAACGACAAAAAAAATGAACTTCCGTCAAGATTTCAAAAGAATGTGTTAGTTAATGAAAATGTGACTTCATGAGGTTCCTTGGTCGGAATGAAGATGGTCTATCTCTAACCACACCAGTGAGCTGCATTCAATGACCAATGATATCATCTATTTGTTACGTCCAAAAAGTAAAAAGGAAAATAATTAGATAGTGAGAAATCATCGAAGAATTTACACCATTACTTATCCTGTCTCAGTCGATAGTTATACATTGAATGGGATTCTTATAACTTATTGAAGCATTAGCAAAGATATATATTGGATGATCCGAGAAGATGTTTTCTCCAACATCAAAGTTGGTGCAACCCAATTGAAGGAAATGAATCAAGTATTCAACCCATAACTTTAACCATGCCCTGCATGTACGTTTCTGAGCATAAGCAGATATTCAGGACAAAAGAGGCCCAATCATGAATCAAAATGCAAAATGTCATTTTTTAACTTTTTGGTGGCCGGAGTGCAAAATGCAATATTGTGAGTGACGTACTACATAGAAAACTTCATTTCCTATGTCAAGTTAAATCGAACGGCATATGCTTTTATGGAAATTATAACTAATTTACCTTAAATTCATTTCTTCCCCCAAATTAATTACCTTAAACCCAAACAAATCTTGATGCCGATTATGTTATTTCCTCTAAAATTCGTTTCCTAATTCCTACACTAAACTACCTAGTAATGGTTTATAACCTCATGCGGTCCTAGGGGTAGACAAGATTTGTGCGAGGCTTTTTTCACCCGCTAAAGGAAGCAAGACCAACCCTTTGATGCTGAGATGTAATGTGGTTTATAAGTTTGGGCAGGTTTTTATCTTTTAGGCCAAGATTCACTCTAGAAAGTCTGGCATCACTAGGTTGAGAACCATCCGGGAATCGATCACCTATAGTTCAAATTGAAACTTTAACCAAAAACAAACACGTTGATGATCTACACTCCAACAGTTGAGCTGCCTATAAAAGAACATGCAGTTAGTGTGACTTGGATGTGTAGTCCCAGTTGGGGATTCAAACACAAAAGATTTATAAATGAAATATTTCATTATGAAAATGCTGATCATTCACAAGTTTAATTGCTTTCTTCAGCAACTAATACGTACAATACGACTAATTTTCAACGATGTAAAACATAATTTCTACAGTTAATTTCCAGCGACATAATTTTTCCATACCGAAGATTGCAACAATTGTTGATGGGCAGCTCAAGAAAAGATACAAAGCTGAAACCAAAATAAGTTTGAACTCAATATAGCTCATCTATTTTATAGATAAAACAGAGATAATTGTCAACTGATCTAAAATTTGAACTGTTGAATGTACAAGTGCTTTAATGGTAAGTATTCTGATAGATAACTACCGCTGACTTTATTGTTTAATAGGTTTATAGATCCAACCCATTTGGATTTTTGTACTTTTCATCTTGATGATGATCCGAGGAGTATTGTGTACAATCTGACAACTGTACAGGTGAACCGTTTCTGGTGGCCCAAACAATCATAGTCTCAGGGATAATTAGGCATTATTTCACAATAGTTCCCGAATTTGAAAATGTATCGGAGCTCTGATACCGTTGCACAATATATCCAAGCTCTGAAAAATTACGGGTTAATTCTTGAATTCTGATTTTTTCTGCAATGGCTAATTTTTTTAATCCACATCTCCGTTAAGTTTGTTAATTGAGTATGGATTAAATTATTTTTCTTTACAAACTCAATTGTATCATTGTTAACTTCATTAGTCATACATCGTTTTTATTTTCTTAACTTCATTCACCATGTAGTAGAGATTATTCTAGTCAAGAAAAATGAGCAAGTCCCTATTCAGGGACGTTTAATTTGCGATGCAGAGGGAAAAAAATAGTGATAAAAACAAAAATCAAAGCTCAAGAGGATAATATGTAACTTCTAAAAATCAGTGCTATTGTGCAACGCAGTCATAGTTTGGGAAAGTAATTTACGCCTAATATATACAAATTACAATACAGCTAATTTCCAACGGCACAAAGCATTCCTCTATGGTTAATTTGCAATGACATCAGGTTACGTTTGGTCGTTCGGATTTCTAATTGAGATAGGACTTGATAGAATATGATATAAAATTCAATAATTTTTTTATATCCTATCCATTGTTTGGTAAATCACGTATTAATGTCGATATGTTCACATCATATTATGTACATTTTTTTGAAATAAATGGCATATCATTATAAATGAACTTAAATATTCATAAATGGAGATGATGAAAATTTCTTGTAACATTATTCCTTAATTTATTTTATTTTATTTTTCCTCTTTTTATATTATTTTCATTATTATTTCTTTTTTCCCTTTTATCATTCTTTAATAAAATTTTATCAAATTGTGACATCCTGAATTTCGGCCCCGTCCCGAATATATGAAATGGGCATTATTAGAGGAATTTTGGGTCACCAAATTTAAGTAAATGGACCCAAATTTAAGTAAATGGTGAGGAGATGGTGCAAATTCGTAGAGATGATGGACTACTGCAGTTCAGTCCTCGAATTGACTTCATTTGGTGTGGAATTGTGGAGAAATTGGCCCTTTGAGTGACCCATTGGAAAGGTTGGCTGAAAATGGGCATAATTATCTACAACAAAATGATTTAATTTGGGGTGAAATTGGAGCAAATTCTCCATTGGTTGGGCTAAAGACTTTTATGGTTTGTTAATCATGAATGAGATATTTTGTTTTGACTTGACTCCCTCTCATTCGGCTTCTCCAGCAAGTCTCGCCGACTTCATCTCCACGGCACCTCTCTCATTCTTATCTCTTCTATTTCTACTTTCCTTGATTCTCTTTCCTTTCCGTCGAACCAGACCGAAACAGCTCCGTCCTCTCTCCTCTATCCCTCTGCCACCTTGCTGTTTCTTTTACACGCACTCAACACCACCGAATTCCCCATTCAGCCGACCCACCGAGTTCTCCTCTGCGCACCAACCTGCTCCACTATGCTTGGTTTCCCACAGTCAAATCTTCAGTAGAAGTCTTCAAGCAACACCACTTGGTTGACCCGGCAAAGCCACCGAGCGAAGCCCTCACTGATTCGCTCAGCCCACATCCCACGAAGCAGCCGCGCCACTCGTCCGTTCCTCCGCGTCTCCAGTCAACGTTCAGCGAAGAGGAAGACCGTGTGCTAGCTGCCGTGCGTCTGTCGCAACTCAGACGAAGCTGCTTCCATCTTCAACGCTCGAAGAAGTCCTCCTCCGAAGCCAGCTCCTTCAGTCAACAGCTGCACTCACAAGAACCCCTTAGTTGACCGCAACAGCCCACACACGGATCAAACGCCAACAACACTATCCACCGAAGAAATCTCCATGCGTCTTCAGTTTTCGGTTGAGCTGCCCGTGTTGTCCACTCGTGAAGTCGGTCAGCAAATCAACCCGTACGACCACTGAGGTTGACTCCTCTTGGTGCGCGTCTCCGCATGTCTCCAGCTTCTTCAATCCACGAAGCCGCATGTGTCTTCATCGCCAGCAGCTGCTTCCGCGTCTCTGCCGCGCCAGTCCACAAACGAAGTAGCACCGTTCGTCCGTGTCTCTCGCGTAAAGCGTTCCTTCAGCCCGTGAGTCAGCAAGAAGCCCAGGCCGGGAACAACCCATTCACGAAGACAGCCAGTCCAGTTTGTTTGTTCAGCCCATGAAGCTTTCTTGTTCGGCCCACAAATCAGTGAAGCTCAGCCCAGTTCAGTTACAATTAAACCCAATGATCTAGTAACGCAGGCCCAGTTTTGAAGCCCAAGAAGTTTCAGCAACTCAGCCCGCGAAGTCAATTGACCCAAGTTCGATCTAAGCCCAGAATTTCTGTGGGCTTGCAAAGCTTGGAGGTCCGACCCGAGTGTCCGTCAAAACCGCCGAAAATTCGGATTTCGGCCACCGTCGCGTCACCATCGCGGTGTCCCGATCCCCGCTTGTACCTAGTGAGTTTTGCTCACTAATGCCTTCTTAGTTTGTAATTATACTTAAAGGTTGATTAGATTTAATTAATTGCAATTAGGTGGATAGATTAGATTAAAGTAATTAAATTAAAGACTCATTGATGCATGTTAATTAAATTGATTGTGCATTTAATTAGTAAACATGTCTTAGTATTTATTGGATACTTCTTGGGATTTTTCCCGTCCCTTATCGGGTGTTAATTAGGCAATTCGGGCATACGTGGTATTTTTAGGAATTAAATATTAATTTTCGAAATTAATTATTTAATTATTTTTTTCCGGAAATTCAACTGGGATGGCCAGTGACCGGGATTTTATGCTGATGATCGTGGCGCAGTCCGTTTATTTAATTGAGCTTTATATTGTGCTAAATTGAATTTATTGTATTTATTTATTTATTTTTCGAAATTAATTATTTAATTATTTATTTTCCGGAAATTCAACGACTGGAATTTCGTGCTGATTGTCGTGGAGCAGTCCGTTTATTTATTTGAGTTTTAATTCGTGCCGAATTGATTTAATGGTGCATTTTTAAGTATGTTATTAAATAATGCAATTTTGGCCTTGTGATTGAGAATCGGTTGGGTATCGGTTGTTAGTATCAAAAGTGAATTGGTAAATCACCTTGAGGATGCACATGGCCCAGTGAATTGGAATGTTACTTGGGAAAGACACGTGGCTCGGTAATTAGATATGTCATCTTGGCAAAAAGGTAGCCTTAGAGAATGCACGTGGCTCGGAGACTCGGTATGTCTTCCTAGAGAATGCACGTAGCTCGGTGACATAGTATGGCATCTTGAGAGGGTCAGGTGGGACCGTAAAGCCACTAGTTCTTGAAAGGGTCGGGTGGGACCGTAAAGCCACTGAATCTAAGTAATTGCTTGGTGTGGGATGAATGACCTAGAAATGATTCGACTGACTTGTAATCGACTAGGTCGATTGATCGATGATTCGATCTGAGAATGTCTCGATGTGATTCATTGCCTTGGTTTGATGTTCTGAATTGAATGATTGAAGGGAGATGATCGTGAGTGGTCTTCTTGATGTGAAATCGACTAAGTCGATTAGATCGATGCTTCGACCTGTGATATGCTTGCTTGTGTGCCTATTCGATTTGTACTAATATGCAGGTGGAATCTGAGGCTAAGGTAAGTCCTCTAACTCATGTTGTGCGTAGGCAGCCCTAAGGTATATTAGTTTACTAATCGGGTCTTAGGAGGTAGAACTTGCTGAGACTTTGTCTTAGTGTTTATTGAATAACCATTTCAGGACCTGGATGAGGAGTCTAAGGAGCATGAATCTGACGAGGAGATCCTTGTTGAGGAACTCGAAGAGGAGTATGTGGAGGAGGACCCCGAGTATGACATCGAGTACGACCCGGATGAGGATCGAAATCCTATCCTGTCTTGTCAGACCTTGTTTGCATGTAAAAAGATGTAGTTGTGAATTTTCAGAAAGAAAAATATATGGCCTACTTTTCTATCCCATTGCTTTATTGTCTGGGGAATTATAACTGCTTCCGCATGTGCATATATAAATGAAAGGGTCGACGATACATAGTCCTGGGATATCGCATTTTTAAATTGACTAAAAGTAAGGGATGTGTGCGTGCCTGAGGGTCGGGGCGTGACACAAATAGTAAATTGTACTAACATACCCAAAATACAAAAATACCTAAAATATATAATAAATATAAATATTTAATTTATAGATTGAATGTTTATTGTAAGATAGAAATAAAGTTGAATATATAAATTAAAATAATATTAATTAAAAATTAATTTGTATTTTATTTTTAATTTCTTAAATTAGAATTCAAATATTATTTATATTGAAATATAATTTCAATTTTGTTAATTTAATAAGTTTATTATTCAAGAAAAATAACTTTCTTATTATGGATATTAGAAATTCTATCCACCTTTATCTCACCTCCCCCATAGGATAATTTTATTCTATCTATATCCCCTTATATCTGACTTTATCATATCTTAACCAAGCACCAACATAGGATGGGATAAATCATATCTTATCCCGAATTTTCTTCCGATTGTCAATCGCAGTCTAAGTGTTTTCTCTTATTCAATGTATGTGTATTGTTAGATTATTGTAGTTGCTATGAAAATATTACTGATAGTCATAAAAACTCATGACTATGTTAAATCAATGCAGATACACCACATTGAAAGGAATACTAGAAACATAAGCAAGAGGGAAACATATTGAGAAGACTAGGTCAACACAACTCTATAATTGCCGAGAGCATAATGTAATCAACCCTACAAACCACGTCAAATGACAACAATCAACAATCTGATCCAAACTAACACTGTATTACTTATTGCAATAAATGCCACCAACGGTTGAAATTTGAAGATTCTAACATTTTTTGCTTCGAGTCGGGATTGACATTGAGGCTACTCAGGTTAGGGGGAAGAGTAGGCAACTCCTTGAGAATGTCACAGTGTAGCAAATCCAAAGTCTGAAGATTTAACATGTACTGGAGAATTGATGGAAGACCGGATATACGAGTACCCCGAAGCCTCAGTTCTCTGAGAAAACGTAGTTGCCCAATATCATCGGGAATGACTCCCTCCAAACTCCTGCACCAGGAGGCATGTACTTCTTCCAGGGAAATCAACCTTCCAATATAACGAGGAAATTCTCTTACGAAACAAGAATCCATTTTCAGCACTTTCAATCTCGACAGTTTTTTAGCTGAATCGGGCAGATTCGAAATGCCCGTACCTGAAATATCCAACTCTTCTAATGAGTGCCCCAATTTGCCAATGGATTCCGGAAGCTTTCCAAGCCCACGGCAGTCCTTCAAAGACAAGCGTCTAAGATGTCCCAAGTCTCCTATTGACTCAGGGAGTTCAAGAATTTTCGCGTTACCCAAGGCTAGCTCTGAAAGAGCTTTAAGTTCACAAACTGAACCAGAAAAATGAACCAATGACAAGCAATTAGTGGCACTAAGAATTTGTAGTCGAACCAATTTGCCTATCGATGCAGGAGTTCTCGTACAGAAGTGCCATCAATCAGGAGCTCTTTCAAAGCATTCAGCCCATCCATTTTCACAGGCAACATGCTAAGTTCAGAGCAAAACTTCAAATTCAAGGTAACCAAGGGCTTCAAATCATTAATTGAAGGATCTAAATGAACCAATCGAGAACATCGCTCAAGGATCAGTATCTCCAAATTTGGGCAACAAGAGAAGCTGGTGGTAACTAATAGGTCCGTACAACCTGTAAGATTCAAGACTTTCAAACGCTTCATCTGCAAAACAGGGGAAAAAAGTTCATATGACATAGAACTCTCGATGTACTTAAGGGCAAACACAAAGACAACAACAAATGAGCTATAAACCCACCTTTATAAACCCACCTTTATTCTATTCCAACCTCCCCAGGACTCTGTAACCTTACTCCAGGAAAGATCAAGAATAACTAGGTTCTCATTTTTCTTTAAATGCGTGCTGATCGCATCTTGAGGGCACCCTTGCCGCTGAAGCCACCAGACGTTCAACAAGGCACCCTCAAATTGTCTACTAATATTGGCGCGACCCAAGCTGAGAAAAGTCATGCTCGGCAGTATCTCACAGCCTGCCTCTTTAGTTTCCAGGTGGTCTCTTTTCTGTATGAAGGACCAAAAAAGTCAACAAAAGAAACGCGAAAGTCATCAGACAATGAAATAGTTACTATGGATGCCTAAACTCCCATCAGGTAAAGAAAATCGAAAAACATATAGAAGCTCAAATGCAACTTTTTTCCCCCAACGTACCCTTTTCCCCTTCTTCCTGTCCTGGGCTATGGCAGGATGGTACGATCCAGCACCTGTTCCTGGATCGTGGAAACGTTCGTGGACAATCGCCCTGGCAAGGCACCTTAGCATGCTGTGCATGCCTAATTTATTTTCGTCCATTTCTATTAGGGACATTTGACAAAGGACACTGACTTCATCATGACGATTATAATGATGAGGCCGAATAATCAGATGAGGAAGAAAAGAACGAGGAGGACGAGGAAGCCGACACCACACAAGTGAGGCAATCTGACAATCCACAAGGAAAACTTGCAAGATTAAGATACATCAGCTTTAGATCTTCATTTAAAGTATCATAAATTATTCTCAGAATCTTCTGGTAATCTTCCTGAAATTGTTGCATGAGATCTTTGAATTTAATCCATTCTTCCAGTCTTTTATATTGCAAAAAAGAACCAAAAACTTTGACAAGTAGTGGAAGTCCCTTCGCAGCCTTCACTATTTCGATTGCAATTTTAACATGAGATAGTAGTTTATCTCTCTTTCCGGTTGCAGCATACTGCCAGAAAAAGTTGAAAGCTTGATTATCATCCATTGGATGAACATTGTAAGTATAAGCCAACCCTCGAGCAAGAAACCTTTGAAGAACTCTGCTTTCTTTTGAGGTGACAATTACTCTACTTCCACAACCAAACCAATCAAGCTGAGCTCCTACAAATTCCTTGAGGAGGGATGCCTTCTCCACATCATCAAGAACAATAAGAACTTTCATGCTCCTAAATATCTCTTTCAAAAATCCTACTCCTTCGAAAGCAGAAGCAACCTCATGCTCTCTTTTTAAAATATCATAGATCAACTTGGTGTGAAGATAGTGAACACCTCCAGGTTGCTGCGTTGTTTCTTCAATCTCAGCAATAAAACTGCAAGCGTCAAAGCGAAGGGATATTTTATCATATATGATCTTGGCAAGAGTAGTCTTTCCAATGCCATCTCTCCCATGGATTCCAACAATTCGTACGTCGCTTACTTCCAGTTCCAATAATTCCATTATTTTCGATTCTTGACTGTCTTCAAGCTCCTATAAAGGTACTTAAGTTTAGGAGAATGTTAGATAAGAAGAGAAGTGAAGAAATATACAGATGTGGCACTGTAAGTTCCAGATGAAAATGCCATTCTCTGAGACATGTGCTTTGATTGTGCCTGCCAATCAATTATATGCCTTGCTAGTTGAGAAGTTGTAACTAATATATAGCTGACACAGAAGACAGATTGTTGAAGATAAACTCTTCTGAAGTTCCTCCACACAATCATTCACTACATGCATCTCATTTAAGCTAAAGATACGTGCTGTCTTTATTATGGAAAAAACTAGTAAGCAAACTGGCTTACTAAACATAAAAAAGCCTAATCTGGCTTAACACACACCCATTTCTTGTCATTTGCAAAAGGAAGCACAGAAAGGTGATGACCAGCCTTATCAGAGAGCATCTCCGAGTTGCCATGGTGATAAATTAAGTAGGAGTTCACCATGAGATCTCATTTAGATGTTCAAGATCCATAATGGCTAAAATCAAGGGTAATTAGCTACTGAAAAAATTGAAGTATATGCAAGCTACTTCAGAGTTCAGACGATGACTTGCATTATCTTGGAGGTTCAGTTCATGCGTTTGCCTTCCTTTTTATATCATATTCTATCTTTACAACGACTGTAAAAATGACGTAAAAATATTTCGTGGTCATTAGACTTTTTATCTATTTGATGTAAAACACACTCAAGCTGAAACTAACTTCATCAACAGTTACAGTCTTTAGGAGAGAGTACTCGAGAAGAGAGGAGAATGGGAGCAAAGAAATATACCGAGGTCCTGTCAGATAACATGGGATTATCACCAATGGATAGATCCTCAGACACATGATTCTGTGCTATCATCAGCTTAAACAAAATTTCTCCAACGATGGCTGTGATAAGTTCCTTTTCACTGCCAAGGCAGAAAAAATCTCAGTTCCAAACCAATAAAAGATCACTGAAACTTCTAATGGCTCATAAAAATGTTAACCCAACGCACTACATAATGAAACGGCAATCAATGTGCTAAAAGATCACTGAAACTTTATGCAGAACATAATTTACCTGATGCAAAGATATAAACATACACACTGATATTAGTAATTGTGTGAACGTTGCATAATGCCATTGCAGCAAGTATTTGGTCCAAACAATGGATTATATTTTCACAGTTTGTCATCGAGTGAAAATATCACTCAACCACGGGTTGAATCACAGAATTACACGATTATGTGGCTGAACAGAATGAAGTTTTAAAGATAGTTCACTGAGCCAAACTCAGATATGTAGTGTAAACAGGGTCAATTCGAGAGAAGGAATTGGCCTGAAAAAGGAAGAAGAGGGAATTGAAAATGTTAACCCAGTTAATTCCCATCAACAATTTCCTCTTTTTTTTTTTTTTTTCTCTCTAGTTTAGTCCCCATAAAGCTTTGAAACAGGCTCGGTAACAATCATAAACCCAAGCAAGTGAGCAAAACAATTTAGAGTACACCAGAGTCAACCAATATTTGCTTTTTTTGCTGGGAAAATGTCGTAGGGCTTCCTTTTCCTGACATTCTCGACATTACCTCCGTCGATTGAGCAAATAAATCAGAAGAAACCTACAAGAAAAGAAGACAGATGTAATGCAACATACCTTTGATATGAGCTTCGTTCCCATCCCTTGACTTTACCAGCCCCCACAAGAGCCTTCTCCCACAGCTTGACTTTCTCATCGCCGAAGCTCTGCTTGTGCGCGTCCAGGGCGTTTCTGTAGCGTGATTTTTGGTCCAGCTGCACATCAGACCGTCCCACATGGTAGAAAACGGGCAGGATCACTTTCTTCCCTCCTGATCTAGACGTGTGTTCTACCATGAGTGCGAGCGTCTCAAGGCACCCGGGGCTATAAGCATAGGCTGTTGAAAAGATAGGTACGTAGATGTTGGAGCCAGAGACCGACAGCCGAAGCTCTTCTGGTAGAATAGATGGGATGCCGTCGACTCTGAAAACGCGAATTCCGTCAGCTTCCAAGCAGCGACAGAGGGAACCAACGAATCCAACGGGACTATCGGATCCTCTGTAACTCAGGATCACATTATCTTCGACGAGGTCTGTGACATCCTGAAATTCGACCCCGTTTCGATAAAGTGAAATGGGCATTTCGTCGGCGCGCAAGATGGCGCTTTTTCTCTCGAAATCGATCACTCACGAGTTAACTAATGAAGCCGTTAAGGGATGTATCGACCGTAAAATCCCTAAAAGCTACCTAATTGGTTGGATTGAGCTAAAATTACGTCTGATCGATTTTTAACCACGAAATTGAACTCGATTTAATCGAATTTTAAGTGCGTCATAATTCTTAATTTTAGGATCTCGCCTCATCGCCGTCAATTTGTTGACGAAGTCCGAAATATCAATAAAGAAATTATCGGAAGAAAAATTGAAGACCAAAATAAAATAGAAAGAGAAAAGAAAAATTTGCATAATAAAAATATACATTTTATTTTTTTTTTTCTCTCCCTCCCTTTTCTTTTTCCTTTTTTTTTCCTCTCTCTCCATCTCTTTTCTTTTCTTTCTTTTCTTTCTTTTTCTCTCTTTTCTTTCTCTCTCCTCTCTCCTCTCCCCTCCCCCTCGTGCGATTTCCCCCACCGCTCACTTTCCCTCTCTCTTTTATTGACTAGTCAACTCTTATACTTTCTCTCTCTTTCTCTCTCTCTTCTCTCTCCTCTCTCTTCCTTCTTCCCCCACACGGCCGACCCCTCCTTTCTTCTTTCTTCTTCGCGGAAACCAGGAGCCCGAACCAGAACCAGCTCGCCCCTCAGCCGTCGCGCCGCCGCACCGCCGCTCGCGCCGTGCCCGAGCGCCCGCCGCTCGCCGTCGTCCCGCCGTCCCGCCGTCCGCGTGCCCAGGCCACGCGATCCAGCCGCGACCAGCCCCTGTTCCAGCATCGACCAGCCCACCTCCGGCCACCGTGGGCCACCGCCCAACCCCGCCGGACCACCCCCGCAACCCCCTCGCCCTCCGCCAGCCTTCCCCGCCGCCCTAGCCGCCGGAGCTGCTTCGTTCAGCCGCGACCAGCAAGACCCACGAAGTGGGTTTCAGCCACTTCGGGCCCGCTTTTGGGCCGTTTCCCGGCCCCGGATCCGTGAGTCGCTTTGGGAACAATCGTTCCTCGCGTCGCCGCCGTCGGATTGATCCGATTTGCGCGCGATTTGGTGAGTAATCTCACTAATCCAGGATTAGTGGCTAATTATGCTTTAAGTTGGTTTAGATTTAATTAATTATGTTTAGGTTGTTAGATTAGATTTACTTAGCAATTATTAGCCAATTGTGATGCGAATTAGATAAATTGATTGTGTAATTAGCAAGTAGACATGGTCTACTAATTATTGGAAGTGTCTCGGGATTTTTCCCGACCCTTAGTGGGCTCCAATTAGGCTTTTCGGGCCTAAGTGGAATTTTTTAGCATTTAAATATTAATTTTCGGAATTAAATTAAATAATTATTTATTTTCCAAAAATTCAACTGGGATGGCCTGGAACCGGAAAATTATGCTGATGACCGTGGTGAAGTCCGTTTATTTAATCGGGCTTTATTTTGAGCTAAATTGATTTTTTAATATTAATTAATTAATTTTCGAAATTAATAATTATTTATTTATTTTTCGGAAATTAAGATTTTGATGGCCGACGACCGAAATCTCGTGCTGATCGTCGTGGCGCAGTCCGTTTATTTATTTGAGCTCCACGTTGTATGGAATTGAATAAATTGTGATATTTTAGGGATTTACCCTAATTGATTGGAATTGATTGAGATTGAATTGGCCAAGTGTGTTATTTAGCATTTATAATGCTTTGTTGAGTTGATTTAATTAATTGATTGAGAAATCGTTGGGTATTGGTTATCACCTGAAAGGAAGCACGTGAACTCGGTGAATTGGAATATCACCTGGAAAATGCACGTGAGTTTAGTGGTTGATCATATTGAATTGTTTATGTTGGCTCTGTGATCAGTGAATCACCTTGGCGAAAAAGACGCCCGAGAGCATATTGAATTGTTTATGTTGGCTCTGTGATCAGCGTATCACCTTGGCGAAAAAGACGCCTGAGAGCATATTGAATTGTTTACGTTGGCTCTGTGATCAGTGTATCACCTTGGTGAAAAAGACGCCCGAGAGCATAGTAAAGTGTTCACTGTACGTCACCTTGGCGAATCGACGCCCGAGAGCATTGATGGAGCTCTGTGACTAAGTGCAGGCATCGTAAAAAGGGCACGTGGGCTCGGTGACTTGATGCATCACTTTGGCGAAAAGGTCGCCTAAGAGAATGCACGTGGGCCCAAGGTTCGAGGCACGTGAACTCGGAGACTTGGAAGGTCATCCTGGAGAATGCACGTGGCCTAGCTTTTAAATATCCCACAGTGGGGATTGATTCGTATGACATGTAATCGACTGGTTCGATTTGTTTGAAGTAAATAGGTGCCTATCGTGAATTGTACTGACTTGCAGGTGGGATCTGAGGCCAAGGTAAGTCCTCTGCCTTGTGCGTGTTTAGGCAGCCTTTAGTATAATAGTTTGCTAATCGGGCTTAGTGGGGTAGAACTCGCTGAGACGTAGTCTCATCCCAGTTTGGGGAAAACCATTTCAGGACCCCGCTGAAGAGCTGAGGAGAAGGAATCCGAGAAAGAGAACTCGGAGGTGAGATCTGAAGAAAAGGATTTTTGGAAGAAGAAGACAATCCTGAGAGGGGTCTTGAGTACGGCCCAGTTCGTCTAAGTTTCTGTCTTCTTTTGAGATCTCTGTTTTGATGTGAATAGTTATGAAGGGGTTTGTGGTTTGTATAAAAGTTTGGTTATAAATTTCAATATGAAAAATATGGCCCTGCTTTTCTATCCTATCGTTTTATTGTCTGGGGATTTTAACTGCTTCCGCATGTGCTTAAAAATGAAAGGGTCGGCGATACGTTGTCCTGGGATATCGCATTATAAAATCGACCAAGTGTGAAGGATGTGCGCGTGCCCGAGGATCGGGGCGTGACAAGGTCAGATAATTCAGCAACACTCGATTCTGCCCCTGATTTTAGCTTCTTCTGTTTTCTTGACTCGCCTTCTCGGCCATAAATTGATTTAAATACTGGATGTGGTGGCGATGGTTGTCGTCCAAGACTGGGCGCGACTTCTTTCCGTTTTCTACTTCGGGAATCAGCCATGCTCGATTACGACTTCGACTCAATCTGTTGTCGTCCAGTTTTCACTCTACCTGGGTTTTTCAGAGAATGGCCAAGTGAACCATTCGTGTTTGCCTTAACGGTCGTTTCATCCGAGCTTAAGAAGACAAATTTTACCCAAAAAAAAAAAAAAATATATATATATATATATATATATATATATATATATATAATATATATATATATTATTATTTACGAAAATTCAAGAGAAATAACTCATTACCAGATTCCCAGTCTTGCTGTTGCCCGGGTAAAATTACTGTGCGCGATATATTTACGAAGCAATGGTACGATGATGGACGTAAAAGTTACTAAGGATAAATAATTTATAATAAATTCAAGTTGTTGACGGTATCCCATAAAAAGTCACAAAGGTTAGGAAATTCTAGCACACCAGACTTTGAGGTAAATCACTTGTTATTACTCTGTTTATTTCGCAAAAAATAACTTTTAAAAAAAATATTTTTCTGAATTTTCCAGTATTTGGTATATGGAAAATGAATTGATTAAGGAAAACATTCCATTAATGAAAAAAATATTTTCCACTTTTTTCATATCTTCTTTCACTAAACACCTTTTTCTTTCATTTTTATTTTATTTTTTCTTTTCTTTTTTTCGTTTTTTAATTGAGTTTTTAATTATTTTTCTTTTTTCTTTTCCTTTTCTTTATTTTTCTTTTTATTTTAATTATAATGCATCTTTTCCTTATTTTACAAGAAGATTGAGAAAATTAGTTAATTATCATGAATTTGACAATGAATACATATAGCTAGTTTTGTCTTTGAAATAGCTTCTCTTCCTCGAGCGATCTCCCAGTTGTCCCCCCGCCCGAGGAAATACCTGGTCTTTACGCCTTTTCTCGAGCTTCTCACTCATGGATATCTGCAATAACCACTTGGGGCTTCCATCAACTAAATGGCCCGATGTTTGCCGCTACGAAGCCTTTCTCAGTTTCAGAGGAGGAGATGTTCGGGAGGGCTTCGTTGAATTTCTCTACGAAGGCCTCGCTGATTCAGGGATCATTGCATTTATCGATCATCGTGGGATCGAGATCGGAGAACATATCATGCCTAAGATCTTACAAGTGATTGGGCACACGCAGATCTGCATTCCCATCTTCTCCAAAGATTTCGCTTCTAGTAAGAGTTGTCTGAACGAGGTAGAGGAAATGGTGAAGTGTGACAGGACAATCATGCCCATTTTCTATGACGTCTCCCCTTCGGTGGTCGGCGAGCAAAAGGAGAGTTATCAGCAGTCCTTCCGCGACCATGAGGCCAAGGGGGTGCCGTCAACGACTATAAACAACTGGAAGAAGGCTCTGCATAGTGTTTCAAGAAAACGAGGATGGGAATTGGAGAAATTCCAGCACGGGTAAAACGAAATCAAGATTTCTATGCTTCTTTCGACTCTTCCAACAGTGGTCATCGAGTGTGAAATTAAAGAAAGAAAAAAGTCTGCATCTGTTCTTTTGCCTGGTGTATTATCCGAGCAGTTGTTCCTTTTCACATCTTACTCTTTCCTTCTTTTCCCTTTGGCAGGCAGCGTGAACTTATAAATGAGGTTGTTTCCACGGTCCGCCGGTTGTTGAGGAAGGATGACTTATATGTGACGGCACATTTAGTGGGGATGGATCAACCGGTGCAAGAGGTGATGAGGAAACTTGGTGTTGGCTATGAAAATGGAGAAGTAATTAGAGGGCAAACGGTGACAGGAAAACGTGTGGTTGAGATATCGGGCCTTCCAGGAATTGGTAAGTCGACTCTTGCCACGGTTGTCTACAACAAAATCCATCGTCTCTTCGAAGGTAAGAGTTTCCTTAGAGAGGTTGAGCAAACGAGACTCCTGTCTCTCCAAGAAGATTTAGTCGGTGGCCTCCAAAAGAGAGCATACACATTCAAATCTCCTGCTGAAGGTACCGAATTTATCAAGTACAAATTTGGAGATCTAAGAGTTCTTATTATTCTTGACAATGTTAGTAATTTTAAACAAGTCAATTCACTAGCTGGAGATCTAAGTTGGTTCGGTCCGGGAAGTAGGATCATCGTGATCTCTAGGAGAAGTAATCTTGTTGACGACTGTAGTCTTGTGCCTGTGACCTCTACAAGCAGCAGTACTGTTAACAGTTGTGATGACATCGCCGTTGAAAAATACGAGCTAAAACAAATGAATGGTGACCATGCTTTTCAGCTATTTTGTAGTGTTCTTAGAGAAAAACCTCTTAAAAAGGAATTCTCCTCTTTGGCATGTGAAATTATTTTGGCTGCTGGAAGAATTCCTCTGGTTATTGAGGTTGTTGGTTCAATTTTACGTGGAAAGGACATAAAGTTTTGGAAGGAGGCATTGGATAGATTGAACCGAGAGCCTTACACTAAGGAAGTAAAACGAATTCTGAAGAGAAGATATGAAGATTTAAATGAAAATGCCCAAGAGATATTTCTCGATATAGCGTGTTTTTTCGTGGGAAAAGACAAAACAATACTCTCTTACATGTGGGAAGCTTGTAAATATGATCCTTATAGAGGAATTGAAGAGCTTCATGACTTGTCTTTGGTTAAAACCAGAGAAAACAATGAATTGTGGATGAATAATCAACTAAAAGTCCTTGGGAGGGACATAGTCAAGGAGGAAAATCCAAGTGAACCTTTCAAGCGGAGCAGGCTATGGAATCAGGAGGATATCGAACCAATATTGAATGAAAGGAAGGTAAATTTTTTGAAGGCAAGAAGGTGTCTTTTTTAGTCTAAATTAAAGTGCTTCTTTTGAATACTTATTCTATTTTCAGATATGATTGTGAATGCACTTCTTTTTCACTTTCTCATTTTAATATTTTTCCAGGATTGGCAGGACGTTGCAGTTGAAGCCCTCAGTGCCACATTCGACAAACCTCATTTATTTCCTAAACGTAGATTCTTTTGTGATTTCTCGAAGCTTAGGTATCTTAAAATGAATCACGCTACTGTGAAAGCATATAAGCAGAGTGCAAAGAGCTCCAGAGAGGATTTTTTCCTTCGAAGGTTAAAGTGGCTTGAATGGCAAGGGTGCAACGATATCTCCAGTCTACTTGCTTTAGATATGTCAAAATTGATCGTTCTTGATTTGTCTGGGAGTACCTCCACCAATTGGCAGTGCTGGAAACAAATTATGAAGGTATGATGACATGCCTATGCACTTTCTTTTGCATCCAGTTTGACAATGGCTTGCAGAAACAAGGCTTTTATATTATTTTTTTGTTTTGCAGAGGGCCAAAAACTTGAAAGTTTTGATCCTAAGAGATTGTCGTTGGCCAACTAAATCTCCATTTTCCCATGCTCATGTAAACTTAGAAAGACTAAACTTGGAACATTGCTCAACATTACCTACGTGTGTTGTGAGGTCCATTAGCAAGCTAAGGAACTTAGTTTCTTTGAATATCAAGTTCTGCAGCTTCGTGCAAGAGCTGCCAGAAGATTTAGGTTCCTTGGAAGCTTTGAAAGAGCTTTACATCGATGGAACTTCCATTAAAGCCATTGATATCCCTGAGGGTTCCTATGGGAAACTTAAAATCCTGAGTGCTTGCAACTGTAAATTCTTGTCTCTACCCAATTCAATTGGTAACTTGAAATCTCTTTCGTACCTAGCATTGGACGAGACTAAACTGAGTGAGCTCCCTTGTTCCATCGGATTGTTGGAGAATCTCCAGACGCTATCTCTGAGAAACTGCAGGAGCTTGTGGAAATTGCCGGATTCCATTGGAGACCTTAAAAAGCTGCAAGTTATGGATCTTTCAAGCACAATAGTTGACGAAATACCTTCCACTGTCAAGGATTTGCAAAACTTGAAAGAACTAAAGATGGCTGGCACTCATATAAGAGAATTTCCTGGAGGCATTAAGAATCTAGAGAGTTTAGAAGAGATAGATTTCTCGGGCTGCAGAAATTTGAGAGGGGAGTGCAACATTACGGGATTATCGTCTTTGCAGGTCCTACTTCTAGAATACACTGATATTTCTCAGCTGATTGTAACCGATCGCCAATCCTACAATACCCAAAACCTCAAACTAGATGGCGATGTTCCCATCTCGATAATTGGAACTACCCAAGGGCATGGCATCGGTTCAACAGATGTGAGACTACACCACAGTTCTAGGCTGACGGACATCACATCAGCATGCGATGATGAGTCAGAGACCGTAGCAATGTGGCGGTCCGACAGAAGCAAGGAAGTTATCGGTGGATGAGGTTTGGCTACGGAGGAAGTTAGCGCTCCTATCCCATTAATTCAAATTTGTAATTCATCAAGCATGTCAACTGATCTTCGTGCAATAAGGGTTGTTAGGGGCATAGTCAAATTCGAATTTTCGCTTCTATTTTGAATTTTCAATTTACATTCTTCTTCCATTTTCTTGGCCTTCACACTCGCACACTCTTTATTGTCTTGCATGCATGTCAATTTCCTGCATTTTTGTGCGTACATGTTAGCTTTGGATTTGACTCGATGTAAGTATTATGTAGTTTATTTGATTGATCTGCACGATAACTGCAAGATCGTCAGAGTATGAGTTTTAGTTCCTTTCTTGATCGTTCATCTCATTACTCTCCTTGATCAATAGTAAAGGATGAAATCTTGTTCTTCTTTTGTCAATTTTAAAACTAGAACGAAAAATTTGATGCTGCATTTGACCATCTAACAAAAATTCTTCAAAAGGTACAATATGTTTGTGAATGTTGTCGCACCTATATTGCCCAAAATTGGAAGTGATTGCTTTTTCAAATAAAATTTAAAATGATTATTGCTTGATTGTCTTAATCATTCATTTAATTTAACTAGTATGAAAACTATATATGTAATAATCTAACTATAGTAAACAAACATTGTGTCATTCAAAAAAATCTCGCATGAAAAATTGTGCTTACATGCACAATAAAAAAGAAAGAACTTTCTGATTCATACAGAATATTGTGATCAATCTAACTAACAAAAAATTATATATTTTATTTCCAAGATGTCCCTTAATGATGCTTATAATCAATGAAAACATCTACAATATGATTAATATGTTGACCATTTCAGACATTTTTAATATTTCTTAACGAGATTTCTTAGTATTATACCTTGTGATATTATGACTCACATATATGTATGATATATTATCATTATCTAAGTATTGGTTCTTAAGCATTAGCTGTTAAATGATGTCTCTATTTTGTGTTGTACGAAATCCATATCTGCTGGAAGATTTTGATCTGATGTTGCCTTTAACAGATATATACAAGTCCAAGGTTCAGCACAAGATATTCGTCGGTTACTTCTTTTATACAAGTTTTGAGTATTTGACCAAGAAGTGGACTGCTCTTCCTTGTTCAATATAAAAGACACACGGAAATTAATTTGTGTTTAGAGTATTACATCCAATTGAGTTATTTAATTATAAATACTATGAGTTTGGAATTAATCTAAGTATGTGAAACATTCGAGCTTGTAAGTGATTGTAATTCTAACTCTCTCCATGGAATAGGTACCAACAATCACACCAAACTACATAAATCTACGATGTCTTTTATTTTTTTTTTTTTTTGGTAAGGTTATGATGTCTTTTATTGTTCCTACTATATTTCTCTAATAATTTCGCATTGACTTAATTACAAGATGCTATCAATTTCGGCATTAATTTTACAACACTAGTAAAAAACAAATGTGTTTTAAAAGAAAATTCTGATTTATTAAAGATCCATTTGTTTCACAGAAAATAAATAATTTGGAAAAGTTTGTCATAAAATGATTACTTATTTCACTTGAAATAATTAGTCAATAAAAATATTTTTGTTATCGACACCAAATTATATTTAAATATTTTCTTGGACAACAAAAAAAATTCCATTCATTTTTGTAAGTAATATAAGCAATCTTTTTTTTATGAAAATATTTTTTAGGGTTATTCATTTGTCACAAAACAAACAGAACATAAGTATATCCAATACTTTCAAGCGTAAATGACATGAGTAAGTTACTAGATTCATGTGACCTAAGAAATTCCACGTTCAATTGCTGTAGCCTAATTTTTTTTTTATTGCTTTATAGTGATATAAAATTGAATAAAAACAAAACAAAAACCGACTTTATTCGGAAGTGTAAATGTACTGCTTAATTATTCATTCTTCCTATATTTTACGTCTATTTTAAAATAATGAAAACTTATGACTTTATTTATGTTATAATATCTCGTGCATGGCACAAGGGTTTTAGTTTTAGTTTTCAAAAAAAAAAAAAAATCATATCTATAGCACCAAAGAAGGAGTCTTTGCCAGAGGCATCTTCGACTGCACCTGCACCGGCCCTTGTTTGTTTTTCATTGCGCGTTGCTCGTGATTGTTTTCTTTTTCTTTCTTTTTTTGTCTTTTTTAGTACATCTGAAGATTTTTTTTTTATTTTATTTAATGTACATCTGACGAAGGAAAAAAGAAAATAAAAATGAATTAGCACGCTCCCGCTAAATCAGCTTGCAAAAGAAGGCAAAGACCCGTCCAAGGAACTTCCCAAACAACAAGGCAGTCTCTCAGTGCACGTTCCATCTTTAGCCAAAGAATCCTCGTAAAATTGCTTTCGCGAAAAGCATGCTGACAAATGATGAAACAACTCTGAAAAGGACGCAGAATCTGATTAAGAATCGGCCAGAATCCTATTTTCTAGCACCTTTTAAGATGATCTTTAGGGAGGCATCACACAAACTGATTGGTCTTATATCGACCTATGGAATTCTGAAAATTGAATCATAGGAATAAGAACCACGTGCATCTTTGCCAAATCTGACAGAGTTCGTCTTGTTTGAAAAGCCACACGTTCCATGTTGACCATGTCATCTCCAACCACAACCCGGAATGTCAGGAAAAAAACTACGTTTGGGAGGCTTGGAAGATGAAGATGCTGACACTGGCACGCACGTGCACGAAAGGAAGATGACGAAATGAGAGCCGTGGAATTATGATAATTGAACCACTGCAGTAAGAACCACATGCATCTGCGCCAAATTTGATGGACTTTGTCTTTGTTTGAAAAGCCGCACGTCCCATGTCAACCATGTCATCTTCAACCCCATCCCGATTTGTCAGAAAAGAAAAGGGAAAATGTCATAAATGGTTCTTATACTACTACTTAATGTGTAATTTCGTCCATAAACTTTCAATCGGCTCAATTTGGTCCCTGAACTATTGATAAATGCCCGATTTGGTCCCTGAATTTTCGATCGGCTCAATTTTGGTCTATGAACTATTGATAAATGTCCGATTTAGTCATTCGTTACTATTTTTCCTCCTTTTTTTTTTTTTGCTTATAGTAACAAAATTGAAAAAAAAAAAAATAACGGAAAAAAAGAAGAAAAAATAGTAATGAAAAAAATAACAAAAAAAATAGTAACGAAAAAAAAAAAGAAACCCTAGCGGGTATTGTTCTTCTTCCTTGCGGAAGCAGCCTTGCTCGCACTGGCCACTGCGCCGGCAGACCTCGACCATGCCAGCGACCCACAAGACCTCTTTGCTCCACCGCCGCTCCATCGGCCTCGCCCACCGCCCGTCGACCTTGCAACGCCTCAGTCGCCCGCAACTTCTAGATCCGGTGACCTCCACGTCCCTGTCGCACCTCAACGCTCTGCCCGACGACCAGTGACGACCTGACGCTTCTGCTACCTCGCTGAGCCAATCCTTGCTGCCGCAACCCAACGCTAGACGTCCTTCGCTCCAGCCCGTGCCGACCTGCAATGCCATCATTGTCCCGATCTCGCCACTCGAGTGTCGAATGCCGGCAGATCTGAGAGCCCCACAGCAGCCACGACCCGAACGCCCCTGCTTGCCTCCGCCCGACGCTCAACCGCTGCAGTGCCGTTGTCCCTGCCGTGACCCGACGCTGCCGAAGCCCACACCGCCGCTGCTCGCCTTTGAAATGAGTACAGCGTGGAATCCACAAAACGACATTTTTTCAGATGCGTGTTTTTGCATGCTTGCATGAGCATCGCACACGAGGTTGACTTTGTACTTTCAAGACGAGTTTTAGACCATAGGATTAGATGGAGAGGAGCAAAGTCAAAGGAAGGTGTTCTTTGTGTGTCCTTGAACGAGTTTCCGACCATCTAGAAACACGTACTCTTGGGTTTCAAGCGTCTTGATGGAGTCAAATATGATGTAAATCTTTGCGAAGATACATATGTATGACCTCGGTTGGTATGTAACTTTTGCTTTACGTAGCTCTATCCATTTCCTTACCATGGAAGTCGGACGTCCATGCAAAACTAGTGTGGCTATTACCAAACAACAAAGAAATGAATTTCTATCGTGATTAAAAAATTAAGAATAGGTTAATGAAAATCCGGACTTCTTGAGATGCCCTAATCACAATTTGAACGGTCATATATTTTAGCAACATCATCCTTTTTGGTTAATCAAATGGGTGAGTTAAGGGAGATACTTCATTGCTTCAATTAGGTAAGTTTTAGAACTCAATTGTATTTTTTTAAAATTTTATGACTCATTTGCATCTTTGTGACATAAGAGTATTGGTACACTTATTCCATTCTTAAATGATTTTTTTTTTTAAATTTACCCACATTATTAAAAGGGATATGGTGCAAATAATCTAAGAACTTCAACCCTCTATGTAATATGTTTTCCTGAACTTTAAATTTGTTCACTGTGGTCATAAAATTTAGCCAAATATGCAATGTGGTCCCCGAACTATTAATTTATTTAGTGTGGTTCTTGGACTTTTGGTACTTATTCAATTTAATCTCTAATTATATAAAAATATTCAATGTTGTCCCTAAACTGAAATTAATGAAATGAGAGTATTGAACATTTTCATATAGTTTAGGGACTAAATTGAAAAAGGACTAAATATTTATGAATCATATTGAACAAATTAAAAGTGCAAAGAATCACTCCATTGAGCCAAATTTCAATGATCATTTGTATCATTATTTCTTATAAAAACTTACTGACAAAAAAAAAAAAAAGCGAATATTTAAATAGAGAATGATACAATTCTGCAATTTTCTTTTGAATCACATGTACAATATGTGATTGTGATAACCATAATATAGATACAAAAGCATGCACCAATAACAATGTCTTTCCCCAATTAAATAAAACGGAGCGTGCCCCCTGCTTTGGCTTTTTAATTCATTACGGATCACAAAGAATATATCAAATTATGTCTTTCGTGATTAAAAATGTCTAATTGAGCATTTGAAACATGTGTTGAGAATCTCATTAGTAATCACCAAATCCACTTTCTCAGAAGCTCTATCTGAAATCATCCCTTCGATCTTCAACCACTTAAACTGTCAAGCTCGACCTATATATATCTCCCACTTTCATGATCTTTTCAGCTTTTCACTCTTACTTCAGAAACCAAATCATCCCTTCAATCTTCCATATCAAGTGATCTCAAAGCTACAAATTCTAGCCAGAAACGAAAATGCTGCAGGAAATCTTCAGTCCCCTTGAGACAGATCAATTCGATGCTTTCAAATCCATAAGTGAGCATCTCTTTGAAGATGATGATGACAGTGTCAACGCAACATTATATGCACCAACTCCTGCAAACACGTACTCAAGGAGCTCAAGCTTCAGCAATCTCTTACTGATGGAGAGTTGGAGCGAACTGCCCCTCGAAGTCAATGACTTGGAGGGCATGTTGGTATATGGTGCTATGTGCAACGCACTCAATTCTAGGTGGGTGATGCCTTCGGCTTCGAAACAAGAACTTGATTTTGAAGTGGTGACCATTGATTATGACAGCATTGGTCTGGCTTCGAATCAAGAACTTCATTTCGAAGTGATGACTGACGTTTATAACAGCATTGGTTCAGCAACGGAGAAGAAACTAGAGATGGTGGAGCCGGAGGTACAAGTGTCATTCGAAAAGACACATTATAAAGGAGTGAGGAGGCGGCCGTGGGGAAAATATGCAGCAGAGATAAGGGATCCCAAGAAGAATGGGGCAAGGATTTGGCTCGGGACTTACAAGACACCCGAGGATGCTGCATTGGCCTATGACCGAGCAGCTTTTAAGATAAGGGAGTCCAAGGCCAAGCTCAACTTCCCTCACCTCATTGGCACCGCTGATTACGAGCCTGTTAGGATCAGCCGCAAGCGTTTGTCTACTGAGCTTAGCTCACCATTCTCGTCCAGCGGCGACGGTTTGGTGACGAGGACGAAAAAGGGAAAGAGAGAGGTCAACGTGGATGCTGAGTTGGATTTTCAAACTCCAATCCCCTTTCCCATAATGGGTACTGGTTTTTGGAATGGGGATGAACAATTTGTACTTTAATTATGCAAACTGCAGATACATATGTTTTGATCAATGAGAAGTCAATTAGGGAATTTACGTTGTAGAAACTATCAATTTGATGATTTGATTTCATTTCCTCTGGAGTTTGTCCAGAAAAACCAAAAACGTACTCCATCCCCAACTCTATGGCCTATCCGTTTGATATACAGAGACAATAGGCTCTATGGATATGTTTCTTAGGTTAACATGTCAGTGCCCATATGCCCCATGTCTCCAATTGGTACAATATATGTTTTTTTTTTTTTTTTTGGTCTTGTATCTGACAATTCCTTCTTGATGTTTTACATCATGGTATCTCGATATCCGGATGAAGATCCGCATGAAAACTTTTGAGAGCTTACTTAGGTCAAATTTCCTATTCTTGAAAGGAGGAGGAAAACACATTCAAATCATAAGAAAGTGACTAGCAAAAGTAAAAGAGGAGTATAAAAACATCTCTGTATTAATTCAATATGAAAAGCTATTAACCTCGGTAGTTACAATTAGCATTTGGTTCCTTGTGAATCTTGTGTGATCTACCAGCTACGGTTGTATTCTGGAACCACCAAGAATGAAAATGAAATTTTGTGTTATTCTTATATAAGTTTGAGATTTTTAATACACAGTGTGGCGATATAATAAAGATATCAAATTTGGTTTGTTGTAGTGTCTATATAGTCATTCTTTTAACATTAACAACATGAATCGCTCAAACCGAATTTCTCAATAAACAACATGATAGAACCATGTACAGCCATATGAATCGTGATGACATGCGATGATTGGTTTGTTAGATATTTCAGCAGTTTTGAAATATTTATTAGAAATTATGATTGTCATGAAAGTCATCATTTTTGTAACGGCTTTTTAACGTGGCTTTCTAATGGTTGTATAATGGTTGTCTAATGGCTTTATAACTTTTGATTTATTACTTCATAAACTCTTCATTATTTTATAACGGTCATCTTTTTAATTACCAATTAATTTATGACGATCTCCTAACGACTCTTTTTTTTTTGTCTAAATATAAATTAAACTTCAAACCATAATCTTAGTAGATACAATATGTTCTCACATCTTTCCTTTTCTTTTTGCTGGGTTATATACAAAAGTTGTTATGTTTCCTTCTAATATTCTGTGCGGAAGTATAAAGGAAGGTCTATTGTATATTGGGAGGATAGCTGCTGAAGCCTTACGCACCGAGTTTCATACTTCGAGAAGCGGAATTATTCTTAAGGATAGTGTTTACACGCCTCAGACATTTCTTTTTATTTTATAATATTTTGTAATGTATTTCAATATTTATTATTATTTTATGTATTCTAATCCTTTTTCCAACATGGTTTGAGTAGGCAATTACCTTTTGTTCCAAGAGAAACTACAAAAAATTTCCCGATAAAACATCATTGTCTTGTGTCAATTCAAACAAAATTTAAGGATTAATCAAGCATATAATATTTGTTCCAATTGAAAAGCGTATCCAAACCCTAAGCTCTCGTGGTTACTTGCTATGACATTTTATAGGTGTGAGTGCTCGAACTCATTTCAAAAAGGGTAAAATGCCACGGGTTCATGCATCATGCTCATTATGGAGACATAATGGTAAGAACAAAAAAAATGTAGATTACAATAAAAAAGAACAGAACAGAAGAATGTCACATTGATGTTAGTTTCTGATGTCTATATTTATCGAGGATAGATGTTATTTCGAATTTCACAATTTACTTGGTCCAATTTGTCTTGCACAAATTAGATATAATTTTTTTTTTTTTAGGCAAAGTGTTTTTCAGGAACAATGAAGCAATTTCAGCTGGACGTTCCAAATAAGGCAGACCACCTCTTTTTTTTTTTTTTATGTGGATTCTAGAACTTAAACATGTTTTTGGAACAATAGAACCAGTTAAAGTGCATGGTGACAAGACCGTTGGACTCGGGATCCCGGTACCTAGATTTGGGACACCAAAGGTCACGCCTACAACCCAAATTTGGAGCTTCGAGGCTAGGACCTGATTATGGGACCTAGGGACACCCAACGTTAGAGACTCGGCGAAGGGCATTGGGTCCAAGTCCTGGGTTTAGGTGCCCCTATGCCTTAGCGTTTAGGGGTCATGGTCCTAGGTCGATACTTAATTCTCTTGTCCAAGTGTTGAGGTCTCTTGTTTGAGCGCCAAGGTTCGCATCCTAGCTTGTGGGCCGTGATCCAAACCCTTGAGGTCCTAATTTTGGTCCCAGAGTCTAGGATCCAACCGTTAGGGTGCTAGGTTTGTCACGCCCTAAACCCCGAGCGTCTGCCCATCCCTCTCTGGTCGATAATAATTTGCGACTTCCCAGACGAGTTGCCGACCCTTTTCATTTTATTGCACATGCGGAAGCGAAAAGAAATCCCCTAACAGTAATCATTTTGGGATAGAAAAGCAGGATACAAATTCATAAACAAACATGCTTTTATATATACACTGAGTCATGCACAAAGGTCTATGGCCAAAAGACTACAAAGACTGGCCTTCCAAAAAGAAGCAGTCCTAACTGACCTACACTTCCGATCACCTCCTCTCAGCTCCAAGTCCTCCACATGATGACCCTGAAAATGTTGTCCCACAGCAGGGTGAGATATTATCTCAGCGAGTCTAAGCTCTAAACCCCAATTAGGAGGGAAATACACCCAGAAGTGTCCTAATCACACAATCACACAATCAAGGAGACTTACCTCGTCTCAAATCCACCCTGCAGGTCAGTATAATTTATATCATAGATAACATGAGAACATGAGCAACAATAAACTTCAATAACCGAAATGCTATACTCAATTAATCATGTGTTCCTAGTTTTGATCTCGGCATATAGCACGGCCTACTCTCTGTTTGGCGGTCTTCTGGCATTGCTAGGCATCGTCTCACCCCATTGAGCATGGCATATCTCTTTATCAGACGGCTTTCCCGAAGAAGCATAGGGTCCAGAATCAATTGCGATTGGCTTCCCGTTGTCTAGGGGGTATCCCGAATAGGGATAACGTCCAGTTCAATAGCCCGGAACGATTTCTCTTAACCAATACACGATCACTCAAATATGACCCAGGGCACCGTGCATTGCACTCAAATGCTTCAATTAAAATGGTGAACTTGGCCTTTTTCTTCGTATTAGAAATTTACATCAAATCACTCATGTGTGGGTACACGGTCAACTTGACCTAAAAAAATTGATATTCTTCTTTTTTGAAATCTCACTATTTCATATAATAATAAAAGCCATTTTCGGTGTAAAAACTCGACACCTGGGATTTTCTGAATAAATATTGGAAATTCACAATTTTTGGAATTAAATATCAAAAATCCAATCATCACTTAATTTGCATAATTTAACATTCAATTGTAGAAATTAACCACACCATTGCAATCATCACGAAATTCTGGTTACCGACTATCCTAGCCTAATTTCCGAAAAATTAATTAATAATTAAATAATTATTGAAATTAATTAAATAAATTAAATTCTAAAAATACTAACCTAGGTCAGAATCATTAAATTAATAACCAATACGGACTCAGAGAAATTCCCGAACCCTTCTAGATAAACAGTACAATTTATTTAGGCCTTAGCTAAACCATGCTAACCACCTAACATGCTCAATTAAATAATTCAATTTCTAATTTAATCTAACTAACCACCTAATTCCTAATAAAATATATCTAACACCCCTTAAACGTTATTAGCTCTATTAAGTAGAGTTTAGAGTATAAACTCACCGGTGTATCGCAAAAACCGGTTCACCACGACGACGATGCGACGGCGGCTGAAATCTTAATTTTCGGTGGCGTCGGCGAACTCTCGGACCGGGCCTAGGACTGGCCCAACACAACTCAGCAAGGCTGAGTTTAGGTATTGGGCTTCTGCAGGCTGCTGGTTGCAGGCTTGGGCCTGCTGAAAAAGACAACTTGCTGGGCTTCAAAGTTGGACTGGACTGCTGGACTTTTGGGCTTAAAGGAGCTGCTGGGCTTCGCTGTACTAAGCTTCAAATGGGCTGAAGACTGCTGATTCGGTGGGCCTGGCTTCAAGTGGGCTTGCGGCAGAAGATGGACTTTAATTGCTGGGCTGATACGGGCTGAAGAAATGAAGTTGGGCTTCGTGCGTTGCTGCTGATCCACGAGCGGGCTTCGCTGGCAGCTGGATGCGGGAACAACCGAAACAGGAACGGAGCTGAGAGATTCGTTGGCGTCGAGCTGGCCGAAGAGATGAAATCGTTGAAGATGATGGGCGGCGTGTGGACTGTGGGTGGACGATAAGAGCTGGTGGAGAAGGGGGGCGTTTGGCGGTCAACAGCGGGGGCTTCCCTGGCAAAAGATTGACCGAGCCATGCACGCCACTTGAAGCTGGATTTCAGTGGAGATTAAAAAAAAAAATGAAAGGAGATGAGGCTACGGCAGATGGGTGGGGAGGCGCGAGCAACGGGTTAACAAACGGCCGTTGCTGCTGACCTTGGTGAGCTGACTTGAAGGCACGAAGCGGTGAAGAAGCAGACGGTGGAAGTTGCGAGTGATCGAGAGAGCGGCCTCGACTGAAAAACGCAAAGCAGAATGGATGGAGATGAAGCCGTCCAGGCGTGCGAAGGAAAGGGCAGTTGGCAAAGTGTGTTGGGCAAGATTGGGGGCTTAAAGTCCACATCTCTATCCACCCAATTTAATGCAATGTCCCCCCTAATTCTTTCCACAATTTAAATTCCACTATAATATCCAAATTGAAATCCAAAATTTCCAGCCCCATTCTAATTTCGAATTTCACTCGATTAAATTCAATTTCCTTACTCAATTTCCCAAACTGAGGTCCAATTTCGACCCAGAAAAATCCCAAACAATTTTCTATAAGTCCCCGACACTCGAAGGCTCGACTTGGAAGTCCAAATTTCCTTTAATTTGGCCCGTATGAATTTCCGCTAATTTTCCGCAACGTCCGTATCAATTTTCCGCAAAAATCTTGGAATCTCTTAAAATTCTTCGGAGAATGAGTCGACGTTCCACAAATAGCTCATGACACCACAGAACTTTCAATTTTTGAAATTGGGTTCAAATTCACGGTTATTTTCAATCCGGCGCGCTTTTAGCATGACCTAGTCTATTGGGTAGCTTTTAGGAATTTTTAGTGTAATTGACCCGTGATCGATTTATCTCAAGTCACAATGTACATCTTTGACACATTGATGACTCTCGATTGTCGTGAAAATCTCAAGATTTCAAATACAGACACAAAGTACCCAAAACGATTGAAAATCAATTTAGTGCCGATCGATGAGAATTTTGCAATCATGTGGAATCACCCACATTTTGATCACTCATCTCAATCAAATCGACGTATCTCTGATCTCTGATCGATTTTTAAGTGTGCCAAAATGACCCTTGCAAATTAGCATGGTTGAGCAGTCGATTCCTGGTCGAATTCTCAAGCATTTTGCGTTAAAATCCCTTAATAATTTTCCCAGATAGTCTAGTTATCTCTTAAGTGATCGGCTTAGAGAATAGCACTATAGACGCGTCGACGAAAGGCCCAATTTATTCAATTGAAATCATATTTGAAAAATTCGGATGTCACAAGTTCCACCCCTCCAAGTTCAAGGACCCGGGTTTGGATGATGGGATACTCATGACAACAATGGGGAGATTAAATTAGAATTTGAAAATTAAATTTTGACTTTTAAGAAGTGTAAATCAAGAATATATAAATTTTTTGTTGATTATAAAAATGACTTTTCTTGAATCCTTTTCAAGCGGTTCCAAAAGATGATATTAAAAGTAATTATTTGTTGATGTCCAATTTCTCGCGTGAACTAAAATGAAGTTCTTCTCATAAAGATGTCATGTGACAAGTATTGTAAATTATACCAAAAAGATGGCAATTGCATAAAAGAGTTGGTAGATTACACCAACTATTTACTTAAAATAAAGTTGCCAATCATTCAACCAATATATTTTTTTTTTAAACTGACTAATCCTTATTGAAACTTATTAAAAAAACATGCGTATTACAGAACAATCCAATTCTGCAATTTTCTTTTCATCACATGCACCCCACACATCAGATCTAAACACCTAAGATTTAAACGTCAAAGGGTGCATCGACATATTATTGTCCTTCCCCAATAAATAAAATGGAAACTGCCCATGCTCTGGCTTTTTAATTCAGAACGGATAATGAAAATATATATATACCCATTTATGTCTCTTGTGAATTAAGACTTTGAAACATGTGTTGAGAATCCCATGAGTCATCGCCAATGCACTTTCTGAGAAGCTCCATCCAAAATATATTGGACCTAAGCCGTTTGATTTGACATATATATCACATAATATAGGAATCAACGCGCTCCAGCAGTCAAGCTCAACCTCTATATATAGCTCCCACTTTTTCATGGTCTTTTCAACGATTCCACCTGCTTCAGAAGCCAATCCATCCCTTCAATCTTTCTACAATTAGCTATCTCAAAGATACAAATTCTAGCCAGAAGCGGAAATGCTTCAAGAAATCATCGGTCCCTTTCAGGCCGATCAATTTGATGTTTTGAAATCCATCTGTGACCATCTTCTTGAAGATGACGGTGATAGTTTCAGCGCAACATATGCTGCACCATCTCCCGCAAACATGTACTCAAGGAGTTCAAGCTTCGGCAATCTAGTGCTGACGGAGAGTTGGAGCGAACTACCCCCAAAAGTCGACAACTCGGACGACATGTTGGTGTACGGCGCTCTGCGCGATGCGCTCAATTTCGGGTGGACCATCCCTTTGGCTTCAAATCAAGAGCTTGGTTTCGAAATGATGACCATTGATGACAACAGCAATGGTCTGGCTTTGAATCAAGAACTTGATTTCGAAGTGACGGCCATTGATTATGACGCCATTGATCCAGTCAGGGAGAAGAAACCGGAGACGGTGGAGCATGGGGTTCAAGGGCTGGTGGAGAAGACACATTATAGAGGAGTGAGGAGGAGACTGTGGGGAAAATATGCAGTGGAGATAAGGGACCCCAAGAAGAACGGGGCAAGAATGTGGCTCGGAACTTACAAGACCCCCCAGGATGCGGCATTGGCCTATGACCGAGCCGCTTTTAAGATGAGGGGGTCCAAGGCCAAGCTCAACTTCCCTCTCCTCATAGGTTCAGCTGAGTATGAGCCTGTCAGGGTCAACCCTAAGCGTCGATCTGCTGAGCCTAGGTCGCTGTCTACATCCATTGATGACAGATTGACGAAGAGGACGAAGAAGAGAGAGAGAGAGATCAATGTTGATGCTGAGGTGGATTTTGGAAATCCAATCCCTTTTCACATATTAGAAATGGGTATCTTGATTGTGCGAACTGTGAAAGACATTGTTTTGACCAATGAAAAATCAATCCGGCAATTTATCTTGTAGAATCTATCAGTTCATTGTTTTTAGCTTCAGCGATATTTAACTAGCAGAGAAATCTCGCCTGCATTCAACATGCAATCAATGTTACTGCTGAAGAAATCCTATTCATGAAGTATAGTCAGAGAATATAGTCTTGATCCTAACTTGAGGAAGTCAATAATGCCGAAAACTCTTGAGATCATTCTCAAGCCCTAACCACATTCATAGACCTTTCTTTCCTTCACTGTTCTCAACTCTGGCTATGGTGGGGTCAGCATACATCACTGCCCAATCAAGATGCATCAATTTTCAGAAGCATTTTGCTGCCAAACTGAGAATTTCTGAACTTTAATGATCAGTTCCATGATTCTCCATGTAAACACAATAGCTGTAAGATTCACAAACCAATCTGATATGATCGACATTCATTTTCTAAGTAGATAACCTCTTCATGTGGTTGTAAAGTAAACTTTGATGTAAAGGCCAAAGGGATTCAAGCAAATGAAAGCGATGAAAAAGAAAAACGAAAAAATTAAAGAGTTTCTGGAAAACAGTTTAGTGGCAGAGATTATCGTGCAAACACTGGCAACCACCCAAGTCAAAGTGATGTCCAATTTCATCCCTTCTCTTCCCCGTTAATTCTCTTGCTCTCGGTGCCTCGACAAATCTCAATTATGCAATTGATCCATGGAAATGTGGTCTCCATCAATGGTTGAGTTTTATGAAAATATCAAAAGAAACACCGTGCTGGATAGAGAGATTTTTCGTTAATTACATGGTACAATGTTCCAATCCATGAACGCAGACCAAGTTGGCACGTGCTGATTCGCTCGAGTGGGCAACAATCTCGTGTTTTCAGGAGCACCTAAAGGTTCCTCCGGTCCGACCAAAGAATTCTTTGGGAGCACCTCTTCCGCTTGGAATTTGCAATTGCTTCAAGACACAAAGTATTGATTTCTTCAACAATTCAAACGAACTCGTTGTTAATCAAGCATTGTTATTATAAAAAGAAAAGTCAATTAAAACTCAGGTGATGGTCCACCGCACGTACTGCCTTTTAAAAGTGTAGGTCAAAAAAGACTTCCATCTTTTTTGTTGGTAGCGCGTGATTGGTGGACAAGATTACTAGCTAAAAATAACAACAATGTGCCCCGCGGGTTGGTTTCTAAATTTGGAAATCACACGTTAGATTGACCCAAAAAGAAAAAACAATGGGAATTCCAAGAGCTGAGTTTGTTCATAGCAGCCAGACAGAAAGTAAGAAGCGGGTCAAATTATTTATCATGGAAATCGTGTTTTTAATCCCTTTATTCACTTAGTCCAACCGACAGATGGTCAACGACGTAAGGGCCAAAGCTTAAGCGGTACCATGTTGACTCATCATTGCGTTGAAGTGAATGGAGAATCATATCACAATAAGTAAAACAACCCTTCTTTTTCACTCTTTTTTTTTTCGAAATTGCTATTAAATGGTTTGATTTGATAATTTCCATATAGTCAATAAATGAGTAAAACGCATAATTTAATTAATGACAATCAGATTTCAAAGAGTAATATAGTGTAACCGTCACTTATGTCTGAAGTCTAACCAGAAAGGAGTCAATCTATCGAGTTTTCTAAACACATATTTAGATAAATCCATTTTTTTAAGATCATGAAATTCGATACAATTTCAAGACTAGCACAATCTAATTTGTAAACCCGCATTCTCACCCATTAGGCATGAGTCTTTCAACGTCTGTTCAAGCGCTAAATACATAAGTTCAGCGTAGCTATATGTCTCGAACCAACTTCTGATTGATGCTCCGCTTCATCATCTAAGTTCTCTCTCTCACTCACGCCCCAATCGTATGCCGATGCCGCATCCTGAGGTGTCTCCTAGCGCGTTTCTTCCACCTTCTTTGCCAGCCCCTTCCCCTCCGATACATCATCAATGATGCCATGATCAACTGGCACCGTCGCTTTGAAACCAAGCTGTTGATCAAAAGGGACCCAACCCGAGTCGAGCACATCTCGCAGTGCACCGAACACGATCATGTCCTCGGAGTCGTCGACCCTTAGCGGGAGGTCTTCGCTCCAACTCTCCGTCAGCAATAGACCAGTGTTGCCATAAGTAGATAAACGATGCAATGTCCAGCCGGATAAAAGATGCAACGGAAAGGAGATAAACGTCAATAGGACCTGTAAGTAGCTGATTTCGGCTTCTGCTCCGGCTTCTGCCAGACCGTCCCGCAGGCAGACGAAGAGAACAAGATTCCTGCCCTTGTTTTTTGTTTTCACTTTGTTTATGTAAAAAATGAGCGCGTTTCAGGAAGGAAGCCTCTTCAATAGAGCCAATCCTAGAAACAAAAACATGGCAAATTGAGACACAGGTGAGTGAAAAACGTGCAGAAACCAGGAGAGGAAAAGAAAGAGCCTTGGCAGTGCTCTATAACAAGAAGGATGAGCAAGAAATCCATCAGATCAACCCACTTGGGAAACAATCATACAGAGACCATCTGATGTTTCACACTGCAACAGTATTTGAACAATGGAAATCTGATGCGAGCAACAATTGAAATCCAATCCCGACACCTTTTCATAGTGTGAAATTTACCAGTCAACCTAAAACTTAATTAAGCTCGAAGACAATCGAAAAATGACCCCGTATTAGCCACATTCAGTGTACTATTACACTCAACAGCTCTAATGAAACAAGATCAATACTCGAGGAACAAACTTATATAAAAAAAGGAAAACAAAATACAACCAATTCTACCCAGCTTGCATATAGCCGACGCCAAGAAAATTTACAGGAGCTCATCCTACCGATGCTCAAACCAAACACCCTCATGGAGATCATGAAACAATTTAATCCTATTGACAACCCTCCATTTCCACAAACCTGCGTCCTGGAAAAGATTCTCTTCCGTCAGCAAACTTGTGAGTCTCAAAACTGGCAAGAAGTCCCAAGCCTCTGCCTCTGCCTTAAGGTAGCAGACTTCCTGTTGTCGAATGCTGGATGCAGCAGCTCCTGGAATATCTCCAAGAACAAAAGCCATTCATCCTCCCTCATGTCCGTGAGATTCACAAAGCTCGCACTTGCAGGAAGCTGCTCATTTGCACTTCTGTGCCCTGATGACGTGTTAGCCATGAAGCCGTTTTCCTGCATCATACCAGAATATTTGGGTTGCTTTGGACTCTTTTTACCCAAGACGGCGTTTTTCAAGGGCATGGAAAGTTTTGACACTGAGGGAATCCTCTCAAATGCCTTGACCCCAGCAACATCGTCCCTCTTCTTCTCTTCTTCCTCCTCGCTTTCCTTCTCCAGTCTAGACAGAGGATTCCTGCCATTGCTACCTATTCCAAGATCGAAATGTGCTCTGTACATACAATCATCCATGGTCATCATTGGCCTGAAGCCTGACTTAGCAGCATCCTCACAGTCAATATCAAATTGAAACTCATCATCTCCCAGGTCTACCTTGGGGAAAAAAAGATCCCTATCAGCTATAGACCTTCTCGCCTCAATGCACACGACCTCCAGTTTACTTGGTTCTTCCTCACCACTGCGAAATTCTCTGCTCATCATTTCACCAATTTCAGCAAGACAGAGGCCATATGCAGCAGCTTTCTTCAGGAAAATGGTGCAGAGGGTCAGCACGCGGAGACAAGCCTCTCAGATCATGGGAAGCTCCTTCTGAAGCATTTTCCAATCATCTCTATAGTCCAGCTTCTCTATGTACTTCAATTCACCCTCAGAAAAAGGAATTGAAGCCTGAGGCCAATGAAGCCACTCAAAGTATGGGTCCTCCAAAGTTTCAGGCAAGCAAAGGCCATGATCAATAGGAATCAGTTCCACTTGACCAAACCTTCCCATGCTGTCGAGTTTCCTTACTAAAAGGTTCCCTGCATGCCTATCCGTGTTAAAAATTCTAATGTCTAATATTCCAATTCGATGCACAGCAGAAACAGGAAAGCTTGAGGTCCCATGATCGCTGGCATCAAAATCATGAGGTATGAACTGCTGAAAAGATGCTATCTTGCTAACCACTTTCTTTTTATTTGGCTTGTTAAGATTCACTCCATCATTAATATTGAAGACATGGTGAGTGATCTTCACCAGAGCAGTTGGAGGAACATTAGCAAAATGTTCAGAGTCTAGAAGATAAGCTGCAACCTCTCTTATCCCAGTTTCTCCAACTCGCACGGATCTTTTCACACCAGGTTGTCCTAGAGCTTTGCCGACAAAGCCTTTAGGATTATTGGGGGCAGATGGTTCTTCATCAGTTGGCTTGATAATAGCAACACAATCACCTCTATTATTTCGGAAGTAGTACGCACCTCCAAGACCACTGTGAACAGGAATTGGATCAACCCCCATGTCAATCGCCTTGACAACATCCTTTACCAATTGCTTGATTATATCAAATCGATTTGACCGGCCAAGTATTTCTATTGAACCACTCTCATCTCTTTGCTGGACATCCCTCCTGGTTGGTGAAAGACAAGGTGTTGATGAGCTCCTAGAAAGAAAATTCCGTGTAAGGAGAAGTGGGGAATCGTTTAGGACAGCACTGAGATCATTTTTCAGTACCTTGTCCCCAAAAGTCAAGGAGCACTGTTCTACAGGGATATTTAGAGCTATCTGCAACCGCCTTTTCAAAGTGTGGGCATTATCGCCGCGATCCAGCTCCATACCCAATACACAACCCGTTTCAGTCTGTACAAAAACCCGTCTCCTCCCTGTAGGTTGCTTCCCCTCATTTCTATTTGTCCCGCCATCCTCCCTGCTAAGAGAGCTCTTGAAAAAGGCCACAGCCATCTGATTCTGGACGGGGCTGTCTAGCTCGCAAGACATGAAATGGAGAGGGAGAGCTAGAGCTGCAGCCAGCAACAGGGACTGCGGCCAGCAACAGGGGCAGCAGCTGAAGAGCAACTCCCTCCCGAGATTGCACCAAACTGCAACGCAAGTGATGAGTGGATGCACTAAACACGGCGTGAGTATCATCAATTGGCAAATCCAAAATCAGATTCCATCAACAATTGATGAAACCACAATCAAGGCAAAGGATATGCCAGCGGTGTGATGACAGGGGCCGCCCAATGCTAATTGCTACATGCAGTGCGCCATCTTGCAGAAGCCCAAATAGAAAGGGAAGAAAATCTGCATCACATGAGAGGAATGATCGTCATTCAGATGGAATGCGAAGCATTTTGACCTGCTTTTATATGAATCGCAGCCGAGAGTTCCACTCATCGAGCAACTAAAATGCATGAATAGTGCACGTATATCAGAGAGCAGAGTGGGCGAACATCTAGCTAGTAACATTCACACATCAGTTACATACCAGTATCAGTTCACACTTCAAGAAAGGTAACTGCAACATTTCCATCACGAGTTCGTCAATGCAGCAAGCACCAAATTACACCGCAATAAACACCACAATAAACACCGCATAGCAAAAACATACTAACTAGAAAAACAAGCAGTCCAGAGACACAGCGGCCGAAGCACAAGTTCAAATGCTAACCATCTCACACTCACGCTAATAACAACATGGGATCAACTCGAGAACAATCTCGTTGTGCTGACATTCCACCAGAACGGTTTTCTTTGGATGTGTAAAATGCCTCACTTAAATTATGACTTCAATTTTCAAAGAACAGTATATTGTAACTGTCACGTGTGATGATGTGGGAAGAGTAATTACTAATTAACTCAGTCAAGTATCATGATACCGACTGTTTTTGTGACTTGAATTTGATCTGTTGTAATAAAGCTCGTGATTTTACTTGAAGTGCTTCCAACAAAAACTGAACACTGATTTAAGTTCTCTCCTCAAAGCCATTTATTTTACTTGAAGTGCTTCCAACAAAAACTGAACACTGATTTAAGTTCTCTCCTCAAAGCCATTTCTCACACCGCGCCCCAGCTTCCGTTGCCGATGACTCTGACATCACCTTATCCACAGCAATGCCCCCACACCAGCTGTTCACTATTATATTTTCTCGGGGGTTTCAAGTCTAGAGACCGCTTCACCAAATCTCTCCTCATCATCGACTTGCTATTATGTTCTTTTCGTCAAGGGGGAACTGATGCACTCTCACTGTCGTTTGGAAGTTAGAGATGTTCTCTTCATTAGATAGAAGAAGATAGTCCATGGTAGTGATTACATGTGGGATACATGTTTTAAAGAGAAAAAAAAATTAAAAAAGAACAGTCTGCTTTCGCTGAAAAACAAAAATAGACAACCTGCTTAATTATTGTGCCCGAAAAGGTAAAATAAGGCTACATTGTGGAAGCTGGAATGGAATGATCATCAATCCACCTATAAGCATACAGGGACCCGTCCATCCACCGTCAACGTGCCTCCATCCAAAATCGGCAATGTTGCATTGAAATAGGGCTTGGCTTGGCTCATTCGCTGATTTGAAGTCCTAAGCAAGCCACAATCGCTCAATGTGGCAGATGGCGACCAAGGGTCCGCCAACCAGTGCTTGGGGCTGACTCTAATGGGCTCGTACTCAGCTAATCCGATGAGCACGTACGAATTTATTTCCAAAAACTTTATTGGGCAAAAAATAGAAAAAAAAATGAGGTATCGAGTTTGGATGCCAATTTTTTTTTGCTCAATAACACAATGAGGTTTTAAACTAGATGCGTGCGAAGTTTGATGGATTAATTTTGAGTATGGGAGCACGTACAAATTTATTTCCGAAAACTTTAAAGAGAAAAAAAGTTGGAAAATGGTTATTGGGCAAGAAATAGAAAAAAAAAAAAAAGGTATTGGGTTTGGACGCCAATTTTTTTTTTTTGCTTAATAACACAATGAGGTTTTAAACTAGCTGCATGCAAAATTTGATGGATTAATTTTGAGTACATGAGCATGTACAAATTTATTTCTGTAAACTTTAAAGAAAAAAATATTGGAAAATGGTTATTGGGCAAGAAATAGAAAAAAAAATGAGGTATCGGGCACCAATTTTTTTTTGCTCAATAACACAATGAGGTTTTAAATTAGATGCATGCAAAGTTTGATGGATTAATTTTAAGTACAGGAGCATGTATGAATTTATTTCCGAAAACTTTAAAGAAAAAAATATTGGAAAATGGTTGTTAGGCAAGAAATAGAAAAACAATTGAGGTACCAGGCTTGGACGACAAATTTTTTTTTTTTTTTACTCAATAACACAATGAGGTTTTAAACTAGGTGCGTGCAAATTTTGATGGATTAATTTTGAGTATGGGGGCATATACGAATTTATTTCCGAAAGCATTAAAGAAAAAAAAAGTTGGAAATGGTTGTTGGGCAAGAAATTAAAAAAAAAAATAAGGTATCGGATTTGAACGCCAATTTTTTTTTTTTTTGCTCAATAACAGAAAAGGTTTTTAAGCTAGGTGCGTGAAAAATTTGATGGATTAATTTTAAGTACGAGAGCACGTACGAACTTATATCTGAAATTTTTAAAGAAAAAAAAAAGTTAGAAAGGGGTTCTTAGGCAAGAAATAGAAAAAAAAAATGAGATATCGGGTTTGGACGCCAATTTTTTTTTTTTTGGCTCAATAATACAATGAGGTTTTAAACTAGGTGCGTGCGAAGTTTGATGGATTAATTTTGAGTACAGGAGCACGTACGAATTTATTTCTGAAAGCTTTAAAGAAAAAAAAAGTTAGAAAAGGGTTGTTGAGCAAGAAATATAAAAAAAAATAAAAAAGAGGTATCGGATTTGGAAGCCAATTTCTTTTTCCTCAATAACAGAATAAGATATTAAGAGGAAAAGTGCCAAAAAAGTCCTAAATCTTTTGTTATTGTGCCGATTTAGTCCTAAACTTTTTTTTTTGTGCCGATTTAGTCCTAAACCTTTTTAAATTGTGCCAATTCAGTCCTTTCCGGTCAATTTGGCCGGATTTTACTGATTGGACGCCGGCCGGCTGACGTGGACAACTTTTACAAATATTTTAATATTTTTGAATTTTTTTATTTTTATTTTTATTTTTATTTTTTTTTTTTTATTCTGCTCTTCTTCCTCTAGCCGGTCACCGGACCCCGGTGACCGGCCAGAGGTGACGGCCGGCGAGGTCGAGGTCGACCTCGCTGGGCACCTCGCCAGTGGCCGTGGGGGCGGCCTCGCGCGGGGCAGGCAAGGCTCGCCCATGGTCGGCGAGGCTCGACCTCGCCAGATCCGGTGAGGGCGAGCCTCGGCCGCCCTGCGCGAGGCCGCCCTCGAGGCCTGGGTGGCGAGGCTCGCCCTCGTCGGATCTGGCGAGGGTCGAGCCTCGCCCATGGCCGGCGAGGGCGAGCCCCGCCAGCTTGCCGGATCTAGCGAGTGAGGGGGTTTGAGCAGGGGGAGAGAGTCGGAGGGGGTAGACCGCTAGCCACCACACCTGAGCCGCAGCCGTTGGCCTACGGCCGTGCTTGGTTTCAAGCGCCGAAGCTCTGGTAGGCCTCGGTCCTTTTTTGTGCCTTGCGGTGGTCGGACCAGGCCGGAGCTCGCGGTCTTCAACGATTCGGTTCGAGATCTGAGAGCGTTTGATCTGGGCGGGACCTGAGAGAGAGAGAGAGAGAGAGAGAGAGAGAGAGAGAGAGAGAGAGAGAGAGTCCTCTCTCGGCCAAGCCGAGGAAACCCTGGCCACGTGAGACCACTGCCGCCCGATGCCGTCCACCGCTGCTCGCCGACCCGGCGCCATATCCGGCGAGCTGGCGCGGCTCGCCCTTGCCGCCCAAGCCTCGAGGGCGGCCTTGCGCGGGGAGGACGAGGCTCGCCCTCGCCGGATCTGGCGAGGTCGAGCCTCGGCGGCCTCGGCGACCTCGACGACCGGCTGGAGGAAGAAGAGCAGAATAAAAAAATAAAAAAATAAAAATAAAAATAAAAATAAAAATAAAAAAAATTCAAAAATATTAAAATATCAGTAAAAAGTTGTCCACGTCAGCCGGCCGGCGTCCAATTAGCAAAATCCGGCCAAATTAGCCGGAAAGGACTGAATTGGCACAACTTAAAAATGTTTAGGACTGAATCGGCACCAAAAAAAAGGTTTATGATTAAATCGGCACAATGACAAAAGGTTTAGGACTTTTTTGGCACTTTTCCCAGATTTTAAGCTAGGTGTGTGCAAAGTTTGATGAATTAATTTTTAGTACGAGAGCACGTACGAATTTATTTCCGAAAGTTTTACAGAAATAAAAAAGTTGGAAAAGGGTTGTTGGGCAGAAAATTAAAAAAAAAAAAAAAGATGAGGTATCGGGTTTGGACACCAATTTTTTTTTTTTGCTCAATAACATAATGAGATTTTAAAATAGGTGTGTGCAAAGTTTGATTAATTAATTTTGAGTACATGAGAACATACGATTTATTTTCCAAAACTTTAAAGAGAAAAAAATTGGAAAAGGGTTGTTGGGTAAAAAAATAGAAAAAAAACATGAGGTATCGGGTTTGGATGCCAATTTTTTTTGGTCAATAACATAATGAGATTTTAAACTAGGTACGTGTAAAGTTTGATGGATTAATTTTGAATACAGGAGTATGTACAAATTTATTTCCGAAAGCCTTTAAAAAAAAGTTGAAAAAGAGTTGTTGGGCAAGAAATAGAAAAAAATATGAGGTATCGGGTTTGGATGCCAATTTTTTTTTCTCAATAACACAATGAGATTTTAAATTAGGTACGTGCAAAGTTTGATGGATTAATTTTGAGCACGGGAGCACATACGAATTTTTTTCCATAAGCTTTAAAGAAAAAAAAAAGTTGGCAAATGGTTATTGGGCAAGAAATAAAAAAAAAAAAATAGATATCAGGTTTGGATGCCAATTTTTTTTTGCTCAATAACACAATGAGGTTTTAAACTAGGTGTGTGTAATGTTTGATACATTAATTTTGGGTACAGGAGTATGTACGAATTTATTTCCGATAGCTTTAAAGAAAAAAAAAAGTTGGAAAAGGGTTGATGGGCAATAAATAGAAAAAAAAGGGGTATCGGGTTTTGGACAACAATTTTTTTTTGCTCAATAACACAATGGGGTTTTAAACTAGGTACGTGCAAAGTTTGATGAATTAATTTTGAGTACAGGAACACATACGAATTTATTTCCGAAAGATTTAAAAAAAACAAAGTTGGAAATGGGTTGTTGGGCAAGAAAAAGAGAAAACAAATGAGGTATCGGGTTTGGACGCCAATTTTTTTTTTCCTTAATAACACAATGAGGTTTTAAACTAGGTGCGTGCAAAGTTTGATGGATCAATAACCATAGGACAATCGATTATCCTTGTTTTTATCGTCCTGTTCTATATATATATATATATATATATATATATACACTAAGTGCTAAGGTTTCTAGGGCGCTCAATTTAGTATTTATTTACACTATGGAACACGGATTGAAACAACTCATGTTATAAATAAAAAACCAAAAATACCCTTCATGACCCATGAATTCCTTAATGCCATGACCTCCTTAATGCATTGACCTAAAAGAGAAATTATTGCATGGTCGATAGACTATATAAACAAACATTACAAGATCAATTATCCTGATGAGCTTGGTCTACATGATTTATATGTCATGCAATGTTTTTTCCTCAGATTTGAGAATGTGTTAATTTCCATTGTCATTACCAACCGGAACGACCATCTTTATATCCTTTGCTTTTCAGGTGGAAGTTACCAAGAAAACAACATAAGAAGAAAACCTAAAGCTCTATAAACATATTGCTGCAGTGATTCTGGACACGGACATATACAGCAAATGAAGTTTTATTTGCAAAAAAAGGTACCTAGATCATATACCGGTGATCTCTACAGATATCAGAACCAGTAGCTACAAGCATTTAATTAAGAAATTCTACATACAAAGAAAAATTGAAGGAACCATTAGCCAAAAGGAACTCAAATGCTCAGAACTCAGTCCCTAGAGAAGGCCATTTACAAGTGACATGCTAAAAATTGGCTTGTCTTTGCTAGCTTCATACATTGCGGCGCCATTGCTACTGCTCTTCCTCCGAGGCTTCACCTCTCCGAGCACGGTTATGACATCCCTCATGCAAGGCCTATCTCTCGGTAGCTTTGTAGTACAGAGGAGCACTATTCTAAGCACCAAAAGCATCTCTTCCTATACATGCTTGCAGTTTCCTACATTGGGGTCTAGAGCTTCTTCCAGAGCTCTGTTGTCCCTAATTTTCCTCCGTATCCACTTGACAATGTCGACGGATTCTCCGAACTCGAGGTCTAGAGGCCTTTTGCCTGCGATGAGCTCCAACAATACGACACGGAAGCTGTATAGAGTTTGATGAGTTAAAAATCACTATTGCCCCAGAGTGATTTTCAACTGACGTCACAATGATGGAGACACAGACATAGCTATTTCGTTTCTCAAAAGTTCCAAAAAATTTTCACTAGTGATGTCACAAATTGATCCTTTTGATTTTTGGCCATCCCGTAAATTTGCTTATCTAAACTCGATGTCCTATAGAGAAGACTCAAGGGGTTCTGAGTGCTTAAAGTAATAGGTCACAGTTATAGATTTGACAATGAATGCCAAAAGCAATAATGAATGAGGCACACAACATAGCTAAAGATTTAGATCGTCAAAGAAATGTGTGGCCCGTGATCCAAAAATAATGAAAATATTGCATAGGGCAAAAAGCCTTACCTGCTGGTATGCATGGAAGCACAATGCTGCAAGGAAGGACCTGGTTAATACCTGCTGGACATTTAATCCCTGTTGCGCCTGTTGTTAAGATGAGAAAAAAAGGCATATCAGAAAAACTTCCATATACATAACCCTTTTGAGCAATTATTAAAGTTTGAAAGAATACTCACTGCGGCTTGTAGGGATGCAAGAGTGAACTTGAGACCTCCCGTGAAAAAAGTCACGGGGAATAATAAAACAAATGACATCATGGTTATAATCGAAAAGAGAGTTATATTGTCCAAGGATTTCTGTACATAAGCAAATTAAACTGCCAAAATAAGAGAACAATCGCATAATGTAGCTTGAAATACTTAACAGTCTGAACATGAAGACAAAACGATTCATGATACCTCCTTATTGACCATGACTTTCTTGCTGAGCACATTACGAGATTGATTACTCAAATTCGAGGCCATTGTGCTCCAAAACCCAGCCCTTAGAAACCATAAAAGCCAAAGTCATGCGCACCGAACAAAAATAAAAGACCTAAACTATGACTCTTCGACCGATGAGCTAGCTAGAATACATATCTGAAATCAAACATAAAGTTTAGGCTATATCCATTTTTCTACTCCTATATCTTTAGCATTTTACTAAAGTTTCTCACCAGTTAAAGGAAGCCGCTGTCATTGATGCAAGTGCAACTCCACCAACGATTGGTAACAACCCAGATGGTCGGAAAGTGAAGGGGCCAAAAATGACAAAAAAGTTAAAATGGGAGGCGGATATTAAATGCTACACCATGAATCTCATTAGTCTTTTGAGATCATCAGAAAATTAAGAAACAGGAACATTACATGTTAAGTTCAACAGGGAACCATATTAACTCAGCAAACTAAATGGTTGCAAAAATGACGAGCTTTACGACAACTCACAATAAAATGGTGCATCATTTAGTAACCGAAAAACCACATCAGAAGTGAAAGTTGGACATAAAGGGCAAGATCTATAAGTATTTGCACCTCCCCAAGAAACATAGCCAATAGATGGACAGAGAAAAATGGCTCCATGTCGACAGATTATCTGAACTTGGGGTCTAGAGGCCTTTTGCCTGCGATGATCTCCAACAGTACGACACTGAGCAGACCAGAGGTCGCGAGAGGGAGGCGGAGGGGCATCGGCGTCAGAGTCGGGTTCAGGGGAGGAGGTGGCATTGGAGTCGACGGCAACTGAGTCAACCGGCGGAGGCAGAGGTGGAGGGCCATTGGCATCGCGTTTCACTGGAAGAGAGGCACGACTTCGCGGAGGGGGGAGAGGGAGAGCAGAGTGGACGTTGCGAGAGGGACACGTCGGCGTCAGGGTGGGGGGGGGGCGATGGAAGCAACCACCGGAGGCGGAGGGGCTTCAACCTTTCTTCTCCAGCAACGTCGCCTTCGAGCCTTCTGGTGTGTGGGGGTCTCGCTCGGTGGGTGACGCTTGCCGATGTTGAGGGAAGCTCAAAGAGGCCTGCTCCTCCTCCGCATACTGCATCTGCGATACTGGGAACGCCGGAACGAACACGACGGAGCAGCAACGAGCCATAAGAGAGAAGTGAGCGAGCACCGGAATAGGGGCAGTCGTAATGTGGTTCGTTGGCGACGGTAGGGGAACGGCTGCTTGATGCACGGTGGAGCAAAAACGAGCGCAAAGAGAGAAATTTTCAGATTCAAATTTTCTCTGAGGACTGTATGGTTGCAGACTTTCAGTTGGTGACCATGGATGGACGAAGCAAGAGATATATACTTTTTTCTTTAATTTATTACTCCTTTTGGAGTTTCCAAAAAACTTCAATTAGTGGCTAGACTGGAACAAGTGTTTTAAATGTTTATTTTCTAGTTGCTTAGTATATATTTGCGGCAGTTGTTAATTAATGTATTTTAATTCCTAATTATCCGATGCAAAATTTGAGAAAGAAGGTCTGGGTCGCGTTCCTTTATTTTTTATTTTATTGAACAAGGACTATAATGAACAGAATGCGTGCATGCGTGTATAATCGAGGAAAACATAAGGTGGAAGAAATGTTACTAGAAATGCATAGGTTTGTTCTATAAATCCATCCAATAATTTCGTTATGCAATAACGGGGACAAGATCACAATAAAAAAATATAAAAATAAAATACCTTTACAATATGATTCTTTAGATATTACGCCTTACCCCTCTTTGAAAGGAGAGCTCATAGAAGTTCTCTATAATGATTTGGGATTTTGGACCTTCAACTAATCACCCATTCAAGTCTATTCTTTGCCCCTACAAGTTATGAGTTGGTTTGCACAACAATGATATTTTTGAAGTGATGGGGAATCAACACTTGTAGGATTCAGGAAACTACGATCGTCCTTGCTAAGCATCTTGTCACCTACAAAGGAAAAGAGTGGTATTAATCAAGCTATGTTCAGGCATGAGATAAACCATTTTCTTCAAAACTCAAGTGATCCCTTTGTCTCAGTTCCTTTATATCTCCTCGTTTGCCGATGGCTTGCCCCACTTTGTTACCTGTCAGTGGCGTGCATGAAGTTTTAAGAGCGAACACTTCTTAACACTTTTGAAGATGACATCGTGCCCGATCGATATAAGATTAGCCCCCACATTGACTCTGTCTACCTCTGGAAGTTTCTTTCTTAAGGGCACGCGTGGAGCTGATTGGTCTTTGGGTTTATGTAATCTACATTAAGTACAACATCATACGTTAGCATCTGAATGAATAGTGCAGAACAAATGGGACCTGATGGCAATCCTCCCTTATTAAATCGCATCCCGAAGGTATGAATATTTCCAGGCAGTCTTCCGACTTGGTTTGCACAGAAAATGGGTTCTGTGAGCATCTATAAAATTCAGGGCTTTATTCCTCCACTAGATCATCGGAATTTTTCTTGCCGCCTCATGTGCATTCTGAAGTCACAAGTTTTTATTTTTTATTTTTTGAGATGTATTGAAAATTTTGACTACGACAAATTTTGGAGGGATTGTGCAGAAGCCCAGCCTTCAAAGAGATTTGATCATAGGGCCAATTTAATATGCTTTCACATGCCCTCAAAATATGAAAATTTCTCATGAACTTGCAATTTATTGAAAGGAACGAGTTATATTATTGAAAACGAGAAATTGAAATCTAAGAAAGTAGGAAAGACTCCTATGTAGAGGAATATGCAGATAATTAAACATGCCCCTACTCTGGGCAATTCGAACTCATTCTATCATCCAAAACCTCATCAATGACAATGCTAGTATCATTGTTGCTTGGACATTTTTATCATCTTCAGCTTTGCCGGTCGAATTAACATTAGTGGGCTTTACCCGGTTCAATGGGTTTGACATTGGAGGAGGACGTAGAGTCGCAAATACCTTCTCCAGCTTATCCACGCGATCTGACAAACGTTGCACTACATTGTTCAACTCGTTCATTCGACGTCCGAGGGGTGTCATCCAGTTGCTCTTTCCTTCGAGCGCCAACTTCTTGGTCATTTCTTCGACGCAATCTGACAAGTATTGCTTGATCATGATTGGGAGACGATGTAATAGATAAGAATGACAAAGAAGATAGAACACTTACAGGGATAGCAAGGGTAGAAAGATATAAAAACATGCACATGTACATGTGAGGTTTAGCTCCTAAAAGTGGAAAATTCAATAATCAAAATAGTAACAAAATTACTCAGAAGATTAAAGAACCTGAAATGCATGAGCAAGCAGGAATGGATGTGTATTTGACACTCAACTGAGACAAGGATTCTGCAAATTTAGACTTAGAAAACAAACATGCGATGACAAATGCATTTATTAATGAAAATGTTGATGAATTTGACTAATGCATGACCTAAGCTATTTTGAGATAACTAAGATGTAATGTCGATTCATTCTTTGTTGTGTTTTCTTTTTAATGAGATGAACTCCCTAAATGCAATATGGACCCGACTCAGGTAATGCTATGATTATATGCACTAATCTAACATGCATTGATGAAGTAACATAAAGTCCTAAATGTCATGCTTGCTATGCTATAATGTGTTGGAGAAATCTTTCCAGAATATTTTGAAGCTGACAAAACGTTTCTATCAGTCTAGTCTGGATATCTGCAGATCGTCTAGTTTAAAGTCTGAAGACTTTCTGATCACCAGACTCAAGATTCAAGACTCAAGACTCAAGACTCAAGACTATTCTCATTGACAGTCTTTCTGATCCAGTGACGAAGGAAATCCAGAGCCGAAGTATATGGTTGAAGATTTAATCCTATCCTCTGGAGAAGATCTTTTGGTTGGATAAATATAACGGATTCTTTTGTTCCTATCAAGATCAATTGAAGATCCGATGGTCGACGAAGTATTCTTGGAATGTTCTATTCTTGGAAACCAAGATCCTGATTGTATGGGCGAACAGGATTGATGGGCTATCGTCAGGTTCCTTTAATAGCTCGAATGATCTTCTTGATTGATTCCGTCCAACGGATAGATTGGAGGAATTCCTTTGGAAAGTGCCAATGGGTATGATGGCATAAAGGAGTATAAAAAGGAAGACGTTCTAGTTGTTTGAGTACGTGATCGATAGAGAAATTCCAGTGTCTGAAGCATCTTGATTATTAGTCGATTCATTCTGAGCGAAATTGTATACATAGAGAGTGTTCATACTTGGTGATACCTTGAGTGAGTGTGGTAGATCATCTACACCTAGAAATTAAGGAAGATCAACACTGTAACATCTCTTTGTTCATAGTGGAATCCAGCCAATTGGCTGTTAGTGCAGAAGAGTGGACGTAGGCTTGAATCAAGCCGAACGACTATAATCCGCGTGTCCAATTCTTTCTTTCCTTTACTTATTCTTACGTTGATTATTACGAATTCTTCAACTGTCTAAGTATTGCGCAATTATAAAGAAATTATCAAGAAAATTTTTTTATATACCTATTCACCCCCCTCTAGGTACTCGTACTAGCTATATCAATTGGTATCAGAGCTCGTGTTCTTACTTTATTTGAAGTGTTTTACTTCAGAGTAAAAGATCCATGGCTAGTATGCTAGCACCAGGGCTGGTGGAAGGGCAAAGCAATACCAGACCACCCTACTTTGATGGAAAGGATTACAACATCTGGAAGAACAAGATGAAAGCTTTCCTACGATCAAAGGATCCTCTGGAATGGGACGTTGTGGAAAGAGGAATCACTCCTACTGCTGCATCAGTCTCTGAAAGAGGGGAAGAAACTATTGATACCAGCGGAATGACTCAGGAAGAGATAAACAAGAGACAAGCACTCGATGCAAAAGCAATTTACTCTTTATATTGTGCCTTGTCTCCAACTGAATATAACAGAATATTTTCTTGTGTTACAGCAAAAGAAGTATGGGACAGATTACATATCACCTATGAAGGAACAGATCGAGTGAAGGAGACCAGAATCAACATTCTCCTCGGTCAATATGAAGCCTTCAAAATGAAACCAGGAGAATCTATAACTGATATGTTTAGTCGTTTTACAGATATTGTCAATGGTCTTGAGAACCAAGGACAAAAAATTTCTGATCCCATGAAGGTGAACAAGCTATTGCGTGGACTCTCCAAGGATTGGAATCATATAAAGACTTCAATAAGAGAGACGCAAAGAATTATGCCTCTATCTGTCGACGAGCTGATTGGAACTCTTCAGTCTTATGAAGTGGAACGAATTAATGAAGACGAAGATCCAAGAGGTAAGAAATCCATTGCATCAAAATCAAATGATGATTCTGATGATACAGATTCAGGAGATGATATGGATGATGAGGAGCTTGTTCTCATGATAAGAAGATTCAGAAAACTGAATAGAAAAGGTAGAAGGTTCAACTCAAAGAAACAAAGTTTCCAGAGACAGCAAACCAAGTCTGTTGATGATGAGGAACCAAACAAAGATGTAGTCTGCTTCGAGTGTAAGAAAAAGGGACACATCAGACCCAATTGTCCTCTTCTGAAGAAGAAAAGAGGAAAACCTGAGAAGTCTCGAAAAGCTCTCAAAGCCGAAACCTGGAGTGATACAGAATGTGAAGAAAGTGATAATGAATATGCCAACATAATTCTGATGGCACATTTAGACTCAGACTCAGATTCTGGATCAGACTCAGATAGTGAATTTGAGGTAAGTGATTTTAAAATTCCTGTCAAAGTTTCTAAATACATTGATGAACTGTGTTTTAGTCTTAAGACTTATCTCAAAAGGATTTCTGAACTTAAAAAAGGAAAACTCAGCCCTAAAACAAAAGGAAACCATTTTAGAGGAAAGAGTTAAAAGTTTAGACTTGAATGTTTCTACTCTTAAAGAAAAAGAAGATGATCTTTTGAAAGAAAATGTTTTCTTAAAAACGGACTTATCAAATATTTCAAAGAAATTTTCGATAGGATCCGAAAAGCTTGAAAAAGTTCTTTCAATTCAAAGACCTTACTTCAATAAGTCTGGTCTAGGCATGACAGCAGAAACAATTCCCTTGATTGATTTTCCTAAAGTAAAAGAAAGAATTAAGAAAAGACCGTCGAGAGAGGCTTACAAAAATCATTTCAAGAAAGTTTTTATAAAGTCTGTAGGACGAAATGCTCTAAGGTGTTCAAAATGTAACGGTAAGGATCACTTTGAAAAAGAGTGTCCTATGGTGTGGAAGCCTGTTAAGAAAGTGTGGCCTAATAATGTTTATCCTACTAACACCAAAGGACCCAAGAAAATTTGGGTACCAAAGAAAGCTTGGTTATGTCAATATGAAGCAATTAGCCAAAATCTCATCAAAGCAGCTTGTTCGAGGTCTACCAAAATTACCATTTCAAAAGACCGATCCATGCACACCATGTATTTTGGGAAAGCAGGTAAGAAATTCTTTTAAGCCAATAAATCATGTCTCTACTAATCATGTATTACAGTTGCTGCATATGGATCTCTTCGGACCAACCAGAACCCAGAGTATTGGAGGTAAGAAATATTGCCTAGTAATTGTGGATGATTACTCCCGCTTTACTTGGGTATATTTCCTTGCAAGTAAGTCAGAAACCTTTTCGTATTTTGAAAAATTTGCTAAAAAGATTCAAAATGAAAAAGGATGTGTTATCTCAAGTATAAGAACAGATCATGGAGATGAATTTGAAAATCAAGATTTCACAAAATTGTGTGATGAATCTGGATTTAAGCATGTGTTCTCCTCTCCATACACTCCTCAGCAAAATGGAGTTGTGGAAAGAAAGAATAGATCTCTTCAAGAAATGGCTAGAACTCTTTTAATTGAAAGTAAAATTTCTTCACGATTTTGGGCTGAAGCTGTTTCAACAGCGTGCTATATCATCAATAGAGTCTTCCTAAGACCTATTCTGGAGAAAACCCCTTATGAATTATTCAAAAGTAAGAAGCCCATTGTTTCATACTTTCATGTGTTCGGTTGCAAATGCTTTATATTGAAAAATGCAAAAGATCGAGTTGGTAAGTTTGAAGAAAGATCAGATAAAGGCATCTTCCTTGGATATTCTACATCAAGCAAAGCCTACGAGTCTACAACAAGAAGAGCCGGTCGGTGGAGGAGTCAATGAATGTCAAATTTCAAGACTCTACGCAAGATGAATCTAGTCAGACTCAGTATGAAGAGTCTGAATCTGCTCCAGACCTTCCAAAGCTCTCAACTCAAGAAATGTCTCGACTGGAAGACCAAAGCATCAAGATGTTCATAAAGATTCAAATAAAGAAAGAGATCATCATCCGAGACAAATCAACCAGTAACTGGAAGCATAAGTCCAGTCATCCCAAAGATCTCATTATCGGCGAAATTAATAAAGGAATTCGAACCAGATCCAAAAGTCATGAAGAGTCTAGTGCTGTGGCTCTCATTTCTGAAATTGAACCAAAAAGCATAGAAGAAGCTTTATCTGATGAAAGCTGGATCGAAGCTATGCAAGAGGAGCTAAGACAGTTCAACATTAATGATGTCTGGGAATTGACATCTAAACCAAAAGGTAAAACTGTTATTGGAGCCAAATGGGTGTTTAGAAACAAGATGAATGAAAAAGGAAAAGTCGTACGAAATAAAGCAAGACTCGTGGCCAAAGGATACACGCAAGAAGAAGGAATAGACTATGATGAGACTTACGCTCCTGTAGCAAGGTTAGAAGCTATTCGTCTATTACTTGCGTTTGCTTGTTACAAAAATTTCAAGTTATTCCAAATAGACGTCAAAAGTGCTTTCCTAAATGGATTTATCCAAGAGGAAGTTTATGTGGAACAACCACCTGGGTTTGAAGACCCAAAGAAGCCCGACTCAGTCTTCAGACTGAAAAAGGCCCTGTATGGTTTAAAGCAAGCACCTCGAGCTTGGTACGACAGACTAAGTAAGTTCTTATTACAGAATGGTTTTGTCAAAGGTAAAGTAGATACTACTTTATTTATCAAAAAGGAAAACAAAAGCTTTTTACTCAATCAAATATATGTGGATGATATTATTTTTGGATCCTCTAATGAAAGTCTATGCAAGAAATTTTCTAAGTCTATGCAGGATGAGTTTGAAATGAGTATGATGGGAGAATTAACATTCTTTGTTGGTCTTCAAATAAAGCAATTGAAGGAAGGAACTTTCATTTACCAAGAAAAATATGCTAATGATTTTGTCAAAAGATTTGGATTGGAAAATTGCAAGAAGACTGATATACCAATGTCAAGTTCTTTGAAGATAGACAAAGATGAAGAAGGGAAGAAAGTTGATCAAAAGCTGTACAGGAGCATCATCGGTTCACTTCTTTATCTTACTGCCTCTAGACTTGACATTTTGTTGAGTGTTTGCATCTGTGCTAGGTTTCAATGAGATCCTAGAGAATCCCATCTCAGTGTTGCAAAACGTATTATTAAATACGTTGCTTCATCTTCAAGCATCGGTCTTTGGTATCCTAAGAAGGGAGACTTTAATCTTCTGGGATACTCAGACGCAGATCTGGCCGGCTGCGAGTCGATAGAAAGAGTACTTCAGGAACTTACCGTTGCTTGAAGACGGGGGACAGTGTCTTGGTTTTCAAGGAAACAAAGCACCGTAGCTCTCTCAACAACGAAGCAGAGTATGTAGCTCTTGGAAGCTGCTGTTCATAAATTCTATGGATAAAACAACAGCTACAAGACTTTGGGATTGAAGACTCATGCACAGAAATCAAATGTGACAACACTAGCGCAATCAATCTCACAAAAAATCCAATTCTTCATTCAAGAGCAAAGCATATAAAGATTCGACATCACTTCATTAGAGATCATATTCAAAACGGAGAAATCTCGATTCAATTTGTTGATTCAAAAAGTCAACTAGTGGATATATTCACAAAGCCTTTGGAGAAAAATCAATTCGATTTTATTCGCTCCAGACTCAACATTTTGAAGCTCGAAGAAGTTAAAGTCTAGAGACTCTCCAACCTTCAGACTTAGAAAGTTGATGATCGTCAGACTCAAATCTCTCAGACTCAGACATTGATGACTATAGATCGTAAGTTGTTATCTAAACTTGAAAAGGTATGATCTTTCGTACAGTTATTTTGTATTCTCAGTAAAAAACGAAAAACTTGTCTTTTCAAAAGGATTAATTTTGGCAGTTATTGATTTCGAAAAGAGATATTCGTACACTTTCCTTGTGCCGATTGAACTTCCCTTTTTAAAACTGAGTTAAATATATACAGTTTTCATTTTCAATCTTCAAAATCCTAAAAGTATTCTCCTCCCAATCCGGTTTCTACTTCGTGTTCATCCTCGAGAAAGTTGTCATCTCTTCTTGGGAAAGCAAGTAAAGGAATCTTTCAGCGACTAGGAAGGATGTCTTCTTCGAGGAAGTCTTCAAGAATCGTGAACAAGGGACCACAGAGAATGAAGGAGGGACCCACCCACTTCGATCTCACCGAAGAGGAAGAATTATCGAGTCAGCAACAGAACCCTACTCACTCTCCACCACGTCACTCAACGCCATCTACCCCACAAGGTGCAGGTCAACATCCGGAGGAAGAGATAATCGAGGACGCAGACCTTGTAAGAGTCCAAAAACCCTCTTATATTTACAAACTCTACCGTGCGTTGAAAAGTACTAGGACTCCGTTGAAATACGTGGATGATTTTCTCAAAGATAAGAATTATGGGAATGAGTATATCTTTCTGAAAAAGATGGAGGATTTGGGAATTGCTCCCAAAGGTAAAGCAGAGGAAGCACTTGCGAATATTCCCAGTGACCCTCGTATGTCGGGACCAAATCTGACTGATGGGAACGACGATGATAAAATGTTCAGTGATTTTCAACCTAGAATGGGTGTTGCTGCGAAGGTGAAAGGAAAGAGGATGGAGTTATTTAAATCGAAGGAACAGGAGAATTTGTTCTTCAGACTACTGAAACGAGGGGTGATAAACCCTAGGAGTGTCGATTTCGATTTCTTGGATGCTGTTAATGTGAACTTAAGGGAGAAGTTCAGTCTGCTTCAACTGGAACGTTTTTGCACTGATACCACAGATGGTTATGCACAACTGACTGCGTATTTCTATTCGAATCTCAGCTTTATAGATGCGAATAGAATATCATTCAGTGTTCGAGATCAGGATTATGTGTTAGACGTAGACATGTTGGCGGACATAATTGGAGTTGAATGAGGACGTTATCAACCAGTCAAAGTCTCAGTTGCTCGTGCCTTAATGGACCTTGCTGAAGATAGAGATATCGAGGGAAAAATCATCCATTCAAGGATGCGTGCCATCAATATTGTGCTGCACAAAATTGTGATCAATTGCATCAGGCCCAAGTCTACATCAAAGACTGATGTGTCTAATTCTGAAGCAAAATTGATGTACGCAATCAACTCAGGGAAGAAGTTCTCTCTCCCTCACACTATTCTCTTTCACATGTACAGAGCAATGTCGAAGGACAAGGGACAATTGCCTTACCCAGGTCTGGTGACCAAGATCTTCAGACACATGAATATTGAACCACCACACACACTTTGTGTTCGACAGTACAATAAGATGGTGATAGGTTTGAAGATGTTAACGAAGATGCGTCTGCAAGAACTTTCTAAGGCAATGGAGAAATTCAGAGTGAAGACTCCAGTTCCGTCTGCTTCAAAGAGAAAGGGAAAGGAGGCCATTGGTGCCTCATCCAAAAAGAAGAGAACTCTCATCTTGGAGGATGAAGATGAGGAGGAAGATCTCACAATCACTACCTTGATAAGGACCAGACGTTATGTTCCTCAATCGACAGAACATCAGAAGAAACAGAGAGAAGAAGAGGAGCAAGCTAAGAACAGAGAAGAAGAAGAGCAGCGAGAGAGGGAGAAAGAAGTTGAAGAAGAAGGAGAAGAAGAGTAAGAAAAGTCTGCAGCTGAATCTGGAGAGAAGGGGAATCAAGATACAGAAGAGCATGATCATCACTCTTCCCCTTTTGATGTCCTAGAGACAGGGGGAGTTGGCGAGCAAGAAAGGACCACACCTCATGCTGCCAATAGTGAAGGTTTAAGACAGTCTCCAGCAGACCCAGAAGAATTTCAGGCTTCTCAATTGCCTGAAGAAGGACACGATACGTTAGCACCTAGTCTGCAAGACTATACAGAAGCGCCATCGTCTGCATTCACTCCATCTGAGAAAGCAAATGCAAGTACACAGACGGACAATTCTGCAGATTTTCGTCGCATCATGGATATTCTTCTGGAAATGCGTGGCCAAATCTATGCTCTGGACTGTGAGGTTCAAGCCATGAAGAATGCTGGACAAGCATCTTCAGTTACCCTGGAGGACAAAATGAAAGATCTCGCTCTACAACTTCAAGCCAATGCCAAAGGAGAGGAGGTAGCTCAACTAAGGGAAGACTTGAAGAGACTAGAAGGCGTAGTCTAGTCCATGGGAGATTTCCAGATCGTGCGCATTCCCAAGCAGACCTGACTCCTTTCTCACCTTTTTAATGATGACAAAAAGGGGGAGAAGTAATTTGAACCAACCAACCAACCAACTAACTTTCTTTGACTTTAAATTTATTTTTGTGGTTGAGTATGTTTGTTTTTGAGTATGACTTGAGCGAACTTGGGTGTGAACTTGAATTTGACTGAATTGGCTGTGGATTTTAATGCTTGACTGTTTACATTTATATCAAGTGTTTTTATATGGTATTACTCATGAAAGACTAACCAATTTTCTGTGGATGCAGAGTCTGGTTGTTTTGTTAAATCTTTATTAGATAGCCATATTGCCTGAGAAATGTTTTTGCAGGTCAAAGTGGTTCAAATCTACAGGAAAGTTTTGTCACCATCAAAAAGGGGGAGATTGTTGGAGAAATCTTTCCAGAATATTTTGAAGCTGACAAAACGTTTCTATCAGTCTAGTCTGGATATCTGTAGATCGTCTAGTTTAAAGTTTGAAGACTTTCTGATCACCAGACTCAAGATTCAAGATTCAAGACTCAAGACTCAAGACTCAAGACTATTCTCATTGACAGTCTTTCTGATTCAATGACGAAGGAAATCCAGAGCCGAAGTATATGGTTGAGGATTTAATCCTATCCTCTGGAGAAGATCTTTTGGTTGGATAAATATAACGGATTCTTTTGTTCCTATCAAGATCAATTGAAGATCCGATGGTTGACGAAGTATTCTTGGAATGTTCTATTCTTGGAAACCAAGATCCTGATTGTATGGGCGAACAGGATTGATGGGCTATCGTTAGGTTCCTTTGATAGCTCGAATGATCTTCTTGATTGATTCCGTCCAACGGGTAGATTAGAGGAATTCCTTTGGAAAGTGCCAACGGGTATGATGGCATAAAGGAGTATAAAAAGGAAGACGTTCTAGTTGTTTGAGTACGTGATCGATAGAGAAATTCCAGAGTCTGAAGCATCTTGATTATTAGTCGATTCATTCTGAGCGAAATTGTATACACAGAGAGTGTTCATACTTGGTGATACCTTGAGTGAGTGTGGTAGATCATTTACACCTAGAAATCAAGGAAGATCAACACTGTAACATCTCTTTGTTCATAGTGGAATCCAGCCAATTGGCTGTTAGTGCAGAAGAGTGGACGTAGGCTTGAATCAAGCCGAACCACTATAATCCGTGTGTCCAATTCTTTCTTTCCTTTACTTAGTCTTACGTTGATTATTACAAATTCTTCAATTGTCTAAGTATTGCGCAATTATAAAGAAATTATCAAGAAAAATCTTTTATATACCTATTCACCCCCCTCTAGGTACTCGTACTAGCTATATCATAATGAATTAACCATATGCAATGATACGGGATCAATTCCTAAAGCTAGTGATACGATATGCCGAGAATGCTATGAAATAACATAGAATTAATCAAGGACTAATCCTAGGATGCAAGTTATATGAAATGCTTTTCTTTTTTTCTCTTTTTTTTTATATTATATGTATGTTATATGAAATGCTTTTCTTTTTTTCTCTTTTTTTTTATATTATATGTATGTTAATGAAAACCGCAAATTATATCCTAGGACCCTATATTTGACATACTGACTTTTGCTAAACGAATATCGACTTAGCGATGCAGTGCTGACTTTTTTCATATTTCTCTTTTTATGATGTGCAATATGAATAATGCATGAAATGTAATGACTAATTACTCCAATCTTCACCACATAATAACCAAAAATGTGATTTTCTAGATGCCGTGAATTACGTGATATAAAACACAAGTAACATATTTTTTTCTCTTTTGTTTTCGATAAGTAAAAACCATGAACTACCCTAAATCTACATGTACTCTAACACTAAAATGCATTGCCCTATGTAACAGATTATGAACTTGCACAAAACCCTAAATATGTATGCGACAATGACAAGCAATATTGATATATTGAAATACACGTTATGATTAGAATTAATCACATCATTGATTGGAGTTCAATGTTAGTGCCTAAAGGTCCAAAAGGAAAGGATTGGATCAAATCGTGACAGCTTAAGCTTCAATTAACTAATAACATGCATTTAAAAACCATACACTAAAATGAATTTAGACAGACCCAGCTTACCTTGAGCAAAGATTAACCTAAGACAATCGAAGCGAGGAAAGGTGCGACGCCTTCTGATGGGTATTGGCAAGAGAGTGTAGCCGGTGAAGCTACGGCAGCGAGGATTGACGACCGTTGTTCAATGCCGGAGTTTGCAAAAGGGGCTTGCCGGGGGGAACTAGCGACTCTTGAACGTAATGGCAAGGACGGATGTTAACTAGAAACGCCACAGACAATCACCAATGTTGCTAAATGACCACCGGTGCCGAGCTGCTTTGCCAGGAAACCTGAAAGCTTGCAAGGAGGTCTAGAAGACCTACTGGGATAACTGGGCGTGGCTGGATTCGCTGGACTTCTCGGCCTAGCTGCTGTGCGTGATAGTGAGGCTCGTCAGCGACCCGACATCATGTCAGTCACTGCGCCTGGAAGTCAGGGCTGAGCAAGGCGGAGGCGCGGCGGAGCTGACATCAGCATTGATGAGATGAATGACCACGTCAGGGCAACGTCGCGGATGGAGAGTAGGATATGGTGGCTTGGCTTACGGAGTGGTGGTGGGCGGCGGGGTGCGGAGGAGAGCAACCGCGGATGAAGATTTGCTCTAGAAATGATGATACCCACGGACGTTAGATGCTGATCACAACTTTTTCAAATAAACCTCTTTAACAACCGGGAGATGATATCGCATTTCTATGGAAAAGTTTCCCAACAGCCCGGGCGTCAATTGTGGGAAAAGAGATCACATCCGCTGATTTTTATCATCTTCCTTAGGGAAAAATTCAATGGTTCAATCTCTAGTTGCATATATATATTGTCTTATCTTGATCAATCAACGAAATCCAAGTCTTCATCCCATCTCAAAAATCTCTTCCGTTTTTCCAGCCCATTATCAGATTCCCACCGAATCGATCTCTTTAGCGTTACCAAATTCCGCTGTTTCCTCTCTAGCTATAAATATTCTCGCTTTGCCGATCGCGATTGCCTCTCTCTCCTTTTGAATTCTTGACCAAGATAAAGAGGTCGTGACGGCCAGCTATTTATGGAAGATGATCCTTCGTGCGCTTGTCCGTGCATCAGTCCATGGTAGCATCGAAGAGAAGTCACATTATGACTTAAACAAAAAGAATACAAATGTGAATGATGCAAGTGATATTTTTATTATTTTTAGGAGTCAGGTCGACTCTCAATTTTCTTATGCAACCTAAATAACCAAATAGGTTAATAGTCTAACTACCTAATTGACACCTAAATTTCCCTTTTACTCAATCTTCTAAAGAGATAACTATGATTTCTTGGAGCTAGCCGAAAATAAAGTGATGCCTCGTAGATTTCATTCATTGAAAGGCAATCAATGACACATGCCATTCGCAAACTACATTTGTCAGACGCATGTTTTTGTAATGCAAGCATGATTCTCAAATAATGTGGCAGGTTAGCCATGCCTTACACACAAGATTCATTGTGTACCTTCTAGATGCGCGTGAGACTTGAAATTAGATGGAAAGGATTGTTGACACTATTCATTTAGGTTTTAAATTACATAGAAAATTAGAGATTGATTTTAACCACTAACAAAAATAACTTTCATTCAACTACAATACATAACTAGTATCCATTAAAACTTTAATTTAAAAAAATTATTTAAAAAAGAAAAAAAAGGAAGAGGGCCGGGCCTGGGCTGGCCCGCCTCCCTCTTCCTTTTTCATCTTTCCCTCATTTTCCCCCCGCGGGCCAGCCCACCTATCCCTTTTGCCAGCCTGGCCCCCTTCTCTTCTCCTTCTCTCTTCCTTGCTCGGCTTGGACGGTAGCACGGCGACAAGGGCAGAAGGACGACGCAACGAAGGACAGCAAGGAATGTTGTGTGCGACGTGGTCAGGATGGGTTGGCCAGCAACGGCTGGCGTCGGACACGGGGCTTGGAAGAGAGAGAGAGAGAGAGAGAGAGAGCTGTGAGTGAAAGGGAGGGAGAACTAGATGTTAGGGAAATCCCTTATGATGTTTTGAAGATGGCAAAATAAATCAAAGGCTACTAACATGTTTAATGGTTAAGTAATAGACCATGCATATGATAGAACATGTAAAAGATATTGTCAAAGTCAGAAGACTGCCAGAAGACTGAACGTAATATATGTCCAAAGTATATTATGAAGATTTCCAGACTTCTGTGTCAAAATCTGAAGACTGCCAGACTTTAGTGTCAAAGTCTGTTCTACATCAGAAGTCTGCTCACTCTGACAAATTCCAGACTGAACGTGAATGAAGAACTAGAATACAGACTCTATGCTGGAGCTGAACTTATTCAGATGGTGTTTAGACCTTAAAGTTAAATCTGTTCAGAAGCAGAATATGTTCAAACTCAAATTGCAAAGTCTATCGCACTCAGACTCAGATTGTAAAGTTTATTGCTCTCAGACTTTACATCCAGATTCGATGAATCGTAACTCAAGCCCAATCATATAATGGCTAGTGATCTGGTTTGGATTCCACATCAAGATTGATTTGATTGACTTAAACTATTGACGATTGGATCTTGAAGACAAGAACTTTCTATACGAAGAAGCTTTACTTATGTAAACCAAGATTTCGTTTGTATGGGCGATCGGAATCAATTTGGGATTCTACCTTTGTCACTCAACGGCTACCAAATCTTCTAGATACAGATCTGTCCAATGGGTATATTGAAAGATGATTCTCTGGGTTACTATCCAATGGCTAGTTTGGAAGTGGAGAAGTATTTAAGGAGATCATGGACCGATGAGCAAGTAAGAGACGGAGCGTAGAATTTATAATTCCAAAGTCTGAGCGACCTTCGATCATACACTTGTCTTTGGAGAGCTTAAACGTTTGTGATCGTGAGGGAAATACCAAAAGAGTGACTTAGTGAGATAGTGTGATCTACTAAGTGTTTGCACTCGAAGTTGTAATCTCTTGTTGATTGCATAATGGAATCCAGCCAAAAAGGCTGTTAGCGTGGGAGAGTGAACATAGGCTTGGATTAAGCCGAACCACTATAAATCTTGTGTTCTTATTCTCTTCCCTAACTCCTTTGTTTGAAGTTTATTTTATTCCGCATATACTTGCCAAAATTTATTTTAAACACCTATTCACCCCCCTCTAGGTGTTCATACTAGCACTCTCACTAGAGTCTCGGCCAACTTCTACCCTCCTCCACCTCAAAAAATGGTAAGACCCGGCTGCTCTTTTTCTCTTATTTTTCCGATTTGGATTGATTCCTCAAGGATCCCGGCTCGGAGGCGCGTGAGGCGAACGGACGTGGCCCGATCTATGGATCTCGCCCACCATTTGCCGCCATCGAGCCGGGTAGAGAGCACCACCAACGGCCCCCGTTTGCCCTGCTTTGTGCCTTGTTTTGGCTCGTCAGACCGGGCTTCGTCGTGGTACGATTTGTGTGAGTCCCAGCCCCCATCTATGTCGTGCTAAGCTGCATTTCAATCTCTGCTTATCGATTGCTAACCGTCTTTGCGCGGTTTGACTCACTGTTAATTCAATAGTCTCTCTTCAGTGGACGCCCGTCATGTGTTTGTGAAAATGGCCGAGCCGAGTTATGTAGCTTAAATTGCTGTGCAGTAGGCTTAGTGCAATTAGAAGAGGAGGCCGGGCCGGGTAAATTTGGTCTGACGAAATAGGTTTATTAGGGCTGAGCCTTGGGGCCAGTCCAATTTCTTGACCCAACCAGGACCTATAGGGTCCGGGTCGGACCCAAGAGACCCGGTTCGAATTCCTTTTTAACAATATTAAAACTCATAAAAAGAAAATCATGAAATTTTTTAAAACATTAATTAATTAATAAAAATCATAAAAAAATTAAAATAAGCAAAAATTTATAAGATATTAAATAAAATTCATAGAAATTTTAAAAATTCAAAAACTGCATAAAAATACAAAAAATCAAAAATAAAATTTTTTGAAAATTTTGAAAATTTTGGAAAATTCAAAAATTCATAAAAAATTTAGAAAATCCCCAAAAAAATTCCAAAAAATTTAGAATTCCCCAAAAAACTTAAAAATAGTTTTTGGATGATCTTTTCTTAAAAAGGGAGATCCTTTTATATCTAAAATTGTGCCCAATTGTCCTTAGAGATGAATGCCCTTGATTACACACTTTCCTTATGTTAATTATAGTTTCCATTTAGCTTAGTTAGAGGCGGCATGCTCCTTATTTGACAATGCTAGATTCTTGCTCTCCTAATGTAATTTGTTCAATGACACTTTAGTTATTGATTGTTATGTTAATAATTGCGCACTCGTATAGCCACCTCACATATTAGTAGATATATTTAAAATCAATCTAGACTACCTTATAGAAAATCTTTTGAAAGAAATTAGATTAGGTATCCAAATGGTACCAATTGTTTATTAGTGTAATCAAGTCCTTGGCCTCAAACTCTCACATGCTTCACTTAGTTTCTAAGTTGACCTCAATAGGTTAGTAGTGACTTCTCATTAGAACATTTTTATGAACACATCAATATCGCACAAGATATGTGCTTGGGAGAGCTCGCTCATAATTATGGGCCGTAGGCCCGTCTTTTAGGTAATCTCCCTAAACCTATTCTCTCTCCTGAGGGGTAGGTCGTGACAAGAACCAAAGCCAAAGAAAGGTGTTTTTGGTGTGTCCTTGAATGAACCGTCTAGAAACATGTACTATTGGATTTCAATTGTCTTGATTGAGTCAAATAAGATCCATTACGTGCCATTAGTTTAAAGCTTTGTGGAAATAGATATGTATGACTTTGATTGGTGTGGGACTTTTGTTTTACCTAGCTATCCATATGGAAGCCGAACTTCCACACGAAGCTATCGTTGCTATAGCCAAACGACAAAAAAAATGAATTTCTGTCAAGATTTCAAAAGAATGAGCTAGTTAATGAGAATTGCGACTTCATGAGGTTCCCTGGTCGGAATGAAGATGGTATACCTCTGACCATACCGGTGAGCTGCATGCAATGACCCAAGATATCGCCTATTTGTTACGTCCAAAAAATAAAAAAGGAAAATAATTCGATAGTGAGAAATCATCGTATGATTTACACCATCACTTATCCTGTCTCAATCGATACTTATATATTAAATTGAGATTCTTATAACTTATTGAAGCATTAACAAGAAATATATTGAATGATGCGAGACGATGTTTTCTCCAACATCAAAATTGGTGCAACCCAATTGAAGGAAATGAATCAATTATTCAACACATAACTTTAACCATGCCCTGCATGTACGTTTCTGAGGGTAAGTAGAAATTCAGGACAAAAAAAGCAGTCTAATCAACAATCACAATGCAAAATGTGATTTTTTTAACTTTTGGTGGCCGGAGTGAGAAAACTTTATTTCCTCCATCAAGTTAAATCCAACGGCATATGCTTTTATGGAAATTACAACTTATTTACCTTAAATTCATTTTCCCCAAAATTAATTACCTTAAACCCAAACAAATTTTGACTTGGACTATGTTCTTTCCTCTAAAATTCGTATCCTAGTTCCTACACTAAGCTACCTAGTAATGGTTTATAACCTGATGCTCTCCTAGGAGTAGACAACATTCGTGTGAGGTGTTTTAACCCTCTAAAGGAAGCAAGACCAACCCTTTCATGCTGAGATATAATGTGGTTTATAAGTTTGGGCAGGCTTTTATCTTTTAGGCCAAGATTTACTCTAGGAAGTCTGGCATCACTAGGTCGAGAACCGAACCATCCAGAAATCGATCACTCTTAGTTCAAATTGGAACTTTGACCAAAAACAAACGCGTACGTGGTCTACACTCCAATAGGTGAGCTGCATATAAAAGAACATGCGGCTAGTGTAACTTGGATGTGTAGTCCCAGTTCGGGCTTCAAACACAAAAGATTTATAAATGAAATATTTCATTATGAAAATGATGGTCGTTCACAAGGTTAATTGCTTTTCTTCAGCAACTAATATGTACAATAGGGCTAATTTTCAACGGCATAAAGCATAGTCTCTACAGTTAATTTTCAACGACATAATTTTTCCATGTGGAAGATTGCAACAATTGTTGATGGATAGCTCAAGAAAAGATACCAAGCTGAAGCCGAAATACGTTTGAACTAAAAATAGCACATCTATTTTATAGAGGGAAAATTACTAAAAAATCATAAATTTATTGCAATTGTGTCAATTCAATTTTAAACTTTTTTTTTTTTATCAATCGAGTCATAAACCTTTTACAATTATTTTCGATTAGTCCATCCGCCCAAAATTAACCGGGCCGGCGCTGATGTGGCAATTCGCCAGCGCCAACGGCCTTTTTCCAATAATTTTTTTGAAATATTTTATCAATTTTTTTTTATCTTTTTTTCCTTTTTTTTTCTTCTCCCTCTCCCTCCTTCCTCCTCCTCTCCTCCTCCCTCCTTCTTCCTTTGACTCCAACGACTAGCCAGAGGGCTAGCCGATTACTAGACTGAGGTGGCTAGGCTAACTCGCCTCACCGTTGCTAGGCGAGGGCAAGCTCATCTAGCCACTGGTGGGGCAAGCCCTCGCCGAATTCAGCGAGGGGGGCCTCGCTGTGGTCACGTTTGGCAAGCTCGCGCCCAACGACAGTAGGGCAAAACCTCACCAGATCTGACAAGGTGATTCGACGGGCTCACCTAGCCAGTGGGCGAGCTCGCACCCAGCAACAGCGAGGTGAGGCGAGCCCTCGTCATATTCGGCGAGGGGGGCTAGACGTGATAGCAAGCCCCTCTCACCAGATATGGCAAGGGCTCACCTCGCTCGGCGACCACAAGGTGAGTCCTCGCCAGATTCGGTGGGGGCTCACCCTGTTGTCACTAGGCACGAACTCGCCAATTGGCAAGGCGAGCCTGCCAGATCGCCTTAGTCCGACAATCGGCCAACCTGGCCAATCATCGGAGCCAAAGGAAGGAGGAGGGAGGAAGATGAGGGAGGAAGAAGGAAAAGAGAGAAGGGAAAAAAATAAAAATAAAACATTAATAAAATATTTCAAAAATAAAATATTATTAGAAAAAGATTGTTCGCGCTAGTGGACTAATTTTGGCCAGATGGACTGATTGGGAATAATTATAAAAGGTTTAGGATTCAATTGATAAAAAAAAAAAATTATGTCTGAATTGGCACAATTGCAATAGGTTTATGGTTTTTTTTTTTTTGATAATTTTCAAGGGAGGTAATCGTCAACTCATCTAAAATTTGAGCTGTTGAATGTAGAAGTGCTTTAATGGTAAGTATTCTGACAGATAACTACCGCTGACTTTATTGTTTAAGAGGTTTATAGATCCAACCCATTTGGATTTTTGTACTTTTCATCTTGATGATGATCCGAGGAGTATTATGTACAATCTGACATTTGTACAGGTGAACCATTTCTAGCTGCCCAAGCAATCATAATATCAGGGATAATTAGGCACTCTTTCACAATAGCTACCAAATTTGAAAGTGTACCGGAACTCTCATACCGTTGCACACTAAATCCCGACTCTGAAAAATTACAAGTTTAACTCTAGAATTTTGATTTTTGCTGCAATGGCTAATTTTTTTAATCTACATCTCCGTTAAGTGTGCTAATTGAGTATGGATTGAATTATTTTTCTTGACAAACTTAACCGTATTATTGTTAACTTCATTAGTCATACATCATTTCTATTTTCTTAACTTCATTCACCATGTGGTCGAGATTATTCTAGTCAAGAAAAATAAGCAAGTCCCTATTCAGGGAACGTTCAATTTGCCGTGCAGAGGGGGAAAAAACAAAAATCAAAGCTCAAAGAGGATAATATGTAACTTCTCGAAATTCGGTGTCATTGGGCAACGAGGTCATAGTTTGGGAAAGTAATTTACAACTAATATATTTCCAACGGCGCAAAGCATTCCTCTATGGTTAATTTGTAATGACATGAGTATTTTCTCTTATTCAATGCATGTGTATCGTTAGATTATCATAGTTGCTATGAAAATATTACTGATAGTCATAAAAACTCATGACTATGTTAAATCGATGCATGTACACCACATTGAAATGAACACTAGAAATATAAGCAAGGGGGAAACATATTCAATTGAGAAGAATAGGTTGACAAAACTCTATAATTGCTGGGAGCATAATGTAATCAACCCTACGAACCACGTCAAATGACAACGCTCAAACAATCTGATCCAAACTAACACTGTATTACTTATTGTAATAAATGCCACCAACGGCTGAAATTTGAAGATTCTAACATTTTTTGCTTCAAGTCGGGATTGACATCGAGGCTACTTAGGTTAGGGGGAAGGGTAGACAACTCTTTGAGAATGTCGCAGTGTAACAAATCCAGAGTCTGAAGGCTTCGCAAGAACTGTATTTCTGATGGAAGGCTCGATATACGAGTACCTCGAAGCCTCAGTTCTCTGAGAGATTCTAGGTCCAAAATATCACTTGGAAAGACTCCCCCCAAACTCCTGCACCAGGAGGCATGTACTTCTTCCAGGGAAATCAACATTCCAATATTACGAGGAAATTCTCTTACGAAACAAGAATCCATTTTCAGCACTTTCAATTTCCAAAGGTTTATAGTTGAATCGGGCAAATTCGAAATACCCGTACTTGAAATATCCAACTCTTCTAATGAGTGCCCCAACTTGCCAATGGATTCCGGAAGCTGTCCAAGCCCACGACAGTCCTTCAAAGACAAGCGTCTAAGATGTCCCAAGTGTGACATCCCGATTTTCCAATTCTATTTTCAATAAATTGAGACGGGCATTTCGTTGGCACGCATATAGTTCTTTTCCATGAGTCGGTCACTCATGTGAAAACTAATCTATCGGGTGAAGCTGTTAAGAGTTTCTAATGCATCAGACTCGAGAATTTGACCAGGAAGCGACCTTTCGACCGAGCTAGTCTGCAAGGGTCATTACGGCACAAATAAAAGTCGATTAGAGACCGGAGATAGGTTGACTCGACAGAGGCATGTGATCAGGTGTGGGTGATTCCACCAGATTGCACAATTCTTGTCGATCGGCACTGGGCCGACTTTTCTATCGATTGGGTACCCTGTGTTCGTATTTGAAACCTTGAGATTATGCCGACAACCGAAAGTCGTCAATGCTTCAAAGATGTACATTGTGGCTTGAGATGATCAACCACAGGTCAAATGCATGAAAATTTCTAAAGGCTACCCGGTAGGTTGGGCCGCGCTAGTATCGTGCCAAAGTGAAATTAACCGTGAAATTGAGCCCGAATTCAGAAATTGGAAGTCTGGGTGTGTCACAAATCATTTCAAGATCATTGAATCATCTTTGGAAAAAAATTTCATGCAAGCCGAGCTTCTCAGCAAAATAATCAAGAAATGGCTAATTTGGCTCGAGAAATTAGTAGACCGCCTTCGGTCGCGCTTTTGAGATCTAAGTTGATTATATAGACAAGTGAAGATGTGAATTAAAGTGTGGTAACATTGAATTGATTTTATGGACTTCAATTTGATTCAATTGGAAGAGAATCAAGTGAAATTGGAGAATTGGTTGTACAAAGTTTTGGACCCCGGCGGAAAATGAAAGTGAACCCATTGGAAGATGTTGTGAGAGTGAGTGGAGTATGACATCACCCATGATGTCATGGTGGTGGGCCTTTTTGGGGATTAAAGGAAAAGAAAAAAAGAAAAAGAAAAAGCCCCCCCCATCTCTCTCTCTCTCCTTCTTCTCTCTCCTCCCTCTCTTCTTCCTCCTCCCGTGCGACTCCATCTCCATCTTCTTCTTCTTCTTCGCACGCCACCAGCAGCAAGGGAGATCGTCGAGCAGCTCGCCCGGAGCCGCCCGTCACCGCCTCACGCCGCCGCACGCCGTCCTCGCCGGTCCGCTCGCGTCCTCGCTCCGCCCGCGCTCGCCCGCGCTTGGCCGGCATCCCGAGCTGCTGTTCAGCTCGTGCAAGAGCTACCGGAGCTCGTCCCCGCCGCCGTGAACCGCCGTCGACCTCCGCCCTAGCCCGCCGTAGCTCCTCCGCCGTCCCTCCGCCCATCCCGGCGCCGGATCCGCCCATTCTCGGCCTCAAACCGCCATGGACAGCAACCCAGAAAAATGGGTATGCAGCACCTGTTTGGCCCGTTTTGGCCGCCTTCCCGAGCTCGGATGCTTGGCCCGCTTTGAGGAAAGTCGATCCTCGCGTCGTCCCCGTCGTTTTGGTTCGCTCGGCTCGTTAATCCGGTGAGTTTAACTCACTAAATCTTGATTAGAGGGTTAATGATGCCCTAAGTGTGCTTAGTCTAAGTTAAGTAAGATTAGGTTGGTAGATTAGTTTATTTAAATATGGATTAGATTAAGTTGTTTAATTAAAGTTAAACATGTTTAGTTTAAGGGTTAAGTAGGTTTATTTTTAAAATAAACCTTGATGTGACATAAAGGAATTTACTTTTGATTTATTTAAACATTTCGAAATTATTTAATAATTTAATATTATATCATTATTCGAAATTATTAAAATATGATCATTTAATTATTTTCGGAATAAATTTAATTATTTATTAAATTCCGAAAATTTTCCGGAGACCCTAAATTTTCAGAATTTCGTGCGGTCATTTGCTGTGTATTCGGATTTTGAAATTGATGGTCGGATATTATAAATTGAATGTGGATTGTGAAAAATAGGAATATGATTATTTAATTAATTTTCGGAATAAATTTAATTATTTATTAAAATTCGAAAATTTCGTTGGGACCTTATATTATCAGAATTTCGTGCCGATTGCTGCTGTGCCTTTAGAATTTAAATTTGATGAATGCATGTGGCAAATTGAGTGTTGATTGTGATAAATAGAGATTTTATTGATAAAAACCCAAGTATCGGGTTTGATGCAAAAATTGGATTTTAATTATTATATTAAATAGTGGGGTTTGAAAAAGAGAGATATTGGCTTGTTGATTCGAAATTAGCGTGTCCCCACACACGTGAGTAATTTCTGGAATATTTTTAATATGAAGAAAAATGGCCGGGATCACTATTTTAAGTGGAAGCATTGATTTAAGTATAAAGTGTCCTGGGGCCGAGTATGCTTTGACTGTGTGATAATTAAGAGGAATCGTCCTGGGCTGTTGAGCCGGACTTGCCCCTATATGGGATGCCCACGCGGTGGATGCGGGTCGCAGATAGATTCACGGGCCCATGCTCCTTCGGGAATGCGTCGACGTCGACGTGGCCGCGCTCCATGGGGGAGGCGATGCCGGCATGAGTGTCGGTAGATAGCCGAACAGCGAGTAGGCTATGCCCTTGTGCGGCAGTGAATAACAATTGGAATGCATGTTGGGTGTTATTGATGTATCGGATTATGGGACGGAATTGTGTGGCATGGAATGGGACGTGTCATAACGATTTAGTCTTATAATCAGGACCCCCGCGGTTGTTGGTTATATGAAAAAGAATGCGTTCCGGTTGTTAAGTTCATATTACTATCTGTGATTGAGTGATTTGAATTGTGCTAACTGCGGGGAAGGAACCGAGGGCGAGGTAAGTTCTCGTGTGATGTGGCTAGGCCACCCGGGGTGTATTTTCTTTCTAATAGGGGTTTAGGGGGTTGAGCTTGCTGAGACATCGTCTCATCCCGGTTGTGGGATTAAAATTTCAGGTCCCTAGATGGCGGTCCTGGAGGACCCGAAGCCCTAAGTCTGGAAAGGTGGAGACTGAAGTATCGGTGAACGTGTCCTGCTAGTTGGTTTTAGGATAGTTCCCCATTCGTTGAGCTGGTCTATTTTGTAGACAGTCTAGAGTTGTATTTAAACCTATGTGTTGTAAATGAGTGTTTGGTATTGTGATTGATTGCCTGCTTTTCTATCCCAAGTTAAATGTTGTCAGGGGATTTGTTTCGCTTCCGCATGCGTAATAAAAGGAATGGGTCGGCGACGTATCCTGGGATGTCGCATATTTAATCGACCGCAGTAGGATGTGCGCGACCTCGGGGTTCGGGGCGTGACACCAAGTCTCCTATTGACTCAGGGAGTTCAAGAATTTTCGCGTTATCCAAGGCTAGCTCTGAAAGAGCTTTAAGTTCACAAATTGAACCAGGAAAACGAACCAATGACAAGCAATTAGTGGCACTAAGAATTTGCAGTCGAACCAATTTGCCTATCGATGCAGGAAGTTCTCGTACGGAAGTGCCATCAATCAGGAGCTCTTTCAAAGCATCCAGCCCATCCATTTTCACAGGCAACATGCTAAGGTCAGAGCAAAACTTCAAATTCAAGGTAACCAAGGGCTTCAAATCATTAATCGAAGGATCTAAATGAACCAATCGAGAACATCTTTCAAGGATCAGTATCTCCAAATTTGGGCAACACGAGAAGCTTGGGGTAACTAATAGGTCCGTACAACCTGTAAGATTCAAGACTTTCAAATGCTCCATCTGCAGAACAAGGGAAGAAAAGTTCATATGACGTAGAACTCTCAATGTACATAAGAGCTAACACGAAAACAACAACAAATGAGCTACAAACCCACCTTTATTCTATTCCAACCTCCCCAGGACTCTGTAACCTTACTCCAGGAAAGATCAAGAATAACTAGGTTCTCATTTTTCTCTAAATGCATGCTGATCGCATCTTGAGGGCAACCTTGCCAATGAAGCCACCAAACGTTCAACAAGGCACCTGCAAATTGTCTACCAATATTGGCGCGACCCAAGCTGAGAAAAGTCGTGCTCGGCAGGATCACACAGCCTGCCTCTTTAGTTTCCAGGTGGTCTCTTTTCTGTATGAAGGACCAAAAAAGTCGACAAAAGAAACGTGAAAGTTATCAGACAATGAAATAGTTACTATGGATGCCTAAATTCCCATGAGGTAAAGAAAATCGAAAAACATATAGAAGCTCAAATGCTACTTTTTTCCCCCAACGTACCCTTTTCCCCGTCTTCCTGTCCTGGGCTATGGCAGGACCGTACAATCCAGCACCTGTTCCTGGATTGTGGAAACGTTCGTGGACAATCTCCCTGGCAAGGCACCTTAGCATGCTGTGCATGCCTAATTTTTTTTTTTTTTTTGGTAAAGAGCATGCCTAATTTATTTTTGTCCATTTCTATTAGGGACATTCGACAAAGGACACTGACTTCATCACGACGATTACAATGATGAGGCCAAATGATCAGATGAGAAAGAAGAGAATGAGGAGGATGAAGACGAAGAGGACGAGGAGGACCAGGAAGCCAATACCACACAAGCGAGGCAATCCGACAGTCCACATTCGGGGGAAAACTTGCAAGAATAAGATACATCAGCTTTAGATCTTCATCTAAAGTATCATAAATTATACTCAGAATCTTCTGGTAATCTTCCTGAAATTGTTGCATGAGATCTTTGAATTTAATCCATTCTTCCAGTCCTTTATATTGCAAAAAAGAACCAAAAACTTTCACAAGTAGTGGAAGTCCCTTCGCAGCCTTCACTATTTCGATTGCAATTTTAACATAAGATCGTAGTTCATCACTCTTTCCGGTTGCAGCATACTGCCAGAAAAAGTTGAAAGCTCGATTATCATCCATCGGATTAACATTGTAAGTATGAGCCAACCCTCGAGCAACAAACCCTTGAAGAACTCTGCTTTCTTTTGAGGTGACAATTACTCTACTTCCACAACCAAACCAATCAAGCTTAGCTCCTACAAACTCCTTGAGGAGGGATGCCTTCTCCACGTCATCAAGAACAATAAGAACTTTCATACTCCTAAATATCTCTTTCAAAAATCGTACTCCTTCGAAAGCAGAAGCAACCTCATGCTCTCTTTTTAAAATATTATGGATCAACTTGGTTTGAAGATAGTGAACACCTCCAGGTTGCCGTGTTGTTTCTTCAATTTCGGCAAGAAAACTGCAAGCATCAAAGCGAAGGGATAGTTTATCAAATATGATCTTGGCAAGAGCAGTCTTTCCGATGCCATCTCTCCCATGGATTCCAACAATTCGTACGTCGCTTACTTCCAGTTCCAATAATTCCATTATTTTCGATTCTTGACTGTCTTCAAGCTCCTATAAAGCTACTTAAGTTTAGGAGAATGTTAGATATGAAGAGAAGTGAAGAAATATACAGATGTGGCACTGTAAGTTCCAGATGAAAATGCCATTCTCTGAGACATGTGCTTTGATTGTGCCTGCCACTCAATTATATGCCTCACTAGTTGAGATGTTGTAACTAATATTTAGCTGACACAGAAGACAGGTTGTTGAAGATAAACTCCTCCGAAGTTCCTCCACACAATCATTGACTACATGCATCTCATTTAAGCTAAAGATATGTGCTGTCTCTATTATGGAAAAATCTAGTAAGCAAACTGGCTTACTAAACATAAAAAAGCCTAATCTGGCTTAACACACACCCGTTTCTTGTCCTTTGCAAAAGGAAGCACAGAAAGGTGATGACCAGCCTTATCAGAGAGCATCTCCAAGTTGCCACAGTGATAAATTAAGCAGGAGTTTACCATGAGATCTCATTTAGATGTTCAAGATCCATAATGGCTAAAATCATGGGTAATTAGCTACTGAAAAAATTGAAGTATATGCAAGCTAGTTCAGAGTTCAGACGATGACTTGCATTATCTTGGAGGTTCAGTTCATGCGTTTGCCTTCCTTTTTATATCATATTCTAACTTTACAGCGACTGTAAAAATGACGTAAAAATATTTCGTGGTAATTAGACTTTTTATCTATTTGATGTAAAACACACTCAAGCTGAAACTAACTTCATCAACAGTTACAGTCTTTAGGAGAGAATACTCGAGAAGAGAGGAGAATGGGAGCAAAGAAATATACCGAGGTCCTGTCAGATAACATGGGATTATCACCAGTGGATAGATCCTCAGACACATGATTGTGTGCTATCATCAGCTTAAACAAAATTTCTCCAACGATGGCTGTGATAAGTTCCTTTTCACTGCCAAGGCAGAAAAAATCTCAGTTCCAAACCATTAAAAGATCACTGAAACTTCAAATGGCTCATAAAAATGTTAACCCAACGCACTACATAATGAAACGGCAATCAATGTGCTAAAAGATCACTGAAACTTTATGCAGAACATAATTTACCTGATGTAAAGATATAAACGTACACACTGATGTTTAGTAATTGTGTGAAAGTTGCATAATGCCATTGCAGCAAGTATTTGGTCCAAACAATGGATTATATTCTCACAGTTTGCCATCGAGTGAAAATATCACTCAACCATGGGTTGAATTACAGAATTACACGATTATGTAGCTGAACAGAATGAAGTTTTAAAGATAGTTCACTGAGCCAAACTCTGATATGTAGTGTAAACAGGGTCAATTCGAGAGAAAGATTTGGCCTGAAAAAGGAAGAAGAGGGAATTGAAAATGTTAACCCAGTTAATTCCCATCAATAATTTCCTCTTTTTTTTTTTCTCTAGTTTAGTCCCCATAAAGCTTTGAAACAGGCTCGGTAACAATCATAAACCCAAGCAAGTGAGCAAGACAATTTAGAGTGCACCAGAGTCAAACAATATTTGCTTTTTTTGCTGGGAAAATATAGTTGGGCTTCCTTTTCCTGATATTCTCGACATTACCTCCGTCGATAGAGCAAATAAATCAGAAGAAACCTACAAGAAAAGACAGATGTAATGCAACATACATTTTATATGAGCTTCGTTCCCATCCCTTGATTTTACCAGCCCCCACGAGAGCCTTCTCCGACAGCTTGACTTTCTCATCGCCGAATATCTGCTTGTGCTCGTCCAGGGCGTCTCTGTAGCGTGATTTTTGGTCCAGCTGCACGTCAGACCGTTCCACATCGTAGAAAACGGGTAGGATCTCTTTCTTCCCTCCTGATCTAGACGTGTGTTCTACCATGAGTGCGAGCGTCTCAAGGCACTCGAGGTTATAAGCATAGGCTTTTGAAAAGACAGGTATGTAGATGTTGGAGCTGGAGACCGATAGCCGAAGCTCTTCGGGTAGAATAGATGGGATGTCGTCAACTCTGAAAACGCGAATTCCGTCAGCTTCCAAGCGGCGACAGAGGGAACCAACGAATCCATAGTGACCATCGGATCCAAAGTAACTCAGGATCTCATCATCTTGATTCAGCCTCGCTGGTTTTTTTTCGACGAGGTCAGATAATTCAGCAACACTCGATTCTGCCCCTGATTTTAGCTTCTCCGGTTTTCTTGACTCGCCTTCTTGGCCAAAAATTGGTTTTCTGCTTCGGGAATCAGCCATACTCGATTCCGACTTCAACTAAATCTGTCGTCGTCAGTTTTCACTCTAACTGGGTTTTTCAGAGAATGGCCAAGTGAACCGTTCGGGTTTGCCTTAATGGTCGTTCCATCCCAGCTTAAGAAGACAAATTCCACCAAAAAAAAAAAAGTAATTATTTACGAAAATTCAAGAGAAATAACTCGTTACCAGATTCTCAGTCTTGCTGTTGCCCGGGTAAAATTACTGTACACGATATATTTACGAACTACGGAGCAATGGTACGATGATGGACGTAAGTTACTAAGGATAAATAATTTATAATAAATTCAAGTTGTTGACGGTATCCCATAGAAAGTCACAAAGGTTAGGAAATTCTAGCACACGAGACTTTGAGGTAAATCACTTGTTATTACTTCGTCTTTTTTGCAAAAAATAATTTCCAAAAAAATATTTTCTGAATTTTTCAGCAATCAGTCTATGAAAAATAAATTGATTAAGGAAAATATTTTCCAATAATGGAAAAACATGTTTTCCACTTTTCAAGTAGGGAAAATATTTTTTGTATCTTCTTTCACCAAACACCTTTTCCTTTCATTTTTATTTTTTCTTTTCCTTTTTTTCGGTTTTTCTTTTTTTAAATTGATTTTTTAATTATTTTTCTTTTTCTTTTTATTTTATTTTATTTTCTTTTTTATTTTAATTATAATGCAACTTTTCCTTATATTACAAGAAGATCGGGAAAATTAGTTAATTATCATGAATTTGACAATGAATGCATATAGATAGCTTTGCCTTTGAAAGATTCCATAGCTTTGGTACGTAAGCTTCTTAGACCGGAGCAGGTCTGTTAGCTTCTTCTCTCCCTGGAGCGATCTCCCAGTTGTTCCGTCCGAGGAAATACCTGGTCTGTACGCCTTTTCTTGAGCTTCTTACTCATGGATATCTGCAATAACCACTCGGGGCTTCCATCAACTAAATGGCCCGATGTTTGCCGCTACGAAGCCTTTCTCAGTTTCAGAGGAGGAGATGTTCGGGGGGGCTTCGTTGAATTTCTCTTCGAAGGCCTCGCTGATTCAGGGATCATTGCATTTATTGATCATCGTGGGATTGAGATCGGAGAACATATCATGCCTAAGATCTCACAAGTGATTGAGCACACGCAGATCTGCATTCCCATCTTCTCCAAAGATTTTGCTTCCAGTAAGAGTTGTCTGAAGGAGGTAGAGAAAATGGTGGAGTGTGACAGGACAATCATGCCCATTTTCTACGACGTCTCCCCTTCGGTGGTCGGTGAACAAAAGGAGAGTTATCAGCAGTCCTTCCGCAACCATGAGGCCGATGGAGTGACGTCAACGACTATAAACAACTGGAAGAAGGCTCTGCATAGTGTTTCAAGAAAACGAGGATGGGAATTGGAGAAATTCCAGCACGGGTAAAACGAAATCAAGATTTCTATGCTTCTTTCGACTTTTCCAACTGTGGTCATCGAGTGTGAAATTAAAGAAAGAAAAAAGTCAATGCATCTGTTCTTTTGCCTGTTGTATTATCCGAGCAGTTGTTCCTTTTCACATCTTACTCTTTCCTTCTTTTCCCTTTGGCAGGCAGCGTGAACTTATAAATGAGGTTGTTTCCACGGTCCGCCGGTTGTAGAGGAAGGATGACTTATATGTGACGGCACATTTAGTGGGGATGGATCAACCTGTGCAAGAGGTGATGAGAAAACTTGGTGTTGGCTATGAAAATGGAGAAGTAATTAAAGGGCAAACGATGACAGGAAAATGTGTGGTTGGGATATCGGGCCTCCCAGGAATTGGTAAGTCGACTCTCGCCGCGGTTGTCTACAACAAAATCCATCATCTCTTCGAAGGTAAGAGTTTCCTTAAAGAGGTTGAGCAAACAAGACTCCTGTCTCTCCAGGAAGATTTAGTCGGTGGCCTCCAAAAGAGAGCATACACATTTAAATCTCCTACTGAAGGTACCGAATTTATCAGGTACAAATTTGGAGATCTAAGAGTTCTTATTATTCTTGACGATGTTAGTGATTTTAAACAAGTCAATTCACTAGCCGGAGATCTAAGATGGTTCAGTCCAGGAACTAGGATCATCGTGATCTCTAGGAGAAGTAATCTTGTTGACAACTGTAATCTTGTGCTTGTGACCTCTACAAGCAGCAGCAGTACTTTTAACGGTTGTGATGACATCGTCGTTGAAAAATACGAGCTAAAACAAATGAAAAGTGACCATGCTTTTCAGCTATTTTGTAGTGTCCTTAGAGAAAAACCTCTTAAAAAGGAATTCTCCTCTTTGGCATGTGAAATTATTTCGGCTGCTGGAGGAATTCCTCTGGTTATTGAGGTGGTTGGTTCATTTTTACGTGGAAAGCCCATAGAATTTTGGAAGGAGGCATTGGATAGATTGAAACGAGAGCCTTACACTGAGGAAGTAAAACGAATTCTGAAGAGAAGATATGAAGATTTAGATAAATATGCCCAAGGGATATTTCTTGATGTAGCGTGTTTTTTTGTGGGAAAGGACAAAACAATACCCTCTTACATGTGGGAAGCTTGTCAATATGATCCTTCTAGAGGAATCGATGAGCTTCATGACTTGTCTTTGGTCAAAACCAGAGAAAACAATGAATTGTGGATGAATGGTCAACTAAAAGTCCTTGGGAGGGATATTGTCAAGGAGGAAAATCCAAGTGAACCTTTCAAGCGTAGCAGGCTATGGAATCAGGAGGATATCGAACCAGTATTGAACAAAAGCAAGGTAAATTTTGAAGACAAGAAGGTCTCTTTTTTAGTATGAATTAAAGTACTTCTTTTGAATACTCATTCTATTTTCAGAGATGATTGTGAATGCACTTCTATTTTACTTTCTCATTTTACCATTTTTCCAGGATTGGCAGGACGCTGCAGTTGAAGCCCTTAGTGCCACATTCGACAAACCCCATTTATTTCCTAAACGTAGATTTTTTTGTGAGTTCTCGAAGCTTAGGTATCTTAAAATAAACCACGCTATTATGAAAGCATATAAGCAGAGTGCAAAGAGCTCCAGAGAGGATTTTTTTCCTTCGAAGGTTAAAGTGGCTTGAATGGCAAGAGTGCAACGATATCTCCAGTCTACTTGCTCTAGATATGTCAAGATTGATCGTTCTTGATTTGTCTGGGAGTACCTCCAGCAATTGGCAGTGCTGGAAACAAATTATGAAGGTATGATGACATACCTGCGTATTTTCTTTTGCATCCAGTTTGACAATAGCTTGCAGAAACAAGGCTTATATATAATTCTTTTGTTTTGCAGAGGGCCAAAAACTTGAAAGTTTTGTTCCTAAAAGATTGTCGTTGGCTAACTAAATCTCCATTTTCCCGAACTCCTGTAAACTTAGAGAGACTAAACTTGGAACGTTGTTCAACATTACCTACATGTGTTGTGAGGTCCATTAGCAAGCTAAGGAATTTAGTTTCTTTGAATATCAAGTTCTGCAGCTTTGTGCAAAAGCTGCCAGAAGATATAGGTTCCTTGGAAGCTTTGAAAGAGCTTTACATCGATGGAACTTCCATTAAAGCCATTGAAATCCCCAAGGGTTCCTATGGGAAGCTTAAAATTCTAAGTGCTTGCAACTGTAAATTCTTGTTGATATGGCTAGTATAAGTACCTAGAGAGGGGTGAATAGGTATATAAAATATTTTTCTCGATAATTCCACAATACTAGACAGTTGATAGATTTGAGACAAACAATAATCAACGTAAGAATGAGAGAAGGAAAGAGAAAATTAAACACGCGGATTATAGTGGTTCGGCTTATTTCAAGCCTACGTCCACTCTTCTGCACTGACAGCTTATTGGCTGGATTCCACTATGAACAAAGAGATGTTACAGCGTTGATCTTCCTTGATTTCTCGGTGTAGATGATCTACCACACTCGCTCAAGATCTCACTAAGTATAAACACTCTCTGTGTATACAATTTCGCTTTAGAATGTATCGACTAATAATCAATGTGCTTCAGACTCTGGAATTTCTCTATCGATCACACACTAAAACAACTAGAACGTCTTCCTTTATACTCCTTTATGCTTTCATACCCGTTGGCACTTACCGAAAGAATTCCTCCAATCTACCCGTTGGACGGAATCAATTAAGAAGATCATTCGAGCTATTAAAGGAACCTGACAATAGCCCATCAATCCTGTTCGCCCATACAATCAGGATCTTGGTTTCCAAGAATAGAACATTCCAAGAATATTTCGTCGACCATCAGATCTTCAAACGATCTAGATTACATATAAAAGAATCCGTTATTTTCTTTATTCAGCCAAGAGATCTTCTCCAGAGGATAGGATTAAATCCTCAACCATATATTTCGGCTCTGGATTTCTTTCGTCACTGGATTAGAAAGACTGTCAATGAGAATAGTCTTGAGCCTTAAGTCTTGAGTCTTGAGTCTTGTGATCAGAAAGTCTTCAGACTCTAAACAGAAGGTCTGCGAATATCCAGACTAGACTGATAGAAACGTTTTGTCAGCTTCAAAATATTCTGAAAAGATTTCTCCAACAATCTCCCCATTTTTGATGGTGACAAAACTTTCCTGTAGATTTGAACAACTTTGACCTGAAAAAACATTTCTCAAGTAATATGGCTATCTCATAAAGATTAATAAAACAACCAGACTCTGCATCCACAGAAAATTGGTTAGTCTTTCATGAGTAATACCATACAGCAACACTTGATATAAATGCAAACAGTCAAGCATCAAAATCTACACCCAATTCAGTCAAATTCAAGTTCACACCCAAGTTCACTCAAGTCATACTCAAAAACAAACATATTCAACCACAAAAACAAATTTAAAGTCAAAGTTTGAAGTTAAGTTCAAATTGCAATTCTCCCCCTTTTTGTCATCATTAAAAAAGGTGAGAAAAGAGTCAGGTCTGCTTGGGAATGCGCACGATCTGGAAATCTCCCATCGATTGGACTATGCCTTCTAGCCTCTTCAAGTCTTCCCTTAGATGAGCTACCTCCTCTCCTTTGGCATTGGCTTGAATTTGTAGAGCGAGGTCTTTTATTTTGTCCTCCAGGGTAACCGAAAATGCTTGCCCAGCATTCTTCATGACTTGAATTTCACAGTCCAGAGCATAGATTTGACCCTGCATTTCCAGAAGAACATCAAGAATACGACGAAAATCTGCAGAATTGTCCGTCTGTGTACTTGCATGTGCTTTCTCGAATGGAGTGAATGCAGACAATGGAGCTTCTGTATAATCTTGCAGATTTGGTGTTGACGTATCATGTCCTTCTTCAGGATCTGCTGGTGATTGTCTTAGACCTTCACTATTGGCAGCATGAGGTGTGGACCTTCCTTGCTCGCCATCTCCCCCTATCTCTAGGACCTCAAATGGGGAAGAGTGATGATCATGCTCTTCTGCATCTTGATTCCCCTTCTCTCCAGCTTCAGCTGCAAACTTTTCTTTCTCTTCTTCTCCTTCTTCTTCAGCTTCTTTCTCCTTCTCTCGCTGCTCTTCTTCTTCTCTGTTCTTGGTTTGCTCCTCTTCTTCTCTCTGTTCTTCTGCTTCTTTCCCTTTCTTCTAATGTTCTGTCGATTCCGGTACAGAACGTCTGGTCCTTATCAAGGCAGAGATTGTGAGATCTTCCTCTTCATCTTCATCCTCCAAGATGAGAGTTCTTCTCTTTGAGGATGAGGTACCAATGGCCTCCTTCCCTTTTCTCTTTGAAGCAGAAGGTACTGGAGTCTTCACTCTGAACTTCTCCATTGCCTTGGAAAGCTCTTTCAGACGCATCTTCGTCAGCATCTTCAAACCTACCACCATTTTATCGCATGGTAGAACACAAAGATAATGTGGAGGTTAAATATTCAAGTGTCTAAAGATCTTGGTCACTAGACCTGGGTAAGGTAATTGGCCTTTGACCTTCGCCATTGCTCTGTACACGTGAAAGAGAATGGTGTGAGGGAGAGAGAACTTCTTCCCTGAGTTGATTGCGTACATCAATTTTGCCTCGGAATTAGACACATCAGTCTTTGATGTAGACTTGGGCCTAATGCAATTGATCACAATTTTGTGAAGCACGATATTGATGGCACGCATCCTTGAATAGATGATTCTTCCCTCTGTATCTCTATCTTTGACAAGCTCCAATGAGGCACGAGCAATTGAGACTTTGATTGGTTGATAGCGTCCTCGTTCAACTCCAATTATGTCAGCTAACATGTCCATGTCAACCACATAGTCTTGGTCTCGAACACTGAATGATATTCTATTCGCATCTAAAAAGCTGAGATTCGAATAGAAGTATGCTGTCAATTGCACATAACCGTCTGTGGTATCGGTGCAAAATTGCTCAAGTTGAAGCAGATTGAACTTCTCCCTTAAGTTCACATTAATGGCATCTAAGAAATCGAAATCAACACTCCTAGGGTTTATCACCCCTCGTTTCAGCAGTCTAAAGAACAGATTCTCCTGTTCCTTCGATTTAAACAACTCCATTCTTTTTCCCTTCACCCTTGCAGCAACACCCATTCTAGGTTGAAAATCACTGAACATTTTATCATCATCGTTCCCGTCAGTCGAATTTGGTCCCGATATACGAGGGTCACTTGGAATGTTCGCAAGTGCTTCCTCAGCCTTTCCCTTGGGAGCAATTCCCAAATCCTCCATTCGTCGCAGAAAGATATACTCATTCCCATAATTCTTATCTTTAAGAAAATCATCCACGTAGTTCAACGGAGTCCCAATGCCCTTCATCGCACAATAGAGTTTGTAAATAAAAGAGGGTTTTTCGCCTCTTACAGGGTCTGCGTTCTCGATTATTTCTTCCTCCGGTTGTTGACCCGCACCTTGTGGGGTAGATGGTGTTGAGTGACGTGGTGGAGAGTGAATCGGGCTCTGTTGCTGACTCGATAAATCTTCTTCTTCGGTGAGATCGAAATGGGTAGGTCCCTCCTTCATTCTCTGTGGTCCCCTGTTCGCGATTCTTGAAGATTTCCTCGAAGAAGACATCCTTCCTTGTCGTTGAAAGATTCCTTTACTCGCTTTCCCAAGAAAAGATGACAATTTTCTCGAAGATGAACACGAAGTAGAGACAGGATTGGGAGGAGAATGCCTTTTGGGGTTTTGAAGATTAGGCGAAAAAGAAAACTGTATATAACTCAGTTTTAAAAAGGAAAGATCAATCGGCACAAGGAAAGTGAAAAGACAGTTCTTTTTAAAATCAATAACTGCCAAATAGAAGTTAATCCTTTTGAAAAGACAAGATTCCGTTTTTCACGGAAATTATAAATTAACTGAACTAAAGATCGTACCTTTTCGAGATTAAATGTAATAACAACTTACAGTCTATAGCCATGAATGTCTGAGTCTAAGGGTTTAGAGTCTGAGGGTTGGAGAGTCTCTAGACTTTAACTTTTTCAAGCTTCAAAATGGTGAGTCTGGAACGGATAAAATCGAATTGATTTTTCTCCAAAGGCTTTGTGAATATATCTGCTAGTTGACTTTTTGATTCAACAAATTGAATCGAGATTTCTCCATTTTGAATATGATCTCTAATGAAGTGATGTCGAATCTCTATATGCTTTGCTCTTGAATGAAGGATTGGATTTTTGGTGAGATTGATTGCGCTGGTGTTATCACATCTAATTTCTGTGCATGAGTCTTTGATCCTAAAGTCTTGTAGCTGTTGTTTTATCCATAGAATTTGCGAACAGCAGCTTCCAAGAGCTACATACTCTGCTTCTGTTGTTGAGAGAGCCACAGTGCTTTGTTTCCTTGAAAACTAAGACATTGTCCTGCTTCCAAGCAACTGGCAAGTTCTTGAAGTACTCTTTCTATCGACTCTGCAACCGGCCGGATCAAGGCGTCGAATATCCCGGAAGATTAAAGTCTCCCTTCTTAGGATACCAAAGACCGATGCTTAAAGATAAAGCAACGTATTTAATAATACGTTTCAAGCAAAGCACCGAGATGGGATTCTCTAGGATCCGATTGAAACCTAGCACGAGATGCAAACACTCAACAAAATGTCAGGTCTAGAAGCAGTAAGATAAAGAAGTGAACCAATGATGCTCCTATACAGCTTTTGATCAACTTTCTTCCCTTCTTTATCTTTGTCTATCTTCAAAAAACTTGACATTGGTATATCAGTCTTTTTGCAATTTTCCAATCCGAACCTTTTGACAAGATCATTAGCATATTTTTCTTGGTAAATGAAAGTTCCTTCCTTCAATTGCTTTACTTGAAGACCAAGAAAGAATGTTAATTCTCCCATCATACTCATTTCAAACTCATCCTGCATAGACTTAGAAAATTTCTTGCATAGACTTTCATTAGAGGATCCAAAAATAATATCATCTACATATATTTGAACAAATAAAAAGCTTTTGTTTTCCTTTTTGATAAATAAAGTAGTATCTACTTTACCTTTGACAAAACCATTCTGTATTAAGAACTTACTTAGTCTGTCATATCAAGCTCGAGATGCTTGCTTTAAACCATACAAGGCCTTTTTCAGTCTGAAGACTGAGTCTGGCCTCTTTGGGTCTTCAGACCCTGGTGGTTGTTCCACGTAAACTTCCTCATGGATAACTCCATTTAGGAAGGCACTTTTGATGTCCATTTGGAATAACCTGAAATTTTTATAACAAGCAAACGCAAGTAATAGTCGAATAGCTTCTAACCTTGCTACTGGAGCGTAAGTCTCATCATAGTCTATTCCTTCTTCTTGCGTGTATCCTTTAGCCACGAGTCTTGCTTTGTTTCGTACGACTTTTCCTTTCTCATTCATCTTGTTTCTGAACACTCATTTAGCTCCAATAACAGTTTTACCTTTTGGTTTGGATGTCAATTCCCATACATCATTAATGTTAAACTGTTTGAGCTCTTCTTGCATAGCTTCAATCCAGATTTCATCAGATAAAGCTTCTTCTATGCTCTTTGGCTCAATTTCGAAAATAAGAGCTATAGCACTAGACTCTTCACGCCTTTTAGATCTGGTGCGAATTCCTTCATTAATTTCGCCGATAATGAGATCTTTGGGATGACTGGACTTATGCTTCCAGTTACTGGTTGATTTGTCTGGTTGATGGTCTCTTTCTTTATTTGAATCTTCATGAACAGCTTGATGCTGGTCTTCCAGAGTCTGAGATGCTTCTTGAGTTGTAAGCTTTGGAAGGTCTGGAGCAGGTTCAGACTCTTCATAATGATTCAGACTAGATTCATCTTGTGTAGAGTCTTGAAATTTGACATTCATTGACTCCTCCACAGACTGACTCTTCTTGTTATAGACTCTGTAGGCTTTGCTTGATGTAGAATATCCAAGGAAGATGCCTTCATCTGATCTTTCTTCAAATTTACCAACTCGATCTTTTGCATTTTTCAATATAAAGCATTTGCAACCGAACACATGAAAGTATGAAACAATGGGCTTCTTATCTTTGAATAACTCATAAGGGGTCTTCTCTAGAATAGGTCTTAGGAAGACTCTATTGATGATGTAGCACGCTGTTGAAACAGCTTCAGCCCAAAATCGTGAAGAAATTTTACTTTCAATTAAAAAAGTTCTAGCCATTTCTTAAAGAGATCTATTCTTTCTTTCCACAACTCCATTTTGCTGAGGAGTATATGGAGAGGAGAACACATGCTTAAATCTAGATTCATCACAAAATTTTGTAAAATCTTGATTTTCAAATTCACCTCCATGATCTGTTCTTATACTAGAGATAACACAACCTTTTTCATTTTGAACATTTTTAGCAAATTTTTCAAAATACGAGAAGGTTTCAGACTTACTTGCAAGGAAATATACCCAAGTAAAGCGGGAGTAATCGTCCATAATTACTAGACAATATTTCTTACCTCCAATGCTCTGGGTTCTGGTTGGTCCAAAGAGATCCATATGCAGCAACTGAAGTACATGATTAGTAGAGACATGATTTATTGGCTTGAATGAATTTCTTACCTGCTTTCCCAGAATACATGGTGTGCATGGATCGGGCTTTTGGAATAGTAATTTGGGTAGACCTCGAACAAGCTGCTTTGATGAGATTTTGGCTAATTGCTTCATGTTGACATGACCAAGCTTTCTGTGCCATAAGCTTGCTTCGTCTTGGATTGAGATTAGGCATTGCGATTCATTTGGTTTCACATCCAGAAGATAGATATTTCCATATCTTCGACCTATGAAAGACTGAGTAGAGTCTCTACTGGTTTTAGAACATGTTCCTTCTTGAATGAGGATCTTAAAACCAGTGTCACACAATTGACTAATGCTGAGAAGATTGTAATTGAGTCCTTCCACTAGGGAAACATTACTTATTGTGAGATTTCCAATTTTCACAGTTTCAAATCCCACAATACTTCCTTTGCTGTTTCCTCCAAAGGAAACTTTTCCACCATTTACTTGAACAAGCTTTATGAAGCAATTTGAGTCTCTTGTCATGTGTCTTGAGCATCCGCTGTCAAGATACCACTTTACCTTTTTCTTGACGGAGACCTGCATTTAAAAGAGAGTCTCAAGCTTTCTTTGGTACCCAAATTTTCTTGGGTCCTTTGGTGTTAGTAAGATAAACAGTATTAGCCCATACTTTCTTAACAGGTTTCCAAACCATAGGACACTCTTTTTCAAAGTGATCCGGACTGTTGCACTTTGAACACTGAGGGCATTTCGACCTACAGACTTTACGAAAACTTTCTTGAAATGATTTTTGTAAGCCTCTCTCGAGGGTCTTTTCTTAATTCTTTCTTTTACTTTAGGAAAATCAATCAAGGGAATTGTTTCTGCTGTCATGCCTAGACCGGACTTATTGAAGTAAGGTCTTTGAACCGAAAGAACTTTTTCAAGTTTTTCGGACCCTATCGAAAATTTCTTTGAAATATTTGATAAGTCAGTTTTTAAAAAAGCATTTTCTTTCAAAAGATTATCTTCTTTTTCTTTAAGAGTAGAAACATTCAAATCTAAACTTTTAACTCTTTCTTCTAAAATGTTTTCCTTTTGTTTTAGAGCTGAGTTTTCCTTTTTAAGTTCGGAAATTCTTTTAAGAGAAGTCTTAAGACTAAAACACAGTTCATCAATGTATTTAGAGACTTTGACAGGAATTTTAAAATCACTTACCTCAAATTCAGCTTGTCGAGTCGATCTAGAATCTCGAGTCCGAGTCCGAGTGTGCCATCGACATAGGTTGGCATATTCATTATCACTTTCTTCACACTCGTATCACTCGGGTTTCAGCTTTGAGAGCTTTTCGAAACTTTTCAGCTTTTCCTCTTTTCTTCTTCAGAAGAGGACAGTTGGGTCTGATGTGTCCCTTTTTCTTACATTCGAAGCAAACTACATCTCTGTTTGGTTCCTCATCATCAACAGACTTGGTCTGCTGTCTTTGGAAACTTTGTTTCTTTGAGTTGAACCTTCTTCCTTTTCTATTCAGTTTTCTGAATCTTCTTATCATGAGAGCAAGCTCCTCATCGTCCATATCATCTTCAGAATCTGTATCATCAGAATCATTATTTGATTTTAATGCAATGGATTTCTTACCTCTTGGATCTTCGTCTTCATTAATTCGTTCCACTTCATAAGACTGAAGAGTTCCAATCAGCTCGTTAACAGATAGTGGCATAATTCTTTGCGTCTCTCTTATTGAAGTCTTTATGTGATTCCAATCCTTGGAGAGTCCACACAGCAGCTTGTTTACCTTCATAGGATCAGAAATTTTCTGTCATTGATTCTCAAGACCATTGACAATATCTGTAAAACGGCTAAACATGTCAGTTATAGATTCTCCTGGTTTCATTTTGAAGGCTTCATATTGACCGAGGAGAATGTTAATTCTGGTTTCCTTCACTCGATCTGTTCCTTCATAGGTGATATGTAATCTGTCCCACACTTCTTTTGCTGTAACACAAGAAGATATTCTGTTATATTCAGTTGGTGACAAAGCACAATATAAAGAGTAAATTGCTTTTGCATCGAGTGCTTGTCTCTTGTTTATCTCTTCCTGAGTCATTCCACTGGTCTCAACAATTTCTTTCCCTCTTTCAGAGACTGATGCAGCTGTAGGAGTAATTCCTTTTTCTACAATGTCCCATTCCAGAGGATCTTTTGATCATAAGAAAGCTTTCATCTTGTTCTTCCAGATGTTGTAATCCTTTCCATCAAAGTAGGGTGGTCTGGTATTGCTTTGCCCTTCCATCAGCCCTAGTGCTAGCATACTAGCCATGGATCTTTTACTCTGAAGTAAAACACTTCAAATAAAGTGAGTACACAAGCTCTGATACCAATTGATATGGCTAGTATAAGTACCTAGAGGGGGTGAATAGGTATATAAAATATTTTTCTCGATAATTCCACAATACTAGACAGTTAATAGATTTGAGACAAACAATAATCAACGTAAGACTGAGAGAAGGAAAGAGAAAATTAAACACGCGGATTATAGTGGTTCGGCTTATTTCAAGCCTATGTCCACTCTTACGCACCGATGACTTATTGGCTGGATTCCACTATGAACAAAGAGATGTTACAGCGTTGATCTTCCTTGATTTCTCGGTGTAGATGATCTACCACACTCGCTCAAGATCTCACTAAGTATAAACACTCTCGTGTATACAATTTTGCTTTAAAAATCTTGTCTCTACCCGATAGAATTGGCGACTTGAAATCTCTTTCGTACCTAGCTTTGGACGACACTGAACTCAGTGAGCTCCCTTATTCCATCGGCTTGCTGGAGAATCTTCAGACACTATCTCTCAGAAATTGTAGGAGCTTGTGGAAACTGCCAGATTCCATCGGGAAGCTCAAGGAGCTGCAACTCATGGATCTTTCGCACACGTTAGTCGATGAACTACCTTCGTCTGTTGAGGATTTGAGAAACTTGAAAGTATTAAAGATGGTTCAGACTTTTCTCAGAGAATTTCCTGGAGGCATTAAGAACCTAGAGAGTTTAGAAGAGATAGATTTCTCGCACTGCAATGGTATGAAAGGGGAATGCAACATTACGGGATTATCGTCTTTGCGGGTCTTACTTCTCAAAAATACTGAAATTTCTGAGCTGATTGTGATGGATCATCAATACCCTAATCTCCAAAACCCCAGACTAGATGACAAAGTTCGCATCTTGACAATTGGAACTACAGAAGGAGCACAGCATGGGATCAACGGATGTGAGACTACGACACCGCTCGAGGCTGATGGACATCACGTCAGCATGCAGATGATGGTCAGTGACCAAAGCAAGGTGGCGGTCAGACAGAAGCAAGAAAGTTCCTGGTGGACGAGGTGTTGTTGGCTAAACAGTAAGGGTTCGCGCCAGTGTCCCTCTAATTCAAATCTGTAACTGATCGAGCATGTCGACAGATCTTCCTGCAATAACGGCTATTAGGGGCATAACCAAATTCGAATTCTCGCTTTTTCCAATCTCCACTCTTCTTTCCTATTCTTGGCCACCACACTCACTTTTTATGGGCTTGTGTGCGTGTCAATTACCTGCAATTTTGTGCTTACGTGTTGATGATTATTCATCACATAAGCATTGCCACTGGATTCTGTGCTCCAATATGCCGAAGTCAACTACTATCAAATTGACGCCTGTGTATGATTTTCGAATATCGGTAATTTGAACGCAAAAAGGTTGCTCGCCCAGTAGGAATTGTCCAGGTTATGAATATGGCCAGTAGTAGAGAACGAAATCTTGCTAGTGTTCCTCTTTAGCAATTTTAAAACTAAAATGTAAAATTTGATTATGCATTCGACCATCTAACAAAAATTCTTCAAAGGTACAATTTATTTGTGAATATTGTCACACCTATACTTGCCCAAATCGGAAGTGATTATTGCTTGGTTCTTTTGACCATTGATTTAATTTAACTAGTATGAAAAATATATATGTATTAATGTAGCTATAGTCAATATTAATTGCGTCATTCAAATGAATATCTAGCCTAAAAAATTGTGCTTACATGCACAATAGAAAAGAGAAAACTTTCTAGTAATGTGATCAATCTAACTAACAAAAAATTAGTGTATGTTATTTCCAAGATTTACAACGCAATGTCCTTAATGATGCTTATAATCAATGAAAATATCTACGGTATGATTGATAGTGGAGACAATGTTTTGATTGGTTCAAAATATCTACTGTCTTCTGGTACTGTATATTTCGTGTACGAAACCCACATTTATTGGAATAATTTGATTTGTTCAAAATGATGTTGCCTTTTACGAATAATAACCTTGGATTATAGTGGATATATATAAATCCAAGGTTCAGCACAAGATATTCGTTGGTTACTTCTTTTATCCAAGATTTGAGTATTTGACCAAGAAGTGGACGTCTCTTCCTTTTTCAATATAAACGTCGCTCAAGAAAGATTAACAACGAGCCGAACAGACCACTCTTTCTTGGACGCACGAAATAGTTTGTTCTTCGGCCAGGCATTGGAGCAAGACACATGTAAATTAATTTATATTGTGAGTTTTACATTCAATTGAATTATTTATTTACAAAAAAGTGTGGGTTTGGACTTAATCTAAGTATGGGAATCACTTAAACGTGAGCGATTGTAACTCTGACTATTTGATTATTAGTAAATTATCTGTTGTTGGCTCTTTCCATGGAATAAATATCGACTCTCAAACCAAACCGTGATATCCAATGTCATTTATTGTTCTTAATTTATATCACTAGTAATTTTGCATTGACTGAATTGTAAGATTCTATCAATTTTCGCATTAATTTTACTACACTACAGAAAAAGAAATGTATTTTAAAAGAAAATTTTTATCAACTAAGTACATCCAATTCTTTCAAAGCGTGAAATGGTATAGTAAGTTACCTAGATTCATGTGACCTGAGCAATTCCATTTTCATCTCTGGAGAAAAGACCAAAAAAGGTTGGCCCCGGCTGTGTGCATTCATCGTCATACGGTGCTTGAAAGCATCGCTGCCAGCTTTTCCCTTCATCCCTCCACCTTGCGTTACAGGCGGAGGAGAAGACTTTGCATTTCCTAATCTTTAGATTCTCATAGTCATTAGTTTGTCTTACATCTTTTGGACCGCGAGTTAAGGTTTTGTTCAATGCACAAGGGTCATGGAAGGATTACCACAACATGTCTTGTTCTCTCTGCGATAAACTAGCGGCTGCTCCTAAAATCTTACACGAACTCGGCCCCCAGATAAGACAACACCATCTCGACTTGCAGTTGTTAAATTGCCTGTGGTGAGCTCGTGTACCTCGTTTTTCTTCCAAACCCGTCAGAACTCAAAATGAGGCGTGCATCAGAAATCAAATCATACATTGTAATCGAATCCTCGAGTTAAGAATAATTGCGTGCAAGTGGGGTTAGACCACAGAGAGTGAAAAGTTAGTGGCATTGTTGGCCTTTAGATCTGCACAATGTGGTGTTAGCGTTTGGGCAGGCTTTTGCGAACAGCGTAAACACTATGGGACGCGCAGAAGAACGCTGAGGAGTGACGGAAGGGCCTTAGCAACCAAAGGCTACGACCCAACTCACGCTCAGTCACCAGCTCGATCGAGTCAATTTCGTGACTCTTGATTCGACAAAGTTTTCTTTATCCATCTTCACTTTATTTCTTACCAAGATGTTTGTGCTCCACAAGCTAGGCAAGAGCTTAGCTCGGCCGACAACAAAGGGAGAGAGTGAAAGACATACACCTTTTAGGACATACTCTCAATGTTTGGTGTTGATGTTCAAACTTAAATCCATTTTTTTTCCCGATCATAATTCAAATCTTTTCCTTGTGTTTTTTGGAGAACACAACCAGTTCCACATAGCAACGACCCAACTCATGGTCGCTCACTAACTCAATTGATTCAATGTCATGACTCTTGGTTTCAACAAAGCTTTCTTTATCAATCTTCACTGTATCCCTTGTTAGATGGAAATTAATATTGTCTAGGCAAGGCAAGAGCTTAATTCAGCTGACGAAGAGAGAAAAGTATACACCATTAGTACATACCCTCCACAGTTGATGTTGAATTTCAAACTTTAATCTTTTTTTATTTATTTATAATAATTCAAATATTTTCCTATTGTTTCTTGAAGAACAAGACCACGACCGCTCACTGGCTCAATCGAGTCAATGGTGCAACTCTCAATTTCGACAAAGTTTTCTTTATCCATCTTCATTTTATTCCTTGTAAGATGAAAATTAGTGTTGTCCATGCTAGGCAATAGCTTAATTTGGCCTACGAGGAGGGAAAAGTATACACCTTTTAGTACATGCACTCAATGTTTGATGTTGATTTTCAAACTATAATCATTTTTCTCATAATAATTCAAATCTTCTCCTACTATTTCTTTTAGAACACAACCACGATCGCTTATCAGCTCATCAAGTCAATGTCGTGACTGTTAGTTTAAACAAAGCTTTCATTATCCGTCTTTACATTATTTCTTATAAAATGGAAATCAGTGTTGCCCAATCTAGGTAAGAGCTTCATTCGACCGACGAAGAGAGAAAAGTATGCACCTTTTAGTATATACTCTCGACTTCTGATGTTGATTTTCTAACTTTCATCGATTTTTCCGATAATAATTCAAAATTTTCCAACTATTTCTTTAAAAACAGGCTCACGATTGCTCACCAACTCAATCAAATCAAAGGCGTGACTCTCCATTTCGACAAAGTTTTCTTTATCTATCTTCACTTTATTCCTTATCATATGGAAATTAGTGTTATCTAGGCTAGGCAAGAGCTTAATTTGGCTGACGATGAGAGAAAAGTATATGCCTTCTAGTACATGCACTCAACTTTTGTTATTGCTTTTCAAATTTTAATCCTTTTATTCTGGGCAAGAACTTAATTTGGCTAATGAAAAGAGAAAAGTATGCAACTTTTAGGACATACTCTTGACGTTTGACGTTAATGTTAAAACTTTAATCTTTTGTTGTTTTGTAATAATTCAACTCTTGTCCTATTGTTTCTTGATGAGCATGATCATGATTGCTCACCAACTCAATTGATCATGTCATGACTCTCGGATTTGACAAAGCTTTCTTTATCCATCTTCTCTTTATTATTTGTCAAATGGAAATTAGTGCTGTCCAGGCTGGGCAAGAGCTTAATTTGGCCAACATAGAGAGAAAAATATGCATCTTTTAGTACATACTTTCAACATTTGATGTTGATGTTATAACTTTAATCCTTTTCTTTCCGATAATAATTCAAATTTTTCCTACCGTTTCTTTAAAAACAAGCTCATGATTGCTCACCAGCTCAATCAAATCAAAGGCGTGACTTTCGGTTTCGACAAAGCTTCTTTATCCATCTTCACTTTATTCCACATCAAATGGAAATTAGTGTTGTCAGGCTAGGCAAGACCTTAATTCAGCCAACGAGGAGCGAAAAGTATGCACCCTTTAGTACACGCACTCAAATATTAATGTTGATGATCAAACTTTAATCCTTTTTTTTTTTATAATAATTCAAATTTTTTCTACTGTTTCTTTAAAAACAGGCTCACAATTGCTCATTAGCTCAATCAAATCAAAGGCGTGACTCTCGGTTTCGACAAAGTTTCTTTATCCATCTTCACTTTATTCCTTATGAGATGGAAATTAGTACTGTCTAGGCTAGGGAAGAGCTTAATTCAGCTAATGAAGAGAGAAAAACATACACCCTTTTATGCACACTCTCGACATCTCATGTTGATGTTCAAAATTTAATCCTTTTTGCATAATAATTCAAATCTTTCCTATTGTTTCTTGGACAGTAGGACCACGAGCGCTCACTAGCTCAATCGACTCAATGTCGTGACTCTCCGTTTCGACAAAGTTTTCTTTATCTATCTTCACTTTATTACTTATCAGATGGAAATTAGTGTTATCTAAGCTAGGCAAGAGTTTAATTCGGCCGACGATGAGAGAAAAGTATACGCCTTTTAGTACATGCACTTAACTTTTGTTGTTGCTTTCAAACTTTAATCCTTTTAATTGATAATAATTCAAATCTTTTCCTACTATTTCTTGGAGAACACAATCACAATTGCTCACCAGCTCAATCGAATCAATGTCGTGACTCTCAGTTTCAAGAAAGCTTTTTTTTTTTTTCTTTTATCCATCTTCGCTTTATTCCTTGTCAGATGGAAAATAGTGATGTCCAAGCTGAGCAAGAACTTAATTTGGCCAACGAAGAAATAAAAGTATGCAACTTTTAGGACATACTCTTGACGTTCGACGTTAATGTTCAAACTTTAATCTTTTGTTGTTTTGTAATAATTCAAATCTTGTCCTACTGTTTCATGGTGAGTAGGACCACAATCGTTCACTAGCTCAATCAATCATTATCATGACTCTTGGATTCAACAAAGCTTTCTTTATCCATATCCACTTTATTCCTTGTCAAATGGAAATTAGTGTTGTCTAGGCTGGGCCAAAGCTTAATTTGGCCGACAAAGAGAGAAAAGTATGCCCCTTTTGGTACATACTCTTGACGTTTGATGTTGATTTTCAAACTTTAATCCTTTTTTCTCCCATAATAATTAGTGCTGGTGAGTAGGACCACAATCGTTCACTAGCTCAATCGATCGTTATCATGACTCTTGGATTCAACAAAGCTTTCTTTATCCATCTTCACTTTATTCCTTGTCAAATGGAAATTAGTGCTGTCCAGGTTGGGTAAGAGCTTAATTTGGCCAACAAAGAGAGAAAAGTATGCACCTTTTAGTATATACTCTTAATGTTTGACGTTGATTTTCAAACTTAAATCTTTTGTTGTTTTGTAATAATTCAAATCTTGTCCTATTGTTTCATGGTGAGTAGGACCACAATCACTAACTAGCTCGATCAATCATTGTCATGACTCGCGGATTCAACAAAGCTTTCTTTATCCATCTTCACTTTATTCCTTCTCAAATGGAAATTAGTGCTGTCCAGTCTGGGCCAAAGCTTAATTTGGCCGACAAAGAGAGAAAAGTATGCCCCTTTCGGTACATACTCTTGACGTTTGATGTTGATTTTCAAACTTTAATAATTTTTTCTCTCATAATAATTCAAATATTTTTCTACAGTTTCTTGGAAATCAGGACCACGCGTACTAGCTCAATCAAGTTAATGATGTGACTCTCGGTTTTAACAAAGATTTTTTTTCTCAATCTTCACTTTATTCCATATCAGATGAAAATTAGTGTTGTTAGGTTGGGCAAGACCTTAATTCAGCCAACAAGGAGCGAAAAGTATACACCCTTTAGTACACGCATTCAAATTTTAATGTTGATGTTCAAACTTTAATCCTTTTTTATAATAATTCAATTTTTTTCTACTGTTTCTTTAAAAACAAGCTCACGATTGCTTATCAGCTCAATCAAATCAAAGGCGTGACTCTCGGTTTCGACAAAGTTTCTTTATCCATCTTCACTTTATTCCTTATGAGATGGAAATTAGTACGGTCTAGGCTAAGGAAGAGCTTAATTCATTTGACGAAGAGAGAAAAACATACACGCTTTTATACACACTCTCGACATCTCATGTTGATGTTTAAAATTTAATCATTTTTGTATAATAATTCAAATCTTTCCTATTGTTTCTTGGACAGTAGGACCACGGGCGCTCACTTGCTCAATCGACTCAATGTCATGACTCTCCGTTTCGACAAAGTTTTATTTATCTATCTTCACTTTATTCCTTATCAGATGGAAAATAGTGTTATCTAGGCTAGGCAAGAGCTTAATTCGGCCGACGATGAGAGAAAAGTATACGCCTTCTAGTACATGCACTCAACTTTTGTTGTTGCTTTTCAAACTTTAATAATTTTAATTGATAATAATTCAAATATTTTCCTACCATTTCTTGGAGCACAATCACAATTGCTCGCTAGCTCAATCGAGTCAATGTCATGACTCTCAGTTTCAAGAAAACTTTTTTTTATCCATCTTCGCTTTATTCCTTGTCAGATGGAAAATAGTGATGTTCAAGTTGAGCAAGAACTTAATTTGGCCAACGAAGAGATAAAAGTATGCAACTTTTAGGACATACTCTCGACGTTTGACGTTAATGTTAAAACTTTAATCTTTTGTTGTTTTGTAATAATTCAAATCTTGTCCTACTGTTTCAGGATGAGCAGGATCACAATCGCTCACTAGCTCAATCGATCATTGTCATGACTCTCGGATTCAATAAAGCTTTCTTTATCCACCTTCACTTTATTCCTTCTCAAATGGAAATTAGTGCCATCCAGGTTGGGTAAGAGCTTAATTTGGCCGACAAAGAGAGAAAAGTATGCACATTTTCGTACATACTCTTGACGATTGATGTTGATTTTCAAATTTTAATCATTTTTTCTCCCATAATAATTCAAATATTTTCCTATACTTTCTTGGAAAACTAGACCACGCGTGCTAGCTCAATCAAGTAAATGATGTGACACTCGGTTTCAACAAAGATTTTTTTTATCGATCTTCACTTTATTCCATATCAGATGGAAATTAATGTTGTCAAGCTGGGCAAGACCTTAATTCAGCCAATGAGGAGCGAAAAGTATACACACTTTAGTACACGCATTCAAATTTTAATGTTGATGTTCAACTTTAACTGTTTTTTTTTTTAATAATAATTCAAAATTTTTCTACTGTTTTCTTTAAAAATAGGCTCACGATTGCTCATCAGCTCGATCAAATCAATGGCGTGACTCTCGGTTTCGACAAAGTTTCTTTATCCATCTTCACTTTATTCCTTATGAGAAGGAAATTAGTACTGTCTAGGTTAGGGAATAGCTTAATTCAGCTGACAAAAAGAGAAAAACATACACCCTTTTATACACACTCTCGACATCTCATGTTGTTGTTCAAAATTTAATCATTTTTGCGTAATAATTCAAATCTTTCCTATTGTTTCTTGGAGAGTAGGACCATGAGCGCTCACTTGCTCAATCGACTCAATGTTGTGACTCTTCGTTTCGACAAAGTTTTCTTTATCTATCTTCACTTTATTCCTTATCAGATGGAAATTAGTGTTATCTAGGCTAGGCAAGAGTTTAATTCGGCCAACGATGAGAAAAAAGTATATGCCTTTTATTACATACACTCAACTTTTGTTGTTGCTTTTCAAACTTTAATCCTTTTATTCGATAATAATTCAAATATTTTCCTACTATTTCTTGGAGAACACAATCACAATTGCTCACCAGCTCACTCGAGTCAATGTCGTGACTCGCAGTTCCAAGAAAAAAAAATTTTATCCATCTTCGCTTTATTCCTTGTTAGATGAAAAATAGTGATGTCCAGGTTGAGCAAGAACTTAATTTGGCCAACGAAGAGAGAAAAGTATGCAACTTTTAGGACATACTCTTGACGTTTGACGTTAATGTTAAAACTTTAATCTTTTGTTGTTTTGTAATAATTCAAATCTTGTCCTATTATTTCCTAGTGAGGAGGACCATGATCCCTCACCAACTCAATCGAGTCATTGTCATGACTCTCGGATTTGACAAACCTTTCTTTTTCCATCTTTTCTTTATTACTTGTCAAATGGAAATTAATGTTGTCTAGGCTGGACAAGAGCTTAATTTGACTGACAAAGAGAGAAAAATATGCACCTTGTAGTGTATACTCTCGACAATTGATGTTGATTTTCTAACTTTAATTCTTTTTTTTTTCTGATAACAACTGAAATTTTTCCTACTAATTCTTTAAAAACACGCTCACGATTGCTCACTAGCTCAATCAAATCAAAGGCGTGACTCTCGGTTTTGACAAAGTTTCTTTATCCATCTTCACTTTATTCCTTATCATATGGAAATTAGTACTATCTAGGCTACGGAAGAGCTTAATTTAGTTGACAAAAAGAGAAAAACATACACCATTTTATACACACTCTCGACATCTCATGTTGATGTTCAAAATTTAATCTTTTTTGCATAATAATTCAAATCTTTCCCATTGTTTCTTGGAGAGTAGGACCACGGGCGCTCACTAGCTCAATCGACTCAATGTCGTGACTTTTTGTTTCGAGAATGTTTTCTTTATCTATCTTCACTTTATTCCTTATCAAATGGAAATTAGTGTTACCTAGGCTAGGCAAGAGCTTAATTCGGCCGACAATGAGAGAAAAGTATATGCCTTCTAGTACATGCACTCAACTTTTGTTGTTACTTTTCAAACTTTAATCCTTTTATTCGATAATAATTCAAATATTTTCCTACTATTTCTTGGAGAACACAATCACAATTGCTCACTTGCTCAATTGAGTCAATGTCATAACTCTCAGTTTCAATAAAACATTTTTTTTATCCATCTACGCTTTATTCCTTTTCAGATGGAAAATAGTGATGTCCAAGCTGGGCAAGAACGTAATTTGGCCAACGAAGAGAGAAAAGTATGCAACTTTTAGGACATACTCTCGATGTTTGACGTTAATGTTAAAACTTTAATCTTTTGTTGTTTCGTAATAATTCAAATCTTGTCCTATTGTTTCTTGGTGAGCAAGACCATAATCGCTCACTAGCTCAATCGATCATTGTCATGACTCCCGAATTCGACAAAGCTTTCTTTATCCATCTTCTCTTTATTACTTGTCAAATGGAAATTAGTGTTGTCCAGGTTGGGCAAGAGCTTAATTTGGCCGACAAAGAGAGAAAAATATGCACCTTTGATGTTGATGTTCTAACTTTAATCATTTTCTCCGATAATAATTCAAATTTTTCCTACTGTTTCTTTAAAAACAAGCTCACGATTACTCACCAGCTCAATCAAATCAAAGGCGTGACTCTCGGTTTCCACAAAGTTTCTCTATCCACCTTCACCTTATACTTTATCAGATGGAAATTAGTGTTGTCTAGGCCAGGGAAGAGCTTAATTCAACTGACCAAGAGAGAAAAACATACACCCTTTTATACACACTCTTGACATCATATGTTCATGTTCAAAATTTAATCCTTTTTGCATAATAATTCAAATCTTTCCTATTGTTTAGTAGGACCACGAGCGCTCGCTAGCTCAATCGACTCAATGTTGTGACTCTTCATTTCGACAAAGTTTTCTTTATCTATCTTCACTTTATTCCTTATCAGATGGAAATTAGTGTTATCTAGGCTAGGCAAGAGCTTAATTTGACCAACGATGAGAGAAAAGTATACACCGTCTAGTACATGCACTCAACTTTTGTTGTTGCTTTTCAAACTTTAATCATGTTATTCAATAATAATTCAAATCTTTTTCTAGTATTTCTTGGAGAACACAATCACAATTGCTCACCAGCTCAATTGAGTCAATGTCGTGACTCTCAGTTTCAAGAAAACTTTTTTTTATCCATATTTGCTTTATTCCTTGTCAGATGGAAAAGAGTGATGTCCAAACTGAACAAGAACTTAATTTGGCCAACGAAGAGAGAAAAGTATGCAACTGTTAGGACATATTTCTTGGTGAGGAGGACCATGATCCCTCACCAACTCAATCAAGTCATTGTCATGACTCTCGGATTGGACAAAGCTTTTTTTATCCATCTTCTCTTTATTCCTTGTCAAATGGAAATTAGTGCTGTCCAGGCTGGGCAAAAGCTTAATTTGGCCGACAAAGAGAGAAAATTGTGCACATTTTAGTACATACTCTCGACTTTTGATGTTGATTTTCTAACTTAAATCATTTTTTTTCCAATAATAATTCAAATTTTTCCTTCTGTTTCTTTAAAAACAGGCTCACAATTACTCACCAGTTCAATCAAATCAAAGGCATGACTCTTGGTTTCCATAAAGCTTTCTTTATCCATCTTCACTTCTTGACTAGGGAAGAGCTTAATTCAACTAACAATGAGAGAAAAACATACACATTTTGGTACATAGTCTCGACGTTTGATGTTGATGTTCAAACTTTAATCATTTTTTTTATAATAGTTTTAAGTCTTTCCTATTGTTTCCTGGAGAGGAGGACCACAAGCACTCACTAGCTCAATCGACTCAATGTCGTGACTCTTGGTTTTGAAAAAAAAAAAATTATCCATCTTCATTCTTATTCCCTATCAGATGGAAATTAGTTCTGTCTAGACTGGGCAAGAGCTTAATTCGGCCGATGAGAAGAGAAAAGTATACACATTCTAATACATGCGCTCAACTTTTGTTGTTGATTTTCAAACTTTAATCCTTTCATTCAATAATAATTCAAATCTTTTTTACTATTTCTTGGAGAAGACAATCACGATTGCTCACCAGCTCAATTGAGTCAATGTCATGACTCTTAGTTGCAACAAAGCTTTTTTTTTATCCATCTTCACTTTATTTCTTGTTAGATCGAAAATAATGTTATCCAAGCTGGGCAAGAACTTAATTTGGCCGACGAAGAGAGAAAAGTATGCAACTTTTAGGACATAATCTTGATGTTTGATGTTGACGTTCAAACTTTAATCTTTTGTTTTTTTTTTTATATATATATAATAATTCAAATCTTGTCCTACTATTTCATGGTGAGTAGGACCACAATTGCTCACCAGCTCAATCGAGTCAATGTCGTGACTCTCGGATTCAACAAAGCTTTCTTTATCCATCTTCACTTTATTCTTTGTCAAATGGAAATTAGTGTTGTCTAGGTTGGACAAGAGCTAATTTGGCCGACAAAGAGAGAAAAGTATGCACATTTTAGTACATACTCTTGACGTTTGATGTTGATTTTCAAACTTTAATCATTTTTCCTCCCATAATAATTCAAATATTTTCCTACAGTTTCTTGGAAAACAGGATCACGCATACTAGCTCAATCAAGTTAATTTTTTACCTTTCGATTTTAACAGATATTTTTTTATCTATCTTCACTTTATTCCATATCAAATGGAAATTAGTGTTGTCAGGCTGGGCAAGACCTTAATTATGCCAACGAGGAGTGAAAAGTATACACCCTTTAGTACACGCATTCAAATTTTAATGTTGATTTTTAAACTTTAATCCTCCTTTTTTTAAAATAATAATTCAAATATTTTTCTACTATTTCTTGGAGAACACGACCACGATGCTCACCAGCTCAATCGAGTCAATGTTGTGACTCTCAGTTGCAACAAAGTTTTCTTTATCCATCTTCACTTTATTCCTTGGTAGATGGAAATTAGTGTTGTCTAGGTTGGGTAAGAGCTTAATTCGACCGACGAAGAGAAAATTATGCACCTTTTAGTACATACTCTCGACATTCAATGTTGATTTTCAAACTTTAATCGTTTTTTCAATAATAATTCAGAATTTTCCTACTGTTTCTTGGAAAATAGAACCACGATTGCTCACCAGCTCAATCGAGTCAATGGCATGACTCTTGATTTTGATAACGCTTTCTTTATTTATCTTCACTTTATTCCTTGTTGAATGGAAATTAGTGTTGTAAAGGCTAAGCAAGAGCTTAATTTAGCCAACGAAGAGAGAAAAGCATACATCTTTTAGTACATACTATCAACATTTGATGTTGATGTTCAAACTTTAATCTTTTATTTTTATAATAATTCAAATCTTTTGATTGTTTACTGGAAAGTAGGACCACAATCACTCGCTAGCTCAATTGAGTTTATGTCATGACTCTTGGCTTCCATCTTCACTTTATTCCTTAGCAAATGGAAATTAGTGCTATTCAAATTGGGCAAGAGCTTAGCTCGGCCGACGAAAGAGAAAAGTATACACCTATTAGCAAATACTCTATGTTTGATGTTGATATTCAAACTTTAATCTGTTTATCCATAATAATTCAAATCTTTTCCTACTATTTCTTGGAGAACACGACCACAATGGCTCACCAACTCAATTGAGCCAATGTCATGACTCTTAGTTTCGATAAAACTTTCTTTATCCATCTTCAATTTGTTTCTTGGCAGAAGGAAATTATTGCTATCCAAGCTAGGCAAAAGAGGGGGGGGAAGAAGAGCATAAAAAAGTTGTACATTCTCTCAATATTTGGTGTTGATTTTCAAACTCTTATCTTTTTCTTTTCTTTTTTTTTTTTCAAATAATAAATCAAATCTTTTCCTGTTGTTTCTTGGAGAACACAACCACATGGCGATGATCTAACTAATAGTCTCACCAGCTTAATTAAGTCATTGTCGTTATTCTTGAATTCGACAAAACTTTCCTTATTCCTCGGTAGGTGGAAATTTGTGCTCTTTAAGCGAGGAGGAGCTTAGCTTGGCATATAGAAAGAGAGAGATTTAGTATGTTCTCTTAATGTTTGGTGTTGATGTTAAAATTTAATCTTCTTCTTTTCTGTTAGTGATTGAAATCTTTGCCTAGTACTTCTTGGAGAACACGACCAGTTCCACACGAAGTAGCTCAGTCTAGTCAAAGTCGTGACTCTCGAATTCGATAAAGTTTTCTTTATCCATATTCACTCTATTCCTTAACAGATGGAAATTAGTATTCTTCAAGTTAGGAAGAGCTTAGCTCGGCCCAGAGAGAGAGAGGCATACAGCTTCCAATACATTCTCTCAATGTTTGGTTTTGATGTTCAGACTTCATTCTCTTTTTTGGATAATAATTCAACTCTTTTCCTATTGTTTCCTAGAGATCATGACCAATTCCATTATTGTAAGCGAGGTTAATGTTTCTTAAGGTTTCCCAAATTTGCTCGATTTATATTTCTCATTTGTAATATTAATTTTAAGACCACTTAATTCAAAAGCCAACGCATTGTTTGTCCAAAAAGTGAAGTTGGCATGATTGGACCTAAACTACATTGTCTAACATAATGCTTGCCCCAAAACTAACAAATTGGGGCAAAATTAATTATGTTTTTCACCTCTAAATTGAGGAATTGGGCCGTAATTCAGTTTGACTAGATTCAGCTTGGGCAGAAATCTTGATACAGTTTTCACACTTTAACTATTTAAACGATGTTGTGCAACATGGGAATTAATTAACAATTATTATTTTTTTATTATTGTGCTTTTGAAAGCCACCAATTCGCAGCATTATTTTGGGCGACATATCTTACTAGATTGTCCGTGTGTTAAAGACTAATCGAAACCCAGAACATGCTGGTCTAGTAGTATCTTTCTGGTTCAAGAGGTTTCAAATCATTTTACTTGGGCTGGAGTGGGCTGGGCTGGGCTGGGGACTCATCTTATTAAACAAATAGAAAAAAAAACATAATTTAAGTGAGAAGCCCTAAAACATGTTCCTCTCTATTGGCCGCGCCCCTCATGTTAGGCTCTCGAGTAGATTATTTTGAAGAGTGATAAATCACACTAAATTCTTCTAATTCAAGTAGATTTATTTTGTTTCGTATGTTGTGCTTCAGTGACAATTCAATACTCACATATTCTTAGTTAACTGAATTTTGGGGCAAAAAAGATATGCATTGCATTGATATGGTTGATTCTAAGTCCATTATAATGTGACTTGTCCTTATTTTACAATAAAATTAATGAAAAATTCATTAGCATGAATTCAGCAATTAATACATATAACTAATTTTGTTTATGAAAATGTTTTCTATAAATAATAGTGTCCTTGTACAGTCGAAAATTTCTTCATCGTCACCTTCGTTGTTTTCTGCATGGGTCTATCCCTCCACGTTCTCTTAGTCCTCTTCCGTTTCTTCTCTATCTTCTTCCTCGTGTTTGTCTTCTTTAACTGGACACGGTTCCTTCGTCACATCAAAGTGACAGGAGTAGGGGGGTGGCGGCGCGCTTTCCTCCTAGCGGACTTTGCCACGGTTTCTTCACCACATTAACAATATATATGGTACTTTCACGCTTTTCATGATTAAATCCTTGTATTTTTAATTTATCTAATCGAGTCTTTCTAGTTTCAAAAATTTTGTAGTCAAGCTTTTTAGATAGCAAATCCTGTCAAATCTAGCTGACTTGTAGGATTCGGGAAACTGCGATCGTCCTTGCTAAGCATCTTGTCATCTACAAAGGAAAAGAGTGCTATTAATCAAGTTATGTTTAGGCATGAGATACACCATTTTCTTCAAAAGTCAGGCGATCCTTTTGTCTCGGTTCTCTCCTCGTTTGCCAATGGCTTGCCCCACTTTGTTACCTGTCAGTGGTGTGCATGAAGTCTTAAGAGTGAACACTTCTTAACACTCTTGGAGATGACATCGTGCCCGATCGATATAAGATTAGCCCCCACATTGACTCTGTCTACCTCTGTAATTTTCTTTCTCAAGGGCACATGTGGAGTTGATTGGTCTCTGCCATGCTATTGGGTTTATGTAATCTACATTAAGTACAACATCATACTTTAGCATATGAATGAATAGTGCAGAGTTAGAACAAATGGGAGCTGAAGGCAATCCTCCCTTATTAAATCGTATCTCAAAGGTGTGAATATTTCGAGGCAGTCTTCCAACTCGGTTTGCATAGAAAATGGCTTCTCTAAGCATCTATAAAATTCAGGGCTTTATTCCTCGCCTAGATCATCAGAATTTGTCTTGCCACCTCATGTGCATTCTAAAATCACGAGTTTTTTATTTTTATTTTTTGAGATGTATTGAAATTTTTTACTTCGACAGATTTTGGAGGGATCATGCAAAAGCCCAGCCTTCAAAGAGATTTGATCATAGGGCAAATTTGATGTGCTTTCACATGCCCTCAAAACATGAAAATTTCTCATGAACTTGCAATTTATCGAAAGGAATGAGTTATATTATTGAAAATGAGAAATCAAAATCTAAGAAAGTAGGAAAGACTCCTATGTAGAGGAATATGCAGATAATTAAATGTCAGAAGACGAAGAGAAGTAAAGAACAGACAGAAGGAAAGAGGAGATCGTAAAGCTTTTTGGGAATTTTTCTGTTTTTCTGTATATCATTCAATGTTCATTACACTGTAATTATAATACAGGAGATACATGAATAAAAGGAAAATAAATATTTTTACAATCATATCAATATCTCAATCTAATCAATCTAATCCCTAATTGATCTAATGCATGATCATAACCAAAAATAGATCCTGCATATCTTCCAACACTCCCCCTCAAGCTGGTGGCTTGTAGATATCCAAGACTCCTAGCTTGCTTAGAAGATATGCATGCTGTCTTTGACATAGAGGTTTGGTGAAGATGTCCGCAGGTTGTTCTGCGGTTCCAATTCCTCTTGTCTCAATGATTCCTTCTTGAATCTTCTCTTGAGTGAAGTGGCAGTCCACTTCTATATGCTTCGTTATTTCATGCATCACGGGATTTGCTGCGAGTTTGAGGGCTGCATCATTGTCGCAAAACAGCTTCATTGGACCTTTTAGCTTTATCCCAAGATCTCCAAGTAGTCCCCGCAGCCACACGATTTCACATGTAGTTTTTGCCATAGCTCGATACTGTTGGAGAAATCTTTCCAGAATATTTTGAAACTGACAAAACATTTCTATCAGTCTAAGTCTGGATGATCGGAGACCGACAGTTTAAAGTCTGAAGACTTTGTATTCTCGACTCAAGACTCAAGACTCAAGACTTAAGTCTATTCTCACTGACAGTCTTTCTAATCCAGTGACGAAGGAAATCCAAAGCCGAGGTATATGGTTGAAGATTAGATCCTATCCTTTGGAAAAGATTCTTTGGTTGGATAATCATTTCAGATTCTTTAATTCTTATCTAAGATCGATTGAAGATCCGATGGTCGACGAAGTATTCTTGGAATGTTCTATTCTTGGAAACCAAGATCCTGATTGTATGGGCGAACAGGATTGATGGGCTATCATCAGATTCCTTAATTAGCTCGGATGATCTTCTTGATTGATTCCGTCCAACGGGTAGATTGGAGGAATTCCTTTGGTAAGTGCCAACGGCTATGATGGCATAAAGGAGTATAAAAGTAGTTGATTTAAGTGTATGATCGATAGAAAAATTCCAGAGTCTGAAGAACCTTGATTATTAGTCGATACTATTCGAGCGAAATTGTATACACAGAGAGTGTTTATACTTGGTGACACCTTGAGCGAGTGTGGTAGATCATCTACACCTAGAAATCAAGGAAGATCAACACTGTAACATCTCTTTGTTCATAGTGGAATCTAGCCAATCGGCTGTCAGTGCAGAAGAGTGGACGTAGGCTTGAATCAAGCCGAACCACTATAAACCGCGTGTTCAATTCTCTCTTTCCCTTACTCAGTCTTGCGATTGGATTTTTAACTGTTGCAAATCCTCTAACTGTTTAAATATTGTGCAATCTTCAAGAAAATTTTTATATACCTATTCACCCCCCTCTAGGTACTCGTACTAGCTATATCAATTGGTATCAGAGCTCGTGCTCTTACTTTATTTGAAGTGTTTTACTTCAGAGTAAAAGATCCATGGCGAGTATGCTAGCACCAGGGCTGGTGGAAGGGCAAAGAAATACCAGACCACCCTACTTTGATGGAAAGGATTACAACATCTGGAAAAACAAGATGAAAGCTTTTCTACGGTCAAAGGATCCTCTGGAATGGGATGTGATGGAAAAAGGAATCACTCCTACTACGCATCGATATTCGAAAGAGGGAAAGAAAGCTGTTGAAGCCAGCGGAATGTCTCAAGAAGAGATAAACAAGAGACAAGCACTCGATGCTAAAGCAATTTATTCTTTATATTGTGCTTTGTCACCAACTGAATATAACAGAATATCTTCTTGTGTTACGTAAAGAAGTCTGGGACAGATTACATATCACTTATGAAGGGACAGATTGAGTGAAGGAGACCAGAATTAACATTCTTCTTGGTCAATATGAATCCTTCAAAATGAAACCAGGAGAATCTATAACTGACATGTTTAGCCGTTTTACAGATATTGTCAATGGTCTTGAGAATCAAGGACAGAAAATTTCTGATCCTATGAAGGTGAACAAGCTACTGCGTGGACTCTCCAAGGATTGGAATCATATAAAGACTTCAATAAGAGAGACGCAAAGAATCATGCCATTGTCTGTAGACGAGCTGATTGGAACTCTTCAGTCTTACGAAGTGGAACGAATTAATGAAGACGAAGATCCAAGAGGTAAGAAATCCATTGCATTAAAATCTAACGATGATTCTGATGATACAAATTCTGAAGAAGATCTGGACGATGAGGAGCTTGCTCTTATGATTAGAAGGTTCAGAAAGCTTAATAGAAAAGGAAGAAGGTTCAACTCAAAGAAACAAAGTTTTCAGAAACAGCAAACCAAGTTTGTTGATAATGAGGAACCAAACAAAGATATAGTTTGCTTTGAGTGTAAGAAAAAGGGGCACATCAGACCCAACTGTCCTCTTCTTAAGAAGAAAAGAGGAAAGCCTGAGAAGTCTCGAAAAGCTCTTAAAGCCGAAACCTGGAGCGATACAGAGTGTGAAGAAAGTGATGAGGAATATGCCAACCTATGTCTGATGGCGCAATCAGACTCGCACTGGATCGACTCAGACGTGTGAATTTGAGGTAAGTGATTATAAAATCCCTGTCAAAGTCTCTAAATACATTGATGAATTATGTTTTAGTCTTAAGACTTCTCTTAAAAAAATTTCGAACTTAAAAAGGAAAACTCAGTTTTAAAACAAAGGAAAACATTTTAGAAGAAAAGGTGAAAAATTTAGACTTGAATGTTTCTACTCTTAAAGAGAATGAAGATAAACTTTCAAAAGAAAATGCTTTCTTAAAAACTGACTTATCAAATATTTCAAAGAAATTTTCAATAGGGTCCGAAAAACTTGAAAAAGTTCTTTCAATCCAAAGACCTTACTTCAATAAGTCTGGTCTAGGTATGACAGCGGAAACGATCCCCTTGATTGATTTTCCGAAAGTAAAAGAAAGAATTAAGAAAAGACCGTCGAGAGAGGCTTACAAAAATCATTTCAAGAAAGTTTTTGTAAAGTCTGTAGGTCGAAATGCTTTAAGGTGTTCTAAGTGTAATCGGGATCATTTTGAAAAAGAGTGTCCTATGGTTTGGAAGCTGTCAAGAAAGTATGGCCTAATAATGCTCATTCTACTAACGCCAAAGGACCCAAGAAAATTTGGGTACCAAAGAAAGCTTGAGACTTTCTTTTGAATGCAGGTCTCTCGTCAAAAGAAGGTAAAGTGGTATCTTGACAGCGGATGCTCAAGACACATGACAGGAGACTCAAATTGCTTCATAAAGCTTATTCAAGTAAATGGTGGAAAAGTTTCATTCGGAGGAAACAAAGAAAGGAAGCATTGTGGGATTTGGAAGCGTGAAAATTGGAAATCTCACAATAAACAATGTCTCTCTAGTGGAAGGACTCAACTACAATCTTCTCAGCATTAGCCAATTGTGTGATGCGGGGTTACAAGATCTCCTTTCAAGAAGGCATATGTTCTGGAATTAGCAAAGACTCAACTCAATCTTTCATGGGACGAAGGCATGGAAATATCTATCTCCTTGATGTAAAGCCAAATGAAGATCAATGTCTAATTTCAATTCAAGATGAAGCAGTCCTATGGCACAGAAAGCTTGGCCATGTCAACATGAAGCAATTAGCCAAAATCTCATCAAAGAAGCTTGTTCGAGGTCTACCTAAATTGCCATACCAAAAGTCTGATTTATGCACTCCATGCATTCGGGAAAGCGAGGTAAGAAATTCATTTAAGCCAATGAATCATGTCTCTACTAATCATGTACTACGCTTGCTTCATATGGATCTCTTCGGACCAACAAGAACCCAGAGCATTGGAGGTAAGAAATATTATCTAGTAATCGTGGATGACTATTCTCGCTTTACCTGGGTATATTTTCTTGCAAGTAAGTCAGAAACCTTTTCGTACTTTGAGAAGTTTGCTAAAAAGGTTCAAAATGAAAAAGGATGTGCTATTTCAAGTATAAGAACAGATCATGGAAGTGAATTTGAAAATCAAGATTTTACGAAATTCTGTGATAAATCTGGTTTTAATCATATGTTTTCCTCTCCATATACTCCAGAGCAAAATGGAGTCGTGGAAAGAAAGAATAGATCTCTTCAAGAAATGGCTAGAACACTTTTAATTGAAAGTAAAATTTCTTCACGATTTTGGGCTGAAGCTGTTTCAACTGCTTGCTATGTTATAAATAGAGTCTTTCTAAGACCTATTCTAGAGAAAACCCCTATGAATTATTCAAAGGTAAGAAGCCTATTGTTTCATACTTTCATGTGTTTGGTTGCAAATGCTTTATTTTGAAAAATGCAAATGATCGAGTTGGTAAGTTTGAAGAAAGATCAGATGAAGGCATCTTCCTTGGATATTCTACATCAAGCAAAGCCTACAGAGTCTATAACAAGAAAAGCCAGTCTGTGGAAGAATCAATGAATGTCAAATTCCAAGACTTAGCGCAAGATGAATCCAGCCAGACTCAGTACGAAGAGACTGAACCCGCTCTAGACCTTCCAATGTCTACAACTCAAGAAGCATCTCAGACTCTGGAAGTCCAACATCAAGATGCTCATGAAGATTCAAATAAAGAAAGAGATCATCAACCAGGCAAATCAACTAGTAACTGGAAGCACAAATCCAGTCATCCCAAAGATCTCATAATTGGTGAACTCAATGAAGGAATCCGCACCAGATCAAAAAGGCATGAAGAATCTAGTGCTGTGGCTCTCATTTCTGAAATTGAACCAAAAAGCATAGAAGAAGCTTTATCTGATGAAAGTTGGATCGAAGCTATGCAAGAAGAACTCGGCAGTTCAACATCAATGATGCAGGAATTGACATCTAAACCAAAAGGTAAAACTGTTATTGGAGCCAAATGGGTATTCAGGAACAAGATGAATGAAGAAGGAAAAGTCGTACGAAATAAAGCAAGACTCGTGGCCAAAGGATATACGCAAGAAGAAGGAATAGACTATGACGAGACTTACGCACCAGTTGCAAGGTTAGAAGCTATTTGACTATTACTTGCATTTGCTTGTTATAAAAATTTCAGGTTATTCCAAATGGACGTCAAAAGTGCGTTCCTAAATGGATTTATCCATGAGGAAGTTTATGTGGAACAACCACCTGGGTTTGAAGACCCAAAGAAGCCGACTCGATCTTGGTGAAAAAGGCCTTGTATGGTTTAAAGCAAGCACCTTGAGCTTGGTACGACAGAGACTAAGTAAGTTTTTATTACAGAATGGTTTTGTCAAAGGTAAAGTAGATACTACTTTGTTTATCAAAAAGGAAAACAAAAGCTTTTTACTTGTTCAAATATATGTGGACGATATTATTTTTGGATCACCTAACGAAAGTCTATGCAAGAAATTTTCTAAGTCTATGCAGGATGAGTTTGAAATGAGTATGATGGGAGAATTAACATTCTTTCTTGGACTCCAAGTGAAACAAATGAAGGAAGGAACTTTTATTCATCAAGAAAAATATGCAAATGATCTTGTCAAAAGGTTTGGATTGGAAAAGTGCAAAAAGACCGACATACCAATGTCATGTTCTCAGAAGATCGACAAGGATGAAGAAGGGAAGAAAGTAGATCAAAAGCTGTACAGGAGCATGATCGGTTTACTTCTTTATCTTACTGCTTCTAGACCTGATATTTTGTTTAGTGTTTGCATCTGTGCTAGGTTTCAATCAGATCCTAGAGAATCCCATCTCAGTGTTGCAAAGCGTGTTATCAAATACGTTGCCTCATCTTCAAGCATCGGTCTTTGGTATCCAAAGAGGGGAGACTTTAATCTTCTAGGATACTCAGATGCAGATCTGGCCGGTTGCAGAGTCGATAGGAAGAGCACTTCTGGAACTTGTCAACTGCTTGGAAACAGGACAGTGTCTTGGTTTTCAAGGAAGCAAAGCACTGTAGCTCTCTCAACGACAGAAGCAGAGTATGTAGCTCTTGGAAGCTGCTGTTCGCAAATTCTATGGATAAAACAAAAGCTACAAGACTTTGGGATTGAAGACTCATGCACAGAAATCAGATGTGACAACACCAGTGCAATCAATCTCACCACAAATCCAATCCTTCATTCAAGAGCAAAGCATATTGAGATTCGACATCACTTCATTAGAGATCATATTCAAAATGGAGAAATCTCGGTTCAATTTGTTGACTCAAAAAGTCAACTAGCGGATATATTCACAAAGCCTTTGGAGAAAAATCAATTCGACTTTATCCGTTCAAGACTCAACATTTTGAAGCTTGAAGAAGTTAAAGTCTAGAGACTCACCAACTCCAAGACTCTAATCTCTCAGACTTTAAACCCTCAGACTCAGACGTGCATGGCTATAGACTGTAAGTTGCTATTTTATCGAAAAGGTACGAATTCTCGTTTAGTTATCTAAACTCGAAAAGGTACGATCTTTCGTTCGGTTATTCAATAATCTGTGTGAAATTCAAAAACTTGTTTTTTTTTAAAAAAAAGGATTAATTTTGGCAGTTATTGATTTTGAAAAGAAGTGTTCGTACACTTTCCTTGTACCGGTTGAACTTCCCTTTTTAAAACTGAGTTATATATATACATTTTTTCTTCGCCCAAATCTTCAAAACCCTAAAAAGAACTCTCCTCTCGATCCTGTTTCTATTTCCTGTTCATCTTCGAGAAAGTGGTCATTTTTCTTGGGAAAGCAAGTGAAGGAATCTTCCAATCGTCAAAGAAGGATGTCTTCTTCAAGGAAATCATCAAGAATCGCAAGCAAGGGACCACAAAGAATGGAGAAGGGACCGACTCACTTCGATCTTACTGAGGAAGAAGACTTATCAAGTCAGCGACAAAGTCCGATTCGCTCTCCTCCACGTCATTCAACACCTCCTGCCCCACAAGGTGCGAGTCAACATCTGGAAGAAGAGATAATCGAGGATGCCGACCCAGTAAGAATCCAAAGACCCTCATTTATCTATAAGCTTTATCGTGTGTTGAAAAGCACCGGTACTTCATTAAAATATATAGATGACTTCCTTAAGGACAAAAATTATGGAAATGAGTATCTTTTTCTGCGGAAAATGGAGGAATTGGGAATTGCTCCTAAAGGAAGGGCAGAGGAGGCACTTGCGAACATTCCAAGTGACCCTCGTATGCCAGGACAAAATCTGATTGAAGGGAACGATGATGACAGAATGTTCCTTGAATTTCAACCTAAAATGGGTGTGGCAGCAAAAGTGAAAGGAAATCGGATGGATTTGTTTAAGTCCAAGGATCAGGAAAAGGTGTATTTCAGGCTGTTGAAAAGAGGGGTGATAAACCCTAGAAGTGTTGATTTTGACTTCCTGGACGCCATCAACATGAACTTAAGAGAGAAGTTGAATTTGCTTCAACTTGAGACTTTTTGCTTTGACTCTACGGACGGGTATGCTCAACTGACCGCTTATTTCTATTCAAATCTAAGCTTTTTGGATGCGAATAGAATTTCATTCAGTGTACGAGACCAAGTCTATGTGGTAGATGTGAATATGTTGGTGGACATAGTTGGAGTTGAACGAGGACGTTATCTACCAATCAAAGTCTCACCTGCTCGTACTACTCTGGAACTTGTCAAAGATAGGGACGTAAAGAAGAAAATTACCTATTCCAGGATGAATGCCATCAACATTGTGTTTCATAAGATTGTGATTAACTGTCTTAGACCGAAGTCTACGTCAAAGACTTCTGTGTCTCTTTCTGAAGCAAAGTTGATGTACGCGATCAACTCAGGACGGAAGTTCTCTCTCCCGCACACTATTCTCTTCCATATGTACATAGCAATGTCGAAAGACAAAGGACAATTGCCTTATCCTGGTCTGGTGACCAAGATCTTCAGACACATGAACATTGAACCGCCACAAACATTTTGTGTTCGACCGTGTGATAAGATGGTGGTAGGTTTGAAGATGTTAACGAAGATGCGTTTGCAAGAACTGTCCAAGGCAATGGAGAAATTCAGAGTGAAATCTCCAGTCCAGTCTGCTTCAAAAAGGAAAGGAAAGGAGGCCATTGGTGCCCCATCGAAAAAGAAGAAAAGAACTCTCATCCTGGAGGATGAAGATGAAGATGAAGAGGATGAAGATTGCACTATCCAAGCACTGACAAGAACCAGACGCTCTGTGCCTCAACCGATAGAACTTTAGAAGAACAGAGAAGAAGAAGAGCAGAGAGAGAAGGAGAAAGAAGCTGAAGAAGAAAGAGAAGGAGAGAAAGAAAAGTCTGCTGAATCTGGAGAGAAGGGAAATCAAGAGCATGATCATCACTCTTCCCCGCTCGATGTCCTAGAGACAGGGGGAGTTGGCGAGCAAGAAAGGTCTTCACCTCATGCTGCTGTTAGTGAAGGTCCAAGACAATCTCCAGCAGACCCAGAAGAATTTCAGGCTTCTCAATTGCCTGAAGAAGGTGATACGTCGATTCCAAATCTGCCAGACTATACAGAAGCGCCATCGTCTACATTTACTCCATCAGAGAAAGTTCATGCTAGTACACAGACAGACGATTCTGCAGATTTTCGTAGCATCATGAATATTCTTCTGGAAATGCGTAGCCAGATATATGTTCTGGACTGTGAAATCCAAGCCATGAAGAATGCTGGACAAGCATCTTCAGTCTCTCTAGAGGATAAATTCAAAGACCTCGCTCTGCAACTTCAAGCCAATGCTAAGGGAGAAGAGGTAGCTCAACTGAGAGAAGACCTGAAGAAGCTCGAAGGAGTAGTCCAGTCCATTGGGGATTTCCAGATCGTGCGTATTCCCAAGCAGACATGACTCCTTTCTCACCCTTTTTAATGATGAAAAAAGGGGGAGAATCAATTTGAACCAACAACTTTCAACATACATTTTAAAACTTTTGTGGTTATATTTATTTTTGAGTATGACTTGAGAACTTGAACTTGGGTGTGAATTTAAATTTGACTGAATTGGTTGTGGATTGTGATGCTTGACTAGTTGCATTTTTATCAAGTGTTGTTATATGGTATTACTCATGAAAGACTAACCAATTTTCTGTGGATGCAGAGTCTGGTTGCTTTATTAATCTTTTTGAGTTAGCCATATTGCTTGAGAAATGTTTTTGCAGGTCAAAGTTGTTCAAATCTACAAGAAAGTTTTGTCACCATCAAAAAGGGGGAGATTGTTGGAGAAATCTTTCCAGAATATTTTGAAGCTGACAAAACATTTCTATCAGTCTAAGTCTGGATGATCGGAGACCGACAGTTTAAAGTCTGAAGACTTTGTATTCTCGACTCAAGACTCAAGACTCAAGACTCAAGACTTGAGACTCAAGACTCAAGACTCAAGACTTAAGTCTATTCTCACTGACAGTCTTTCTAATCCAGTGACGAAGGAAATCCAAAGCCGAGGTATATGGTTGAGGATTAGATCCTATCCTCTGGAAAAGATTCTTTGGTTGGATAATCATTTCGGATTCTTTAATTCTTATCTAAGATCGATTGAAGATCCGATGGTCGACTTAAGTATTCTTGGAATGTTCTATTCTTGGAAACCAAGATCCTGATTGTATGGGCGAACAGGATTGATGGGCTATCATCAGATTCCTTAATTAGCTCGGATGATCTTCTTGATTGATTTCATCCAACGGGTAGATTGGAGGAATTCCTTTGGTAAGTGCCAACGGCTATGATGGCATAAAGGAGTATAAAAGGAAGACGTTCTAGTTGATTTAAGTGTGTGATTGATAGAAAAATTCCAGAGTCTGAAGAACCTTGATTATTAGTCGATACTATTCGAGCGAAATTGTATACACAGAGAGTGTTTATACTTGGTGACACCTTGAGCGAGTGTGGTAGATCATCTACACCTAGAAATCAAGGAAGATCAACACTGTAACATCTCTTTGTTCATAGTGGAATCCAGCCAATCGGCTGTCAGTGCAGAAGAGTGGACGTAGGCTTGAATCAAGCCGAACCACTATAAACCGCGTGTTCAATTCTCTCTTTCCCTTACTCAGTCTTGCGATTGGATTTTTAACTGTTGCAAATCCTCTAACTGTTTAAATATTGTGCAATCTTCAAGAAAATTTTTATATACCTATTCACCCCCCTCTAGGTACTCGTACTAGCTATATTAGATACTCTGCTTCAGCTGAAGATAAGGAGACCGTCGCCTGTTTCTTGGTCTTCCATGAAAGAAGAGATTCCCCGAATTTAATACAAAAGCCAGTAATCGATCTTCGACTCATTGGGCAGGTTGCATAATCTGCATCACAGTATCCCGTCAATTCCATATTACACTTTCTAGACAGAAATATCCCGAGTCCTGGGCATTTCTTTAGATATTTCACAACCTTTAAGGCCGCATTCATGTGAGACTCCTTTGGGCTATGCATAAATTGGCTGAGAGTTTGCACGGCATATGAAATATCGGGTCTGGTCATAGTCAGATATATGAGTTTTCCAACGAGCTTCTGATAACTTGTCAGATCTTTGAGTACAGGGTCATCATTCTGAGATATCCCTCCAAGAAAATCCGCTGTGGTTAATTTGATGTTCTGCTCGATAGGAATAACTACTGGTTTGCATCCTGATAATCCAGCTTCTGAAATGATCTCCAATACAAACTTCCGCTGACTGAGAGAAATCCCTTGGTCAGATCGAGCAATCTCAATACCAAGGAAGTATTTCGGTGCTCCCAGGTCTTTTATATGGAATGTAGCATGCAAATATTTCTTAAGACTCCCTATTGCAGTATCATCGTTGCCCATGATGAGTATATCATCAACATATATCATCAAGTAGATAGATGACATACCTCTAGTCTATGTGAACAAGGCATAATCATACTTAGACTGTTTAAAGCCTGCAGTTGTGAGAGCATTCGCAAACTTTGCATACCATTGCCTTGAAGCTTGTTTCAATCCATAAAGGGATTTGCGGAGACGACATACTTTATTCTCCCCCTGTCTCCGTAAGCCCTAAGGAATATCCATATAGATCTCCTCATCTAAATTGCCATGAAGAAAGGCGTTGTGAACATCCATCTGATGTAAAGACCAATTATGGATAGCTGCCATTGATAAAAAAGAATGAATTGTGACGTCCTTAGCAACAGGGGAAAAAGTCTCGTGATAATCGAAACCTTCCCGTTGCGTATACCCTTTAGCCACCAACCTAGCCTTGTAACGTTCAATGGAACCATCAGATCTATACTTGATCTTCTACACCCATTTACATCCTATGGACTTTCTATTTTGAGGAAGAGTGACTAATTCCCATGTGTGGTTATCAGTCAATGCCTGTAGTTCTGCTGCCATGGCTTGTTGCCATTGTGGATCTCTAGATGCTTCATCATAACTAGAGGGTTCTTTCTCATAGGAAATACGGCTAATGCAACATCTATGATATGACGAAAGCTTATCAAAGCATACGTAAGAAGATATTGGATAGCGAATACCTGGTGAGTTAAGCGAAGCACAGACATAATCTTTAGTCCAGGTTGGCGGTCTTATGGCCCATCCTGAACAACGTGGATGAGCTGTCGGTGCTGGTGATGAAGATTGTTCCTCTGCATGTGTCTGAGGGGTATCCTCCGTATTGGTTGTGTCCTCAAGAGTGCTATCCATAAATCCTTCTGGATGAGAATCAGGCAAAGTGGGAGGAGGATCTGCTTCTGGTGGCATTGTGAGGACAAAACCAGGGGATGCTTCTTCTTCATTTAGGACTCGGTGGGAACTCGTTGGAGCATTCAAGTCGTCTTGAAAAGATGAGCTTTCACGAAACGGAAAGATATTTTCATGAAAAATAACATCCCGACTAATAAAAAAGTCTCCTGTTCTTATGTCAAGAACACGATATCCCTTTTGCAAATTTGGATAATCCATGAATATGCATCTCCTAGCACGAGGACTCATTTTGTCCCGAGGCCCCATTACTGTAGCATAACATAAGCAGCCGAAGACCCTCAGATAATCTAAGGTCGGCCTTTTTTTATAAAGTAATTCGAAAGGCGATTTCCCATCCAGTATCCGTGTTGGCATTTGGTTGATCAAATAAGCTGCAGTAAGAACACAATCTCCCCAATAATTTTCTGGGATAGATCCTTGAAATTTCAGTGCTCTGGTGACTTCCAAGAGATGGCGATGTTTTCGTTCTACTACCCCATTCTGTTGTGGAGTATAAATACAGGAGCTTTCATGAAGAATGCCATGGGACATAAAGAGTGAACGACAATCATTATTAAAGAATTCTGTCCCATTATCAGTGCGAATCCGTTGAATCGACCTTTTAAACTGATTTTTACTTAGGACTAGAAACATCTTTAGATGAGAAACAACTTGTGCCTTTGACTGCATCAGAAATACCCATGTGGCACGAGAGTAATCGTTTACAATTGTGAGAAAATATTGTGAACCATCCAGATGTGGGGTGTGATAGGGTCCCCAAACATCCATATGAATCAGAGAAAAAGATTCAGCGGAACGACTTGTATTCGAAGGAAAAGGATTTGGAGATTGTTTTGCAAGTGGGCATATTTCACATTTAGAGTAAGGAAAGAATGCACTATAACCCATTCGTGAATGCAAAAGAAAACTATTATCATTGGTAGATAGATTACACAACGATTTTTTATTCAGGGAAGATAAATCAAAATGACTAGGATAACTGATCCAAAAATAAAGCCCTTCAGAAAGGTTACCCAAGCCCATCAGTTTGCCAGTCGAACGGGCCTAGAAAAGACAGGTGTCAGAATCGAAGAATATTTGACATGAATTTTCTCTGCAGACTTTGGAGACAGAAATCGGATTGAATTGGAATTGTGGGACATAAAGAACGTTTTGAAGGGTAATTTGATGACTTAATTGGACAGTGCCTGTCAAAGTGACATGAGTAATGTTCCCATTTGGCAATTGCACAGAAATAGGTGTATCTAATTTCTTATGCATATTGGAAAAAAAATCCTCTATCACAAACAATATGATCGCTCGCTCCTGAATCAATTATCCAAGCTTTTCTTGAAATAGAATTTATTAGGCAATGAGAAATACCTGAAAAACTTGCTCCTTTATTCCCAACATCGACCTTTTGCAAAGTCTGCATCAGCTGCTGATATTTCCCATATGTAATAGGTTGATCACAATTCAGACTAGTTGGTCCAGTGACTTGACAGGCTACAGCATATTCTTTTTTCTTTCCTTTTTCTGGCTTACCATGCAATTTCCAACAATTATCTATGGTATGATGTGGGCATTTGCAATATTCACAATATAATTTACCTCTCCCTTTTGAATTTTGACCAAAATTATTTAAAGATGTAGAAAAAACCTGACCGTCCAATCCCTTTCATAAGGAATAATTCTAACCATCCGATCCATTTAATGGAGAATAGATCTGACCGTCGGATCCCTTCATCGAGGGATGATATCCACCGTCGGATTCACCGAACTGATGGAGCTCCTGTCCACCGTCAGATCTCAGCGGAATATCTGGACCGTTCGTCCCCTCTCTTTTAAGGGGACGTGCGAATCCTCCCTGGAACCCTAGCCCCCTTTCGCGATTCTCTCTCTCTCGGGCTAGGGTTTGTCCCGAGTCTCACCGGACGCCACACATCGCGAGGGCGATGCTGTCGCTTCCTCGCGTTTGCTCTGGAACCGCGAGCCTCTGGCTTTCCTCTTGAACGGCCAGTTGGAAATTCGTCCGAGGGGAGGCACCGGATCCATCGCCAAGATCTGAGATCGAAAGGTTAGATAATTTTCATTCAAAATCAAAAGGAATCGTGTCGCCTTCTCCCTCTCCTTGATAGATCTGTACTGCTGGAGCGTCTCTACCGGTCCCTCGAGCTTCTCCTCCGTTGCCTTGAGTTAGTTCCAGAGAGATGACAATTTGTTGTAGCAGGCCGTGACGTTCATATTTCCCTGTTTTAACTCGCTTAATTCTTGCATGAGGGAAAAGATCTTGGCTTGATCTAGTTTCCCGTACATCTCTTTGATGTTATCCCACATTCTTTTTTAATCTTCCGTCGGAGGAAGCCCGGCGGCCACCTCTGGAGAAATGCAATTGCCAATCCATGTTCGGATGAGGTGGTTGCACTTTCTCCAGTGCCTGGCCAGCTGCTCGTCCGACGGTATGGGTATTGTTCCGTCGAGAAATTCGTCTTTGTCCTTCGTCACGAGGGCCCACCGGAAATCCTGCGACCATTAGGAATAATTCTCCAATCCGGTGAGTTGTAGACTGATCAATTTTAGTTCTGGACCATCGGTGGTTGATACGTATAAAGGGTCGCTAGGTTCCGGTCGGCCAGTGACGGTATCGATCGGAAACGGAAGGAAGCCTGGTGCAAAATTTGGGTAGGGGTTTGCCCCTGTACCCGATCCACTAAATCCGGATCCATAAGCCGCATTAGAAACACTTGGGTAGGGATTCGACCCTAAACCTGGTTCACTCGACCCGCTCACTTGTTCTGGACCGACGGCTGAGTTTGCCCCATTCGTGGTTGGCGGACTCCCGTCGGGCTAGGGGTTGCTCAGGCTGCTCCCAGTCCCCGACGATGATGCATTTGGGGAAGCCCAACGTACCATGGATATGGTACCCAGTGGTAAGGATGCCCAGAAACGGGCAACCCCATGTTTGGCTGAGCCGGGTAATACTGCCATGGCAGATTTTGAGTCTGAGTTTGCTATTGGATTGCCGGTATTGTGGTTTGAACTTGTTGTGCAGATGTAGCCACTCCTGTGGACTATATGTCCGTGCTAGAGGATGGATTTTCTGGTGGATTCATGGTAAGTAACCTCCTCTGCTTCTTTCTTCTCTAATAAATTTTTTGATTCCTTCTTTGCTTTGATCTAGTTTTGCAGATCAGGAAGCTTTGATAGGCAATCAATGTATGCGGAAGCGGAATTAAGAGCCAAGCTCTGATACCATGTCAGAAGATGAAGAGAAGTAAAGAATAGACAGAAGGAAAGAGGAGATCGTAAAGCTTTTTGGGAATTTTTCTGTTTTTCTGTATATCATTCAATGTTCATTACACTGTAATTATAATACAGGAGATACATGAATAAAAGGAAAAGAAATATTTTTACAATCGTATCAATATCTCAATCTAATCAATCTAATCCCTAATTGATCTAATGCATGATCATAACCAAAAATAGATCCTGCATATCTTCCAACATTAAACATGCCCCTACTCTGGGCAATTCGAACTCATTCTATCATCCAAATCCTCATCAATGACAATGGCAGTATCAATGGTTGCTTGGACATTTTTATCACCTTGAGCTTTGCCGGTCGAATTAACATTGGTGGGCTTTACCCGGTTCATTGGGTTTGACCTTGGAGGAGGACGTAGAGTCGCAAATACCTTCTCCAGCTTATCCACGCGATCTGACAAACGTTGCACTACATTGTTCAAGTCGTTCATTCGACGTCCGAGGGGTGTCATCCCCTCGCTCTTTCCTTCGAGCGCCAACTTCTTGGTCATTTCTTCGACGCAATCTGACAAGTATTGCTTGATCATGATTGGGAAACGATGTAATATATAAGAATGACAAAGAAGATAGAACACTTACAGGGATAGCGAGGGTAGAAAGATACAAAAACATGCACATGTACATGTGAGGTTTAACTCCTAAAAGTGGAAAATTCGATAATCAAAATAGTAACAAGATTACTCAGAAGATTAAAGAACCTGAAATGCATGAGCAAGCAGGAATGGATGTGTATTTGACACTCAACTGAGACAAGGATTCTGCAAATTTAGAATTAGAAAACAAACATGCGATAACAAATGCATTTATTAATGAAAATGTTGATGAAGTTGACTAATGCATGACCTAAGCTATTTTGAGATAACTAAGATGTAATGTTGATTCATTCTTTGTTGTGTTTTCTTTTTAATGAGATGAACTCCCTAAATGCAATATGGACATGACTCAGATAATGCTATGATTATGGCTGCGTTTGGTTCAGCATTTGCAATGGGTTTTGAGTTTAATGCAAATGCTGAAAGCCCAAAGCTATTTGGGGAAAATGCAGTTGTGTTTGGTAAAAAATTTTTGCAAATGGACTTTGAATTGAACGTGCGTTTGGTAAAAAAAAACTTTTGGAAGGGGCTTTATGGGTATTATATTTTCTTTTCTTTTTTTTTTTGGAAAAATTAGCTAAACCCTTCGCCGGACCGGCGAAGGGTTGCGGCCGCCGGCGAGCTAGATCTAGTGTCGACGGCCGTCGGCTGAGGTCGCCCGAGGTCAGGCGACCTCCGGCGAGGGTCGCGCGACCCAGCCGAGGGCCGCCGGAGGTCGCCCGACCTCAGGCGACCAGGGTCGCTCGACCCAGGGGCCGCACGACCTAGGCGACCGCCGCCTGGGTCTCGCGGCCACAGGCGGCCCTCGCCGTCGCGCGACCCTCGCGAGACCCAGGCGAGGGCCGCTGCGGCCGCGAGACCCAGCGGCGGTCGCGGGTCGCGCGGCCCCTGGGTCGAGCGACCCTGGTCGCCCGAGGTCGGGCGACCTCCGACGGCCCTCGGCTGGGTCGCGCGACCCTCGTCGGAGGTCGCCCGACCTCCAGCCGACGGCCGCCGGCACCAGATCTGGCTCGCCGGCGGCTGTCGCCCTTCGTCGGTCCGGCAAAGGGCTGCTCTTTTTCATTTAAAAAATAAATAAATGCAGGGGCAACGGTGGGTTTTCAAAAAAATTTTGGGGGTAAAATAGGAAATAATATTTTCATTAAATGGACCTTCAGCATTCCGAAAATGCTGAAGGCTCAAGGCTGGTCTCCACCAGCCTTGAGCTTTCAGCATTCCCAAGGGGAAACTTTCACTTGAAAGCCCCTTGGGAATGGTTGCCAAACACCCATTTTTTGGGTGAAAGGGCTTTGGGGCTTGGATGGGCTTTCTAAATGCCCATCCAAACGCACCCTATATGCACTAATCTAACATGCATCGATGAAGTAACATAAAGTCCTGATGCTTGCTATGCTATAATGAATTAACTATATGCAGTGATACGGGATCAATTCCTAAAGCTAGCGATATGATATGCCTAGAATGCTATGACATAAGATAGAATTAATCGTGGAATAATCCTAGGATGCAAGTTATATGAAATGCTTTTTCTTTGTATTATATTTATGTTAACGAAAACAGCAAATTATATCCTACGACCCTACATGTGACATACTGACCTTTGCTCAACGAATATCAACTTAGTGATGCAATGCTGACTTTTTTCATATTTTTCTTTTCACGATGTGCAATATGAATAATGCATGAAATGCAATGACTAATTATTCCAATATTCAACACATAATTATCAAAAATGTGATTTTAATGTGATTTTCTAGATGACATGAATTACGTGATATAAAGCACAAGTAACATTCTTTTTTCTCTTTTGTTTTCGATTAGTAAAAACCATGAACTACCCTAAATCTACGGATACTCCTAACACTAAAATGCATTGCCCTAGATAAGAAATTATGAACTTGCACAAAACTCTAAATATGTACGAGATAATGACAAGCAATGTTGATGTATTGAAATACACGTTATGGTTAGAATTAGTCACATCATTGATTGGAGTTCTATCTTAGTGCCTAAAGGTTCAAAAGGAAAGGATCAGATCAAATCGTGATATCATAAGCTTCAATTAACTAATAACATGCATTTAAAAACATATAATAAAATGAATTTAGACAGACCCAGCTTACCTTGAGCAAAGATTAACCTGAGACAATCGAAGCGAGGAAAGGTGCGACGCCTTCAGATGGGTATTGGCAAGAGAGTGTAGCCGGTGAAGCTACGGCAGCGAGGATTGACGACCGTTGTTCAATGCCGGAGTTTGCAAAAGGGGCTTGCCGAGGGAACTAGCGACTCTTGAACGCAATGGCAAGGACGGATGTTAGCTAGAAACGCCACAGACAATCGCCAATGTCGCTAAATGAACCACCGGTGCCAAGCTGCTTTGCCAGGAAACCTGAAAGCTTGCAAGGAGGTCTAGAAGACCTACTGGGATAACTGGCCGTGGCTGGATTCGCTTGACTTCTCGGCCTAGCTGCTGTGCGTGATAGTCAGGCTCGTCAGCGACCCGACATCGTGTCAGTCACTGCGCCTGGAACTCAGGGCTGAGCAAGGCGGAGGCACGGCGGAGCTGACGTCAGCATTGATGAGATGAATGACCACGTCAGGGCAACGTCGCGGATGGAGAGCAGGATATGGTGGCTTGGCTTACGGAGTGGTGGTGGGCGGCGGAGTGCGGAGGAGAGCAACCGCGGATGAGGATTTGTTCTTGAAATGATGATACCCACGGACGTTAGATGCTGATCACAACTTTTTCAAATAAACCTCTTTAACAACCGGGAGATGATATCGCATTTCTATGGAAAAATTTCCCAACAGCCCGGACGTCAATTGTGGGAAAAGAGATCACATCCGCTGATTTTTATCATCTTCCTCGGGGAAAAATTCAATGGCTCAATCTCTAGTTGCCTTTTGACCAATGATCGATCACCGAAATCTGAGTCTTCATCCCATCTCAAAAATCTCTTCCGTTTTGCCAGCCCATTATCAGATTCCCACCGAGTTGATCTCTTTAGCGTTTCAAATTCCGATGTTTCCTCTCGTGGATATTCTCGCTTTGCCGATCACGATTGCCTTTCTCTCCTTTTGAATTATTGACCGAGATAAAGAGGTCGTGACGGCCAGCTATTTATGGGAGATGATCCTACGTGCGCTTGTCCGTGCATCAGTCCATGGTAGCATCGAAGGGAAGTCACATGATGACTTAAGCAAAAAGAATGCAAATGTGAATGATGCAAGTGACATTTTTATTGATTTTAGGAGTCGGGTCAACTCCCAATTTTCTTATGCAACCTAAATAGCTAAATAAGTTAATAAAATTTAGATGTCAACAATCTAACAACCTAATTGACACCTAAGTTTTCCTTTTACTCAATCTTCTAACGAGATAAATATGATTTTTTGGAACTGGCTGGAAATAAAGGAATGCGTAGTAAATTTCATTTCATTGAAAGGCAATTGATGACACATGCCATTCACAAGCTACATTTTGTTGGACACATGTTTTTGCAATGCAAGCATGATTCTTGAATAATGAGGCAGGTCAAATGGGGCCACGCCTCACACACGAGGTTGATTGTGTACCTTCGAGACATGTGTAAGACTTGGAATTAGATGGAGAGGACTGTTAACACTATTCATTTAGGTTTTAAATTACATCGAAAATTAGGGATTGATTTTAACCCCTAACAAAAATAATTTTCATTCAACTACAATGCATAACTAGTGTCAAATAAAACTTCACCTATCCCTTTTGCCAGCCCGGCCCCGTTCTCTTCTTCTCCTTCTCTCTTCGCTGATTGGCTTGGACGGTAGCTCGGCAACAAGGGCAGAAGGATGACGCAACGAAGGACAGCGTACGTCAAAGGACAACGACGAATGTCGCGCGCAACGCGGTCTGGACGGGCTGGCCAACAATGGCTGGCGTCGGACACGGGGCTCGGAAGAAAGAGAGAGAGATAGAGAAGAACTAGAGTCCTCCGCGTCGAAAAAGTTGTAAGACCCGGCTGTTCTTTTTCTTTCTTATTTTTCCAATTTGGGTCAATTCCGTGAGGATCCCGGCTCGGAGGCGCGCGAGGCGAACGGACATGGCCCGATCTATGGATCTCGCCCACCATTCACCGCCGTCGAGCCGGGTAGAGAGCACCACCAACGGCCCCCGTTTGCCCTGCTTTGTGCCCTGTTTCGGCTCGTCAGACCGGGCTTCGTTGTGGTACGGTTTGTGCGAGTCCCAGCCCCCATCTATGTCGTGCTAGCTTCATTTCGATCTCTGCTTATCAATTGCTAAGCGTCTCGGCGCGGTTTGACTCCCAGTTAATTCAATAGTCTCCCTTCAGTCGACGCCTATCATGTGTTTGTGAAAATGCATGTAGATTTTCCGGGATTTTGGTCTGGTTCAAAGCGTTTGTTGGTTATTTGACATGTTTGGGGACTTTCATTGTCATCTGTGGAGTCGTGCACTGCTTCTTTTGCATGTCGTGTGTGCATCCTGGCAGACGGTCCCTTAATTGAGCCAAGGGCGGATACGAGGCGGCTCATGGCCGTTCGTCTCTTCTGTTTTCATGGGTTTTAGGAATGTGGGCGCAAATAGAATTTGTTAAGTTCGGGTTGATGTCAAGCTATATTTGGACTAGTGATCTTTGGGCCTGATTTGCTTTAGTCTGGCTTCAGAAAACTTGGGCTTAAATTGCTGTGCTTAGTGCAATTAGAAGAGGTGGCCGGGCCGAGTATATTTGGTCTAACGTAATAGGTTTATTCAGGCCAAGCCTCGAGGCTAGTCCGATTTCTTGACTTAACCCGGACCTATAGGGTCCGAGTCGGACCCAAGAGACCCGGTCCGAATTCCTTTTTAACAATATTAAAACTCATAAAAAGAAAATCATGAAAATTTTCAAAACATTAATTAATTAATAAAAATCATAAAAAATTTAAAAATAAGAAAAAAATTTATAAGATATTAAATAAAATTCATAGAAATTTTAAAAATTCAAAAACTACATAAAAATACACAAAAAATCAAAAATAAAAAAATTTGAAAATTTTGGAAAATTCAAAAATTCATAAAAAATTTAGAAAATCCCCAAAAAATTCCAAAAATTTTAGAATTCCCCAAAAAGCTTTAAAATAGTTTTTGGATGATCTTCTCTTAAAAAGGGAGATCCTTTTGTCATGTCCCGATCCTCGGGCACGCACACATCCTTCTCTTGGTCAATTTTAATATGCGATATCCCAGGACTATATATCGCTGACCCTTTCTTTTATTAAGCACATGCGGAAGCAATTATAAATCTCCAGACAATAAAACAATGGGATAGAAAAACAGGGCCATATTTTTCATATTGAAACTTATAACCAAACTTTTATACAAAACACAAACTAGAGCACTTCACAACTTTTACTCTAAACTCTATTTACATCAAAATAGAGATCTCAAAAGAAGATAGGATTTCAATCCATCCAGGCCGTACTCAAGAGTCCTCTCGGGATTATCTTCTTCTTCCAAAAATCCTTCTCAGACTCCTCCTTCTCAGCTCCTCAGCGGGGTCCTGAAATGATTTCCCCAAACTGGAATGAGACTACGTCTTAGCGAGTTCTACCCCACTAAGCCCGATTAGTAAACCATTATATTATGGGCTGCCTAAACACGCACAGGGCAGAGGACTTACTTTGGCCTCAGATCTTACCTGCAAGTCAATACAATTTACAATAGGCACTCATTTACTCAAAACAAATTGAACCAGTCGATTACATGTCATACAATTCAATCCCCACTGTGGGATATTTAAAAGCTAGGCCACGTGCATTCTCCAGGATGACATTCCAGATCTCCAAGCCACGTGCCTTGAACCCTGGGCCCACGTGCATTCTCTAAGGCGACCCTTTTCGCCAAGGTGGTACATCAAGTCATCGAGCCACGTGCCCTTTTAGATGCGATTTTCGAATACTGGATCCACATGCATTCTCTAAGGCACTCGCTTGCCAAAGTGACGCATCAGATCACCGAGCCATGTGTCCTTTTAGATGCCTGGGCCCACGTGCATTCTCTTAGGTGCTATCTCACCAAAGCGATGCATCAATTCACCGAGCCACGTGCCCTTTTAGATGCCAAACTCTGTCACCGAGCCACATGCATTCTCCAGGACGACATATCGAGTCTCTGAGCCACGTGCATTCTCTCAGGCGACCTTTTCGCCAAGGTGACATATTCAACCACTGAACTCACGTGCATTCTCCAGGTGATATTCAAATTCACCGAGCCCACGTGTCCTCTTTCAAATGATTACCAATCTACTTTCAATACCGACAATCAATGCCCAATGATTTCTCAATCAAATAATTAAATCAACTCAACAAAGCATTATAAATGCTGAATAACATACTTGGCAATTTACCAATCAACAATTCAATCTCAATCAAATTCCAATCAATTTAAGATAAATCCCTAAACTATCACAATTTATTCAATTCCATACAACGTGGAGCTCAAATAAATAAACAGATTATGCCACAACGATCAGCACGAGATTTCGGTCGTCGACCATCAAAATCTTAATTTCCGAAAAATAATTAATTAATTTATTAATTTCGAAAATTAAATAATTAATATTAAAAAATCAATTTAGCTCAAAATAAAGCCCGATTAAATAAACGGACTTCACCACGGTCATCAGCATAATTTTCCGGTTCCGGGCCATCTCAGTTGAATTTTTGGAAAATAAATAATTATTTAATTTAATTCCGAAAATTAATATTTAAATACCAAAAATTCCACTTAGGCCCGAAAAGCCTAATTGGAGCCCACTAAGGGTCGGGAAAATCCCGAGGCACTTCCAATAATTAGTGGACCACGTCTACTTGCTAATTGCGCAATCAATTTATCTAAATCGCATCACAATTGACTAATAATTGCTAATTTATTCTAATCTAACAACCTAAACATAATTAATTAAAACTAAACCAACCTTAAGCATAATTAGCCAACTAATCATGGATTAGTGAGATTACTCACCAACTCACACGCAAATCGGATCAATCCGACGGGGGCGACGCGAGGAACAAAACTTCCCAAAGCACGACTCGGGTTCGGGGACCGGAAACTGCCCAAAACGAGCCCGAAAGTGCTGGAAACCCACTTCGTGGGTCGTTGGTCAGGGCTGGCCGAGGCTGCTCCGGTGGCTAAAACGGCGAGGGAAGGCCGGCGGAGGGTGAGGGGGAAGCCGGGGAGGTTCGGCGGGGTCGAACGGCGGCCTAAGGTGGCCGGACGGAGGCTGGTTGGGGCGGAACCGAGCAGAGTAGGGCCTGATTCGCGCGGGGGAGGAACGGCAGCGGCGACGGACGCGGGGCGGAGCGCACGGTGTGTGCGGGCGGGCGTCGCAAGTGCAGGACGGGCGACCAGCGACGGCTTCAGCGAGCTGCTGCTCTTGGTCTTCCCCAGCTTCTGGTTCGCTTGCTTGCATGCGAAGAATGAAGAAGAAGAAGAAGAAGAATGTGGTCATGTGGGGTGGGAAGAAGAGAGAGAGAGAAGAGAGAGAAGAGGGAGATAAGGGTTGACTAGTCAAAAGAAAAAGAGAGAGAGGGAGAGGGCAGGCGGCGGGGAGGAAATCCGCACAAGGGGGAGGGGGAAAGAAGGGAGGAAAGAGAGAGAGAGAGAGAGAAAAAAAAGAAAAGAGAAGGGAGAGAGAGAGAAAAAAAGAAAAACAAATAATAATACTTTTCTTATTTGATTTTCTTTTCTCTTTCCCTTCCTAATTTCTTTTCGGACTTCAATTTTTTTTCTTCCGATAATTTCTTTCTTGAAATTTCGAACTCGTTAATAAATTGACAAAAGATGAGACAAGGTCCTAAAAAAAGAATTATGACGCGCTTAAAATTCAATTCCTGAAATCTAGTTCAATTTCGTGGTTAAAAATCGATCAGACGTGATTTTAGTCCAATTCAACAAATTGAGTAGCTTTTAGGGATTTTACTGCAGATACATCCCTTAACGGCTTCATCCAATAGGTTAGTTAACTCGTGAGTGATCAGCTTAGAGAAAAAGGACAATAGGCATGTTGACGAAGTGCCCATTTCACTTTATCGAAACGGGGTCGAATTTCAGGATGTCACACCTTTTATATCTAAAATTGTGCACAATTGTCCTTAGAGATGAATGCCCTTGATTACACACTTTCCTTATGTTAATTATGGTTTCCATTTAGCTTAGTTAGAGGCAGCATGCTCCTTATTTGACAATGCTAGATTCTTGCTCTCCTAATGTAATTTGTTCAATGTCACTTAAGTTATTGATTGTTATGTTAATAATTGCGCACTCGGATAGTCACCTCACATACTAGTAGATAGATCTAAAATCAGTCTAGACTACCTAACAGAAAATCTTTTGAAAGAAATTAGAGTAGGTACCCAAATGGTACCAATTGTTTATTAGTGTAATCAAGTCCTTGGCCTCAAACTCTCACATGCTTCACTTAGTTTCTAAGTTGACCTCAATAGGTTAGTAGTGACTTCTCATTAGAATATTTTTATGAACACATCAATATCGCGCAAGATATGTGCTTGGGAGAGCTCGCTCATAATTATGGGCTGTAGGCCCGTCTTTAAGGTAATCTCCCTAAACCTATTCTCTCTCCTGAGGGGTAGGTCGCGACAAGAACCAAAGCCAAAGAAAGGTGTTTTTGGTGTGTCCTTGAATGAACCGTCTAGAAACATGTACTATTGGATTTCAATTGTCTTGATGGAGTCAAATATGATCCATTACATGCCATTAGTTTAAAGCTTTGTGGAAATAGATATCTATGACTTTGATTGGTGTGGGACTTTTGTTTTACCTAGCTATCCATATGGAAGCCGAACTTCCACACGAAGCTATTGTTGCTATAGCCAAACAACAAAAAAAATGAATTTCTGTCAAGATTTCAAAAGAATGAGCTAGTTAATGAGAATTGCGGCTTCATGAGGTTCCTTGGTCGGAATGAAGATGGTCTATCTCTGACCATACCAGTGAGCTGCATGCAATGACCCAAGATATCGCCTATTTGTTACGTCCAAAAAATAAAAAAGAAAAATAATTCGATAGTGAGAAATTATCGAATGATTTACACCATCACTTATCTTATCTCAGTCGATACTTATATATTAAATTGAGATTCTTATAACTTATTGAAGCATTAACAAGAAATATATTGAATGATGTGAGACGATGTTTTCTCCAACATCAAAATTGGTGCAACCCAATTGAAGGAAATGAATCAATTATTCAACATATAACTTTAACCATGCCCTGCATGTACGTTTCTCAGGGTAAGTAGAGATTCAGGACAAAAAAGCAGTCTAATCAAGAATCACAATGCAAAATGTGATTTTTTTTTACTTTTGGTGGCCGGAGTGAGAAAACTTTATTTCCTCTATCAAGTTAAATCCAACGGCATGTGCTTTTATGGAAATTACAACTTATTTACCTTAAATTCATTTTCCCCCAAATTAATTACCTTAAACCCAAACAAATTTTGACGTGGACTATGTTCTTTCCTCTAAAATTCGTATCCTAATTCCTACACTAAACTACCTAGTAATGGTTTATAACCTGATGCGGTCCTAGGAGTAGACAATATTCGTGTGAGGTGTTTTAACCCGCTAAAGGAAGCAAGACCAGCCCTTTCATGCTGAGATGTAACGTGGTTTATAAGTTTGGGCAGGTTTTTATCTTTTAGGCCAAGATTTACTCTAGGAAGTCTGGCATCACTAGGTCAAGAACCGAACCATCCGGAAATCAATCATTCTAGGTTCAAATTGGAACTTTGACCAAAAAATAAACGTAGATGGTCTACACTCCAACAGGTGAGCTGCATGTAAAAGAACATGCAGCTAGTGTAACTTGGATGTGTAGTCCCATTCCGGGCTTCAAACACAAAAGATTTATAAATGAAATATTTCATTATGAAAATGATGGTTGTTCACAAGGTTCATTGCTTTTCTTCAGCAACTAATATGTACAATAGGGCTAATTTTCAACGGCATAAAGCATAGTCTCTACAGTTAATTTTCAAGGAAATAATTTTTCCATACGGAAGATTGCAACAACTGTTGATGGACAGCTGAAGAAAAGATAAGAAGCTGAAGTCGAAATACGTTCGAACTAAATATAGCCCATCTATTTTATAGATAAAAGGGAGGTAATTGTCAACTCATCTAAAATTTGAAGTGTTGAATGTAGAAGTTCTTTAATGGTAAGTATTCTGACAGATAACTACCGCTGACTTTTTTTTTTGGACAAGTACCGCTGACTTTATTGTTTAAGAGGTTTATAGATCCAACCCATTTGGATTTTTGTACTTTTCATCTTGATGATGATCCGAGGAGTATTATGTACAATCTGACATTTGTACAGGTGAACCATTTCTAGTGGCCCAAACAATCATAATATCAGGGATAATTAGGCACTATTTCACAATAGCTACCAAATTTGAAAATGTACCAAAACTCTGATACCGTTGCACAACAAATCCTGACTCTGAAAAATTACAAGTTAACTCTAGAATTTTGATTTTTGCTGCAATGGCTAATTTTTTTAATCTACATCTCCGTTAAGTGTTTTAATTGAGCATGGATTAAATTATTTTTCTTGACAAACTTAACCGTATTATTGTTAACTTCATTAATCATACATCATTTCTATTTTCTTAACTTCATTCACCATGTGGTAGAGATTATTCTAGTCAAGAAAAATAAGCAAGTCCCTATTTAGGGAACGTTCAATTTGCCGTGCAGAGGGGGAAAAATAGTGACAAAAACAAAAATCAAAGCTCAAGAGGATAATATGTAACTTCTCGAAATTCGGTGCCATTGGGCAACGCGGTCATAGTTTGGGAAAGTAATTTACAACTAATATATTCAATGCGGCTTATTTCTAACGGCACAAAGCATTCCTCTATGGTTAATTTGCAATGACATGAGTGTTTTCTCTTATTCAATGCATGTGTATAGTTAGATTATCGTAGTTGCTATGAAAATATTACCGATAGTCAATAAAATTCATGACTATGCTAAGTTGATGCATATACACCACATTGAAATGAATACTAGAAATATAAGGAGGAGGGAAACATATTCAATTGAGAAGAGTAGATTGACACAACTCTATAATTGCCAGGAGCATAATGTAATCAATCCTATGAACCATGTCAAATGACAATGCTCGACAATCTGATCCAAACTAACACTGTGTTACTTATTGCAATAAATGCCACCAACAGCTGAAATTTGAAGATTCTAACATTTTTTGTGTCATGCCCCGATCCTCGAGCACGCATACATCCTTCTACTTGGTCGATTTTAGAATGCGATATCCCAAGAATATGTATTGCTGACCCTTTCATTTATTAAGCACATGCGGAAGCAATTATAAATCCCCAGACAATAAAATAATGGGATAGAAAAGCAGGCTATATTTTTCATATTGAAATCTACAACCAAACTTTTTAACATGGCATTAGGCAAAGCACTTCACAAACTATTCACAAAACTTCGAAGTCTCACTCTATTTACACTTATACAAAGGCTTCACAAAGAGATGGGATCTCAATCCTCATTTGGGTCATACTCAGGGTCATCCTGATCCTCCTCTGACTCCTCTTCACCCACATCATTCTCTTCCAGATCATCATCCTCTTCTTCAGCTTCGTCCTCAGCTTCAGACGCCGGCTCATCTTCAAGCATCTCCTCAGCTGCTCCCCAGTCTTCATCCTCTTCTAGTCCTCCCACCTCTTGCTGTGGCATCTCACAGTTACCTTCATACCCATTGTCCTCCTCAGTCGAATATACAAGAGCACTAGTCTCGGCCTCCTGTTGTGGGTCCCTCGCGTCCACTACCGATCCATCCACTCGATCAGCTGTTCCCTCTCCAAATGCCTTTTCCATCACGTCAAAAGGCACATCCTCTTCCGGAATAGGACCTTCTCTGCGTCCATCATGGTAATCATGGTACCAAGACCGATACTTGTGGGGCCTCTGATCTTCCTCTCCCACATTAACCCAAATAGTCAACTGAACTAATACGTACACTAATCCTTCTGGATGAGGGTGGACATGGAAATGGGTCTCAAACTCAGAAATATGCTCGGGGATACCATAGTGCATACAAGGACGAGGAGGTGGAGGTCCTACCATTCTAAGGGCCTGAAATGATATCCCACAACTGGGATGAGACTACGTCTCAGCGAGTTCTACCCCACTAAGACTCAATTAGGGAACCAATACACCACATGGTCACCTAAGCACAGCACGAGTCAGAGGACTTACCTTGGTTTTAGATCCCACCTGCATGTTAGCACAGTTCAAATAGACACCCAAGCAATCACATCACAGATCGAAGCATCGATCAAATCGACCTAGTCGATTACATATCAACAAGACCATTCACGGTCATTTCCATCCAATCAATCAATCAATTCACAGCATCATATCAAAACAATGATCAATCAACCTAGTCGATTACATGACATCACTACCCACCAAAACACTTTCGGTGCCTTTCAACCGACAACCGGTTATTTTCCAATTAATAATCAAAGATTATTCCATTAAAGGACAATTCTCAATTTTACAAATAATTCAATTCAGCACAAAATAAAGCTTAATTAAATAAACGAACTGTGCCATGACAATCAGCATGAAATTTCGGTCGCTGGCTATCTCAAATTTAATTTCCGAAAATAAATAAATAAATATTAAAATTTTAATTTATCTTAAAATAAAGTCCAATTAAATAAACGGACTTCACCATGGTCATCAGCATAATATTGCGGTCACTAGCCATCTCAATTGAATTTTTAGAAAGTAAATAATTAATTAATTAATTTTGGAAATTAAATAATTAATAATAAAAATTCAATTTAGCTCAAAATAATGCCCGATTAAACAAACGGACTCCACCACGGTCATCAGCAAAATTTTCCGATTCCGGACCATCTTAGTTGAATTTTCGGAAAATAAATTGTGACATCCTGAAATTCGACCCCGTTTCGATAAAGTGAAATGGGCATTTCGTCGGCGTGCCTATGGCCTTTTTCTCTGAGCTGATCACTCATGAGTTAACTAACCTATTGGGTAAAGCCGTTAAGGGATGTATCAGCTGTAAAATCCCTAAAAGCTACCTAATTGGTTGGATTGAGCTAAAATCACGTCTGATCGATTTTTAACCACGAAATTGAACTCGATTTCGGGAATCGAATTTTAAGCGCGTCATAATTCTTATTTTTAGGATCCTGTCTCATCGCTCGTCAATTTATTGACGAGTCCGAAATTTCAATAAAGAAATTATCGGAAGAAATTTGAAGACCAAAAGAAATTAGAAAGGAAAAGGAAAAGAGAAAAGGAAAATTGCATAAAGGCATTATGCATATTTTATTTTCCCTTTTCTCTCTCCCCTTTTTCTTTCTCTCCCTTTTTCCTTTCCTTTTTCTCCTTTTCTCTCTTTTCTTTCTCTCTCCTCTCCCCTCCCCCTTCGTGTGTAGCCCTCCCCACCGCTCACTTTTCTCTCCCTTATCTCTTCCCTCTCTCTCCTCTCTCTTCTCTCCCACTTTTTCCCCACGTGACCGACTCCTTCTCCCTCTCTTCTCTCTTGTTCGTGCAAACCAGAAACGGAGGAAGGACAGCAGCTCGCCGCGACCGCCGCCCGCTCGCCGCTCGTCCCGCCGTCGCGCCGCCGCACCGCCGCACCGCCCGTGCCGCACTCGCGCGCTTCGCCCGCGCCCAGCCTCTCGTCCGCGCGCCCAGGCCGAGCGAACCAGCCCCATTCGCTTCTGTTCCAGCCGCTGTTTCGCCCATCTCCGGCCGCCTCCGGCCACCGCCAACCTCGCCGGACCTCCCCCGCGACCCCCTCGCCCTCCGCCGGCCTTCCCTCGCCACCCTAGCCGCCGGAGCTGCCCCGATCAGCCGCGACCAGCATACCCACAAAGTGGGTTTCAGCCACTTCGGGCCCGCTTTTGGGCCGTTTCCCGGCCCCGGATCCGCGAGTCGCTTTGGGTACAATCGTTCTTCGCGTCGCCGCCGTCGGATTGATCCGATTTGCGCGCGATTTGGTGAGTAATCTCACTAACCCAGGATTAGTGGCTAATTATGCTTAAGGTTGATTTAGTTTTAATTAATTATGTTTAGGTTGCTAGATTATAATTAATTAGCAATTATTAGTCAATTGTGATGTGCATTAGATAAATTGAATGTGTAATTAGCAAGTAGACATTGTCTACTAATTATTGGAAGTGCCTCGGGATTTTTCCCGACCCTTAGTGGGCTCCAATTAGGCTTTTCGGGCCTAAGTGGATTTTTTAGTATTTAAATATTAATTTTCGGAAATTAATTAAATAATTATTTATTTTTCGAAAATTCAAGGGAGATGGTCCAGAACCGGAAAATTATGCTGATGATCGTGGCGAAGTCCGTTTATTTAATCGGACTTTATGTTAAGCTAAATTGAATTTTTAATATTAATTAATTTTCGAAATTAATTAAATAATTATTTATTTTCCGAAAATTCAACTGGGATGGCCTGTGACCGGAAAATTACTCTGATCACCGTGGTGAAGTCCGTTTATTGAATCGGGCTTTATTTGGAGCTAAATTGAATTTTTAATATTAATTAATTTTCGAAATTAATAATTAATTATTTATTTTTCTGAAATTAAGATTTTGATGGCCGACGATCGAAATCTCGTGCTGATCGTCGTGGCGCAGTTCATTTATTTATTTGAGCTCTACGTTGTATGGAATTAATTAAATTGTGATATTTTAGGGATTTACCCTAAATTGATTGGAATTGATTGTGATTGAATTGTTGATTGGTAAATGGCCAAGTATGTTATTCAGTATTTTAATGCTTTGTTGAGTTGATTTAATTATTTGATTGAGAAATCGTTGGGCATTGGTTGTCGATATTGAAAGTGAATTGGTAACCACTGCAAAGAGGACACGTGGCTCGGTGAATTGGAGTGTCACCTGGGAGAATGCACGTGAGTTCAGTGGTTGAATATGTCACCTTGGCGAAAAGGTCGCCTGAGAGAATGCACGTGGCTCGGAGACTCGGTATGTACTCCTGGAGAATGCACGTGGGCTCGGTGACAGAGTTGGGCATCTAAAAGGGCACGTGGGCTCAGCGACTTGATGCATCGCTTTGGTGAAATGCACCTGAGAGAATGCACGTGGGTCGGGCATCTAAAAGGGCACGTGGGCTCGGCGACTTGATGCATCGCTTTGGTGAAATGCACCTGAGAGAATGCACGTGGGCCCAGGCATCTAAAAGGGCACGTGGGCTCGGTGACTTGATGCATCACTTTGGCGAAAAGGTCGCCTGAGAGAATGCACGTGGGCCCAAGGTTCGAGGCACGTGAACTCAGAGACTTGGAAGGTCGTCCTGGAGAATGCACGTGGCCTAGTTTTTAAATATCCTGCAGTGGGGATTGGTTCATATGACATGTAATCGACTAGTTCGATTTGTTTGAAGTGAATGGATGTTTATTGTGAATTGTACTGACTTGCAGGTGGGATCTGAGGCCAAGGTAAGTCCTCTGCCCTGTGCGTGTTTAGGCAGCCTTTAGTATAGTAGTTTACTAATCGGGCTTAGTGGGGTAGAACTCGGCGAGACGTAGTCTCATCCGGTTTGGGGAAAACCATTTCAGGACCCGCTCGAAGAGCTGAGGAGGAGGAATCCGAGAAGGAGAACTCGGAGGTGAGATCTGAAGAGAAAGATTTTTGGAAGAAGAAGACAATTATGGGAGGGGCCTTGAGTTTGGCCCAGTCCGTCTAAGTTTGTGTCTTCTTTTGAATCTCCGTTTTGATGTTAATAGTTATGAAGTGATTTGTGGTTTGTATAAAAGTGTGGTTATAAATTTCAATATGAAAAATATGGTCCTGCTTTTTTATCCCATTGTTTTATTGTCTGGGGATTTTAACTGCTTCCGCATGTGCTTAAAAATGAAAGGGTCGGCGATATATTGTCCTGGGATATCGCATTATAAAATCGACCAAGTGTGAAGGATGTGCGCGTGCCCGAGGATCGGGGCGTGACATCCGGTTTAAGTGGTATCAGAGCGAGGTTGAAGATTGGAGTGATAAGGAGCGATGGTTAATGGGATAGTTAGTAGGATGGCCTTTAAATTCATGCCGGTGCATGTTTGTGTTAGCTGAGTGCTAAAATTGTTTGTTGTTTGGATCGCTCTGTTTCTAATTCGGTGTTGAATTGGAAACAGGTGTTAGTTGAGTAAAGCTGCACCATGAGCAATCAGGAGCCGAGAACTCCTGCAAAGAGGACCAGTAGGGCCGTTATTCGGGGTAGAGCTCTGACTCGTGTCGGAACCCGAGGCGGACGTGGTCGAGCGCCAGCACAGGCTAGCGCGAGTGGAGTGAATCCACCTATTGTAGATGTCGGGGTAGCAGCCCCTAATGATCCCAGGGTGGATGGGATCTTGCGTGTTTTGGAAGCATTGGGTAATAGAATGGATCAGCAAGCCGCTACAGTTGAAGCCGCCGCTCAGGCCGCCGCTAATGCCGTAGCTGCCGCCGCTGCTCAGGCCGCTCCTGCCGCCGCACCCGCAGTCGCACCTGCCATAGTTCCTCCTGCAGTGAACGTTGAAGGTCAGCCAGGAATAGTGGTTGCAGAAAGACCAGTAAGTAAGTTAGTGGGGCACTTTCGAAGGCTAGATCCACCAAGGTTTAGGGGTATTGGAGACCCTGAGGCTGCATCACAGTGGGTACAAGATATGGAGAAAGCATTCGCAGTCTTGATGTGTAATGAAGAAGAAAAGGTGATACTAGCTGTGTATCAACTTCAAGATAATGCCAACATTTGGTGGAAAGCCACCAAGGATGCTGTGTTCCCGGAAGGAGTACCAAGGGTGTGGAACACCTTCCTCAAAGCTTTTAATGATCAATATTTTTCGAGTGCTGCCCGAGAGTTGAAGATGGAGGAGTTCCAACGCCTTCGCCAAGGATCGATGACTGTCGATCAGTATGGGGTTAAGTTCGCTGAACTATCTCAGTATGCCCCAAGATTGATTGAGGATCCCGAGGAGAAAGCTCGGAGATTTAGGAATGGTCTTCGTACAGAACTGAAACAACCTCTATTACCATTGGATTTGGTAGATTATCGTGAAGTCTACCGTCGGGCTCAAATGATAGAGAGAGGTATATCGGAGCAAGCAGCCTCATCTGGATCGAGGTTTAGCTCGCACAGAGACAACATCCGCCAAGGGAAGAGGCCAATGTTTGGAAATAGATTCCAAAGTCCGCCCAGCAAGAAGAGTGGATTTAATAGGTCAGGACCTATTAGGACTAATGAGTGTCGCTTCTGTGGGAGAAGACATGGGGCAGGACCGTGCCTAGCCAGGACGGGTGCATGCTTTGAATGTGGCCAACAGGGCCATATGGCCAAATTTTGTCCAAAGAAGCAAAGAGGACAACCTCTGTTGCCGCTGCCGCCGCCACCGATGAGACAGATAGGAGGGTATGCCCCTCAGAATGCACCGCAAGGAGGACAGCAGAGACCTCCAGCTCAGGGCACTGTGTACGCGATTACCCAAGGTCAGGCAGAAGCTGCGCCTGGCGTGATTACAGGTACGGTCTCGCTCAACGACCAACCTGCTTATGCTTTATTTGATTCGGGAGCAACCCATTCTTTCATTGCCGAGCAATATGTTAGGATGCTAGGATTGAATCCTGTATTGTTGGAATCGGCAATTTGCATATCTACACCTTTGAAAGATAAAGTTATTGCTGCTTTGGGATGTTCGGGGTGCAAGTTAGAGATTGGTGAGCGAGTGGGGAAAATTGACTTGTTAGTCCTAGCCATGTATGATTTTGATTTGATAATTGGCATGGACTGGCTCACCAATCAACGAGCTAAAATGGACTGCTATCGCAAGGCGATTCAGTTTGACCCATTAGAGGGTAAGAGCTTTAAGTTTGTCGGGAATCGAGGAGGACCTTCGATTTCCTTAATCTCGTCGCAGGAAGCAACTCGTTTGTTAGACGAGGGCTGCCAAGGGTACTTAGCGACTGTCGTGGATACGACAGTTGAAGAGTTAAAAATGGAAGATATTGCAGTGGTACAGGAGTTTCCAGATGTCTTTCCAAAAGAATTGCCAGGGTTACCGCCAGAAAGAGAGATTGAATTTGTAATCGAGCTAGCACCAGGGACAGAACCGATCTCAAAGGCACCTTACCGAATGTCGTTATCTGAGTTGAAGGAACTGAAGGTGCAGATGCAAGAGTTAATAGATAAAGGATTTATTCGTCCTAGTGCATCGCCTTGGGGAGCACCAGTTCTGTTTGTTAAGAAGAAAGATGGTTCGTTGCGTTTGTGCATCGACTATCGGCAGCTCAATCAAGTAACGATCAAGAACAAGTATCCATTGCCGAGGATAGATGACTTATTTGATCAACTGCAAGGAGCGTCAATATTCTCGAAGATCGATTTGAGGACAGGATACCATCAGTTGAGGATTCGGAAAGAGGATATTCCTAAGTCAGCATTTCGTACCCGGTATGGTCATTATGAGTTTACAGTGATGCCGTTCGGATTGACAAATGCTCCAGCTGCCTTTATGGATTTGATGAACAGAGTGTTCAAGGAATATCTAGATCAGTTTGTAATCGTGTTCATAGATGATATCCTGGTCTATTCGAGAAGTAATGAAGAGCACGAGAATCATCTAAGAGTAGTGCTTTAGACCTTAAGAGCACATCAGTTATATGCTAAGTTTAGCAAATGCGAGTTTTGGCTGACTCGTGTTGCGTTCTTAGGTCATGTGATTTCCGGAGAAGGAATCTCCGTCGACCCGAGCAAGATAGAAGCCGTGATCAAGTGGCCGAGACCGACATCAGTGACAGAGATCAGAAGTTTTCTGGGGTTAGCAGGTTATTACAGACGGTTTGTGGAAGGGTTTTCATCGATAGCATCGCCTCTGACAAAGCTCACAAAGAAAAATGAGAAGTTTGTATGGTCAGACAAGTGCGGCGTAGTTTCCAAGAGCTGAAGGAAAAGCGACTACCGCACCGTGGCCGACGATTCCATCTGGTCCTGGAGGATTCGAGATCTATAGTGATGCGTCATTCAGGGGATTGGGTTGCGTGCTGATGCAACATGGCAGAGTTGTTGCATACGCTTCTCGGCAGTTGAGACCTCATGAATTGAATTATCCGACGCATGACTTAGAACTCGCAGCCATCATATTTGCATTGAAGATTTGGAGACACTACTTGTGTGGGGAAAAGTTTCAGATCTTCACGGACCATCAGAGTCTCAAGTATTTGTTCTCTCAGAAGGAGTTGAACATGAGACAACGGCGATGGATGGAATTACTGAAAGACTACGACTGTGATATTCTATATCACCCGGGAAAGGCGAACAAGGTCGCCGATGCATTGAGTCGGAAGTCTTCAGTGGCACGAATCTTGGTTAAGGAGTGGAACTTAATCGAGAAAGCTCGAGATTCGGAATTCAAATTTGAGGTAGGCCACCTCTCAAGTTTTATGGCCACCCTCAGAATTGAGCCGGATATCCAGGTCAGAATCAAGCAACTTCAACCGACAGATCCAGACGTACAGAAAATTCTTCAAGAGGATACCGACAAAAGAAAAGCTGATTTTCAAGTTTCTGATGATGGAGTACTGAGGTGTCGTGGATGTTTGGTTGTACCTGACGATGTAGAGCTTAGAGAAGAAATTTTATCTGAAGCACATCGTAGCAATTACAGCGTTCATCCTGGAAGCACTAAGATGTATCAGAATTTGCGTCAACACTATTGGTGGTCAGGTATGAAGGCGGACATCGCCAAGCATGTGGCCAAGTGTTTGACTTGTCAGCAAGTAAAAGCCTAGCATTGCAAGCCGGGAGGATTTCTGCAACCTCTCGCGATCCCAGAGTGGAAATGGGAGCATATCACGATGGACTTCGTGACTGGACTACCAAGGAGTCAAAGGGGAAATGATTCGATTTGGGTAGTAGTCGACAGGTTGACAAAGTCGGCTCACTTCATTGCAGTTCAAAAGGACCTAAGTCTGGATAGACATGCAGACCTGTATGTGCGTCAGGTGGTTCGTATGCATGGAGTGCCAGTTACGATAACATCTGATAGAGACCCAAGGTTTACTGCTGCTTTTTGGAAGAGCTTACAGAGTGCTTTAGGCACAAAGCTTCAGTACAGTACGGCATATCATCCTCAGACGGATGGCCAGTCAGAAAGGACGATTCAGACTCTTGAAGACATGCTAAGAGCGTGCGTAATAGACTTCAAAGGAAGTTGGGAGGATTAGCTTCATCTGGTGGAATTCGCCTACAACAACAGTTATCAGCAAAGCATCAAGATGGCTCCATTTGAAGTGTTGTATGGCAGAGCATGCAGAACTCCAGTGTGTTGGGATGAAGTCGGAGAAAGGAAGATAACAGGCCCAGAGTTGGTTCAGCAATCGGTAGATGCCGTGGCAGTGATCAGAGACAGATTGAAGACAGCGCAGAGCAGGCAGAAAAGTTATGCAGATAAGCGCCGAAGGTCTTTGGAATTCCAAGTTGGTGATCACGTTTTTCTAAAAGTGTCACCAATGAGGGGAACTTCGCGCTTTGGTAAGAAAGGCAAGCTGAGTCCGAGGTACGTAGGTCCGTTTGAGATTCTTGAAAGAATCGGAAACCTAGCGTATCGTCTTGCGTTGCCGCCAAGATTGGCGCACGTGCATGACGTCTTTCACGTGTCGATGTTAAGGAAGTACGAGCCTGACCCGACTCACGTGCTCAATTTCGAGGAATTGGACGTGGATGACCGTGTGTCATACGTTGAAAGCTCGGTTCAGATTGTCGATCGTAAAGAGCAAGTTCTGCGTACAAAGACCATCCCGTTGGTCAAAGTGGTCTGGCAACACCACGGCACTGAAGGAGCGACTTGGGAGACTGAAGAATCGATGAGACAGTTGTGCCCCCGCCTTTTTGAACAAAGTGTAATGGTTTAAATTTCGAGGACGAAATTTTTATAAGAGGGGAAGAGTTGTGACATCCTGAAATTCGACCCCGTTTTGATAAAGTGAAATGGGCATTTCGTCGGCGTGCCTATGGCCTTTTTCTTTGAGTTGATCACTCATGAGTTAACTAACCTATTGGGTAAAGCCGTTAAGGGATGTATCAGCTGTAAAATCCCTAAAAGCTATCTAATTGGTTGGATTGAGCTAAAATCACGTCTGATCGATTTTTAACCACGAAATTGAACTCGATTTCGGGAATCGAATTTTAAGCGCGTCATAATTCTTATTTTTAGGATCCTGTCTCATCGCTCGTCAATTTATTGACGAGTCCGAAATTTCAATAAAGAAATTATCGGAAGAAATTTGAAGACCAAAAGAAATTAGAAAGGAAAAGGAAAAGAGAAAAGGAAAATTGCATAAAGGCATTATGCATATTTTATTTTCCCTTTTCTCTCTCCCCCTTTTTCTTTCTCTCCCTTTTTCCTTTCCTTTTTCTCTTTTTCTCTCTTTTCTTTGTCTCTCCTCTCCCCTCCCCCTTCGTGCGTAGCCCTCCCCACCGCTCACTTTTCTCTCCCTTATCTCTTCCCTCTCTCTCCTCTCTCTTCTCTCCCACTTTTTCCCCACGTGACCGACTCCTTCTCCCTCTCTTCTCTCTTGTTCGTGCAAACCAGAAACGGAGGAAGGACAGCAGCTCGCCGCGACCGCCGCCCGCTCGCCGCTCGTCCCGTTGTCGCGCCGCCGCACCGCCGCACCGCCTGTGCCACACCCGCGCGCTTCGCCCGCGCCCAACCGCTCGTCCGCGCGCCCAGGCCGAGCGAACCAGCCCCATTCGCTTCTGTTCTAGCCGCTGTTCCGCCCATCTCCGGCCGCCTCCGGCCACCGCCAACCCCGCCGGACCTCCCCCGCGACCCCCTCGCCCTCCGCCGGCCTTCCCTCGCCACCCTAGCCGCCGGAGCTGCCCCGATCAGCCGCGACCAGCATACCCACGAAGTGGGTTTCAGCCACTTCGGGCCCGCTTTTGGGCCGTTTCCCGGCCCCGGATCCGCGAGTCGCTTTGGGAACAATCGTTCTTCGCGTCGCCGCCGTCGGATTGATCCGATTTGCGCGCGATTTGGTGAGTAATCTCACTAACCCAGGATTAGTGGCTAATTATGCTTAAGGTTGATTTAGTTTTAATTAATTATGTTTAGGTTGCTAGATTAGAATTAATTAGCAATTATTAGTCAATTGTGATGTGAATTAGATAAATTGAATGTGTAATTAGCAAGTAGACATTGTCTACTAATTATTGGAAGTGCCTCGGGATTTTTCCCGACCCTTAGTGGGCTCCAATTAGGCTTTTCGGGCCTAAGTGGATTTTTTAGTATTTAAATATCAATTTTCGGAAATTAATTAAATAATTATTTATTTTTCAAAAATTAAAGGGAGATGGTCCAGAACCGGAAAATTATGCTGATGATCGTGGCGAAGTCCGTTTATTTAATCGGACTTTATGTTAAGCTAAATTGAATTTTTAATATTAATTAATTTTCGAAATTAATTAAATAATTATTTATTTTCCGAAAATTCAACTGGGATGGCCTGTGACCGGAAAATTATGCTGATCACTGTGGTGAAGTCCGTTTATTGAATCGGGCTTTATTTGGAGCTAAATTGAATTTTTAATATTAATTAATTTTCGAAATTAATAATTAATTATTTATTTTTCGGAAATTAAGATTTTTATGGCCGACGACCGAAATCTCGTGCTGATCGTCGTGGCGTAGTTCGTTTATTTATTTGAGCTCTATGTTGTATGGAATTAATTAAATTGTGATATTTTAGGGATTTACCCTAAATTGATTGGAATTGATTGTGATTGAATTGTTGATTGGTAAATGGCCAAGTATGTTATTCAGTATTTTAATGCTTTGTTGAGTTGATTTAATTATTTGATTGAGAAATCGTTGGGCATTGGTTGTCGATATTGAAAGTGAATTGGTAACCATTGCAAAGAGGACACGTGGCTCGGTGAATTGGAGTGTCACCTGGGAGAATGCACGTGAGTTCAGTGGTTGAATATGCCACCTTGGCGAAAAGGTCGCCTGAGAGAATGCACGTGGCTCGGAGACTCGGTATGTTCTCCTAGAGAATGCACGTGGGCTCGGTGACAGAGTTGGGCATCTAAAAGGGCACGTGGGCTCGGCGACTTGATGCATCGCTTTGGTGAAATGCACCTGAGAGAATGCACGTGGGCCCGGGCATCTAAAAGGGCACGTGGGCTCGGCGACTTGATGCATCGCTTTGGTGAAATGCACCTGAGAGAATGCATGTGGGCCCAGGCATCTAAAAGGGCACGTGGGCTCGGTGACTTGATGCATCACTTTGGCGAAAAGGTCGCCTGAGAGAATGCACGTGGGCCCAAGGTTCGAGGCACGTGAACTCGGAGACTTGGAAGGTCGTCCTGGAGAATGCACGTGGCCTAGTTTTTAAATATCCTGCAGTGGGGATTGGTTCATATGACATGTAATCGACTGGTTCGATTTGTTTGAAGTGAATGGATGTTTATTGTGAATTGTACTGACTTGCAGGTGGGATTTGAGGCCAAGGTAAGTCCTCTGCCCTGTGCGTGTTTAGGCAGCCTTTAGTATAGTAGTTTACTAATCGGGCTTAGTGGGGTAGAACTCGCTGAGACGTAGTCTCATCCCAGTTTGGGGAAAACCATTTCAGGACCCCGCTGAAGAGCTGAGGAGGAGGAATCCGAGAAGGAGAACTCGGAGGTGAGATCTGAAGAGAAAGATTTTTGGAAGAAGAAGACAATTATGGGAGGGGCCTTGAGTTTGGCCCAGTCCGTCTAAGTTTGTGTCTTCTTTTGAATCTCCGTTTTGATGTTAATAGTTATGAAGTGATTTGTGGTTTGTATAAAAGTGTGGTTATAAATTTCAATATGAAAAATATGGCCCTGCTTTTCTATCCCATTGTTTTATTGTCTGAGGATTTTAACTGCTTCCGCATGTGCTTAAAAATGAAAGGGTCGGCGATATATTGTCCTGGGATATCGCATTATAAAATCGACCAAGTGTGAAGGATGTGCGCGTGCCCGAGGATCGGGGCGTGACATAAATAATTATTTAATTTAATTCTGAAAATTAATATTTAAATACCAAAAATCTCACTTAGGCCCGAATCGCCAAATTGAAGCCCGATTAGGGGTCGGAAAATTCCTGAGATACTTCCAATAAATAGTAGACCACATCTACTTGCTAATTGCACAATCAATTTAACTAATTTGCACCACAATTGACTAATAAACACTAATCCATACTAATCTAACCACATAACCATAATTAATTAAAACTAAACAACCCTTAAGCATAATTAGTCCACTAAGCAAGGATTAGTGAGATTACTCACCAAATCGCGTGCAAATCGGATCAATCCGACGAGGGCGACGCGAGGAACAACAAACTCCAAAGCGGGCCTCGGGTTCGGGGCCCAGAAACGGCCCGAAATCAACCACAAACTAGCTAGAAACCCACACGACGGGGTTGCTGGTTCGCTGCAAAACAGAGAGAAATAGAGAGGGATGGGGGCGGCAAGAGGTCGGGAAAGATGGGCGGAGATCTGGGAAGACTGCGCGGTGGCCGATCGGAGCTGGGCGGCGGTCTGGCGGTGGCTGAACAGAGGCTGAATAGAAGTTGCAGGGGAAAAGCGGCACACGTGGCCAGGCGGAGCACGCGGCGTTGCGCGGGCGGCGGTGCGGCAGCTCCGGTGCGATGGTGAGCGGCTCTGATCTTCAAACGACGGTGGTTGCTGCTTCTGCTTTGTTGTCTTCGCTGGTTTGCACAAATAGGGGAGAAGGAGAGAGGAAGGGCGGCAACGCTGGCTGAGGGGGCGGGTGAGAGAGACGGAGGCGAGGCGCGGAGCGGCGGACGGCACAGCACGAGTGGCACGCGGGTGGCAGAGCGCGGGCGGCAACGGCGAGCTTCTTCGGTCCTAGGCGTGCTGCCTCTGTTTCTGTCTTCTGTTTCTGTTCGAACCGTGAGGGGGAGAGAGAGTCGAGGGAGAGAGAAGGAGAGATAAGAGAGAGAGAATGAGATAAGAGTTGAAAAGTCAAAAAGAAAAAGAGAGAGAAGAAGAAGCAAAATTGAAACCGGCAAGGAGGGGAGTTGGTGGAGGTTCTCGCACGTGGGGAAAGAGAGAGAGAGAGAGAGAGAGAAAGAAAAAGAAAGAAAGAAAAGGAAAGGGGGGAAAGAGAAAAAGGTGCCTGGATGCTTGGCCAAAAAGGGAAAGAATCGGGAAGAAATTTTTAAAGAAAAGAATTTCCCCAATTAAGAAATTCTTACCCCAAATTCTTTTGAATTGGCGCCTAGATAACCAAGGAAGATCCAAATTAAAGCACTTGGTCTACCCTGACATTTTGCATCCAAAATCTCTCTTAAATTTCTCTCAAATAACTCTCCCAAAATCAATTGATATTTCCATTATCAAATTGATTATTTTCTTTATCCCCCACACTCCTCAATTTCACCATCAAAATTAATCTCCGGCTTCAACTGAACGAAAACGGCCATAACCTGACTTTTTCCCAAAAAGTCTCTGTTGTTAGAAAAATCTTTTGAGACTGAGTCGTGGATCCTAGAATTTATTGTGATATGACAGAACCTTCAATTTCTGAAATCGGACTCGAATCGACGGTTAATTTCCATTTGGCGCGTTTTTAGCGTAACCTAGATTACCGGGTGGTTTTCAGAACTTTTTAAGGCAAATAACCCGTGGTCGATTTTCTTCGAACCACTGTGAACCCATTCGACTCAATGACGACTCTCAATTGTCGTGAAAATCTCGAGGATTCAATTACGGACACAGGGTACCAAAACGACAGTAAAACCAAATTAGTGTCGGTCGACGAGAATTTTCCAATTTAGTGGAGTCACCCACGATCGGTCATACATCTCAGTCGAACAGACCTATCTCTGATCTTAAATCGATTTTTAACTGTGCCGCAATGGCCTCTAAAGATGAACATGGTCGAGAAGCCGGCTCTTGATCAAACTCTCAAGTTTATTGCCTTAAATTTTCTTAATTACTTACCCAGACAGTCTAGTTATCTCAAGAGTGATCGGCTTTGAGAATAGCCCTATAAACGCATCAACGAAATGCCCGATTAATTTAGTAGAAAACAGATTGAGAAATTCAGGATGTCACATTTTGCTTCAAGTCGGGATTGACATCGAGGCTACTTAGGTTACGGGGAAGGGGAGGCAACTCTTTGAGAATGTCGCAGTGTAGCAAATCCAGAGTCTGAAGGCTTCGCAAGAACTGTATTTCTGATGGAACGCTCGATATACGAGTACCTCGAAGCCTCAGTTCTTGGAGAGAATCTAAGTGCACAATAACACTTGGAAAGACTCCCTCCAAACTCCTGCACCAGGAGGCATGTACTTCTTCCAGGGAAATCAACTTTCCAATATAAAGAGGAAATTCTCTTATGAAACAAGAATCCATTTTCAGCACTTTCAATCTCCACAGGTTTTTAGTTGAATCGGGCAAACTCGAAACACCCGTACCTGAAATATCCAACTCTTCTAATGAGTGCCCCAATTCCGGAAGCTTTCCAAGCCCACGACAGTCCTTCAAAGACAAGCATCTAAGATGTCCCAAGTCTCCTATTGACTCAGGGAGTTCAAGAATTTTCGCGTTATCCAAGGCTAGCTCTGAAAGAGCTTTAAGTTCACAAACTGAACCAGGAAAACGAACCAATGACAAGCAATTAGTGGCACTAAGAATTTGCACTCGCACCAATTTGCCTATCGATGCAGGGAAGTTCTCGTACAGAAGTGCCATCAATCAGGAGCTCTTTCAAAGCATTCAGCCCATCCATTTTCACTGGCAACATGCTAAGTTCAGAGCAAAACTTCAAATTCAAGGTAACCAAGGGCTTCAAATCATTAATTGAAGGATCTAAATGAACCAATCGAGAGCATCGCTCAAGGATCAGTATCTCCAAATTTGGGCAACAAGAGAAGCTGGGGGTAACTAATAGGTCCATACAACCTGTAAGATTCAAGACTTTCAAACGCTCCATCTGCAAAACAGGGGAAGAAAGTTCATATGACGTAGAACTCTCAATGTACTTAAGGGCAAACACGAAGACAACAACAAATGAGCTATAAACCCACCTTTATTCTATTCCAACCTCCCCAGGACTCTGTAACTAGGTTCTCATTTTTCTCTAAATGCATGCTGATCGCATCTTGAGGGCACCCTTGCCACTGAAGCCACCAAACGTTCAACAAGGCACCTGCAAATTGTCTACCAATATTGGTGCAACCCAAGCTGAGAAAAGTCGTGCTCGGCAGGATCACACAACCTGCCTCTTTAGTTTCCAGGTGGTCTCTTTTCTGTATGAAGGACCAAAAAAGCCAACAAAAGAAACGTGAAAGTCATCAGACAATGAAGTAGTTACTATGGATGCCTAAACTCCCATGAGGTAAAGAAAATCGAAAAACATATAGAAGCTCAAATGATACTTTTTTCCCCCAACGTACCTTTATCCCCTTGTTCCTGTCCTGGGCTATGGCAGGACCGTACAATCCAGCACCTGTTCCTGGATCGTGGAAACGTTCGTGGACAATCTCCCTGGCAAGGCACCTTAGCATGCTGCGCATGCCTAACTTATTTTCGTTCATTTCTATTAGGGACATTCGACAAAGGACACTGACTTCCTCACGACGATTATAATGATGAGGCCAAATGCTCGGACGAGGAAGATGAGGATAAGGAGGATGAGGAGGACGAGGAAGTCGACACCACACGAGTGAGGCAATCCGACAATCCACATCTGGGGGAAAACTTGCAAGATTAAGATACATCAGCTTTAGATCTTCACCAAAAGTATCATAAATTATACTCAGAATCTTCTGGTAATCTTCCTGGTAATCTTCCTGAAATTGTTGCATGAGATCTTTGAATCCATTCTTCCAGTCCTTTGTATTGCAAAAAAGAACCAAAAACTTTGACAAGTAGGGGAAGTCCCTTCCGGCCTTCACTATTTCGATTGCAATTTTAACATAAGATCGTAGTTCATCGCTCTTTCCGGTTGAAGCATACTGCCAGAAAAAGTTGAAAGCTCGATTATCATCCATCAGATTAACATTGTAAGTATGAGCCAACCCTCGAGCAACAAACCCTTGAAGAACTCTGCTTTCTTTTAAGGCGACAATTACTCTACTTCCACAACCAAACCAATCGAGCTTAGCTCCTACAAACTCCTTGAGGAGGGATGCCTTCTCCACATCATCAAGAACAATAAGAACTTTCGTACTCCTAAATATCTCTTTCAAAAATCCTACTCCTTCGAAAGCAAAAGCAACCTCATGCTCTCTTTTTAAAATATTATAGATCAACTTGGTTTGAAGATAGTGAACACCTCCAGGTTGCTGCTTTGTCTCTTCAATCTCAGCAAGAAAACTGCAAGTGTCAAAGCGAAGGGATATTTTATCATATATGATCTTGGCAAGAGCAGTCTTTCCAATGCCATCTCTCCCATGGATTCCAACAATTCGTACGTCGCTTACTTCCAGTTCCAATAATTCCATTATTTTCGATTCTTGACTGTCTTCAAGCTCCTATAAAGGTACTTAAGTTTAGGAGAATGTTAGATGAGAAGTGAAGAAATAATGTTAGATGAGAAGAGAAGTGAAGAAATATACAGATGTGGCACTGTAAGTTCCAGATGAAAATGCCATTCTCTGAGACATGTGCTTTGATTGTGCCTGCCAATCAATTATATGCCTTGCTAGTTGAGATGTTGTAACTAATATTTAGCTGACACAGAAGACAGGTTGTTGAAGATAAACTCCTCTGAAGTTCCTCCACACAATCATTCACTGCATGCATCTCATTTAAGCTAAAGATACGTGCTGTCTCTATTATGGAAAAATCTAGTAAGCAAACTGGCTTACTAAACATAAAAAAGCCTAATCTGGCTTAACACACCCGTTTCTTGTCCTTTGCAAAAGGAAGCACAGAAGGGTGATGACCAGCCTTATCAGAGAGCATCTCCGAGTTGCCACAATCATAAATTAAGCAGGAGTTTACCATGAGATCTCATTTAGATGTTCAAGATCCGTAATGGCTAAAATCAAGGGTAATTAGCTACTGAAAAAATTGAAGTATATGCAAGCTACTTCAGAGTTCAGACAATGACTTGCATTATCTTGGAGGTTCAGTTCATGCGTTTTCCTTCCTTTTTATATCATACTCTAACTTTACAACGACTGTAAAAATGACATAAAAATATTTCGTGGTAATTAGATTTTTATCTATTTGATGTAAAACACACTCAAGCTGAAACTAACTTCATCAACAGTTACAGTCTTTAGGAGAGAGTACTTGAGAAGAGAGGAGAATGGGAGCAAAGAAATATACCGAGGTCCTGTCAGATAACATGGGATTATCACCAGTGGATAGATCCTCAGACACATGATTGTGTGCTATCATCAGCTTAAACAAAATTTCTGCAACGATGGCTGTGATAAGTTCCTTTTCACTGCCAAGGCAGAAAAAATCTCAGTTCCAAACCATTGAAAGATCACTGAAACTTCAAATGGCTCATAAAAATGTTAACCCAACACACTACATAATGAAACGGCAATCAATGGGCTAAAAGATCACTGAAACTTTATGCAGAACATAATTTACCTGATGCAAAGATATAAACATACACATTGATGTTTAGTAATTGTGTGAACGTCGCATAATGCCATTGCAGCAAGTATTTGGTCCAAACAATGGATTATATTCTCACAGTTTGCCATTGAGTGAAAATATCACTCAACCACGGGTCGAATTACAGAATTACACGATTATGTGGCTGAACAGAATGAAGTTTTAAAGATAGTTCACTGAGCCAAACTCAGATATGTAGTGTAAACAGGGTCAATTAGAGAGAAAGATTTGGCCTGAGAAAGGAAGAAGAGGGAATTGAAAATGTTAATTCAGTTCATTCCCATCAATAATTTCCTCTTTTTTCTCTAGTTTAGTCCCCATGAAGCTTTGAAACAGACTCGGTAACAATCATAAACCCAAGCAAGTGAGCAAAACAATTTAGAGTACACCAGAGTCAACCAATATTTGCTTTTTTTGCTGGGAAAATGTCGTTGGGCTTCCTTTTCCTGACATTCTCGACATTACCTCCGTCGATTGAGCAAATAAATCAGAAGAAACCTACAAGAAAAGAAGACAGATGTAATGCAACATACCTTTTATATGAGCTTCGTTCCCATCCCTTGACTTTACCAGCCCCCACAAGAGCCTTCTCCCACAGCTTGACTTTCTCATCGCTGAAACTCTGCTTGTGCTCGTCCAGGGCGTCTCTGTAGCGTGATTTTTGGTCCAGCTGCACATCAGACCGTTCCACATTGTAGAAAACGGGTAGGATCTCTTTCTTCCCTCCTGATCTAGACGTGTGTTCTACCATGAGTGCGAGCATCTCAAGGCACTCGAGGTTATAAGCATAGGCTTTTGAAAAGATAGGTATGTAGATGTTGGAGCTGGAGACCGATAGCCGAAGCTCTTCGGGTAGAATTGTTGGAAATGGTGATCCATTTTCTAGAATTTCCTAGAGTTGCTAAACTTTTAGAATTCCCTAGATTAATTAAGAAAACATTTTCTAGAAGAAAGAAGAAAAGTCCAGCATGTAAAAGAAGCCTAAGTCTAGCATTCAAGAGAATACTAGAATCTTCTAAGGCGGTGACTCACACCTATAAATAGGCATGTAAGTTCATCATTTGAGGTGTGTGAGGGAAAACCCTCCACCTTGTATGTGGTGGGAAAACCCTTCACTGTGAGAGGTCTTAGACCTCCACCAATCTCCATCAAACTATTTCCTTCAACTATTGTAAAATTATTTTGTCCAACTAATGAAACTATTTCCCATATCCCATGTTCTTTGTCCTTCAATTATCCTATCTCATCCCTTGTCCATTCTCTACAAACTATATCATACACTTGCACACGTTACTAACAAAAAACTATAACTAATATCAAAACCATGCTTCCGCACGAACACATCCAAAATTTTTTTAATATGGTATCAGAGCCAGATGCACCTAGGTTTGTAATTAAGCCAGGTGTAAGGGACGGTGAAGTCCAGGCATATCGGATGGTTATGGGCGTTTGTCCTCACCATTCTCAACTAAAAAGGCCAGAGCTCAAGCGAGAGCCAATAGAGCCAGAGCTGGAGCGAGAGCCAAAATCAAAGGCCAGATCCCAAGCCAAAGCTAAAAGAGCCAGAGCCGGAACCAGAGCCAGAACCAAAGCCGGAGCCGGAGCCAGAGCCAGAGCCAGAGCCAGAGCCTACGAGAGCCAGGGCCAGAGCCCGAGCTAACAACTACAACCAAGAGCATTTTGATGCCCTGAGACATATGAGACATCGTTAAAGAAAAGACATGCATATTCAAAGGCAAGTGCAAGTGTTCCGATAAGAGAATGCAAGGGATTGTGGCACGAAGACAACACAAAAGGCATGGGACAAATTAGAAGAGAGATTTCAAGGTATGTCGGCAACTTTATGATACAATGTCCAAAGTATCCCGAAAATGGATAAGGGGGAGATTTTTTTTTAGCTCCCTTCCCAAAACATGGAGCACTTGCTCCTTTATATAGCTGCCAAAGTTGGTGGAGGAAGTCTCTAGACTTCTTTAACATAAGATGAAACTTCTAGACACATGAGCCTTCTAGACACATGAGCTTGTAGACAATTCTAGAGACTTCTCTTACAAATAGCTACTATTATTTTATAGTAACATAAGATGGAGAATTCTAGAACACACAAGAGATGGCAGCTTGTAGATTCTTCTAGAATTTTTCTTGAATTTTCTAGCTAAAATCTATCTTGAAATATCTAGAATTGGATCACAAATTCCAACACTCCCCCTTGATCCAATTTTGTGTTACTCCAAGCATTTCCCACAACGTATCGAACTTGGCTAATGGTAATGCTTTAGTGAAGATGTCTGCTACTTGTTCCTTGGTTTTGCAATATTTTAGCTCGATCTCTTGTTATTTTGCGCCTCTCGTATGAAGTGATATTTGATGTCTATATGTTTAGTTCTTCCATGGAATACTGGATTTTTTGATATAGCGATTGTGGACTTATTGTCGCAAAGTATCGGAGTTGCTTCCATCTGTGCTTCTCCAATGTCTTCTAGAATTCTTCGAAGCCATATTGCATGACTAGTAGTTGTAGCAGCCGCAACATATTCTGCTTCTACAGTGGATTGTGCCACTGAGTCTTGTTTTTTAGATATTCATGAAAATATTCCAGAACCTAATGTAAATGCATAACCAGTGGTACTTCTCCTATCATCAGCTGAACCAGCCCAGTCGCTAGCAGTGTAACCACCTAGGTTCGTAACCTAATGTAGATTCTTCTAGAATTTTTCTTGAATTTTCTAGCTAAAATCTATCTTGAAGTTTCTAGAAATTGGATCAACAATTCAACAAGAATAGATGGGATGTTGTCAACTTTGAAAACGCGAATTCCGTCATCTTCCAAGCAGCGACAGAGGGAACCAACGAATCCATAGTGACCATCGGATCCAAAGTAACTCAGGATCACATCATCTTGATTCAGCCTCGCTGGTTTTTTTTCGACGAGGTCAGATAATTCAGCAACACTCGATTCTGCCCCTGATTTTAGCTTCTCCGGTTTTCTTGACTCGCCTTCTTGGCCAAAAATTGGTTTTCTGCTTCGGGAATCAGCCATACTCGATTCCGACTTCAACTCAATCTGTCGTCGTCCAGTTTTCACTCTAACTGGGTTTATCAGAGAATGGCCAAGTGAACCGTTCGGGTTTGCCTTAATGGTCGCGAGCTTAAGAAAACAAATTCCACCAAAAAAAAAAAGTAATTATTTACGAAAATTCAAGAGAAATAACTCATTACCAGATTCTCAGTCTTGCTGTTGCCCGGGTAAAATTACTGTGCACGATATATTTACGAACTACGGAGAATGGTACGATGATGGACGTAAGTTACTAAGGATACATAATTTATAATAAATTCAAGTTATTGACGGGATCCCATAGAGAGTCACAAAGGTTAGGAAATTCTAGCACACGAGACTTTGAGGTAAATCACTTGTTATTACTCCGTTTGTTTCGCAAAAAATAACTTCCACAAAAATATCTTCTGGATTTTCCAGCATTCAGTTTATGGAAAATGAATTGATTAATCACTTTTCAAGTAGGGAAAATATTTTTCATATCTTCTTTCACCAAACAACTTTTTCTTTCATTTTTATTTTTTCTTTTCTTTTTTTGTTTTTCTTTTTCTAAATTGAGTTTTTAATTATTTTTTGTTTTTCTTTTCTTTTATTTCCTTTTCTTTATTTTTCTTTTTATTTTAATTATAATGCAACTTTTCCTTATTTTACAAGAAGATCGAGAAAATTAGTTAATTATCATGAATTTGACAATGAATGCATATAGCTAGCTTTGTCTTTGAAAGATTCCGTAGCTTTGGTACATAAGCTTCTTAGACCGGAGCTGGTCCTTTAGCTTCTTCTCTTCCTGGAGCGATCTCCCAGTTGTTCCCCGTCCGAGGAAATACATGGTCTGTACGCCTTTTCTTGAGCTTCTCACTCATGGATATCTGCAATAACCACTCGGGGCTTCCATCAACTAAATGGTCCAGTGTTTGCCGCTACGAAGCCTTTCTCAGTTTCAGAGGAGATGTTCGGGAGGGCTTCGTTGAATTTCTCTTCGAAGGCCTCGCTGATTCAGGGATCATTGCATTTATTGATCATTGTGGGATCGAGTTCGGAGAACATGTCATGCCTAAGATCTTAAAAGCCATCGGGCACATGGAGATATGCATTCTCATCTTCTCCAAAGATTTTGCTTCCAGTAAGAGTTGTCTGAAGGAGGTGGAGAAAATGGTGGAATGTGACAGGACAATCATGCCCATTTTCTACGATGTCTCCCCTTCAATGGTCGGCGAATAAAAAGGAGAGTTATTAGCAGTCCTTTCGCGACCATGAGGCCAAGGGGGTGACGCCAACGACTATAAACAACTGGAAGAAGGCTCTGCATAGTGTTTCAAGAAAACGAGGATGAGAATTGCAGACATTCCAGCACGGGCAATACGAAATCGAGGTTTCTATGCTTCTTTCCACTTTTCCAACAATGGTCATCGAGTATGAAATTAAAGAAAGAAAAAAGTAACCGACCGAAAAAAAAAAAAAAAGTGAGGGAAGGAAAAAAATCAATGCATCTATTCTTTTGCCTGGTGTATTATCCGAGCAGTCGTTCCTTTTCACATCTTACTCTTTCCTTCTATTCCCTTTGGCAGGCAGCGTGAACTTACATACGAGGTTGTTTCCATGGTTCGCTGGTTGTTGAGGAAGGATGACTTATATGTGACAGTGTCACGCCTTGAACCTTGAGCGTGCAAACATCTCTCGGTGGTCGATAAAATTGTGATGTTCCTAAGACTCGTCACCAACCCATTCATTTTATGCACATGCGGAAGCGAAATAACAATCTCTAGACAACAATCAAACATGGGATAGAAAAGCAGGACAATCAATTAACACAAACCACACTTTATATACAGCCAGGTCAAACTTACGGTTTATATACAGGAGGTCTATCTCAAAAGAAACTACCAAGCTAACCCTACCTGAACCCTACCTATTTGGGATTCGGGTATACTACGACACCGTCAGGGATATCAAGGTCTAGAGGGTCAGCTACATCCACTACAGGCTCTTCAACCTCGGGACCCTAGTTCACCTCGATATCAGTTATAATATCGGCATCCATGACAGGGTCGAGATCCACCACGTACTCGACATTGATGGCAGGTCCATCAAAGCCATCCAAGGGGCCCTCCCAAATCCCGTTAGGCCCGTGACGGAACCATGTTTTAAATCAATGAGGTACCAACTGAGATAGGCCCTCATCGACCTAAATGGTGGTAACGACGAACTCACGGGTCCAGTCAGGGGTCCCATGGATAGGAAGTATGGTACACTCGGTCCCGGCTTCTCGTGGCCACCAAAAACGAACAGGTCGAACCTCCATCTAAGGACTTGTAAAAATTTAAACCACGACGAGGTGAGACAAAGTCTCAGCAAGTCTACACCCTAAACCCCGATTAGGATGAGAATTCATCTAGAGATAGCCTAAACATACACCATATAAGACTTACCTTGCTTCAGTACCTCTTTGTATATTAGTACAACTCATATAACATATACATACAGTAAATGCACTCAATACTTGGAATACTCCATATCACTCATCAATTAAACACGGGGGTCTCGATTATAAGGCCAAATCATTATGACACATCCCATTCCGTGCCACATAATTTTGTCCCATAATTAGGTGCGGCTATTTCAATCACTCAAGCGTGTCCTAATTAATTACGACCAAATGGCCACGGCTAACTCAACAGTCAGCGGTCATCCGGCATAATCGGGCGTCGTCCCGCTTCGTCGAGCACGGTAACGTCCACATCTAGACGGCATTCCCGAAGGAGCATTGGCCCAACCTCCACTGTGACTGGCATCCGTTGACATGGGGCATTCCATATAGGAGCATCGCCCTTGACTTTCATATAGTGCATTTCTTCCGCTTTCTTTGCCAGCCCCTTCTCCTCTTATATATCATCGATGACATGATGATCAACTGGCACCTTGCTTCGAAATCAAGCTGTCGATTCAAAGGGATCCACCCCATGTGGAGTGCATCATGCAGCGCACCATACACATTCATGCGCTCAGATTTGCCGACCCTTAGTGGGAGGTCTTCACTCTAGCTCTTCGTAAGCAAAAGACCGGTGTAGCTCGAGCACGAACAGTACATGTGATTGTCAAGAAGATGATAGCGAATGGACTCGAGAACATTGAAATGAGAAAAGGGTTCTTCGGAATCAATTTACGCGAGCATTTTTTCTTCCCTTTTCCTTTTGTAGAGCTTTTCTCTGAGGACTGTATGGTTGCAGACTTTTAGTTGGTGACCATGGATGGACGAAGCAAGAGAAGCATATATAGATTGAGCATATGGATTCGGGCAAAAATGATATATACTTTTTCTTTAATTTATTACTTCTTTGAAGTTTCCAAGAAACTTCAATTAGTGGCTAGACTGGAACAAGTGTTTTAAATGTTTATTTTCTAGTTGCTTAGTATATAATTGTGGCAGTTGTAAATTAATGTATTTTAATTCTTAATTGTCCGATGCAAAATTTGAGAGAAAAGGTCTGGGTCGTGTTCCTTTACTTTTTATTTTATTGAACAAGGACTATAATGAACAGAATGCGCGCATGCGTGTATAATCGAGGAAAACATAAGGTGGAAGAAATGTTACTAGAGATGCATAGGTTCGTACTATAAATCCATCCAATAATTTTGTTATGCAATAACGGGGACAAGATCATAATAAACGAACCTTTATGATATGATTCTTTAGATATTGCGCCTTACCCCTTTGTGAAAGGAGAGCTCATAAAGGTTCTCTATAATGATTTGGGACTTTGGACCTTCAACTAATCACCCATTCAAGTCTATTCTTTGCCCCTACAAGTTATGAGTTAGTTTGCACAACAATGGTATTTTTGAAGCGACAAGGAATCAACATTCGTAGGATTTGGGAAACTGTGATCGTCCTTGCTAAGTGAAAGTGTTAGTAAGAGTATCTAGAGAGGGGTGAATAGGTGCGAAAACAAATTTTGCAAAATATAGCGTAAAACTTTACTTTTAACCTGAGTCTAGTTGACAATAGACTTTGTAGAGGAAATCAGACTTTAACAATTAAATAGAGTTACGAACAAAATAAAAGAGTTTAGAGAAGAGAATAAGAACATAAGATTTATAGTGGTTTGGCTTAATCTAAGCCTACGTCCACTCTCCCGCACTGATAGCCTACCGGCTGGGTTTCATTATGAATCAAAAGAGTCGTTACAATATCACGTCCTTGATTCCACAGTATAGAGACTCTGCTACATTCCACAAGGCCTCACAAATATCTAAACTCTCTTTTGAGTACAAATTTATGCTCAACAAGTGAATCAGCAAAAAACAATGAGCTTCAGACTTTAGAATTTATCTATCGCGCACACATTCGAATAACTAGAGCATCTTTCTTATATACTCCTCCATGCCTTCATAACCGTTGGCACCTTCCAAAGGAGTTCTTCCAATTTACCCGTTGGACAAAATCAATTAGGGAGATCTCGAGTTACTTAAGGAATGTGATGATGGCCCACCAATCCTACTCGCCCATACAATCAGGATCTAGGTTTCCATAAATAGAACCTTTCAAGTATATTTCGCCAATCAACGGATCCAAATTACTCGAATTAAATTCAAAACGAATAAAAGATCTTGAGATGCTATCTCCAGCCGTGAGAACTTCTTTAGCCACTCAAATCAAAATCTTAAAGAAATACTTGAGTTTGGATAAGTCTTCTTCGTTGGACTAGAAACTATCAATGAGGGCAGACTTTAAATCTTGAGTCTGGCGGTCTTCAGACTTTGACGAAAGAGTCTGCAAGTCTTTAGACTAGACTGATGGAAACGTTTTGTCAGCTTCAAAACAAATAATGAAGTTTTCTCCAACAATCTTCCCATTTTTTATGGTGACAAAACTTTAGTGCAGATTTGGATACTTTTGACCTGCAAGACAATACTCAAGCAAACAAGGATGTCTCATAAAAGATAAATGGATTATGATAAAGATAGTTTCGAATCTGCATCCACAGGAAATGAATTAGTCTTGTAAAAACAACTATCTTTACCATGAATACCAACAATGCTTAAGATACTGCAAGCTTTAAATGATCAAAACACAATCCAGACCAGTCACAACCAAACAAAAATTAAAGTCAAATCAAATCAAATCAAATCTGCACCAACTTCTCCCCCTTTTTGTCAGCATTAAAAAGGTAGAGATGAAAACGAGAATTTGGATAAAATTAAGATTGTTTGGGAACGCGAACAAGCTGGAAATCTCCCATCGACTTGACGGTTTCCTCTAGCTTTCTCAAATCCTCCTTCAGTTGTGCTACTTGCTCCCCTTTAGCAGTTGCTTGAACTTGAAGATTAAGGGCCTGAACTTGATTGAGCAATGAAACTGAAGAGGCTTGATTAGCATTCTGCATATTCTGAAATTCGCATCCCAAAGCATAAATCTGACCTCTCATCTCCATAAGAATATCAAGCAATCTTCTAAGATCTCCTGAATTTTCAGTTTAAGTGCTTGCTTTAGCATGATCGGTTTATGGAGTATTGGCAGCATGAGCACCTAGACTTGGAGATGAAACCTCATTACCTTCTTTAGGAAATTAAGAGACATATACATCTTCTAGATCGGCAGGAGAACGACTGACATTGTCACTAGTAAAAGCAAGTGAAGGAGTACATTTTTTATCAGCAGTTCCCCCTGTTTCAGTGCCTTCAAGTGGAGAGAAGTACTCTTCATGTTTTGTCTCTTTTTCAATGACACGATGACCTTGTTCTTTGCTTTGCTCTTCTTCTACAGTTCTTCCTTCCTCTGCTTCTTTCCTCATCGATTCCCTCTCTTCACTCCTCTGCTCTATTTCTTCTCTATCTTGGTTCTCTCTATCCTCTGTCTTTGGAACAAGAGGCTGTAAGTTCCTTAAGACAAGAGTAGAAATGGTGACGTCATCTTCATCTTCTTCATCCTGCAAGATGAGTGTTCTTCTTCTTTTAGATGGAGCTGTCATGGGCTCCTTGCCTTTCCGTTTTGCAACCACAGGGTCTTGACGAGACTTGACAGGAGTCTTCTCCTTAAATCGCTCTAAGGCCTTGTTTAGCTCCTTCAGACGCATCTTTGAAACCATCTTCAGTCCCACCAGCATTTGATCACAGGTTCGAACACACAGAATTTTGGGAGGGTGAATGATAAAATGTCTAAATAGCTGAGTAACAAGTGTTGAATAAGGAAGTTGACTCTTGTCCTTTACCATTGATCTATACATGTGAAACATGATAGTGCGCGACAGAGAGAACTTTTTACCAACATTGATAGCATACATCAGCTTCGCTTCTGAATTGGAGACATTAGTTTTTTATGCGGATTTGGGTCTAAGATAGTTAATCACAATCTTGTGAAGCAAGACATTTGAGGTACTCATCCTCAAATATGAAATTCGGCCTTCTGCCATTCCATCTCGAACAAGCTCCACAGTTGCACAACCAATAGACACACTAATTGATTGGAACATCCCTCTCTCTACTCCAATCACATCGGCCAAAGTGTCCATATCAATCACATAATCTTGGTGTCTAACATTGAAAGAAAATCTATTCGCATCCAAAAAGCTTAGATTGGAATAGAAACATGCAGTAAGTTCCAGATGAGCTACTATTGTCTCAAAGAAAAATGTTCAAGTTGAAGTAAGGTAAATTTCTCCCGTAACTTCACGTTTAGAGAGTCAAGAAAATCAAAATTCACACTCCGTGGGTTCATCACCCCTCGCTTCAGCAACTTAGAGTAAACTCGCTTATGTTTCTCAAAATGAAACATATTGGTTCTTCTTCCTTGAATGTTCGCAGCTGTAAATGCTAGTACGAGCACTTAGAGAGGGTGACTATGTGCGAAAACAAACTTCTGAGAAGTATTGCAAAAGGCTTAACTTTTAACCTGAGTCTGTTTAACAATAGACTTTAAAAGAAAAGAGACTTTAACAATTGAATAAAGTTACAAACTAAGTAGATGAGTTTAGAGAAGAGAATAAAAACACAAGATTTATAGTGGTTCGGCTTAATCCAAGCCTATATCCACTTTTTTGCACTGATAGCCCACCAGCTGGATTTCACTATGAATCAAAAGAGTCGTTATAGTATTACATCATTGATTCCACAGGATAGAGACTCTGCTACACTTCCTCAAGGTCTTACAGGTGTATAAACTCTCTTTTGTGTACAAGTTTACGCTCAACAATTGAATCAGCGAAGAACAAGGAGCTTTAGACTTTGATTTTTCTATTGCACACACTCGAATAACTACAACGTCTTCCTTATATACTCCTCCATGCCTTCATAACCATTGGCACTTTCCAAATGAGCTCTTCCAATCTACCCGTTGGATATAATTAATTAAGGAGATTTCGAGTTATTTAAGGAATATGACGATAGCCCACTAATCATGCTCGCCCATACAATCTGGATCTAGGTTTCTATAAGTAGAACCTTCCAAGTATGCTTCGCTAATCAACAGATCCAAAATACCTTAATCAATCTCAAGATAAATAATGGATTCCAAAATGCTATACCCAGCCGTGAAATCTTCTTTAGACGATCGAATCAAATCCTTAAAGAAATACTTTATTCTGGATAAGTCTTCTTCGACGGTCTAAAAACTATCAATGAGGATAGACTTTGAATCTTGAGTCCGGCGGCCTTCAGACTTTGATGAAAGAGTTTGCAAGTCTTTAGACTAGACTGATAGAAACGTTTTGTCATCTTCAAAACACGTAAAGAAGTTTTCTCTAACAATCTCCCATTTTTTGATGGTGACAAAACTTTCCTGCAGATTTGGATTTTTTTGACCTACAAGACAATACTCAAGCAAATATGGATATCTCACAAAAGATAATTGGTTTAGTAAATATAGTAATAAATCTGCATCCACAGGAAATAAAAATTAGTCCTGTTACCTGTTAAAACATTAAAACAATTATCTTTGCCATGAATACCAACATCACTTAAGATACTGCAAACATTAAACGATCAAACAATCCAAATCCAAACCAATCACAACCACACCCAAACAAAAGTAAAGTCAGTCAAAAAGTCATGTCAAACAAGAGTCAAATCTCAAATCTGCAACATTTCCCCCTTTATGTCAGCATTAAAAAGGTAGAGACGAAAAGATAATAAATTATGATTGTTTTGGAATGTGAACAAGCTAGAAATCTCCTATTGACTTGACAGTGTCTTCTAGCTTTTTCAAGTCTTCCTTCAGTTAAGCAAGGGCCTTGAATTTGGTCATGCAAGGAAACTGAAGAGGCTTGACAGGCATTATGCATATTCTGAACTTCACATCCCAGGGCACAAATTTGGCCTCGCATCTCCATAAGAATATCAAGCAGTCTTCGAAAGTCTACTGAGTTATCAGTTTGAGTGCTTGCCTCTGCATGATCAGTTTGAGGTGTATTGGCAGATGATGGCATTTCAGCATGAGCACCCAGATTTGGCGATGAAACCTCATGACCTTCCCCAGGGAATTGAGAGGCATACACATCTTCTGGATTTGCAGGTGAACGGCTAACATCTTCACTAGTTATGGCACCCCTCGAACGGCCCCTGATCCGTTAGGGTCACCACAATTCGCTTACCTTTCACTTTCCCTAATAACATCTCATTCTGATACCATTTCAATTGCACCGGGTTCATACAACCTGGGGGTTTACATCTTTTAGATCGGTCCCTTGTGCAATTCATATAGCGGAAGCATATCTAAACAACTCCCTTCCCTATATTCAGAAAACGATGCACACCAACTAAATATCTATAGGTAGAAGCCGTACACTTTTATTTACTTAAATTAGATGGACATCATTCACTGGTACATCAAAATGCCGTAGTCTTCTATACTCGGCTATACTTCAAAATATGATCAACATCTCCTCCAACAGTTGTATACTTAAAGTCCATCGATTAGTGTTGGCGTCCAAAAGTTCCTTCCTTTGCTATCCTCCTCCTCGCGGTCATATCCAACCACTTGATCCATTTACTGGTAGCAGTGGCAGCAGAGGTATCTTATCTAGTCTAAAATGTTATTCCCCAAGATGAGTGAGTACAACCACTCAGCAGTAAAGATCCACCAAACTACTCATTGCGTCAAACCGAACAATCAATGCATAATAACAAAACACATATCATTCATGCATATCAAGCATACCTCACCTCACAACCATACGTATATCATCATGCCATCATCATCAAGCATTCATGCATACCCATACCATATATGCATATACCACCATGTACTCATCATCAAGCATTCATGCATATTCATGCCATATGTGCATATACCACCATGCACTCATCATCAAGCATTCATGCATCTATCACCATGCAACATGCATATACCACCATGCACTCTTATCATCCATGCTATCAAGCACACATCACCATGCAATCGTGCATATATTGCCATACAGTCATGCATATCTTGCCATGCATCGTGCATATATCACCATGATTCGTATCATCCATGCTATCAAGCATGCATCACCATGAGATCCATTCAAGCCTTCATGATCGCATTCTCAATGTCACATAGCATCAATTTATTTTCATAAGCAGATCATGCATCATGCCATATGCATACACCCATGCACATGATTTAGTTTTAATTCTTATCTTTCACAAGGATCTCATTAGTTTTTCTTTCCAGGGATCAATGTTTGCATTCCACAATTTATCGCTAGTATCCAACCTGGCATTGCGAGGAACCTCTGGCACACACACTCCGGGCATCCGGCACACACACTTCGGGCATCTCGTATCCCAACTGGCATCACGAGGTATCCCCTCGGCACACACCTCCGAGGCTTCCGGGATTACGTACCGACATACCACCAGGCCTCCCCTGGAATTACGTACCGTATACCACCGGGCATCCCGACACTCCCGGGGAAATCTCCGGGGCTCGCCATGAAAATGGTTACCTCTACCCTCTAGAATTATGTACCGACATACCACCAGGCCTCCCTTGGAATTACGTACCGTATACCACCGGGCATCCCAACACTCCCAGGGCATCATCGGTTCACACCTCCGACGGTCTTGTTACTATCCCAATTTACATTTATACATGTATCTCAATTTCAACATGGCATTTGATGCAATAATGCCAATGATTTGAATTAGCCCTTTTTAAAATCATATAATATGCATTGAGAAAAATATTATTTGATGCAATGGTTTTGAGAAACTTCACTGAATTCATGAAAATCCATAAATCTTTTGATGTCATATGATATGCATGAATGTCACCACATCATTACACGAATGATAATCCAAGATATCACAATTTATCTAGCAAATCAATAACCTGTAAATAGAACAGTTTTTTTTTAACTTAAACAGAATGCGTGCTGTTTATGAAAAATTCTGGAAAATTAGTAAACGATGGAAATTAATTCTGAAAATTTAACACATTGTAGATAAGATCTAAGAAAACACATTTCTTAAAGAACACCATATCAAACAAGGCTTCGCAGAATACGTACAGGTCCATGCATCACCGAAAAAGGGTTTTAACATCATCCATGCACAGTTTTGGAAACAATTTCGATTAACCCCCTAAATAAACTCAGAAAATTCTGAAATTTGGACACACTGTATTTAAGACCTAGAGGTACAAGTTTCATGAAGAAATCGTAGTCCAATCCATTCTGGATTAAAAGATAAAATCGATTTACTTCTCCTATTCTCGGTATCGTTTTCCAGATCTACCCATGTTGAAGAAAAAATCGTTTCCTTGGTCATTACTGGTCCATTTACTCTGAAATTTCAGTATGTTATTCCTCAGAATATTACCTACAACTTTCATTAAGGACAAATGATCAAATTTTAACTTTATGATTTTATAAAAATCCTAAAATCATACTAGGTCGAAGCAGCGTTTTTCCCAGATCCAGTTTCTTCAAAAGACAACGGTTTAACCGACCTATTTTTGTTCATTTCCTCTAAATTTTTTATATGTTCTACCTCAAGAAGTATAATACAACTTTCATTCAGAGATAAAAGTGATATTTTCACAATAAGGTTACTTTACAGACCACGAAACCACTGAAGGTCTGCACAACGAATTCCAGATCTAGTCTCTTCAAAGGAAAATCATTTCACTAACCATTTCTTGTTTGTTTTGCCTCAAATTTTACTATGTTGTTCTTCAAGGTGTTCTCTAAAACTTTTATGAAGAAATCAAAGCAAGATTCCGACTAAAATGTCACATGCAACACACAATCTCATGGACGATCAGATTGGTCTTTCCAGAAACAGCATGCATGACCAACGAATCTCTCTTCAAAGCTCCGAAATATCATCCCATCTACCACAACCAAGACTTACCATCTACTACACATACACACAGCAATGCAAAGAGTAGGTTTTAGGACTTCACTTGCCTTAGATTCAAGCACAAAATAGCAGCAAACAGACGCAAAGCAGCAATGAACGGCGGACGAACAGGCAGACGAACTCTCTTCCTCTTTTTCTCTCTTCCTCCCTTTCTCTCTTCCTTCTTTGGATAGTACTCTCTCTCTTCTCTTCCTTATGGTCGAAATCCCCCTCCCCCTTTTCCTTTTAGTCAAATTAAAACCCTTGCATGTCCCTAAGAAGGAGCAAAGTGTCTCCCTTGTTGAAGCCACTTGGAGGAGGCCCATCTGGCTCCTCTCCCCATCCATGCGGTCGATAGCCCAATGGGCTTCATGGGCATAGCTTTGTGCTAGTGGTGGGGGTCTTGGGCTGGGTTTTTGGGCTAGCTTGGCCTAAGAATTTCGGCCCACTAACCTTTTAATAATCTATTAACATTTTCCACTTAAATAAATACCTAACTTGCAAAAATAATAAGGTCATAAAACTTGTAGTCACAAATCCATAAATTTCAATTTATAATACACATGGCCAATGATAGAATTTTCTTTCCTATCATATAATTATCCATTAAAAGCTTGGCCATAAATCTTATTACAAATTATGGATTAAATGGCTATAAAATAACTTGATACTGGAGGTCGTCATGAATTTTGGGATGCCACACTAGTAAAAGTGATTGAAGAGGTACCTTTTTTCTTAGCAGCTCCCCCTGTTTCAATGCCTTCAGGTGGAGAGAAGTACTCTTCATGCTCTGTTTCTTCTTGTTCACCTCTACCCTCTTCTTCTTCTGCAGTCCTTTCTCCCTCTGCTTATTTTCTCATTGATTCTCTTTCTTTATTTCTTTGCTTCGACTCTTCTCTATCTTGATCCTTTCTCCCATTTGTCTCTGGAACAGAACGTTGTAAACTTCTTAATGCAATAACGGAAATGGTGACATCTTCCTCATCTTCTTCATCCTCCAAGATGAGTGCTCTTCTTTTCTTGGATGGAGCTGTCATGGGTTCTTTCTCTTTCCGTTTTGCAGTCGTAGAGACTTGGTGAGTCTTGACAGGGGTTTTCTCTTTAAATCCTCCGAAGCCTTGTTCAGCTCCTTTAGACGCATTTCGGAAACCATTTTCAATCCCACCACCATTTGATCATAGGTTCGAACACACAGAATCTTGGGAGGCTGAATATTCAAATGTCTGAATAACTTAATAACAAATGTTGAGTAAGGAAGTTGGCCTTTGTCTTTCACCATCGTTCTATACATGCGATACATGATAGTGTGTGGTAGAGAGAACTTTTTGCTAGCGTTGATAGCATACATCAGCTTTGCTTCTGAGTTGGAGACATCAGTCTTTGAAGTCGATTTAGGTCTGAGACAGTTGATCACGATCTTGTGAAGTAAAATATTTGAGGCATTCATCCTCAAGTACGAAATTTGTCCTTCCGCCATTCCATCTTGAACAAGCTCTATCGTTGCGCATCCAATAGACACACTAATCGATTGGAATGCCCCTCTTTCTACTCTAATCACATCAGCCAATGTATCCATGTCAACTACATAGTTCTAGTCTCGAACACTGAAAGAGAATCTATTCGCATCCAAGAAACTTAGATTAGAATAGAAGTACGCAGTAAGTTCTAGATGAGCCTCTGTCGTCTCAAAACAAAATCATTCAAGTTGAAGTAGAGTGAATTTCTCTCGTAGCTCAACATTTAGAGAATCAAGAAAATCAAAGTCCATACTTCTTGGGTTGATCACCCCTTGCTTTAGCAACTTAGAGTAAAGTCGCTTGTGTTCCTCCTGTTGGAGAAATCTTCTTGAAGTGTTTTGAAGCTGACAAAACGTTTCCATCAGTCTAGTCTGAAGGTTTGCAGACTCAGCTATTTAAAGTCTGAAGACCTCCGGACAGCCAAACTCAAAGACTCAAAATCTATCCTCATTGACAGTCTCTAATCCGTTGAAGAAAGGTTATCCAGAACTGGATGTTTCGTTAAGGATTTAATCTTATCAACTGGAGAAGATCTCGTGGTTGGAAAAGACACAACGAAATCCTTTGATTGATCGAGATTGACTCGAAGATTAAGGAATCGATGATTGCCTAAATATTCTTGGAAGGTTCTACTTATGGAAACCGAGATCCTGATTGTATGGGCAAACATGATTGATGGGCTATCGACACGTTCCTTTAATAGCCCGAATGATCTTTCTAATTGATTCCGTCCAACGGGTAGATTGGAGGAATTCCTTTGGTAAGTGCCAATGGGTATGATGGCATAAAGGAGTATATAAGGAAGACGTTCTAAGTTGTTGAGGTGTGCGCGATAGAAGAATTCCAAAGTCTGAAGCTCTTTGTTGTTTAGACAATTCCTTTGGGCGAATACTTGTATACAAAAGAGAGCTTATATTTGTGAGAAACCTTGAGGAAGTGTGATAGAACATCTACACTGTGGAATCAAGGAAAAGCTGTGCTGTAACTTCTCTTTTGTTCATAGTGAAATCCAGCCGGTGGGCTGTCAGTGCGGAAGAGTGGATGTAGGCTTGGAATAAGCCGAACCATTATAAACCCTATGTTCAATTTTCTCTTCCTTATTCTCTTTACCTTGATCGTACTTCATTTTTGTTAATCAATAGTGAACTACCTTTCTATCGTTTGCCAAGAATTGCTTCCATAGCTCGATAAATTGTTTGTGCACTTATTCACCCCCCTCTAGGTGCTTATACTAGCTATCTCAATTGGTATCAGAGCTCGTGTACTCACTTTGTTTGAAGTGTTTTACTTCAGAGTAAAAGATCCATGGCTAGTATGTTGGCTCTAGGGCTGGTAAAAGGGCAAAGCAACACTAGACTGCCTTACTTTGATGGAAAGGACTACAACATATGTAAGAACAAGATGAAGGCGTTCTTAAGATCAAAGGATCCTCTGGAATGGGACGTTGTAGAAAAATGAATCATTCCTAAAGCTGCATCTGTCTCAGAAAGAGGAAAAGACACCATTGAGTCCAGCGAAATGAGTCAGGAAGAGATAATCAAGAGACAAGCTCTTGATGCAAAAGCAATTTATTCTTTATATTATGCTTTATCACCTACTGAATATAACATAATATCTTCTTGTGATACAGCCAAAGAAGTCTGGGATAGATTACACATTACTTATGAAGGAACCGATCGAGTGAAAGAGACAAGAATCAACATTCTTCTCGGTCAATACGAAGCCTTCAGAATGAAACCAGGAGAATCTATAACTGACATGTTTAGTCGTTTTACAGAAATCGTGAATGGTCTTGAAAATCAAGGTCAACCAATTTCTGATCCCATGAAAGCGAACAAGCTACTGTGTGGACTCTCCAAGGATTGGAATCATATAAAGACCTCAATCCGAGAGACCCAAAGAATCATGCCACTGTCTGTCGATGAGTTGGTTGGGACCCTTCAGTCTTATGAAGTGGAACGAATCAATGAAGACGAAGATCCTAAAAGTAAGAAATCTATTGCATTAAAATCTAATGATGATTCTGATGTAACAGATTCTGAAGACGACATGGATGATGAAGAACTTGCTCTCATGATAAGAAGATTCAGAAAGCTGAATAGAAAATGAAGAAGATTCAATGCAAGGAAACAAAGTTTTCAAAAGCAACAGACCAAGTCTGCTGAAGATGATGAATTAAACAAAGATGTGGTCTGTTTTGAATGAAAGAAAAAAGGGACACATCGGACCCAATTGTCCTCTTCTAAGGAAGAAGAAAGGAAAAACTGAAAAGTATCGAAAAGCTCTCAAAGCTGAAACCTGGAGTGATACAGAGTGCGAAGATAGTGATGATGATTATGCCAACATATGTCTAATGGCACAATCATACTCAGAATCAAACTCCGAGACTGATTCAGATTCAAAAAGTGAATTCGAGGTAAGTAATTTCGAAATCCCTATTAAAGTTTCAAAATACATTGATGAATTATGTTTTAGTCTTAAAACTTCTCTTAAAAGAATTTCCGAACTCAAAAAAGAAAATTCTGCTTTAAAACAAGAAGATAATATTTTGAAAGAAAAAGTGAAATGCTTAGACCAGAATGTTTCCTCTCTCAGAGAAAGTAAAGATAATCTTTTAAAAGAAAATGCATTTTTGAAAAATGATATTTCAAATATTTCCAAAAGATTTTCTATAGGATCTGAGAAACTAGAAAAAATACTTTCTGTTCAAAGACCTTATTTCAATAAATCTGGTTTAGGAATGAATGCTGAAACTATTCCTTTAATCGATTTTCCTAAAGTGAAAGAAAGAATTAAATAAAGACCCACAAGAAATGCTTACAAAAATCATTTTGAAAGAAACTTTGTAAAACCAGTAGGTCGCAATGCTCTTAGATGTTCAAAATGCAATAGTGCAGATCATTTTGAGAAAGAATGTCCTATGGTTTGGAGACCTATCAATAAAGTTTGGGCAAAAACCGTATATCAGACTAACTCAAAAGGACCCAAGAAAATATGGGTACCAAAGAAAGCTTGAGTTTCTTTTTAAATGCAGGTCACTATCAAGAAAAAGGTGAAATGGTATCTGGATAGTGGATGCTCGAGACACATGACAGGAGACTCAAATTGCTTCATAAAGATTGTTCAAGTGAATGGTGGAAAAGTATCATTTAGAGGAAACAACAAAGGAAAAATAATGGGATTTGGAACTGTAAAGATTGGGAACCTCACAATAAGCAATGTTTCTTTAGTTGAAGGGCTCAATTATAATTTGCTCATTGTCAGTCAGATGTGTGATGCCGGTTTTAGAATCAACTTTCAAGAAGGTATTTGTACAGGAACCAGTAAAGACTCTACTCAGTCATTCATGGGTCAAAGACATGGAAATATCTACCTCTTGGACGTGAAACTAGATGAATCGCAATGTCTAATCTCAATCCAAGATGAAGCAAACTTATGGCACAAAAAGCTTGGGCATATCAACATGAAGCAGATAGCCAAGAGATCTCAGCAAAGAAGCTTGTTCGTGGTCTACCCAATTTATCATACCAAAAGTCTGATCTATGTACACCATGTATATTGGGAAAACAGGTAAGAAATTCATTTAAGCCAATAAATCAAGTTTTCACTAACCATGTACTACAGCTCTTGCATATGGATCTCTTTGGACCAACAAGAACGCAGAGCATTGGAGGTAAGAAATATTGCCTAGTAATTGTGGATGACTACTCACGATTTACTTTGGTATATTTCTTGGCAAGTAAGTCTGAAACTTTCTCTTACTTTGAAAAATTTGCTAAGAAGGTTCAAAATGAAAAGGGGTATGTTATTTCAAGTATAAAATCAGACCATGGAGGTGAAATTGAAAATCAAGATTTTGCTAAATTTTGTGAAGAATCTGGTTTTCAGCATTTGTTCTCTTCTCCATATACTCCAGAGCAAAATGGAGTTGTGGAAAGGAAGAATAGATCTCTTCAAGAAATGGCTAGAACTCTCTTAATTGAAAGCAATATCTCTTTACGATTTTGGGCTGAAGCAGTTTTAACATCATGTTATATTATCAATAGAGTTTTTCTAAGGCCTATTTTAGAAAAAGCCCCCTTTGAACTATTTAAAGAAAAGAAGCCCATTGTTTCATATTTTCATGTATTCGAATACAAATTTTTCATATTGAAAAATGCAAATGATCGAGTTAGTAAGTTTGAAGAAAAGTCAGATGAAGGCATCTTCCTTGGATATTCAACCACAAGCAAAGCGTACAGAGTCTACAACAAGAAGACTTAAACTATGGAAGAATCAATGAATGCCAAATTCCAAGATTCTATACAAAATGAATCTATTCAGACTCATTTTGAAGAGACTGAATCTGCTCCAGACTCCATAAAGTCTAAATCTCAAGAAGCAGCTCAGACTTTGAAGGACCAGCAACAAGTGACTGTTGAAGATTCAAGTGAAGGAAGTGACTATCAATCTGACAAATTAACAAGCGACTAGAAACATAAGTCCAGTCATTCCAAAGATCTTATTATTGGCAACATCAATGAAGGAATTCGCACAAGATCCAAAAGGCGAGAAGAGTCTAGTGTTGTGGCTCTTATTTCTAAAACAGAACCCAATAGCATAGAAGAAGCTTTATCTGATGAGAGCTGGATTGAAGCTATGCAAGAAGAACTCAGACAATTCAGAATTAATGATGTCTGGGAGCTGACTCCTAAACCAAAACGTAAATCAATTATTGGAGCTAAATGGGTTTTCAGGAACAAGATGGATGAGAAAGGAAAAGTCATAAGGAACAAGGCTAGACTCATGGCCAAGGGATACACATAAGAAGAAGGGATCGACTATGATGAGACTTATGCACCGGTAGCAAGGTTAGAAGCAATTCGTTTATTACTTATATTTGCTTGTCATAAAAATTTCAGGTTATTTCAAATGGACATCAAAAGTGCTTTCCTAAATGGATTCATCCATGAGGAAGTCTATGTGGAACAACCACCAGGGTTTGAAGACTCAAAGAAACCAAACTCAGTATTCAGATTCAAAAAGGCCTTGTATGGCTTAAAGTAAGCACCTCGAGCTTGGTACGACAGACTAAGTAAGTTTTTAATTCGAAATGGATTTGTTAAAGGTAAAGTAGACACTACTCTTTTTATTAAAAGAGAAAGCAAAAGTTTTCTACTTGTTCAGATATATGTTGATGATATTATCTTTGGATCCTCTAATGAAAGTCTGTGTAAGAAATTTTCTAAGACTATGCAGGATGAATTTGAAATGAGCATGATGGGTGAGTTAACCTTCTTTCTTGGACTTCAAATAAAACAACTAGAGGAAGGAACTTTCATTCATCAAGAAAAGTATGCAAATGATCTTGTCAAAAAGTTTGGACTGGACAATTGCAAAAAGGCTGACATACCAATGTCAAGTTTCTTGAAGATAGACAAAGATGAAGAAGGAAAGAAAGTCGATCAAAAGCTGTACAGGAGTATCATCGGATCTCTTCTTTATCTTACTACTTCTAGACCTGACATTCTGTTTAGTGTTTGCATTTGTGTCAGATTTCAATCAGACCCAAAAAAATCTCATTTGAATGCTCCGAAACGTATTATTAAATATGTTTCATCAACTTCAAGCTTTGGTCTCTGGTATCCAAAAAGGGGAGAATTTACTCTTCTTGGATATTCAGACGCAGACCTTGCTGGATGCAGAGTCGATAGAAAGAGCACCTCAAGTACTTGTCAACTACTTGGAGGCAGGACATTGTCTTGGTTTTCAAGAAAGCAAAGTACAGTAGCTCTCTCTATAGCAGAAGCAGAGTATATAGCTCTTGGAAGTTGTTGTTCGTAAATTCTATGGATAAAACAGCATCTAAGAGACTATGAAATTGAAGACTCATGCACAGAGAATAATTGCGACAACACCAGCGCTATAAACCTCACCAAAAATCCAATTCTCCACTCAAGAGCAAAGCATATAGAGATTCAACATCACTTTATTAGAGACTATGTTCAAAATAGAGATGTTTCAATTCAATTTGTTGACTCAAAGAACCAACTGGCGGATATATTCACAAAGCCTTTGCAGAAAAATCAATTTGAAACCATCCGTTCCAAACTCAACATTTTAAGGTATAAGGAGATCAAAGTCTAAAGACTTTCAGACTCAGACATACAAGACTTTAACTGTAAGTTAGTCTTGGTATGACCGTCAAACTGTACGTCTTTCTCTCTCTCTCTCTCTCTCTCTCTCTCTCTCTCTCTCTCTCTCTCTCTCGAATCTTATCTTGAAGAGATACGATCGTCAGACTTTGTTTAAATTGTTGCTATATTTAATCGACTTAATTATTGCATCGTTTCATTTTCAAAAAGGAATTTATTTTTGAAATGACTATTTTCGCGGAAAAAGACAGTTATTTTGAAAAGGCATCTTTTTATTTCCTTTGTGACGGTTCGTTTATCTCTCTTTTTAATCGATTGTGCACTGTTGATTCCTCTTCACTTTACTCTCAAAAAAACCCTAGAAAGCATCGATCCTCCATTCCCGTTTTCTTCCCTTGTTTAATCTTCAAAAAGTTGTCATCTTTCTTGGGAAAGTCAAGCAAGGAATCTTCCAAAAACTAAGAAAGATGTCATCTTCCAGAAAGTCTTCGAGAATCGCAAGCATGGGACCACGGTGAATGAGTGAGGGGCCTACGCACTTCGATCTCACTGAAGAAGAAGTGTCTCCAAAACAGCAACCGAGCCCACAACATTCTCAGCAGCGTCATTCTCCTCCATCTAGTCCTCAAGGCGTTGATCATCAACAAGAGGAAGAAATCATTGAGGATGCAGATCCGGTAAGAGTTCGAAAGCCCGCTTGTATTTATAAGCTATATCGTGCTTTAAAAGGAACTCGTACTCTCTTGAACTATGTCGATGATTTTCTTAAAGAAAAAGGATATGGGAACGAATATATCTTTTTGCGAAAAAAGGAAAGTTTGGGAATTGCTCGTAAAGGGGTGGCTGAGGAAACCCTTGCGAATATCCCAAGTGATCCTCATGATTGGGGACCGAATCCTGTAGATGGGAATGATGATGACAAATTGTACAGCCAATTTCAACCGAGAATGGGTGTTGCGGTTGAAAGTCGAGGAAAAATGGGAGATTTGTTCAGATCGAAGGAACAAAAGGACTTGTACTCAAAATTGCTGAAGAGTGGGGTGATAAATCCTAGAAGTGTGGATTTTGATTTTCTGGATGCTGTGAATGTGAACTTGAGGGAAAAGTTCGGTTATCTTCAACTGGAAAAGTTCTGCTCCGACACTACAGAGGCCTATGCTGAATTAACCGCATATTTCTATTCAAATCTTAGCTTTTTGGATGTGAATAGATTCTCCTTCAGTGTCAAAGATCAAGACTATGTTGTGGATATGCATATGCTGGCAGATGTGTTAGGAGTTGAAAGAGGAAGATATCAACCGATCAAAGTTTCCATTGCTTAGGCCACACTGGAACTGGTGAAAGATAGGAGAACAGAGGAGAAGATCACCTACTTAAGGATGAGTGCATTCAACATCTTGCTTCACAAGATTGTGATCAATTGCCTCCGACCAAAATCAACTTCCAAGACTGATGTTTCAAGTTCAGAGGCAAAGCTGATGTATGCCATCCTCACTGGGAAAATGTTTTCTCTTCCTCACACTGTTATGTTCCATATGTATAGAGCCATGATAAAGGACAGAGGTCAACTTCCTTACCCAAGCCTTGTGACGAAGTTATTCAGACATTTGAATATTCAGCCTCCGCAAATCTTTTGTGTTCGATCGTGCGATCATATGGTGGTAGGACTGAAGATGGTGACCAAAATGCGTCTGAAGCAACTGAACAAGGAGTTGGAGAAATTCAAGGAGAAGACTCCAGTCAAAGCTCATCAAATCTCTTCTTCAAAAAGGAAAGGAAATGAGCCATTGGTTGCTTCAAAACTAAAAAGAAGAGCTCTTATTGTTAAAGATGAAGATGATGATGAAAATCTCACCATTTCTGCAATGGCTTTGAAGAATTTAAGTTGTTCTGTTCCAGAGTCAATGGAACAACGTGAGAAAGAAGGAAAGGAAAGAGAAGGCCAAAAGGAAAGAGAAGGCCAAGAGGAAAGAGAAGGTCAAGAAGAAGAAAGAGAAAGAAGAAGAGAAAGAAGAAGAAAGAGCAGTATGTGAAAAAGAAGCAGAGGAGGAAAGACCTGAGGAAAAAGAAGAGAAGAAGGAGAACTTGAGGAACACTCTTCTCCACCTGTAGGCATGGAAACAGGGGGAGATCAAGAGAAAGGAGGGAAGTCCTCATATCCTGATGCAAGTGAAGGAGTCAGTCGCTCACCTGCAGACCTAGAGGACATTTATGCCTCTCAATTTCCAGAAGAAGGTCATGAAGTTTCATCGCCAAACCTGCGAGATTATTCTGATATGCCATCATCTGCAGAACATGCTGAAGCTAGTACGCAGACTGATAGCTCAGCCGATTTTCGCAGAATCATGGATATTCTAATGGAAATGCGAGGTCAAATTTATACCTTGGGATGCGAGGTTCAAAACTTGCAAAATGCGGGTCAAGTTTCTTCATGTTCATTGAATGATAAAATCCAAGCCCTCTCTGTTCAGATTCAGGCCAATGCCAAGGGTGAGGAGATTGCACAACTGAAGGAAGACTTGAAAAGGCTGGAAGGCATCGTTCAGTCTATGGGAGATTTCCAGCTTGTCCGCGTTCCCAAGCCATCTTGACTTTATTCCATTTTCATCTCAATCTTTTTAATGCTGACAAAAAGGGGGAAAGATGCAAGATTTGAACAACTTAACTTTTAATCGTGTGGTTTGTTGGACTGTTTGTTGGATTTTGTGGATTGTTTTGATATGTTTAACTTTGTTTTTGTGTCTGGATGAGAACTGAACTAGACTTGGACTTGACTGCTTTTATTAACTATCATTGGTATCTTATGGATGGCTTTATCACTTATTAGACTAACCTATTTTCTGTGGTTGCAGATTCTAGTGTAATTTATTTAGCCATTTATCTCTATAAGATATGCATATATGTTTGAGAAATGTTTTGCAGGTAAAAGTTGTCCAAATCTGCAGGAAAGTTTTGTCACCATCAAAAAGGGGGAGATTGTTGGAAAAATCTTCTTGAAGTGTTTTGCTAACAAAACGTTTCCATCAGCCTAGTCTGAAGGTTTGTAGACTCAGCTATTTAAAGTCTGAAGATCTCCGGACAGCCAGACTCAAGACTCAAAGTCTATCCTCATTGATAGTCTCTAATCCGTTGAAGAAAGGTTATCCAGAATTGGATGTTTCGTTAAGGATTTAATCTTATCAACTGGAGAAGATCTTGTGGCTGGAAAAGACACAACGGAATCCTTTGATTGATCGAGATTGACTCGAAGATTAAGGAATCGATGATTGCCTAAATATTCTTGGAAGGTTCTACTTATGGAAACCGAGATCCTGATTGTATGGGCGAACATGATTGATGAGCTATCGACACGTTCCTTTAATAGCTCGAATGATCTTCCTAATTGATTACGTCCAACGGGTAGATTGGAGGAATTCCTTTGGTAAGTGCCAACGGATATGATGACATAAAGGAGTATATATGGAAGACGTTCTAAGTTGTTGAGGTGTGCGCGATATAATAATTCCAAAGTCTGAAGCTTCTTATTGTTTAGACAATTCCTTTGAGCGAATACTTGTATACAAAAGAGAGTCTATATTTGTGAGAAACCTTGAGGAGGTGTGATAGAACATCTACACTGTGGAATCAAGGAAAAGTTGTGCTGTAACGTCTCTTTTGTTCATAGTGAAATCCAGCTGGTGGGCTGCCAGTGCGGAAGAGTGGACGTAGGCTTGGAATAAACCGAACCACTATAAACCCTGTGTTCAATTTTCTCTTGCTTACTCTCTTTACCTTGATCGTACTTCATTTTTGTTAATCAATACTGAACTACCTTTCTATCGTTTGCTAAGAATTGCTTTTGTAGCTCGATAAATTGTTTGTGCACCTATTCACCCCCCTCTAGGTGCTTATACTAGCTATCTCTCCTCCAAGCGAAACAAATATGTCATTTTGCTTCGAATATTCGCCGCAACACCCATTTTAGGCTTAAAATGAGTGTAACATCTTGTTATCATCATTCCCATTAGGTTGACTAAGACCTCAAACACGTGGATCGCTTGGAATATTCCCAAATGCTCTTTCTGCTGACTCTGCATGAGCAACTCCCAATCATTCCATTGTGTGCAAAAAGTGGGTTTCATTTCAATACCCTTTCTCTTTCAAGAATTCATTAATATAGTTCAAGAGAGTACCACCCTTCTTCAAGGCAGAGCAAAGCTTAAAGATAAAAGTGGGCATTTGAGTTCTTACAGGTTCTGCATCTTCAATGATTTCTTCCTCCGCTCGATGATCAATATCCTGAGGTCTAGATTGAGGAGATGGACGCGGTTGAGAATGTTGTGGGCTCTGCTGCTGTCTTGGAGATTCTTCTTCCTCGGTGAGTCAAAATGCGTAGGACCCCCACGCATATGTTGTGGTCCCTTGTTCGCAATCCTTGAAGACTTTCTTTGGAAAGACATCATTCACAGTCTTTGAGAGATTCCAAACTCGTTTCGCGAGAAAGGTGAAAACTTTGAGAATTAAACAAGAAAGCAAAAGAGAGAAGGTGATGTTCTATGCTTTCTTAGGATTTTGTGAGTAAAACGAAAGAAAACCAACAGTATATAAAGCAATCGAAGAGAGGTAACGAAACGCCGTAAAAGGAAAAAAAGAAAATGCCCTTTAAAAAAAATAACTTCCTTTTTGAAAATAGATAACCGTCACTTTAAAAGATAACTTCTTTTTTGAAAAGAAATGATTGCAATAATCACGAAAACTGGGGAAGATAACATCCATCAATTATAGATTAATAGACAAACGTACCTTTTTGAGTTTTTTATCTGAGATATAAATTTTTAAAATAAAAATAACTCACAGTCGTGATTCTTGATCTCCTGAGTCTGAGCCTTTTAGACTTTTTATCTCTGAGTCTGAACTTCTTTAGACTTTAAGATGTTGAGTCTGGATCAAATAAACTTGAATTGAATTTTCTCCAGTGGCTTTGTAAAAATGTTCGCTAGTTGATTCTTTGAGTCAATGAATTGAATCAAGACTACTCCATTTTGAACATAGTCTTTAATAAAATGATGTCGAATCTCTATATGCTTTGCTCTTGAATGAAGACTTGGATTCTTGGTGAGATTAATCGCGCTGGTGTTGTCGCATTTGATCTTAGTGCATGAGTCTTGGATTCCAAAGTCTCTTAGCTATTGTTTTATCCATATAATTTGTGAACAACAACTTCCAAGAGCTACATATTATGCTTCTGTTGTTGAAAGAGCTACAGTACTTTGCTTCCTTGAAAACCAAGATATTATCTTGCTACTAAGTAATTGACAAGTCCCCGAGGTGCTCTTTCTATCAACTCTGCATCTTACTAGGTCTGCATCTGAATATCCAAGGAGAGTCAAGTCTCATTCTTTAGGATACTAGAGACCCAAATTAGAGGTTGTTGCAACGTATTTGATGATACGTTTAGCAACACTTAAATGAGATTCTTTGGAATCTTATTGAAATCTGGCACAAATACAAACGCTAAACAAAATGTCAGGTCTAGAAGCAGTAAGATAAATAAGTGAACCAATGATACCCCTGTATAGCTTCTAATCAACTTTCTTTTCTCCTTCATCTTTGTCTAGCTTCGAGAAACTTGACATTGGTATATCAGTCTTTTTGCAATTCTCCAATCCAAAGTTTTTGACAAGTTCTTTAGCATATTTTTCTTGGTGAATGAAAGATCCTTCCTTTAATTGTTTCACTTGAAGTCCAAGAAAGAAGGTTAGTTCACCCATCATGCTCATTTCAAATTCATCCTACATAGACTTAGAGAATTTCTTGCACAGATTTTCATTAGGAGATCCAAAAATAATATCATCAACATAAATTTGAACAAGTAAGAAGTTTTTGCTTTCTCTTTTGATGAATGACGTAGTGTTTACTTTACCTTTAACAAAACCATTTTGGATTAAAAACTTATTTAACATGTCGTACCAAGCTCAAGGTGCTTGCTTTAAATCATATAGCGCATTTTTTAGTCTGAATACAAAGTTTGGTTTCCTTGGGTCTTCAAAACTGGGAGGTTGTTCCACATAGACTTCCTCTTAGATAAATCCATTTAGGAAAGCGCTTTTGACGTCCATTTGGAATAACCTAAAATTCTTATAATAAGCAAAAACAAGTAATAATTTAATTACTTATAACCTTGCTACTGGTGCGTAAGGCTCATCATAGTCTATCCCTTCTTCTTGCGTATATCTTTTGGCCACGAGTCTTGCTTTGTTCCTTATGACTTTTCCTTTCTCGTTCATCTTGTTTCTGAAAACCCATTTAGCTCCAATGACAGATTTACCTTTTGGTTTAGGAGTTAATTCCCATACATTGTTGATACTGAATTGCCTGAGTTCTTCTTATATAGCTTCAATCCAGCTTTCATCAGTTAAAGCTTCTTCTATGTTCTTGGGTTTTATTTTATAAATAAGAGCCATAGACTAGACTCTTCACGCTTTTGGATCTTGTACGAATTCCTTCATCAATGTCACAAATAATGAGTTCTTTGGGATGACGAGACTTGTGCTCCTAGTTGCTGGTTGACTTGTCAGACTGTTGATCTTTTTCTTCATTTGATTCTACAGCGATCGTTTGTTGCTGGTCTTCTGAAGTCTGAGCTACTTCTGGTGATTTATACTTTGTAGAGTCTGGAGCAGGTTCAGATTCTTCAGGTTGAGTTTGAATCAATTAATTTTGTATAAGGTTTTGAAATTTGACATTCATTGATTCCTCCACAGATTGAGTCTTTTTGTTGTATACTTTGTAAGCTTTGTCGTGGTTAAATTTCCAAGGAAGATGCCTTCGTCTGATTTTTCATCAAACTTACCAATTCGATCATTTGCCTTTTTTTAATATAAAACATTTGCATCCAAACACATGAAAATAGAAAGTAATTGGCTTCTTTCCTTTGAACAACTCATAGGGAGTTTTCTCCAGAATAGGTCTTAGAAAGACTATTAATAACACAACATGCTGTAGACACTGCTTCAGCCCAAAAACGAGAAGAAATTTTATTTCAATTAAAAGAGTTCCGGCCATTTCTTGCAATAATTTATTCTTCCTTTCCATAACTCCATTATGTTCTGGAGTGTATGATGAAGAGAACACATGCTGAAAACCAGATTCATCACAGAATTTAGCAAAGTCTTGATTTTCAAACTCACCTCTATGGTTTGTTTGTATACTTGAAATAATATACCCTTTCTCATTTTGTACTTTTTTTAGCAAATTTTATAAAATATGAAAATGTTTTAGACTTACTTGCCATGAAATATACACAAGTAAGTTGTGAATAATCATCCACTATTACTAGGGAATATTTCTTACCTCTAATGCTTTAGGTTCTGGTTAGTTCAATGATATCCATATGTAAGAGCTGCAGGACACGATTAGTGGAAACATGATTTATTGATTTGAAAGAATTTATAACCTATTTTCCCAATACACACGGTTGCATAATTCGAATTTTTGGTATGTCAAGTTGGGTAGTCTACGAACAAGCTTCTTTGCTGAGATCTTGGCTATTTGCTTCATGTTGATGTGACCAAGTTTTTTGTGCCAGAGATTCGCTTCCTCTTGAATTGAAATTAGACATTGAGATATTTATTATTTGATATCCAAGAAATAGATATTCCCATATCTTCGTCCCGTGAAAGTCTGGGAGGAGTCTTTATTGGTTCCAGAACATGTTCCTTCTTGAAAGTTAATTTTGAAACCTATGTCGCGCAGTTGGCTGATGCTCAACAAGTTATTGTTGAGTCCTTCCACTAAAGAAACTATATTGATTGTGAGACTTCCAATCTTTACAGTTCTGTATCTGACAATTCTGTCTTTGCTATTTCCATCAAAAGAAAATTTTCCACCATTAATTTATATAAGCTTTATGAAACAACTTGGGCCTCCTATCATATGTCTTGAGCATTCACTATCCAAGTACTATTTAACATTTTTTCTTGATAGTGACTTGCATTTAAAAAAGAAACTCAAGCTTTCTTTGGTACCCATACTTTCTTGGGTCCAATGGAGTTAATGTAATATACGGTCTTTGCCTAAACCTTCCTAACGTGTTTCCAAACCATAGGACATTCTTTCTCAAAATGTTATGAGTTGTTGCGCTGAGAACATTTAAGAGCACTGTGGCTTACAGATTTTACAAAAACTCTTTGGAAATGATTTCTATAAAAATCTTTTATACGTCTTTGTTTAATTCTTTCCTTTACTTTAGGAAAATCAATTAGATGAATGGTTTCAGCAATTATTCCCAAACCTGATTTGTTAAAGTAAGGTCTTTGTGTTGAAAGAATATTTTCTAATTTCTCGAATCTTATAGAAAACCTTTTTGAAATACTTGAAATATCATTTTTCAAGAGTGCATTTTCTTTTGAAAGAGAGTCTGCATTTTCTTTTAAGGTAATAACACTTTTATCTAAATTTTCAACATTTTCTTTCCAAATAATCTCATGTTGCTTCAGTGTATAATTTTCCCTTTTTAGTTCAAAAATCCTCTTAAGAGAGGTTTTGAGACTAAGACACAATTCATCAATATATTTAGAGACTTTAGTAGGAATTTTTAAATTACTTATCTTGATTTCACTGTCTGAGTCTGAGTCTATCTTAGAGTCTGAATATGATTCTAATTGTACTATAAAACAAATATTAGCATAATCATCATCACTTTCTTTACATTCGGTATCACTCCAAGTTTCTGCTTTGAGAGCATTTTTGTATTTCTCAGCTTTTCATTTCTTTTTCTTCAGTAAGGGGTAATTGGGTCTGATATGTCCCTTTTTCTTGCATTCAAAATAGATCACATCCTTGTTAGATTCATCATTTTCAGTTGATTTTTTTTGAAACTTTTGAGAATTTTGTTTCTTCCAATTGAATATTCTTCCCTTTTGTTCATTTTTCTTAACATTCTTATCATGAGAGCAAGCTTTTCATCATTCATATTGTCTTTAGAGTCTGTAACATCATAATCATCGTTAGATTTTAATGCAATAGATTTTTTATCTTTGGGATCTTCATCTTCATTGATTTGCTACACTTCATAAGACTGAAAAGTGCCAACCAATTCGTCAACAGAGAGTGGCATGATCATTTGTGTCTCCCTTATTGAGGTTTTTACGTGATTCCAATCTTTGGAGAGACCACGCAATAATTTGCTAACCTTCATGGGTCCAGAGATTGGTTGACCTTGATACTCAAGACCATTCACAATTTCTATAAAATGACTAAACATGTTAGTGATAGATTCTCCTAGTTTCATCTTGAATGCTTCATATTGATCGAGCTAAATATTGATTCTAGTTTATTTTACTCGATCAGTTCCTTCATATGTAATATGCAGCCTATCCCAGACTTCTTTAGCTGTTTCACAATAAGATATTCTGTTATATTTAGTAGGAGATAATGCACAATATAAGGAGTAAATTGCTTTTACATCAACAGCTTGTCTCTTAGTTATCTTTTCTTGAGTCATCTCGTTGGCCTCAATAGCTTCTTTTCCCCTTTATGAGATTGTTGTGGTTTTAGTAATGATTTCTTTGTCTACCACATCCCATTCGAGAGGGTTTTTCGATCTTAGGAATGTTTTCATCTTGTTTTTCCATATACTGTATTCATTCCCATCAAAATAAGGCGGTCTAGTGTTGCTCTGCCCTTCAACCAAACTTGAAGCCAACATACTAGTCATGGATCGTTAACTCTTAAGTAAAAACACTTCAATTTAAATGAGTACACAAGCTCTGATACCAATTGTAAATGCTAATACAAGCACTTAGAAGGGGTGAATAGGTGCGAATTTTTTTTTTGAGAAGTATAGTGAAAGGCTTAACTTTTAACCTGAGTCTGTTTAACAGTAAACTTTAAAAGAAAAGAGACTTTAATAATTAAATAAAGTTACGAACTAAGTAGATGAGTTTAGGGAAGAGAATAAGGACATAAGATTTATAGTGGTTCGACTTAATCTAAGCCTACGTCCACTCTTCCGCACTGACTGCCCACCGGTTGGATTTCACTGTGAATCAAAAGAGTCATTACAGTATTACGTCCTTGATTCCACAGTGTAGAGACTCTGCTACACTTTCTCAAGGTCTCACAGGTGTATAAACTCTCTTTTGAGTAAAAGTTTACGCTCAACAATTGAATCAGCAAAGAACAAGGAGCTTCAGACTTTGGAATTTTTCTATCGCACACACTCGAATAACTAGAACGTCTTCCTTATATACTCCTCCATGCCTTCATAACCGTTAGCACTTTCCAAATGAGCTCTTCCAATCTACCCGTTAGACATAATCAATTAGGGAAATTTCGAGTTGTTTAAGGAATATGACGATAGCCCATCAATCCTGCTTGCCCATACAATCAGGATCTAAGTTTCTATAAGTTAAACTTTCCAAGTATGCTTTGCCAATCAACGGATCCAAAATACCTGAATCAATCTCATGATAAATAATGGATTCCGAAATTCTATATCCAGCGGTGAGATCTTCTTTAGACGATCGAATCAAATCCTTAAAGAAATACTAAATTCTGGATAAGTCTTGTTCGACGGTCTAGAAATTGTCAATGAGAATAGACTTTAAATCTTGAGTCTAGCGGTCCGATGGTCTTCAGACTTTGATGAAAGAGTCTGCAAATCTTTAGACTAGATTGATGAAAATGTTTTGTCAGCTTCAAAACACGTAAGGAAGTTTTCTCTAGCAGTAGTAACACCAATTCTAGACTTAAAATGAGTGAACATCATTTCATCATTATTTCCATCAGGTTGACTAAATCTCCCAACACGTGGATCACTTGGAAAATTCACAAAAGCCCTTTCTGTCGAGCCAACATGAGCAATCCCCAAACGTTCCATCGTTTGTAAGAAATGGGTTTCATTTCTGTACCCATTTTCTTTCAAAAATTCATCAATAAAGTTCATTGGAGAACCTCCATCCTTTAAGGTAGAGTATAATTTGAAGGTAAAAGCAGGCTTAAGAGTCCTTACAAGTTCAGCATACTCAATAATTTCTTCCTCCAACTGTTGTTGCTGAACATTCTGTGGTCTAGCCTGAAGAGAATGACGCGGCTAAGAATGTTGTGGACTCTGTTTTTGTCTTGGAGATTCTTCTTCCTCGGTCAAGTCAAAATACATAGGACCTTCACGCATATGCTGTGGTCCCCTGCTTGCAATCCTTGAAGACTTTCTTTGAGAAGACATTATTACAGTCTTTGAGAGAGTTTCTAAACTCAATTAGCGAGAAAGATGAAAACTTTAAGTGTTAAACTAGAAAGAAAGAGTAAGAAGGTGATGTTCTGTGCTTCTAGGATTTGTAAGTAAAAGGAGGAAGAAAAAACAGTATATAAAGCAATCGAAATGAGGTATACAAATCGTCACAAAAGGAAAAATGAAAAATGCATTTTAAAAAATAACTTCCTTTTTGAAAATAGATAACTGTCATCTTAAAAAGATAACTTCCTTTTCGAAAAAGAATAATTGCTACAATTTCAAAAACTTGGAAAGATAACATCAATCAATTGCAGATTAATAAACAATTGTACATTTTCGAGATTTTATTTGAAGATAAATTGCTAGAACTGAAATGACTTACAGTCGTGATTCTTGAACTTCTGAGTCTGAGCATCTTTCGACTGTTATCCATGAGTCTTAACTTCTTCAGACTTTAAGATATTAAGTCTGGAACAAATAGACTCAAATAGATTTTTCTCCAATGGCTTCGTAAAAATATCTGCCAGTTGATTCTTTGAGTCAATGAACTGAATTAAGACTTCTCCATTTGGAGAATAGTCTCTAATAAAATAATGTTGGATCTCTATATGCTTTGATCTTGAATGAAGAATTGGATTCTTAGTGAGATTAATCGCGCTGGTATTGTCACATTTGATCTCAGTGTATGAGTCTTTGATTTCAAAGTCTCTTATTTGTTGTTTTATCCATAATATTCGAGAACAACAACTCCCAAGATCCACATACTCTGCTTCTGATGTTGAAAGAGTTAAAGTATTTTTCTTCCTTGAAAACTAAGATATTGTCCTGTTACCAAGCAATTGACAAGTGCCCGAGGTGCTCTTTCTATCAACTTTACATCCTGCTAGATCTGTGTCTGAGTATCCAAGGAGAGTAAAGTCTCATTCCTTAGGATATCACAGACCTAACTTAGAGGCTATTGCAACGTATTTGATGATACGTTTTGCAGCACTTAGATGAGATTCTTTGAGATCTGATTGAAATCTGGCACAAATGCAAACACTAAATAAAATGTCAAGTCTAGAGGCAGTAAGGTAAAGAAGTGAACCAATGATACTTCTGTACAGCTTTTGGTCAACTTTCTTTCCTCCTTCATCTTTGTCCAGCTTTGAAGAACTTGACATTGGTATATCAGTCTTTTTGCAATTCTCCAAATTGAACTTTTTAACAAATTCTTTAGCATATTTTTCTTGGTGAATGAAAATTCCTCCCTTTAATTTTTTTACTTGTAGTCCAAGAAAAAAGGATGGTTCACCCATCATGCTCATCTAGAATTCATTCTGCATAGACTTAGAGAATTTCTTGCATAAATTTTCGTTAGGTGATCCAAAAATAATATCACCAACATAAATTTAAACAAGTAAAAAGTTTTTACTTTCTTTTTTAATAAACAAAGTAGTGTCCACTTTACTTTTAACAAAGTCATTTTGGATTAAAAACTTACTTAACCTGTCGTACCAAGCTCGAGGTGCTTGCTTTAAATCATATAGCGCATTTTTCAGTCTAAATACATAGTCTGGTTTCCTTGGGTCTTTAAAGTCGGGAGGTTGTTCCACATAGACTTCATCTTGGATAAATCCATTCAAGAATGCACTTTTGACGTCCATTTGGAATAACTTGAAATTCTTATCACAAGAAAAAGCAAGTAGTAATCTAATTGCTTCTAACCTTGCTACGTTCCTTATAACTTTTCCTTTTTCGTCGATCTTATTCTTGAAAACCCATTTAGCTCCAATAACAGATTTACCTTTTGGTTTAGGAGTTAATTCCCAAACATCGTTAATACTGAACTGCCTGAGTTCTTCTTGTATAGCTTCAATCCAGCTTTCATTAAATAAAGCTTTTTCTATATTTTTGGGTTCTACTTCAGAAATAAGAGCCAAAATAGTAGACTCTTCATGCCTTTTGGATCTTGTACGAATCCTTTCATCAATGTCACCAATAATGAGTTCTTTGGGATGACTAGACTTATGCTTCCAGTTGCTAGTTGGTCTAACAGATTGCTGATCTTTTTCTTCATTTGATTTTCAACGTTCGATCGATGTTGACCTTCTGTAGTCTGAGCTACTTCTGGGGAATTAGATTTTGTAGAGTCTAGAGTAGGTTCAGATTCTTTAGGTTGAGTCTGGATCAATTGATTTTGTAAAAGGTTTTGAAATTTGACATTCATCAATTCTTCCACAGATTGAGTCTTCTTGTTGTATACTTTGTAAGCTTTGCTGGTGGTTGAATATCCAAGGAAGATTCATTCGTCTGATTTTTCTTCAAACTTACCAATTTGATCATTTGCATTTTTCAATATAAAACATTTGCAACCAAATACATGAAAATAGGAAACAATTGGCTTCTTTCCTTTGAATAACTCATAGGGAGTTTTCTCTAGAATTGACCTTAAGAAAATTCTATTAATGATATAACATGCTATAAAAACTGCTTCAGCCCAAAAACAAGAAGAAATGTTGCTTTCAATTAAGAGTGTTCTAACCATTTCTTGCAACGATCTATTTTTCCTTTCCACAACTCTATTCTGTTCAGGAGTGTATGGAGAGGAGAACATATACTGGAAATCGGATTCATCATAGAATTTAGCAAAGTCTTGAGTTTCAAACTCACCTCCATGGTTTGTCCGTATGCTTGAAATATCATACCCTTTCTCATTCTGTACTTTCTTAGCAAACTTTAAAAATTAAGAGAATGTTTTCAGACTTACTTGCCAGAAAATATACCGAAGTAAATCGTGAATAATCATCCACTATTACTAGGAAATATCTTTTTCCACCAATACTTTGAGTTCTAGTTGGTCTGAAGAGATCCATATGTAGGAGCTGCATCACACGATTAGTGAAAACTTGATTTATTGGTTTGAAAGAACTTCTAGCATGTTTTCCTAACACACATGGTGTGCATAATTCAGATTTTTGGTATGTCAGGTTGGGTAATCCACGAACAAGCTTCTTTGTAGAGATCTTGGCAATTTGCTTGATGTTGATATGGCCAAGTTTTCGATGCCAGAGATTGGTTTCCTCTTGAATTGAAATTAGACATTGAGATTTTTCTGGTTTGATGTCCAAAAGATAAATGTTCCCATGTCTTCGCCCCGTGAGAGTCTGAAAGAAGTCTTTACTATTCCCGAACATATGCCTTTTTGAAAATTGATTTTGAAACCTATATTGCACAGTTGATTGATACTCAGCAAGTTGTAATTGAGTATTCTACTAAGGAGACGTTGTTGATTGTGAGACTTTTAATTTTTACTGTTCCACATCCAACAATTTTTCTTTCGCTGTTTCCACCAAAAGAGACTTTTCCACTATTAACTTGCATAAGCTTTATAAAATAACTTGAATCCCATGTCATATGTCTTGAGTATTCACTATCTAAGTACCATTTGACTTTTTTCTTGATAGTGACATGCATTTAAAAGAGAAACTCAAGCTTTTTTTGGTACCCACACTTTCTTGGGTCCAATGGAGTTAGTGCAATATACAGTCTTTGCCCAATCCTTCTTAATAGGTTTCCAAGCCATAGAACATTCTTTCTCAAAGTGTTATGAGCTGTTGCACTTAGAACATTTAAGAGCATTACGGCCAACAGGTTTTACAAATACTTTTTGAAAATGATTTCTGTAAAAGGCTTTTGTAGGTCTTTGTTTGATTCTTTCCTTTACTTTTGCAAAATCAATTAGAGAAATGGTTTCAGAAGTCATTCCCAAGCCAGATTTGTTAAAGTAAGATCTTTGTGCTAAAATAATATTCTCCAATTTCTCAGATCCTATGAAAAAACCTTTTTGAAATACTTGAAATATCATTTTTCAAAAGTGTATTTTCTTTTGAAAGAGGGTCTGCATTTTCTTTCAAAGTAGTAAAACTTTTATCTAAATTTTCAAACTTTTCTTTCCAAATAATCTCTTGTTGCTTCAGTGTAGAATTTTCCCTTTTTTAGCTCGGAAATCCTCTTGAGAGAGGTTTTGAGACTAAGATACAGTTCATCAATATATTTAGAGATTTTAGTAGGAATTTTAGAATTACTTACCTCGATTTCCCTATCTGAGTCTTAGTCTGTATCTGTCTCCAAATCTGAATCTGATTCTGATTTTGCCATTAAACAAATATTAGCATAATCATCATTACTTTCTTCGCATTCGGTATCACTCCAAGTTTCTGCTTTGAGTGCTTTTTTGTATTTCTCAGCTTTTCCTTTCTTTTTCTTCAGCAAGGGATAGTTGGGTTTGATATGTCCATTTTTCTTGCATTCAAAACAAATCACATCTTTATTAGATTCATCGTCCTCAGCTGATTTATTTTGAAAATTTTGAGAGCATTGTTTATTCCAATTGAATCTTCTTCCCTTTTTGTTCAGTTTTTTGAACCTTCTTATCATGAGAGTAAGCTCTTCATTGTTCATATCATCTTCAGAATCTATAACATTAGAGTCATCATTAGATTTTAAAGCAATATACTTTTTACCTTTGGGATCTTCATCTTCATTGATTTGCTCCACTTCATAAGACTAAAGAGTGCCAACCAATTCATCAACAGAGAGTAGCATGATTCTTCGTGTATCTCTTATTGAGGTCTTTACGTGATTCCAATCTTTGGAAAGTCTACACAACAATTTGTTAACCTTCATGGGTCCTGAGATTGGTTGACCTTGATACTCAAGACTATTCATGATTTTTGTAAAACAACTAAACATGTCAATGATAGATTTTCCTGGCTTCATCTTGAAAGCTTCATATTGATCGAGCAAAATATTGATTTTGGTTTCTTTTACTCGATCAGTTCCTTCATACGTAATGTGCAGCCTATTCCAGACTTCTTTAACTGTTTCACAAGAAAATATTATGTTATATTCAGTAGGAGATAATGCACAATATAAGGAGTAAATTGCTTTTGCATCAAGAGCTTGTCTCTTAATTATCTCTTTTTTAGTCATCTTGCTGGCCTCTGCAACTTCTTTTCCCCTTTCTGAGACTGTTGTAGCTTTAGAAATGATTCCTTTGTCTACCACATCCCATTCCAGAGGATTTTTCGATCTTACGATTGCTTTCATCTTATTTTTCTATATGTTGTATTCCTTTCCATTAAAATAAGGCGGTCTGATGTTACTTTGCCCTTCAACCAAACTTGGAGCCAATATACTAGCCATGGATCTTTAATTTTGAAGTAAAAAAAAAAAAAACACTTGAATTTAAATGAGTACACAGACTCTGATATTAATTTAAAGTGCTAGTACGAGCATCTAAAGGGGGGTGAATAAGTGCAAAAACAAATTTTACAAAATATAGTGTAAAACATTACTTTTAACCTTAGTCTAGTTGACAATAGACTTTGTAGAGGAAATCGGATTTTAACAATTAAATAGAGTTACGAAAAAAATAAAAGAGTTCAGGGAAGAGAATAAGAGTATAAGGTTTATAGTAGTTCGACTTAATCTAAGCCTACGTCCACTTTCCCGCACTGATAGCCCACCGGTTGGATTTCATTATGAATTAAAATAGTCGTTACAGTATCACGTCCTTGATTCCATAGTGTAGAGACTCTGCTACACTTCCACAAGGTTTCACAAATATCTAAACTCTTTTTTGAGTACAAATTTACGCTCAACAAGTGAATAAGCAAAGAACAAGGAGCTGTCAGACTTTGACATTTATCTATCGCGCACATACTCGAATAACTAGAGCATCTTCCTTATATACTCCTCCATGCCTTCATAACCGTTGGCACCTTCCAAAGGAGTTCTTCCAATTTACCCGTTGGACATAATCAATTAAGGAGATTTTGAGTTACTTAAGGAATGTGGTGATAGCATACCAATCCTACTCACCCATACAATTAGGATCTAGGTTTCCATAAGTAGAACCTTTCAAGTATACTTCGCAATCAACGGATCCAAATTACTCGAATTAAATTCAAAACGAATAAAAGATCTTGAGATGCTATCTCTAGCCGTGAGAACTTCTTTAGCCACTCGAATCAAAATCTTAAAGAGCAAACACTTCTTAACACTCTTGGAGATGACATCATGCCAAATCGATATAAGATTAGCTCCCCCATTAACCCTGTCTACCTCTGTAAGTTTCTTTCTCAAAGAAACGTGTAGAGGTGATTGGTCTCCTCCATGCTATTGGGTTTATAAATCTACATTAAATACAACATCATAGGTTAGCATTTGAATGAATAGTGTGGAGTTAGAACAAATGGAACCTAATGGCAATCCTCCCTTATTAAATGGTATCACATTAAATACAACATCATAGGTTAGCATTTGAATGAATAGTGTGAAGTTAGAACAAATGGAACCTGATGGCAGTCCTCCCTTATTAAATGGTATCTCGAAGGTATGATTATTTCAAAGCATTCTTCCGACTTGGTTTGCACACAACATGGCTTCTTAGAGCATCTATAAAATCCAGGGCTTTATTCCTCCACTAGATCATTGGAATTTGTCTTGCCACCTCATGTGCAATCTGAAGTCACAAGTTTTCATTTTTTATTTGTAAGATGTATTAAAAATTTTGACTTCCACAAATTTTGGAGGAATTGTGTAGAGGCCCAGCCTTCAAATAGACTTGATCATAGGGCTAATTGGTGTGCTTTCACATGCCCTCAAAACATGAAAATTTCTCATGAGCGTGCAATTTATTGAAAGGAACGAGTTACATTATTGAAAATGAGAAATCAAAATCCGAGGAAGTAGGAAAGACTTCCATGTAGAAGAATATGCAGATAATCAAACATGCCCCCACTCTGGACAATTCGAACTCATTCTATCACCCAAATCCTCATCAATGACAATGATAGTATCATTGGTTGCTTGGACATTTTTATCACCTTCAGCTTTGCCGGTCGAATTAACATTAGTGGGCTTTTCCCGGTTCATTGGGTTTGACCTTGGAGGAGGAGGTAGAGTCGCGAAGACCTTGTCCAGCTTATCCACGCAATCTGACAAACGTTGCACTACATTGTCCAACTCGTTCATTCGACGTCGGAGGGGTGTCATCCCGTTGCTCTTTCCTTCGAGCGCCAACGTCTTGGTCATTTCTTCCACACAATCTGACAAGTATTGCTTGATCATGATTGGGAGACTATGTAATATATAAGAACGACAAAGAAGTTAGAACACTTACAGAGATAGCGAGGGTAGGAAGACACAAAAACATGCGCATGCGCATGTGAGGTTTAACCCCTAAAAGTGGAATATTCAATAATCAAAATAGTAAATAAATTACTCAGAAGATTAAAGAACCTGAAATGCATGATCAAGCAGGAATGGATGGGTATTCAACACTCACTGAGACAGGGATTCTGCAAGTTTAGACTTAGAAAACAAACATGCGATGAAAAATTCATCTATTAATGAAAATGTTGATGAATTTGACTAATGCATAACCTAAGCCATTTTGAGATAACTAAGATGTAATGTCAATTCATTCCTTTTGTGTTTTTTTGTTTATGAGATTAACTCCCTAAATGCAATATGGACACGGCTCAGATAATGCTATGATTATATGCACGAATCTAACATGCATTGATGAAGGAACATAAAGTCCTAAATGTCATGCATGCTATGCTATAATGAATTAACTAGATGCAATGATACGGGATCAATTCCTAAAGCTAGCGATACGATATGCCGTGAATGCTATGACATAAGATAGAATTAATCATGGACTGATCCTAGGATGCAAGTGATATGTAATGCTATTTTTTGTATTATATGTATAGTTACGAAAACAGCAAATTTAAATGTAGGACCCTATATGTGACTAACTGACTTTTATTAAAGGAATATCGACTTAGTGACGCTGACTCTTTTCAGATTTTTCATTTTATGATATGCAATATGAATGATGCATGAAATGCAATGACTCATTGCTCCAATCTTCACCATATACTTATCAAAAATGTGATTTTCAAATGACGTGCATTACTTGATATATGACCAAATTAAGCCTAAGTCTACATGCAAACTATATGAAAGACAAGTGACATTTTTGTTCTCTTTTTTTTTTTTTCAACTAATAAAAACCATGAACTACCCTAAATCTACATGTACTCTAAGACTGAAATGCATTGCCGTTGATAACAAATTATGAGCGTGCCCTAAACTCTAAATATGCATGAGACAATGACATGCTATATCTATGTATTGAAATATACGTTATGATTAGAATTAATCATATCATTGATTGGAATTCCTTAGTGTCTAAACGCCTAAAAGGAAAGAATCGGATCAAATCATGATAGCATGAGCTTCAATTAACTAATAACATGCATTAAAAAACCATATATTAATGAAAATAGACAATCCCGGCTTACCTTGAGCAAGGATTAACCTAAGACAATCAAAGTGAAGTAAGGTGCCGCGTCTTCTGGTGGGTACCAGCGAGAGAATTGGCCCGCGAAGCTACAGCAACGAGGATTGACGATGATGGTTGCTCAATGTAGGGAAACCATAGGGATACAAGGATATGCAAAAGGGGCTTGCCGGGCAACTAGCAGCTCTTGAACATAATGGCAAGGACGGATGTTTGCTAGAACCGCCACAGACAATCACTAATGGTGCTAATTGACAACCGGTGTGACATCCTGAAATTCGACCATGTCCCAATAATATGAAACTAGCATTTCGTTGACGTGCCTATGATCATTTTTACTCTGAGAGGCCCCTCCCGAGTTAATTAATCTATTAGGTGAAGCCATTAAGGGATATAAATGTGACAGACTAGAGAATTCGATCGGAAATCGACTACTCAACCATAATAATTGGCAAGGGTCAATACGACACCTTATAATCGAGTTGAAATCGGATATAAGTCGATTCGATGGAAACATATAATTGAATTGTGGATGATTTCACACGATTGTGATATTCACGTTGAACGGCTATAACCTGATTTTCTATCAATAGTGCACTCGGGACACGTAATTGAAACCTTACGATTTTTATGACAACCGAGAGTCGCCTATAAGTCGGAAATGCACAAACATGGATCGAAAATTATCGACCACGGGTCAAACGAGTTAAAATCCCTAAAAGCTACCCGATAGGTTAGGATGTACTAAAATCGTGTTCGGTCAATTTTAACCACCAAATTGAATTCAGTTTCGGGAATCGAACATTTGAGCATGTCACGATTCATTTTTAGGATATCGTCTCATATTTCAGAGAAATTTCGTCGAGCCCGGAATTTTGCGGAAAAATCAGTTTTCGGCAAAAAGAAAATGAAAATGGAAATTCAGATGGGAAGAGGGGTGTGCTATTTGGCTGCCCAAAAATAGCTTAATTAGGGAAATTAGAGCTATTTTCTTCGTGGTTGGGCTCTTGACTTTGGTGGCCCAAGACTTTTGGGGCATTTCATGAGTGCATTGGATATTTCACAAGGCATTGGATTGGTTCTTGGCTTGACTTATTTGGTTTCCCTCTCTCTCTCTCTTCCCTCTCTCCTCCCTCTCCTACGCATGAACCCCTGCAACAGCCGCCCATTTCCCCTCCGTCTCCTTTTCTTCATTTCCTCTTTCATTCCCCCTCCCCTCACGTTACTTCTCCCTTCCCCACGATCTTTCATCTCTCCTCTATCTTCCTTTCTCCATTGCTGCCACCACCACAGCAGTCACCCAACTAAGCAACCATCCCACCTTTCACGCCCACCAGTTGCCCACATCAGTGCCATCCGCACCCACCAGCAATCGCGCAACACCATCTTCCACGCCAACTCCAGTAGCAACCCTCCCCTTCAACCTCAGCCCCCACCAACGCCAACACAGCCGCAGCTCCCCCATCACCATGTTCAGTAGCCCCGCCACCACACGCTGCAACTCCAGCACCACAAGCCACCAACTTCGCAGCAAGCTTAGCCCCAAACTGAGACCAGCAGCTCCTTAGAACCGAGCCCTCTAGCTGTGAGCTTGTAATTGGAAAAACAATGAGGTGTCGGGTTGGACACCAAAACTTATTGGCTCAACGAAACAAGGAGGTTTTAAACTAGGTGCGTGCAAAGTTTGACGGATTAATTTTGAGTACACAAGCACCTGTGAATTTATTTCTAAAAGTTTTAAAGAAAAAAAAAGGGGGTTACCCAAGGACTGTTTCTAAAATGAGGGTTTGGACAAAGAAATAGAAAATAAATATGGTGTTGGGTTCGGACGCCAAGTTTTATGTACTCAATAAAACCGTGAGATTTCAAACTAGATGCATGCAAAGTTTGGCGGATTAATTTCAAATACGGGACCCCGTATGAATTTGTTTCGGAAAGTTTGAACCAAAAAAAAAAAAGGAGTTGCTAAGTTTATTTTAAAAAGGGGATTTTGGTGTTTTGGCTATATGATGGGAGCTAGGAGTTGACTTGGTTGATGATGCACCTACAGGGTTAGGTTAATTAAGTTGGTTTAATTTAATTAATCGCAATTTATTTAATTACTTGCAATTTATTTAATTAATTTTAATTAGCATAAATTATGGCGGATTAGCCGTTTTGTAGAATTTTATGCTAATTCTCGTGGTTGAACTTTTATGTGAAATTGATTGATTATATGTGAAATTGAGTGCTTGGTGATCGTTATGGATTATTATTGCAAAATTTGATTTTATGGTATTTAAATAAAAAAATACCGGGTGTTGGTTTTTGATGCCAAAAATATTTTATGTACTATATAAAATCGTGGAATTTTAAAATGAGAGTGTACCACGTTTAATGGTTTGATTTGAACGTGTAACCACGCACAATTATTTTACTGGGTATTTTTAATATGAAGAAAATTGGCCAAGTCCATTATTTGAAATGGAAGTATTTGAATGCAAAACACGATGTTCTTGGCCAAGTATGTGCTAGTGTGTGATCACTTAAGTACCCTGATGTGTTTATGCGGGGTAGTGAACCTGTTCTGATGCGTTCACGTGGGATGATACCTGATTAAGTTCAAATGCCCTTGACAACGAATGTCGATCGCAGTAGAGGCTGGGCCAATGCTTCTTTATGGAATGCCATGCTGATGCATTTACTCGAGATGTTGCCGTGCCTAAAGGAGCGGGATGACGCCCGGTTATGCTAGATGACTGCCAACTATTGAGTTGGACATGGCCGATGGGTCGTAATAACTAGGACACGTGTGAGTGATTGAGATAGCCACGCTTGATTGGGGGACGAAATTGTGTGGCATAGAATGTGATATGTCGTAATGGTTTGGCCTTATAATTAGGACTCCTGTGAATTGTTTAATATATGAAAATGATGTGTTCCAGTTATTGATTACGCATGCTGTGTTTATAAGTGCATATATGATGTACTAATTTGTAGGGATGTGCCGAGGCAAGGTAAGTCATATATGGTGCATGTGTAGGCTGCCTCTAGGTGAATTCTCGTCCTAATCAGGGTTTAGGGTGTTGACTAACTGAGATTTTATTTCACCCTGTCATGGTTTAAATTTTCCAGGTCTCTAGTGTGGAGAACCTGGAGCCCGAGGCTAAAGGGTTCGGAGCGTAGGTGGCTTAGTAGTTTCTTTTTGGAGACAGACTGGTGTGTATAGACCTTCGAGCATGTGCCCATTCCTTTGCGATCGATTAATAGTGACGTCTAGGATGTTGGAGAAAACTTCCTTGAGTGTTTTGAAGTTGACAAAACGTTTTCATCAGTCTAGTCTGAAGACTTGCAGACTCTTCCATCAAAGTCTGAAGATCTCCGGACTGTCAGACTCAAGACTCAAAGTCTATCCTCATTGACAATTTCTAGACCGTCAAGGAAGGCTTATCCTAAATGAAGTATTTCGTTAAGGATTTGATTATGTCAACTAAAGAAGATCTCTTGTCTGGATATAGCATGTCAAAATCCATTATTCAAATCAAGATTGATTCAAGGATTTTGGATTCGTTGATTGGCGAAGTATACTTGGAAGGTTCTACTTATGGAAACCTAGATTCTGATTGTATGGATGAGCAGGATTGATGGACTATCGTCATGTTTCTTACATAGCTCGAAAATCTTCCTAATCGATTCTGTCCAACGGGTAGATTAGAAGAATTACTTTGGTAAGTGCCAACGGGTGTGATGGCATAAAGGAGTATATAAGGAAGACGTCTCGGTTGTTTGAGTGTGCGCGTGATAGAATAATTCTAAAGTCTGAAGCTCCTTGTTCTTAGTCAATTAAACTATTGAGCAAAATCTTGCACGCAAAAGAGAGTTTATATATTTGAGAGACCTTGAGGAAGTGTAGCAGAGTCTCTACACTGTGGAATCAAGGAAGAGCTTCACTGTAACAACTCTTTTATTTCATAGTAAAATCTAGCTAGTGGGCTATCAGTGCGGAAGAGTAGACGTAGGCTTGGATTAAGCCGAACTACTATAAACATGTGTTCTTATTCTCTTCCCTACGCTTTTTTACTTTGATCGTAACTCGATTTGTTTACAAGAGTCTAATTTTCTTTTCATAATTTATTACTGATTTAAGTTGCAAACTTCACTTTGGGAAATTTGCTTTTACACCTATTCACCCCCTCTAGGTGCTTGTACTAACTTTCACAATTGGTATCAGAGCTTGTGTATTCACTTAAGTTGAAGTGTTTTACTTCAGAGTTAAATATCCATGGCTAATATGTTGGCTTAAGGACTGGTTGAAGGGCAAAGCAATACCAGACCACCTTATTTTGATGGAAAGGAATACAACATATGGAAAAATAAGATGAAGGCATTCCTACGATCAAAGGATCCTCTGGAATGGGATGTGGTAGACAAATGAATCATTCCTAAAACTGCACTTGTCTCAAAAAGAGGAAAAGAAGCTATTGAGTCTAGTGAAACGACTTAAGAAGAGATAACCAAGAGACAAGCTCTTGATGCAAAAGCAATTTATTTTTTATATTGTGTATTATCTCCTACTGAATATAACAGAATATCTTCTTGTAATACAGCTAAAGAAGTCTGGGATAGATTACACATCACCTATGAAGGAACTGATCGAGTGAAAGAAACCAAAATCAATATTCTGCTCGGCCAATACGAAGCATTCAAAATGAAATCAGGAGAATCTATCACTGACATGTTCAGTCGTTTTACAGAAATCGTGAATGGTCTTGAAAATCAAGGTCACCCAATTTCTGAACCCATGAAGGTAAACAAGCTACTGCGTGGACTCTCCAAGGATTAGAATCACATAAAGACCTCAATAAGGGAGACACAAAGAATTATGCCACTCTTTGTTGACGAATTGGTTAGGACTCTTCAGTCTTATGAAGTGGAGTGAATCAACGAAGATGAAGATCTTAAATGTAAGAAATCCATTGCATTAAAATCTAATGATGATTCTGATGTCACAGATTCTGAAGACAATATGGATGATGAAGAGCTTGCTCTCATGATAAGAAGATTCAGAAAACTAAACAAAAAGGGGAGAAGATTCAATCCAAAGAAACAAAGTTTTCAAAAGCAACAGACTAAGTCAGTTGAGGATGATGAATCTAATAAAAATGTAGTCCGCTTTAAATGTAAGAAAAAGGAACACATCAGACCCAACTGTCCTCTTCTGAGGAAAAAGAAAGGAAAAACTGAGAAATATCGAAAGGCACTAAAAGTAGAAACTTAGAGTGATACAAAATGTGAATAAAGCGATGATGATTATGCCAATATTTGTCTCATGGCAGAATCAGACTCCGAAACAAACTCAGATTCAGACAGTGAAATTGAGATAAGTAATTTGAATAACCCTACTAGAGTCTCTAGATACATTGATGAATTATGTCTTAGTCTCAAAACTTCACTCAAAAGGATTTCCGAATTTAAAAGAGAAAATTATACATTGAAACAACAAGAAAATGTTTGGAAAGGAAAGGTCAAAAGTTTAGACAAAAGTGTTACTACTTTGAAAGAAAATGCAGACAATCTTTCAAAAGAAAATGCATTCTTGAAAAATGATATCTCAGGTATTTCTAAAAGATTTTCTATAGGATCTGAGAAACTTGAAAAAATTCTTTTAGCACAAAGACCTTACTTCAACAAATTAGGTTTAGGAATGACTGCTAAAACCATTCATCTAATTGATTTTCCTAAAGTAAAGGAAAGAATTAAGCAAAGACCTAGAAGAATGTTCTAAATGCAATAGCTCAGATCATTTTGAGGAAGAATGTTCTATGGTTTGGAAACCTATTAAGAAGGTATGGGCAAAGACCGTATATTGCACTAACACCAATAGACTCAAGAAAATTTGGGTACCAAAGAAAGTTTGAGTTTCTTTTCTAAATGCAGGTCATTATTAAGAAAAAAGGTTAAATGGTACCTGGATAGTGGATGCTCAAGGCATATGACAGGAGATTCGAATTGCTTCATAAAGCTTGTTCAAGCTAATAGTTGAAAAGTTTCTTTTGGAGGAAACTACAAAGGAAGAATTGTGGGATACGGAACTATAAAAATTGTAAGCCTCACGATCAGTAATGTTTCATTAGTGGAAGGACTCAACTACAATTTGCTAAGTATCAGTCAGCTGTGCGACACCAGTTTCAAAATCAACTTTCAAGAGGGAATATGTTCAGGAACCAATAAAGACTCCTCTCAGTCTTTCACGGGTCGAAGACATGGGAATACCTATCTCTTGGATATCAAACCAAATGAAACTCATTGTCTAATCTCAATTCAACAAAAAGCAAACTTATGGCACAGAAAACTTCAGACATCAACATGAAGTAAATAGCCAAAATGTCAGCGAAGAAGCTTTTTCGTGGACTACCTAATCTGTCATACCAAAAGCCTGATCTATGCACACCATGCGTGTTGGGAAAACATATAAGAAACTCATTCAAACCAATAAATCAAGTTTCCACTAATCGTGCACTACAACTCTTGCATATGGATCTCTTTGGACCAATCAGAATTTAGAGCATTCGAGGTAAGAAATACTGTTTAGTGATTGTGGATGATTATTCATGATTCACTTGGGTATATTTCCTGCAAAGTAAGTCCGAAACATTTTCTTATAAAGTTTGCTAAAAAAGTCCAAAATGAGAAATAGTATGTTATTTCAAGTATACGGATAGACCATGGAGGTGAATTTGAAAATCAAGACTTTACAAAATTTTGTGATGAATCTGGTTTTCGGCTTGTGTTCTCTCCACCATATACTCCAGAGCAAAATGGAGTCATGGAAAGAAATAATAGGTCATTTCAAGAAATGGCTAGAACTCTTTTAATTGAAAGTAATATCTCTTCTCGTTTTTGGGCTGAAGTAGTTTCTACGGCATGTTATATTATTAATAGAGTCTTTCTAAGGCTTATTCTGGAGAAAACTCTCTATGAGTTATTCAAAGGAAAGAAGCCCATTGTTTCATATTTTCATGTGTTTAGATGTAAATGTTTTATATTGAAAAATGCAAATGACCGAGTTTGTAAGTTTGAAGAAAAATCAGATGAAGGTATTTTCCTTGGATATTCTATCACAAGCAAAGCTTATAAAGTTTACAACAAGAAGACTCAATTGTGGAGGAATCAATGAATGTCAAATTTCAAGACCTTATGCAAAATCAATCGATTCATACTCATTTTAAAGAATCTGAACCTGCTCTAGACTCTACAAACTCTAAATCTCCAGAAGCAACTCAACCTTTAGAAGACGAGCAACAAATGATCAATGAAGATTCAAATGAGGAAAAAGATCAACAGTCTGACAAATCAACGAGCAACTGGAAGCATAAGTCCAGTCATCCCAAAGATCTCATTATTTATGATATTAACGAAGGAATTCGTACAAGATCCAAAAGGAGCGAAGAGTTTAGTGCCGTGGCTTTTATTTTTGAAATAGAACCCAATAGCATAGAAGAAGCTTTAACTAATGAAAGCTAGATTGAAGCTATGTAAGAAGAACTCAGGCAATTCAGCATCAATGATGTCTGGGAATTGACTCCTAAACCGAAAGGTAAATCCATCATTGGAGCTAAATGGGTTTTCAGGAACAAGATGAACGAGAAAGGAAAAGTTGTAAGAAACAAAGCAAGACTCATGGCCAAGAGATATACGCAAGAAGAAGGGATAGACTATGATGAGACTCATGCACCAATAGTAAGGTTAGAAGCAATTAGATTATTACTTGCTTTTGCTTATCATAAGAATTTCAGGTTATTACAAATGGATGTCAAAAGTGCTTTCCTAAAAGGATTTATCCAAAAGGAAGTCTATGTGGAACAACCACCCGGTTTTGAAGATCCAAGGAAACCGGACTCTGTATTCAGACTGAAAAATGCCTTATATGGTTTAAAGCAAGCACCTCGGGCTTGGTACAACAGACTAAAGTAAGTTTTTAATTCAAAATGGTTTTGTCAAAGGTAAAGTAGATACTACATTGTTTATCAAAAGAGAAAGCAAAAGTTTTCTATTTGTTTAAATTTATATTGATAATATTATTTTTGAATCTTCTAATGAAAGTCTGTATAAGAAATTCTCTAAATCTATGCAGATGAGTTTGAAATGAGCGTAATGGGTGAATTAACCTTCTTTCTCGGGGTTCAAGTGAAACAACTAAAGGAGGGAATCTTTATTCATGAAGAAGGAGACTTTACTCTTCTTGGATACTCAGACGCAGACTTAGCCGTATGCAGAGTTGATAGAAAGAGCACCTCGAGCACCTGTCAACTACTTGGAAGTAGGACAGTATCTTGGTTTTCAAGGAAGCAAAGTACAGTAACTCTTTCTACAGTAGAAGCAGAGTATGTAGCTCTTGGAAGTTGTTGTTTACAAATTCTGTGGATAAAATAACAGCTAAGAGACTTTATAATTGAAGATTCATGCACTGAAATCAAATGTGACAACACCAGCGCAATCAATCTCACCAACAATCTGATTCTTCACTCAAGAGCAAAACATATATAGATTCGACATCATTTCATTAGAGATCATGTTCAAAATGGAGAAGTTTCAATTCAATTTATTGATTCAAAGAATCAACCGGCGGATATATTTACAAAGTCTTTGGAGAAAAATCAATTTGAAGTTATTCGTTCCAGACTCATTATCTTAAAGTATGAAAAAGTTTAGACTCAGGACTAAAAGTCTATGACTGTAAGTTATTTCTATTTTAGAAACTTATCTCTCGATCAAATCTTGAAAATGTACGATCATCTATCCAAAATTAATTGGTGTTATTTTCCCAATTTTCGTGATTAGCGCAATCCTTCCTTTTCAAAAAGAAGTTATTTTTGAAATAATAGTTATCTAATTTTTGAAAATGCAGTTATTTTTAAAAGAAATTTTTATATTTCCTTTTTACGGCGTTCCGTATGTCTCGCTTCGACTGCCTTATATATTGTTTGTTCTTCTTCGTTATACTCACAAAAACCCTAAGAGAGCACAGATCTTTCACTTCTGTCTTCTTCTCTTGTTTAATCCTTGAAAAGTTTTCATCTTTCTTGGGAAATAAGCTTGGAATCTCTCAAAGACTGTGAAAGATGTCATCTCAAAGAAAGTCTTCGAGGATCGTGAACAGGGGACCACAACAAATGCGTGAGGGCCCTACGCACTTTGATCTCACCGAGGAAGAAGAATCTCCTAGACAGCAGTAGAGCCCACAACATTCTTAGCAGTGTCCATCTCCTCCATCTAGACCTCAGAGTGTTGCACACCGAGAAGAGGAATAAATCATTAAAGATGCAGAACCCGTAAGAACTCATAAGCCCGCTTTTACCTATAAACTTTATCGTGCTTTGAAGAGGAGTGGTACTCCGTTGAACTACATTAATGAATTTCTTAAAGACTAAGGGTATAAAAATGAAACTTTCTTTTTACACACAATGGAACGATTGAGAATTGCCCTTGCTAGGTTAGCGGAAGAGGCATTGGCAAATATCCCAAGCAATCCACGTGTTGGAGGGTTGAATCAACCTGATGGGAATGACGATGATAAAATGTACAATCAGTTTAAACCTAGAATGGGTGTTGTGCGAAAAATCCGAAGCAAAATGACAAATTTGTTTCATTCGAAGTAACACGAGCAACTGTACTCTAAGTTGCTAAAGCATGGGGTGATAAACCCTAGAAGTGTAGACTTTGATTTTCTTGACTTTATGAATGTCAATCTGCGGGAAAAATTCAATCTTCTTCAACTAGAACAGTTTTATTCTGAAATGACAGAAGCTCATGTTGAACTTACCGCTTATTTCTATTCGAATCTCAATTTCTTGGATGCGAATAAATTCTCTTTCAGTGTTCGAGATCAGGACTATGCAGTTGACATGAATACATTAACTGATGTAATCGGGGTTGAAAGAGGGAGATATCAACTCATCAGTGTGTCTGTTGCTCGTGCAATAATAGAGCTTGTTTAGGATAGAACAATGGAAGGGAAGATTTCCTATTTGAGGATGAATGCGTCCAATATTTTGCTTCACAAGATAGTGATTAACTGCCTCAGACCAAAACCTACTTCAAAAAACGATGTTTCAAACTCGGAGGCAAAGCTGATGTATGCCATCAATGCTGGCAAAAAGTTCTCTCTTCCACACATTATTATGTTCCACATGTACAGAACAATAGTGAAGGACAAGGGTCAACTTCCGTACTCAGCACTTGTGACCAAGTTATTCAGACATTTGAACGTTTAGCCTGAGATAGCTAATATAAGTACCTAGAGGGGGGTGAATAGGTGCAAAAACAATTTCACAAGATACAGCAGCGATACTAGGCAGACGATAGAAAGGAAGTTCTCTTTTGATTAACTAAATGAATTACGATCAAAGTAAAGTAAAGAATAGGGAAGAGAAAATTAAACACAAAGTTTATAGTGGTTCGGCTTATTCCAAGCCTACGTCCACTCTTCCGCACTGACAACCCACCGGCTGGATTTCACTATGAACAAAAGAGATGTTACAGCAAAGTTCTCCCTTGATTCCACAGTGTAGATATTCTACCACACTTCCTCAAGGTTTCTCACGAGTATAGACACTCTTTTGCATACAAGATTTCGCTCAAATGAATTGACTAAAAACAAGGAGCTTCAGACTTTGGAATTCTTCTATCACACACATCATCGAACAACTAGAACGTCTTCTTTATATACTCATTTATGCCATCATACCCGTTGGCACTTACCAAAGGAATTCCTCCAATCTACCCGTTGGATGGAATCAATTAGGAAGATCATTCGAGCTATTAAAGGAACATGTCGATAGCCCATCAATCCCGTTCGCCCATACAATCGGAATCTCGGTTTCCATAAGTAGAACCTTCCAAGAATATTTTGCCAATCATCGGATCCTTAATCTTCGAATCAATCATGATCAAATAAAGGATTTCATTATGTCATATCCAGCCAAGAGATCTTCTCCAGTCGATAAGGTCACATCCTCAATGAAACATCCAGTTCTGGATAAGCATTCTTCGACGGATTAGAAACTGTCATGAGAATAGACTTTGAGTCTTGAGTCTAGCTGTCCGGAGGTCTTCAGACTTTAGATAGTAGAGTCCGCAAATCTTCAGACTAAACTGAGGGAAACGTTTTGTCAGCTTCAAAACACTTCAAGAAGATTTCTCCAACAATCTCCCCCTTTTTGATAGTGACAAAACTTTCCTACAGATTTGGATAACTTTGACCTACAAAACATTACTCAAACAAATATGGATATCTTATAAAGATAAATGGTTTAATTAATGATAACACTAGAATCTGCAACCACTGAAAATAGGTTAGTCTTGTATGTGATAAAGCCATCCATAAGATATAAGTAGTCAAATCCAAATCCCAATCCAAATTCAGTCCTCATCCAGACACAAAAGTGAAGTCAAACATCAAAACACTCCAAGTCAAACAATCCAAATGTTTAAAAAAAAAAATCAAAGTAAAGTTAAAGTTTCAAATCTTGCATCTCTCCCCCTTTTTGTCAGCATAAAAAATGTTTAGATGGAAGAGAATAGAATCAAGATTACTTAGAAACACGAACAAGCTGGAAATCTCCCATTGATTGAACGATGCCTTCCAGCCTTTTCAAGTCTTCCTTCAGTTGTGCAACCTTCTCACCCTTAGCATTAGCCTGAATCTGAAGAGAAAGGGCTTGGATCTGATCATTCAAGGAACCTGAAGAAGCTTGGCCTGCATTCTGCAAATTCTGAACTTCGCATCCTAAAGCATATATCCGACCTCGCATTTCCAAGAGAATATCCAGAATTCTGCAAAAATCTGCTGAATTATCGGTCTGCGTACTGGCTTTGGCACGATCTAATGGAGTAAATGCAGACGATGGCAAATCAGCATAATCACGCAGATTTGGCGATGAAACATCATATCCTTCCTCAGAAAATTGAGAGGCATAAATGTCATTTGGATCTACTGGAGAGCGACTGACTCCCTCACTAGTAGCAGGATATGAGGACATTCCTCTTTTCTCTTGGTCTCCCCTTGTTTCCATGCCTTCAGGTGGAGAAGAGTGTTCCTCATGTTCTCCTTCCTCTTAATCTCTTTTCTCTTCTTCTTCTTTTTCAACTCTCTCCTTCTCAGCATCCCTTTCTTTAGCTTCTCTCTCCTCTATTTCTTTCTCTTCTCTTTCTCGAGTCCTCTGTTCTGAGTCTTTCTCTGGAGTAGAACGGCTCAGGTTCTTCAGTGCCATTGCAGAGATGGTGATGTCTTCCTCATCATCTTCATCCTCAACGATGATAGCTCTTCTTTTCTTGGATGGAGCAACCATGGGCTCTTTCCCTTTTCTTTTTGATGCAGAAGAGATTTGATAAGTTTTGACAGGAGTCTTCTCCTTAAATTTCTCCAACGCCTTACTTAGTTCCTTCAAACGCATTTTAGTCACCATTTTCAGTCCTACCACCATATGATCACACGATCGAACACATAGAATTTGTGGAGGCTGAATATTCAGATATCTGAATAACTTTGTCACAAGACCTAGATAAGGAAGTTGACCTCTGTCCTTCATCACTGCTCTATACATATGGAACATAACAGTGTGAGGAAGAGAAAACTTTTTCCCAGTGATGATGGCATACATCAGCTTTGCCTCTAAACTTGAAACATCAGTCTTTGAAGTTGATTTCAGTCTGAGGCAATTGATCACAATCTTGTGAAGCAAAATGTTAAACGCACTCATCCTCAAGTAGGAAATCTTTTCATCTGTTCTTCTATCCTTAACAAGTTCCAATGTAGCACAAGCAATAAAAACATTGATCGGTTGATATCTTCCTCTGTTAACCCCTATCACATCCACTAGCATATCCATATCCACCACAAAGTTCTAATCTCGGACACTAAAAGAGAATCTATTCGCATCCAGAAAACTAAGATTCGAATAGAAATATGCAGTTAATTCAGCATGGGCTTCTGTGGTGTCAGAACAAAAATGCTCAAGTTGAAGAAAAGTGAACTTTTCTCTCAAATTGACATTTACAGCATCAAGGAAATCAAAATCCACACTTCTAGGGTTTATTACCCCACGCTTCAACAATTTGGAGTATAGATCCTTCTGTTCCCTTAATCTAAACAACTCTCCCTTTTTTCCTTGAATTTTCGCTGCAACACCCATTCTCGGTTGAAATTGGCTGTACAATTTGTCATCATCATTCCCATCTATCAAATTAAATCCTCCAACATGTGGATCACTTGGGATATTTGCAAGGGTTTCTTCTGCCAACCCCTTAGGAGCAATTCCCAAATCCTCCATTTTTCGCAAAAAGATGTACTCATTCCCATATCCTTTGTCCTTAAGAAACTCATCGATGTAATTCAATGGAGTACCAGTCCTCTTTAAAGCACAGTAAAGCTTATAAATAAAAGAGGGCCTTTGAATTCTTACAAGATCTGCGTCTTCAACTATTTCTTCCTCTTGTTGATGACCAACACCCTGTGGACTAGTTGGTGGAGAATGACGCTGTTGAGAATGTTGTGGGCTCTGCTGTTGATTTGGAGACTCTTCTTCCTCGGTGAGATCGAAGTGCGTAGGCCCCTCACTCATTTGCCGTGGTCCCCTGCTTGCGATCCTCGAAGACTTTCTTGAAGACGACATCTTTCTCAGTCTTTGAAAGATTACTTGCTTGACTTTCCCAAGAAAGATGACAACTTTTTCGAAGATTAAACAAGAGAAGAAAATAGGAATGGAAGATCGATGCTTTTTAGGATTTTGGAGTTAAGCGAAGAGAAATCGACTGTATATAGCTCAGTCGAAAGGAGGGAATACTAAACGTCGTAATGGAAAGTGAAAAGATGCCTTTTAAAAAATAACTGTCTTTTTCGGGAAGATAGTCATTTCAAAAATAACTTCTTTTTCGAAAAGAAAACGTTGCAATAATCACGTCAATTAAAGATAGCAATAATCAAACACGGTTGATAATCGTACCTTTTTAAGATGAGATTCGAGAGAGAGAATAACTTACAGTTAAAGTCTTGTTTGTCTGAGTCTGATAGTCTCTAGACTTTAATTTCTTCAAACCTCAAAATGTTGAGTCTGGAACGGATAATTTCAAATTGATTTTTCTCTAAAGGCTTTGTGAATATATTCGCCAGTTGGTTCTTTGAATCAACAAACTGAATCGAAACTTCTCCATTTTGAACATGATCTCTAATGAAGTGATGTCGAATCTCTATATGCTTTGCTCTTGAGTGAAGAATTGGATTTTTAATAAGACTGATTGCACTGGTGTTGTCGCAGTTAATTTCCGTGCATGATTCTTCAATTCCAAAGTCTCTTAGCTGTTGTTTTATCCACAGAATTTGTGAACAACAACTTTCAAGAGCTACATATTCTGCTTCTGCCGTAGAAAGAGCTACTGTACTTTGTTTCCTTGAAAACCAAGACACTGTCCTACCTCCAAGTAGTTGACAGGTATCCGAGGTGCTCTTTCTATTAACTCTGCATCCGGCTAGGTTTGCGTCTGAGTATCCAAGAAGAGTAAAGTCTACCTTTTTAGGATACCAAAGACCAAAGCTTGAAGTTGATGCGATATATTTGATAATACGCTTTGCAGCATTTAGATGAGATTCTTTAGGGTCTGCTTGAAATCTTGCACAAATACAAACACTAAACAAAATGTCAGGTCTAGAAGCAGTAAGATAAAGAAGTGAACCAATGATACTCCTGTATAGCTTCTGGTCAACTTTCTTTCCTCCTTCATCTTTGTTTATCTTCAAGGAACTTGACATTGGTATATCAGCCTTTTTACAATTATCCAGTCCAAACTTTTTGACAAGACCATGCTCATTTCAAATCCATCCTGCATAGTCTTAGAGAATTTCTTACACAAACTTTCATTAGGAGATCTGAATATAATATCATCGACATATATTTGAACTAGCACAAAACTTTTGCTTTCTCTTTTGATAAACAGAGTAGTGTCTACTTTACCTTTTATAAAGCCGTTTTGAATTAAAAACTGACTCAGCCTGTTGTACCAAGCTCAAGGTGCTTGTTTTAAACCATATAAGGCCTTTTTGAGTCTGAATACTGAGTCTGGTTTCCTTGGGTCTTCAAACCCAGGTGGTTATTCCACATAGACTTCCTCATGGATGAATTCATTTAGGAAAGCACTTTTGACATCCATTTGGAATAACCTGAAATTTTTATGACAATTAAATGCAAGTAATAAACGAATTGCTTCTAACCTTGCTACTGGTGTGTAAGTCTCGTCATAGTTTATCCCTTCTTCTTGCGTATATCCCTTGGCCACGAGCCTTGCTTTGTTTCTTACGACCTTACCTTTCTTGTCCATCTTATTCTTGAAAACCCATTTAGCTCCAATAACAGACTTACATTTCGGTTTAAGAGTCAATTCCTAGACATCATTGATACTGAATTGCCTGAGCTCTTCTTGCATAGCTTCAATCCATCTTGCATCAGATAAAGCTTCTTCTATGCTTTTGGTTTCTATTTCAGAGACAAGAGCCACAACACTACACTCTTCATGCCTTTTGGATCTTATGCGAATTCCTTCATTAATGTCGCTAATAATAAGATCTTTGGGATGACTGGACTTATGCTTCCAGTTACTGGTTGATTTGTCAGGTTGATGATCACTTCCTCCATTTGAATCTTCAATAACTATTTGTTGCTGGTCTTTCAGAGTCTGAGCTACTTCTTGAGATTTAGACTTTGTAGAGCCTGGAGTAGGTTTAGAGTCTTCAAGATGAGTTTGAATATATTCATTTTGCATAGAATCTTGGAATTTGACATTCATTGATTCCTCCACAGATTGAGTCTTCTTGTTGTAGACTCTGTAGGCTTTGCTTGAGGTTGAATATCTAAGGAAGATGGATTCGTTTGACTTTTCTTCAAACTTGCCAACTCGATCATTTGCATTTTTCAATATAAAATATTTGCATCCAAACACATGAAAATATGAAACAATAGGCTTATTTTCTTTGAATAACTCATAGGGTGTTTTTTTTTTCTAGAATAGGCCTTAGAAAAACTCTATTAATAATATAACATGCTATAGAAACTGCTTCAGCCCAAAAACATGAAGAGATATTGCTTTCTATTAAAAGAGTTCTAGCCATTTCTTGAAGCGACCTATTCTTTCTTTCCACAACTCCGTTTTGCTCTGGAGTATATAGAGAGGAGAACAAGTGCTGAAAACCAGATTCATCACAAAATTTTGTAAAATCTTGATTTTCAAATTCACCTCCATGGTCTGTTCTTATACTTGAAATAACACATCCTTTTTCGTTTTGAACCTTTTTAGCAAATTTTTCAAAATAAGATAAGGTTTTAGACTTACTTGCCAGGAAATATACCCAAGTAAATCGTGAGTAGTCATCCACAATTACTAGGCAATATTTCTTACCTCCAATGCTCTGTGTTCTGGTTGGTCCAAAGAGATCCATATGCAGAAGCTGCATTACACGGTTAGTGGAAACTTGATTTATTAGTTTAAAGGAATTTCTTACTTGTTTTCCCATTATGCATGGTGTACATAGATCAGACTTTTGATATGATAAATTGGGTAGACCACGAACAAGTTTCTTTGCTGAGATTTTGGCTATCTACTTCATATTAATGTGCCTAAGCTTTCTGTGCCATAAGCTTGCTTCGTCTTGGATTGAGATTAGACATTGCAATTCATCTGGTTTCACATCCAAAAGATAGATATTTCCATGTCTTCGACCCATGAATGACTAAGTGGAGTCTTTACTGGTTCCTGAATATATTCCCTCTTGAAAGTAGATTTTGAAACCGGTATCACATAGCTGACTGACACTGAGCAGATTGTAGTTGAGTCATTCAACTAAAGAAACATTGCTTATTGTGAGGTTTCCAATCTTTACAGTTTCAAACCCACAATTTTTCCTTTGCTGTTTCCTCCAAATGAGACTTTCCATCATTTACTCGAACAAGCTTTATGAAGCAATTTGAGTCTCCTGTCATGTGTCTTGAGCATCCACTATCCAAATACCATTTTACCTTTTTCTTGATAGTGACCTGCATTTAAAAAGAAACTCAAACTTTCTTTGGTACCCATATTTTCTTGGGTCAATTGGTGTTAGTATGATATGCGGTTTTTGCCCATACCTTTTTAATAGGTTTCCAAACCATAGGACATTCTTTTTCAAAATGATCTGCACTATTGCACTTTGAGCATCTGAGAGCATTGCGACCTACTAGTTTTACAAAGATCCTTTTAAAATGATTTTTGTAGGCATCTCTTGTGGGTCTTTGCTTAATTCTTTCTTTCACTTTTGGAAAATCAATTAAATGAATGGTTTCAGCAGTCATTCCCAAACCAGATTTGTTGAAATAAGGTCTTTGAACAGAAAGAATTTTTTCCAGTATCTCAGATCCTATAGAAAATCTTTTAGAAATTTTTGAGATATCATTTTTCAAGAATGTATTTTCTTTTGAAAGATTATCTTTACTTTATCTAAAGGAAGAAACATTCATGTCTAAACATTTCACATTTTCTTTCAAAACATTTTCCTGTTGTTTTAGAGTAGAATTTTCTCTTTTGAGTTCGGAAATCTTTTTAAGAGAAGTTTTAAGACTAAAACATAACTCGTCAATGTATTTAGAAACTTTAATAGGGATTTTGAAGTTACTCACCTCAAATTCACTGTCTGAATTTGATTTTGTCTTGGAGTTTGAATCTGAATCCGATTGTGCCATTAGACATATGTTAGCATAATCATCATCACTTTCTTCACACTTTATATCACTCCAGGTTTCTACTTTAAGAGCCTTTTGATACTTTTCAGGTTTTCTTTTCTTCTTCCTCAGAAGAGGATAGTTGGGTTTGATGTGTCTATTTTTCTTACATTCAAAGCAAACTACATCTTTGTTTGATTCATCATCCTCAACAGACTTAGTCTGTTGCTTTTGAAAACTTTGTTTCTTTGGATTGAATATTCTTCCTTTTCTGTTCAGCTTTTTGAATCTTCTTATTATGAGAGCAAGCTCCTCATCATTCATACCATCTTCAGAATCTGTAACATCAAAATCATCATTGGATTTTAATACAATGGATTTCTTACCTTTAGGGTTTTCGTCTTCATTGATTCGTTCCACTTCATAAGACTGAAGAGTCCTAACCAACTCATCAACAAGTAGTGGCATGATTCTTTGGGTCTCTCTAATTGAGGTCTTTATGTGATTCCAATCCTTAGAAAGTCCACGCAGTAGCTTGTTTACCTTCATAGGATCAGAAATTGGTTGACCTTGATTTTCAAGACCATTCATGATTTCTGTAAAGCGACTAAACATGTCAATTATAGATTCTCCTGATTTCATTCTGAATGCTTCATATTGACCGAGGAGAATGTTGATTCTGGTCTCTTTCACTCGATCAGTTCCTTCATAGGTAATATGTAATCTATCCCAGACTTCTTTAGCTATAACACAAGAAGATATTTTGTTATATTCAGTAGGTGATAAAGCATAATATAAAGAATAAATTGCTTTTGCATCAAGAGCTTGTCTCTTGATTATCTCTTCCTGAGTCATTTCACTAGACTCAACAGTATCTTTTCCTCTCTCTGAGACAGGTGTAGCTTTAGGAATGATTCCTTTTTCTACAACATCTCATTCCAAAGGATCCTTTGATCTTAGAAGCGCCTTCATCTTGTTTTTTCATATGTTGTAATCCTTTCCATCAAAGTAAGGCAGTCTGGTATTGCTTTGCCCTTCTACCAGCCCTGGAGCCAACATACTAGTCATGGATCTTTAACTCTGAAGTAAAACACTTCAAACAAAGTGAGTACATAGGCTCTGATACCAATTGGGATAGCTAGTATAAGCACCTAGAGGGGGTGAATAGGTGCAAAAACAATTTCTCGAGATACGACAGCGATACTAGGCAAACGATAGAAAGGAAGTTCTCTTTTGATTAACAAAATGAATTACGATCAAAGTAAAGCAAAGAGTAGGGAAGAGAAAATTAAACACAAGGTTTATAGTGGTTCGGCTTATTCTAAGCCTACATCCACTCTTCAGCACTAATAGCCCACCGGCTGGATTTCACTATAAACAAAAGAGATGTTACAGCAAAGTTCTCCCTTGATTCCACAGTGTAGATATTCTACCACACTTCCTCAAGGTTTCTCACGAGTATAGACACTCTTTTGTGTACAAGATTTCGCTCAAATGAATTCACTAAAAATAAGGAGCTTCAGACTTTGGAATTCTTCTATCGCGCACATCATCGAACAACTAGAACGTCTTCCTTATATACTCCTTTATGCCATCATACCCGTTGGCACTTACCAAAGGAATTCCTCCAATCTAACCGTTAGACGGAATCAATTAGGAAGATCATTCGAGCTATTAAAGGAACATGTCGATAGCCCATCAATCATGTTTGCCCATACAATCAGGATCTCGGTTTCCATAAGTAGAACCTTCCAAGAATATTTCGCCAATCATCGGATCCTTAATCTTCGAATCAATCATGATCAAATAAAGGATTACGTTATGTCATATCCAGCCAAGAGATCTTCTCCAGTCGATAAGGTCACATCCTTAATGAAACATCCAGTTCTGGATAAGCTTTCTTCAACAGATTAGAAACTGTCAATGAGAATAGACTTTGAGTCTTGAGTCTGGCTGTCTGGAGGTCTTCAGACTTTAAATACTAGAGTCTGCAAATCTTCAGACTAGACTGAGGGAAACGTTTTGTCAGCTTCAAAACACTTCAAGAAGATTTCTCCAACATAGCCTCCCCGGATTCTTTGTGTTCAAACATGTGATCAAATGGTGGTGGGACTGAGAATGGTTTCTAAAATGCGTCTGAAGGAACTCAATAGGGCTTTGGAGTAGTTCAAAGTGAAAACCCCTGTCAAGACTCATCTAGTCTCTTCGGCGGCAAAGCGAAAAGGAAAGGAGCCCATGGTTGCTCCATCCAAGAAAAGAAGAGCACTCATCATTGATGATGAAGAGGATGAGGATGATATCACCATTTCTGCGATGGCATTGAAGAACTTGAGTCGTTCTGTTCCAAAAACAACTGAGAGACAAGAAAAAGACAAGGATGAGACAGAACAGAGGACTGGAGAGAGAGAAGATTTAGAGAAAGAAGCAAAAGAGAAAGAAGCAGAGGAGGAAAGAATTGAAGAAGAAGAAGAAAAGGGTAGAGAAGATCAAGCAGAAGCAGAGCATGAAGAACACTTTTCTCCATCTGAAGGCATTGAAATAGGGGGAGATCTTAAGAAAAGGGGTACGTCCTCATTTCCCGCCACCAGTGAAGGAGTAAGTCGTTCTCCAGTAGATCCAGAGGACATCTATGTCTCTCCATTTCCTGAGGAGGGACATGATGTTTCATCGCCCAATTTGCTTGACCATGCTGATTTGCCATCATCTGCCTATACACCGTCTGATCGTGCAGAAGCCAGTACTCAGACTAATAATTCAGCAGACTTTTGCAGAGTGCTTGATGTTCTCTTAGAGATGAGGTCAAATTTATGCTCTGGGATGCGAAGTACAGAACTTGCAAAATGCAGGTCAAACCTCTTCAATTTCTTTACATGATCAAATCCATGCCCTTGCTCTTCAAGTTCAAGCAAATGCCAAGGGTGAAGATGTGGTGCAATTGAAGGAGGATTTGAAAAAGTTGGAAGGGATTGTCCAGTCAATGGGAGATTTCCAGCTTGTTCGTGTTTCCAAGCAATCTTAATTCCATTCTCTTTTCATCTCTACCTTTTTAATGATGACAAAAAGGGGGAGAGATGTGGTGCAGATTTGATTTAACTTTGAACTCTTGACTTTCTTGACTTTTGTGATGACGGTTATGTTTGATTGACTTGACTTTTGTGTTTGGCTGTTTGGATTTAGACTAGATTTGGATTTGTTTGTTTAAACGTTTATTTATCTTAAGCACTATTGATATCTCATGGCTTTGCTCATTTACAGAACTAACCTACTTTCTATGGATGCAGATTCTAATGTTATCTTTACTAAGCCATTTATTTTTATGAAATATCCATGTTTGCTTAAGTAACGTTTTGCAAGTCAAAGTTATCCAAATCTGTAGGAAAGTTTTGTCATCATCAAAAATGGGGAGATTGTTGGAGAAAACTTCCTTGAGTGTTTTGAAGTTGACAAAACGTTTCCATTGGTCTAGTCTTAAGACTTGCGTACTCTTCCATCAAAGTCTGAAGACCTTCGGACTGCCAGACTCAATACTCAAAGTCTATCCTCATTGACAATTTCTAGACCGTCGAAGAAGGCTTATCCTAAACGAAGTATTTCGTTAAGGATTTGATTCTGTCGACTAAAGAATATCTCTTGGCTAGATATAGCATGTCAAAGTCCATTATTCAAATCAAGATTGATTCAGGGATTTTGGATCTGTTGATCAGTGAAGTATACTTGGAAGGTTCTACTTATGGAAACCTAGATCCTGATTGTATAGACGAGCAGGACTGATGGACTATCGTCATATTCCTTAAATAGCTCGAAAATCTTCCTAATTGATTCTGTCCAATGGGTAGATTAGAAGAATTCCTTTGGTATGTGCCAACGGGTGTGATGGCATAAAGGAGTATATAAGGAAGACGTTCCGGTTGTTCGAGTGTGTGCACGATAGAATAATTCTAAAGTCTGAAGCTCCTTGTTCTTAGTCAATTAAACTGTTGAGCGAAATCTTGTACGAAAAAGAGAGTTTACATCTTTGAGAGACCTTGAGGAAGTGTAGCAGAGTCTCTACACTATGGAATCAAGGAAGAGCTTCACTGTAACAACTCTTTTGTTTCATAGTAAAATCCAGCCGAAGGGTTGTCAGTGTGGAAGAGTAGACGTAGGCTTGAATTAAGCCGAACCACTATAAACCTGTGTTCTTATTCTCTTCCCTACGCTCTTTTACTTTGATCGTAACTTGATTTGTTTACAAGAGTCTAATTTCCTTTTAATAATCTATTGCTGATTTAAGTTGCACACTTCACTTTGAGAAATTTTGTTTTACACCTATTCACCCCCCTCTAGGTGCTCGTACTAGCTTTCACATAGGACGCATCGTCGACCCATTCTTTTTAATACACATGTGGAAGCAGATAAATAATCCCCTGACAATAACATAATGGGATAGAAAAGTAGGGCCATAAATTTTCAAAACCAAGCCACAACCACACTTATATATATACACACACACACACACACACACACACACACACACACACATAGCAAACCATGACATATATAATACTAGTTGGTTTATTTATAACATCTACAAAACATGGGGTTTTCAAAAAACTACGGTTTCTCGTCCTCCTCTTCATTAGTCTCCATGATTTCACCTTCCTCTACACTCTAACTAGAGCCTTCAGCAGACTGCTTCGGGGACTCTGGTACTGCAAGAGTAGGGTCTACTGTGTCTACGATCGAGCCTTGAGGAGGATCAGTTGTATCCTTCCCAAAAGCAACCTCCAAAACATACAGAGGAATCTCAAATTCCGGTATAAGACCCTCTCTCTGCCCATCTTGAGCTTGGCAGTACCATGATCTGTATCGGTGGGGGCACATTGTGAGCGAGACTCGCATTGACCTAGACTATGGACCTTACTAGTTCATAGTCCCAACCCCTAGGGCCCTGATTCATCAAAATATAAGATGTCTGCTATGTAACTTTCTTAGGTCATCCAAAAAACTCAAGAGCTGTCATCTGAGGAATTGAAATGTTATCTCACAGCCGAGTGAGATGACATCTCAGCAAGTTCAATCCCTTAAGAATCGACTAGGAAGAAATTACGCCCTGAGGGGTTGCCTAGGCACAAGCATGAGTCAGAGGACTTACCTTAGTCTCGATTTCCTTCCGCAAGTCACTACAATTTATAATTCATCGAATCACATCATCACAATGAATCAAATTATTGATCAATTGACTCAGTCAATTCTATGTTATCGGACCATCACATGGTCAAATCTAACAATACTATCTATAAGTCTGATTTCATCAAGGACGGCTCACCCTTAAGCTCAAAAATGATAGTAGCTTGCCTCAAAGGCTAATAAATAGCATATTGCTCTCTCTCTCTCTCTCTCTCTCTCTCTCTCTCTCTCTCTCTCTCTCTCTCTCTAAGCTGACATATCGAGTTATCGAGCTGATATAGCATACTAATAATGCTCACCAAAGCTGTGCGAACCTTAGTTGCTCACCGAAGCTATGCAAATCTTAATTGCTCACCAAAGCTGTGCGAATCTTAATTGCTCACCAAAGCTGTGCGAATCTTAATTGCTTACCAATGCTGTGCGGACCTTAGGGTATATTGCCACTCTAAGCTGAGTTATCAAGCTCGTAGACTGATACTATATACTATACTAACCAACCAATTATTTCTCAACTTTTATCATACCCGATAAAAATACTTGTATGTGGGTACACAATTGGCTTTAGCCAAAATATAATATTTTGTTACTTGAAAATCCCACTAATTTCAGCAGTCCACAAATCCATTTTTGGCACTGTAAATCGACGCCCGGTGATTTTCCATTTAATTATTAAAATTAAATAAATGTAGGAATATATCCTAAAATCACAATTCATACCAAATCAGTGCAAATTAGAACTCAATTAAATAAATAGACCACACCATTGCAATCAGCATTGTTGGAGAAATCTTTCCAGAATATTTTGAAGCTGACAAAACATTTCTATCAGTCTAGTCTGGATACCGACAGTTTAAAGTCTGAAGACTTTGTATTCACAAGACTCAAGACTCAAGACTCAAGACTCAAGACTCAAGACTATTCTCACTGATAGTCTTTCTAATCCAGTGACGAAGGAAATCCAAAGCCGAAGTATATGGTTGAGGATTCAATCCTATCCTCTGGAAAAGATCCCTTGGTTGGATAAATATTTCGGATTCTTTTATTGTTATCTAGATCGATTGAAGATCCGATGGTCGACGAAATATTCTTGGAATGTTCTATTCTTGGAAACCAAGATCCTGATTGTATGGGCGAACAGGATTGATGGGCTATCATCAGATTCCTTAAATAGCTCGGATGATCTTCTTAATTGATTCCGTCCAACGGGTAGATTGGAGGAATTCCTTTGGTAAGTGCCAACGGCTATGATGGCATAAAGGAGTATAAAAGGAAGACATTCTAGTTGTTTTAAGAGTGTGATCGATAGAAAAATTCCAGAGTCTGAAGAACCTTGATTATTAGTCGATACAGTTCGAGTGAAATTGTATACACAGAGAGTGTTTATACTTGGTGACACCTTGAGCGAGTGTGGTAGATCATCTACACCTAGAAATCAAGGAAGATCAACACTGTAACATCTCTCTGTTCATAGTGGAATCCAGCCAATTGGCTGTCAGTACAGAAGAGTGGACGTAGGCTTGAATCAAGCCGAACCACTATAAACCGCGTGTTCACTTCTCTCTTTCCTTTACTCAGTCTTACGATTGATTTTTAATTATTGCAAATCCTTCAACTGTCTAAGTATTGTGCACTCTTCAAGAAAATTTTTGTGTACCTATTCACCCCCGTCTAGGTACTCGTACTAGCTATATCAATTGGTATCAGAGCTTGTGTTCTTACTTTGTTTGAAGTGTTTTTACTTCACAGTAAAAGATCCATGGCTAGTATGCTAGCACCAGGGCTGGTGGAAGGGCAAAACAATACCAGACCACCCTACTTTGATGGAAAGGATTACAACATCTAGAAAAACAAGATGAAAGCTTTTCTACGGTCAAAGGATCCTCTGGAATGGGATGTGGTGGAAAGAGGAATTACTCCTACTGCTGCATCAGTATCCGAAAGAGGGAAAGAAACTGTTGATACCAGCGGAATGTCTCAAGAAGAGATAAACAAGAGACAAGCACTCGATGCTAAAGCAATTTACTCTTTATATTGTGCTTTGTCACCAACCGAATATAACAGAATATCTTCTTGTGTTACAGCAAAAGAAGTCTGGGACAGATTACATATCACTTATGAAGGGACAGACCGAGTGAAGGAGACCAGAATTAACATTCTCCTTGGTCAATATGAAGCCTTCAAAATGAAACCAGGAGAATCTATAACTGACATGTTTAGCCGTTTTACATATATTGTCAATGGCCTTGAAAATCAAGGACAGAAAATTTCTGATCCTATGAAGGTGAACAAGCTACTGCGTGGACTCTCCAAGAATTGGAATCATATAAAGACTTCAATAAGAGAGACGCAAAGAATTACGCCATTATCTGTAGACAAACTGATTGGAACTCTTCAGTCTTACGAAGTGGAACGAATTAATGAAGACGAAGATCCAAGAGGTAAGAAATCCATTGCATTAAAATCTAATGATGATTCTGATGATACAGACTCTGAAGAAGATCTGGACGATGAGGAGCTTGCTCTAATGATTAGAAGGTTCAGAAAGCTGAATAGAAAAGGAAGAAGGCTCAACTCAAGGAAACAAAGTCTTCAGAAACAGCAAACCAAGTTTGTTGATAATAAGGAACCAAACAAAGATGTAGTTTGCTTCGAATGTAAGAAAAAGGGACACATCAAACCCAATTGTCCTCTTCTGAAGAAGAAAAGAGGAAAGTCTGAGAAGTCTCGAAAAGCTCTTAAAGCCGAAACCTGGAGCGATACAAAGTGTGAAGAAAGTGATGAGGAATATGCTAACCTGTGTCTGATGGCACAATCAGACTCAGACTCTGGATCAGACTTAGACAGTGAATTTGAAGTAAGTGATTATAAAATCCCTGTCAAAGTCTCTAAATACATTGATGAACTATGTTTTAGTCTTAAGACTTCTCTCAAAAGGATTTATGAACTTAAAAAGGAAAACTCAGTTTTAAAACAAAAGGAAAATATTTTAGAAGAAAAAATGAAAAGTTTAGACTTGAATGTTTCTACTCTTAAAGAGAATGAAGATAATCTTTCAAAAGAAAATGCTTTCTTAAAAACTGACTTATCAAATATTTCAAAGAAATTTTCAATAGGGTCTGAAAAACTTGAAAAAGTTCTTTCAGTCCAAAGACCTTACTTCAATAAGTCTGGTCTAGGTATGACAGCAGAAACGATCCCCTTGATTGATTTTCCGAAAGTAAAAGAAAGAATTAAGAAAAGACCGTCGAGAGAGGCTTACAAAAAATCATTTCAAGAAAGTTTTTGTAAAGTCTGTAGGTCAAAATGCTTTAAGGTGTTCAAAGTGTAACAGTCAGGATCATTTTGAAAAAGAGTGTCCTATGGTTTGGAAGCCTGTTAAGAAAGTATGGCCTAATAATGCTCATTCTACTAACGCCAAAGGACCCAAGAAAATTTGGGTACCAAAGAAAGCTTGAGACTCTCTTTTGAATGCAGGTCTGTCAAAAAGAAGGTAAAGTGGTATCTTGACAGCGGATGCTCAAGACACATGACAGGAGACTCAAATTGCTTCATAAAGCTTATTCAAGTAAATGGTGGAAAAGTTTCATTCGGAGGAAACAGCAAAAGATGCATTGTGGGATTGCATTGTGGGATTTGGAACTGTGAAAATTGGAAATCTCACAATAAGCAATGTCTCTCTAGTGGAAGGACTCAACTACAATCTTCTCAGCATTAGCCAACCGTGTGATACTGGTTTCAAGATCTCCTTTCAAGAAGGCATATGTTCTGGAATTAGCAAAGACTCAACTCAGTCTTTCATGGGTCGAAGGCATGGAAATATCTACCTCCTTGATGTAAAACCAAATGAAGCACAATGCCTAATCTCAATTCAAGATGAAGCAGTCTTATGGCACGAAAGCTTGGCCATGTCAACATGAAGCAATTAGCCAAAATCTCATCAAAGAAGCTTGTTCGAGGTCTACCTAAATTGCCATACCAAAAGTCTCGATTCATGCACTCCATGCATTCTGGGAAAGCACGTAAGAAATTCATTTAAGCCAATAAATCATGTCTCTACTAATCATGTACTACGGTTGCTTCATATGGATCTCTTCGGACCAACAAGAACCCGAGCATTGGAGGTAAGAAATATTGTCTAGTAATTGTAGATGATTACTCTCGCTTTACCTCGGGTATATTTTCTTGCAAGTAAGTCGAAACCTTTTCGTACTTTGAGAAGTTTGCTAAAAAGGTTCAAAATGAAAAAGGATGTGCAATCTCAAGTATAAGAACAGATCATGGAAGTGAATTTGAAAATCAAGATTTTACGAAATTTTGTGATAAATCTGGTTTTAATCATATGTTTTCCTCTCCATATACTCCAGAGCAAAATGGAGTTGTGGAAAAAAAGAATAGATCTCTTCAAGAAATGGCTAGAACACTTTTAATTGAAAGCAAAATTTTTTCACGATTTTGGGCTGAAGCTATTTCAACAGCATGCTATATTATAAATAGAGTCTTTCTAAGACCTATTTTAGAGAAAACCCCCTATGAATTATTCAAAGGTAAGAAGCCTATTGTTTCATACTTTCATGTGTTTGGTTGCAAATGCTTTATTTTGAAAAATGCAAATGATCGAGTTGGTAAGTTTGAAAAAAGATCAGATGAAGGCATCTTCCTTGGATATTCTACATCAACCAAAGCCTACAGAGTCTATAATAAGAAAAGCCAGTCTGTGGAGGAATCAATGAATGTCAAATTCCAAGACTCAACGCAAGATGAATCCAGCCAGACTCAGTATGAAGAGTCTGAACCCGCTCTAGACCTTCCAATGTCTACAACTCAAGAAGCATCTCGACTACGGAAGTCCAACATCAAGAAGCTCATGAAGATTCAAATAAAGAAAGAGATCATCAACCAGGCAAATCAACCAAGAATCGGAAGCATAAATCCAGTCATCCCAAAGATCTCATTATTGGCGAAATCAATGAAGGAATCCGCACCGAGATCAAAAAGGCGTGAAGAATCTAGTGCTGTGGTTCTCATTTCTGAAATTGAACCAAAAAGCATAGAAGAAGCTTTATCTGATGAAAGTTGGATCGAAGCTATGCAAGAAGAACTCAGACAGTTCAACATCAATGATGTCTGGGAATTGACATCTAAACCAAAAGGTAAAACTGTTATTGGAGCCAAATGGGTATTCAGGAACAAGATGAATGAAGAAGGAAAAGTCGTACGAAACAAAGCAAGACTCGTGGCCAAAGGATATACGCAAGAAGAAGGAATAGACTATGACGAGACTTATGCACTAGTAGCAAGGTTAGAAGCTATTCGACTATTACTTGCGTTTGCTTATTATAAAAATTTCAGGTTATTCCAAATGGACGTCAAAAGTGTGTTCCTAAATGGATTTATCCATGAGGAAGTTTATGTGGAACAACCACCTGGGTTTGAAGACCCAAAGAAGCCAGACTCAGTTTTCAGACTGAAAAAGGCCTTGTATGGTTTAAAGCAAGCACCTCGAGCTTGGTACGACAGACTAAGTAAGTTTTTATTACAGAATGGTTTTGTCAAAGGTAAAGTAGATACTACTTTGTTTATCAAAAAGGAAAACAAAAGCTTTTTACTTGTTCAAATATATGTGGACGATATTATTTTTGGATCACCTAATGAAAGTCTATGCAAGAAGTTTTCTAAGTCTATGCAGGATGAGTTTGAAATGAGTATGATGGGAGAATTAACATTCTTTCCTGGACTCCAAGTGAAACAAATGAAGGAATGAACTTTTATTCATCAAGAAAAATATGCGAATGATCTTGTCAAAAGGTTTGGATTGGAAAAGTGCAAAAAGACCGACATACCAATGTCATGTTCTCAGAAGATAGACAAGGATGAAGAAGGGAAGAAAGTAGATCAAAAGCTGTACAGGAGCATGATCGGTTCACTTCTTTATCTTACTGCTTCTAGACCTGATATTTTGTTGAGTGTTTGCATCTGTGCTAGGTTTCAATCAGATCCTAGAGAATCCCATCTCAGTGCTGCAAAACGTGTTATCAAATACGTTGCCTCATCTTCAAGCATCGGTCTCTGGTATCCCAAGAAGGGAGACTTTAATCTTCTAGGATACTCAGATGCAGATCTGGCCGGTTGTAGAGTCGATAGAAAAAGCACTTCTGGACTTGCCAACTACTTGGAAACAGGACAGTGTCTTGGTTTTCGAGGAAGCAAAGCACTGTAGCTCTCTCAACGACAGAAGCAGAGTATGTAGCTCTTGGAAGCTGCTGTTCGCAAATTCTATGGATAAAACAACAGCTACAAGACTTTGGGATTGAAGACTCATGCACAGAAATCAGATGTGACAACACCGGTGCGATCAATCTCACCAAAAATCCAATCCTTCATTCAAGAGCAAAGCATATTAAGATTCGACATCACTTCATTAGAGATCATATTCAAAATGGAGAAATCTCGATTCAATTTGTTGATTTAAAGAGTCAACTAGCGGACATATTCACAAAGCCTTTGGAGAAAAATCAATTCGACTTTATCCGTTCAAGACTCAACATTTTGAAGCTTGAAGAAGTTAAAGTCTAGAGACTCACCAACTCTAAGACTCTAATCTCTCGACTTTAAATCCTCGAGACTCGAGACATTCATGGCTATAGACCGTAAGTTGCTATTTTATCTAAAAGGTACGAATTCTCGTTTAGTTATTTTATCTAAACTCGAAAAGGTACGATCTTTCATTCGGTTATTCTATAATCCGTGTGAAATTCGAAAACTTGTCTTTTTAAAAAGGATTAATTTTGGCAGTTATTGATTTTGAAAAGAAGTGTTTGTACACTTTCCTTGTGCCGATTGAACTTCCCTTTTCAAAACTAAGTTATATATATACAGTTTTTCTTCGCCCAATCTTCAAAACCCTAAAAGGAACTCTCCTCCCGATCCTATTTCTATTTCTTGTTCATCTTCGAGAAAGTGGTCATCTTTTCTTGGGAAAGCAAGTGAAGGAATCTTCCAATCAACAAAGAAAGATGTCTTCTTCAAGGAAATCATCAAGAATCGCAAGCAGGGGACCACAAAGAATGGAGAAGGGACCGACTCACTTCGATCTCACTGAGGAAGAAGACTTATCAAGTCAGCGACAAAGTCCGATTCGCTCTCATCCACGTCATTCAACACCTCCTGCCCCACAAGGTGCAAGTCAACATCTGGAAGAAGAGATAATCGAGGATGCCGACCCAGTAAGAGTCCAAAAACCCTCCTTTAACTATAAGCTTTATCGTGCGTTGAAAAGCACCGGTACTCCATTGAAATATATAGATGACTTCCTTAAGGACAAAAATTATGGGAATGAGTATCTTTTTCTGCGGAAAATGGAGGAATTGGGAGTTGCTCCGAAAGGAAAAGCAGAGGACGCACTTGCAAACATTCCAAGTGACCCTCGTATGCCAGGACAAAATCTGATTGAAGGGAACGATGATGACAGAATGTTCCTTGAATTTCAACCTAGAATGGGTGTGGCAGCAAAGGTGAAAGGAAATCGGATGGATTTGTTTAAATCCAAGGATTAGGAAAATGTGTATTTCAGGCTGTTGAAAAGAGGGGTGATAAACCCTAGAAGTGTCGATTTTGACTTCCTGGACGCCATCAACATGAACTTAAGAGAGAAGTTGAATTTGCTTCAACTTGAGAATTTTTGCTCTGACTCTACGGACGGGTATGCTCAACTGACCGCTTATTTCTATTCAAATCTTAGCTTTTTGGATGCGAATAGAATTTCATTCAGTGTACGAGACCAAGTCTACGTGGTAGATGTGAATATGTTGGCGGACATAGTTGGAGTTGAACGAGGACGTTATCTACCAATCAAAGTCTCACCTGCTCGTACTACTCTGGAACTTGTTAAAGATAGGGACGCAGAGAAGAAAATTACCTATTCCAGGATGAATGCCATCAACATTATGCTTCATAAGATTGTGATCAACTGTCTCAAACCGAAGTCTACGTCAAAGACTTCCGTGTCTTTTTCTGAAGTAAAGTTGATGTATGCGATCAACTCAGGACGGAAGTTCTCTCTTCCGCACACTATTCTCTTCCATATGTACAGAGCAATGTCAAAAGACAAAGGACAATTGCCTTATCCTGGTCTGGTGACCAAGATCTTCATACACATGAATATTGAACTGCCACAAACACTTTGTGTTCAACCATGTAATAAGATGGTGGTAGGTTTGAAGATGTTAACGAAGATGCGTCTGCAAGAACTTTCCAAGGCAATGGAGAAATTCAGAGTGAAATCTCTAGTTCAGTCTGCTTCAAAGAGAAAAGGAAAGGAGGCCATTGGTGCCCCATCGAAAAAGAAGAAAAGAACTCTCATCCTGGAGGATGAAGATGAAGAGGATGAAGATCCCACTATCCATGCACTGACAAGAACCAGATGCTCTGTGCCTCAACCGACAGAACTTCAGAAGAACAAAGAATAAGAAGAGCAGAGAGAGAAGGAGAAAGAAGTTGACGAATAAAGAGAAGGAGAGAAAGAAAAGTCTGCTGCTGAATCTGGAGAGAAGGAAAATCAAGATACAGAAGAGCATGATCATCACTCTTCCCCTTTGGATGTCCTAGAGACAGGGGGAGTTGGAGAGCAAGAAAGGTCCACACCTCATGCTGCCGATAGTGAAGGTCCAAGACAAACTCCAGCAGACCCAGAAGAATTTCAGGCTTCTCAATTGCCTGAAGAAGGTGATACGTCGACACCAAATCTGCAAGACTATACAGAAGCGCCATCGTCTGCATTTACTCCATCTGAGAAAGCTCATGCCAGTACACAGACGGACAATTCTGCAGATTTTCGTCGCATCATGGATATTCTTCTGGAAATGCGTGGCCAGATATATGCTCTGGACTGTGAAATTCAAGCCATGAAGAATGCTGGACAAGCATCTTCAGTCACCCTGGAGGACAAAATGAAAGACCTCGCTCTGCAACTTCAAGCCAATGCCAAAGGAGAGAAGGTAGCTCAACTAAGGGAGGACTTGAAGAGGCTAGAAGGCGTAGTCTAGTCAATGGGAGATTTCCAGATCGTGCGCATTCCCAAGCAGACATGACTCCTTTCTCATCCTTTTTAATGATAACAAAAAGGGGGAGAACCAATTTGAACCAACATCTTTTAAAACTTTGACTTTTGTGGTTATGTTTATTTTTTAGTATGACTTGAGAACTTGAACTTGGGTGTGAATTTAAATTTGACTGAATTGGCTGTGGATTTTGATGCTTGACTGGTTGCATTTATATCAAGTGTTGTTATATGGTATTACTCACGAAAGACTAACCAATTTTTTGTGGATGCAGAGTCTGGTTGCTTTATTAATTTTTTTGAGTTAGCCATATTGCTTGAGAAATGTTTTTGCAGGTCAAAGTTGTTCAAATCTACAAGAAAGTTTTGTCACCATCAAAAAGGGGGAGATTGTTGGAGAAATCTTTCCAGAATATTTTGAAGCTGACAAAACATTTCTATCAGTCTAGTTTGGATACCGACAGTTTAAAGTCTGAAGACTTTGTATTCATAAGACTCAAGACTCAAGACTCAAGACTATTCTCACTGACAGTCTTTCTAATCCAGTGACGAAGGAAATCCAAAGCCGAAGTATATGGTTGAGGATTCGATCCTATCCTCTGGAAAAGATCCCTTGGTTGGATAAACATTTCGGATTCTTTTATTGTTATCTAGATCGATTGAAGATCCGATGGTCGACGAAATATTCTTGGAATGTTCTATTCTTGGAAACCAAGATCCTGATTGTATGGGCGAACAGGATTGATGGGCTATCATCAGATTCCTTAAATAGCTCGGATGATCTTCTTAATTGATTCCGTCCAACGGGTAGATTGGAGGAATTCCTTTGGTAAGTGCCAACGGCTATGATGGCATAAAGGAGTATAAAAGGAAGACATTCTAGTTGTTTTAAGAGTGTGATCGATAGAAAAATTCCAGAGTCTGAAGAACCTTGATTATTAGTCGATAGAGTTCGAGCGAAATTGTATACACAGAGAGTGTTTATACTTGGTGACACCCTGAGCAAGTGTGGTAGATCATCTACACCTAGAAATCAAGGAAGATCAACACTATAACATCTCTCTGTTCATAGTGGAATCCAGCCAATTAGCTGTCAGTGCAGAAGAGTGGACATAGGCTTGAATCAAGCCGAATCACTATAAACCGCGTGTTCAATTCTCTCTTTCCTTTACTCAGTCTTACGATTGATTTTTAATTATTGCAAATCCTTCAACTGTCTAAGTATCGTGCACTCTTCAAGAAAATTTTTGTATACCTATTCACCCCCCTCTAGGTACTCGTACTAGCTATATCAAGCATAAAATTTCGGTCACCGGCTACCCCGATCTAATTTTCGGAAAATAAAATAATTAATTAAATAATTACAAAAATTAATTATTAAATACTAAAATTGCAAACTTAAGCTGGTAAAGTCTAATTGAAAGCCAGGACGGACCTGAAAAATTTCCAAATCACTCTAGATAAATACTAGAGTTTGTGTAGGCCCTAATTGCACTAAAATATACACCTAACATGCATCAATAATTAATCAATTCACAAATCAAATCTAACTAACCACCTAATCCTAGCTTAATCTAAACTAATCAATCCTTAAACTTCATTAACTTACTAAGCAATGATTAGTGAATTAAACTCACCTGTTAAGCGTTTCGTTTGGTTTAAATTGATGGGGACACTGCAAGGCTCGATCTACTCCAAAGCAGGCTTACCTTTTGGGGTCTAGAAGGCCTTGAAAATGGGCTTGACAACAACTGGAACACCCACTGGTTTCTGCTCTATTCAATGGCTGAAATGGTTGGTTGGAGGCTCGGTTGAGGCGAGAATGGACTGAGACAGGCTAAACCGGGTCCAAGCGAGCTGGACGGCACTTCACAGGGCCGAAGAGGGCTCCGGTGGCGGCCCATGCTGGTTTGGGGCATTGCTGGGAGCGCAAGCTGGGCGAGACGACACTGCTGGAACAAAGGGGGACGCGCGTGGCAGGGCGAGGTGCGATGGTGTGAGGACGGCGTTTCGGTAGTTCTTGGCAAGCGAACGACTGCTTGATGGCTTCTTCTAGCTACTGGACGTCAAACGGCTGAGGGAAAGGAGGAGGGGAGCTACTCGACTGGTTGAGGGGGAGAGGGAGACCAGCTGTGGGCTGGTGGGGCCACCAAGGCCTTATCCTTAACTTGTTGTCCCCCTTGACCGGTCCACCACCACAGCTGGCCAAAACGGCCCTAAAACCAGACCAATTTACCCCTTCTAGAAGTATTTGAGGTGGTCCAAAGGTTGTAGACAATGGAGCACACAAATTTGGTTGGGTTTGGCTCGATATTCAATCGATTCATCCTTGAATCCACTCAATCCGACCTCTGAAAATACAATTAATGAGTCCTCGATCAAATTGGCATTTTCCTCGCCAATAGATCCCACTCGCATTCTAATTTCGCGATCAAAAAAGTCATCGACATTTTCTGTATAAAAAACGACCCTAAGACGACTTTTTCCCAAAAAGTCTCAATTTGCAGAAAAATCTTTGGAGACTAAGTCGACGTTCCTAAAATGACTTGTGACATGACATAACTTTCACTTTCTAAAATCGGATTCATATTAACGGTTAATTTCACTCTGGTGCATTTTCAGCGTGACCTAGGCTATCGGATAGCTTTCAGGAATTTTTAGTGCAAATGACTCGTGGTTGATTTTCTTCAAACCACAGTGAACCTAATCGACACATTGGTGACTCTTGGTTGTCGTAGAAATTTCAAGGATTCAAATACGGACACAGGATACCAAAACGATAGAAAAATCAGTCTAGTGCCGATCGACGAGAATTTTGCAATTTAGTGGATTCACTCATGTTTAGCCACACATCTTAGTCGAATTGATCTATCTCTAATCTCTAAGCAATTTTTAACTATACTGTAATGATCTCTGCAGATGAGCATGGTCGAGTAGTCGATTCCTGGTCGAATCCTTAAGTCTATTGCATTAAAATTTCTTAATGACTTCTCCAGATAGTCTAATTATATCAGGAGTGATCAATTCTAAGAATAACGCTATAGGCGCGTCGATGAAAAGCCCAATTAATTTAATTGAAAGCAAAACTATAAAATCTAGGATGTCACATTTAACCTGGTTTGTCATAATTGGCCGTCCGCTTTTACTATCTCTGTGTTTGATTGTTGTCTAGGGTTTATTAGTTCGCTTTCGCATGTGTTTAATTGAAAAAAAAAAAAGGAATGGGTCGGCGACATTTCCCGGGATGTCGCATTTCTAATCAACCGCCGAGGGATGTGCGCATGCCCAAGATTCGGGGCATAACATCCATCGGATCACTTAAGTGTCAAATCAAAGGGAAAAAATGATCACTTTGATGCCATTAGTGAGACAGCCAAATTAATTACGTGGCTTATATATATATATATATATATATATATATATATATATATATATAATGTTTTTTTAAAGTTGTGGTGGCTTTTAAACGTCGTTTTCCATCATCCTTAAGAAATAACGTCGTTTTGCCGTCATACGTGGACATCCTCAAAAACAATGCCATATAGCTCATACGGGGACTGAAATTAGGGTTCTTTGTCCGATCCTCGCCTAATGCCAACTGCATCGCTCAGCCACCGTTATTTGTCCGCCGTTGCTCGGCCACCGTCGCTCGGCCACCATCATAGTTGCTTGACTAGGTGAGTGAGGAGAGGCTGAGGTTGTTGTCATGCCCCGATCCTTAGGCACGCGCACATCCCTTACCTTTGGTCGATTTAAAATGTGATATCCCAGGACTAAGTATCATCGACCCTTTCATTTATATATACACATGTGGAAGCAGTTATAAATCCCTAAACAATAAAACAATGGGATAGAAAAGCGGGCCATATTTTTCATACTGAAATTCTTAACTATTCTCTTTTTATACACATCTCATAGTATTCCATAATACTATATATACATAAGAATGATCTAACATTTATTATATGCAGACAAGGTTTGACAAGACAGGATGGGATCTCAGTCCTCACTCGGGTCGTACTCGGGTCATCCTCGAGGTCCTCCTCCATGTACTCCTCTTCGAGTTCCTCAACAGGGATCTCCTCGTCAGATTCCTCCTCCTTAGGCTCCTCATCTGGGTCCTGAAATTGTTATTCAATAACCATTGAGACCATGTCTCAGCAAGTTCTACCCCTTAAGACCGATTAGTAAACTAATACACCTTAGGGCTGCCTATGCACAACATGAGTTAGAGGACTTACCTTGGCCTTAGATTCCACCTGCATATTAGCACTGATCAAATAGGCATCCAAGCAATCACATCACTAATCGAAACATCAATCAAATCGACCTAGTTGATTATACATCAACAAGACCACTCACGGTCATTTCCATTTGATCAATCAATTCACATCATCAGAATGAACTAATAAACAATCGACCTAGTCGATTACATGTCATCACGATCCATGCTTAGTTGGCACATTCAATATTATCTATAAGTCCGACCATAGTCCAGGACTGCTCACTCTAAGTTGATAAATATATAATATAGCTCGCACTAAGCTGATAGGGTTAAGGTATATTGCTCTTGCTAAGCTGATATAGTGTATTGATAAAGTGTATTGCTCGCGCTAAGCTGACATATCGCCCGTAGGCTGATATAGTATACCAGTATACTGGTCTCACTAAGCTGACATATCAGAGCCTGTAGGATGATATACTATATTATCCGACCATTCAATCCATTCAATTTTTTATCATTCTTGATAAAATAGCCGTGTGTGGGGACACAGTCGGCCTTAGCCAAAATACAATAATTTCATTTCCATAAATCCTACCATTTTATATAGTCCACCAAAATATTTTTGGCGTTGTCAACCGACACCCGATTATTTTTCAATTAATAACCAAAGATTATTCAATTAAAGAATAATTCTCACTTTCACAAGTAATTCAATTTAGCACAAAATAAAGCTCAATTAAATAAATGAATTGTGCCATGACAATCAGCATAAAATTCCAGTCACTAGCCATCCTAGTTGAATTTCCGAGAAATAAATAATTAAATAATTAATTTCGAAAATTAAATAAATAAATACAATAAATTCAATTTAGCACAATATAAAGCTCAATTAAATAAACAGACTGTACCACGGTCATCAGCATAAAATCCCGGTCACTGGCCATCCCAGTTGAATTTCTAGAAAATAAATAATTAAATAATTAATTTCGAAAATCAATATTTAATTCCTAAAAATTCCACTTATGCCCGAATTGCCTAATTAACATCGGATAAGGGTCGGGAAAAATCCCAAGTAGCATTCAATAAATAGTATTACGTGCCTACTCACTAATTGCATTATCCAATTGACTAACATGCATCACAATTATCTAATAATCACTAATAAACTCTAATCTAACCACCTAATTGCACTTAATTAAATCTAATCAACCTTTAAGTATAATTAGCAAACTAAGAAGGCATTAGTGAGTAAAACTCACTTGGTAAACGCGAAGATCGGAAACCGCGAAGGTGGCCGAACTTGGGCGGACTTGCTTCGTGGGCCCAAGATGGGCTAGACTTGCTGGGCCACGCTGGACTGGGCTGACCTCAAGGAGCAGTACAAACTGTTAAAATTGTGGGCCGAATTATTGCTTAAGGATGGGCCCAACGCTGGGCTGCAATGTGCTGGACTTGCTGGCTGAAATTGCTAGATTCGAGGGTTGGAGACATAGGCCCAAGACTGAAGACACTGGGTTGCTCACTACAAAGAAGATGGGACGAAGACATTGGAATCTGCTGGCTTTGCTGGGCCTGAAGACTAAATTCTATTAGGCCAAGGTAATTGATGAACTGCAGGTGACGATAGTGAGCTAACGGAGAAGAAATCGTGGATTACTACTTCGTTCGGTGCTACCCGTGTGAGGAAGGAGCACAGGTCAACAGAGGGCTTCGGCTGGTTTGTTTGCTAACTGAAAGTGCGCATGCCTAGGCTAATCTGAGAAGAGGCTCAACTCACCGGGTTCAACTGGAGCAACTACAGCGAGGCTTCGCTAGACCATTTGCTGGCGCGGACTGCTTGCTCAGGCGTGGACTGACGAGCGTACGGCAGAGGTCTTCGAGGCAGTTGCTTCGGTGGAGTTGATGGGCCGTAGGTTTCTCAATAGTGGGCTGGCGGCAAAGCATAAGTTGCTTCGGTGGAGGATACGTGGGCGTCGTTGTTGGTTAACAAATCAGCTGGGGAATTTGCAACGTTGACTGGTGGGCGTTCCATGCTGGACGAGTGGCGGAGGAGAGGAACTTCGGTGGAGCTGTGTGGTTACGGTCCAAGATGAAGCTTCGGCGGAGAGGAATTCGTGGGTTGAGGGCGTGAGAAAAAAATGGAGAGAGATATGCGATGATGTAGAGGGAAGAAAAATTGGAAATGAAAGCAAAGTCAGAATGAAAGACTGAAGCAGTTCGCTTTCTATGGAAATTGTCGCATGAAGAAGATAGGAATGGCCAAGAAAATGGAGGGCAGTTGGTGTATTGGAGAAGTCACGGAGATGAGGGCCCCAGAACTCAAACAAATATCTTCCTCCCTTTAATGCTTGGTCCCCTAGATCTTTCTTGAAGATAAATCCACCCTTAAACCCAATTTTTGATACAAATGTTGAACCCCTAGGCCTAGCTCCGAATTTTGTAAATATTGGCTTCAATTTCTTCATGAAATTTCTCAAATCAATGTCCAATTTAGTCATGGAAAAAGCCCACAATATTTCCACACTTTCCTGTCGTCAAGTAGCTCGGTGGAAGTCAGAATTTCATTCAAATGAGCTAACCTGAATTTCCGCTAATTTTCTGCGACGTCCAAATGTACTTTCGTAGAAATCTCGAAATCTCTGAAAAATCTTTTGAGACTAAGTCGAAGTTCCTAGAATTTATTGTGACATGACAGAAACTTCGATTTCTGAAATCGGACTTAGATTGGCAGTTAATTTCACTCGGACGCGCTTTTAGTGTGACCTAAACTATCGGGTAGTTTTCAGAACTTTTTAGGACAAATGATCCGTGGTCAATTTTCTTCGAGCCACAATGAACCCACTCAACACATTGGTGACTCTCGATTGTCGTGAAAATCTCGAGGATTCAAATACGGACACAGGGTACCAAAACGACAGTAAAATCAAATTAGTGCCAGTTGACGAGAGTTTTCCAATTTAGTGGAGTCACCCACGATCGGTCATTCATCTCAGTCAAATCGACCTATCTCTGATCTTAATTCAATTTTTAACTATGCCGTAATGACCTCTAAAGATGAGCACGGTCGAGAAATGCGACATCCTAAAACTCCGTGGCAACCTCTAGATGCCTTACAACCTTTGGAAGGGCGATGGACACATCATTGACCTATGTTATGGTCTTTAGACCAAAGAAGTGTAATAGAATTAATGGCTGAGCACCTAATGGGTGAATATTTTGTTGGAAACATGTTCCATGCCCATGTGAGATCTAGATTTATTTGATGAGGAAATTATGTTTTTGGCCATGAATTTTTTAAGTTGGACTTTATTAATCTATGTTACAAAATATTATAGCCATTTAAATTTGTAATTTAAGTACTTTGATTTAATAGGGATTTAGTTAGTTTTTAAAAGCATCAATTCTGGATTTATTTAAGCTTGGGTCTTAGGCCCAAGAGTGTTGGGCCTAAGATGGGCCTTAATGGCTGGCCCATAGAGCCCATGAGGGGCCGTCGATCGCACGAAGAAGGGGGGGAGTCTGGTTTGCATGCCTCCCCCATTTGTCCCATGGTGATGGCCAAGTGTCACCCCATGCAAAAGGTGATGATGTCTAATGATGAAGGGAAAGAAATTAGTTGGGAAAAGGGTGGCCGGTTTAAGCGAGAGAGAGAGAGAGAGAGAGAGAGAGAGAGAGAGAGAGAGAGAGAGAGAGAGAGAGGAGAGAAAGAGAAGGAAGAAAGGAAGAAAGAAAGAAAGAAAGAAAGGAAGAGAGGAAGGAGGAGGGCCGTCCGTCGATCGTCCGCCATGCTCACTGTCGTCCGTTGCCACCATGTCTCGCCGTTGTACTCGCCATTTGCTCGGTCTAGACGCAAGTGGGATCCTTTGATCTACTCTTGCATGCTGTGCTTAGTGTGTGCGATTGAATGGTAACAGTTTCGGATGTATAGAATGTGAAAAATTGAAGTTATAAGAGTGGTGCTCTAGTCTAGTGTACTGTTCTCGAGAAAAACAGCTCGACCTTGGATGTTCTAGTGACTTGCATGTGATGTTCTAATTGAATTTTGGCTTCGACCTCTAAATGAAAGTTGTAAAGGACTTCTTGGAGTATAACATACTCAAATTTGGGACAAAAGAAACAAGTATAAGTGGGCGAAATCGTTATTCTTTGGAAAGACTGGATCTGGAAATTTCGATACTAGGAATAGAAGATTTAACCGCCTATATTTAATTACCTAGGACGAATCTGACTTTTATGTCTGCATGAAGTATTTACCTTATGGTCTTGGCTATCACATATTCAAATTTCGTAATTTTTGAAGTTTATTTGCCTATTTAACCAAAAACTTTTCAAAAACTGTGCTTGCTGGATTGTGCAAATTTCGAAAGCTGTGATGTATGGACTATCCTATTTTGTATGACATTTTGGAGGTGTTGTGTTCTTCATGAGACAAATGCCCCTAGAGTTTGTCTATGATGTACTAAATTCTTAGAAATTATTAGAGACAATTACTAAATTTTAGGAAATGTAAGTTAAAAAATTTGCATTTTGTTTTCTGAAATAATAGTAATTGATCTTGCTGCATATGTGATGATATATGGCATTACATATAAAATCAAAAGCTGAAATTGACCTTGTTGCCATCACATCATGTGCCATGTTAATATTGAGACACAATTGTGAACATGAATTGTGACAAATGAGGATGCTGTCGGAGGTGTGAGTTGACGATGCCCCAGGAGTGTCGGGATGCCCGGAGGTGAGTGCCGAATACCCGGAGGTGTGTGCTGGATGTCCTCGAGCTCGAGGTACTTGGAGTGTGTGTGCCGAATGCCCAGAGATGTGTGCCGGAGGTTCCTCGCGATGCCAGGTTGGGTACGAGCGATAGAAATATGGGATGCAATTACTGGTCCCGGGAAAGAAAAAAAAATGTGTGGCGATCCAATTGAAAAACAAGAGCTGAAATTGAATCATGCATAATGTGGTGACATGTATGCATGGCTGTATGGTCTAACCTGTATAAGTGTATGGTGGTATGTGCACATGGTATGGTGACATATATGCATGGCTGTATGGTGTAACATGTATAAGTGCATGGTGGTATGTGCACATGGTATGATGACATGTATGCATGACTGTATGATGTTATATGTACAAGTGCATTAGTGGTATATGCACATGACATGGTGACCTATATATATATATATATGGCTGTTTTGATGTAATATGCATGACTAAAAGGTGAGATATGTTTGATATGTATGAACTATATGTACTCTATGATGCCATGATCGTTCTGTTTGATGCATTGAGTAGTTTGAGTAGTTTAATAGATCTTTTACCTGCTGAGTGGTTGTACTCACCCCTTTGGGGACCAACGTTTCAGATTAGATATATGCCTCTCCCTTTGGTCACACGCGGTACCTTTTACGGCCTTCCATCTGACGTGGAGGTCGAGTGTATGGAACATAATTGTGTCACCATCCCTAGTTTGGTGTTCATACGAGTTCGTGTGCTGGTGATGTATGACGTGGGCCTGGTTGAGGGCTCGGTCATCCAGGAGTTTATATCTCTCCATGTCCGACACCATGGAGTTATGTTAGGGATGTTGCCGTCGCCGCCACCTGATGCATCAGATTGGGTATGATGGCACGTATAGTTGTTGGGAGCTGACACTTTTTGGAGATAGCCGACGCTCGTAGATGGGGGGTGGTACATGATTGATGTAGGATTGAGTCCTTTTGGGATGGTAGTCAAGTATAGTTAAAATCTTGGCTTTTCGTTGTATTGACCTTGATGTCCATCACGAAAATATAAATATGAGTGAATCGGCATCATCTTTTCTTATGGTGTGTAGTTGATGTGTATTGCATTATGGTTATTGGAGAGAAAGATGGTGAGACTTGCTTATGCTTCCGCTAATAAGTTGCGCTGGGACTGCTTTTCATAAAAATAAATAAAAATAAAAAAATAAAAAAAAGTCCCTAGTCAAAAGGGTATTGGTCAAGTGAAGTTATATGAGATCGAGTAATTAAGAAAGATCACCTATGGCGACCTCAGGCGAGTCGGGGGTGCCACAAGAAATCGATTCCTGATCGAATTCTCAAGTCTATCTGCCTTAAAGTCCTTAATAGCTTACCCAACTAGTATAGTTATCTCGTGAGTGGCCAACTCACAGAAAAAACACTATAGTCGCGTCGATGAAATACCCAATTTATCTAATCGAAATCTGAACCCGAAAATCTAGATGTCATAGTTGTTGCTTAAGCAAGAAGTGGCGAGAAGAAAATGAGATGAGGGTGGAGGAGGAGGAGGAAGAAGGAGGGTCGAAAGTGCCACTGCTAGTGTCGTTGCAGGTGCCACTACTAGTGCCGTTGCTGGTGTTGTTCTTCAGGGAAGAAGACAAGGAAGAAGCCCATGACTTCTCTCTCTCTCTCTCTCTCTCTCTCTCTCTCTCTCTCTCTCTCTCTCTCACTCTCTCTCTCTCTCTCTCAATTTAGGGATTTAGGGTTCTTACTTAGGGGAAAGATGCCAAATAACATCGTATTGTTGTTTGAATGCTGATTGTACTCTCCGACGAGCCATGTCAGCTTCAAAAATTAATAAAAAAGTGCCACATCGGATTTCCGGCCAATTAGATCATCGTTAGCATTGAAATGATTGTTTTTCAACTGTGTTGGCACTTAAGTGATCCAAAATAACTTTTAACATCAAAGTGAGCACCGTACACAACTTTTGACACTTCTAATGTACTTACCCCTCTAGAAAGAGACCTTCGGACTTCAAGTGTCTTAATGAGTCAAATATGATCCATTACATGCCATCGGATTAAAGCTTTGTGAAAATAGATATTTATGACTTTGGTTGGTATATGACTTTTGTTTTACCTAGCTATCCATATGGAAGCTGGACCTCCACACGAAGCTATCGTTGCTATTGCCAAACAATAGAAAATAAGATTTTATTGAGATTTAAAAAAAATGAGTCAGTTGATGAAAATTGTGACTTCACGAAGTTCCTTAGTCGGAATGTAGAAGGTCCATCTTTGACCAAACTAGTGAGGTGGACTTTATTTGACGCATGCAAATTGACTCAAAATATCACCTTATTGTTACGCCCAAAAAATAAAAAGGAAAAATCATTAGATAGTGAGCAATCGTTAAAGGATTTACACCATCACTTATCATGTCTCAATTGATACTTATGTATTGATTCTTACAATTTCTTGAAGAATTATTAGGATATTCATCGGATGACCTGAGACGATGTTTTCACCAACATCAAATTTGGTGCAACCCAATTTGAAGGAAACTAATTAAATATTCAACACATAACTTTAACCATGCCCCGCATGAACCTTTCTGAGGGTAAGTAGAGATTCAGGACAAAAAATCTGAATCACAATGCAAAATGTGATTTTTTTTTTAACTTTTTGTGGCCAGAGTCCAAAAAGCAATATTTTGGTTTACGACAACTACATAGGAAGAACTTCACTTCCTTCATCAAGGTAAATCCAACTGGCATATGCATTTAAGGAAATTATAATTAATTTACCTTGAATTCTTTTCTTCCCCAGACTAATTACCTTGATCCCAAACAATGGTTAACGCTGATTGTGTCCATTTAAAATAAATCGTGTCCAAATTCCTACACTAAACTACCAAGCAATGGCTCATAACCTGATGCGGTCCTGGGATTAAACAAGATCTGCGTCAAGCATTTTGATCAATAGTGTCTTGTGTGGTCCTTTGTGCTAATTGGTCGATCCGATAATGTTATTCACCGCCGGAAGCACTGAGATCTTCAGTTCCTACATTTCCAAACAATGAATCACTCTTTTATCTCTTCATTGATTGATTTGCTTTTACTAATCTCTGCGTGTATCAGCGAAAGCGGTGCCCAAAGCAAATTCGGAAAAAGGAAGCAAGACCAACCCTCTCATGCTGAGATGCAATGTGGTCTTTAAGCTTGGGCAAGTTATTAACTTTTAGACCAAGATTCACTCTAGTGAGTCTTGCACCATTAGGCCGAGAACCGGTCTGTCCAGAAACCAAACACCTCTAGTTCAAATTGAAACATTGACCGAAAACGAAAGCGATGATGATGATCTACACTCCAACACGTGAGTTGCGGATAAAAGAACGCAGTTAGTGTAACTTGGATGTGTACTTCCAGTTCGGGTTTCAGACACAAAATTTATAAATGAAATGTTCCATTATGAAAAAGATGGTCATTCATGAGGTTAATTGCTTTTCATCAACAACTAATATGTACAATTTGGCTAATTATCAATGACATAAAGTATAGTCTCTGTTGTGAAGGCGAGTGATTGAATAATAAAATAAATAGAATAAGCAAATAAATCAAACGCTAGATTTATGTGATTTGGTCGTAATGACCTACGTTCACGGAGAAAACATTAATGGATACCATCATAGATCAAGCGATATAATAGAGGTTATTATTATACTTGAGTCACTCAAATACTTTTAGTGTTTCCTAAGCCTCAATTACACCCAATAACTTACGCAGTTTTTAGCCCCATAATTCATCGCTAAATAATCTCTTAATCTCATGAAAGAATTATGTACAAGTTCTTATGACAAGAATTTAATTTCGACTTCCAACACTAGCACCCGGATATAATTATGAACTTTAAAGCCTCATGATGAGTCCTCTGCATGTCACTGCCCATGAAACACCAAGCACTCATGTATGCGGCACTTCAATGAATGATACAATCCACGCCCGAAGATCTCTCTCTCCCTTTGTCCCTAGCTTCCCCCGCCAGCGAAGCAGCCCAATCCAGTCAACTTCAGCTCCCTCGAAGGCCCAAGTGTTGACCCTACAGCTTCATTCCTTCGTTCTGCCCTCTCCACCGCTCGATCATCACCACCGTTCAACTGCCACGAAGACCAGTGCCCCACGATTCCTCCACTTCCTTTCTCCCTCGAAGTCCCGCGGTGGACTCCAATCCAGCGCCAGCAGTCAGCCCACCAGCAACCATCTCCACCCAGCCCACCGGATCTGCCCCGCAATTCCCTTTCACGCTGCCATTTCCACCATCGTTGTCCCCCACGAGTCAATCTTCATCAACAAATTTCATTTGTTGACCGCCACACGTCCTCAACCGATTCTGTTGCCCGTCTCCTCCCTCACGAAGATCGCCGCTTCATCATCATCATCATCACTTCGTCCATCTCCGTGTAGCATCCCCACCGAAGTCAGACCCCAGAAACTTTGTTGACGCCAGCTCCTCCTTGCTGCTTCGGATTGGCCCAGCTCGCTCGAAGTCAGCCCGCATCAACGGCCTCGCAGCTCCTTTACGTTTGGCCCAAGCTGCAGCCCACGAATTCATCTTCAGCAGTCCAGCCCAGCAGCCCAAGTCTTCAGCCCAGTTCAGTCCTTTCTCCAGCCCATCCTCAGCCCATTCCCAGCTCACTTGAAGCCCAAGAAGCAAGCCCAAGCCCAAGTATAAGCCCAGAAATTTTTGTGGGCTTGCAAGGCTTTTGGGCCCGGTTCGAGTGTCCGTTGACGCTGCCAAAAATTCGGAATTCGGCCGCCATCGCATCGTTGTCGCGATGTTCCAGTCTTCATATTAAACAATGAGTTTCACTCACTAATCCTAGCTTAGTAGGATAATTATGTTTAGGGGTTGATTAAATTAAATTAGGCATGTTTAGGTGGATAGATTAGATTAGAAGTGTCATGCCCCGACCCTCAGGGACGCGCCCATCCTTCCATTTGGTCGATTTTCAAAGTGCGATATCCCAGGACTACTTATCGCCGACCCTTTCTTTTTATTACGTATGCGGAAACAATTATAAATCCCCAGACAATAAAACAATGGGATAGAAAAGCAGGCCATATTTTTCATATTGAAATTCACAACCACACTTTCATTAACAGCACAACTTATAGTATATTTACAATACTATTTACAGCATAAAAGTCTCCAACTATCTACACCAAGACAGGGTTCACAAAAGGGATGGGATCTCAATCCACATCTGGGTTGTACTCAAGATCCCTCTCTGGATCATCTTCTACTTCAAAATACTTTCTCCCCTTCAGGTTCTTCCTCCTCAGCTTTTCCTCAGGGTCTTGAAATGGTTATTCAATAACCAATGAGACCACGTCTCAGAGAGTCCTACTCCCTAAGACTCGATTAATAAACTAATATGCCATATGGTTGCCTAAGCACAACATGAGTCAAAAGACTTACCTTGGCTTCAGTTCCAACCTGCAATTCAAGGTTAAACACAGATATTCAAACAATTCACGACATCCAATCAAGCACTGGCCAATCGACTAAGTCGATTGCATGTCAATCAAACCCTCTCTAGGTCATTCCCACTCATACCACGATTTCCCAGTGGTGTACTCATTCACCAAATCACATGTGTTTCTCGGGCGTCGTTTTCGCCAATGACATACCGATCACCGACACCGTGCGTTCTTTAAGGCGCCGTTTTCACCAGTGATATCCTCGATCACCGAACCACGTGTCCTTTCTAGGGCGCCGTTTTCGCCAAGGTGACATCGGCTATAGACAACATCGTGAGTTCTTTAAGGCGTCGTTTTCACCAGTGATATTTCCTTAATCACCGAACCACGTTTGTCTATAAGTCATTTACGTGCGTTCTTTAAGGCGCCGTTTTCGCCAGTGATACTTCCAATCACCGAACCACGTATGTCCAATAATATCATACCTAATTGGTCTCAACCAATAATGTTCTCAATTAGCTCTCACCATTCTCTCTACTATATAGCCCATCAACGTACTAGCGCTATATATCCATGCTCAGCCATCACAATCAAATACTCAATAACAAACAATTTGGAACAATTCCTCAAATTTCACAATTTAAATCAATTCAATAAAAATTGAAGCTCAATTAAATAAATGGACTGCACCACGACAATCGGCACGAAATTCCGGTCACCGGCCATCCGGTTGAATTTTCGGAAAAATAAATAATTAAATAATTAATTTTGAAAAATAAATAAATAAATATTAAAAATCCAATTTAGGCCCATATTGCCTTATTGGAGCCCAAACGGGTCGGGAAAAATCCCGAGATACATTCAATAAATAATAGAGCATTTCTACTCCCTAATGGCTATAGCTAACCACCTAACATGCATCCTCAAGTCACTAATTTAATTGTTCTAACCTAATCTAACCACCTAATTGCAATTAATTAAATCTAACCAACCCTAAGCGTAATTAGCAAACTAATAAAGCATTAGTGAGTAAAACTCACTTGATTAAAAACGGGGATCGAATCACCGCAACGGCGACGCGACGGCGGCCGAAATCGGGCTCGCGACGACTCCCACGGGCTTGGACCGGGCCTTAAGACTTGGGCCCAACAATTCTCAGCCCAATTGGGGTTTGCTCTTGCTTTCGGGCTAGACCCAAGTTGGGTTGGGCCTACGGAAATGGGCTTGACCAATTACTTCACTTGGATTGGACTGGGCTTGAAGATTGCAGGAGATGGGCCTCAATAAAATTCTGCTGAATTGGGCCTCAAATTACTGGGCTGCAACTTGAATTAAATTGGCTGAAGAACTGCTGGACTGATGGGCTCAAAGACTGCAAGCTTGGGCCGACTGTTCTACGGGTGAAGAAGAGAAATCACGCGGACAGGGGATGGACTTTCGGCTGCTCATGCGGCTGAAGACCGTGGACTCACGGCTTCGATGATGCTGTTGCTTCACTAGGGTTCTGGGATTCCTTCGGTGGAATTTGCTGGCCGCATATGGAGTTGCGGACGTGAGATCAGGGTCTTCGGTGGATGCAATGTTGACCGAAGAAGGGCAGGTGGCAGCGGCTTGTGAACCGATAGAGAAGAATCGGTTGAGCTCCGCAGGTGATGGATGCGCGCAGCTTCAGCTTTGCTGGCCGCGAGAGAGAGAAGACACGAAGATGGGTGGTCTTCGTTGATGGAGTCAACACCAAGGCTTCGTTGATGGTCGAGTAGATGGGACGTGGCAGCAGCTGCAAGAAGAAATCGTGGCAGAGATGGAGAGAGCTGTTGCAGGGTCTTCGGTGGCCTAGCGTCGTACGTGTGCGGCTTCACTTCGGTGGGCTTCTAAGGGTGTTTGTTGGGTCAACAAACCGGTGGAGGTGCCCCATGGTTGACCAAACTTGGTAGCAAACGGTAGAGCTGAAGATGCGTGGAGTCCTGCTTTGTAGGGCGCTGGCAGAGGCGTGCGGACGATGGAGCAGCTTCGTGGACGCTGGGTTGTAGTCGTTTACGGGGCAGAGAAGTGGAGAAGCTGGGTTCCTTTTTCTCTGCTGGTGCTGGTGTCGCACGAAGGAATCGGGAGAGAGGAGATGGTCGAAGATGGGAGAAGGCAAGAAAATAAAAAAGAGGAGTGAGGTGGGGCCTTGGCTTGATATTTTGCAAGAATCTCCTCCAAGAATCACTCTTGGCCAAGTAAAAACACTTGGCTATCACTAAACCATCCAAATGACTTCCATAACCTCTCAAGTAGTCCAATATTGCTAGGGTGAGGGGATGATACGAATTTCACCATTTGAACTTCAATTTCTCCAATAAATTCCCAAATTGAGGTCCAATTTTGACGTAGAAAATCCCAAATGATTTTCTATAAATCCCCGACACACAACGGCTTAGTCTGAAAGTCCAATTTCCCATTAATTTAGCCAATCTGAACTTTTGCCAAATTTCTGCGACGTCCGAACCCAATTTCCGTAAAATTTCCAAATCTCCGAAAAATCTTTTGAGACTGAGTCGGTGCTCCTAAAATTTATTGTGACATGGCCAAAACTTCAATTTCTGAAATCGGACTCGAATTGGCGGTTAATTTTCATTCGGCGCGTTTTTAGCGTGACCTAGACTATCGGGTAGTTTTTAGAACTTTTTAAGGCAAATGACCCGTGGTCGATTTTCTTCGAGCCACTATGAACCCACTCGACTCATTGGCGACTCTTGATTGTCATGAAAATCTCAAGAATTCAATTACGGAAACAGGGTACCAAAACAATAAGAAAATCAGTCTAGTGTCGGCCGACGAGAATTTTCTAATTCAGTGGTGTCACCCACGATTAGTCACATATCTCTATCGATCCAGTCTATCTCTGATTTCAAATCGATTTTTAACTGTGCCGTAGTGACCTCTAAAGATGGACACGGTCAAGAAGCCGATTCCTGATCGAGTTCTCAAGTCTATTGCTTTAAAACTCCTTAATCATTTCCCCAGATAGTCTAGTTATCTCGAGAGTGATCGGCTCTGAGAATAACCCTATAGATGCGTTAATGAAATGCCCAATTTATTCAGTAGAAGACAGGGTTGAAAAATCTGGATGTCACAAGAAGAGTTAATTTAATTATCTGCCGATGCATATTAGGTGGTTAGTTACTGTCATTAGCGAGTAGACACGTTCTATTATTTATTATTATTTATTTAACGAACCTTGGAAGTTTTCCGGGTCAGTTTCGGCGTCCAATTAGGCATTACGGGCTCAAATTGGATTTATTGGCATTCATTTATTATTTTCATAATTATTTATTTATTTATTTATTTTTCGAAAATTAGGCTGGGATAGTCGATGATCGGAATTTAGTGCTAATTACAGTGGTGCTCTCTGTTTATTTATTCGAGTTCCAAATTGTGAAATTTTAATGTGATTGGTGATTGTGGGGAATCATCCCAAAAGTGGGTAATGTCGATATTTAGTTGGAAAATGATCGTGAGATGTTGTGAGATGGATTAAGAAATCCGCTGAAGTATGGCTATGCTAGTTGGGCCAAGATTCGCTATCGAATTTGGAATTGGTCGTGCCCATCGGGCCGTGATTTGCCACCTGATAGAGGTCGTGTCCATCGGGCCGTGATCTGCCACCTATTAAAGGTTGCACCCATTGGGCCATGATTACCACCTAAAGATAGGTTGTGTCCTTTTGACCATGAATTATAGCTGAGGATTGAATAGATCTTACTCGTTAAGCCGGGAGTAAGATTTGAGATGGAATGCTTATGATGACCGGAGAGTGGTCTTGATGACATGTAATCGACTAAGTTGATTGATGGATGTTTCAATCTAATTGAATTGAATGGATGATGTACCTGTCGGTATTTATAAATTGATCTAACTTGCAGGAAGAAACTGAGCCCAAGGTAAGTCCTTTGACGCTTGATTGTGCTTAGGCGGCCCTTAGGGTGTAATTTTCTTCCTAATCAGGTCTTAGAGGGTTAAACTTGCTGAGACATTGTCTCACTAATTATTGTATAACCATTTTCAAGTCCTTAGAAGAAGTTAGTGGAGGACCGGAAGCCCTAAAGCCTAGTAAGGTCGAGATCGAAGCATCGGCGAACTTGTCTAAGTAGATTGTCTTAGGACAATTCCCTTTTAGTTAAGTCGATATTTTTGTAAGTGACCTGATGTTGTGAATAAACCTGTTTGTTATAAAAAGGTTTGTTTTGGTTTGAAAAATTTGGCCCTGCTTTCCTATCCTTTTTTTTTTATTGTATGGGATTTATATCTGCTTCCGCATGCGTACTAAAATGAATGGGTCGGCAATGCGTCCTAGGACATCGCTATTATATTGACTAAGCAGGGATGGACACAAGCCCGAAGGGTCGGGACGTAACTTAATGGCTGTAGACCTCAGGCATGCGCACACACATACATACATATCCAATTTGACCAAAAATCCACTTTCTAATGTCAGTGGCCGAAGACCTTAACACATATTAGGAGAGCTAATGTCCAAAACTTGGTCATAGATTTTTCTATTATTATTTTAAATTCGAACAAATTCGAGATATATTTTAACAGTCTCTACTTTTAATTTTAATCGACATGAGCATTTTCCATATGGGAGATTGCAACAGTTGTTGATGGACAGCTCAAGAAAAAGATATGAAGCTGAAATTGAAATATGTTGGAACTCAATATAGTTCATCTATTTTATAACTAGAAAATTTTTAGGGTGGAGATTATCGTCAATTCATCTAAAATTTGAACTGTTCAATGTACGAGTATTGGCAAGTGTTTCGATAGATAACTAACGCTGACTTTATTGTTTGAGACGTGTACAGATCCTACTCATTTGGATTTTTGTACTTTTCAACTTGATGGTACCTGAGGATAATCAGGTACAATCAGACATTTGCGCCGCTGAATCATTCCCAGGGGCCTAAAATCATAATACCAGGGATCATTAGGCATTATTTCACAATAGCTCCCAAATTTGAAGATGTTACAAATCACTATTCCGGACTCTCTTACCGTTGCACATTAAATCCCGAACTCAGAAAAGTTACAAGTCAACTCTTGAACTTTTTTGACCGAAAAAAAATAAATAAATAAATAAATAAATAAAACATCTTTTGAACTTTGATTTTTGTCACAATGGCTAATTTTTCTAGTTTACATAACCATTAATTGTTATTTGAGAATGGATTATATAATTTTTCTTGGCAAACTTAGCTGAATTATTGTCAACTTCATTAGTGATACATCCTTTCTATCTTCTTAACTTCATTCACCATGCTGTAGAGATTATTCTAGTCAAGAAAAATAAGTACGTCCCTTTTCAGGGAACGTTTAATTTGCTATGCAGAGGGGAAAACAAATAGTGACAAAATAAAAATCAAAGCTCAAGGGCATAATATGTAACTTCTCAAAATTCAGTGGTATGGTGCAACGCTCGTCAAAGTTTGGGTAAGTAATTTACGACTAATATGTACAATCAAAGCATTCCTCTACTGTTAATTTTCAATGACATGAGTGTTTTCTCTTATTCAATGCATGTGTATTGTTACTTTATCATAGTTGTTATGAAAATATTACTAACAGTCATTGGAATATGTGACTATGTTGAAACGATACATATACACCACATTGAGATCAACAATAAAAATATAAGAAAGAGGGAAACGTATCCGATTGGGAAGAGTATGTCAACACAACTCTAAAAGTTTTAGGGGTGTTGTGTAATCAACCCTACTAATAACGACAAATGACAACACCCATTTATTTGATCCAAACTAACACTATATTATTTATCGCAATAAATGCTACCAACGGCTGAATTTTGAAGATTCTAATATTTTTTGCTTCAAGTCGGGATTGACATCGAGGCTACTTAGGTTAGGGGGAAGCGTAAACAACTCTTTGAGAATGTCGCAATGTAGCAAATCCAAACTTTGAAGCCTTGGCAACCGCTCAATTTCTAATGGAAGGCTAGAAATACAAGTGCCTCAAAGCCTCAATTCTCTAAGATGATATAAGCTCTGTTTAGTTCAACTTTCGCACGGGGCTTTGGGCCTTGGGGAAAATTTTAGGCATTTGGCAAATGCTGAAAGCAAAAAAAAAAAAAAAAAAAAAAAAGCATTTCAGCTTTCAACTTGTCTTCAAAATGCTGAAAGCCCAAAGTTAGTAAGGACTAGCTTTGGGCTTTCAGCATTCCGCTAAATGCTGAAATTATTTTTTCCCTTCCAAAACTACCCTAACTAATTCTTCATGTTTTCGATTTTGCTCCTGATTGTTTTTTTTTTTATTGAAAAAGGAGGTAGCCCTTCGCCAGACCGACGAAAGGCTACGGCCGCTGGCGAGCCAGATTTGGCGCTGGCGAGGGTTGCACGTCCTAGCCGAGGGCCGCAGGAGGTCGCCCAACCTCGGGCGACCCTTGGCGAGGATCGCTTGACCCAGGGACCGCGCAACCCAAGGTGACTGCCACCCGGGTCTCGCGGCTACAAGTGGCCCTCGCTTGGGTCTCGCGAGGGTCGTCGGCGGCCCTCAACTGGCTCGCGCGACTTAGGGGTGAGCATGGTTCGGGTTGGGCCGGTCCACCCCTTAACTCTAGGACCAACCCGTACAGTGCTGGTCCTCAATTTTTGGGATCGAGAACCGACCCTATTGAGCTTGGGACCAAGGACTAGACCGAACCCACCCAATGGGTTCAATCCAGCTCTAGGGTCAATCTGGACCAACCGATAATTTTATATTTCATTTTTTGTACTCCTTAAAAAAGCGATTGAGGATCAGACTAACCCAATGGGTTCGATTCGGTTTCCAAGTCAACCTAGGACTAACCATTTTTTGTACTCCTTGAAAGGGTAATTGAGGACCGTACTGACCCAATGGGTTCGATGATGAATGATGTTAGCTAAGAAAGGCAAGCGATGAGGGTCAAGTAGAGTGAATGTCAAACAAAATGAGCATCAAATGTCGAGCGGAGAGTAACAAGCTAAGTGAGCATCAAGTGGCGAGTGGCACGAATGACCCAAAGCGAGCGAGACGAGTGTCAAGTGGCGAGTGGAGAAGTTGTTTCTTTCGATTTTGGCAAATTGAAGACTAAGAAGACAAATAAACCAGAGAAAAACGAATACTAAAGGAGGATGCCATAAGGAGCTGTTTATGCCTTTTTAGACGCCGTGAGGACTCCTCATAAAAACATTTTCCTCTTTCATTAATTATGAATGTTGATACTGTAAAAGACATTAAAAATCTAAATTATTAAAGAATGATGTAAAAGTACTTGAATTTCTCACTAAAGAGATATTTAATGTTGTTGACGCTATTTATTTTAAGGTTTTCTCTATATAAAAAATTAGAAGTAATATATATATATATATATATATATATATATATATATATATATATATATATACATATACATATATAGTTAGGATTGGTCCAAGTTGGACCGACTCGAAACTCTTAGGACCAAGGATTGACCCAGTCTCCTTGGGAACTAGATTAGGACCAGCAGGGTTGGGCTGGTCCAAGGTTGACCCTGGATTGATGCTCACCCTTAGCACGACCCTTGCCGGAGGTCGCCCGAGGTCGAACGACCTCAATCGACGGCCGCCGGCGATAGATCTGACTTGCCGGTTCGGCGAAAGGTTTAGTTCAATTTAATATATGTATATATATATATATATATATATATATATATATATATATTATATACCCATCAAAACCCATTGCAATTTTTTTTTTAACCAAACGCACATTTAACTCAAAGTCCATTTGTAAATTTCTTTTACCAAACACAATTGCATTTCCCCAAATAGCTTTTGGCTTTCAGCATTTGCATTGGACTCAAAGCCCCTTGCAAATGCTGAACCAAATGCAAGTCCGACTTACTTTGAGCTTTCGGCATTTTGGAAATGCAAGTCCACTATTCATCCGCGTCACTATTCATCTTCTTCCCCATTCATCTTCATCTTCCTCGATTTGTTGCCTGAGAGTCGAGCTTCTCCAACAACCGCCGCCACCGCCGCTTGGGGGTCACGCATCCCCAATGACCACCGCTTGGGGTGGCACGACTCGCAACCCAAGCGGCGTTGCCTGGCTCGCGCAAACCAGGTGACACCCCCTGAGGTTGCAACCTCAGGCCACTAGATCCGGCTGTCTAGAGGCCAAATCTAGTAGATTGGAGGCCAGATCTAACCGTCCGACAGCCATATTTGGCCTTTACGACCTCAGGCCACTAGATTTGGCCATCCGAAGGCCAAACGGCCAGATCTGGCCTCTACGACCTTAGATAGTGGCGTCACCTGAGGACATGCACCCAGGCGGTGTCACCTAAGGTCACGTCCTTAGGCGGCCAAATCTGGCCATCCGGCACTTGGTTGGCGGTTGGTTAACGGCCATCCTACACCAGATTTTATTTTCAGACTAAAAAAGGTAAAATAAAAAATAGCAAAGCCCATTACAAATGTAGGTTTTGCCAAAGGTATTTATGCTAAAGCTACTTGTTAATGCTATTTGAGATTACAATTTATCAAATAGTTTAGCATTTCGAAAACCCCTTTACCTCAAAGATATTTGTATTTTCTTAAAGTCATTTCTCCAATGCTAAACCAAACTAGCCCATAGTTTCTAGATATCACAGCGACTGACTCTCTCCAAATTCCTACACTGGGAGGCATGTACTTCTTCGGTCCTTATCCTTTGGAATGGACACATCTTACTATACTCAACCATTAAATTGGCCTTAGCCAACTTGGCCTACCAACACTCCAGGATCCTCCAGGACTTGTGATGAAGCATCCTCATCAAACGATGTAAATACGTGGAACACCTTGATAGCACAGTCACCCGAAGCCTTTCTAACATCAAACTTGCAGAATTTGAATAGAAATACAAAGAACATCTTGCAAAAACACATAGTTATGATGACTCAAACTATGATTACAATGCTCGTGACAAAAGAGATTTTTTACTCTCATGAGTCTGATGACCATGTTCACCACTATAGCAAGTCATTATAGCAATAGGCTAGGAAAAACACAGTTCATATCACCTAGAATAATTCCTGATCGGATTTTCCGGAGCCTCTGTATGCTTTTAGACCTGTGAACTTAGTCCTTGTATATTTGTGACCTCTTAGTGCCTATAAATGGCAAAGATGATTGTCTTGGATGGAGTCCCCTAAAGTAAAGTGAGTGTTTTGTAAAAATCTCTCCAATGTCTCTCTAAACATTTTGTCTTCTCCAACCTGGTAGAATCCTCTAAGAAATATAGCTCGACTAGTTAGAAATGTTATAATCATGGAATTGTTGGGCGTCTCTGTACTCTGAGCTAAGTTCTCGAGAAGTTAGCAGCTAAAAGGCAATCCCTAGAAGGCTTGAACAAGAGGTTCGCTTGTGTGGACAACATATCTGCTGCAACTAACTTGGTAATCCCTGGTTCAAGGTATAGATCCCTCAATGGTATCAAGGACACGGTTTTAGTTGTAACTTAGTTGTTCTATGCGCTTAGATGGTGAATCCAGTGTTGAGAAGAACCTCTTCCCATCATGACTGAACTTGAAACCCTCAATGCTCCCATTACTCTTGCTTCATCTTCATCTTCTTCTTCTCTTTCAGATTTCCGAGTATCAAACGCCTCCAAGATAGACTATCTTTATGAAGTCCCTCTCAGTAACGAAACTAGGATTTCTAAAACCCACTTTCCTTTGATGAACCCATACTCTATTTTTGCTAAACCTTCTTCATCATTTTCATCCATCCACTCTATTAGACACCTTATTCGCCACAACCCCAAAGAGGTGAAAGAATACGTGCAGTCCTCCAAATTTGACCAACATCCCATTCTAGTCACTAAGAAAGAGTATTTTGTTACTCTTTAGATTCCTCTGGAATTTCCAAAGTAGTGGACCTAACAGGGATAAACTCATATCCATTATTAAGTTGTCCATCTTACACTCACCTTTCATGGTAGAAAATGCTTGCCAGTTGTAGCCAGAATGGCTTTATTGGACACTCAGTTCTTAGAATACTAGCATGCGTGTATTGGTATTGTTCAAACTACCTTGAATGCTGGGATAGTCTTTGTAAAGTTGCATCCAAATTTCAATGTGGCCCTTTCAGACCCCTAGCTGCTCTCTTTCTTAAAAGTCCAAATTCAGCTCACAAGAGCACCCGAAACTGCAGATTCCATAGCTGCAACTCTCCACTACCAAATGGTTTATCAAGTGCAAAACCGTGCCCTCGATCTTAGCTTCCAAAATGGAAATGAAGATACTTTGTTCATCTCCATGCAGAATGACCAGGCCTCTTGCATCCATGTTCCTAGACAAATTCCTAAAGAAAAGTTAGCCAAGCTCATTCCAGAAACTTGGATCACCAACTATGAAAAGTTACACCATAACAACAAGCCTCTCCAATCCTCAGATTATGAGTTTGTGAGGAAAAAAGATGGCACCGTTGCCATCAAATTTGAAAAAGAAAATGAAGAAAACCCTTCCATTTTCCAAACGTTGTTCATGATTCAACCTTGCGACCCAGAATCGATCTCTAAGCCAGATCCAAAAAAGTTGTCAACTACTTCCAAAGTGATGGAAGCTCAGTCCATCACTACAAAGACCGGTGTGGTCATTATTTTTGGAATCCTTTTTGTCAATATTCTTATTGTACAAATGCTCCTCATGAAATAGACCCAACCATATGGCCCAGGCAAAAAACTTGTAAGGCTAAAGATAGCTTGTACCAAAGATATTTAGATGGAGATCTCTCCGTTGACACTCTTGGTGAAAGTGATAAGTTCCAGTTCATGATTTCTTATAAACCATTACCACTACCTTCTTTTAACGTAACACTATCATCACCTCCAGCCCTAGCACCTTAGCCTCCTCTGTCTCCACCTCATAAAAAACCTGTTGTCTCCCCATTCTATAAACCAATTCTTAAGTGGGCAAAGAAACATTCATACCCACTTGACCCTCCAAACAAGACAATATCTAGCCCGGAAAAGAAGGAAGTTAATCCTTCTATCTCCATGTTCCAAGAAGCAGATTTTCCTCCTCTAGTTCAAGAAAGCTCTAGACTCTCCTTTCCAGCCACTGAGGAATTCATTGACCCACAAGGGAGATACTACCATATTCCAAAGATCCCTGCTCCCACTGATGTGGATGAACATGGAAGGCAAAAAAGAATCCTAGTTGTTAAAGCAGTCTTAAATTAGAAATCGAAACTCTTCTGATACACAATAATGCTTTCAAAACAATTGATTCCAAAATCATCGATATACAAAGGAATCTTGAAAGGTATGATGAAACTACCAAGAAGATACTTTCAAATTTCCAAAAAAGGCTTCACACCTAGGAATTTGGGCAACATCTAGGTTATCATCATCTGGAGAGTCCAAAAGCTGAGATAGAGAAACTCAAAAGGCAAATCCAACTCTTTAAAGAAGGGAGATTCAAACCTTCTGATCCATTTCCTACCTTGCCAAGGATAGAGTATTCTCTCCCCACTCCAAATACTTCAATCTTTGCTGCGATTAAAGATACGTCTCTGAGGCGCAGTACTAATGTAGTGGATGTGACATCCTGAATTTTTGACCCTATCTCGATAATATGATTTAGGCTTTTCACCGACATGTCTATGGTCATTTTTCTCTAAGTTGATCACTTACGAGATAACTAATCTATTAGGTGAAGCCATTAACGAATATAAACGTGACAGACTTGAGGATTCAATCATAAATCGACTGCTCGACCATGTTAATTGGCAAGGGTCAATACAACACCGTTATAATCGATTAGTGATCGGAAATAGGTTGATTTGATGGAATGGCATAGTTAAATGGTGGGTGATTCCACTTGATCGCAAAATTTGCATCGAACAGCACTACCCCAATTTTCTGTCGATTATGTACCCGGTGCCTGTAATTGAAACCTTGAGAATTTTACAACAATCGAGAGTCACCTATGAGTTGGAGATGCACAATATGGATCGAAAATTATCGATAATGAGTCAAACGCACTAAAATCCCTAAAAGCTACTCGGTAGGTTGGGTCGTGCTAAAATCACGTCCGGTCAATTTTAACCACGAAATTGAACTCGGTTTCGAGAATCAAAAGTTCGAGCATATCACGATTTATTTTTAGGACCTCGTCTCATCTTTCGGGAAATTTCTATCGAGTCCGGGATTTTTGGTAGAAAAATCAAAATCAACAAATTAAAATGGTGAAAATTTGGATGGGCAAAATTGAGGAACTTTTTGGCTACCAAAGGGGATTAGTTTGTGAATGAAATTGTGGAAATTGGTATGTGCAACTTCCTCAGCAATTTTTTTGTTGGGTAAAAGTAAGAATTTATAATTAGCTTTAACCAAATATACAAAAGATCGGCGCCATAAACTTTCACTCAAAGTGACAACAAGTCAGAATGAGTGAAGGTGAGCCGATGTAAAAGAAAGAACGCCTAATCAAGAAACAAGCAACTAAGCAACAAACAAGAGAATGAGGCTAACGAAATCCCACAAGAGCCAAAACGGAGGAAGAAGCAAGGACCGACAGTCTTCAGTCTTCAAAACAGCCAAACCAGCAACAACAACAGAACCAACCAGCAAGCCGAGCAATATGACGACAGCAACATCAATAGACTGCAAGAAAGAGATTGCTAGGCAAGGGAACCAAGAACACAACCAAAGATGGAAGAGTCGAAGCCCCAACCTCGTTGGAGTCTCCTGTTTCTAAGGTTGTCTATCCCATTGCTGAAAGTGAGAGCCTTGTCCTTGACCACTTTAATGTGATAGTTCTTTAAAGCTGCCAATTCCAAGGTCTCCCCCCGAAAAATAATACTGTTTCGCTTCTTCCAAATCAGGTGGCACAAGACTCCAAAAGAGAAACGGGCGATGCAATGGAGGAAATCTTTACTAGGAAGGAACTTCAAGGCCCACAAGAGATTCTCCGACCAGGACCTGTTTCTCCATGGAAGATTACATCTTGTGGCCCAAAAATAAGCGAGACTTGCCGAGACGTGACAATCAAAGAACACATGATCAACGAAATTCGGTATGGTATTACAAAAAGCACACAACCCACTGTCAATTCTACTGTAAGAGAGAAGGAGAACCTAGGTGGGTAAGCGGTTTCTGATTGTTAGCCAAAGGTTGAATTGAAATATAGGAGTAATCGAATTGTTCCATATAAGCGAGGCCTAATGAACACAATCCTTCTTCCTCCTAACGACTTCCCACGCTAAGGCTACTGTGAAAGCACGAGAAGAGCTCCCAAGCCAGGTAAATTGATTAGGGATTTGAGAGAGGACCAGAAGAGAATAATTCCTAGCTTCCAAAATAGTCTTGAGAGCATCACCATAAGGTGAAAAGAGATCCTCTAACGTTGCTTGTCTAGAGAAGCCTAAGCTATCAATGAAGGAGTCCGAGAAAATTAAATATAATGGGCCTCTCGGGTACCAATGGTCATACCATAGTGACATGGAGAGGCCATTACCAACTTCCCAGAGGAAGGATAACTGAAACTCTTGCCTTAGCTGCAGGATCTTCTTCCACACCCAGGAACAAACAGACAGAATGTGGGAAGCCCAAAAAATTTTCTTCTTTAAGAAACTCGTGTGAATCCACATACACCACAACGACTCCTTATCAGTAAAAAGAATCCATATGTACTTGAGCATTGCAGCTTTATTGCAATCACATAGCCTGCGAATGCCCAATCCTCCTTTTGCTTTTGAGAGACAACTTCCTCCCAAGCGACTTTTGCCCCCACCAGAACCAAGTGTAGTATCTTTCCAAAGAAATTGCCGCAAAATTTGTTCAATGCCATCAAGCACCGAACGCAGAAGAATAAACACACTAACCAAATAACTTTGAATGGAGTGAAGGACTGACCTGATCAATTGAAGTCTACCTACGAATGAAAGGAATGCTGGGCCCAAGATTGGACACTAGCCGTGATGCAATCAATGAGTGAGATACAATCCGTCTTGCCAAGCCTTGAAGTGATGATCAAAACCCCCAAATACCTCACCAACAATTTACCTTCCTGAAAGCCAAGTGCTAGAAGGATATAATTCTGAAGAGAAGGGGATCCACTTGCAAGGAAGACTTCACTTTTACTTGTATTCGGCAATAAGCCACTCGATGAAGAGAAAATGTCAAGGCCTCTTTTTAATAAGGAAACTAATGCCCAGTCCGCCTAACAAAATAAGAAGACAACATTCGCGAAAAAGAGGTGGGATAGCTTCAGAGCTTTGCACCTCCAAAAATACTTGAAATTCAGATACGAGGCGTGAGAACTGAGAATCCCAGAGAAAACCTCCATCACCAAAGTAAAAAGATAAGGAGACATACGATCCCCCTGTTGAAGGCCCCGACCATCGGAGAAGAAACCATGAAGCTCCCCGTTAATGGAGATGGAGTACTTTGGAGTACGAACATAGACCATAATGAGCCAAGTCATCTAGGTGGGAAATCCAAAAGCTATAAGGGTTGATTCAAGGAAATCCCAATCAACCGTATCATACACCTTCTGGAAATCCACCTTAATTGTGCACTTAGGTAGATGAGGATCCCAGCGAAAACCCGCAAAAAGTTTTTGGGCTAGAAGAAAGTTATCATTTATCCTCCTAGCTTTAACAAAGGCATTTTGTGAAGGGCTTATTGGGTCTTGAAGAACAGCTGCTAGACGATTGGCAAGAATCTTGGTGGTGATTTTATATAAGGTATTACAACATGCAATGGGCCTAAAGTCAGAAACATCACAAGCATTGGAAATCTTGGGCACCAAAGCTAGAATAGTATTGTCCACCTCACGCAAGAGTTTACCCGAAGAGAAGAAGTCCTTAACCGCATCCAGGACCAACGAGCCCACAGTCTCCCAACAACTTTTGAAGAACTCAACTGTAAAACCGTCCAGTCCAGGAGCCTTACCTCTAGCAAGGGAAAATAAAGTATCACGAATCTTAGAATTAAGCGCAGGGCGAGAAAAAGCATTAACCTGCTCCTCCGAGAGAGGACGCTTGATAAGTGCCCATAATTCCTGCAATGAAGACTTCGTTAGGATAGCCTGAGGTGTTAGGAGGTCAATGAAATAAGTAACAAAAACTTGCTACACCCTATCCGGATCAGTGATCAGCGAGCCGGAAGGATCCCGGACCTAGAGAATTCTATTACGAAGCTGTCTTTTGTTAATAGAATGGTGAAAAAAACTTAGTGTTTTTATCACCTTCCTAGAGCCATCTAATCCTGGACTTTTGCCTGTAGAACGACTCCTCTTGACATCTCAAATCAATAAACAACCGACGCTGATCCTTCTCTAGGTCAGCAAGAGAAACACTAGATGGGTCTTGATGGAGGGCAGGCTGGGTAAGCCTAAGGGCATTCCTTGCTTCAGTTGTTCTCATGGAAATGTTAGAGAATGACTTTTTGTTGAGCAGCTTAAGTTGGCCTTTGAGAGCCTTTAACTTGCAAACAAGCCTATACATAGCAACCCCAGCTCCAGGACTACCCCAAACTTGCTTAACAATAGAGTTGAAATCTAGGTGTTTCATCCAAAAGTCAAAGAACTTAAAGGGCTTCCTTGTATGAACTGAGTGTAGCACTCTAACCACGATGGGTGTGTCATCAGAAATACCCGGATTCAAGAAAGAAGCTTCTGAGAAAGAGAAATCAAGCCTCCATTTAGAATGCACCAACACCCGATCAATTTTCCTTTACTTCCTATTCACTCCTAAAGAGGTGGATCAGGTAAATCAAAGACCAATATACCTGAGATCCTCCAACTCCGTTTAAGCCAAGCAATCATTGAACTCATCGAAATAGGAAATCCAGGTAACTGAGCTACTTATACGATCAGTCGAGTCTTTAATAACATTAAAGTCGCCCACCACTAGCTAGGGTGAATCCTGCATAATGTTGTTCTTCTTAACAAGGTCTGCCCAAAGGGGCCGACAGCGCAAAAAGGTATGCTTGTCATAAATCGCAGATATATAGCAAGCCACACCAGACAAAATAGAAGTCAGGCTACCATGGATTGCTTGAGCATTTATAGAAGACACTTCAAATCTAACCAAAGCTGGATTCCAACCAACCTAAATTCTACCACGAGGAGAGTAATCATAATTCACCACCCAACTCCAACCAGTCAAAGGGCTAGCAAAAATGGACAGGAAAAGGGACTCTGGGACCTTAGTCTCCAGGATACCAACAAAACAGAGGTGATTCGAAGAAACCAAACTTCTTATTTCAGCCCACCTCAAGGGATTCATAAGTCCCCGAATATTCCAAAAACCTACAAACATCCAAAAAACACAAGGAGAGTGATTACCTCTTCATGCTAGGCCTGCATCGATTATAAACCAGAGCAGGCACAGCAGAAAGGGGGGATTCGGGCATAGTGTCAACAGCTTGTCTTGAATAGATGAAGGCTTCATATGATTAGGAGGGGCGGTTGAGACAAAGGGTAAGGAGACAGAAGATCATCCTCATCAGAGGTGTTGTACTCATCACTAACCGAACCACCAGCTATCTCCCCCGATCTTGGCCAAGCAGAAGAAGCACCAGGAGGCTCTGACCTGGCCAGAACTAGAAAAGGACGGCCACTACTTGGCTTCGGGGCATTCAAGGATTGATGTGTCTTTCCAGAAGGAGCAGGATAATAACCTTCACAGGGGCGGGAACCTGTGGCTTATTAGAATGGGTGGGAGGCACATCCTTTGTTGGTACAGGATTCTTTAGCTTCAAGGGCTGAGCAACTCTGCCTAAAGTAGGTATACAAACAGCATCCTTAGGCACAGGGGCACTTTTCTTCTTTCCTTTTACTTGTTTCCATCCTGATTCAATTCCTATAGGAGGCTGAGAAGCCGATGGTTCAGGGATAGGAACAGTTGCATGGGCACCAATCACATCCATAGGTAGCGCTGCCTTCGACCTTCATCCGAACAACCACCAATAGGCCTTAAAGATTGCTAAGGAAGATCATTCCTCCCGCCTATGCCCTGGTTCGTACCAGAGACAACAACTTGGGGGCCTTTAGTTGCATCTATAGGAGATTCAACACGAACTTGTTGACCCACAACTTCATCCTACACCAAGGTAGGAGGCGCTGAGCATGTGTGGCCAAAGATGCCACAGCTTGGACAAGCACTTGGCCTCCATTCGTATTCCACTTCAACAAAGCTCGTCTCTCCACGGTTTAGCACCTCTACAGCATCACAACAAGGCTGCTTTGCTGAGATTTCAACACAGACACGAGCAAATACCAGCATATTCTTTTCCTCAATCCTCAAATCAACATACAGCGATTTCCCCACCGCACTAGCCATTGTGCTAATCCCCTGAGAAGACCAGAAAGCAGTAGGGAGTTTCTTTAACCGAATCCAAATAAGGACTACTGAGTGGTCATCCTTTCTAATTTCTAGCGATGGTTTCCACCGTTGTAAGATCAGAGGCACTCTTGCGATCGTGAGAGGGCCTCCTTCCAATACCTTCCTTCGAAAATCAGCATCAAGAACCCGAAAGAAAAAGAAACCCTGCCCATTCGCCATTACCTCCAAAATTTTGGGGCCTCAAGCATTCTTAATGGAGGATTCCACTAGCTTAAAAGGAAACTTCCTTCCAACAAAGTAGCCGACAAGGCATTCAGAGAACTTTGGATCAACAACATCTAAAATAGCTTCAGTTAATTCAACAATAGGCCTATTATTGATGATGGTAGGCAAAATGTATTCCAAATCAAAGCCTTTGGTGGCAAGTTTGGCAACATTAGCCCAGGAGCAAGACTGGGGGGGTTTCGAATCCCTCCTCTGCTGGTCTCTTCATTGAGGCCTCTTCTTCGAAACAGACCTGGCTCTGCTTCTATCACGACAGCTGGCAAGAACTTACGAGGGAAGGCCAACCCGCTCAACCTGACTAGGAGGCACCATAAGAGGGCTACCATGAGGACGGGACGAAGGGCTTCGTCCCCTTCAAGTTCCAGCAACATGCTGTGCCGATCGAGGATGACCACCCATACCAAAAGTGGAGGAAGCCATACGTCGAACACCTGGTGTGCAAGCCGAGCACTATCCAAAAAAGGCCATTACAAGTAAAGAAACATACCCAGCCAAGGTCCAAGGAGACAATGCGGGACAGAGAGAGGCTCAAGCTTGCATAGGAATGGCCCACATAATTGCTTTGTTGCAGCAGAACCCTGGGTTCGAAGGAACAGTGCGGTCTACACTTAGCCAACGAGAACTAGGCTTGTGGCTCAAGAGGAGAGGAACGGCTTGGATGGGAGCTAGAGGGAGGTGACGCAACCCACCCTTCCAAAGACCAGGCCCAAACGACAGCTAGGACCACCACACCAAACACAAACCAGAATTGCGGATCAGACACACCAGTACGCTTAGGCCAGCTCAGATCTCAAAATGTAAAACGAATTAAGGAAAATTGTTTGGTGCAAATGAAGAAGAAAGATAGAAGAGCTTATCCTCCAAAAATCAACTTAAACGAATGCTTGAAGCTGTGGGAACAAGCCAAGCAACAGAACGTGAATAGTGCCAAAATCGCTTGGGAAGGGAGAGCACGATGAACAGTACCCGCGAGAGGTAAAAAAGGCAAAGCTCATTTTTTAGACCTCCTCAACAATTTTGGCCATCAAATTGGAGGAAATTGTGGAGAATTGAGAAGAATTTGAGTGAAATTCGTAGGCATGTTGCAAAGGGACTGTTTTGGCCTTCAAAATGGGTTATTTGGTGAAGTATTGGAGAGAAATTTCCCATTGGAGGCTGCCTTGACCTTTGGAGAGGCTAAAGACTTTGTGGTCTTGCACTTGAGTGCAAGATATTTGTGTTTGGATGCTCATTGGCCACAAGCAAGACTTTCAAGGCCTCTGTTCCCCCTCTCTTCCCTCTTGTCCCCCTCCTTCCCCTCTTATGCAACTAGCCTAGTAGAAGCCCCCAGCTGAAGCCAACTTCTTCTTCTCCATTTCCATTGTTGCAAAACAGAACCAACCTGTACCAGCCAAGGCCAGTGCCGAACCTACCATCTCGCCTTGCCTGTCCGTCCGCCGCGAGTCTATTTCCAGTCAACTAGGCACCTCCACTCGCTAGCCCGTCCGAGCTACCAACCCTGTCGACCAGCTCCTTCGCTAACCACCTCAGCCTGCGACTGCTTGTGCCAGCCACGTCCAAGCTGGTCGTGATGTGGACATCAAGCCATATCGAGGAGGAGGTGCTAGGGACCCATTATCCATTCTGACTGGTTCGATCACTCAAGCGCAGGCCAAACAATTCAAGCAAGTTATTGGCGTCATGGTTCGTGATCTTTGGCGTGGAGATGACCTTGGATCAAATCTTTAAGAATCTTGGAAATCTTGGCATAATTTTTGGCTTGGAGATGACCTTGGATCAAATCTTGAAGAATCTTGGAAATCTTGGCACAATTTGATTATTTGGTAACCAAATATTTGACCAAATCAAAAAAAATTATCTTCTTGTTTAAGCATATTCTAGAATATGATGTATTAGATTTCTAGGGCCGATTTTAGGATTTGTCTGGCGGTTAGAAAGCCTATATTGAGGACATGTTGAATTGATTTGGGAAACATATATATTTTATTTTTTAGGAAAAGAATTGAGAGATTCTCTTTTACTGTTCTTTTGAGGACATGACCTTATCAAGATTATCTTATAGCGGTCGATTGGACTTGTCAAGCGAGATAGTGAATTCTTTTGCTCGTGGCGTCTATAAGGTTGGTTAGTTGACACGCATTCATCAACAGGTCGCCTTCATACCGAGATTGCCAATCACGGGTTCGATTAGAGGTTGAGGTTTGCAATTTGCACCATCCGAGCCTTCATAGAACGATCTTTTTGCAACGATTCACATCATTTGGTTCTACAAGGTCTATTTATCTTTAATTTTCTGCTTATATTTGGCAATTTGAGATTTATTAGGCGAGGGTTTCGATTCTAACCAATTTAGGGATCTAATTGCTTTTGTGTTTCCATACATAGTTGTTTGCTGTTAGTTTTAACTTTTTTTTTGTAACTTCAGTTGGTCCCAGCATCTTAAATTGTATATGAATTCGTCAAAAAAAAAATAAAGAAAAAAACACAAAAAAAAGTGCGCAAAAAAAAAAGATTCGACAAAAAACAAAAAAAAATTAGCCAAACCAAAAGAAAAAAAAAATCAAGAAGGCGACTTGTTTGTTAGTGGACCAAATTGAAACAAAATCAGTAGTGATTTGGGTTTCAATTGGAATTTCGAAAGTTGTACTTGTTGGTTTGAGATTATTACTTGCTAAATTAATTGTCATGAGGGGGTTGAGAGACAAGTTTTGAGTCTGATAAAGAGCTTGTGAAAAGGGAATACGAGAGGGAAAAGGCAAGAGTATGTGAGTTTAATTTAGGGTAAAAAAAAAAAAAAAGAAGAAGCCTAGACTTGAGTTAAGCACGAGGGGAGTGACAAACACCTTGAGAGAAACACGTGAGGGAGCAATTGGCGAGGATTTTTGTGACTAACGTTTACTTGCAAGTCTAAAATATGTCGCGCAAAGAAAGCGTGAATCAAAGGAAGGTTGACTCCATACAAAAGGATGAAATGCTTGTGGAAAGCATCCAGCAATTGAGGGCCATAGTGGAGGAGCTTAGTCACCGAATGATGGGGAATGGCATAAGGGTTGATGGTGAGCGAGAGCTACCCTGAGGAAGGCCACAACTTCAGCAAAACACCTCTAGAACATGACATAGATGGCAGCGGCATTATGATGATAATGAGGCCAATATTGTGTCACGACCCAAACCTCGAGCACATGCACATCCCTTAATGGTCGATTTAAAATTTGCAACATCCCAAGAAATGTTGCCGACCCATTCATTATTTTTGCACATACGGAAACGTAAAACAATCTCCATACAACAAAACAGTGGGATAGAAACGTAGGATATTATTTTTCACAAGCCAAACCTACTACATTATAGTACTTATGTAAATAGACCAGTTTAACACCCCAAGGTTTGATACAAAAGTAAAGCTGTTCGATTACCCACTAATTAAGCTTCTATATATAAGACTGGGGTTTACTACTACAATACCATATTCATCGATATCTCGGGGGTGAGCTGTCACCCTACATCCATTCTTGATGGAAACCCCTGTGGTACGATGGCAACAGCAACACACGGACTTCTAAATATGGAGTTTGGTCGGTTGTGCGGTTCTTGTGCGGTTGAAGGGGTTTTTTCATCACTCGAACTATACGACCTATATATAAAAACCATGGTGGTAGGCGGTCGACGTTTATGTGGGTCCAAGAAATTTTTGGTAACGTCACGTTCATGCCTCGCTTTGTTTTGTTTCTTAGTCTCCGGTTTGTCGTTCAAGAGGGAGCAGAAACGGAAGTAGCACGTTCAAGGGAAGAGAAAGCAACAGCTTGTACGTTGAAAGAGACAAGGGAGAAGAATAAAATAAGAGGAAGAAAGGAAAAGATGGAAGCTGCCATCGTAAAATACAGTAGACGTTCATGCATGGGTAAAGGGTGGGAAGGAGAGTGGAAATTACTTGGAAGTTTCACTGAAGTTTCCTTCAGCTTTTGGCATATTTTTCCATGGAAATTTTGGCCACCTATCACCATCATAGACCCCACAAAGTTTCCAATGTTGTCCCTTCTAAAGGAGATGAAAGAAAAGGTTGGAATCCATGTAAACTGCTGAATCCGAATTTTGAAGTTGATTCTCGTAGCTTTTTCCCATGGAGATTGAGTTCATTTCCCTATCAAGTGGTCCCTCTATCTTTTCCAAGTCCATCTCCATTAAATACCAAGGAAATTGAGGTGAAATTGCAAGAGAGAGGGATTCCTACGAATTTCCTTTTGAAGAGACTTCTCTTCTTTCTTTAATTACCAATCTAACATCTAATTCAATAGGGTCAAGTCCCTTAGTAACAACTTATAATACCTCTTAAATTGCTTCACATTAGAGGCCTTAAAATCCTACTTAAAATGTGGCAATTCTCTTGCTCTTTTAATTTACTGATCTTGCACATTTTGTGAACAATTCCCATCATTAATAAATTTTGAGAAGACGCAACAATGTCCTTGGGATGAATTGTGGCACGTGACAATTCTTAATTTCTGTAATCGACATCATTTCTTCGGTTAATTTCAGTCAAAATGTGATTTTAACGCAACTTAAACTATTGGTTAGTTTTTGGAAATTTTTGGTGCACTGACCCGTGGTCGATTATTCCCGAGCCACAATGTACATCTTCGACGCATTGACGACTCTCGATTGTCATGAAAAATCTCGAGGTTTCAATTACGAGCACAGGGTACCAAAACAACAGAAAATTCGGTTTAGTGCCGATCGACGAGAAATTTGTAATTAGTTGGAATCACCCAAGCCTAATTTTATCTTTATCGAATCGACCTATTTTCGATTTCTGATAGATTTTCAACTGTGCCAAACTGATCATTGTAGACTAACACGGTCGAGTAGTCTATTCCTGATCGAATTCTCAAGTTTGTTGCATCAAAATCCTTTCATAACTTTCCTGATTAGTCAAGTTATCTGATGAGTGATCATCTCAGAGAATAGCGCTATAAGCACGTCGATGAAAAGCCCGATTTATTTAATTGAAAACAGAAGCGGAAAATCAGACTGTCACACATTGAGGATGATCGAGATGCTCGATTTGGAAGGTGTAATGGAGCCCGAAGGTTTAGACACCGAGAAGATAATGAACTTGGCAATATCAAGATAAAGATTCCTTCTTTCCAAGGGAAGAATGATCCTGATGCATATCTAGAGTAGGAGGAACGCATGGAGATGGTATTTGATTGTTAACGATACTTCGAGCTCAAAAAAGTAAAAATTGCATCTGTTGAATTTACTAATTATACTATAATTTGGTGAGATCAACTTGTGACTAGTAGGATACGCAATGGTGAAAGATCGATAGAGATGTGGGATGAGATGAAAGCTGCGATGAGGAGGCGTTTTCTACCAAGTCATTACCATCGAGATTTGTTTCAAAAGTTACAAAATCTCACACAAGGCAATAAGAGCATGGAAGAGTATCACAAAGAGATGGAGATTGCTATGATTCGTGCTAATGTGGTGGAGGATTGTGAGGTCACGATGTCATGATTTTTGAGTGGTCTGAGCCGAGACATAGCAAGGGTGGTGGAGCTGCAATACTATATTGAGTTGGAGGATTTAGTGGACAAAGCCATCAAAGTTGAGTGGCAATTGAAGTTGGATCGAAATCACAAGAGTGGAGGAGATTCAAATCAGAATTGGAGATCCAATTGGAAGAGAGATGAGAAATCGAATTGGAGAGAAAACAACACCAAAATTGAAACCTCAAAGGAGAAGGAGAGGGATAGTAAAGTTAGAATGAATCCGGCTTCGGGTAAAACCGAAAACCCTAACACTAGAACTCGTGAGATTAAATGTTTTAAGTGTTTGGGCATGGGTCATATGGTGAATCAATGCCCAAATAAGTGGGTGATGATCATAACTGGACATGGTGATGTTGAGTTCGAAAGTGAGAGGGAAGAAGAGGATGATGAGATGCCACCGTTGGAGAATTATAGTGATGGAGAAATGACTATAAAAGGAGACTTATTGGTGGTTAGACTTTCTCCTAGTGTGCAAGTAAAGGAGCATCACCAACAAAGAGATAACTTGTTTCATACAAGATGTGTGGTGAATGGTAAAATCTGTAGTTTGATGATTGATGGATATAGTTGTGCAAATGTGGTAAGTTGTATTATGGTGGATAAATTGAGTTTGAAGATGACAAAACACCCTAGGCCTTATAGACTTTAATGGTTAAATGATAGTGGTGAGGTGAAAGTGTCGAAGCAAGTTCGAATCCCATTGAGATAGGGAGATACAAGGACGAGGTAGAGTGTGATGTTGTACCTATGCAAGTGGGTCATATCTTACTTAGAAGACCATGGCAATATGATCAAAAGGTACATCATGATGGGTATACTAATCGTTATTCATTGGTGATGAATCAAAAGACTTACACCTTAGTACCAATGACACCTAGTGAGGTATATCGAGATTAGTTAAAGTTACAACGAGAAGCCGAGAGAGAGAGAGAGAGAGAGAGAATGTGAGAAATCTGAGGGCTTGCGTGGTGTGTCTGAGACACAAGGAAAAGGAGAGGCTAAGAGGAGGATTATGGTAAAAACTGAGGGAAAAGAAGAGAGGAAAGAAAATAGGCAAAAGAATTTTTATCCAAAATCGAGTGAGGTGATGAGAGCTTTAGTTCTAGACCGACCAATGCTTGTACTTTTTTACAATGAGATTTTGTTTTCTACTAACGATCTCGACCCAAGTTTGCCTAGTCCTATTGTATCTTTATTGCAGGAATTTGAAGATGTCTTTCCTGATGAAATTCTTAGAGGGATACCATCGATTCAAGGCATTGAACATCAAATCGACTTGATTCTTGGTGCGCCATTACCTAACCAACCTGTATATCGAAGCAATCTCGAGGAGATAAAGGAACTTCAACAGCAAGTTAGCGAACTATTGGAATGAGGGTATGTGAGAGAGAGAGTCATAGCTCGTGCACCGTCTCTATTTTGTTAGTGCCAAAGAATGATGGAACTTGGCAAATGTGTATCGATTGCCGAGCAATTAATAACGTTACGGTAAAGTATTGACATCCTATTACTAGGTTAAATAACATGTTGGATGAATCGTATGGTTCTTGCATTTTCACTAAGATCGATTTGTAAAGTGGCTATCATCAAATTAGGATGAAAGAACGTGATAAATGGAAAACTACATTCAAGACCAAGTATGGATTGTATGAGTGGTTAGTCATGCCATTTGGATTAACTAATGTACTGAGCATGATTATGCGACTTATGAATCATGTTTTACATGCTTTTATTGGTCGATTTGTGGTTGTCTATTTCGATGACATCTTGATTTATAGCCGAAGCCCTGATGATCATATTGAGCATGTGCGAACTGTCTTGCAGGTTTTAAGGGCCAAGTTTTAAGGGCCGAGCAATTGTACGCTAATCTAAAGGAGTGCTCTTTTGTTACTAACAAATTGGAAATTTTAGGATTTGTAGTTAGTGCTTATGGTATATGAAAGTGCTAGTATTAACACCTAGAGGGGGGTGAATAAGTGTGAAGAAATAATTTACTTTTGAAATAGAGTCTGAAAAATAATAGACTTTGAGCGAGTTCAAATTTTAGCAATTAAATAGAACTACAAACAAAATAAAAGAGTTCAGGGAAGAGAATAAGAACACATAATTTATAGTGATTCGATTTAGATCAAGCCTACGTCCACTCTCCCACATTGACAACCTCCTGGCTGGATTCCACTATGAATCAAAAGAGAATTTACAATCTTGTGATCTCGACTTTACAATGAAAAGTCTCTACTGCTCTATCACGAAGTAACACTATAAGACTTTCTCTCTTTTGAGTACAACTTTGAGCTTAATGTAAGAAATAACAAGAAAATTTGAAGCTTCAGACTTTGGAATTTCTTTTTCACGCACATTATCAAATGATTGGAGATGTCTCATTAAATACTCCTTCATACATTCTCGACCGTTGGCACTTTCTAAAGGAATTCTTCCAATCAACCTGTTGGACAGAATCAATCAAGGAGATCTCGAGCCGTTTGAAGATAGTGATGAAAGCTTGTCAATCCTATTCGCCCATACAATCAAGATCTTAAATTCCATAAGTAGATTCTTTCCAAATTTACTTGCTATCCAAAAAGATTTGAAGTATCTAAATTGATTCCAATAAAGATGATCAATCTAGATAAGTCATCATCCTTCTCTTGCATTCAGCTTGGAATTTGTCAGAGTGGACAGACTTCTGATTTAGAACAAACTTTGACACTAAAGTCTAGCAGTCTTCAGACTTTGACACAAAAGTCTGGAAATCTTCAAAATAGACTTTGGATAAGTTTTATCAGCTTCAAAACATCAAAGAATTTTTCTCCAATAATCTCCCCCTTTTTATGGTGACAAAACTTCCATGCAGATTTAAAGATTTATACCCTGCAAAACAACTCTTTAGTAGTACATGCTATCTTAAAAGAAATAATTAAGGATCTGAATAGCATCGATTCTGCAATCACATAAAACATATTAATCTTGAAAAACTAGAGACACATCAAGATTTAAACATCCACATCCATAAACATCATTACAAAGATTGCTGCAGAATATAAGTGTTCAAGAATAAACTCAAATCAAATTTGCAAAAAAAAGTTGAGTTCAAATTCAAATACGCACATTCTCCTCCTTTTTGTCAACAACAAAAAAGTGGAGAAAGTCAAAATAGAAAAGAGATAAATGGAATTAAGGTTGTTGAGGAACTCGAATTAGTTGGAAATCCCCAATGGATTGCATTGCCTCCTCTACCTTCTGGCATTGGCGATGAACATTTTCCAATTGAGTCTGAACAGTCTTGAGAATCCAAACAGTTTGATAATTCTTAGCCATAGTCTGAGAGATTTGTTGATTTAGAGTCTATACTTGAGTGTCTAAAGACCATATCTTTCCAGTGTGAAATTTAGAAGAGGATCTTAAGGCAGTGTGAATCTTCTAGATCTCAATCTCTATAGCGTATTGCTGAGTTTTCACCTCCAAAAGTAGTTCTATCATCCTTGGATAGTCACCAATCAGTTCAGTCTGTGCACTAGCTTTAGCAAATTGAATTTGTGGAGACTTAAGATATGAGGGAACATCAACTTGTCTAGTCCCATGACTCGGAGTATATTCTTCAATGTTGGCTTCAGGAAATTGAGAAGCATAGACATCTTTTGGGTTCACAGGAGATCGACTTATGCCATCACTCGCAAAATGAGGAGAAGAAATCCCTGTTTTCTCAATAGCTCCCCCTATTTTTGTGCCTACAGGTGGAGAAGGGATTCCTTCTTCTTATGTCTTTTCGTTTTTAGAACGAGAATGATGTGCTTTTTCTGTTCATGCTCCTACTGGTCCACTCCTAGTTGCTTATGAGTCTTCAGACAATGCGATCGTAACCGTCTCTGCATAAGTGTCATCCTCATGACCTTCTCCTTCTTCTTCAGCCCTTGTTCCTTCTTCTTTTTTTGCTTCTTCCTTCTATATTTCTTCTGCTTTGTCATGCTCTCCTTGCTTTTCTTGCTCTTCTTCTTCTTGCTCTGTTTCTTCTCTGTTTCTTCCTTCATTTTCCTTTGGTTTCTCAAAACCAACAAATCCTTGAAGATTCTTTATGGCAATTGCAGAAATTGTAAGATCATCTTCATCCTCTTTGTTCTACAAGATGAGTGATCTTCTCTTCTTTACAGTTTCCTTCACAACTTCCTTGCATTTCCTCTTTCTTCCAGCAAAATCTTCCTTGGTTTTGCTTGAGGACTCCTTCTTCAAGTGCTTAATAGCTTTGTTCAAATCCTTCAACTTCATCTTCGTAATCATCTTCAGTCCTATAACCATAGGAGCAACAATTCAAGAACAAAGTGATGCAAGAAATTGGATATGAAAATTTCTAAACAACTTTGTAACCAGCGCTGAATAAGGCAATTGTCCTTTGTCCTTTATAACTGTCCTGTACATGTGTATTAGGATAGTATGAGGGAGAGAAAAACATATCCCATTGCAGATAGCAAACATAAGTCTTGTTTCAAATCTAGAAACATCTGTTTTTGATGCAGTCTTCGATCTGATGTAGTTAATAACAACTTTGTGCAACAGAACATTTGGGGCTGACAGTCTAGAATATATGATGCCTCCTTCTGGTAATCTATCATTGACAAGAAATCTCGTTGCTTGACCAACTGAGACACTTATTGGTTGAAAAACACTCCTTTCTACCCCAATAATGTCTGCCAGTTTGTCAACATCCACCACATAGGCTTTATCACTCACAGTAAACTGGATTCGATTGAGTTTAAGAAGTCAAAATTGATAGTTCAAGGGTTCATCAGCCCTCTCTTCAACAATTGGTTGTAAACCTTTTTGTGTTCCTTAGAACAAAAGAGTTTCGTTCTATCACCCGGTTCATTAGCAGCCACACCCATTCTGGGTTGAAAGTTCAAAAACATCCTTTCATCATCATCTTTGTTTTTAGGATGCTCATAACTGAACCTAGGGTCTGAAGGAAAATAAAGAAAGGTTTTGTCTGTCGATCCTTTCGGCGCTATACCCAAACGTTTCATTGTTCTTAAAAACACAGGCTCATTTTTATGCCCATGTCCTCTTAGAAAATCAGTGATAAAAGACATAGGAGTGCCACCCTGTTTCAAATAAGAGTAATGCTTATAAAGAACCTGGGGAGTTAAAGTCTTGAGAGGAACAATGTCTTGCTCGACTTCCTCTTCCAACGGTTGGCGTGGAGGATTCTATGGAGACTTCTGCTGAGATTTTTGCAGAGATTTCTGCGAAGAGTTGCGTAGGGAATCTTCCATAGTGAGATTGAAACGTGTCTGCCCTTCTGGCACATTTCGAGGCCCTTTGCTCGCAATCCAAGAGGATTTCCTTTGGTAAGACATATTTACAGACTAGGAGGATTTCAAAGACGAGTTCGAGCATAGGAAAGGTGAAAACTTGTAGAGAAATCTTGAGAGTAAAGATCGAGGGAGAAGAGAATCGCTCTTAGGGTTTGAAAGGTAGTAGAGGAAATGAACTGTTTTGAGAGATAAAAAGGCTTTCGAACCCAGGAAAATGAAACAACACAAAAGAAAAATGCCTTTTCGAAATAAATTAAAAATGGTAACTAAAAATTCCAAAATCAAACTTTAGCAAGAACAATATAACTTCTAAAAGTAATGTAGGCAAGTGATGATTCCAATAAAGTCATACATTTTCACAAATTTCATACTAAAATTAAAATACCTGGATTCAAGAGATTCTTGATCGTAGTAGTGTCCGGAAATTCTGAGTCTAACCATCTTCAGACTTTAAATAATAGGAATTATAATATTCAATTTAGTGCGAATAAACTCGTATAGATTTTTCTCCAGAGGCTTTGTAAAGATGTCTGCCAGCTGATTCTTCGAATCAATGAACTAAATCATAATCTCCCCATTTTGGACATGATCCCTTATGAAATGATGTCGAATCTTTATATGTTTACCCTTGAATGAAGAATTGGGTTCTTAGTGAGATTAATAGCATTGGTGTTATCGCATTTGATCTCAGTGCACGATTCTTCAATCCCAAAGTCTCTTAGTTGTTTTATCCATAGGATTTGAGAGCAACAACTCCCAAGAGCAACATACTCTGCTTCTGCTATTGATAATGCTACAAAACTTTGTTTTCTTGAGAACCAAGATACCAGCATATTTCCCAATAGTTGACAAGTGCCAGATGTGCTCTTTCTATCGACTTTGCAACCAGCTAAATCAGCATCTGAATGTCCAAGAAGAGTAAAGTCTTCTCTTTTGGATACCACAAACCCAGCTTTGGAGAAGTCGTAACATATTTAATATTGCATTTTACAGCACTTAAGTGAGACTCTTTGGGATCAGACTGAAATCTAGCACAGATACAAACACTGAATAAAATATTAGGTCTAGAAGTAGTAAGATAAAGAAGAGAATCGATCATGCTTCTGTATAGCTTCTGATCTATTTTCTTCCCTCCTTCATCCTTATCCAATTTCGAAGAGCTTGATATTGGTGTCTCTATCTTATTGCAATTTTTTAATCAAAATTTCTTGATGAGATCTTTAGAATATTTTTCTTGGTGAATGAATATACCTTTCTTCGATTGTCTAACTTGCAATCCCAGAAAAAAAAAAAAAAGTTAACTCACCTATCATGCTCATCTCGAATCATCTTGCATAAATCTTGAAAATTTCTTGTAAAAACTTTCTTTAGGAGAACCAAAAATAATATCATCTACATAAATTTGTACCAGTATAAAATATTTTCCTTCTCTCTTTATAAATAGAGTAGTATCAACATTTCCTTTTTCAAAACTATTTTTAGTTAGAAACTTACTCAACCTTTCATACCAAGCTCGAAGTGCTTGCTTCAGTTCATATAAGGCATTTTTCAGTCTATAGATTGAGTTTGGTTTCCTTGGATCTTCAAATCCAGGTGGTTATTCCACATCGACTTCTTCTTGAAAGAATTCATTTAGGAATGCACTTTTGACATCCATCTAGCATAACCTGAAATTTTTATAATAAGCAAAAGCAAGTAATAATCTAATTGCTTTTAATCTTGCTACTGATGCATAGGTCTCGTCATAATCTATCCATTCTTCCTGTGTATATCATTTCGCCACGAGACTTGCTTTGTTTCTGATCACTTTTCTTTTCTCATTCATGTTGTTCCTAAAAACCCACTTCGTTCCAATCACGGATTTGTCTTTGGGTTTTGGAATCAGCTTCCATACATCATTGATGTTGAATTGTCTGAGTTCTTCCTACATAGCATCTATCCAGCTTTCATTAGACAAGGCTTCGTCTACACCATTTGGTTCTATCTCAGAAACAAATGTTAGAGCATTGGACTCTTCTCTTCTTTTGAATCTAGTGCGAATTCCTTCATCAATGTTGCCAATGATGAGCTCTTTGGGATGACTTGACTTACGCTTTCAGTTGCTGCTTGGTTTGAAAGTTGGTTAATCTTTTGCTTTAGTTGAATCTTCTCGATCTACTTGTTGCTGTTCTCCAGAAGTCTGAACCTCTTCGTGGGAAGTAGACTTTGTTAAGTCTGGAACGGGTTTAGACTCTTCAAGTTGAGTCTAATCTGGTAGATTCTACACATAATCTTGAAACTTGACGTTCATAGATTCTTCCACGGATTGAGTCTTCTTGTTAAAGACCTTGTAAGCTTTGCTTGAAGTCGAATAACCCAGGAAGATTCCTTCATTTGATTTCTCCTTGAATTTTCTAGACCAATCATTTGCATTATTCAGAATAAAACATTTACAACCAAAGACAAGAAAATATGAGACAATAGGCTTCTTTCTTTTATACGCTTCATGAGGAGTTTTCTCTATATGATATTGCTAGTATGAGTACCTAGAGGGGGGGTGAATAGGTATATAAAAAATTTCTCGAAGCTTGCACGATACTTAAACAGTTAAAGATTCAATCGCAATAATTAAATATCAATCGAGAGACTGAGTAAGGGAAAGAGAGAATTGAACACTCGGTTTATAGTGGTTCGGCTTGATTCAAGCCTACGTCCACTCTTCTGCACTGACAGCCGATTGGCTGGATTCCACTATAATCAAAGAGCTGTTACAGTGTTGATCTTCCTTGAATTCTAGGTGTAGATGATCTACCACACTCTCTCAAGGTGTCACCAAGTACAACCACTCTCGTATACAATTTCGCTCGAACAGTCTCAAGTAACAATCAAGGATCTTCAGACTCTGGAATTTTTCTATCACTCACACACTTAAAATAACTAGAACGACTTCTTTTTTATACTCCTTCATGCCATCATAGCTGTTGGCACTTACCAAAGGAATTCCTCCAATCTACCCGTTGGACGGAATCAATCAAGAAAATCATCCGAGCTATTTAAGGAATCGATGATAGCCCATCAATCTGTTCGCCCATACAATCGGGATCTCGGTTTCCATGAATAGAACATTCCAAGATTATTTCGTCGACCAACGGATCTTCAATCGATCTTAGATAAGAATTAAAGAATCCGAAATGATTATCCAACCAAAGAATCTATTCGAGAGAATAGGATCGAATCCTCAACCATAAACCTCGGCTTTGGATTTCCTTCGTCTTGGATTAGAAAGACTGTCAGTGAGAACAGACTTAAGTCTTGAGTCCCGAGTCTTAAGTCTTGGGTCTTGAGTCTTGAGTCTTGGGTCTTGAGTCTTGAGTCTCGAGAGAACAAAGTATTCAGACTTTAAACTGACGGTCTCTGAACATCCAGACTTTAGACTGAAAGAAACGTTTTGTCAGCTTCAAAATATTCTGGAAAGATTTCTCCAACAATCTCCCCCTTTTTGATGGTGACAAAACTTTCTTGAGGATTTGAACAACTTTGACCTGCAAAACATTTCTCAAGCAATATGGCTAACTCATAAAGATTAATAAAACAACCAGACTCTGCATCCACAGAAAATTGGTTAGACTTTCATGAGAAACACCATATAACAACACTTGAATAAATGTAACCAGTCAAGCATCATAATCCATGATCAATTCAGTCAAATTCACACCCAAGTTCAAGTTCTCAAGTCATTCTCAAAAATAAACTAAACATAACCACAAAAGTCAAAGTTTTAAATGGTTCAAATTTTGGTTCTCCCCCTTTTTGTCAGCATTGAAAAGGGTGAGAAAGGAGTCATGTCTGCTTGGGAATGCGCACGATCTGGAAATCCCCAATAGACTGGACTACTCCTTCGAGCTTCTTCAGGTCTTCTCTCAAATGAGCTACCTCTTCTCCCTTGGCATTTGCTTGAAGTTGCAGAGCTAGGTCTTTGAATTTATCCTCTAGAGAGACTGAAGATGCTTGTCCAGCGCTCTTCAAAGCTTGGATTTCACAGTCCAGAACATATATCCGCTACGCATTTCCGAAGAATATTCATAATACTCCGAAAATCTGCAGAATCATCCGTCGTGTACCGGCATGAACTTTCTCGATGCAGACGATGGCGCTTCGTATAGTCCGGCAGATTTGGAATCGTCGTATTACCTTCTTCGGGCAATTGAGAGACCTGAACTTCTTTTCGGGTCTTCGGAGATTGTCTTAGATCTTCACGACAGCGGCATGAGGTGTAGACCTCTCTTGCTCACCAACTCCCCCTGTCTCTAGGACATCGAAAGGGGAAGAGTGATGATCATGCTCTTCATTTCCCTTCTCTCAGAATTGTCGCAGACTTTTCTTTTTCTCCTTCTTTTTCTTCTTCTTCAACTTCTTTCTCCTTTTCTCTCTGTCTTTCCTCTTCTCTCGTTCATTTCTCCTTCTTCTACGTTCGCTGAAGATCTGTTTGATGAGACACGGAACGTCTTGTTCTTGTCGCGCTTGAATAGTGGGATCTTTATCATCTTCATCTTCATCTTCATCCTCAAGGATGAGAGTTCTTTCTTCTTCTTCAATGGAGCACCAATGGCCTCCTTTCCTTTCCTTTTTGAAGCAGATCGGATTTGGAGATTTCACTTTGAATTTCTCCATTGCCTTGGAGAGTTCTTGCGACGCATCTTCATTAACATTTTCAACCCTACCACCATCTTATCACACGGTCGAACACAGAGAGTATGTGGTAGTTCAATGTTCGGATGTCGAAGATCTTGGTCACCGAGACCAGGATAAGGCAATTGTCCTTTGTCCTTTGACACCGCTCTGTACATATGGAAGAGAATAGTGTGCGGGAGAGAAAATTTCCGTCCTGAGTTGATCGCATACATCAACTTTGCTTCAGAAAGAGACACAGAGGTCTTTGATGTAGACTTCGGTCTAAGACAGTTGATCACAATCTTATGAAGCACAATGTTGATGGCTTTCATTCTGGAATAGGTAATTTTCTTCTCTACGTCTCTATCTTTGACAAGATCCAGAGTAGTACGAGCAGGTGAGACTTTGATTGGAAGATAGCGCCCCCTTTCAACTCCGACTATGTCCGCCAACATATTCACGTCTACCACGTAGACTTGATCTCGAACATCGAATGAAATTCTATTCGCATCCAAAAAGCTAAGATTTGAATAGAAATAAGCGGTCGATTGATCATACCCGTCCGTAGAGTCGAGCAAAAAGTCTCAAGTTGAAGCAAATTCAACTTTTCTCTTAAGTTCACGTTGATGGTGTCCGGGAAGTCAAAATCAACACTTCTAGGGTTTATCACCCCTCTTTTCAACAGCCTGAAATACGCTTTTTCCCGATCCTTGGATTTAAACAAATCCATCCGATTTCCTTTGACATTCGCTGCCACACCCATTCTAGGTTTAAATTCAAGGAACATTTTGTCATCATCGTTCCCGTCAATCAGATTTTGTCCGGCATACGAGGATCGGGAATGTTCTCAAGAGCCTCCATTGCCCTTCCTTTAGGAGCAATTCCCAATTCCTCCATTTTCCGCAGAAAAAGATACTCATTCCCATAATTTTTGTCCTTAAGGAAGTCATCTATATACTTTAATGAAGTGCCGGTGACTTTCAACGCACGATAAAGCTTATAGATAACAGAGGGTTTTTGGACTCTTCTTTGGGTCGGCATCCTCGATTATCTCTTCTTCCAGATTTGCACCTTGTGGGGCGGGAGATGCTGAATGACGTGGAGGAGAGCGAATCGGACTTTGTCGCTGACTTGGTAAGTCTTCATCCTCGTAAGATCGAAGTGTGTCGGTCCCTTCTCCATTCTCTGTGGTCCCCGTTTGCGATTCTTGATGATTTCCTCGAAGACGACATCTTCCTTTGTCTATAGGAGGATTCCTTCACTTGCTTTTCCCAAGAAAAATGACCACTTTCTCGACAATGAACAAAGAGTAGAAACTTGTATCGAGAGGAGAGTGTTTTTAGGGTTTTGAAAATTTGGGGGTAGAATAACCGTATATATATACATTCCTCGGATTTGAAAAGAGAAGTTTAAACGGCACAAGGAAAGTGTACGAACACTTCTTTTCAAAATCAATAACCGCTAAAATTAACTTCCTTTAAAAAGACAAGTTTTCAAATTTCACACGAATTATATCTGAATAAAAGAACGTACCTTTTCGAGATAAGATAAACAAGAATTCGTACCTTTTAGATAGAATAGCAACTTACGGTCTTTTAGCCATGAATGATTGAGTCTCAGGATTTAGAGTCTTAGAGTTGGTGAGTCTCTAGACTTTAACTTCTTCAAGCTTCAAAATGTTGAGTCTTGAGCGGATAAAATCGAATTGATTTTTCTCCAAAGGCTTTGTAAAGATATCTGCTAGTTGGCTCTTTGAATCAACAAATTGAATAGAGATTTCTCCATTTTGAATATGATCTCTAATAAAGTGATGACGAATCTCAATATGCTTTGCTCTTGAATGAAGGATTGGATTTTTGGTGAGATTGATCGCGCCGGTGTTGTCACATCGATTTCGTGCATGAGTCTTCAATGCCAAAGTCTTGTAGCTGTTGTTTTATCCATAGAATCTGCGAACAGCAGCTTCCAAGAGCTACATACTCGCTTCGTCGTTGAGAGAGCTACGAGTGCTTTGCTTCCTTGAAAACCAAGACACCGTCCTGTTTCCAAGCGAGTTGACAAGTTCCGAAGTGCTCTTTCTATCGACTCGCAACCGGCCAGATCGCATCTCGAGTATCCTAGAAGATTAAAGTCTCCCCTCTTTGGATATCAAAGACCGATGCTTGCAGATGAAGCAACGTATTTGATAATACGTTTCACGGCAATGAGATGTGATTCTCTAGGATCTGATTGAAACCTAGCACAGATACAAACACTAAACAAAATATCAGGTCTAGAAGCAGTAAGATAAAGAAGTGAACCGATCATGCTCCTGTACAGCTTTTGATCTACTTTCTTCCCTTCTTCATCCTTGTCTATCTTCTGAGAACATGACATTGGTATATCGGTCTTTTTGCACTTTTCCAATCCAAATCTTTTGACAAGATCATTAGCATATTTTTCTTGGAAGATAAAAGTTCCTTCCTTCAATTGCTTAATTTGAAGGCCAAGAAAGAATGTTAATTCTCCCATCATACTCATTTCAAATTCATCCCGCATAGACTTAGAAAATTTCTTGCAAAGACTTTCATTAGAGGATCCAAAAATAATGTCATCAACATATATTTGAACGAGTAAGAAACTTTTGTTTTCCTTTTTGATGAACAGAGTAGTATCTACTTTACCTTTGACAAATCCGTTCGTAATAAGAACTTACTTAGTCTGTCGTACCAAGCTCGAGGTGCTTGCTTTAGACTATACAGAGCCTTTTTTAGTCTAAAGACTGAGTCTGGCTTCTTTGGGTCTTCAAATCCAGGCGGTTGTTCCACATAAACTTCCTCTTGGATAAATCCATTCAGGAAAGCACTTTTGACGTCCATTTGGAATAACCTGAAATTTTTGTAACAAGCAAACGCAAGTAATAGACGAATAGCTTCTAACCTTGCAACGGTGCGTAGGTCTCGTCATAGTCTATTCCTTCTTCTTGCGTGTATCCCTTGGCCACGAGTCTTGCTTTATTGCGTACGACTTTTCCTTCTTCGTTCATCTTGTTCCCGAATACCCATTTGGCTCCAATAACAGTTTTACCTTTCGGTTTAGATGTCAATTCCCAGACATCATTAATATTGAAGCGTTCGAGCTCCTCTTGCATAGCTTCGATCCAGCTTTCATCGATAAAGCTTCTTCTATGCTCTTTGGTTCAATTTCGAGATGAGAGCAACAGCACTAGACTCTTCACGCCTTTTTGATCTGGTGCGGATTCCTTCATTGATTTCGCCAATAATGAGATCTTTGGGATGACTGGATTTGTGTTTCCGATTCTTGGTTTATTTGCTTGGTTGATGATCTCTTTCTTTATTTGAATCTTCGAGGCTTCTTGATGTTGGACTTCCAGTCGAGATGCTTCTTGAGTTGAAGACTTTGGAAGGTCTAGAGTGAGTTCAGATTCTTCATATTGAGTCTCGGCTGGATTCATCTTGCGTCGAGTCTTGGAATTTGACATTCATTGATTCTTCCACAGATCGGCTTTTCTTGTTATAGACTCGTAGGCTTTGCTTGATGTAGAATATCCAAGGAAGATGCCTTCATCGATCTTTCTTCAAACTTACCAACTCGATCATTTGCATTTTTCAAAATAAAGCATTTGCAACCAAACACATGAAAGTATGAAACGATTGGCTTTTTACCTTTGAACAATTCATAGGGGGTTTTCTCAAGAATAGGTCTTAGAAAGACTCTATTTATAATATAGCAAGCGGTTGAAACAGCTTCAGCCCAAAATCGTGAAGAAATTTTACTTTCAATTAAAAGTGTTCTAGCCATTTCTTGAAGAGATCTATTCTTTCTTTCCACAACTCCATTTTGCTCGGAGTATACGGAGAGGAAAACATGTGATTAAAACCAGATTTATCACAGAATTTTGTAAAATCTTGATTTTCAAATTCACTTCCATGATCTGTTCTTATACTTGAAATAGTACATCTTTTTTCATTTTGAACCTTTTTAGCAAACTTCTCAAAGTACGAAAAAGTTTCTGACTTACTTGCAAGAAAATATACCCAGGTAAAGCGAGAGTAATCATCTACAATTACTAGACAATACTTCTTACCTCCAATGCTCGGGTTCTTGTTGGTCCGAAGAGATCCATATGAAGCAACCGTAATACATGATTAGTAGAGACATGATTTATTTGCTTAAATGAATTTCTTACCTGCTTTCCCGAGAATGCATGGAGTGCATAAGTCAGACTTTTGGTATGGCAATTTAGGTAGACCTCGAACAAGCTGCTTAGAAGAGATTTTGGCTAACCGCTTCTTGTTGATATGGCCAAGTTTTCTGTGCCATAGAACTGCTTCATCTTGAATTGAGATTAAGCATTGTTCTTCATTTGGCTTTACATCAAGGAGGTAGATATTTCCATGCCTTTGACCCATGAAAGACTGAGTCGAATCTTTACTAATTCCAGAACATGTGCCTTTTTGAAAGGAGATCTTGTAACCGTATCACACAATCGGCTAATGCTGAGTAGATTGTAGTTGAGTCCTTCCACTAGAGAGACATTGCTTATTGTGAGATTTCCAATTTTTACAGTCCCGAATCCCACAATTCTTCCTTTGCTATTTCCTCCGAAAGAAACTTTTCCACCATTTACTTGAATAAGCTTAATGAAACAATTTGAGTCTCCTGTCATGTGTCTTGAGCATCCGCTGTCAAGATACCACTTTATCTTCTTTTGACAGAGACCGCATTCAAAAGAGAGTCTCAAGCTTTCTTTGGTACCCAAACTTTCTTGGGTCCTTTGGTGTTAGTAGGATGAGCATTATTAGGCCATACTCTCTTAACGAGCTTCCAAACCATAGGGCACTCTTTTTCAAAATGATCCTGACTGTTACACTTAGAACACCTTAAAGCATTTCGACCTACAGGCTTTACAAAAACTCTTTTGAAATGATTTTTATAAGCCTCCCTTGACGGTCTTTTCTTAATTCTTTCTTTTACTTTCGGAAAATCAATCAAGGGAATTGTTTCCGCTGTCATACCTAGACCCGACTTATTGAAGTAAGGTCTTTGGATTGAAAGAACTTTTTCAAGTTTTTCAGATCCTATTGAAAATTTCTTTGAAATATTTGATAAATCAGTTTTTAAGAAAGCATTTTCTTTTGAAAGATTGTCTTCACTCTCTTTAAGAGTAGAAACATTCAAGTCTAAATTTTTTACCTTTTCTTCCAAAATGTTTTCCTTTTGTTTTAAAATTGAGTTTTCTTTTTTAAGTTCGGAAATCTTTTTAAGAGAAGTCTTAAGACTGAAACATAACTCATCAATATATTTAGAGACTTTGACAGGGATTTTATAATCACTTACCTCAAATTCACTATCCGAGTCGATTCGTAGTCTCGATCCAGATCAGTCCGATTGTGCCATCGACACGAGTTGGCATATTCCTCATCACTCTCTTCACACTCAGTATCGCTCCGGGTCTCGGCTTTGAGAGCTTTTCGAGACTTCTCAACTTTTCCTCTTTTCTTTTCAGAGAGGAGGACAGTTAGGTCTCGATATGTCCCTTCTTTTTACATTCGAAGCGAGACTACATCTTTGTTTGGTTCCACATCATCAACAGAGACTTGGTCTCGCTGTCTCCGAAAACTTTGTTTCCTTGGGATGAACCTTCTGCCTTTTCTATTCAGTTTTCTGAATCTTCTTATCATGAGAGCGAGCTCCTCATCATCCATATCATCTTCGAATCTGCATCATCGAATCGTCATTTGATTTTAGTGCAATAGATTTCTTACCTCTTGGATCTTCGTCTTCATTAATTCGTTCCACTTCGTAAGGCGAAGAGTTCCAATCAGCTCGTCTACAGATAATGGCATGATTCTTTGCGTCTCTCTTATTGAAGTCTTTATATGATTCCAATCTTTAGAGAGTCCACGCAGAAGCTTGTTCACTTTCATGGGATCAGAAATTTTTTGACCTTGGTTCTCAAGACCATTGACAATATCTGTAAAACGACTAAACATGTCAGTTATAGATTCTCCTGGTTTCATTTTGAATGCTTCATATTGACCAAGGAGAATGTTAATTCTGGTCTCCTTCACTCGTTCGTCCCTTCATAGGTGATGTGTAGTCTATCCCATACTTCTTTTGCTGTAACACAAGAAGATATTCTATTATATTCAGTTGGAGATAAAGCACAATATAAAGAGTAAATTGCTTTTGCATCGAGTGCTTGTCTCTTGTTTATCTCTTCTTGAGACATTCCGCTGGTTTCAATAGTGTCTTTCCCTCTTTCAGAGATTGATGCAGCAGCAGGAGTAATTCCTCTTTCCACAACGTCCCATTCCAGAGGATCCTTTGATCGTAGGAAAGCTTTCATCTTGTTCTTCCAGATGTTGTAATCCTTTCCATCGAAGTAGGGAGGTCTGGTATTGCTTTGCCCCTCCATCAGTCCTGGTGCTAGCATACTAGCCATGGATCTTTTACTCTGAAGTAAAACACTTCAAATAAAGTAAGAACACAGGCTCTGATACCAATTGATATTGCTAGAATGAGTACCTAGAGGGGGGGTGAATAGGTATATAAAAAATTTCTCGAAGCTTGCACGATACTTAAACAGTTAAAGATTCAATCGCAATAATTAAATATCAATCGAGAGACTGAGTAAGGGAAAGAGAGAATTGAACACTCGGTTTATAGTGGTTCGGCTTGATTCAAGCCTACGTCCACTCTTCTGCACTGACAGCCGATTGGCTAGATTCCACTATAATCAAAGAGCTGTTACAGTGTTGATCTTCCTTGAATTCTAGGTGTAGATGATCTACCACACTCTCTCAAGGTGTCACCAAGTACAACCACTCTCTGTATACAATTTCGCTCGAACAGTCTCAAGTAACAATCAAGGATCTTCAGACTCTGGAATTTTTCTATCACTCACACACTTAAAATAACTAGAACGACTTCTTTTTTATACTCCTTCATGCCATCATAGCCGTTGGCACTTACCAAAGGAATTCCTCCAATCTACCCGTTGGACGGAATCAATCAAGAAAATCATCCGAGCTATTTAAGGAATCGATGATAGCCCATCAATCCTTCGCCCATACAATCGGGATCTCGGTTTCCATGAATAGAACATTCCAAGATTATTTCGTCGACCAACGGATCTTCAATCGATCTTAGATAAGAATTAAAGAATCCGAAATGATTATCCAACCAAAGAATCTATTCCGAGAGAATAGGATCGAATCCTCAACCATAAACCTCGGCTTTGGATTTCCTTCGTCACTTTCGGATTAGAAAGCATCGGTGAGAACAGACTTAAGTCTTGAGTCCCGAGTCTTAAGTCTTGGGTCTTGAGTCTTGAGTCTTGGGTCTTGAGTCTTGAGTCTCGAGAGAACAAAGTCTTCAGACTTTAAACTGACGGTCTCTGAACATCCAGACTTTAGACTGAAAGAAACGTTTTGTCAGCTTCAAAATATTCTAGAAAGATTTCTCCAACACTATAATAGGCCTCAAGAATATTCTATTAATAATATAGCAAGTAGTGGAGACTACTTCTGCTCAAAATTGAGAGGATATTTTGCTCTCTATCAAGAGAGTTCTAGCCATCTCCTTGTAAGGATCTGTTCTTCCTTTTCACAACCACATTTTGTTCTAGAGTGTATGGAGAAGAGAAAACATGTTGAAAACCAGATTTATCACAGAACTTCGCAAAGTCCTGATTCTCAAACTCACCTCTATGGTCAGTTCGTATGCTCGAAATAGCATAACCATTTCATTCTGAACCTTCTTCGCAAACTTCGAGAAATAAGAGAAGGCTTCAGACTTACTTGCCTGAAAATAAACCCAAGTGAAGCGAGAATAATCATCCACGATTACTAGGCAATATTTCTTTCCACCAATACTCTGAGTTTTGGTTGGTCCAAAAAGGTCCATATGAAGAAACTGTAAAGCTTGATTAGTAGAGACTTGATTCACAAGTTTAAAGGAACTTCTGACTTGTTTTCCCAAGACACAGGGAGTGCATAACTCATTCTTCTGGTAAGCTAGATTAGAAAGTCCTCGAACAATTTTCTTAGAAGAAATCTTGGCAATATGTTTCATATTAACATGACCAAGCTTCCGATGCCACAGACTTGCTTCATCTTGATAGAAATAAGACACTAAGAACTTTTTGGGTTTACATCCAAAAGGTAAGTGTTGCCATGCCTTCAACTAGTAAAGGATTAAGAGAAGTCTTCACTCATTCCAAAACAAATATCTTCTTGGAAGTTTATTCTGAAACTAGTATCGCAAAGCTGACTTATGCTCAGTAGATTGTAGTTCAAACCTTCCACCAAGGAAACATTATTGATAATCAGGTTTCCAATCTTCACAATTCCACATTCTACAATTTTTCCTTTGATATTTCCTCCAAAAGACACTTTTCCACCATTTAGTCTAACAAGCTTTATAAAACAGCTTGAGTCAATCGTCATATACCTTGAACAGCCACTATCCAAATACCATTTAACTTTTCTTTTAATAGTGACATGTAATAAAAAAAAAAAAAAAAAAACTCAAACTTTCTTTGGTACCCAGATTTTCATGGGTCTAGGAGAGTTAGTATTAAAAACAGTCTTAGCTCAATCCTTCTTAACTGGTCTCCAAACCTTGAGACACTCTTTCTCAAAATGTTCTGAGCTATTACGCTTTGAACACCTGAGTGCTTTTCGACTAATAGGTTTTACAAAAACTTTTTGAAAATTATTTATGTAAAATGTCTTAGCAGGTCTTTGTTTATTTCTTTCTTTTATTTTGAGAAAATCAATTAAAGGAACAATTTATGAAGTCATACTCAAACTAGATTTGTTCAAGTAGGGTATTTGAGCTGAAAGAATTTTCTCCAATTTCTCAGAGTCTTTTGAAAATCTTTTTGTAATATTTGTAATATCTCCTTTCAAAATGGTGTTTTCCTTTGAAAAAGAATCAAAAATTTTCTTCAAATTATCAAAACTTGTTTTCAGACTTTCAAATTTTTCTTTCCAATAAACTTCCTATTGCCTAAGCTTAGAACTTTCCCTTTTTAGTTCTGAAATCTTTTTAAGAGAGGATTTAAGACTAAGACAGAGTTCATCTATATACTTAGAGACTTTGACAAGAATTTTTAAGTCACTAACCTTAATTTCTTTGTCTGAATCATAATCAAAATCAGACTATGTTTCTGATTCTTAGTCTGGGTCGAAATGAGCCATCAGACATATGTTAGCATATTCTTCTTCGCTTTCCTCACACTCAGTGTCACTCCAAGTTTTAGCTTTGAGAGCATTTTTGTACTTCTCAGTTTTTCCTTTCTTCTTCTTCAACAGAGGACAGTTAGGTCTGATATGCCCATTTTTCTTGCATTTGAAGCATATCACATCCTTGCTGGATTCATTATCTTATGTTGGTTTCTTTTGAAAATTCTACACGCTCTGTTTCTTCTAGTTAAATCTTCTTCCATTTCTATTCAGCTTTCTGAATTTCTTGATCATAAGTGTGACATCCTGAATTTTCGACCCATCCCAATAAAACGAAATGGGCCTTTCATCAGCGTGCCTATGGTCCTTTTTCTTTGAGTTGATCACTCACGAGTTAACCAATCTTTGGTTGGAATTTTGGTCACTATTTTGCATGGTTATGTGAAGACTTAAATGGGAATTTATATGGGCTGTTGCCATGGCATTTTTGGCCATCAAATTGAAGTATTTAGTAATAAATTGGAAGGAAATTAGATAGAAATTCGTAGGGGCTAGATTATTGGGATTTTTGGCCATCAAAGGAAGTTATTTGGTGAAATGAGTGGTGGAAATTCGTATGGCTGCTGGAAGGGGATTGCTTGGTCACCAAAATGACTTGAATTGGTGTGAAATTGAAAGAAAATAGCTGGAAATTCGTATGGCTGCTGCATGGACCTTTCTTGGCCTTCGATTTGGCTTGTTGGTGAAGTTTTGGGAGTGAAAATGACTTGTGGCTGCAGCTTGGATTTTAGGGGCTTGTTAATCATCATTTTGATATTTTGGGAGGCTTGTAATTGGCTGAAATTTGGACTTATTTTGGCTCAATCTTATCATTCCCTCTCTTTCCTCTCCTCTCCTCTTGGATTGTGCGCCCCCTTCCCCTTATTTTCTGTCCTCCCCTCTTTCTTCTTTTTCCCCCCTCCCTCACGTCTATTTCTCCATCCCCTTAATTCCCCTTCATTCCATTTTTTTTCTTCAATGTCTAGCTTCTTCCTTTTGGCTGCTACATCAACCAATGGCCAACATCATCTTCCTTGTTACATCCTCATCATCCACCGCCCAGTAGCACATGCACCACCACCACCAGGTCATCCACGGTGGTGTAACTTCAACCACTCAGCTCACCACCTCGTCCCAATCACAGCAGCACCTCCCGCCTGTTCAGCCGCATCTATTCACCTCCATCCGCAGCTTAGCTCATGCCCAGTAGCCGATCAACTCAACAACCACAGAATCGAGCAAAGCAGAAAACCAGTAGCTTCAGAACCAGTTTTCCCAGCTCGAGCAATGGGCTTGTTGGCCGTTTTAACTCCTTTCCTGGCCTCACTTGGTGTCGCCATGAGCCTGAGTTTTGCTCACCTCCGCATCACCTTTACCGTGGACTCACCAGACCGCTAAACCAGTGAGTTTACTCACTAAACCTTGCTTAAAAGGTTAATTATGCTTAAGCGTTATTTAAATTAGCTTAAGTATGTATTGGTGATAATCTAAGATAGTTATATTAGCCTTATAATGGATTAGTGTTAATCTAATTAGTGAGATTAGCAACATTGATGATGGATTAGTCGAATCCAGTGGAATTTCTACAGTTCTGATCTCTGGACCATCTCCGTTTGCCATTTTTGTAGATCGAAAAAGGTTGCGAATTTAAGGTTGATGTCTTCTTGAGAAATGTTTTAGACATCCTCAGATACAACATATATTTTTGTCAATATTTTTAGGGATTTAAAAGAAGGAGATATCAGCTCCGTCATTTACGAACAGAACCTTAGTTTTTGCTGGAACCGGTGACCTTTTGGGATTCTAGGGGTTTTTATCCAATCTTAGGGTTCGAATTTGAAAATTATTTCTTCACAAAAGTTGTTTGTCACATCTTTTAATTTAACATATTCAAATTTCAGACTAGACGGACATGTTTTGGACCTCAAACTAAACTAATTTCGGAAAAAAGATTTTCTCGAAATGAAACCAATTTTGGTACTGGATTAAGCGATTTACTAGGCCAAATCTAGAAGGATCTGGGTTAAGGTGTTTTCATGAAAAAAAAATGTGGTTTTTACAACATATTCATATTTGGGAATTTTCCAAACTCGTTTGATTAGGTTTCTGAATTTAATGGAGACACACGAGTGGGCTTATTCTACCGGTTAGGGCCGGTTATGATTTTGTGATGGTTCTTGATGTTTTGTTTGCTGAAAATTGCACATTTGGTGATGTGTTTGCTCTGTGTTATGCCTAGAGGATTATGCATGATGAGGCACGAGTGGTTATGCCATGGTTGTGGTGTTATTGGTGCAATGCTTGTTGGTTTGTGCATAATTGATCATATATGGTTGGTTTGTGATATGCCTAGAAATCATGCTTGAAGATCGTGTGAAGGTTAAGAGAACCCGTCCCCGGTGTGTGTTGGTGGATGTTAAAGGCTAAGAGAACCCATCCCCAGTGTGTGTCGTTGGATATTACCGTCCCCAGTGTGTGTCGGTGGAAAGTACCATCCCCGGTGTGTGTCGGTGGACATCACCTATCCTCGGTGTGTGTTGGTGGATAGAGGACCGGCGTGTGTCAAGTAAAACTGCCCGTGCGGGTAGTAATAATTATTTGGAACACGTCGAGTTGAATTGATGGACCAACGTGTGTCGGTAATTCTTGCTCATGTGAGTAGTATTTGATTTAGAGGTTCCAAATGGTGTGTGAATTTGCTATATACACATGATTGTGATATGAACTGTGCCGACCTGCATGGAGGATCTGAGACAAGGTAAGTCTCTATAGTTGTATGATTGTGTAGTTAGGACGCCCTAGGTGTATTACCCTCCTAATCGGGGTTTAGATCATGAACTCGCTGAGATTTATATCTCACCACATCATGGGCTTAATTTTCCAAGACCGTAGAGTGGAGAATCTGGAGTCAAGCTAAGGTGATCTAAAGTGTAGGTCAAATATGACAGTTTCTTTTTTAGAGTCAATCATTTGAAGTCTTGTGACTGTAAATTTGCACTTGACTCAATATGTATTTAAAAGCATGTTTTGTTTGAAAATCTGTTGTCCTGCTTTTCTATCCCAGGATGGTTACTGTCAGGGGATTTGTTATTCGCTTCCGTATGTGCAATAAAAAGAAATGGATTGACGACTAATCGTGGAAAGTCACAAAATTTTATTGACCACCGAGGGATGGGCACACGCCCGAGGATTGGGGTGTGACAATAAGTGCTAGCTCCTCATCGTCCATATCATCATCTAAAGCTATATCATCATAATCAATGTTAGACTTTAAAGCAATTGACTTCTTACCTTTGGAATCTTCTTCATCATTTATTTGCTTCACTTCGTATGACTGAAATGTGTCTCTCTGTTCATCAACTGATAGAGGCATGATCCTCTGAGTTTCTCTAATTGAAGTCTTCACATAATTCTAATCTTTTGAAAGCCCATGCGGCAGTTTGTTGACTTTCATTAGTCCAGAGATTGGCCGAGCTTGATAAGCTCGGCCATTTACTATCTCTGTAAAGCGACTGAACATATCAATAATAAACTCTCTAGTCTTCATTCTAAAGGCTTCATATTGTCCAAGCAGAATATTTATTTTGGTTTCCTTCACACGGTCAGTCCCTTCATAGGTAACGCGTAATATGTCCCAAACTTCTTTTGTTGTTTCACAATAAGAAATTCTATTATATTCAATGGGAGATAAGGCACAATATAAAGAGTGGATAACTTTTGCGTCAAGAGCTTGTCTCTTAGTAATTTCAGCTTGTGTTGTCTCATCAACATCAACAACTTATTTTCCTTTGTCTAAGGTTGATGTTGCTTTAGGATTAATCCATTTTTCAACAACATCCCACTCAAGAGGATTTCTTGATCTCGGAAATGCCTTCATCTTGTTTTTCTAATCCTTGTACTCCTTTTATCAAAGTAAGGAGGTCTGGTGTTGTTCTGACCTTCAACCAGTCCTAAAGCCAAAATATTAGCCATAGAGGATTTAACTTAGAAGTAAAATACTTCAATAATTAAGCACACGGGCTCTGATACTAATTGAAAGTGCTAGCATTAACACCTAGAGGGGGCTGAATAGGTGTGAAGAAAATTTTCGCAAAGAACAGTACAAATAATTTACTTTTGAAACAAAGTCTGAAAAATAACAGACTTTGAGCGAGTTCAAACTTTAGCAATTAAATAGAACTAGGAACAAAATAAAAGAGTTCATGAAAAAGAATAATAACACAAAATTTATAGTGGTTTGGCTTAGATCAAACCTACGTCCACTCTCCCACGCTGACAGCCTCTTGGCTGGATTTCACTATGAATCAAAAGAATGTTTACAATCTTGCGATCTCGACTTCACAGTGAAATGCCTCTATTGCTCTCTCACAAAGTCACATTATATGACTTTCTCTCTTTTGAGTACCACTTTGAGCTCAGTGTAAGAAATAACAAGAAAATAAGAAACTTCAGACTTTGAAATTTCTCTTTCACGCACACTATTGAATGACTGGAAATGTCTCTTTAAATACTCCTTCATGCCTTCTCGACCGTTGGCACTTTCCAAATGAATTCTTCCAATCAACCCGTTGGACAAAATCAATCAACGAGATCTCGAGCCATTTGAAGATTGTGATGAAAACCCGTTAATCATGTTCGCCTATATAATCAAGATCTTGATTTCCATAAGCAGATTCTTTCCAAATTTACTTGCTATCCAAAAAGATTTGAAGTATCTAAATTGATTCCAATAAAGATGATCAATCTTGTAGGTGATATTTCCATCCATAATACAATATATAACCTATACAAATCGAACCCTTGAAGAAAAATAGATAATTCTTCATATGGATAAGTCTTCATCCTTCACTTGCATTCAGTCTAGAATTTGTTAGAGTGGGCAAACTTCTTATGTAGAACAGACTCTGACACTAAAGTCTAGTAGTATTCAGACATTGACACAAAAATCTGGAAATCTTCATAATAGACTTTGGATAAGTTTTGTCAGTTTCAAAACATCAAAGGAGTTTTCTCCAACAATATACAGGTTGATGAAGAAAAGGTCAAAGTAATCCATGAATGGCCAACGCCTGAAACCGTAAGAGAGGTGCGTAGCTTTCATGGATTAGCGAGTTTTTATTAGCGATTTGTGAGGGATTTTAGCACCATTTTCCACATCTTTGACCGAGGTTATCAAGAGGCACATGGGTTTCATGTATGGAGAATAGCAAAAGAAAGTATTTAATCTGTTAAAAGATAAGTTGACTAATGCTCATTTGTTATCTTTGCCGAATTTTAGTGCTACTTGTTAGGGAAATCCCTTATAATATTTTGAAGATGACAAAATAAATCAAATGCTACTAATGTGTTTAATAGTTAAGTAATAAACTGTGCATATGATATAACATGTAAAGGATTTTGTGAAAGTCTATACTTGAAAGATTCATAAGACAGACTCTATGCTGAAACTGAACTTCTTCAGATTGTGTCCGAATCTTAAGGCTAGATCTGTTCAGAAGTAGAATATGTTCAGATTTACATCCAGACTATAAAGTCTATTTCAGTCTAAAGACACTCAGACTCTACTTCAATCTAAAGACACTCAAACTCTACTTCAGTCTGAAGACTCTCAGACTTTACATCCAGAACGAGGCACATGTTCAGAATGTAACAAGCTCCAAAATGAGACACAAGTTCATAATGTGATAAATTCATAATGAAGCATGTTCAGAACGAAACAACTTGACAGAACGCAACACAAGCCCAAAACATATAACAGCTAGTCATCCGGTTTGAATTCTACATCAAGATAGATTTCATTGACTCAATCTAATTGATTGATGATTTGATATTGAAGACAAGAACTTTCTATACGAAGAAACTCTACTTATGAAAATCAAGATTCTCTTTATATGGGCGATCAGAATCATTTTAGGATTCTACTTTTGTCACTCAACGGCTACCAAATCTTCTAGATACAGATCTATCCAATGGGTAGATTGGAAGACGATCCTCTAGATACTGTCCAATGTCCAGTTTGAAAGTTGAGGAGTATTTAAGGAAATCAAGGACCAATGAGCAAGTAAGAAACAGAGCATATAATTTATAATTCCAAAGTCTGAGCGACCTTTGATCATACACTTGTTTTTGGTGAGCTTAAACGTTTGCGGTCGTGAGAGAAATACCAAAAGAGTGACTTAGTAAGATAATGTAATCTACTATTAAGTGTTTGCACTCAAAGTTGTAATCTCTTGTTGATTGCATAGTGGAATCCAACGAAAAAGCTATTAGCGTGGGAGAGTGAACGTAGGTTTGATCTAAGCTAAACCACTATAAATTCGGTGTTCTTATTCTCTTCCCTAAACTCATTTATTTTGTTCGTAGTTCTATTTAATTGCTAAAGTCTGAACTCGCTCAAAATCTATTATTCTTCAGACTCAGTTTCAAAAGAAAACTATTTCTATTGTTATTTGCGAAAAATTTTCTCCATGCCTATTCACCCCCTCTAGGTGTTCATACTAGCACTTTCACTAATTTTGAGATAAAGTGTGATGCTTCTAATACAATAATTGGAGCTACGTTGATGCAAGGAGGGCATCTCATAGCTTATTTTAGCGAGAAATTGAGTGGAGCAATATTGAATTATCCTACCTATGATAAGGAGATGTATTCTTTAGTGCGAACTTGGAGACTTGGCAACATTATCTATGGCCGAAGGAGTTTTTGATCCACATCGACCACGAGACCTTGAATTACTTGAAAGGGCAGCAGAAGTTTAATAAAAGACATGCAAAATGGATGGAGTTCATCGAGACTTTTCCATATGTGATCAAGTACAAAAAAAGGTAAGGAGAATGTGGCAGCTAATGCACTTTTTCGAAGGTACATGATTCGAACTACTTTAGAAGCAAAGGGTCTAGGTTTTGAGCATATCAAGCGCTTATATACTAATGATGATGACTTTGGGAGAGTGTTTGAAGCATGTAAACATGTTGCATTTAATAAATTCTATAGGCGTGAAGGTTATCTTTTCTGTGAAAACATACTATGTTTGCCTAAGTGTTTTTTGCGTGAATTGTTGGTGCAAGAAGCGCATAATAGTGGTTTAATGGGGTATTTTGGCATTAATAAGACTTATGAAGTGCTCCATGAACATTTTTATTGGCCACATATGAAGAGAGATGTCACACGTGTCTGTGAAAGATGCATGCTTGTGAACAATCTAAATCTACAACTAAACCGCATGGCTTGTATACACCATTACCTCACTCAAAGCCTGTTGTTTTTCAGACTCAATTTCAAAAGAAAAATATTTCTACTATTCTTTGCAAAAAAAAATTTCACACCTATTCACCCCCCTCTAGGTGTTCATAATAGCACTTTCAATTGGTATAAGAGCCAAGTGCTCGTTTTATTAAAGTGCTTTTACTTTTGAGCTAATAATCTTCTATAAATAGTATTTGGCACTAGGACTTATGGAAGGGCAAAGCAACACTAGGCCACCCTATTTCAATGGAAAGGAATATGGTGTTTGGAAAAACAAAATGAAAGCATTCCTAAGATCCAGAGATCCCTTGCAATGGGATGTTGTAGAAAAATGAATCAATCCCACTGCTACGTCTACATCAAATAAGATTGGTAAAGACAAAGAAATCAAACCCTCTACTCCTATGTCTCGGATGGAGATGTCCAAAAGAGAAGCGCTTGATGCAAAAACCATTTATTCTTTATATTACGCCTTGTCTCATGTTGAATATAACATAATTTCTTCATGTGAAACAGTAAAAGAAGTTTGGAATAGACTTCATGTCACTTATGAGGGAATTGATCGTGTAAATAAGACAAAAATAAACTTCCTGCTTAGCCAATATGAATCCTTCAAGATGAAGCGAGGAGATTTGATTGGAGATATGTTCAGTTGTTTTACAAAAATTGTAAACAGTTTGGCGTATCAAGGTCATCCAATTTCTTCCCCAATAAAGGTCAACAAAATTTTGCAAGATCTCTCAAGATATTGGAACCATGTCAAGACCTCAATCCAAGAGACTCTAAGAATTATGACACTCTCCGTTGATGAACTTATTAGCACTCTTTAATCATATGAAATGGAACAAATCAATGATGAAGATCTCGAAAGTAAGAAGTCCATTACACTTAAATCTAACGCTGATTCTGATAATACAGATTCAAAAAATGACATGAACGATGAAGAATTTGCTTTTATGATCAAGAAATTCGAAAAGCTAAGTAGAAAAGGAAGGAAATTCAGTGGAAGAAGACAATACAAGCGGAATGGACAAAAAAGAACAATGAAAGAAGATAATGAGCAAGGAAATATATGCTTGATGGCACATTCAAACTTAGACTCAAATTCGGAATCAGAATCAGACTCAGAATCAAAGTCTGACTCGGACATAGATTTAGAATCAAAGTCTGAGTCAAACATAGACTCAGAATCCAATAAGGAAATCGAGGTAAGTCATTTAGAAATTCCTACTAAAGTGCTTAAGTATATAAATGAGTTTTGCTTAAATGTCAAATCTTCGCTTAAAAGGATCTCCGAACTAAAAAATGAGAATTCATGGCTTAGGCAATAGGATCTTTCTCGAAAAGAAAAGTTTGAAATTTTACAAAAAGATTTTTTACAAACAAAAGAAAGTCGAGATTTACTTGTCAAAGAAAATGATTCTTCAAAAATGAATTTTCAAATATTTCGACAAAATTTTCAAATGGTTCAAAAACATTAGAGCATATTCTTTCCATTTAAGTATCTTACTATAATAAGTCGGGACTTAGTTTCAATAAAGAAAGTGATTCTCTAATAGATTTTCCTAAAATCAAGGAGAGACTTAGACAAAGACCTCCTAAACTTGCGTACAATAAGCATTTTGAAAGGATTTTTACAAACTTGTTGGTCGAAATGTCCTCAAGTGTTCAAATTGTAGAGACTCGAAACACTTTGAGAAAGAATGTCCTAAAATCTAGAGACCTATTAAGAAAAATTGGGTAAAAGAAACATACTCTACTAACTTTCAAGAACCCAAGAAAATATGGATACCAAAGAAAAGATGAGTTATTTTTGCAGGAAATAAAGAAAGACAAGAAGGAGAATTTGGTAAGGAATGTATATTTTTTATTCTCAATTTGGTTCGAGTACACAATTTAAAAATTCTCATTATACTTATATTCTCTTTGTTCCTTGATTGATTTAGACTTTATTATGACCGTATTCAATGATTTGTTTTATTGAAGAAAGAATCGTGTGATTTGTTTTTGTGATTCGAGATTTGATTTGATACGTGTGATTATTTTTTATATTCTGCTTAAAGACAATTGAATTTATTTGGTTTGATTTTATGCTCTCAGATTTTATTATATTTTGCAAAGTAAAAATCTATTTTATGTGATATTAATTGATTATGCAAAATATTCTTTCTTAAATATTCGAGGGTTTTATTCTCTCTGATTTTATTGTGCTTTGACTAAGTGAGAATTTCTTTTTCAAGATATTATTGTGCATAATATTTTTTCCTTAAATAATATGTTATGATAAGTTAGGAAAGAATATTTGATTATCTATGGAAATTTTATATTTTGCTCTAACAAAATGGAAGGATCCAAATTGATGGATACCAAAAAGGAAATGAGTGCATTGCAAGAAATTCTATAGGGGAATAATGATTGCGAGTTTACGTAGGTGCAATCAAAAATGTATCTCATGCGAAGATTGGTATTGATTTTATTTTATTTTTATCAGTGGTATATTGCAAACATATACCTTGGGTAAGAGAATATGTATATATATATTTTCCCTTGCAAATCTCTAAATACATTTATCATGATTTTAGATGATTGCTTATGAATTATATATGATTTATATTGCAAATATCTTTTGTTATAAACATAAGGCATAGCATTTTTTTAAATTGCTTGATTTGGCACGTGATAAAAATATCTACTTTTTTTTTGTGAAATGCATCAATAATATATTTTTGAGATTTATGCTTAAGGAAATCCATTTGATCTTGAAATATATTATTGCATATTCATAAATATTCTTGCTATATTCTTAGAAGATATCTTATATCTAACAAGTTTTCATCCACAAATCAGAGGAAGGTATTACGTGATAGTTTTGCAAGGATTGTTATCCATTATACAAGAATTTGCAAGTAGAAAAAAAATCTTCCATGTGGATTTTGGAAAGCTCGATCTAAAAATTATGGAAATTCTATACTATTTTTTTGGAGGCCCAAAGATTCTCTTCCTTGTGCAAAGTTTTTATAGACTATTGAGCAAATCCGTTATGTGACGTACGAAAGAGAGAGAAAGTAAATCCAAAAGAAATGGAAAGATTCATGATCAAACTCAAAAAGGCAACAAATTGAGGGGAAGCATTGATTAATTTTGGAAAAATCTTTTTGAATTGATCGTGATCTTGATTATTATGGAAGGAATGAAAAGGTAAATGTAACAAAACTTGTTAAGATCTACGAAATCCGGTTAGTGTATCTTTTATTACCTTTGGTCATTAACAATCTCTTATTGATATTATCATTTTATTATGACAAAATGGGTCAAGTGAATTTTATAATGCATCCGTGATTTTTATTGGATATTTGCTGATATGATCAAAGAGAGCTTTATTACATATCTTTAATATTTGACTTACTTTGTAAAGCTATTCTTTTTTTGGAAATTATGCAAGACATATTTATTATTGTTTTATATTCTCTACGTGATACTATTTCCATTGATATCATTTTTTGATTATGACAAAAAGGGGGAGAGAATATATATATGCATATGTGTTGAATGGTTGATATTATTGCATAATATTGACCTGCGATTATTTTTCTATATATTGTTATGCCCAATCTATTTGCTATCTCTGCTATCTTCTAATTTGAGTTACAATCTTTGAATACTCATATTTAAAGATTATTTATGTGCTTAAGATTGCCTTGATTTATTAATATCTTTAAAAGCATGATTACACATCTGCATATTCAGCTATTGTTTTGTCATCATCAAAAAGGGAGAGATTGTTAGGGAAATCCCTTATGATATTTTGAAGATGACAAAATAAATCAAATGCTACTAACGTGTTTAATGGTTGAGTAATAGATTATGCAGATAATAAAACATGTAAAGCATTTTGTCAAAGTCTATACTTGAAAGAACCAGAAGACAGACTCGATGTTGAAGCTGAACTTGTTCAGACTCTGTCAAGACCTTAAGGCTAAATCTATTCAGAAGCAGAATATGTTCAGACTTACATTCAAATTGTAAAGTCTATTTCAATCTAAAGACACTCAGACTCTACTTCAGTCTAAAGACACTCAAACTCCGCTTCAATCTGAAGACTCTCAGACTTTACATCCAGAACGAGACACAAGTCCAAAACGTAACAAGGTCCAGAATGAGACACAAGTTCAGAACGTAGCAGATTCAGAACGAAGCATGTTTAGAACGAAAACAACTTGACAGAACGCAACACAAGCCCAAAACATATAATGACTAGTGATCCAGTTTTGATTCTACATCAAGATAGATTTGATTGACTCAATCTAATTGATTGATGATTGGATATTTAAGACAAGAACTTTTTCTATGAAGAAGCACTACTTATGAAAACCAAGATTCTGTTTGTATGGACGATCAGAATCATTTTGGGATTCTACTTTTGTCACTCAACGACTACCAAATCTTCTAGATACAGATCTGTGCAATGGGTAGATTGGAAGACGATCCTCTAGATACTGTCCAACGGCTAGTTTGAAAGGTGAGGAGTATTTAAAGAGATCAAGGACCGATGAGCAAATAAGAGACGGAGTGCAGAATTTATAATTCCAAAGTCTGAGTGACCTTCGATCATACACTTGTTTTTGATGAACTTAAACGTTTGCGATCATGAGAGAAACACCAAAAGAGTGACTTAATGAGATAGTGTGATCTACTATTAAGTGTTTGCACTTAAAGTTGTAATCTCTTGTTGATTGCATAGTGGAATTGTGACACCCCGAACCACCTAGGGTCGCCATAGGCACCTGGCGTTACACCTAATTACATCTCTTAGTCGAAGCGTCATAAATCATAGACATTTAAAAAAAAAATAGTCCCAGCGCGACTCGTTAGCGGAAGCACATCCAACAAACTCCCTTTCCCTATATTCAGAAAACGATGCACACCAACTAAACATTTATAGGTAAAAGCCATACACTTTTATTTACTTAAACCAGATGGACATCATTCATCGATACATCAAAATGCCATAGTCTTCTATACTCGGCTACACTTCAAAAGATGACCGACATCTCCTCCAACAATCATATACTTAAAGTCCATCGATCAGTTTCGGTGTCCAAAAGCTCATTTCTTTGCTATCCTCCTCCTCACGGTCATATCCAATCACTCGATCCGTTTACTGGTAGCAGAGGTATCTTATCTAGTCTGAAATGTTATTCTCCGAAGGGGTGAGTACAACCACTCAGCAGGTAAATGACCAATAAACCACTCAATACATCATGCCATGCAACCATCACAATCATGGCATCACATGTCATACAAGCATCCACGCACAACATACCATGGCATCATGCACATGTCATCATACCTCATGTACCATTATCATATAGACATCACCATCATATCATACACTTACCATCATTAGGTCACATATGGCATCATCCTTACCATGCATCCATGCATGTAACGTCATCATCATATCACATGTACCATCATCATTACCATGCATCCATGCATGTGACATCATCATCATATCACATGTACTATCATCATTACCGTGCATCCATGCATGTAACATCATCATCATATCATCATATCACATGTACCATCATCATTACCATGTATCCATGCACATCTCATCATATCATGCATATGTCATCATGCATAATTCAATTTCAATTTCATTTTGGACCGCCACATTTCTCTTTCCCGGGACCAATGTTTGCATTCCACATTCATCACTCGCGCCTAATCCTGGCATTGCGAGGATCCTCCGGGCATGTATCCAAGATACAACCGGGCATCCGGCACCCCCACATTCCAAGCATCTCGTATCCCAACTGGCATCATGAGGAACCTCCGAGCATGTATTCAAAATACAACCGAGCATCCAAAGGGCATCGACTCATTCGAACCTCTAGGCATCTCGCATCCCACCTGGCATCACGAGGAATCTCCGGGGCTCGCTATGAAAATGGTTACCCCTAGCCTCCGGGCATGCATCATGATATAACCCCTCACCCTCCAGGCGTGTATCATAATACAACAGGACATCCCGACACTCCCGGGGAAAAACCTCTAGGCATGTATTCATAATACAACCAGGCATCCAAAGGGCATCGACTCATTCGAACCTTTGGGCATCCCGACTCCCGGGGCATCGTCGGCTCACACCCCCGACAGTCTTCTCATCACCACGATGCATATTCTCATACATCTCATTTCTCATCTTCAATTATAGTTCAATTTTAACATGGCATGTGATGTGATGGCAATCAAGATCATATTCATCATTGAATTCATACATGCATCTCAAATCATTATCATGCATGCAGCAAGACACCATCACCCATAACAATACAATTCATGGATTCCATGCGATATAAAATGGTTCATATTTCATGCCTTTCCAAAGTTTACAAAATTCCAGCATGTACCATTTTTAGAAAATATTTAATTTAAATATCCATATGCTTCTCAAAAATCATGAAATCAAGGCATGTGATAGATAAGACAATAAGATAGTAATTTCATGAAAACACATGCCCAATAGAGTTCCACACAAGAAGATGCAATTCACACAAACACAGCATGCAATTTCGGATAGAAACAGAATATGCAGTTTTCGAAATAATTCGATTAAAATCCTCGAACGACCTCCGAAAATTATGAAATTTTACCAGGTTATATTTAAGACATAAATTAGATTTTTCATGAAGATATCTAGGTCAGATTCGTTCTGGATCATTTTCTATAGTCATACGAAACTTCTGGTTCTCGTACCGAGACGTCCAGTGTAGTCATCTCCGAAATAACAAGTTTTCACCCACTTATTCTTCTTCGTTTCCTCTGAAATTTGGTAATGTTTTACTTCAAGAGGTCCCCTACAACTTTCATTGAGGAATCTAAGTCAAATTTCCAAGGAATAGTCATCATATGGGTCCATGAAATCTCGGGTGTCCTGTACCGCGTCTCCAGATTTACCGTCTTTAAGAGTAAGTCGATTCACTAGGCTACACTTGCTCATTTTACTTTAAATTTGAGTATGTTAACCTTCAGGATATTCTCTACAAGTTTTATGAAGAAGTTGAAGAGATATTCTTAGTAAAAATCAACATGCAACCACAAATCCACCGAAAGGTCAGCGAAATCGTTCCAGATCTAGTGTCTTCGTAGGATGAGGGTTTGACCCCTTAAATCTCCATCATTTTGTCCCAAATTTTATTATGTTGTATTTTAAGATGTTAGATACAACTTTCATGAAGGAATAAAGGTCAAAAACAAACTCGAAACATGCACGCAAACTCTCACAAAATTCTGGTTCAGGCGGTTCATACAAAAACAGCAAGCATCTCCAAGAACAAACCTCATTCACTTCGATTTCTAGCCTCTAAACATCCAAGAACTCAACCACACATGCAAGAAACACATGCAAGAGTGGAAATCAATCCCAACTTGCCTTAAAGACCGAACGAACAACAGCAAAAGGGACGGCACACTGGCGATGGACGGACGGCGTGCGGCGGCGACGGGCGACTCCTCCTCCTCCTCGGTTCCTCTCCTCTCGGCCTCACTCTCTCTCGCAACTCACTCTCTCTCTCTCTCTCTTTGGCTTGGACGATAGCTCTCAACCAGCCACTCTCTCTCTCTTCCTCTTCCTTTTTATTGTTGGAGAAATCTTTCCAGAATATTTTGAAGCTGACAAAACATTTCTATCAGTCTAGTCTGGATATTTGCAGACCGTCTGTTTAAAGTCTGGAGACTTTCTGATCACCAGACTCAGCACTCAAGACTCAAGACTTAAGACTCAAGACTATTCTCATTGACAGTCTTTCTGATCCAATGACGAAGGAAATCCAGAGCCGAAGTATATGGTTGAGGATTTAATCCTATCCTCTGGAGAAGATCTCTTGGTTGGATAAATATAACGGATTCTTTTGTTCGTATCTAGATCGATTGAAGATCCGGTGGTCGACGAAATATTCTTGGAATGTTCTATTCTTGGAAACCAAGATCCTGATTGTATGGGCGAACAGGATTGATGGGCTATCGTCAGGTTCCTTTAATAGCTCGAATGATCTTCTTAATTGATTCCGTCCAACTTGTAGATTGGAGAAATTCCTTTGGTAAGTGCCAACGGGTATGATGGCATAAAGGAGTATAAAAGGAAGACGTTCTAGTTGTTTTAATAATGTGATCGATAGAGAAATTCCAGAGTCTGAAGCACCTTGATTATTAGTCGATACAGTTTGAGCGAAATTGTATACACAGAGAGTGTCTATACTTGGTGATACCTTAAGCGAGTGTGGTAGATCATCTACACCGAGAAATCAAAGAAGATCAACGCTGTAACATCTCTTTGTTCATAGTGAAATCCAGCCAATTGGCTGTCAGTGCAGAAGAGTGGACGTAGGCTTGAATCAAGTCGAACCACTATAAACCGCGTGTTCAATTCTCTCTTTCCTTTACTCAGTCTTACGTTGATTATTATTTGTCGCAAATCCTTCAACTGTCTAAGTATTGTGCAATTATCAAGAAAAATCTTTTATATACCTATTCACCCCCTCTAGGTACTCGTACTAGCTATATCAATTGGTATCAGAGCCCGTGTTCTTACTTTATTTGAAGTGTTTTACTTCAGAATAAAAGATCCATGGCTAGTATGCTAGCACCAGGGCTGGTGGAAGGGCAAAGCAATACCAAACCACCCTACTTTGATGGAAAGGATTACAACATCTAAAAGAACAAGATGAAAGCTTTCCTTCGATCAAAGGATCCTCTGGAATGGGACGTTGTGGAAAGAGGAATCACTCCTACTGCTACATCAGTCTCTGAAAGAGGGAAAGAAATTGTTGAGACCAGCGGAATGACTCAGGAAGAGATAAACAAGAGATAAGCACTCGATGCAAAAGCAATTTACTCTTTATATTGTGCTTTGTCACCAACTGAATATAACAGAATATCTTCTTGTGTTACAGCAAAAGAAGTTTGGGACAGATTACATATCACCTATGAAGGAACAGATCGAGTGAAGGAGACTAGAATCAACATTCTCCTCAGTCAATATGAAGCCTTCAAAATGAAACCAGGAGAATCTATAACTGACATGTTTAGTCATTTTACAGATATTGTCAATGGTCTTGAGAATCAAGGACATAAAATTTATGATCCTATGAAGGTAAACAAGCTATTGCGTGGACTCTCCAAGGATTGGAATCACATAAAGACTTCAATAAGAGAGACGCAAAGAATTATGCCACTATCTGTCGATGAGCAGATTGGAACTCTTCAGTCTTATGAAGTGGAACGAATTAATGAAGACGAAGATCCAAGAGGTAAGAAATCCATTGCATTAAAATCAAATGATGATTCTGATGATACAGATTCTGAAGATGATATGGACGATGAGGAGCTTGCTCTCATGATAAGAAGATTCAGAAAACTGAATAGAAAAGGAAGAAGGTTCAACTCAAAGAAACAAAGTTTCCAAAGACAGCAGACCAAGTCTGTTGATCATGAGGAACCAAACAAAGATGTAGTTTGCTTCGAATGTAAGAAAAAGGGACACATCAGACCCAACTGTCCTCTTCTAAAGAAGAAAAGAGGAAAAGGTGAAAAGTTTCGAAAAGCTCTCAAAGCCGAAACCTGGAGTGATACAGAGTGTGAAGAAAGTGATAATAAATATGCCAACATATGTCTGATGGCATATTCAGACTCTGACTCAGATTATGGATCAAACTCAAACAGTGAATTTGAGGTAAGTGATTTTAAAATTCCTATCAAAGTTTTTAAATACATTGATGAACTGTGTTTTAGTCTTAAAACTTCTCTCAAAAGAATTTCCGAACTTAAGAAGGAAAACTCAGCTCTAAAACAAAAGGAAAACATTTTAGAAAAAAGAGTTAAAAGTTTAGACTTGAATGTTTCTACTCTTAAAGAAAAAGAAGATAATCTTTTGAAAGAAAATGTTTTTTTAAAAACTGACTTATTAAATATTTCAAAGAAATTTTCGATAGGATCCGAAAAACTCGAAAAAGTTCTTTCAGTTCAAAGACCTTACTTCAATAAGTCTGGTCTAGGTATGATAGCAGAAACAATTCCCTTGATTGATTTTCCTAAAGTAAAAGAAAGAATTAAGAAAGGACCGTTGAAAGAGGCTTACAAAAATCATTTCAAGAAAGTTTTTGTAAAGTCTGTAGGTCGAAATGCTCTTAGGAGCTCAAAGTGTAACAGTCAGGATCACTTTGAAAAAGAGTGTCCTATGGTTTGGAAACCTATTGAGAAAGTATGGCCTAATAATGTTTATCCTACTAACACCAAAGGACCCAAGAAAATTTGGGTACCAAAGAAAGCTTGAGACTCTCTTTTAAATGCAGGTCTCCGTCAAGAAGAAGGTAAAGTGGTATCTTGACAGCGGATGTTCAAGACACATGACAGGAGACTCAAATTGCTTCATAAAGCTTGTTCAAGTAAATGGTGGAAAAGTTTCATTTGGAGGAAACGGCAAAGGAAGTATTGTGGGATTTGAAACTGTGAAAATTGGAAATCTCACAATAAGCAATGTTTATCTAGTGGAAGGACTCAACTATAACCTTCTCAGCATTAGCCAATTGTGTGATACTGGTTTCAAGATCTCCTTTCAAGAAGGAATATGCTTTGGAATCAGTAAAGACTCTACTCAATCTTTCATGGGTCGAAGATATGGAAATATCTACCTCTTAAACATGAAACTAAATGAATCGCAATGCCTAATCTCAATTCAAGATTAAGCAAGCTTATGGCACAGAAAGCTTGGTCATGTCAACATGAAGCAATTAGCCAAAATCTCATCAAAGCAGCTTGTTTGAGGTCTACCCAAATTACCATACCAAAAGTCCGATCCATGCACACCATGTATTCTGGGAAAGCAGGTAAGAAATTCATTTAAGCCAATAAATCATATCTCTACTAATCATGTACTACAGTTGCTGCATATGGTTCTCTTCGGACCAACCAAAACCCAGAGTATTGGAGGTAAGAAATATTGCCTAGTAATTGTGGATGATTACTCCCGCTTTACTTGGGTATATTTCCTTGCAAGTAAGTCTGAAACCTTCTCGTATTTTGAAAAATTTGCTAAAAAGGTTCAAAATGAAAAAGGATGTGTTATCTCTAGTATAAGAACAGATCATAGAGGTGAATTTGAAAATCAAGATTTTACAAAATTGTGTGATGAATCTGGATTTAAGCATGTGTTCTCCTCTCCATATACTCCTCAGCAAAATGGAGTTGTGGAAAGAAAGAATAGATCTCTTCAAGAAATAGCTAGAACTCTTTTAATTGAAAGTAAAATTTCTTCACGATTTTGGGCTGAAGCAGTTTCAACAACATACTATATAATCAATAGAGTCTTCCTAAGACCTATGCTAGAGAAAACCCCTTATGAGTTATTCAAAGGTAAGAAGCCCATTGTTTCATACTTTCATGTGTTCAGTTGCAAATGCTTTATATTGAAAAATGCAAAAGATCGAGTTGGTAAGTTTGAAGAAAGATCAGATGAAGGCATCTTCCTTGGATATTCTACATCAAGCAAAGCCTACAGAGTCTATAACAAGAAGAGCCAGTCTGTGGAGGAGTCAATGAATGTCAAATTTCAAGACTCTACGCAAGATGAATCTAGTCAGACTCAGTATGAAGAGTCTGAACCTGCTCCAGACCTTCCAAAGCTTACAACTCAAGAAGTATCTCAGACTCTGGAAGATCAGCATCAAGATGTTCATGAAGATTCAAATAAAGAAAGAGATCATCATCCAGATAAATCAACCAGTAACTGGAAGCATAAGTCTAGTCATCCCAAAGATCTCATTATCGGCGAAATTAATGAAGGAATTCGCACCAGATCCAAAAGACGTGAAGAGTCTAGTGCTGTGGCTCTCATTTCTGAAATTGAACCAAAAAGCATAGAAGAAGTTTTATCAGATGAAAGCTGGATCGAAGCTATGCAAGAAGAGCTCAGACAGTTCAACATTAATGATGTCTGGGAATTGACATCTAAACCAAAAGGTAAAACTGTTATTGGAGCCAAATGGGTGTTCAGAAATAAGATGAATGAAAAAGGAAAAGTCGTACGAAACAAAGCAAGACTCGTGGCCAAAGGATATACGCAAGAAGAAGGAATAGACTATGATGAGACTTACGCTCCTGTAGCAAGGTTAGAAGCTATTCGACTATTACTTGCGTTTACTTGTTATAAAAATTTCAGGTTATTCCAAATGGACGTCAAAAGTGCTTTCCTAAATGGATTTATCCATGAGGAAGTTTATGTGGAACAACCACGGGTTTGAAGACCCAAAGAAGCCGGACTCGGTCTTGATTTGAAAAAGGCATTGTATGGTTTAAAGCAAGCACCTCGAGCTTTGTACGACGGACTAAGTAAGTTCTTATTACGGAATGGTTTTGTCAAAGGTAAAGTAGATACTACTTTATTTATCAAAAAGGAAAACAAAAGCTTTTTACTTATTCAAATATATGTGGATGATATTATTTTTGGATCCTCTAATGAAAGTCTATGCAAGAAATTTTCTAAGTCTATGCAGGATGAGTTTGAAATGAGTATGATGGGAGAATTAACATTCTTTCTTGGTCTTCAAGTAAAGCAACTGAAGGAAGGAACTTTCATGTACCAAGAAAAATATGCTAATGCTCTTGTCAAAAGGTTTGGATTGGAAAATTGCAAAAAGACTGATATACCAATGTCAAGTTCTTTGAAGATAGACAAAGATGAAGAAGGGAAGAAAGTTGATCAAAAGTTGTAGAGGAGCATCATTGGTTCACTTCTTTATCTTACTGCTTCTAGGCTTGACATTTTGTTGAGTGTTTGCATCTGTGCTAGGTTTCAATCAGATCCTAGAGAATCCCATCTCAGTGCTGCAAAACGTATCATTAAATACGTTGCTTCATCTTTAAGCATCGGTCTTTGGTATCCTAAGAAGGGAGACTTTAATCTTAAGGATATTCGAGACGCGAGATCTGGCTGGTTGCGAGTCGAAAGAAAGAGTACTTGGGAACTTGCCGGTTGCTTGGAAGCGGGGACGGTGTCTTGGTTTTCAAGGAAACAAAGCAACGTAGCTCTCTCAACAACGAAGCGAGTATGTAGCTCTTGGAAGCTGCTGTTCGCAAATTCTATGGATAAAACAACAGCTACAAGACTTTGGGATTGAAGACTCATGCACAGAGATCAGATGTGACAACACCAGCGCAATCAATCTCACCAAAAATCCAATCCTTCATTCAAGAGCAAAGCATATAGAGATTCGACATCACTTCATTAGAAATCATATTCAAAATGAAGAAATCTTGATTCAATTTGTTGATTCAAAAAGTCAACTAGCGGATATATTCACAAAGGCTTTGGAGAAAAATCAATTCGATTTTATCCGTTCCAGACTCAACATTTTGAAGCTCGAGGAAGTTAAAGTCTAGAGACTCTCCAACCATCAGACTCTAAACTCTCAGACTCTAAATCCTCAGACTCAGACATTCATGGCTATAAACTGTAAGTTGCTATTTTATCTTAACGTATTATTCGAAAAGGTACGATCTCTCGTTCAGTTATTTTATAGTCTCCGTGAAAAACGAAATCTTGTCTTTTCAAAATGATTAATTTTGACAGTTAATGATTTTAAAAAGAGGTGTTCGTACACTTTCCTTGTGCCGATTGAACTTCTCTTTTCGAAACTGAGTTATAAATACAGTTTTCTTTTTCACCCAATCTTCAAAACCCTAAAAGGTATTCTCCTCCCAATACGGTTTCTACTTCGTGTTCATCTTCGAGAAAGTTGTCATCTTTTCTTGGGAAAGCAAGTAAAGGAATCTTTCAACGACAAGGAATGATGTCTTCTTCGAGGAAGTCTTCAAGAATCGCGAACAGGGGACCACAGAGAATGAAGGAGGGACCTACCCATTTTGATCTCACCAAAGAGGAAGAATTATCGAGTCAGCAACAGAGCCCGATTCACTCTCCACCACGTCACTCAACGCCATCTACCCCACAAGGTGTGGGTCAACAACCGGAGAAAGAGATAATCGAGGACGCAGACCCTGTAAGAGTCCAAAAACCCTCTTTTATTTACAAACTCTACTGTGCGTTGAAAAGTACTGGGACTCCGTTGAACTACGTGGATGATTTTCTTAAAGACAAGAATTATGGGAATGAGTATATCTTTCTGAGAAAAATGGAGGATTTGGGAATTGCTCCCAAGGGAAAGGCTGAGGAAGCACTTGCGAACATTCCAAGTGACCCTCGTATGTCGGGACCTAATTCGACTGACGGAATCGATGATGATAAAATGTTCAGTGATTTTCAACCTAGAATGGGTATTGCTGCGAAGGTGAAGGGAAAGAGAATGGAGTTGTTTAAATCAAAGGAACAGGAGAATCTGTTCTTCAGACTGCTGAAACGAGGGGTTATAAACCCTAGGAGTGTTGATTTCGATTTCTTGGATGCCATTAATGTGAACTTAAGGGAGAAGTTCAATCTGCTTCAACTTGAGCAATTTTGCACCGATACCAGATGGTTATGCGCAATTGACAGCATACTTCTATTCGAATCTCAGCTTTTTAGATGCGAATAGAATATCATTAAGTGTTCGAGACCAGGACTATGTGGTAGACGTGGACATGTTAGCGGACATAATTGGAGTTGAACGAGGACGTTATCAACCAATCAAAGTCTCAGTTGCTCGTGCCTCAATGGAACTTGTCAAAGATAGAGATATAGAGGGAAGAATCATCTATTCAAGGATGCGTGCCATCAATATTATGCTGCACAAAATTGTGATCAATTTCATCAGGCCCAAGTCTACATCAAAAACTGATGTGTCTAATTCCGAGGCAAAATTGATGTACGCAATCAACTCAGGGAAGAAGTTCTCTCTCCCTCATACTATTCTCTTTCACATGTATAGACCAATGTCGAAGGACAAGGGACAATTGCCTTACCAAGGTCTGGTGACCAAGATCTTCAGACACATGAATATTGAACCGCCACATACACTTTGTGTTCGACCGTGCGATAAGATGGTGGTAGGTTTGAAGATGTTGACGAAGATGCGTCTGAAAGAACTTTCCAAGGCAATGGAGAAATTCAGAGTGAAGACTCCAGTACCATCTGCTTCAAAGAGAAAAGGGAAGGAGGCCATTGGTGCCCCATCCAAAAAGAAGAGAACTCTCATCTTGGAGGATGAAGATGAGGAGGAAGATCTCACAATCTCTGCCTTGATAAGAACCAGATGTTCTGTACCTCAACCGACGGAACTTCAGAAGAAACAGAGAGAGGAAGAGGAGCAAGCCAAGAACAAATGGTATCAGAGCTTGTGTTCTTACTTTGTTTGAAGTGTTTTTACTTCACAGTAAAAGATCCATGGCTAGTATGCTAGCACCAGGGCTGGTGGAAAGGCAAAGCAATACCAGACCACCCTACTTTGATGGAAAGGATTACAACATCTGGAAAAAACAAGATGAAAGCTTTTCTACGGTCAAAGGATCCTCTAGAATGGGATGTGGTGGAAAGAGGAATTACTCCTACTGCTGCATCAGTATCCGAAAGAGGGAAAGAAACTGTTGATACCAGCGGAATGTCTCAAGAAGAGATAAACAAGAGACAAGCACTCGATGCTAAAGCAATTTACTCTTTATATTGTGCTTTGTCACCAACTGAATATAACAGAATATCTTCTTGTGTTACAGCAAAAGAAGTCTGGGACAGATTACATATCACTTATGAAGGGACAGACCGAGTGAAGGAGACCAGAATTAACATTCTCCTTGGTCAATATGAAGCCTTCAAAATGAAACCAGGAGAATCTATAACTGACATGTTTAGCCGTTTTACAGATATTGTCAATGGCCTTGAAAATCAAGGACAGAAAATTTCTGATCCTATGAAGGTGAACAAGCTACTGCGTGGACTCTCCAAGGATTAGAATCATATAAAGACTTCAATAAGAGAGACGCAAAGAATTATGCCATTATCTGTAGACGAGCTGATTGGAACTCTTCAGTCTTACGAAGTGGAACGAATTAATGAAGACGAAGATCCAAGAGGTAAGAAATCCATTGCATTAAAATCTAATGATGATTCTGATGATACAGACTCTGAAGAAGATCTGGACGATGAGGAGCTTGCTCTAATGATTAGAAGGTTCAGAAAGTTGAATAGAAAAGGAAGAAGGTTCAACTCAAGGAAACAAAGTCTTCGAAACAGCAAACCAAGTTTGTTGATAATGAGGAACCAAACAAAGATGTAGTTTGCTTCGAATGTAAGAAAAAGGGACACATCGGACCCAATTGTCCTCTTCGAAGAAGAAAAGAGGAAAGTCGAGAAGTCTCGAAAAGCTCTTAAAGCCGAAACACTGGAGCGATACGAGTGTGAAGAAAGTGATGAGGAATATGCCAACTGTGTCGATGGCACAATCGGACTCGGACTGGATCAGACTCAGACAGTGAATTTGAAGTAAGTGATTATAAAATCCTTGTCAAAGTCTCTAAATACATTGATGAACTATGTTTTAGTCTAAAGACTTCTCTCAAAAAGATTTCTGAACTTAAAAAGGAAAACTCAGTTTTAAAACAAAAGGACAATATTTTAGAAGAAAAAGTGAAAAGTTTAGACTTGAATGTTTCTACTCTTAAAGAGAATGAAGATAATCTTTCAAAAGAAAATGCTTTCTTAAAAACTGACTTATCAAATATTTCAAAGAAATTTTCAATAGGGTCTGAAAAACTTGAAAAAGTTCTTTCGGTCAAAGACCTTACTTCAATAAGTCTGGTCTAGGTATGACAAGTAAACGATCCCCTTGATTGATTTTCCGAAAGTAAAAGAAAGAATTAAGAAAATACCGTCGAGAGAGGCTTACAAAAATCATTTCAAGAAAGTTTTTGTAGAGTCTGTAGGTCGAAATGCTTTAAGGTGTTCAAAGTGTAACAGTCAGGATCATTTTGAAAAAGAGTGTCCTATGGTTTGGAAGCCTGTTAAGAAAGTATGGCCTAATAATGCTCATTCTACTAACGCCAAAGGACCCAAGAAAATTTGGGTACCAAAGAAAGCTTGAGACTCTCTTTTGAATGCAGGTCTCTGTCAAAAAGAAGGTAAAGTGGTATCTTGACAGCGGATGTTCAAGACACATGACAGGAGACTCAAATTGATTCATAAAGCTTATTCAAGTAAATGGTGGAAAAGTTTCATTCGGAGGAAACAGCAAAGGAAGCATTGTGGGATTTGGAACTGTGAAAATTAGAAATCTCACAATAAGCAATGTCTCTCTAGTGGAAGGACTCAACTACAATCTTCTCAGCATTATGTTTGTGTGATACTGGTTTCAAGATCTCCTTTCAAGAAGGCATATGTTAAGCAATTAGCAAAGACTCAACTCATTCTTTCATGGGTCGAAGGCATGGAAATATCTACCTCCTTGATGTAAAACCAAATGAAGCACAATGCCTAATCTCAATTCAAGATGAAGTAGTCTTATGGCACAGAAAGCTTGGCCATGTCAACATGAAGCAATTAGCCAAAATCTCATCAAAGAAGCTTGTTCGAGGTCTACCTAAATTGCCATACCAAAAGTCTGATTCATGCACTCCATGTATTCTGGGAAAGCAGGTAAGAAATTCATTTAAGCCAATAAATCATGTCTCTACTAATCATGTACTACAGTTGCTTCATATGGATCTTTTCGGACCAACAAGAACCCAGAGCATTGGAGGTAAGAAATATTGTCTAGTAATTGTAGATGATTACTCTCGCTTTACCTGGGTATATTTTCTTGCAAGTAAGTCAGAAACCTTTTCGTACTTTGAGAAGTTTGCTAAAAAGGTTCAAAATGAAAAAGGATGTGCAATCTCAAGTATAAGAACAGATCATGGAAGTGAATTTGAAAATCAAGATTTTACGAAATTTTATGATAAATCTGGTTTTAATCATATGTTTTCCTCTCCATATACTCCGAGCAAAATGGAGTTGTGGAAAGAAAGAATAGATCTCTTCAAGAAATGGCTAGAACACTTTTAATTGAAAGCAAAATTTCTTCACGATTTTGGGCTGAAGCTGTTTCAACAGCATGCTATATTATAAATAGAGTCTTTCTAAGACCTATTTTAGTGAAAACCCCCTATGAATTATTCAAAGGTAAGAAGCCTATTGTTTCATACTTTCATGTGTTTGGTTGCAAATGCTTTATTTTGAAAAATGCAAATGATCGAGTTGGTAAGTTTGAAGAAAGATCAGATGAAGGCATCTTCCTTGGATATTCTACATCAAGCAAAGCCTACAGAGTCTATAATAAGAAAAGCCAGTCTGTGGAGGAATCAATGAATGTCAAATTCCAAGACTCAACGCAAGATGAATCCAGCCAGACTCAGTATGAAGAGTCTGAACCCGCTCTAGACCTTCCAATGTCTACAACTCAAGAAGCATCTCAGACTCTGGAAGTCCAACATCAAGAAGCTCATGAAGATTCAAATAAAGAAAGAGATCATCAACCAGGCAAATCAACCATTAACTGGAAGCATAAATCCAGTCATCCCAAAGATCTCATTATTGGCGAAATCAATGAAGGAATCCGCACCAGATCAAAAAGGCGTGAAGAATCTAGTGTTGTGGCTCTCATTTCTAAAATTGAACCAAAAAGCATAGAAGAAACTTTATCTGATGAAAGTTGGATCGAAGCTATGGAAGAAGAACTCAGACAGTTCAACATCAATGATGTCTGGGAATTGACATCTAAACCAAAAGGTAAACTGTTATTGGAGCCAAATGGGTATTCAAGAACAAGATGAATGAAGAAGGAAAAGTCGTACGAAACAAAGCAAGACTCGTGGCCAAAGGATATACGCAAGAAGAAGGAATAGACTATGACGAGACTTATGCATCAGTAGCAAGGTTAGAAGCTATTCGACTATTACTTGCGTTTGCTTGTTATAAAAATTTCAGGTTATTCCAAATGGACGTCAAAAGTGCGTTCCTAAATGGATTTATCCATGAGGAAGTTTATGTGGAACAATCACCTGGGTTTGAAGACCCAAAGAAGCCAGACTCAGTCTTCAGACTGAAAAAGGCCTTGTATGGTTTAAAGCAAGCACCTCGAGCTTGGTACGACAGACTAAGTAAGTTTTTATTATAGAATGGTTTTGTCAAAGGTAAAGTAGATACTACTTTGTTTATCAAAAAAGAAAACAAAAGCTTTTTACTTGTTCAAATATATGTGGACGATATTATTTTTGGATCACCTAATGAAAGTCTATGCAAGAAGTTTTCTAAGTCTATGCAGGATGAGTTTGAAATGAGTATGATGGGAGAATTAACATTCTTTCTTGGACTCCAAGTGAAACAAATGAAGGAATGAACTTTTATTCATCAAGAAAAATATGCAAATGATCTTGTCAAAAGGTTTGGATTGGAAAAGTGCAAAAAGACCGACACACCAATGTCATGTTCTCAGAAGATAGACAAGGATGAAGAAGGGAAGAAAGTAGATCAAAAGCTGTACAGGAGCATGATCGGTTCACTTCTTTATCTTACTGCTTCTAGACCTGATATTTTGTTGAGTGTTTGCATCTGTGCTAGGTTTCAATCAGATCCTAAAGAATCCCATCTCAGTGCTGCAAAACGTGTTATCAAATACGTTGCCTCATCTTCAAGCATCGGTCTCTGGTATCCCAAGAAGGGAGACTTTAATCTTCTAGGATACTCGGATGCGAGATCTGGCGGTTGCGAGTCGATAGAAAAAGCACTTCGGAACTTGCCAACTACTTGGAAACGGGGAGTGTCTTGGTTTTCGAGGAAGCAAAGCACGTAGCTCCCTCAACGACGAAGCGAGTATGTAGCTCTTGGAAGCTGCTGTTCGCAAATTCTATGGATAAAACAACAGCTACAAGACTTTGGGATTGAAGACTCATGCACAGAAATCAGATGTGACAACACCAGTGCGATCAATCTCACCAAAAATCCAATCCTTCATTCAAGAGCAAAGCATATTGAGATTCGACATCACTTCATTAAAGATCATATTCAAAATGGAGAAATCTCGATTCAATTTGTTGATTCAAAGAGTCAACTAGCGGACATATTCACAAAGCCTTTGGAGAAAAATCAATTCGACTTTATCCGTTCAAGACTCAACATTTTGAAGCTTGAAGAAGTTAAAGTCTAGAGACTGACCAACTCTAAGACTCTAATCTCTCAGACTTTAAATCCTCAAACTCAGACATTCATGGCTATAGACTGTAAGTTGCTATTTTATCTAAAAGGTATGAATTCTCGTTTAGTTATTTTATCTAAACTCGAAAAGGTACGATCTTTCGTTCGGTTATTCTATAATCCGTGTGAAATTCGAAAACTTGTCTTTTTAAAAAGGATTAATTTTGGCAATTATTGATTTTGAAAAGAAGTGTTCGTACACTTTCCTTGTGCCGATTGAACTTCCCTTTTCAAAACTAAGTTATATATATACAGTTTTTCTTCGCCCAATCTTCAAAACCCTAAAAGGAACTCTCCTCCCGATCCTGTTTCTATTTCTTGTTCATCTTCGAGAAAGTGGTCATCTTTTCTTGGGAAAGCAAGTGAAGGAATCTTCCAATCAACAAAGAAAGATGTCTTCTTCAAGGAAATCATCAAGAATCGCAAGCAGGGGACCACAAAGAATGGAGAAGGGACCGACTCACTTCGATCTCACTGAGGAAGAAGACTTATCAAGTCAGCGACAAAGTCCGATTCGCTCTCATCCATGTCATTCAACGCCTCCTGCCCCACAAGGTGCAAGTCAACATCTGGAAGAAGAGATAATCGAGGATGCCGACCCAATAAGAGTCCAAAAACCCTCCTTTATCTATAAGCTTTATCGTGTGTTGAAAAGCACCGGTACTCCATTGAAATATATAGATGACTTCCTTAAGGACAAAAATTATGGGAATGAGTATCTTTTTCTGCAGAAAATGGAGGAATTGGGAGTTGCTCCGAAAGGAAGAGCAGAGGACGCACTTGCAAACATTCCAAGTGACCCTCGTATGCCAGGACAAAATCTGATTGAAGGGAACGATGATGACAGAATGTTCCTTGAATTTCAACCTAGAATGGGTGTGGCAGCAAAGGTGAAAGGAAATCGGATGGATTTGTTTAAATCCAAGGATCAGGAAAATGTGTATTTCGTGCGGTTGAAAAGAGGGGTGATAAACCCTAGAAGTGTCGATTTTGACTTCCGGACGCCATCAACATGAACTTAAGAGAGAAGTTGAATTTGCTTCAACTTGAGAATTTTTGCTCGACTCTACGGACGGGTATGCTCAATTGACCGCTTATTTCTATTCAAATCTTAGCTTTTTGGATGCGAATAGAATTTCATTCAGTGTACGAGACCAAGTCTACATGGTAGATGTGAATATGTTGGCGGACATAGTTGGAGTTGAACGAGGACGTTATCTACCAATCAAAGTCTCACCTGCTCGTACTACTCGGAACTTGTCAAAGATAGGGACGAGAGAAGAAAATTACCTATTCCAGGATGAATGCCATCAACATTGTGCTTCATAAGATTGTGATCAACTGTCTCAGACCGAAGTCTACGTCAAAGACTTCCGTGTCTCTTTCTGAAGCAAAGTTGATTACGCGATCAACTCAGGACGGAAGTTCTCTCTCCCGCACACTATTCTCTTCCATATGTATAGAACAATGTCGAAAGACAAAGGACAATTGCCTTATCCTGGTCTGGTGACCAAGATCTTCAGACACATGAATATTGAACCGCCACAAACACTTTGTGTTCAACCGTGTGATAAGATGGTGGTAGGTTTGAAGATGTTAACGAAGATGCGTCTGCAAGAACTTTCCAAGGCAATGGAGAAATTCAGAGTGAAATCTCCAGTTCAGCCTGCTTCAAAGAGAAAAGGAAAGGAGGCCATTGGTGCCCCATCGAAAAAGAAGAAAAGAACTCTCATCCTGGAGAATGAAGATGAAGAGGATGAAGATCCCACTATCCATGCACTAACAAGAACCAGACGCTCTGTGCCTCAACCGACAGAACTTCAGAAGAACAGAGAAGAAGAAGAGCAGAGAGAGAAGGAGAAAGAAGCTGACGAAGAAAGAGAAAAAGAGAAAGAAAAGTCTGCTACTGAATCTGGAGAGAAGGAAAATCAAGATACAGAAGAGCATGATCATCACTCTTCCCCTTTGGATGTCCTAGAGACAGGGGGAGTTGGCGAGCAAGAAAGGTCCACACCTCATGCTGCCGATAGTGAAGGTCCAAGACAATCTCCAGCAGACCCAGAAGAATTTCAGGCTTCTCAATTGCCTGAAGAAGGTGATACGTCGACACCAAATCTGCAAGACTATACAGAAGCGCCATCGTTTGCATTTACTCCATCTGAGAAAGCTCATGCCAGTATACAGACGGACAATTCTGCAGATTTTCGTCGTATCATGGATATTCTTCTGGAAATGCGTGGCCAGATATATGCTCTGGACTGTGAAATTCAAGCCATGAAGAATGCTGGACAAGCATCTTCAGTCACCCTGGAGGACAAAATGAAAGACCTCGCTCTGCAACTTCAAGCCAATGCCAAAGGAGAGGAGGTAGCTCAACTAAAGGAGAACTTGAAGAGGCTAGAAGGTGTAGTCCAATCAATGGGAGATTTCCAGATCGTGCGCATTCCCAAGCAGACATGACTCCTTTCTCATCCTTTTTAATGATGATAAAAAGGGGGAGAACCAATTTGAACCAACATCTTTTAAAACTTTGACTTTTGTGGTTATGTTTGTTTTTAAGTATGACTTGAGAACTTGAACTTGGGTGTGAATTTAAATTTGACTGAATTGGCTGTGGATTTTGATGCTTGACTGGTTGCATTTATATCAAGTGTTGTTATATGGTATTACTCATGAAAGACTAACCAATTTTCTGTGGATGCAGAGTCTGGTTGCTTTATTAATCTTTTTGAGTTAGCCATATTGCTTGAGAAATGTTTTTGCAGGTCAAAGTTGTTCAAATCTACAAGAAAGTTTTGTCACCATCAAAAAGGGGGAGATTGTTGGAGAAATCTTTCCAGAATATTTTGAAGCTGACAAAACATTTCTATCAGTCTAGTCTGGATACCGACAGTTTAAAGTCTGAAGACTTTGTATTCACAAGACTCAAGACTCAAGACTCAAGACTCAAGACTATTCTCACTGATAGTCTTTCTAATCCAGTGACGAAGGAAATCCAAAGCCGAAGTATATGGTTGAGGATTCGATCCTATCCTCTGGAAAAGATCCCTTGGTTAGATAAATATTTCGGATTCTTTTATTGTTATCTAGACCGATTGAAGATCCGATGGTCGACGAAATATTCTTGGAATGTTCTATTCTTGAAAACCAAGATCCTGATTGTATGGGCGAACAGGATTGATGGGCTATCATCAGATTCCTTAAATAGCTCGGATGATCTTCTTAATTGATTCCGTCCAACAGGTAAATTGGAGGAATTCCTTTGGTAAGTGCCAACGGCTATGATGGCATAAAGGAGTATAAAAGGAAGACATTCTAGTTGTTTTAAGAGTGTGATCGATAGAAAAATTCTAGAGTCTGAAGAACCTTGATTATTAGTCGATACAGTTCGAGCGAAATTGTATAAACACTCTCTGTGTATGGTAGATCATCTACACCTAGAAATCAAGGAAGATCAACACTGTAACATCTCTCTGTTCATAGTGGAATCCAGCTAATTGGCTGTCAGTGCAGAAGAGTGGACGTAGGCTTGAATCAAGCCGAACCATTATAAACCGCGTGTTCAATTCTCTCTTTCCTTTACTCAGTCTTACGATTGATTTTTATTGCAAATCCTTCAACTGTCTAAGTATTGTGCACTCTTCAAGAAAATTTTTGTATACCTATTCACCCCCCTCTAGGTACTCGTACTAGCTATATCAACAAAGAAGAAGAAGAGTAGTGAGAGAAGGAGAAAGAAGCTGAAGAAGAAGGAGAAAAAGAGAAAGAAAAGTCTGCAACTGAATCTGGAGAGAAGGGGAATCAAGATACAGAAGAGCATGATCATCACTCTTCCCCTTTTGAGGTCCTAGAGACAGGGGGAGTTGGCGAGCAAGAAAGGTCCACACCTCATGCTGCCAATAGTGAAGGTCTAAGACAATCTCCAACAGATCCAGAAGAGTTTCAGGCTTCTCAATTGCCTAAAGAAGGACACGATACGTCGACACCAAATCTGCAAGATTATACAGAAGCTCCATCGTCTGCATTCACTCCATCCGAGAAAGCAAATGCAAGTACTCAAACGGACAATCCAGCAGATTTTCGTCGTATTATTGATGTTCTTCTGGAAATGCGGGGCCAAATCTATGCTCTGGACTGTGAAATTCAAGCCATAAAGAATGCTGGACAAGCATCTTCGGTTACCCTGGAGGACAAAATGAAAGACCTCGCTCTACAACTTCAAGCCAATGCCAAATGAGAGGAGGTAGCTCAACTAAGGGAAGACTTGAAGAGGCTAGAAGGCATAGTCCAGTCCATGGGAGATTTCCAGATCGTGCGCATTCCCAAGCAAACCTGACTCCTTTCTCACCTTTTTTTAATGATGACAAAAAGGGGGAGAAGCAATTTGAACCAACTTTAAACATTGACTTTAAATTTTTTTTTGTGGTTATGTTTGTTTTTGAGTATGACTTGAGTGAACTTGGGTGTGAACTTGAATTTGACTGAATTGGCTGTGGATTTTGATGCTTGACTGTTTGCATTTATATCAAGTGTTCTTATATGGTATTACTCATGAAAGACTAACCAATTTTCTGTGGATGCAGAGTCTGGTTGTTTTATTAATCTTTATGAGATAGCCATATTGCTTGAGAAATGTTTTTGCAGGTCAAAGTTGTTCAAATCTACAGGAAAGTTTTGTCACCATCAAAAAGGGGGAGATTGTTGGAGAAATCTTTCCAGAATATTTTGAAGCTGACAAAACGTTTCTATCAGTCTAGTCTGGATATTTGCAGACCGTCTATTTAAAGTCTGGAGACTTTCTGATCACCAGACTCAGCATTCAAGACTCAAGACTTAAGACTCAAGACTATTCTCATTGACAGTCTTTCTGATCTAGTGACGAAAGAAATCCAGAGCCGAAGTATATGGTTGAGGATTTAATCCTATCCTCTAGAGAAGATCTCTTGGTTGGATAAATATAACGGATTCTTTTGTTCATATCTAGATCGATTGAAGATCCGGTGGTCGACGAAATATTCTTGGAATGTTCTATTCTTGGAAACCAAGATCCTGATTGTATGGGCGAACAAAATTGATGGGCTATCGTTAGGTTCGTTTAATAGCTCGAATGATCTTCTTAATTGATTCCGTCCAACGGGTAGATTGGAGAAATTCCTTTGGTAAGTGCCAACGGGTATGATGGCATAAAGGAGTATAAAAGGAAGACGTTCTAGTTGTTTTAATAATGTGATCGATAGAGAAATTCCAGAGTCTGAAGCACCTTGATTATTAGTCGATACAGTTTGAGCGAAATTGTATACACAGAGAATGTCTATACTTGGTGATACCTTGAGTGAGTGTGGTAGATCATCTACACCGAGAAATCAAGGAAGATCAACGCTGTAACATCTCTTTGTTCATAGTGAAATCCAGCCAATTGACTGTCAGTGCAGAAGAGTGGACGTAGGCTTGAATCAAGTCGAACCACTATAAATCGCGTGTTCAATTCTCTCTTTCCTTTACTCAGTCTTACGTTGATTATTATTTGTCGCAAATCCTTCAACTGTCTAAGTATTGTGCAATTATCAAGAAAAATCTTTTATATACCTATTCACCCCCCTCTAGGTACTCGTACTAGCTATATCATTTATTTCCCCAAATCCTCATCATTTGCAATGATGAGCTTGCCTCTCCAATGGCCAATGCAGGCAAGCCTCTTTTTGCCACTTGGCAAGGCTCATGCATAATGGGCTTTTGGGCTTGGGCTTGGAGGCATTTGGGCCGGCCTCCCTTGTGGCTGACAACAGCCCATTGTGGGCTCCAATGGGCCGGCCAACTTGGCCCATTAAAGGTCCATTCTTGGGCCTAAGGCCCAACCTAATTCAAATCAATTTTATTTTCAATTATTCATCTTTAATTATTTCTTTTATAGATTTCAAATTTTAAATTTCACATGGCCAAGAATAAATCATTCTTATTAATTTATCCCATATTGCTAATTTAAGAATTCATGAACACAAGCATATATCACTTAGCCTTAAGAGAAAAACTAATAGCTAAACCTTAGGAAATTTCATTACCTAATTAGGGGCTTCAATACACCTTAGAGCTTGTCTTGAATTTTTGGGATGCCACAGGAATCCAGTTAGAAGGCTATTAGTGTGGAAAAGTGGACGTAGGTTTGATCTAAGCTGAACCACTATAAATTCGGTGTTCTTATTCTCTTCCCTAAACTCCTTTATTTTGTTCGTAGTTCTATTTAACTGCTAAAGTCTGAACTCGCTCAAAATCTATTATTCTTTAGACTCAGTTTCAAAAAAGAAATGTATTTCTATTGTTCTTTGCGAAAAATTTTCTTCACGCCTATTCACCCCCTCTAGGTATTCGTACTAGCACTTTCACTACTTTTGAGATAGAATGCGATGCTTCTAATACAAGAATTGGAGCCGCGTTGATGCAAGGAGGGCATCCCATAGCTTATTTCGGCGAGAAATTGAGTGGAGCAACATTAAATTATCCTACCTACAATAAGGAGATGTATTCTTTAGTATGAGCTTGGAGACTTGGCAACATTAACTATGGCTGAAGGAGTTTTTGATCCATACCAACCACGAGACCTTGAAGTACTTGAAAGGGCAGCAAAATTTTAATAAAAGACATGCTAAATAGATGGAGTTCATCGAGACTTTTCCATATGTGATCAAGTACAAAAATAGGTAAGGAGAATGTGGTAACCAATGCACTTTCTTGAAGGTACACGATTCTAACTACTTTAGAAGCAAAGTGTCTAGGTTTTGAGCATATCAAGCGCTTATATACTAATGATGATGACTTTGGGAGAGTGTTTGAAGCATGTGAACATACTGCATTTGATAAATTCTATAGGCGTGAAGGTTATCTTTTCTGTGAAAACATACTATGTTTGCCTATGTGTTTTTTGCGTGAATTGTTGGTGCAAGAAGCGCATAGTAGTGGTTTAATGGGGTATTTTGGCATTAATAAGACTTATGAAATGCTCCATGAGCATTTTTATTGGCCACATATGAAGAGAGATGTCACACATGTCTGTGAGAGATGCATGCTTGTAAGCAATCTAAATCTACAACTAAACCACATGGCTTGTATACACCATTACCTATTCCAATGCATCCTTTGACTGATATTTCTATGGATTTTGTGTGAGGATTGCCTAGGCTAAGTATGGTAGAGATTCTATTTATGTGGTTGTTGATCAGTTTTCAAATATGGCTCATTTTATACCTTATCATAAAACTAATGATACATCTCATGTTGTTGATTTGTTCTTTAGGGAGGTTGTACATTTGCATGGCATGCCTAGATCGATTGTTTCCAATCGAGATTCTAAATTTCTTAGCTGCTTTTAGAAAACATTGTGGAAAAAACTAGGAACACGATTGTTATTTTCTACTACTTGTCATCCACAGACCAATGGTCAAATCAAGGTAGTTAATAGAACTTTAGGGGAGTTGTTGCGTGCTATTATTAAAAAGAACATAAAATCTTGGAAAGATTGTCTATCACATGTTGAGTCTGCATATAATAGAAGGCAAAAGATCGCTTCAAGTGCCAAAAGTTGGCATAAAGGAACACTTAAGTGCTAAAAATTATGAAAGTGGCACTTAAGTGCCACATTTTGAGAAAAGTGGAACACTTGAGTGCCACCTTCAGCGAAGTCGGCCAAAAATCATACGTGGCATTTTTTTTATTGATTTTCTCGCTTACGTGGCTCGCCGGAATACTGAATTAGCAAAACACACACAAAAACGACATCATTTTGGCATAATTTGAATTTTAATATAATATAAAAAATTAATTTAATTTAATTTAAAACAAACTAATAATAATAATAATAATTTATAATTAAAAAAAATGGAGGAGGAGGAAGGCAGCCAGCGGATGAGGGCTGAGCCCTCAACGCCACCGCCTCCTTGCCATCGTTGGAAGGTGAGCCCCGGCCGACCCTCCCCCACCTCCCCGGCGACGGAGGGGAGGCGACGGCAAGGGCTGAGCCCTCAGCCGGCGGCTACCTACCTCCTCCTCCTTCCCCCTCCCTTTTTTTTAATTAATTAATTTTTTAAAATTAATTTAATTAATTATTATATTAAAATTCGAATTATACCAAAATGATGTTGTTTTGACACTATTTAGCCACATTAGCATACAAAACGACATCATTTTGCGCACAACTCACCAGAAAATTGCCACATTAGCGGTTAAGTGATCTATTTTGCCAGTGGCACTTAAGTGATCTATTTTGTTCTGATTTTGCCACTTAAGTGTCACTTTCGTAACTCTTAGCACTTAAGTGTCCCTTTGTGCCAACTTTTGGCACTCTAGGGTTCCAGGTGTCTATAATAGGAGCATGCATTCTGCTAGTAAATTTACACCATTTGAGGTTGTCTATGGTTTTAATCCATTAACTCTGTTAGATTTAACCCCTTTACCTGTTGATGAGCGTGCGGATTTAGACAGAGCAAAGAAAGCCGAATTTGTCAAGACGTTGCATGAGAAGAAGCACGCAAATATTGAGTGCAAGACTGAGCAATATGCAAGGCAAGCCAACAAAAGGCGCAAGGAAGTAGTGTTTGAACCCGGCAATTAGGTTTGGGTTCATATGTGCAATGAGCGATTTCCTTAGTAGTGATATTCTAAGTTATTACCGCGAGGGGATGGACCATTCATGGTGTTGGAAAGAGTTAACAATAACGCCTACAAGCTTGATCTTCCAGGTGAGTATGACGTTTGTGCTACATTTAATGTTTCTGACTTGACTCTTTTCAATGCAAGTGATGATTTGAGGGAAAATTCTTTGCATGGGGGAGGGAATGATGTGGACATCAAGCCATATCAAAGAGGAGGTGCTAGGGACCTGTTGTCTTTTTCAACTGGTTCGATCACTCGAGTACGGGCCAAGCAATTCAGGCAAGCTGTTAGCATCATGATTTGTGATCTTTGGCGTGGAGATGACCTTGGATCATATCTTGAAGAATCTTGAAAATCTTGGGGCAATTTGATTATTTGGTCACTAAATATTTGACCAAATCAAAAAAAAATTATCTTCTTGTTTAAGCATATTCTAGAATATGGCGTATTAGATTTCTAGGGCTAGTTTTAAGGTTTGCGTGGCTATTAGAAAGCCTATATCAAGGACTTGTTGAATTTCTTTGAGGAACATATATATTTTATTTTTGAGGAAAAGAATTGAGAGATTCTCTTCTATTATTCTTTTGAGGACTTGATCTTATCAAGATTCTCTTGTGGCAGTCGATTCGACTTATCAAGTGAAATAGCGAATTCTTTTGCTCGTGGCGTCTATAACGTTGGTTGGTTGATACGCGTTCGTCAACAAGTCACATTCATACCGAGATTGCTAATCACATATTCGATTGGAGGTCGAGGTTTGTAATTCACACCATCCGAGCCTTCGTAGAACAATCTTTCCACAACGAATCACATCAGGTCACTAGCCCCATCGGCACCGTCCCACCGCTCCAACCACGCCAACTAGTCGTCCGTGCCGTCCTAGTCGCTAGTTCAGCCCTTTCCCATAATTGGCTTCCAGCAACATGCCGTGAGGCTTGTAGGCTGTTTTCAGCCCTCTCCGGCCCTCCTTTGGAATTTCCGTAGGCCTAGGTCTTGGTCGCCGTCACGCCACCATCGCCATGGACCCGTTATCCCACTAAATTGGCGAGTTAGCATTCTAATCTTTTGTTATGGAGCTAATTGCACTTAAGAGGGATTAGTTAAGGTTAATTAGGATTATGGTGATTAGTTAGTGTAATTATCTAGTTATCTAGGTTAGTTAGGTGAATTAGGTTGTTAGATTAGTTTAGTTAGGAGTTAGGCTATGTAGTTAGTGAAATTAAATTAAATTAGATAGCTTAGTTAGATTAATTTAATTAGTTCAATTAGATTAGGCTAGTTGGGTTATTTAATTTAATTAAGTGTTTTAATTTAAATAATTTATACTTTATTTAATTAATTTTTAATTAATTTAATTAATTATAATTAGCGTAAATTATACCAAAATAGCCAGTTGTCAAAATTTTACACTGATCGTCATGATTGCATCGATTTGTGAAATTGATTGCCAATTTATGCAATTGAGTGCTGGATGATGATTTTTAATTATTATTGTAAAAATATGATGTTATGGTATTTAATTAGAAAAATACCGAGTATCGGATTTTCACGCTAAAAATATTTTAAAACTATATAAAATCGTGGAATTTTGAAATGGAAGAATATCATACTTTACGGTTCGTTGACTGTGTGACCACGCACAATTATTTTACTGGGTATTTTTAATACAAAGAAAATAGGCCAAGTCCATTATTTGAAATAGGAGTATCTGAGTGCCAAGCACGATGTTCTTGGTCGAACATGGTTGTGCGTGTGATCGCTATCGAAACCCGTCACCCTATAAAAGTCGAGGAGGTGATGCCTGATTAAATTCGGATGTCCCATGTCAACGGATGCCAATCGCAGTGGAGGCTGAGCCAATGCTCCTTCAAGAATGTCGTCTAGATGTAGATGTTGTCATGCCCGACAAAGCGGGACGACGCTCGGTTATGCCGGATGACCATCGACTATTGACTTAGCCATGGCCGTTGGGTCATAAATAATTGGAACACGCTTGAGTGATTGAAATAGCCACGCCTGATTATGGGACGAATTGTGTGGCACGAAATAGGACGTGTCATAATAATTTGGCCTTCGAAACTCCTGTGATTGATTGATATATGATATGAGGTGTTCCAATTATCAATTATGCTTGCTGAGTTTATATATGTTATATGAGAGATACTAACGTGCAGGGAGGTGCTAAGGTGAGGTAAGTCCTATATGTTGCATGTTTAAGCTACCTCTAGGTGAATTCTTGTCCTAATCGGGGTTTAGGGTGTTGACTCGCTAAGACTTTGTTTCACCTCGTCGTGATTTAAAATTTTATAGGTCCTTAGATGGAGGTGCACCACGTTTGTTTTGGGTGGCCTCGAGAGGCAAAGACTGAGCGTACCATTATCCCTATCCATGGGATTCCTTGGACCCGTGAGCTTGTCATTACCCCCATTTGGGTCGATGAAGGCCTACCTCAGTTGGTACCTCATCAATTCAAGGCATGGTTCCATCATGGGCCTAACGGGGTTCAGGACAGCCCTTTGGACAGCTTCGACAGACCTGTCGTCAATACCGAGTATGAGATGGTACTCGACCCTATCATGGACATCGATATTTTGGCTGATATTGAGGCGACTAGGGGCCTAAGGTTGAAGAGCCCGAAGTAAAGGTAGCTGATCATCTGGACATCAACATCCCTAACGATGTCATAGTAGACCTAGATCCCAAATAGGTAAGGTCTGGGGTAGGATTGGCTCGGTAGTTTCTTTTTGGGTCTAGACCTTTTGTACATAACTCTGTACAGCTGACCTAGTTTATTTATAAAATATGTTTGTAAAATTTGATTGTCCTACTTGTACTATCCCATGCGTTTGATTGTTGTCCAAAGTTTATTAGTTCGCTTCCGCATGTGCATAAAATGAATGGGTTGGCGACACGTCCTGGGAACATCGCAATTCTATCGACCATCAAGGGATGTTCACACGCTCGAGGTTCGAGGCGTGACAATGGAAATGAGAAATCGACTCAAAGAGATGGATCGACTGAGAAAGGGAAAAGGGAAAGAAATCCTTGAAGAATCCTTGACTTCTACAAAGGAGAAACCATATCAAATGATGCTCTCTAATCCATTGGAATCTTCCCTGAGATCTGGGCAACCAGGAAATATAGCCTGAACCGATCACCTAGAAAGACCAGGATCGAGACTCCCTCAAGTGCTCTCTTTCCTATCAATTCAGACTCTAAATCAAAACTAGACTTTGTATCTTTTTCATCCTCTTCCTCTTTTGAGATTCCTTCTTGTTGAATCTTTTCCTGTTATACCACCCACTTCTTCTACACTTATAAATCAACCACCAAATCAAGAAATGGAATCAAACCCATCAGAACCAGAGGTTATTCAGCCAAATAATCCATCCTAAGCTCCCACTTTCTCTAAACAATTCTTCATTGTTGATGACATTTCATATTCAAAATGGCCAGCTCTCCAATGTCACGAGGAAATTCTCTTATGAAACAAGAATCCATCTTCAGCACTTTCAACCTTTGTAGGAAGTTGAATCGGCAATCTCGAAATACCTGTACCCGAATACCAACTCCACTAATAAGTAACTCAATTTGCTATAAAATTTCGGAAGCTTTCCGAGCCCACGACAGTCCCTCAGAGACAAGCATGTAAGCTTCCCAAAGTCTCCAACTGACTCGAGTAGTTACAAGAATTTTTGCGTTATCCAAGGCTAGCACTGAAAGAGTTGTAAGTTCACGAACTGAACTAGGAACACGAACCAATGAGAAGCAATTAGTGGCACTAAGAGTTTGCAATTGAACCAATTTGCCTATCAACTTAGGAAGTTCTCGAATGGAAGTGCCATCAATCAGGAGCTCTTTTAACGCACTAATCCCATCCATTTCTGCAGGCAACATGCTAAGTTCAGAGCAGAACTTCAAACTCAGGGTAACCAAGAGCTTCAGATCATTAATTGAAGGATCTACATGAACCAATCGAGAACATTGCTCAAGGATCAGTATCTCCAAATTTGGGCAACAAGAGAAGCTGGGGGTAACTAATATGTCCGCACAACTTGTAAGATTCAAGACTTTCAAATGCTCCATCTGCAAAGCATGGAAAAAAGTTGATATGGCATAGCACTCTCAATTTTACTTAAACAACAAGAAATGAGCAACAAACCACCTTCATTCTTCCCCAACCTCCCCAAGATTCTGTAACCTTACTCCACGAAAGATCAAGAATAACTAGGTTCTCATTTTTCTCTAAATGAATATTGATCGCATCTCGGGGGCAACCTTGCCAATCAAGCCAGCGAACGTTCAATAAGACATCTGCAAATTGTTCACCCACATTAGTGGGACCCAAGCTGAGAAATATCGTGTTCAGCAGTGTCACACCCCGATCCTTGGGCACGTACCCATCCCTCACCCGGTTGATATAATAGCGACGTCCTAAGACGCATCGCCGACCTTTTCATTTTGTTATGCATGCAAAAACATATAAATAATCCCCAGATAATAAAATAATAGGATAGGAAAGTAGGACTACAAATTTCCACTTTAAAAGCAACCATCCTTATATACATTGCAAACCATAGTGCAAATATATACAAGGTGAATTGTTCAGTCAGGTTTTAAACCACAAGTTCATAAAACAAGGTCTGCAAAAAGGAATCAACTCCCATCAAAAGAGAATTATCTTATGACTAACTAGTCCAATATGATCATCAATTCTTCAGGCTTCAACTTCTACACTTCGAGCCTCTTGTCCTTCACCAGAGTCATCTAGGGACCTGAAAATGGTTATTCAACTAAGACTCGATTAGTAAACCAATACGCTAACCGAGCTGCCTATGCACGCACGGGTCAGAGGACTTACCTTGGCCTCAAATTCCACCTGCATATTAGCATAGTTCAATAGGCACCCAAGCAATCACATCACAGATCGATATCTCGATCAATCGACCTAGTCAATTACATGTCAATCGGACCATTCACCGGTCATTTCAATTCAATCAATCGGTTCACGATATCACATCAAAGCAAAGATCAATCGACCTAGTCGATTACGTGTCAATTGGACCATTTCTAGGTCATCTCACTCCACACTATATAACCTTCGATAGTATACTTAGTCACAGAGCTACACTAATGCTCTCAGGCGTTGTTTTCGCCAAGGTGACGTATATAATAGACAATTACGTGCATTTTTTAAGGCGCCGTTTTCGCCAGTGATATCCTTCATCACCGAACCACGTATGTCCGTAAATCGTGTATATTCTTTCTCTCTCAGGCACCGTTTTTGCCAACATGATGTATAATAAACACTTTATGTGCATGCTCTCAAGCATTCCAATTACTTTCGGCCACACAGGCACGACACTCGACACACAAAAATACGGCAATGCAGGCACGATCTACGCCACACAGGCATATTCTACGCCACATAGACATGATCAATTATCGCCACACAGGCATGATCAATATTCAACAATTTACATGCATTCTCTAAGGCATCCTACATGCCAAAGCAATGTAATAGTCACCGAGTCACGTCACACAACATTTCTTCTCATCTTTTATCATCTTCGATAAAATATCGTGCGTGGGCACACAGTTGGCCTTAGCTAAAATATAATATTTTCCTTTCCATAACTCCCACATTTTCTGTAGTCCACTCAAATATTTTTGGCATTATCAACCGATGCACGGTGGAGAGGAAAACGGACATGTGGCAAAGGAGAAGAGTTCGGTGGAGAGGAGGACAAGAAATGGTGGGTTGCTGCGGTGGTGAACGAAGTCAGCGTGGGGATGGGGAATGAAAATGACACAGAAGCTACAGAAGCTGGTCTTCGAAGGAAAAATGTGAGAAGACAACAAAGGAGAGAGAATGAACGGATGAGGGAGAGGGACGCGTGTGGCTTGCTCGAGAAGTCATGGGTGAAGGGGAAGAATGGTCAAATTAAATATCTAATCCACCATTATCTAGTCTCCAAAAGTCCACAAGCGTATCCCCTTTTCTCCCATTACTTTCTTGTTATCAATTTCCACAATTAATCCAATTTGATGCCAATTGTTGCTCCCCCCATGCCTAGTCCGAATTTCTTCAATTTTTGGACCTCACTTTCTTCCACATTCTCTCAATTTTGATGTCCAATTTTATTGTAGAAAAAGCCCGTACAATTTCCACACTTTCCAGGCATCAAGTAACTCGGCCTAGAAATCAAAATTCCCTTCAATTTAGCCCATCCAAATTTCCGTTCATTTTCTGAATCGTCCAAATCAACTTTCCGTAAAAATACCGGGCTCGACGGAATTTCTCCGAAAGACAAGACGACGTCCTATAAATGAATCGTGACATGCTCAAACATTCGATTCCCGAAACCGAATTCAGTTTCATGGTTAAAATCAATCGAACGCGATTTTAGTCCAATCCAACCAATTAGGTAGCTTTTAGGGATTTTACCATAGTAATATCCCTTAACAGCTTCACCAAATAGATTGGTTAACTCGTAAGTGATCAGCTTAGAGAAAAAGGACCATGGACGCGTCGACGAGATGCCCATTTCATTTTATCAAGACGGGTCAAAAATTTTAGATGTCACAAGCAGGATCTCAAAACCTACCTCTTCAATGTTAAGGTGGTCTCTTCCCTATATGATGGACCACAAAAGTCAAGTGGGGAAACATGTGGTAAGTATAAAGAGAATAAAATAATTTCAATAGATGCCTAAACTCCCAGGAGCTAAAGAAAATGCTTCATCCATGAAAGGAAATCGAAAAAAAAATTAAGGCCTAAATGCTACTTTTTTCCCCCGGCGTACCTTTTTCCCCTTGTTCGTGTCCTGGGCTATGGCAGGAATAGGCAATCCAACGCTTGTTCCTAGATCATAGAAACCTTTGCGGATAATCTCCCTGGCAAGGCCCCTTACGATGCTGTGCATGCCTATTTTATTTTCTTCCATTTGTATTAAAGGCATATGACGAAGGACCTCGATTTTTTCATCAAGCAGACAATCATAATGATGCCACATATATGAGGCAATCCGACAATCCACATCCGGGGTAAAACATGCAATATCAAGATACATCTGCTTCTGCTTTTGATCTAATGCATCATAAATTACGCTCAGAATCTTCTGGTAATCTTCCTGAAATTGTCCTATGAGATTTTGGAATTTAATCCATTCTTCTAGTCCTTTATCTTTCAAAAAAGAACCAAAAAACTTTGAGAAGTAGTGGAAGTCCCTTCGCAGCCTTCACTATTGTAACTTCTCAATTTTAAGAATTTTACTCTTCTAACATAAGAAAGTTAAGCAATTAAGCTTCAATTGACAAAATTCAAGTTGACCTATTCAATGTTATGGTTTAATTTCATAAATCTAGGTTTAATTTCTTAAATCTAGGTCTAATTTCGATATTAGACCTAGATTCATTTTTTATATAAGCTCGACCATTTCAATTCAATGCCAATTTGAACGCGATGAGTGATCTTACACATGGGCGATTAATTAGATAGGATAATTGTGGCACTAATTGAACTCAATTTTAATCGATGTGCAATTTTACCCATTGAATTGCAAATTTGATCATTTTAGCCCTCTAGGCTCGATTCAAAACACCCATTATTTTGACCCATTGTCTTTCATAATAATCATCCAATTAAGTAAATAAAAGATTCCTAAATCACATTTATGAAGTTTAATTGGTTTAATTGGATCACAATTGAGCAATTTCCTCTCAAATGGGGTAAATTTTCTTTTCAATTTGGTCAATTAGGGATTAAATTGCATAAATTTTGAACTCACATGGGCGCTAAGCAAAAGGATCAACTAGAACCAGTATGACCAGTCTAGCTAGCCGCCACCAGTGCTGGCTGATTCAGCCGCTTGCTAGCTGGCTCTAGGCCTCCAGCGACCAATTTTGGGTTTCTCTTTTTTGTCAAAAGTTCGACCAAAAGTCAACTGTCACGCCCTGATCCTCGAGCGCGCGCCCATCCCTTAACTGGTCGATTTATTTACGACATCCCAAGAAGGTCGCCGACCCATTCTTTTATATACGTATGTGGAAGCTTAATGAAATCCCCAAACAATCAAACAATGGGATAGAAAAGTAGGATCATGTTTTTCAAACCAAGACGAGTCTTTATAGACAAACTGGTTAACTACAAACTTAGGCTGGTTACAAAATTAACGGCTTATCAAAAAGGGGACTATCTTAACATCCACTGGTCATACCCATTTCCCGATTCTTCAACCTCCACCTTCCGAACTCTGAGACTTCCGGTCCTCCACGATCGTCATCTAAGGACCTGAAATATTTTCCCCAAACCGAGATGAGACTATGTCTTTGCAAGTTCTACCCCACTAAGACCTGATTAGGAAACCAATATGCCATAAGGGCTGCCTAAGCACAACACAGGTCAAAGGACTTACCTTAGCATCAGTTCCTTCCTGCGCATCAGTTCAATCAATAATATTAATAACTACAGCAATCAATCACATTCCACCAATCAGATCGACTCAGCAATCAATCAACTTAATCGATTACATGTCACCACGACCTTTCCCTGGTCGGTACATTCAATACTATCTATAAAGTCTGACCATAGTCTAGGACTGCTCACCCAAAGCTGAAAATAGACAGCATAGCTTGCCCAAAGCTGATAGATATAGTATACTATGTATATGCTTGCCCAAAGCTGATAAATTAGGGCCCACAGGCCAATTTAGTATACTATATATGCTCGCCCAAAGCTGATAAATTAGGGGGCCCCAGGCCGATTTAGTATACTATATATATGTACTCGCCCAAAGCTAATAATGAGGTATACTGCTCACCCAAAGCTGACATATCGCCCGTAGGCTGATATAGTATACCGGTATACTGCTCACCCAAAGCTGACATATCGCCCATAGGCCGATATAGTATACCACTCTCTCATACAATCAATTCCATCTTTTATCATTCTCGATAAATAGTCGTGTGTGGGTACACGGTTGGCCTTAGCCAAAATATAATTATTTCATTTACAAATATCCCACCAATTTCAATAGCTCATTACATATTTTTGGCACTGTAAACCAACGCTTGGTTATTTTTCCATTAATAACCAAAATTAGATAATTTAGGAATAAATCCTAAATTCACAATTAATTTAATTTAGCACAAATTAACGCTCAAATAAATAAACGGACTGCACCAGGACAATCAGCACGGAATTTCGGTCCTCGGCCATCTCAACCTTAATTTCCAAATTTTAATTAATTAATTAATTAACTTCAAAAATTAATAATTAATTACAATAAATTCAATTTAGGTCAAATTGGAGCTCAATTAAATAAATGGACTTCACCACGATCATTAGCATAAAATTCTGGTCACCGACTATCCTGGTCAACATTTCTGGAAAATAATAAATAATTAAATTTATTCTGAAATTTAAATAAAATAATATTATAAATTCGAATTAATTATTTAATTTAAAATAATAAATTAAGGCTTAAACAAGATTACTTTAATCCAAACATTTACTTAGCCTTAATTAATTATCCACTAAACTAATCACATCCCTTAATCCACTTAACATTTACATAAATTAATCTAATCACCTAAACCTAATTAGTTTAATCTAAATACCCCTTAAACGTGATTAACCTACTAAGTGGGGACTAGTGAGTTAAACTCACCTGATTAACGAATCGAACGGCTCAAAACAACAAGGACGACGCGAGGGTCGAAAGTCTCCAAGGTAGGCCTAGCTTCCGGGGTTGGGAAGCCGGCCAAAACGGACCAAAACCAAGCTGAAATACCCATTTTCCAACTGCTGTTTGGGGCCGAGAGGGAGCAGATCAAGAGCTGGGTCAAGCTGGACAGAGTCGGTGGTGGTCCGGCTGAGCTCCAACGATTCAGGTGATGGCGTACGCCGGCAGAGGGAGCTCCAGCGGCTCCTGAGGTGCACGGACAGAGGCTGAGACCAGCTAAGGCTCAACTGAAGCAGGGATGACGGCATGAGGAGGCGTGGTTGCGCGGCAGCAACGACGTGTGAGGCAGCGAACGGCGCACGAGCGGCGACGGCGGTCTGACTGGGCTACAGGCAGCTTCGACATTCTCATATCTATTAGGGATGTCGAGCAGCAACCGGAGATGGAGGAAAGAGGGCTTCAACGACGCAAGGGAAGAGAGAGACCGGGGGGCGAGCGGCGAGGCGCAGGCTGCAACGGCGAACGGCGAATGGTGACGGGCAGAGGCGTGCAATGACCATGGCTGCTCAGTTCCGTCGAGTAGCAAGAAGAGAGGTGGAGAGAAGGAAACCGACGGAAGGGAGAGAGGAAGGAGAGAGAGGAAGGAGAGAGAGAGAGAGAGAGAGAGAGATGGGACCATTTCTTTTTATTCTTTTTCTTTTTCTCTAATCCAAGAAAAATGGCCCACCATGACCTCATGTGACATCACTTCCCACTCACCCAAATCTTCCACCACAATCTTCCCAATAAGTCCAATTTCAATTTCCGCCGTGGCGTTAAATCTTGTACACTTAATTTAATCAATTCTCAATCAATTCCATCTAATTGAAGCTCAATTAAATTAACCCATGTGTCATCAACCTTCTTATGACTTTTCCCCATCAAATAATCCAACTTGCATCTCAAAGATTCAATTAAAAACGGCCCTCTAACAATCTCGAACAAAAATGGCCTTACTTTGCTTTTCTGCTAAAAATCTCGATTTGTAGAAAAATTTTCTATAGATGAGTCGACATTCCTAAAATGAATTGTGACTTGACAGAACTTCCAATATCTGTAATCGAGTTCAATTTCTCAGTTGATTTCAATCTGGCGCAACTTTAGCGCGTCCTAATCTACCAAATAGCTTTTAGGAATTTTCTGTACAATTAACATGTGGTTGATTAGTTTCAAGCCACAAAGTGCATCTTCGACACATTGGCAACTCTCGGTTGTCGTAAAAATCTCAAGGTTTCAGATACGAACACAGGATACCAAAACGACATAGAAATCGGTATAGTGCCGATCAACAAGAATCGTACAATTAGGTGGATCACCCACACTAAATTACATAGTTATGTTGAATCGACCTATCTCTGATCTCTAATCGGTCTGTGCCGTAATGACCCTTGCAGATTAGTATGGTCGAGCAATCGTTTCCTGGTCGAATTCTCAAGTCTATTGCATTTAGATTCCTTAACGGCTTCCCCTGATAGACTATTTATCTTGTGAGTGGCCAACTTAGAGAAGAAAGCTATAGACACAAAGATGAAATGCCCGACTTATTTAATTAAAACAAGAATTGGAAAATCGGGATGTCACATCAACCCTTTGATTTCTTGATCAAATTTTTGAATTTTTGAGAAATTAATTTGATAAAAGTGAAATTAAAGCTAAATGGTATCTTTTTGGATAAAAAGTCAATTTTTGACCCGAGGTTGACTTTTGATCAAAGGGTTGACTAAAAAATCAACTCAAAAGTCAACCGTTGTTTTCCTTGAAAATGACTTGGAAATTGCTTTAAAATGACAGTACAATAAAAAAAATGAAAAACGACACTTTTTGACCAATAAAGGAGCTCTGTCATTATCAAGAACCCAAATCTTAACCTTTTTTTTTACCTTTCATGACACATCGACTAAAAATTAGGTGTCAACTAGTACACATTATGAAAATAGATTAATGTTAAACAAGATAGTCTATAACATAAACATTATGGTTAGACTATTAATATACTTCTCATTTATGGATAAGGGAAAATTCCAAATAATGACCTAAAGTGAATCTATTTTCTCAAATAATGACTCAAAGTGAACTTTGTGTCAAATAAGGACCTAAAGTGGACCCATTATTTCAAATAAGGACCCAAAGTGAATTTTGTGTCAAATAAGGACCTGAAGTTATCAATTTAATCTCTATTGAGGACCTTAGCTTACCAACAGACATTTTCCAATGATTAAAATAGGGGCAATTTTGTCAGAAATTCGTGATTGAAAAAAAAAAGGGAAAATTCTAAATTAATTAAGTTTAGGTTATTCATTTTGATGTTTACATTTTCTTCTTTCTTCTCCTCCGCTGCTCCTCAACCAAATCGCTGCCCGGTCATCGTCGTGACTCGATTCTTGTGGCTCCTTGCCTTGCTCGACAAGCGGAGAATTTGGGTCTCCACAAACAAAGAAAGAAGCATATGATTTTCTTCTTGTTTTTGAATTCATGTCTCAACCGGCAGAGAATTTGGGTCTTCGACTTTGTGGAGGATGGATACAAGTAATGGGGAGACCGAAGAAAACCTAGGGTTTTTTGTTTCTATTTTAAGATTTATTAATTTTCCTTGGATTTTTTTTTTGACAAAATTGCCCAAACTCTGGTCGTCAAAAATGTTGCATGCTTGATAGCTGGCGAATATTTAGCTGACCAACAAGCTTAGGTCTTTATTTGAAATTGATTCAACCACTTCGGGTCCTTATTTAGGACAATGGGTCCACTTTAGGTCTTTATTTGACACAAAGTTCATTTCGGATCCCTATATGAGAAAACTAATTCACTTCGGGTCCTTATTTGATATTTTCCCTATGGATAATGTTAAGTAGAGAGCTATGTTGTGGTACATGGAATGGACTATGTCAATTAATGAAATACAACCGTCATGACTCGCATTAGTTTATTTACTTAATTGTGATTATTATGTGATAGCCAATTTAAGGAAAGGTTTTAGGATTATGTTATTGTGCACATTATGGACTTTATTAAAGCATAAAAGGAAGGTCATATGGGCCAAGTGGGAGAATTTAAAAATTATTGTGGCTTACATGATTTTATGGTTTAATGAATAGTTGAAAGCTAAAATGTATTGACTATGAGAAGTTGTAATCCTCATGAAATAAAAAGGTGCAATCCTTATGAGGAAGTTACGGTTTTTATGAAAAGGCATGAAGGTAGAATGTGCTTTGACGGAAGGCACCTATTGACGACCTATATAAATAAAATCTGGTCCTCTCTCCACCCACGACATGAAACGCGAAAAGAACGCTATATTCTATCATCCATCATACATAATATGTTAAGGTAAAAGTGGGTTAAGGGAGAGAAATCAGATTCCTGCGTTTTTTGGTTTTCTGCAACAATTATCATTAAGAGTATCGCTATGGATAAAAGTATGTCTTCATCCCTCTCATCGTGAAAATCATGAAGATCAAAGATCCTCTGTTTTTGTATTTTCCACATTATAGAATTACATTATCGCTTACAAGCTTTTCTTCAATAACTAATATGTACAATACGGCATATTTTCCATGACGCAAAGCATTTTCTCTACGGTTAGTTTTCATATGACTTGAGCATTTTCTATAATTTAGTGTATTTACATCGTTTTTCTTATAAAATATTACTGACGGTCATTCAAATTCATGACTAAGCTAAATCGATACGTATGCACCACATTGAGATGAAAATTAGATATATGAGAAAGAGTGAAACATGTTTAAATCAAAAAGAGTGCGTTGACACAGCTCTGGAATTGTGGGGGTTGTTATGTAATTAACACTACTTATCACAATAAATAACAACACTCAATCAAATCTGACACTATCATTTATCGCGATGAATGCGACCGACGGCAGAATTGAAGATTCTTACGCATTTTGCATGAAGCCGGGATTCACAAAGAGATGAATTAAGCTCGAGGGAAGCGTTGGCAACTCTTTAAGAAGGTCGCAATGTAGCAAATCCAGAGTCTGGAGACTTGACATGAACTGGATTTCTGATGGAAGGCTGGATATACGAGTACCTCGAAGCCTCAGTTCTCTGAGACGACGCACTTTCCGGACACCTTTCGGAATGACTCCCTCCAAACTCCTACACCAGGACGCATGTACTTCTTCTAGGTTGATCAACTCTCCAATGTAACAAGGAAATTCTCTTACGAAACAAGAATTCATTTTCAGCACTTTCAAACTCCGCAAATTTTAGTTGAATTGGGCAATTTTGTAATTCCTGTACCTGAAATGTCCAACTCTACTAATGATTCCGGAAGCTTTCCTAGCTCACGACAATCCCTCAAAGACAAGCGTCTAAGTTTCCTCAAGTATCCAATTGACTCCGGTAGTTCAAAAATTTTCCCGCCATCCAAGGCTAGCACTGAAAGAGATATAAGTTCACGAACTGAACCAGGAACACGAACCAATGATAAGCAATTGGTAGCACTAAGAATTTGCAGACGAAATAATTTGCCTATCGACGCAGGAAGCTCTCGTATGGAAGTGCCATCAATCAGGAGCTCTTCCAAAGAATCCATCCCACCCATTTCCACTGGCAACATGCTAAGTTCAGAGCAAAACTTCAAACTCAGGGTAACCAAGAGCTTCAGATCATTAATTGAAGGATCTAAATGAACCACTCGAGAACATCGCTCGAGAATTAGTATCTCCAAATTTGTGCAACAGGAGAAGCTGGGAGTAACTAATAAGTCCGCACAACCAGTAAGATTCAAGACTTTCAAATGCTCCATCTGCAAAAATGGGAAAAAATTCAGATGGCAAAGAACTCTCGATGTACTTAATGGCCAACACAAACACAACAACAAATGAGCTCTAGACCCACCTTAATTCTTTTCCAACCTCTCCAGGATTCTGTAACCTTACTCCACGAAAGATCAAGAATAACTAGGTTCTCATTTTTCTCTAAATGAACGCTAATTGCATCTCGAGGGCACCCTTGCCAATGGAGCCACCGAACATTCAATAAGGCATCGGCAAATTGTCCATCGACATTGGCGCGACCCAGGCTGAGAAATGTCGTGTTAGGCAGGATCTCAAAGCCTGCCTCTTCAGTCTTAAGGTGGTCTGTTCCCTGTATGACGGACCACAAAAGTCAAGTAGATAAACATGTGGCAGTGTTCAGACGATAAAATTGTTATTATGGATGCCTAAACTCCCATGAGGTAAAGAAAATGCTTCATCCATGGAAGAAAATCAAATAAACAAATTAAGGCCTAAATGCCAGTTTTTTCTCCCGACTTACCTTTTTACTCTTGTTTGTGTCTTGGACTATGGCAGGAATATACAATCCAGCAACTGTTCCAGGATCATGGAAACCTTCGTGGATAATCTTCCTGGCAAGGCACCTTAGCATGCTGTGCATACCTATTTTATTTTCTTCCATTTGTATTAGGGGAATATGATGAAGGACCTCGATTTTATCGTGAGGACGATCATAATGATGCCACATATATGAGGCAATCCGACAATCCACATCCGGGGTAAAACATGCAATATCAAGATACATCTGCTTCTGCTTTTGATCTAATGCATCATAAATTACGCTCAGAATCTTCTGGTAATCTTCCTGAAATTGTCCTATGAGATTTTGGAATTTAATCCATTCTTCTAGTCCTTTATCTTTCAAAAAAGAACCAAAAACTTTGAGAAGTAGTGGAAGTCCCTTCGCAGCCTTCACTATTGTAATTGCAATTTTAACATAAGAACGTATTTTAGCGCACTTTCCGAGTGCAGCATACTGCCAGAAAAAGTTGAAAGCTAGATTATCATCCATCGGATTTACATCGTAAGTATGAGCTAACCCTCGAGCAGAAAATCCCTGAAGAACTCTACTTTCTTTTGAGGTGACAATTATTCTACTTCCAGGACCAAACCAATCAAGATTAGCTCCTATAAATTCCTTGAGGTGGGACTCTTTTTCCACATCATCAAGAACAACAAGAACTTTCATATTCCTACATAATTTTTTCAAAAATCGTACTCCTCTGAGAGCAGAAGCAACCTCGTACTCTCTTTTCAAAATATTTGAGATCAACTTGCTTTGAAGATACTGAACACCACCAGGTTGCTGTGTCGTTTCTTCAATCTCGGCAAGAAAACTGCAAGCATCAAAGTGAAGGGATATTTTGTCATACACGATCTTGGCAAGAGCAGTCTTTCCAATGCCATCTCTCCCATGGATTCCAATAATTCGTACATCATTTACTTCCAGTTTCAATAATTCCATTATTTTCAACTCTTGACTGTCTTGAAGCTCCTACAAAGGTACTTAAGTTTACAACGTTGTTAGTTAGAAGAGAAGTGAAGAAATATACAAAGGCACCGTAAGTTTCAGATGATAAAGCAATTTTCTAAAACATGTGCTCTAAATGTGCCAGTCAGTCAATCAATCATATGCCTTGCTAGTTGAGATGTTGTACTATTTAGCTGACAGAGTAGATAGGTCATTGAAGATAATTGTTGTGGAAACAAGTGATTGCACAATAAAATAGACAAAACATGAAAATGAATCAGACACCATATTTATGTGGTTCGGTCGATATAACCTATGTCCATGGAGAGAAAAGCAAAGAATTCCACTCTAAATCAAACAAAAATGAAGATTACAACTACACTGAATCACTCAAGCACTCTCTATATTTTTCAACCCCCAATTACACTCAATAACTCACTCAAGCCTCCCAACTCCTCATGAGATAATCTCTCAATCTCATCAAGGAATTATATAAATCTTGCCACAAGATCTAATTGGTTTCAGCTATAAAAGCTCTAAGGGTGTAATTCACGAAAAAGCATCTTGGACACTCTTCACAAAAAACAACCACTTCTTATATATAGGCAAACATTTGATCCAATATAAGAAATCTCTTTTCAAGAAACCTTATCTAATTAGGAAACCCAATCGAAATAGGAGATCTACTCGAATTAGGAAACTTTCTTCTTCATATTCAAACCCAAGATAAATTTTCAACAATCTTCGCCTTAGCTCAACGTTTGAGCCTAGTCATAATCACTTCATTGAAAAATTTGAACTTCACTACTACTCTCCCTCATCCCTTTATGGGCTCAATTGCCACAAATGTCTTCCAAGTTCAAACTTCACTTGAATTTCGCCACAACCGTGAAACTCATCTGAACACCAACTCTACCTACACATTTAACTACTCCACAAGGATTCGACACAACCTCCTCTACCACAGATAACGCAAAACCATCATTACATCCATATCTGTCAGAAGATTGACTCAATAATTATAGAAACTATTGGCTTCACGAGCTCCACCTCACTATAAGCATCATCTATGTCGATTATTTCGTTAATACCCATTACCTCAAGAGTTTCCAATTGCAATTCCACCTCAAACTGAACATCGTTGAGATCCTTGTAAGCACTACTATAAACATTCATAGCTAAAAGTATTGGAGGCTTGTCATATGTAACTCATTTACTAACAATAGGTGAATTAAATATTGGGCAGGACAATCTATTGCCCCATTCACCTTGTGCATCACCTAAGAACATGCACTTTCTTATCTTTCCATCAAGCTTACCATCAATCACTCAAACATAATATGGGCTACCAAATACTCTAAAAATAGAATAATCAGCAACATTACCCGACCACACTTCTTAAGAAATCCGACATCCAATCGTAGCGCATAAGAATATATTCTTCATGTAGCCCGTCACACTAAACAGATCTGCCAAGAGCTTCCTAGCCGTACTAGCACTATAAAGCATTCTATGGGTCATCCTTAGTAATATTCTACTCACCAATTCTGTGATCACTTGTGGTTCACTGGCTCTAGTATGATGTCTCACTTTGCCTTTCTTCACGCAGAATTCATTTAATAGGGTCATGAAAAAAATCCATGCAATTATTAGCCTACACCTACTTGATCATTTTACCAGTCTCATTTTTTATCAAAGCTCTCAACTGTTTGATCTTGACAATAACATCAAACTTGTACCTTGACACAAATACCCAAGTCTCCTTCGAGTAGTCATCTACAACTTTTAACATAAATCTAGCACTCTTCTTCAAAGGAAACCGTGACAACCAACAAACGTCCAAGTAAATTAACTTTGCAATTTCCGTTATTTCTCTTATAGTCAAACCAAATTGCACTTTCTGCCATTATTCTAAGTCACGGCACTTGCATCTATTCAATTAGCTAGCAACATGATCATATAGCAAATTCTTTTCACTTAAAATCTTCAAGCTTTTCTCACTAATATGCCCCAAACACATATGCCACTATATAGATTCTCAAATAAATGCCTCTATCGTCTCCGCAACAAAATTCATCATTGTCTCATCATGAAGCTCTTACAAGTCATTATATTTGATTCCTTTCATTGTCACTAAGGCACCTCAAATAACCCTAAAAATTCCACATTTTGAGATATATTGACACCTAGTTGAATCCAAGACACTTAAAGAAGTTAGGTTCATCTTCAGGTCTAGAATGTGCCTCATTCAAGTCCACATCCTCACAATACCATCATGCATTTTGATTTTAACATTATCAACACCTATAATATTGCATTCAACGTTATTCCTCAGTTGCACTTTACTATTATCCATGCATTGTTAAGTAGTTATTTAGTTTCTATTTAGTGTAGTGTGAAAAGAACAATCAGAATCTATAATTCATCCACCAAATGACAAATCATCAATAACAAACAAGACATAATCAGGGCTATCCGAATTACTATCAGTTATAGCTGTAACACCATCTGTAGACTCAATCTAAGTATCTTACCATTTGCATTCTTTAGCTTAAAGCAGTCCCTTCTAAGATGCCCCCCTCTTGCCATAATTCCAACAGACCAGTCCTAGACTAACTTCACCTATACAAGTTTATACTACCTTTGATAACACAAGTGTTAATTCTTCCGCTACTTTTACCTACTAAAGCAGGTTCACCATATTCTCTCCTACATGTCTTCACTCATAATCAAATTGCAAACCCCATCAAACATCATATTTGTTGATCTAAAGGAATTACTATCAGTAGTAATAATAGTAGTCCAACTATCAAGTAATGAGGATAACGGAATCAAAACATATACTTCATCTTCAAAGTCAATCTCAACTGAACTCAATTGCCTAACAATCACATTGAATTCATTTTATGATCAATAACTAACATACCTTCACTCATCTTTAAGTTAAACAAAAGTGGTATCAAATAGACATTATTGATCACAGAGAGTTTTTCGTACATATTCGATAGAGCTTTCATCAAACCCACAATGATCTTCTCTTTCACAATGTTAAACTCAATGTTATGAGGTAACATCAGCCAAGTAACAACTAACACTTGTCTTTCCACCAATTCCTATTCAACTTGCTTCATTGACTCTAGCTTCTCCCCAAATAGGGGTAAGTGCAACTTCCTTTAGTACAAGTAATCCTTAATCTACATCTTTTATAAACCAAAATCCTCTCATCAAATCTATGGATTTTCACCTTTCCTTCTTGTATACCTTTTTTATTTCCTTTGTAGAGGAAAAAAGGGGACTACTAGCCATATCAATGACCATCTTCGAGTCGCCACAAAGATAAATTGAATAGGACCTTGAGTTCTTATTTAGATTATTAAGATCTATAATGACTAAAATTTAATGCAACATAAAGAGGAAGAAAGCACAGTCATAATTTGAACAATCCCATCTCTCACTACTTCCGCTGTTAAATGCTGATCCAAATTTTGGAGTCTTTTAGGATAGACATGTGATGGAAAAGTCCAGGGAAATCCTACAAAATGTTCTAATTCTTAGGCGGCGGTGAAAGTGCCTAGAGTCCACTAAAGCTTGTGTAGAAGAATCCATAGAGAATATCTCTACAACATGGCAGAGATAGTTGCCTTGTAAGTCTGTTTACAAAGCTCTGGCAGGGGAGATCTGCAAGGATAAAAAGAATCGAAAAAATCTAACTTGAACAAAGATTTTCTAATGTTTAAGCCAGTTATAAGCGAGAAAATATTCGGTAGTTTCGAACTACCACGTCAACTACCGACAAGGTGAGCATTTTTCACTAACAGCCAATCATAATTTGACATATGTCCACTAACATGGAATTAAATAATAAAAAAAAGTAATTTGTCCAGGATATTTTTAGCTTTGTAAGTTCTTGCTTCATAGAAGTTTGCAGCACCTCCGTCGCCATGGCCACCAGCAGAGTTGCCGGTGCCACATCCTGTGCATCTAAGGCGAGCCGCTCCTTAGGGCGTTGCTCGACACCGACGATGGCCATGGTCAAGCAACACGATGCCTAAATGCGTTTAGCCATGAATGGCCAGATCTGGAGATTTGAAGAGCGATGCCGGTGAAAGTGACCACGGCCATGGACAAGGGACGCGATGCTAGATCTGGAGGTTGGAGAAAATAGAAAAAGACAAGAGCCGAACAGGTGGCTCAGGCCAACCACAAGCAACGCCGGAAGGGGTCCTCGATTATCCATGGTCGCAAGCTTTGCTTGTCCATGGCTGCAAGGCACCTCATCCATAGGTCTGGCGACCTTGAATTGTCCATGGCCTCCAGCCTTGACAGCAAGCTTCAAATCTCGTCCATGGACTAACGATGTCAACATCGAAGCTTCTTTGCTTCGTTGGAGTTGCATACCTCCCCTCGTTGTCGCCACCAGTGAAGTCACAAGTGCTACCTCTTAAGCGTACAAGCCAAGCCACCTCGTGAGCCACAAACAAGCAAACCTTGTAGCCTAAGAAGCATAGACAGAGGTCTCTGTTTCAGTATCGTACACCTTAACACATGTCCAACACGCAATCAACTCTCCTGACACAATAGCGACATGCGAGTCCAAAATCCATACACATGATTCCAACAGGCACAAGGTCAATTTTTAAAATTTTCAATAAATTATGGGTCAAAATGTAAATATGTAAAAATATAAAAAGAATAAATAAAAGAGAGAAAGGAAACCCTATCTTTGGATGGTGAAATGTGGACTTTTTATTTATTTATTGTTAATTATTAAATTTAATAGTGGAATGTGGATTGCTTTTTTTTTTCTCCAAGTTTTATGGATTATTGGAATAGAATGTAGTTGAATCTATCAAATTGAAACAATGAATGATATTAACAAATGGTGGATCAATGTTTATAGTGTAAATTCATTCTAGACTCTTTTTGTATTATTTATTTGTATGTGAATTTAAATCAAATTAATTTGATTGAAATAATCATAAAAATGATAATTTATCATGTATATATAAAAATATACATTTAATATAAACATCTCACAACATGTCAAAATTCTCCATTGTTTGAGAAATAACATGCCAGCGTGTCGTGTCGTATGTTGCGTGTCGGTATCAATTCTATTTGGCTAATAGCCATGGACTATGGAGGAGGAGTAGAGAAAACTCAGATGGGATGGGCGAGAATGAAAGGGATAGGAAAAAAAAAGTCAAATTTTTATTCAATTCCACATCACTTGTTGAAGTGGCAGTGAGGATAAGTGTCAATTTACGAGTGGACGTGAACAAAATAAATACATGCCACATCAGCCGTGGTGTTTTGAAACCAATGAACATTTTCTCGTTATAAGCCCATAAAAAGGCTCGGGTCGTCCAGCACGTAAGAACATAGAAAAACAGCCAACTATGCTCCTCCTTTCTTATGCAATAACAGTTAAATTGTAAAAGCTTTTCTCCGTAGTTCCAACGAGCTCATTTGCCGTGAAAGTTCACTCTCACACACACATCTCTTGCTGTTTCTTTGCCAAGTACAACACACGTACACACTTGTCCATCAACACAAAAAATTTAATAGTGGCATAAAGTTTTGTTCTGTTGGTATTAGGCATTTATCTTAACCATCCTCTACTAAAATCCCTCACCTAATTCTCTGACACCAAAATTCTGGCCAATTCTACCTCACCACCCATTCTAATTTCAAGGAAAATAATGGAAAAAAATGTCCAAAATGTCCTAAACATATTTGCACTATTACCAATTCATTCCTGAACCCTTTAATTACATCAATTGAATCCTAAACAATTTCAAATTTTGTCAATTGAATCCATCTAGCCAATTTTTGCTAAAAATCGCTGACGTGAATGCCAAGTTTCTCATATGATACTATAGGCAATAACGTTGATATTTATTAATAAAATTTAAATATTTTTCAAACTTTTTATTAATTTCTTTTTTTTCCCTCTCTTTTTTCCTCCCAACCCTAGCTAGTAAGGTTGCTTGCCATGAGCTAGTAAGGTTGCTAACCATGAGCGAGGACTGGCGACCCTCGCCTAGGCTGGGCACTTGGGCTAGGCAAGGGCATTGTTGTCCTCACCAACTACAAGCAAGGGCCTCCATGTCCTTATTGGCCAATAGATGCTCACTGGTTGGCCAACCAAGGCATAGAGCCAAGTAAAGGCCACAAGACCCTCACTTATTGTGGGCGAGGGCGTCACAGCCCTCATCAACCACCCTAATGAAGGCCTCCACGCCCTTGCCAAGATCTAGGTGAAGGCCACAAAACCCTTGTTGGCCACAAGCAAGGGTCTCACAGCCCTCATTGGCCACTAAGTGAAGGTGTCATCTCATGTTTGGGCGAGGCGTCTCTCACCTATTGGGTGGCGAGGGCTACAATGCCCTTACTAGTCAGGGTAGGGAAAAGAAAATAAGAAGGAAAGAAAAGAAAAGTAAAAAATATTAAAATATTATTAAAAATTGTCAACTTTAGTTTCGACCATATCATGTAAGATAACCAATATCCATGACAACGATTTTCCATCAAAATTGGCCAGATAAACTTAGTTTAGCAAAATGTGAAAATGTTTATTACTTAATTGGTACAATTATAAGGTTTAAGATTACATTGGCTAAAATGCAATAGGTTTATGACTTTTCAAATAATTTTTCCAAAAATAACTACTAACTATTTGAGCATTAAAATGACTATCTTCGTAATGGCCCATGATTTATTGGATTTATAGAGAAAGTGACTAATGTGGCGGTTCATTTATCGTGGGCCTCCCTACATGGAATATTAACTTGATTGAAAGGATTATATTAGAATTTCACACAAAGATTTATACAATAGGCTTAAGACTAATTGGATAATTTTCCACCTTTCAAAAGTGCTCTCAAGACACTTGTCAGGCCACTAAATGAGGATATTGCAATTTTCAATATATTAACAGCTTTTTGATATGCACAATCAATGCTCAACAAATGCTTGGGGATAGGATCTATAAAAATTACACACATGCTTTATTTATAGAGGATTGAGAGTTGAGAGACACTCCAAAACCCTAAGGTAACGATTGATCATCTGGATTTCTAACCAAAATAGATAATTTAAGAATCTTGTTATTCGAGAAAAATAACTATTCTATTATGGAGAGTAGAAATCATATCTACATTTATCCCGCCTCATTCATGAGATAATTTTAGTTAGACTATATCCTTCTTATATCCGACTTTATCCTATCTTAAGCAAGCACCAAGTGCAGGACTTATCATATATTGAATTTTATCTTAACTATCAAACGCAACCTAATTGCCTTATTTTACACTCACCCAATATGCTAATTATACTTCATTGCTCTCCCTGAGAAGTATGTAAACATATCCAAATCTACTTACATACATTTATTACCTCATTTAATTAATCATGTCTAGTGTGAGAATTTGCAGAACCATTGCCAATTGTTCTAAAAACTCAAGTTGTTTGATGAATGAATGGTTTATTATTTAAATATTATAATACTCCTCCTCATGCTTAGTCTAGTCTTTTGTTAAGCGTGAAAATTTAATTGGGAAGACAAATGGGATCTTGAAAGATTTAAACTCAGGACCTCCAACTCTGATACCATACAAAAAATTTGTGAAATCACTGATAACTGTTCTAAAAACTTAAACTGTTAAATAAATGTATCGTTCATTATATAAATATTCTAATACTCCCCATCACACTTAATATGATATTTTGCCGAGTACTAAGTATTTAATTGGGAAGGTAAATGACTAAAATCTAGTTTAACTGTTTTATAAACAAGTCAAATGACATAAACTCACTCAAGACACTCTTCTTACTTGTGTATAGACTGCTTGACCAGTCCATGATACGAATTGCCTCTAAGTTTAATCCGAACATACCAACTGTGGTAACATGCATGTGTCGTGCAGTAGCGTCACTTGCGATTGTATAAGGTTGGGATGACGGAAGAAAAAGTGACTTCGTTGTTTCAGAAGGCAATTATGGGATCTTGGCCACTACAATAGAGTTCCTTTCCGTACAGTGCTTCCATGAGTTAACAATGTGGTTATTGCCAGAAAATACAAAAGGCACAAAATAACATATAAAAAAAATTTAGTGGTAATGTTTAGTAATTCAGTTTTGATGCATCGATTCTGCTTTACAAATAAAAGGTAGAAGGTGTTCTCAAATCACTAATATTGTGAACGTAACACCTGCTTTGTCATCAGTTGTGTTGTAAAAACAATACTGTGGCTACATATGTAGTATGGTGGTCTGAAACGACAATTACTACATATCCAGCTGTTCTACTCAAATCGACCATTAAACCGTTAATCCAAGATATGCTCTTTGGTGAAATTAACAAGCGGTAATTACGAAGTGTAAAATCGACCACAATCCTTTGTGCATTCTATTCTTGCGAGGGTAATTAGCTACTGAAAAATTGAAGTACATGCAAGCTACTTCAGACTTCGGACGATGACTTGCATTCTCTTCTAACTTCAGCCCATGCTTTGGCTTCTTTTTCTATTATTTTCTAACTTTACAACAACTGTATAATTATGTAAAAATATTTCGTGGTGATTAGACGCTTTATCTTCATGACGTAAAAAACGCTTGAGCTGAAACTAACTTCATCAATCAGTTATAATCTCTAGGAGAGAGTACTCGAGAAGAAAGGAGATTAGGAACAAAGAAATTTACCGAGATCCTGTCAGATAACATGGGATTATCACCAGAGTATGGGTCTTTAGTCACATGATTGTGCCTTATCATCAGCTTATGCAAAATATTTCCAACGATGGATGTGATGAGCTTCCCTTCACTGCGAAGGCAGAAAAAAAATCTCAGTTCCAAACCATTAACAGATGCGATCTAAGGACCTACCGCCCCACGCACTTCATAATGAAACGACAATTTGGATGTACTAAGAGATCACTGATCCTTAACTACAGAACATGATTTACATGATGCATAGAATGACGCAAATAGTATGAAGTTTAAAAGAGGGTTCACTGAGCCAAACTGAGATATGTTGTGTAAAGGAGATCAATTAAGATTGCAGCAGAGTCAACCGATATTTGCAATTTCTGATGGAAAAAGGTTGTTGAGTTTCCTATTTCTGACATTTCCACAATACCTTGGTCGATTGAGCGAACAAATCAGAAGAAACCTACGAGAGAAGATGAAGGCACATGTAATGTACCTTTCATGTGAACTTATTTTCCATCTCTTGACTTTACCCGCCTCCACAAGAGCCTTCTTCCACTGCTCCACTTTCTCAGAGCCCCAAAACCGCCTCTGCGCATCAAGGGCGTCTCTGTAAACTGATGTTGTTTCCAGCTTCTCATCCAACCAATCCACAAGGTAGAAAACGGGCAGGATCTCTGTCTCCCCACCTGATCTAGAAGTGTGTTCTACCATGAGCGCAAGCGTGTCAAGGCACCGATTGCTACGAGCATAGTATGTGGAAAAGATAGGTATATAGATCTTGGAGCTGTAGACCGATAGCAGAAGCTCTTTGGGAGTAACTAGGATTCCATCATCTGTGCAAACACGAATTCCATCAGCTTCCAAGCGGCAATGGAGGCTTTTGGCGAATCCAATACAGTCAAATCCTGAACTCAGGAACACATCATACGGTGGTTCAGCCCTTGATTTTACCATTTCTTGATTCCACCTCGCTTTTTCTACTTCGAATCTTGTACGTCTTGTGCCAGCGTATTCAGCCCTTGATGTAGCCAATAGCTTCATAGTTTTAACCAGCGTCGCTTGTTCAACTTCGCTACTTCCCCCTTCACTTTGATGCAGCCTCGCCGGCTCGTCTTCACCCTTTTTCCGAATATCGACAGCGTATTCAGCCATACTAACTCAACCTCTAAAACTTTATGGGATCTTGATCAGCCTTGCTGGTTCATCTTCGGCCTCTTCGCCGTTTTCTGCCAGCGGATTCAGCCATTCTTGATTTCGCCTTCACCTCTCAAATTGAGAGAAAACAAATTCCAAAAAGAATCTAATATTTTATCACAAATGAAATATACTTGATTTAGTATATATTTTATTATATTTAAGTAATTTTTATAAAGAATAGTGGACAGCATGATTAACCAGATAAGCAATGAATGGTCCAAGGTGACGGCAAGACTTTGGAGTGCTCCAGGTCAAGATTCCATAGCTTTTGGTCTGTAAGCTTGTTCTCTCCCCCAAGCGATCTCCCCGTCGTCCCCTGTTGGAAGAGAGACCTGGTCTTTGGCTTTTTCTTGAGCTTCTCAGTCATGGATGTCTGCACTAATCTTTCGTGGTTTCCATCTACTAGATGGCCCAACGTTAACCGCTACGAAGTCTTTCTCAGTTTCAGAGGAGAAGATGTTCGGAGGAACTTCATTCAATGTCTCTACGAAACCCTCACTGCTTCAGGGATCTATGCATTCATCGATCATGATGCGATTGAGATCGGAGAAGAGATCATGCCCAAGATTTTCGAAGTTATAAGGCACTCGGATATATGCATACCCATCTTCTCCAAAGATTTCGCTTCCAGTAAGAGTTGCCTGAAGGAGGTGGAGAAAATGTTGGAGTGTGAAAGGACAATCATGCCCATTTTCTACGACGCCAGCCCTTCCATCGTCGGCGATCAGCAGGAGAGTTACCAGCAGTCCTTCTGCAACCATGCGGCTAAGGGGGTTTCGCCAGCGACTATAAACAACTGGAAGGAGGCTTTGCGGAGTGTTTCAAGAAAACGAGGATGGGAATTGGAGAAATTCCAACACGGGTAAATCGAAATCAAGATTTCGATGCTTCTTTTGACTTCTCCAACACTAGTGATCTAGTATGAAGTTCGAAAAGTGCATTATCTGACCAATTGTTTCATTTTACATCTTCCTCTTTCCTTCTTTTCCCGTTTGACAGGGATCATCAACTTATAAAAGAGGTCGTTTCCACAGTCCGCCGGCTGTTGAGGAAGGATGAGTTAGATGTGACAGATCATCTGGTGGGGATGGATCACCATGTGCAAGAGATGATGACAAAACTTGGTGTTCGCTATGAAAATGGACAAGTGGTTGAAGGGCAAACACTGATGGGAACACGTGTGGTTGAGATATCAGGCCTTCCAGGAATCGGTAAGTCGACTCTTGTCAAGATTGTCTACAACAAAATCCGTCATCTCTTTGAAGGTTGGAGCTTCCTCAATGATATCCATGGAAAGGTTGAGGAAAAGAGACTTTCATCTCTCCAAGAAGATTTAATTAGTGACCTCCAAAAGAAAAGATGTACACTCAGATCTTCTGCTGAAGGTACCGCATTTATCAAGTACAAATTTAGAAATCTTAAGATTCTCATTGTGCTTGATGATGTTAGTGATTTTGAACAAATCGATTCGTTAGCTAGAGATCCAAGTTGGTTCGGTCTAGGAAGTAGGATTATCATTGTCTCTATGAGAAGCAATCTTTTCGACAAGTATAGTCTGGTGCCGGTTGAAAACTACGAGTTTCAAGAAAGTGCTCGTCTAAGTGTGCTTGGTCCTGGAAGTGGCGTTGTTAACATTTGTGATGACATCCTCGTGGAAAAATACGAGCTAAAGCAAATGAATGATTGGCATGCTTTCCAACTGCTCCGTAAGTATGCTTTTAGAGGAAAACCTCTTCCACAGGAATTCTCCTCTTTGGCACGGGACATTAGTTTGGCTACTGGAGGGCTTCCTTCTGTTATTCAGGTTGTCGGTTCATCTTTAGTTGGAAAGCCCATAAAGTTTTGGGAGGAAGCATTGGATAGATTGAAGCGAGAGCCTTTTAATAAGGAAGTCAAACGAATTCTGAAGAGGAGATATGAGGCTTTAGAGGACAATGCCCAACAGATATTTCTCGATACAGCATGCTTTTTTATGGGAAAGGACAAGACAATACCGTGTTACATGTGGGAAGCTTGTAAATATGATCCTTGTAGAGGAGTTGACGAGCTTCATAACATGTCTTTGGTAAAAACCAGAGAAAATAATGAACTGTGGATGAATAATCAACTTAAAGTCCTTGGAAGGGAGATTGTTAAGGAGGAAAATCCGAGGAAACCTTTCAAGCGTAGCAGGCTATGGAATCAGGAGGATATTGAACGAGTATTGAACGAAAGGAAGGTATATTTTGAAGACTAAGTACTTCTTTTGATTACGTAATTCTGTTTTGGTGATGATTGTGAATGCACTTCCATTTCACTTTCTCCTTTTACCATTTTCCACGATTGGCAGGTTGATGCAGTTGAAGCCCTCGGTGCTACATTCGACAACTCCCGTTCATTTCCTGGACGTAGATTTTTTCGTAATTTCTCAAATCTTAGGTATCTTAGAATGAACCGCGCTATTATTAAAGGAAATAAGCAGAGTGCAAAGAACTCCAGAGTGGATCTTTTCCTTCCACGATTAAAGTGGCTTGAATGGCAATGGTGCCACAATATCTCCAGTCTACTTGCTTTAGATCTGTCAGACTTGGTCGTTCTTGATCTGTCTTGGAGTACTTCCAGAACTTGGCGGAGCTGGAGACAAATTATGAAGGTATGATGGCAAACGTGTGCAATTTTTTTGCTTCATCTTTGACAATACCTTGTAGTAAACAAGGCTTTTATACTCTTGTTTTGCAGAAGGCCAAAAACTTAAAAGTTTTAATCCTAAAAGATTGTGGTTGGCTAGCTGAATCTCCAGTTTCCCATGCACCTGTAAACTTAGAGAGCCTAAACCTGGAACATTGTTCTACATTACTGGGTGTCGGCAGATCGATTAGCAAGCTAAGGAACTTAGTTTCTTTGAATATCAAGTCCTGCAGCTTTGTGCAAGAGTTGCCAGAAGATATAGGTTCCTTGAAAGCTTTGAAAGAGCTTTACATCGATGGAACTTCCATTAGAGCTATTGATTTCCCTGAAGGTTCATGTGGGAAGCTTGAAATTCTGAGTGCTTGCAACTGTAAATCCTTGTCCCTATCCAATTCAATTGGTAACTTGAAATCTCTTTCATACCTAGCATTGGACGACACTAAACTGAGTGAACTCCCTTGTACTATTGGATTGCTCGAGAATCTACAGACGCTTTCTCTGAGAAATTGCAGGTGCTTGTGGAAACTGCCAGATTCCATCGGAAGCCTCAAGGAGCTGCAAGTTATGGATCTTTCAGATGCAGTAGTCGATGAACTACCTTCATCTGTCAAGGATTTGAGAAACTTGAAAGAATTAAAGATGCCTCGCACTTTTATAAGAGAATTTCCTGAAGGCATTAAGAATCTAGAGAGGTTGGAAGAGATAGATTTCTCAGGCTGCAAAAGTTTGACAGGGGAATGCAACATTACGGGATTAGCCTCTCTGAGGGTCTTACTTCTAGTACATACTGATATTTCTCAGCTGATTGTAACTGTTTGTGGATACTCTAATCTCCAGGACCTCAAATTAGAGAAAGGTGTTCCCCTCTTGAAAATTGAAACTACTAAAGGAGCACGACATCGGTCCAACGGATATGAGACTGAAACCCGGTTCCAGGCTCACGAACAGCACATCAGCCTGCTGACGATGAGTCAAACATCGAAGCAAGGTAGTGGTCAGACAGAAGCAAGAAAGTTATTGGTGGATGAGGTTTGGCTACAAAGTAAGTTACCGCTCCTATCCCTTTTAACTCAACTGATCTTCCTGCAATAAGGGCTATTCGGGGAATAACGGAATTCAAATTTTCGCTTCTTTTCTGAATTTCTAATTTACATTTTTCTTTCTTTGTTTTGGCTATCACACCCACATGTTTTATCGTCTCGTGTTTACGTCAATTTACTGCAATTTTGCGCGAACGCGTTAGTTTCTGTTTGACTCGGTGAAAGATTTTTGTAACAAATGGGCCAATGTAAACATTAGAAAAAAAGAGAGTAGAGTTAGGCCCATGAGACCTGAGCCCATCTGTCAGTTAAAAGAGTTCTAAATTTTATGTACAGAATGCAATTGAGTCCTCTCGATTCATTCTAAGTCTAAAACCTTCTTCAAAAAAATACAATCAACTCATTTTGACGAACAATACCTAAAATGGCCTCCGTGTCACTCAAAAAGTGTTTACTTGATATTTTTAAATTGCACAATTCAACAAAATTTGAGTATTTAATTGCATTTTTCAAATAAAGGTTGAGTAGTTAATTGAACCAATCAAAGGGTTCTAGGTAAAGATTTAGGAATCAATGGAAAATTTAAGGAGTCAATTGCATTCTTACTATTACCTCATCTCACCTGTGTGTGTGTATATATATATATATATATAGAGAGAGAGAGAGAGAGAGAGAGAGAGAGAGAGAGATTCAGCAAAATGAAAATAAAAGGGGCCCCGGGGGGGTGACCGCGAGAGAAGAACGACCTTTTGCTTCAGCAAGCCACGGACACCTCGACGTGCCGAATTAACGTTGTTTTGAACTACTCTTTTAAAAATTCCAAGCATTGAATCCTTTGATCAGAGAGAATTCATTAGTAAAGTTGTACAGATTGCGTTGAATTATGAGTTGCTGCATTGGTTTTAGAATTTGTTGAGTTGTGAAATCATGTTCTAAAGAAACTTTAGGGTGTCCTGAAACCATGAAGTTATACAGAAATTAATTTGCAGTTATGGTTTAGTCGAGATGAAATTTTGAAATCTATTGTTCATTTTTGGAACAAGATTCGTTTTACTGCGTTTAGCACGATTTTTGCCCGTCTCCGGCCATCTTTTGGTCAGAGGTGAGTTTTCTTCTTAAGTTTGTTGAGTTAGATTTTAAATGACTCAGGACCCACTTGAAATATGCGTTGATAAAGTTTAAACGAATCATCTTCAATTCGGCAAACAAGCTGCCGTATTATGGCGGACAACAGTGATCGTTCTGCTTTGGGAGAAATTTATTTAGTCATTTGTTTTGTTATGGAATAAGCTTAGTTTAGTCAAGTCTCAGTCAAGGTAGTTGTCTTCATTTCGATATGCATTTCTCACTTAATTGATATAGATTTCGGATTTTACCACAAAGTAACTTTCATTGTTCGGTTTCATATTTTCAGGTGAGTGATGCTTATATCATTATAGATTTATGAACTTATGTCTTGCAGATGATAGGAATTAGATATGTAATAAATTATTAAACAAGGCATAGCACGGCATGATATTTATTAAGAAAAAAGAGTTTATAGCATATTTGTTACATAAAGTTGGAATGGCATTTTACTATCCTTTTGGTTATTTGAATTGACTTATTAAAGCATTTCTTGGAAAACTTTGTTAGTTGATTATTGGGGAAAAGGTTTGAGAAATGTTGTATAATATGCATTCCACTTTATGAATTAAATTTTGGTTTGTGAACTCAATTTATTGAATTTTATGGATTGTTTCTATGCATACCGACCTACACCAAGGAGGGAGTAGGCCTTAACACCGGACGTTAAGCATAACATTAGTTTGATATTGCATAATAGATTAATCAATTGGCTAGACTATTAATGTCTGTTTTGACATTTTTGACTGAATGAATATTTAAAAGATATATAAAACTTTGTTGAAGTGATAAAATTGATTTTTTATCTTGAGCGTACATTGATTTGGATAAATGTGCTTCTAGTACCATTTATAAATATGTATAGTGGATGCTTATTGAGAGGTGATTTGCTCATACCATTTGTCAATTTTTTTTTACAGATTCTACAGTTACCGGAGAATAGGAGGGAGCGGTATCAACTGGGGATTTTTGGGAGTTGGATTATAGTATAAGTAAAGATATTTGTATTGTTGGGTTTAGTTTGTTAGTCACTGGAGATGCATCTAGTCTTTAGGTGGACTTTAAAACTCTAATATTACTCTTAGCTTGCTATTTTATCGGATATATAAATAAATATATATATTTTGGTCATAGATTGATGATAGTTATGTGTATGAGAGTGCGTGATTCGGGTAAAGAGGGCGGCTTTATCATTTCCCCTATACTTGGGGTGCGACAGTTTTCTCAATCCTCCACCGTCTTTTCATTGCATAAGCGCCATTGGATTCTATTTTCCAATTTGCCGAAGTCGGCCATTAGAAATTTGACCATAAAAAGTTTGCTCGCCGGGTAGGAATTGCCCAGGTTAAGAGTAGGAGCAGTAGAAGGATGATGGGACTTAACCCACAATATTTTCATTTTTTCTTTTAGTCTTTTATATTTTCGTTTTGGGGCAGCGTTGACGGTAAGTCCACTTTGTTTTTTATTTTATTTTTTTCTTTTAGGTATTAGAGTTAATAAGTGAATTTAAGACCAGTTTTCTCGTAAAATAATCCTTGACCAACATTAGAGAATAGTCTTCGTATTGTTCTTTTTTTAAAGTCAATTTTAATACTATAAATAAAAGTTTTGAATTCGACCATTCGACAAAAAATCTTCAAAGGTATTATACGTCGATGAATGTTGTTGTCACACTTACGATCCTAAAATTTGGCATTTGCTTTTTCAACTTGAAAGTAATGGTTTCTCTCGATAATTGATTTCATTTAACTAAGTATGAAAACTATATATGTAATTATCTAATTATAGATGGATATGCGTTAGGCCATTGAAAAGTATTCCCCGAATGTGCTGGCCCTGCTGGGCAAGGGACTTATCTCATCCAGCGATACTTATTCCAATTACTTAGGGTGTGTTTGTTTTTGTTTCAATTTCTTTGTTTTTCTATCCTTTTGTTCCCTAAAAAAAAAAAAAGAATAAAAATCTATTTGGTAACGTTAATTAATTTTTCTATTTTCTAAAATAGAAAAGTAGTTGAGGAATAGATTTGAAACAGTAACAAGAATAGACAAAAGTTCCTTTTTATTCTAGGAACAATTTCTATAAATAATGTTTTTTCTTTTCTTTTTATTTCTCACCACCCCTCGCTCCTTATCGTCCACTGCCCCCTCACCGGCAATGGTTGCCGATCGCCACTGCCACCACCAGCTGCTGGTCGCCGCCGCAGCTAGCCGACAAGCGGTGGTGAGGAAAAAAGAAAAATCGACAAAAATTATTAAAAAATTAAAATAAATAAAAAAAAATTGTGGGCCGTACCAAACACATTCATATTCTTTTTCTATTCCAAAAATAGAAACTTTATGTAATTATTGAACGTGTTTTTTTATTTAGAAATTGTTCTAGGGAACAAAAATAGAAAAAAGACTGTTTCTACATAGAAATTATTATCAAAAACATAAATGTTACTAAACGCACCTTTACATGTCCGCACACTCCTTATATGGCTTTTAAGTATGTTATGTTTTAAAGTGAAATATTTGAGCTAAATTATGCAAAATTCTTCTGAATAGTAGTCGATTTATCTTATTCAATACATTGTCCTTAAAAGACAATTGAATGTTCAAATTTTTTGGTTAGCTAAATCTTTTTTTTAAAAAAAAAAAAAACATGTGTTGCATGGACCTGGAGATCTTAAATTTAAGTTCATTATAGTGTGACTTTTCCATATTTCACCAGAAGGAAGATTAAGAAAATTAGTTAATTAGCATGAATTTGGCCATAAATATATATATATATATATATAGCTAAATTTTTCTATGAAATGCTTCCTACAAATAATATTACGTCCTAGTATTGTTTCTCAACTTATAGTTCTTGGAAGAGTGCCATAAGTCCTAGCTTTCACTTGATTCAGAACTTACAGGGCACAATCTAGGTTCAAAGTTTAGAACCGGTGTCAAACAAATTTTAGAGCAAAGTCAATAGCCATTCTTTTGAACTGATAGCACAAGTAATCTTTATACTCTCAATACGAATCCCTCCCTTGCTTTCATTTGATTCAGAGTAATCACTTGGACCATCTATGAAAACGAATTTTCTGAGGGACACAACCTCAATTTGGCCGTTATATGGGTCTGATAACTAGGAGTCTTTGCACAACTCATTTAAGTTGAAAATTCCCAAAATAAATAGCAATTGTCATAAACCAAAGAACGCCATGTCATCAATCCAAAGGGGGCTTATCAAGACCATTAGGGGAATTAATCTTTGCCATCGGATTTGTTTGAGGGGGTTGACGATTTCAACCATTTGATGAGATAAATCTCCACTGTTGGACTAATGTGACAAGGATCAACATCCTCTACCATTAGATCAAGCGCATTTCTACTGTTGAATCATTGTGTAGACGATCAATGGTTGTAATTAGAGAGACTTTTGTATAAATAGGGGAAACCTCCTCCCATCTACTTCATTTGAGAAATACAAATATTCTCTATAGCTCCTCTCTCTATCTTCTATCTCTAGAAATTCTCTTCCTTGAGTGTGAGAGTGTGAGTAAGAGCAAAAGCTAACTTAGACCTGACCAAGTGATTCAAAGGTCTAATTGCCGCATGGTTTGTGATCGAAAGAATCATCCCATGACAAGTGGTATTAAAGCTACGTTCTTTTGAGCAATGGCTTCCAAGCCCAAAGTTGTCAACACCACGGAGACCCGCGGTAGGTCCAAGAAGAGGGGGTGTTTCAGCGAATGTCACGTCCGCTCTCGAGGAGAGACTCGCTACCCTAAAGAACAACTCGATTCATGTAATGGATGGACTTGATGAGGTGAAGGAGCGGATCAATGAGATGGAGGAAACGCTCGGGTCGAGATAAGGGACATCGTGTATCAAGCCGTAGCCCCTTTGGTAGAGAAAGACGAGCTCCTTGAAGTCACGGTCAAAGCTTTGAAGTTGGAACCGCAAGAGCTCAAGAAGGAGGAATCCCACGAAGCCAAAATCGAGGCCTTGAAGCTTGAAGTCCAAGAGCTCAAGACCGAGCTAGTCTTATGCAACACTAGTATGGCAAATGGATCTATTCACATGGCATGCAAGGTGGATGTGCTAAGGCCCAAGGAGCTCATGGGAAACTAGCCTACGAAGGAAGTGGACAACTTCATTTGAAACATGGAGCAATACTTGGGTGGTATCAGCATGTAAAATGAAAATGCCAAGTAAGAACTGCTTCTATGTTCCTCACCAATAATGTAGTGCCTTGGTGGCATTGAAGGTGTGATGAGATCAAGTAAGGTGCCGACCCCATTGAAACTTGTGATGATTTCATCAAAGAATTTTGAGACCAATTCTTTCTTGGATTTGCCCAACATGAGGTTCGTAGAGAACTTCACCGGCTCGAACAAAAGGGCACGATTTGAGAGTACGTTAAGAAGTTCACCGAGCCACAACTATAGATCCCTGACCTTGGGGATGACGAAGCTCTCTTTACATTCATGGATGGCCTAAAGCCATGGGTTCGGATTGAGCTTGAGCGCCGAGGTGTTCAAAGTATCTCAAAGGCTTTTACAGTAGCCGAATCTCTTGTGGAATTCACCAAACCCGACTCCTCCAAATCTAAGGACAAAGGGAAAAGTGGGAGAGCGGGGAGAGCAGGGAGGAATCGGAAGAGAAGGCCCATTGAAGACTAGTGGAAAGTGGAACCTCAAGGGTGGTCATCCAAGGAGAAAGAGAGAGAGAGAAGAAGTCGATCAAGTGCTTCTTTTGTGATAGTCCTCATTGGGCTAGGGATTGTCTAAAAAGAGGAAAACTTTCCCCACTCATGGCAGACGGTGTTGAAGAAAAGGAGGAAGCTCGTCTCGGATCATTGAAGATCCTCAATGCAATCAAGGGCCAATCTTTAACCAAGAAAAAAGCCTTATGTTTGCCAATGTGCATGTTGCTGGAACCAAGATGAATGCTTTGGTGGACACCGGTTCCTCCCACCTTTTTCATCTCCAAAGTTGCGGCTAAAGGCCTGTTTGGCAACATGCTAAACAAAGTGCTCGATTCTAATTTTTTGTTCTTAGAATCAGTTTGGAATGAGAATTGCATTTGGTAAAAATTTTATTCCCGGGAACAAATTTGTTCCCGGGAACAGATTGGGAAGAGAATTGAGAATTAAAAAAAATATGATTCTTCGTCTGAGAATAAAAAAAAGAATCAAAACAATAAACTCTCATTCTTCCCTTCCGTTATCCCGTGATTGCCGTCTGCCACCACCTGCCACCGTTTGCCATCGCCCGCCGCCGCCCGCCGCCGCTGTCCGCCGCTAGTCCCCGGTCCTGCAAGCTCGCCGGAGGCTCGCTAGGCCAGGGCGAGGTCCGGTGAGCTCACCAGAGGCAAGTGCAGCCACCGACGAGGCTCGCCCAACCTCGCCGGTGGCTAGGCCGGCCTCGGCCAGCCCCAACGAGGTTGGCTTGGCCACCGGCGGGGCTGGGCGAGCCTCGCTGGCAGCTGGGCAAGGCTCGGCCTCGCCAGATTGGGCGAGGTCGAGCCTCGCCGGTGGCTGGGCAAGGCTTGCCTAGCCCCGCCGGTGGCCAGGCCGGCCTCGCCCAGCCTCAGTGAGGCCGGCCTGGCCACCGACAAGGCTCGGCCGACGAGGGCCAACCTTGCCGAAGGCCGGCGACCCTCCGGTGAGCATCACCGGCCCTCGTCTAGCCGGTCGCCGTTCCGGCGACCTACCACATGAAGAAGAAGGAGAATAGGATAAAAGGGAAAAAAAAGAAAAAAAAAAGGAAAAAAGTAAAGAAAAAAAAGTAAAAAAGTAAAAAGAATTATTTAACAATCAAAAGAAATTAATTTGGAACAGAATCAATTAACACGGTATCAAACGCAATTCTATTCCAAAATAAAAAATTTTGGACACTTACCAAACGCATTTTTTTACTCAAAATCAGTTCTCGGGAACAGAAGCAAAAATAATCATTTCTAGTTAGAATCAGCTCCCGAGAATAGAATTGTTACCAAACGCGCCATAAGAAGCTAGGCTTAAAGGTGGAGAAAGTGGGAGGATGGCTAAAAATCATCAACTTTACGATGGGACTTGCTCGGGGTGCAGATCTCCGCATTGGGACATGCCAAGGTAAGGAAACACTCGAGGTAGTTTCCCTTGATAACTACGAGTTTGTTATAGGGATAAATTTCCTTGATTGAATCAATGCTTTGATTATTCCAAATGCAAATTACATGTGCATTGCGGATGGTACTTTGCAATACTTAGTACCCATGTCCCGACAATCTAGGGGAGCTATCAAATACCTCTTGGCAATTCAACTTGCCAAGGGGGTGAGGACGAACAAGGAGACCTATATTGTTGCCCTCAAATTCAAGGAAAAGGAGACAAGGGCAGACTTCCTCTCAAAGTAGCACCCTTACTTGAGTCCTTTAAAAACGTGATGCCCCGGAAAATACCTTACCATCATATTCATTTTTCCTCTCGTAACTCAAAGCTAATCCCTCCCCTCTTTTGCGTTTCTGAACTAATCTACACTTTACAATAACCATCACATCAAATTTTCTTTTCCAAATTTTGCAATTCTCACTTTTCTTTTCCCTCTTGAAACCTAAACCCCTCTCTCTCTCTCTCTCTCTCTTTTTTTTTTTTTTAAGTTTCTGCTCTAATCTACCATAACCATCACATCAACTTCCATTTTCCCAAATTTTGCAATCCAATGGACCGATTCGGCGGCAATTCTCACTTTGCCTTTCCCTCTCAAAATCGTAATCCCTCCCCTCTTGCTCGCTCAATGCCTCGCCTCCAACGCCTCACCTCACACCCCACTCGCTCTGACGCTCGGCTCTTTTCCTCCGAGTGCCTCATCGCAACGTCCCACCTCACACCTCACTCCCTCGGACACTCGGCTCTCTTCCTCCTCCGAGTGCCTTGTCGCAATGTCTCGCCTCACACCTCACTCCCTTGGACGCTCGGCTCTCTTCTTCCTCCGAGCGCCTTGCCCGGATGCCTCGCTTCATGCCTTGCTTGCTCGGATACTTGGCTCTCTTCCTTCTTTGAGCTCTTGGTCTCAACGCCTCACTCACTCTAATGCTCGATGAAGGCCTCGCCTTGACGCCTCGCTTGCTCTAACACTTGGCTCTCTTCCTCCTCTACTTCGCTTGAGATCTGTGCATATAGTTTTGGCTCTCTTCCTCTTACGCTTTGCTTGAGATTTGTGCATTCCTACTCTTTGGAGTGATGTTTGCCTCTTGACTGACACAGGTGTGTTTCTCCGCTTCACTTTCGTCAGTTTTAGATTGCTGTCTTTTTGTATCGTTTGTCACTTGGAGACTATATTTACGTTTACTAGTGATTTAGAAATCAGTGTAATAGTTATTTAGAGAAAAAAATCAAAACAAAGTGAATCACTATTGTTGATTTTTATTTAATTGACAATGCTCGCTATATTTATAATCGTTCTTCATTGTCTACTTTGTCTTTAATTTTTATGTGAAATTCAAGTTTCTTATTAACTTTGGTCTCATGGCAACTCAAAATTAATTAAGACCCTTTAAAATGCTGTTCCCTATTTAGCAAAAAAAGTCTTTATGTGAGAAAGGAAGTTCATTTATGATCTATGTGCCACTTTCGACACGATGCTGACGATTATTCGTTGGTTCAGTTTTCGAGCATTGGAGTAACTTTTCTTACTTTTTGTGATGATTTCTATGTTGTAATTCGGTTTATGTGATTTTCTTTTTTTGCTTTTTCATCTAACTTTGACATGATCTACTTGTCACAATTGATATAGGTGTGGCGGTCTCATTGGAGTTTGCTTGGTTGTTCAGTCTCTAAATGTTCTGCTGATAGGTCATGAGAAGCATGTAGTAGTAAGTTGTAGCCTCCCGTAGTTGCAGCCTCACCTCATGCCTAGCTTCGATCGAGTTGTTTAAGCCTCAACGTCGACACCTTCTCCTCTCACGACCTTGCCTCCGGCCTTGCTTAACGCTCAAACGTCATTTCCATTGTCAAAATTGGTACCTTTTCTCTTTCTCCAAAAGTTGTGAAAATTTTAATTGCCAATTGATTGATTGATTTGGGGGCAATCTTATGATGGTCACAAATGAGTTTGTTCAAGGGCACTGAGGTTTATGTTGTCATGTATGATCTCTCTGGTTTGTTGATGCCAATTGCGGATGGTATTTTGATTCAAGGATTTTGATTAGAATTGCTTGTATGCTTTGACTAGTTATGAATTGGTGGAAGTCTTCAATATTCCTTTTCAAGCTAGTTTGTGTTGGAGGAGTTGTAGTTTTGGAGTGTTCATTCAGCCCTTTTTCGTTAGCATTCTCTATTCGATCAGTTTAAGTATATGAAATTCCATTTTTGGTCTTGTCTATGGTCCATTTTGGAGGAAAATGTATCACTTTGGCTGCTGGGAATCTGATCTTGCTCAAGTTGCAACTTAATATTTGCTTAATTTTTTAGTATCTATTTTGGTAGGTATAGTTATATGATACATATGGACATGACATTAAGAAGTAAGGCTGCAATCATATCTTTAGTATCCCTATTGCTATAAGTGAATATGATGGTTTGATGGCTCATTATAATGTTTTGTTTGATTGAGGTGATCTATTTATATGTCAATGAAAGTGGATTAATCAAATGATGATATGAATCCTATGATGGACTCACTAGAACATGAAGATGAAGAAATTGAAAACATCGAAGTGGCATCCAACACAAACAAGATATCTAATACTTGTCTTCCTAGGTCTGGTAAATGAACATCAATGATCTAGCTTCATTTTCATAAGAGCAAAACCGAAAAGGAAAAAACTATGGTAATTTGTAATTATTGTGGGGCCAAGTATACGTACTCTGTTGATAATGGTACTTCCACTATGTTGAAGCACTTGAAAAGGTGCAATAAGCATCCTCGCAACATAGATAAGAAGCAAAATATTTTCACCCCACGTAGAGCACAAGGGATAACAATGGGGCATACTAGTACTGATGGTAGTGCAAATGTCTTATCAGCATAGGAATTCGATCAAAACTGTTGTAAACAAATGCTTGTTCGAATGATCATAACAGATGAACTACCTTTTTCAATGGTTGAACGTATTGGATTCCGTGATTTTATTGATCAGTTATAACCTCTCTTTCATCACATTTCACGATTTACAGTGGCTAGAGATTGCATGAAGTTATATCTTCGTGAGAAAAAAAGTTTGAAGACTTACTTTGGCAAGTTTAAGTCTAGGATTGTACTTATGATTGATACTTGGAGTTCTATCCAGAATTTGAATTATTTATGTCTCACTACACATTTTACTGATGACGATTGGAAATTGCACAAAAGAATAATCAATTTTGTGGTGATGCCAAGTCATAAGGGCAAGGATATCGGGAAAATGATTAGGAAATGCATCTATGAGTGGAGAATAAAGAAAACAGTGTCAACAATCACTGTGGATAATGCTAGTTCTAATGATGTTGCCATTGATTTTTTCAAGAGATAGGCTATTGATCTTAGAAGGTAATGTTTTTCACGTGAGGTGCATGGCTCATATTTTAAACTTAATTATGAATGATGGATTGACTGAGGTACGTGATTCTATTACACATATTCAAAACGTGGTTAAGTATGTGAGAAGTTCCCCCATGAGAGCCAAAACATTTCAAGGTTGCATTGAAAGTACGAGGATCACTTATAAGAGTTCGGTTTGTCTTGATGTCACAACTAGGTGGAACTCTACTTATCTCATGTTCGATACTACCTTGAAATTCAAAAAAGCTTTTGAAATGATGGAAGAAGATGATCATTCTTTCTTAAGTGAGCTTGATTATGACACTCCTACACATGAAGATTGGGAATATGCCAGAATTTTTTCAGTATTTTTAAAGAAGTTTTATGATGCCATCAACAAGATGTCCAGGACTCTATGGGCGCGCATAGCAACCATTCTATTCTAGAAATAGTTTTTGGAACAGAAATAGATTTTTCTATTTCTATTTCTAAAAGAGTTTCTAAGAAAAAATAATCATTTGAGAACGACATAAAATTTCTACTCTAAAAATAGAAATTCGTTTGATAACGACACAAAATTTCTTCCTTTCGGACGGCGGCGAACCTACAGATAGCACCGGTGGTGGTGGCGGCCGGCGGCGGCGACCGGCGACAGCCGGTGAGCAAGGAAGGCGGGGCCAGCGGTGGCGGTGGCGGTGGCACAAGCAGCAACCGGCGACCAGCGAGGCCCCGGCGGGCGGGATGGCAATGGTCGGCGGCAACAGATGAAGGACCGGTTGACAAACGATGGGAAAAAATTTTATTTCTCATTTCTGTTCCAAAAATAGAGAAGTAAAAAAAATTTATTTCTGATTTCTATTTCAATTCTATTTTTGGAATAGAAATCTATTTCAGAAATAGAAAAACGGAATAAGTTTATCAAACAGATTTCTATTCCAGAAACAAGTCTGGAGTAGAAAAATTGTTTCTGGAATAGAAATAGGCAGTTGTCATTCACCTCCTATATATCACTGCAAATGATTATTTCAATGAGATAGCAACTTTATATAAAACTTTGAAACAAGCGGGAAAGGCTTCATTCGGATCTTAGTTTGAAAATTATGGGTGCAAAAATGAAGAAGAAGTTTGACAAGTACTATGGGAGTTTTGAAAAAGGGGATAAATACACTATCGGTGCCATAAATTATGTACGACACTCACTTTGATGCCAAAAGTTTCTATCAAATCACTTAAGTGCCAAAAAGTTTGAAAAACAATCATTTTAGTGCCAACTCCGATCTGGTTGGCCGGAAATCCGACGTGGCACTTTTTTTTATTAATTTTTGAAGCTGATGTAGCTCGCTGGATAGTACAGTTAGCATCCTAACACCAAAACGATGCCGCTTGGTGTCTCCCCCAATTCAAAACCCTAAATCTCCGGCTAGTTGCCGTCCTCAACGGTTCCCGCGCTCGGCGGTCGTGGCTCCGACCTTGACCCCGACCTCGACACCGACGACGGCCACTTGGTAGCCATGGCCTTGACCCTGACCCCGACCCTGACCCCGACAATGGCCACTCGGTAGCCACAGCTCCGACCTTGACCCTGACCTCAACCCCGACAATGGCCACTTGACGGTCGCAACTCCGACCCCGACCCCTACCCTGACGATGGCCACTCGGCGGCCGTTGCTCCAACCTCGACTCCGACCCCAACCCCGACGACGATCACTCGGTGGCCAAGTCGAAGGCCATGATTTGGCCGGTGCTCAGGGAGGCCGCCAATGAGTGCTCCGCCATTGATGTCTCCCTTTCCATCTCCGATCTCCCGACGAGTGCCTAGCCTGCATCTTAGTACCTAGGCTCCGGCAACCGGGGCGATGCTCCCTCGTGTGCCATCAAGGGCATCCAAATAGTGCCGAGCAACGGCGGCTGAGCGAGCGACAGCGGCCCAGAGATGGTGGAGGCCGAGCGACGATGGCCGAGCGAGCTAAGTTGGAAAAACTCTAATTTCAATCCCAAAATAAATAAATAAATAATCCCTAAATGAGTTAAATGGCATCGTTTTTGTGAGGCCATCCACTTAAGATGGCAAAACGACGTCGTTTTCTTAAGGAGGACCGAAAGCGACGTTGTTTTAAAGCAACCAAAACTTTTTTTAAAAATATAAAAGCCACATAATTAATCTGACCGGAATCTCTCGTCGGTGGCACCAAAGTGATCGTTTTTTCTCCGATTTGACACTTTTAAGTGATTCAACGGAAACTTTTGGCACCAAAGTGAGCACCGTACACAACTTATGGCACTAATAGTGTACTTCTTCCTTTAAAAAAGTGAATATGATGGTATTAATCCTGGTGATATTGGATCCAAGAAGGAAGATGAGCTATGTGCGGTATTGTTATAGATTAATCTATGATGATAGTGCGAAAGTTAATGAAATGTATGGTAAGATGAGAATTGCCCTGGAAAGATTGTTTCATTTTTATGAAAAATCTTATCTTGGTTCTTGTGATAGAAATTTGGGTATTAATATTGATAGTAGTTGGGATCCTGATAACCATGAGGAGGGTAAGAATGATGATCTTGATTTGGTTAAGGATTTCAATTCAGACAATGCATTTGATATCTTTCTTCATGAGGAGAAAAAAGTGTCCGTAGGTAAGCTATATGAGCTCGATAAGTATCTTAAAGCTGAACATGAAGAAAGTCGTGATCTTGACCTATTGTAATGGTGGAAAACTACTGGCCAAAAGTTTGAAATCCTTTCTTTGATGGCTCGAGATATTTTATCTATTCTTATAACAATTGTTGCTTCAAAGTCGACTTTTAGTACATCCGGTTGTGTGTTTGATGGTTTTTGAAGCTCTTTAACTCCTCCAGTGATGGAAGCTTTGATTTACACTCAAGATTGGTTAAGAAAGGTTACCATGTCAATTAATGTTGAATAGTGTATTGAGAATGCGGAAAGATTTGAATCGGGTAAGTCATCGATGTATCTTTTAATCTTGTAATTCTTTTGTATATCTAATAAGTGAATGCTCTATTTAATATTTTGTTTTGTTAGATATGAATGATGTTCATTCGGAGCTTACCGGTAAATAGAGTTTGCAAGTTCAAGTGGAAGATATATATGTGGTGAGATTTTTCATTAATTATTTGAGTTCAATTAAAAGTAATTCTACTTTAAAACTAATGTTGAGTTATCATATATACTTATTGCAGGATTATTAGCAAGTTTTGGACTCTCGACTTTGATTTTGCTTGCTTGAACAAAGAATCTATTCCCCTTGGGCCATGCAGCATTGAGTGATTCGGCGAGATGTATGGAGTTTGGTAGTTTAATGTTGAATGTCTTTCTCTTGTGTTAATTTTGGAATTTGATTTTGTTTTTTATTCCATGGAGGGTTTGTTTAGATTAGTTATGACCGCTAATGGATGGTATTGAACAATAGCCAAACTATGAGTTGAATTTTTGTTGAGTTCGGATTCAGTTTTTCCTTTGTTTTTTGCCTCTCTAAAAACATTTATGTTCATGAGAATGAAGGTGAGTGTGTAAAGTAAGTTTGGAAAGAAAAACTTCTCTGATATTTCAAATTTGTATGGATCTTTAGCTTATTTTTTTTATTTCATAACAATGTAAGGACATAGGGTATGATGCAAGATTCTAATTTTTGTTTTCACAAAGTGGACGTGTATAATTTAATAGGGCGTCACTTTGCCGGTCACAAAATGAATAAGAAAACTTGATTGGATCATAATCTTGTGCCTTACTTTACTAGTAATTACTATTTTTTTTTTTTGTTAAATGAAATGAAAGCATGTGATGGTTCATTGGAACCGGACCGGACCGGACTGGACTAGTTGGTCCGGTCCAGTTCTCGGTTCCAAGACCAGCCGGTCTGGTCCACGGTCCAAAAAAGTGGGAATCGGTCCTCCCGGTCCGGTTCCCAATTTTTGGGTGGAACTGAACCGAACCGGGAACCGATCACCTCCAGAAATTTGACCACAAAAAGTTTGCTTGCTGGGTGGGAATTGTCCACATTAAGAATCGGAGTAGTAGAAGGATGATGTGACTTAACCCACAATATTTTCATTTTCTTTAGTCTTTTATATTTTCATTTTGGGAAAGATTGACGGGTAAGTCCTTTTTCTTAATTTTTTTTTTAATGTTTTGTTTTTCTTTTTGGTATTAGAGTTAGTAGATGATTTTAAGACCAGTTTTGTCGTAAAATAATCCTTGACCACCCGTAGAGAATAGTCTTTTGTTGTTATTTTTTTTAGTCAATTTTAATACTATAAACAAAAGTTTTGAATTCGACCATTCAACAAAAAATCTTCAAAGGTATACTACATCGATGAATGTTGTCACAATTAAAATACTAAAATGGGGCAGTTTGCTTTTTCGAATAAACTTGAAAGTGATTATTACCTGATTTGTATATGTGCGTGTTTAGGCTGTCTTCAAAACGAATTCATGTCTTAATTGAGGTTTAAGCGAGTCACTCACTCCATTATTATTAAATATTTTCAGGCCCGTAGTATGAAGAACTATTGTATACGGTTGGGATCTCGATAGACTAACACGCGGGCGTACCTAGTGTCACTTTTGATTGGCCTCGTCGTTAGTGAAGTTTAGATTAACCATGACCATGCTTTGAGATGGTCGATAGAAAGTGACCATAAAAAGACTTATAATTATTAAATTTCCTAAGGCTAATAAGTGGATAAATAAATGTGCTACTTTTTAAAATTGTCTTTTGTGCTTTGCTATCCCTAATCTTTGCTGATTGACTGGGTGGTCATATGAATTGCTTTCACATGCGTTTAATTGAAAGAGAAAAAAATGAACTAGTAACATGTTTTGGGACATTGCAATTTAATAGACCATTAAAAGATGTTCGCACACTCGGGGTTCAAAACATAACAAAAAAAACTTCATCTCCTCAATCAAGGTAAATCCACTGGCATTTGCTTTTATGGAAATTTTACTAATTTATCTTAAATTCTGTTGGCCCCCCAAATTGAAAAAATTCGTATCCTAATTGCTACGCTAAACTATCAAGCGGTGTCTTATACCATAACGTGATCCTGGGATTTCAACTCGTTATAATCCGAGTGATATACATGACGTGTACGTAATAAACCAAATTTTCATAAATATTGTTTCCTTTAGAAAATAATGGTCATCATTAATCTCTTTTCTCCAGCAACTAATATGTACCGTACGGCTAATTTTCAACGACATAAAGCATTCTACGGTTCATTTTAAATGACATGAGCATTTTCTCTAACAGTGTATGTACATTGTTGGATTATCCTAGTTGCTATGATAATAATACTGACAACCATTGAAAAGAGGTCGACAGTATTGTCAATTTGCAGTGGTTGTAATGTAATTAACCCTACATATTGCGATAAATAACAACACCCAACCATCTAACCCAATCTTACCAGCTAATGTTCTGTCAACAGTACAATTCGAGTCAGATTTCTAGGAAACCCAAACCGAAGTATGAAGTCTGTGTGTCCATAATGGCCCAATCCGAACCAAGCCCGACTAGAACCCAAACCGCACGTCACTTTGACTACGACTAGATTGCTTGTGCCGAAATCAACTTGTGTCCGAGGGCTTTTAAACACGGACACTACACTCAAACCGCAAGCTTCACCATCTTTAACACCTGATCAGCAGTACGAGAAGATGGGTGCTGTTGACCATTTTATGCTCTCCAAACATGAAAGATGCAACTGTTCGATGCTCTAATTTGAGGAAGTAAGGATGAATATTACCACCTCTAGCAGTAGCATTCATTTTCATCTGAACATCCCAATTGACCGGAAAGCACACTCAAAGAAGAGATACGCTCGAAATTTTCTTGGAAGCATAAGAAATATGTAGAGGAAGAACTCTATCTCATAATTCCGTCAAGATCTTTTAGCCTATTCAAGATGGCCAATGTAAAGAGATTAAGTCAAATCTGAAAACATATGGAGACAAACGAACTAAATTATGCCAATCCACCTTGAAACTCCTCTTCATCATAACACCCCAAGCAGTAGATCAATGTACCAGCAGAAGTAGCAGAGCATTTAACCGTATAATCCACTGAAGAATCTGGTATTATAGTACCACCAAGAGAAGCTTCAGTAGCTATTAGATCATCTGATCGGGCATAAGACCAATGCCATCAGGACTCACGATAACCTCAGACACCAATATGTAAATTAGAACCGAAGATCTTTCAAGAATTGCAAATGGCATAATCCTCAAGTCTAATCCGAACTATGAACTAAATTTGCAGGTTTAACAAACACCCATCTCATCATCAAGAGAAACTAATATCGAGTGCGGCTCCACAGTCGAAGTTGACAACCCTATATTAAATTTTCAATGAAAGTGAGAGCTATTTATGCCACATTAAATTCAAAATGTATACAGCTCTTCGTACTTGAAGTGGACTTTCTAGAGTTTGTGATTCAAGTTCAAGGCTTTTGAAGAGCAGAGCCTCATCATTTTCTGCTGTCTCCACAATTCTCAGCACATCGCATTGAGCTTGATGACACTGCTTCATAAGTGGGGTTGTCAACCTGTCCTACAAAAACAAGATAGAGAGTTCCAAGTATTTAGAGCCTGACAAACTCCAGAAATGCTTCCTCCGTCATGAACGTGACTGTACATCACAACACCACTGCAGTTAATTCACACATACATATTAAGTGCAAGAATAATGATTCACAAGTACATATTAAGTGCAACCTGCATTTGAGATTACACTTCAAAGACTTCCAATTTGCTGCCCTACGTGATATAGTAGCATCCACATTACAAAGGTTTTACTGCAGTTAATTCACATTACAAAGATTTCCAATTTGCGTGTGAAAAACAGCAAATACAATTGACATTAGAAAGGGTTCTGTTCTCCGTTTTGCTGCCCTACATGATATAGTGGTATTCAGCTATTTAGAGGGCACAGAGGCTCCAAATCGCTCTACATGCACAAGCACACAAAAACATAAACATGCTCGCATGAAGAATCCAACCTCGAAATAAACACATCGACTCATTCAAGCATCTACACGACATGATTCCACCCTATGCATGTCTTAGAAAGAGAACAATAAACGCATGATTATCAATATTGAGCTTGGGAATCAACAGCAGATTCATACTAATAGGGGAATGTTAATCAACATATCCAGACATTTGGTTGCTCAACAGATGAAATCACAAAAACAGAGGAAGAGTGAATCAGAGACGAACCTTGAATACACTTTGAACTTTTGATGAAAGGAGAGATTTGGATTCGATGAAGAGATGAATCTGGGGAGATGAACAAAAAGGTCGATTTGAATACACGATTTGAACAAGATTTTTGATAAAACGACGAATTTGGGAGATTTTGATTCAATCGGGCCAACCGCCAAAAATGCGAAACATGACGACATATTTGAATGCCCTACATATCTTGCGTCAAGCCAGGATTGATGTAGCGATATTTTAAGTTAGAGGGAAGCAAAGGCAACTCTTTAAGAAGGGTGCAATGCAGCAAATCCAGAGTCTGAAGACTTGAAACGAACTGAATTTCTGATGGAAGGCTGGATATACGTGTACCACGAAGCCTCAGTTCTCTGAGATGATGTAGTTTCGAAATGCCACTCGGAATGGCTCCCTCCAAGTTCCTACACCAGGAGGCGTGTACTTCTTCCAGGTTAATCAACTCTCCAACGTCCTGAGGAAATTCTCTTATGAAACAAGAATCCATTTTCAGCACTTTCAGACTTCGCAGATTTTTAGTCAAATCGGGCAGTTTTGAAATACCCGAACTTGAAATATCCAACTCTACTAATGAGTCTTTTAATTTGCCAATTGTCTCTGGAAGCTTTCCTAGCCCACGGCAATTCCTCAAAGACAAGCGTCTAAGTTCCCCCAAGTCTCCAATTGACTCTGGAAGTTCAAGAATTTTCGCGTCATCCAAAGCCAGCACTGACAGAGCTTTAAGTTGACAAACTGAATCAGGAACACCAGCCAATGAGAAGCAATTAGCGGCATTAAGAATTTGCAGTTGAACCAATTTGCCTATCGACTCAGGAAGTCCTCGAATGGAAGTACCATCAATCAGGAGCTCTCTCAAAGCAATCAGCCCATCCATTTTCACCGGCAGCATGCTAAGTTCAGAGCAGAATGTCAAACTGAGGGAAACCAAGAGCTTCAAATCATTAATTGAAGGATCTAAATGAACCAATCGAGAACATTGTTCAAGAATCAGTATCTCCAAATTTGGGCAACAAGAGAAGTTGGGGGTAACTAATAAGTCTGCACAACCTGTAAAATTCAAGACTTTCAAATGCTCCATCTGCAAAACAGAGGAAGAAAATTCAGACGCCGTATAATTCCCAACGTACATAATGGTCAACACACACAACAACAACAAATGAGCTATAAACCACCTTAATTCCTTGCCAACATCCCCAGGATTCATTAACCTTACTCCACGAAAGATCAAGAACAACTAGGTTCTCTAAATGAAAATCGATTGCTTTAATATCCCGAGGGCACCCTTGCCAGTGAAGCCACCGAATGCTCAATAAGGCACTTGCAAATTTTCCACCAATATTGGCATGACCCAAGCTGAGAAATGTTGTGTTCGGCGGGATATCAAAGCCTGCCACTTCAGTATTATGTTGGTCAGTTCCCTGGACAGATGAACCACAAAAGTCAAGTAGAGAAACATTTAAAAATCATCAGACGGTGAAATAATTACTATGGATGCCCAACCAGCCGTGAGGTAAAAAAAGGCTTCATACATGAAACCTATTCAAAGAAAATCGAAGAACAAATTAGGGCCTGCATGCTACTCTTTTTTCCGACATACCATTATCCTCTTCTCCGGGTCCTGGGTTATGACAGGAACGTAGGATCCAACACACTGTTCCTGGATCATGTAAACCTTCAAAAATAATCTTCCTGGCAAGGCATCTTAAAATGCTGTGCATGCCTATTTTATTTTCTTCTATTTTTATTAAGGACATACGAAAAAGGACCTCAATTTCATCATGGGGACGATCATAATCATGCCACATATATGAGGCAATCCTAAAATCCACATCTGGGAGAAAACATGCAATATCAAGATACATCTGCTTTTTCTTTTGATCTAATGCTTCATAAATTATGGTTAAAAACTTCCAATAATCTTCCTGAAATTGTTGTATGAGACCTTCGAATTTAATCCATTCTTTTTGTCCTTTACCGTGCAGAAAAGAACCAATAACTTTGGCAAGTAGTGGAAGTCCCTCCACAGCCTTGACTATTTTCATTGCAATTTGAAAATAAGGCTGTTGTACATAACTCCTTTCCCTTGCATACTTCCAAAAAAGGTCGAAAGCTAGATTATCATCCATCGGACTAACATCATAAGCAAGAGCCAACCCTCGATCAACATACCCTTGAAGAATGCTTCTTTGTTTTGAGGTGATAATTATTCTACTTCCAGAACCAAACCAATCAAGCTCTGCTCCTACAAACTCCTTGAGGAGGGACCTACTTTCCACATCATCGAGAACAATGAGAACTTTCATATTCCTAAATATTTCTTTCAAAAATTGTACTCCCTTGAAAGCAGAAGCAACCTCATACTCTCTTTTCAAAATATCAAAGATCAACTTGGTACGAAGACACTGAAGACCACCAGGGTGCGTGATCGTTTCTTCAATCTCCGCAAGAAAACTGCAAGCATCAAACTTAAGGGAAATTTTGTTGTATACGGTCTTGGCAAGAGCAGTCTTTCCAATGCCATCTCTCCCATGGATTCCAACAATTTGTACGCCTTTTTCTCCATGTCCAATAAGCTAATTATTTGTAGTACTTGACTGTCTTCAAGCTCCTATAAAGGTACTTAAGTTTAGGAGAATGTAACTTTAATAGAGAGAAGGAGAGAAGTGAAGAAATATACGAGAGTACTGTAAGTTCCAGATGGTAATGCCATTCTCTGTAACATGTGCTTCGAATGTGCCTGCCAATCAAATCATATCCTATGTTAGTCGGGATGTTGTAACTAATATTTAGCTGACAGAGTAGATAACGAAGTTCCTCCAATGCAATCATTTACTCCGTGCTTCCCGTCTAAGCTTAAGACGGGACAGTAAACCTATCGTCTCCATTATGAAAGGATCTCGAAGTAAATCTGGCTTACTGACCATCAAAAGCTTAAACTGACTAACATACCTGGTTTCTTATTCTTTGGACTCTGAAAAGGAAGCACAGAAAGGTTACTACTGACCTTATCAGGGACCATCTCCGGGTTGCCTGCGGTAATAAGTCAAGTAAGAGTTTCCCTTGAGAACTTGCTTAAAGATGCATGATCTATTATGGATAAAAGTTAGTCCCACGGCATGAGGAAGAAAACACCAACATAACTTGACCGATCCCATTTCACACTGCTTCCGCAAAACACCAGCACAGAAAATCATCAGCCATCTAGAAAGTTAACATTTTTTTGACACATCGATGACAGGCCTATCGTAAACAGTAAAAGCAATAAAGTGCCAAAACCAATCAAAGATGGTATCCGGAAGTTAAAAGGGATGCTTTGGGTTTCTCTGTGAAAGTAGAAATGGACATATCAAACTTCCTTCTCAAAGTGCAAACTATAGACCATAGCAGTAGAGAGGAAGCTCTCACTTTCCAGTAACCATGAGAGCTACGATATTCTTCACTAGTTATAATTTACAAATGCTATTTTGCAAGTTTCCTGTCCTGCAGAAAGAGTTTCTATTCTGGCATGTCATCTCTTTGTGGTTTTATTGCTTAGACAACATTTCTCTATTGATTCTCCAATCCCACTATTTCTATCTTCATTTATAGAAATTCGTTGAAGATTTTACTATCTGTTCAGTTTTTCCCCTAATTCTAACAATCCTTCCTCAAACAAAGTGCGCGGCATTAATAGCTAGATCGTCTTACCCATTGTAATATGCTTCATGGCACGATAGCATTTAAATGTCTCGAAGCAATGAATTGAGACTACTAGAAGAATTCACCACTTTATCAACAATTTAATATAGTCAGCTTAACACCAGTCGACCAAGAAAAAGAAAGTGAAGAACCATAATAAGTTTGCCAGCCCTCTAATCTGCTGAACCATCAGAAGTGGCAGGGAAGCTGGTTGGCCATAAGCTAAAGGTGGCAGCTGCATAAGGCTGGTGATGGGGGATGCGAAATGTGACTTAGTTGTTTCAGAAGAAAATGATGGGATTCAGACAATTCAAGTAGAATAGCATTTCAAGAGATGTTTTTGCAATCATTTGGCAGGTAAATACAAAAGAGTCAATGATAATAGACAGATATGTCTAAAGGTATTGCTGTATTAAATAGTCAAATCTGATGAATTGCTGCCCCAATTAACATACAACTACAGACACTTTCGATCACTGATATCATGAAATTAACAAGTACCGGCCATTACTTTGTACAATCAAACGAACACATCAGTATTGTGGTGTCTGAAATCACATTCACCAAAAAGCAAGCTATTTATATTCCAATAGGCTATGCTGGATGATTTTGATGACATAAAGAACAACCAATTCTATTATAAACATAGAAATTGGATCAATGGAGTTTTATAAAGAAACAACCAAATCTATTGGAAACATAGAAATTGGATGGAATGGAGCTTTGTTGTTGATCCATATCATGACATAGCTCCTTTCGCTCCTGCTACTCTTGATATTAATCAGAAACAGAATATAATTAATAGTCCCACTTACCCTACCATTAATGTACTTTGGACAATACTCATACCAATTTATCTAGGATGTTAATTTTGACACAATTAATAATATCAGTCAATAAGCTGCCCATCTAAATTTTATTAGGTTTTCTTCATTTATTATTCATTATGTAGTTGCAAAATGTTCATTGTACAAATTTTGCAGTTGTATCTAATTTTTTAGAATTAGTTATTGTGTGTTCGCACATATAAAGCTTAACAATAAATCAATTATACATTCTTTACATTATTTAAAAAAGAAAAAAAACTGATATCTGATGTGGTACTTTAGCTATGTTGATAACAATCAACAAAGTAATGCAAGTCCCAGTGAAGCTTTTAATTTTTTTTTTTTTTTTGGTTAATTTATTAACTAGTTACATATTTCATTTTCACATAGTCTTCCTAGTTTGAAAAACTAAGCAATTATCAACATTAGTAATCATTGATAACAAAATCATTAAAAGACCTTCTCTATTTAATTATTATAATAAAAATAATTTATTACTAAGTAATTATTAATCTAGTTATATATTCATTTTCACATAGTCGTCGTAGTTTGCCAAACTAAGCAATTATCAACATTAGTAATCATTCAAAACAAAATTATAATAGACCTTCTCTATTCAATGATACTTGCATTGTCATACCCCGTAGTATGAAATGAATACATAACTCCTAATTACTTTAAGATTATCATATTAGTAGCCAGAAGTAAGCTTCAGTTAACAAAAACTAATTAAATCTGTACTATAATCTACAAAATTTCATGAATTTCTGGATTTACAGGTTGTACCTTATAGCCCTTTTAACCTAGGTTTTAGCAAAACTTGTTATCTCGTTTTTAAGTTTCTCCGCCTGCCATTCTTTGAAAATATTAACTAATAATTCTTAAAGTTTTGTTTCCTGTGATCAAACTAAATCCCTTATCCAATCCCTTAGAATGGTCTTAATAACTCAAAGACTAGATCTTTACTCAATGAATTAATAATTAAAAAAAAAGGATTATGTTCAAAAGTGCTGATGACTATCTGACAAATTTGAAAATGACATGACTTGATACGAACATAATATATGTAAATTTGTAACAAAATAAACAAAAATATGGTTTTGTCCAATGAACATGAATTGCTAGCTAGATGATTTTTTATTTTTATTTTTATTTTGATAGAAGGTACTTATATTTAGTTACGTTTGGAAGAAAGATGCTAAGTGGAAGCTTTAGAATGCTTAAAGTACTTCTCTCAATAACCTATACACCTACCCAACAAGCAGAAGCTGACAGACTCCTTTGCATGATTCCTCTTTCTTTAATTACTAGGTAATTAGCAGCATTCTCGTGCGTTTGCACAGGCATGGAATTTTTCATTTTTGTAAAATCAGAATATGTTTTAACATAAATAATTGATTAAATCGTGTCTCATTTCTTATGGATCTCCCTTTTTTGAAGAAAAAAATATAAATTCTTAACGTGTATTATGTAAAACATAGGGATTTGATAAATTTAAAGTTCTTAATTGTCATTGTTATATGATGCAGTGTGATTTTTTATGTAAAATATAACATTATTGTAATAATGAGAGAAAATTACAAAACTCATCAAAAGAAACATATAATAGGAAGAGTTACATTGTTAATTTGCAATGCTAAAACTCATTAAAACCAATGGTCTCAAACGAGGCAACCACCTATGAGAATGAGGACTTTGCGTTGGAAGCAAGATCAGTGGAAAGTACAAGGATAGTTTCAATTGCAAGGAGAACAATCTTAAATTAAAAGTTTAAGTGACGGTCATTATGGATATAAATGAAGAATACTCTGTATTAAATATTTACATAAATTTTCAAGTGAGGTGCTGATTTGGTGATGAGGTGGAAACAACAGCACATTTAAAAAATTAGCCACATGTCTTGCACATCAATAATTTGCTGGAAATTTCGGATTTTATTTGTCAAAGTGCATAAATTATAAAGAAATTAAAATTATTGCCTTAGGTGATTAAGCAAAAGTTCAATGACTATTACAAAATCTTTTACTATATAGTTACCCCATAATTTTGAGAGTTAACAATTGAGTTCATTGAAGATTAATTATCCAACTTTTGTATATATAGTGACTCTACTTCAAATTCTCCATTTCAATTTAAAATCACGATATAGTAATTCTACTTTGACTTATCCAGATTTTATGGTGCCGTGATTATGTTGAACGTAATCAATTTTAACCAAAAGGGGGCTTCAGCGACAATGCTTTGTCTCCAGTATAACTATTTATTTGTTAATTTTAATTATTTAGCTAGTTGGACTAATAATCAATCATCACTTCCAATATTTACCATCAAAGCAAAACATATAATCTTTGACTGTACCTTTTCTATCAAGAAGAGAGGTTGTTTATCAAGTGGCATATCATTCTCAAGGTGCAATGCAAGTATCTCCAATTTGTCACAGCCACGCACCGCCAAGGTCTTCAACATCGGCCAATGTAAAGCATGCTTTCCGGTGTAGATGCACTTCAACTCTATTAGATGCTCAAGCTTGAGGGAGGTTAAGTTTGGGAACACAAACCTAGGAACTAGTCCTTCCTCCTTCTCAATTAGTTCCACAATGCCACATTCATTGATGTCCAACTCCTCAAGTTGGGTTAGATGCATTGCCACTGAGGCAGGAAATAGAGAGGTGAGACTCTCGCATCCAGAAATGATAATAAAATGGAGACACTGGAATTTGACTCGACTATGAAGTTCCTTATCCCATACACACTTTAGCTTTGGTAATCCATCTAATTGTAGCCTTTTTAATGGCAAATGAGCAACAGGATGTTCGTCTAGAGGATTCAGTGGCTGAAGTTTGAAAACAACTTCAAGCAAAGCACATGATCCTACTCTCAAACTTTCCAAGCTCCTGAGCTGTCCAAGAATATGAGAAGGAAAAATGTTCAATAGCTTATTGCATCTCCACACCTCAAGCGATTTTAGTTTGTGCAAAGAATCCGCAGCAACTTGATCATTCCATAATATGTCAATATTATCCATGCCATCGATGTATAATGTCTTCAAGCTAGGAAATGCAACCTGCGGGTATTCGCTCACAAAATTAATGATTCTGATAGATAAAAAGTTCATGAAGTTCCATTACATATAGAAGAGCTTGCTTGAGGAAGAGTGTCAACATTAGAAAGAAAACAATGGAGAGATTGAGATTAAAAAGGCGACTAATCATTCATCAAAAGGTGCACTACAGAAGTAGCTGCTTGCACTATCCTTGAAATCAAATCATTAGTTTCTTAATTGTCTTAAAGAAAAATTACGAGATGCAATGAAACACATGGAAGAAGCGGTGGTCCCATCAATCTTGGTCTATTGATTGTGGTCATCTTATTTGATGATTGCATCCTCATCTTGTAAAGGTCATATGAAAGATTTGATAGACCGCACAAGTCTCCCCATTTTTGTAAGGACGGTTCAAAAGGCAAAATGAATTTTTTTAAAACAAAAAAGACAATATTCCTTACTCGTGGTGGGCCTTAATTTTGGCATGGTTGGTTGTGTTGTTTCTCCACGATAACTATTCTACTCAATAAAGTAATCGCGGCCGATTTGTCCATATTAGCAATTTTCCTTTTTTTCATTTTACTAAAAGTAGTTTCATGTTTCATTTTGGACAAGTCTAGCTTCAAAATTAGTGTATTAATCCCCATACTGTCTTTGTTAGCCCATTAGGTTTCTATTGATTTTACTAATTTGCTAAAATTAAACATGTGCGATACAAATAATATTTGTATATTACTATTTATAATCTTTAATATCTCTAAAATATAAGTGAAATACATCAAGGACATCATCACTTCTGGCTAAAGTCAATATCAAATACTTTTATTCAATATTATATCACTCGAAAGCAAGAAAAAGGTCAAGCTAAAACAAAACAATGAAAAACGGAATTGCTTGGGTCAAAATGAACAAATTCTTCCTTATATCATGTTACTCTCGAAAGAACTCTAAATAGGTCATACAAATAATTAAGTCCATTTGAAGGGCCCATTTAGTTAAGTCAAAGTGGATCCGTTTGTAAACTTCTCTATTTCATTTTCTATTGAAACATCCTTTCACCATCCACTCAAGAAGCTAGATGAGTCGACTAAAATAGTTAAACCGCAAAAACTTAATGAACGTTTGACGAAATTGAAAATTGTTATTATGGTTTTCGGGTTATCAACAGATCACTCGATTTCATTATTACAGGTTGATTGGTTCGATGATACGAGCAAAAGCGTTACCTCGAACGAGAGGTGCTTTGCACGAATTAAAGTTCATAAATCGATCGAATTTGATGGGTCATCATCTAGAACTCATGCAAAGCTCTACCCCCAGCATAAATTCTATGTGGTGGCAAAGTTTCAAATCAATGTTTCGAGGCATCAAGCATCTCTTCCCTTGTGGACCACCACATTAAGAAGAAAGACCTAACCTAACACGGCATAAAAAACATCCTTACATTGCCATACAGCGAAAGCTTTCTATAAGAAAAAAATCCAATGCAACGCAAAGCCTTACCAGGGCCCACCGCCCATCCTACCATTCTGCTAATGGCCTCCTGCCACGTCATAGAAACCCCAACTTTCAAAACAGTGAGTCCCCCCCTAAGTGAGCGACAATCCCGTAAAGTGGAGCCATCGACACCAGTCGATTAGCGCCATTAAAGCGCGCTAGGGCCTACACGATGCAGTGGCTGAGATTGCGTCTGTGGCTCGTAAGCTACCTGGGATCACGTAGTCTCGCGGAGCAACGGAACAGTAGCCCAGGGGTTGCCTTAAATTCACTAACGTTGACGTGTCGAGCACCCCCCTCCCACCAACTGGGTCGACAAACCGGAGCCCAACACAGTGCCCACAGTCAACCCCCCTGCCCGCATCCAAAAAAATGGTCGGGCAACGAGCAAAAACTAATTGCGCAATTTGGCGTTTAAGACAGAATCGAGGCTTAGGGGTATGATTAATCTGAAAGCAAGAGCTCCCTTCCATCGGGAAAAAAAAATTGTACAAAAAAAAAAAAGATCAAGTAAGTGTAAATGAAGCCAAGTGAGTGTAATTGTACATGCCCATGAGAACTATTAAATTTTATATATAAAAAAGAATAAGAATTGAAAGGCTGACAATTTATAATACGAATTAACATATTCGTAAATGATTATCTAACAAATTCGAAAATGACACGAATTGATATTAACATAATATATGTAAAGTTGTAGCAAAATTAACAAAAATACAGTGTTGTCCAATGAACATAATTTGCCAGCTAGTCGATTATTTGATTTTTATTTTGATACAAAGTACTTATATTTAGTTATGTTTGGAAGAAAGATGCTAATTGTCAATGTCACATGGCATAGTGTGATTTTATATATAATATAACATTGTTGTAATTTTGAGAGAATACAAAACTCATCAAAAGAAATATATAATAGGAAGTGTTACATTGCTAAATCGCAATGCTAAAACTCATTAAGACCTATGGTCTTGAACAAGGCAATCACCTATGAAAAAGAGGAATTCTCGTTGGAAGCAAGATGAGTGGAAAGTACAAGAAAAATAGAACGATCATCTTGCAAATTAAAAGTTTTTAGTGACTAATAAATATTTATAGTAGATTTTCCAGTGAGGTGATGATTCAGTAGTGAAGTGGAAACAGTAGCCCATTTAGAAAATTAGCCACATGTCTTCCACATCAATAGGTCGCCGGAAAATTCTAGACTTTTTTGTCAAAGTGCGTAAATTATAAAGAAATGAAAATTTATTGTCTTAGGTGATCAAGTAAAAGTTCAATGACTATATTACAAATTTTTTTACTATATAGTTACCCCATAATTTTGAGAGTTAACAATTGAGCTCATTGAAGATTAATTATCCAACTTTTGTATATATGGTAACTCTACTTTAAATTCTTCATTTCAATTTAAAATCACAATTTGAATAGTAACTCTACTTTGACTTCTCCAGATTTCACGGTGCAGTGATTATGTGGAACGTAATCAATTTTAACCAAAGGGGGAGTTTGGCAATTATGCTTTGTCTCTGGTACAACTATTTAATTGTTACTTTTAATTAATTAGCTGGCTGGCATAATATTTATTTATATGCATATATCTTTTTTTTTTCTAATTTCTTAATAATTTGACGTGATTGATCCAACTCTTATTGGTGTGAATTGAAACTTGCCCCAATTATTTGTTGTGGCATGTGGCAACTCGAAATGCATGGCATGTAAACTTCTAAAGCCCTACAACACATAAAATTGATGGCAAGCATTTTACTCTATCAGATTTTTGTTATATTTAAGATTATGATATAGCGTTAATCACATACCTCTTGACTGAAGAGGATAGTAGAGCGGGATTTGATGCGGTCCTCACCTCGAGCTTCCGATGTACCTGTCATCAAGTTTTCATTAGATGTAAAAGAATGGCATCTTTTGCATGGCAAGGATAAATTAATCTAAGAAGGTCTTGAATGATGAAACCAAAAAAATTGATCTTACACTTTCTGTAAGAGAAGCACGTCAAACTTTCCAAATATGTAAGTCGTAAAATGGTCAACATTGGGAATACTAGAATATCCGATGTTTCTATGCTCAACCCTTCTTCCTCCATTATGATCACCTCCATCTTCTTGCAATCATGTACCTCTAGTTCTCTCAATTGTGCAAGATATTGAACCATGGATGGGAAAAACATAAACTTGAGATTGTTACAATCATGCACTCGTACTTTCTTCAAATTGTGGAGTCTCACAATTCCACAAGGATTCTTGCTCCATATGCGCCTCAAGCCTAGTAATCCTCTTATACGGATGGTGTTTAGCTCAGAGAGAGTCTCGATATTTGCATTGGCGCTTAGTCCGTCAAGGTCAAAAATTTCTTGCACCGAAATACAAGCTTCTACTATTAAAGTGTGTAACTTGTGTAGTTTTACTAGTGACTTGGAATTGATAACTTTTGATAGAGAATTGCACAACGAGACCTCAAGAAACTGGAGATTGCTCAGCCCTAATGGAGATTCATCGCTCCATATATTTTCCAGATTGGGAAGTCCGGCCATCATCAGGGACTCCAAGGATGGGATTGACACCTAGTGGATAGACCCATCAGCATTAGTACTTTCAATTACAAAACACAGGCAAAAATCTTACATGCTATATCAGGTTATTCAAATGGTCGCGAAAGATACTTCATGAACTTTGGGATAAATTTTTCATTTACAAAAATCTGCGATAAAAGAAAGCTGATTTACAATCTGGAAAGGTATTTTATGACCGCAAAAGACAACTAACAAACTTCATTTTTTATTTACAATATACTCGTGGGTGTTATTACAAGCAATTTAGTAACAATAAGGGAAATTATGGTCATCAAGAAATAGCAATCATTCCTTTTGATATCGACTACAAAAATTAGCGATCCATTGAGGAAAAGGAAGTACATTCAAGGTAAATCACTTCCTATAAGATAAACTAATTTCTCTTAGGTTATGTTACTATTTTGACAATATATTGTTCATTTCATGGGATGATTCCTACTATCTCACAATGGAGATTAATACAATGAAACAAAATTAAAAATTAAAAAACTATAGAATGACCATAATTACGAAAGACATAGGCAATTTACTAACAAAGGAAAATATATCATTGCAATAAGTGATCAAACAAGCGAGATTGCAATCACAAGAAGTAAATTACTATGCTATAAGACTTAATTACAGAAGGTTTAGTTTACTACGTACCTAAAGAAATTTAGCAATTTTGAAAAGTAATTTATTACTTCACAGGGGAAAATTACTATTATAAAAGGTTAGGCTCTGTAAGTAACTTCATTTTTTTTTTCCCTTCCTGAGCCACCTACCTAAGCCTACTTGGGCTTATCTAGACATAATCAATTTAATAATATATGCGTGAAGTATTATAATTTATTCAATAAAATTCAATAAAATTTACACGGGGAGTTTCTCTTTAATAATAATCCTATAATTTGTATCTTCTCACAAATGTAATACCTTCAATCCTTAATGTTAACTATTTGGCTGTTGATAGTCTACTACAATCCTTACACTTATCGTCTATGGCTCACAACAATAGTTAACACACGGCATGGCACCTTATTTTCTCTCTTCTTCTTCTTTTTTTTTTTCATTTTACCAAATCCTCGTTCTCTCTTTCTTCACATCACAGAAAAATCAACTTTGGAGAGGCATGACCAAGGCTCATAGCAGCGTCAAGCTTGTTTGTCACGCTGAGTTCGTGAGAGAAACAGATAGGGATAGAATTTGCCTGGTCCGCAAGGGAGATGAAGGATCGCGATGAGCAAGTCAACGGTGGCAGTAAGCTGATCTGATTCTCAGCCCTTCAGCGCATGGCGAGTAGGGAGTGAGAGAAGACGCTGTCCCTCTCGCGATGCTGAACAACTTTCAGATGGGGGGAGAGGGGGCCCACGAAAAGGAGAAAAGCATGATGACACGTATCGGTGTCGTAGCACAGTAGGCCGCAAACGCCCATACTCAAACTTCCTTTTTATACTTCGCAAATCTACCATGGCAACTTAAATTTCCTCGAATCTTTATTACGTCATTATAATAGGGCAATCATGTCTAGTCAACTAAAAGGCTTTAAGAAATTTTTGTTGTACAAAACGGCCGTGCGTTTTCCTTAATTACTACTTATCCATAGTTTACTTCTCTTTACTAACAATAATCAATTTAATCAACCATACATACAGGGCCTCAATTTCATTTAAATGCCATTAATTATTGTTGTGATGATCTAAATTATCAACTTCATATTTATAAATTCTCAATTACATAGTGCTTCAAACAATTTTCTAAGTCCGATTTCTAAGAAATAAAGGTTTATTATACATAATCATTTAATTAATTTTTTATGCATGTTACAGTCTAGTATATATTAATTGCCATTTCATACGTTGGAGCCTTGACTATATGTTGGAAGGTGCTTCAAACCAATCATTCGCTTGAAAATCATTTTGTTTTAATCTTTCACCAATCAAGACCATGATCTTGACCATAATGAAGGAATAGCGCACATAAAGTAGTTCAGAAATGAGCAAAAAAAAAACTTAATTACAAGAATTAATTAATAAAATTAAGCCAAAATTTTGAGTAAATAAAGCGGGAAAATGACAATGATTGACTTCATACGGTTGACTTCTCCAAAATAAAAATGAGGAAAAAGACGCAATAACACGGTTGACTTCATGAAAAAGGCAAAACACCTAGTAGGCTTTCAAGTGTATCCCAAGCATATAAAACAATCATAGGAAAGGCTTTTTTTTTTCTTTATGCATATAGCATTCCCAGTCAGCTATTTAAAAGGACCATTGGATGATAACATTACATAGCTATGCGCAATATGCCATAATTTATATAACCAAATTTTGGAAGTAAATGTGTACCGCTTAAAATCTTCACGGGGAATTGCATGTAGTTTTTGCAAAGCTGCCTACGACTACGAGATATTAGCATAAGTTTAATATTTATGTTTGTTATGCCCAAAGTGCTTATAAATATATGAACACACATGAAATTGTGTACTTTTATACTAATAGGATCTATGCAATGACTAAGTGCTTATTAAAAGACACTATGGAAATGGCGTGCATCAATTAGGTTCGCATCGTTGCTACTATTTGAAAGCCCAATCCCCATGCTCTTTCTTAGTATTGAATTTTACCTAAGTTGCCTAGATATTATATTTTATAGATAATAATAGAGTTAGATAACTAAATTCAGGAAATCCATTTTACAAGATTATGAAATGACGTTATTGTGGAATCATTCTAATGCCAAAATTTCCTTCAATGTTGCTCTGTAAAACCCTATTAATATAGGTATACTTGCAACATGTAAGTTGAAAATAACTCAAATCCTATCCCAAACTAAATTTACATGGATTCCTTTCTATTAGTTGGGCTTCTGCACAGTGAAGAGAAATAGAAGATTGCTTTAACTAATTACAGCAAAGGCATGATTGGACAAGGTAATTGGGAAGAAAATGAACTGAAAGAAAAAAGAATAAGGATTAAAATCTACAGTACTTCTAATTAGCAACTCAACAAAAGATTAATAGATGGTATATTCTTTTGATTGAAAGTTACCTGTTGCCTATTGAAGAAAGCAACTTGAGTGCCAACTTGGTCTTTTGATGCAATACTTGAAGGAGCTGTCTTGGGGGTGAAAAAATTCTTGATATTTGGCAAATGACGCAATTCCAATAAATGCAAATTACACAATTCAACTTTGCCACAATCATCAACTTCTACAATCCCCCGCATTAAGGGGCACCACATAGCTTGGATCTCTTCAAGCCATGGAAGTTCTCTCAATAACAAAAGAGGAAACAAAACTTCCATCTTGTCGCAACTTTCGACCCGTATTACTTTTAATGCACTAAAGGACTCATTGGAGATGTGGTTGTTGCATATCTTATCCAAGTTGATGAGATTATCGAGAATTAGAGACTCCAGCGTCTTAAAATCTGTAAGGGATGGTGATTGCAAGGCATAATGGATGGAGGAACTATTCTCCACGTGCAGATGCTTTAATTTTGGGAAGCCTTCTTGGGATAACACGCATATACTTTGCTCAATTCCGTTTAATCCATCTAAAAATAGATCATCAGTTTTGCCTAAGAGAGTTTGTATGCATCCTTTATGAAGAATATCACTTGCTGGATCCAACTTAAGCTTCAATGTGCTTGATCCTTTGTCACTTTGCCGACGCCCCACATTACCTATTTTGATTTTGTAATTCGTTAATTTCTTGACGTTTAGATCCTTTGGGAGCACATTTGGATCAAGAATGGACACATGCAAAGTGTGGAGATTCTTCATGTTATTCAACTCAATAAGCCTAGCATTAGTTGGTGAAGTTTGCTCCACGGCATTTTGCTCCACAGCATCCACAGCATTCCATCGATCAAAGCTATTCTCCATAAACAATTCCTCTAATTTCATCAAGTTTCCAAGCACACCTGGCTCAATTATCTTAAGTAGTGTGCAATGGTTTAAGTCTAACAACCTCAGCTCTACCAATTGTCCAATTTCTTCTGGCAATCGTTGAATATCGGAATTCACAAAGCTAAGAATCTGTAGCCCTTTTAGCTTGCCAATCATGGCTACATCCTCTAATGAACAACCATCAAGACATAGAGTGCGTAAGTTCGCCAAGAACTGAAACGGCGAAGGTGAACTAGTGAGACACACCTGAGAAAGATGTAAGACCATGAGTTTTTTCATAGAGTTAAAATATGAATTTGGGACCTTAAGAGATTCATTGTTCGTGACTAGCAAAAAGATATGCATTTCGGGACAATCTAATTCTTCGGGAAGCTCCTTCATGTCAACATAGGGAAAGCATACTGCTGTACAACTTCTGAGCTTGTTCTTCGGCAACTCTATTACTGACTTACCATTATCTTTCAACACGAGAAAAGGGTCATCTCTTGAAGCAACCGAGGCAACAAATCCACAAACCAAGTCATGTATCTTGAAATCATCAACATCTTCATTGTCTTCTAACAAAAGGGACGCTGCTTTCAATTTTCGGATCAATGTGTTTAACCTATTTCTAATTTCTTCCATGGTGCTATCTTCTCGAAATAACCTCAAACCCACGCCATACCTCACCAAGTTTTCAAGAGAGGGCTTAGAGACACCATAAACAACACAAAGTCGTAATAATAACTTCAACTCCTTGCTATCCTCCCCTCTGAGACGATCATAACTCAACCGTAGCGTCTCATTTATCGTCCCACCGATTCCTTTATTTGAAGACATCTCGATTTGTCTCAAAACATCCTCCCATTCAAAAAACTGAGCATCTTTACAAATATTCGCCATTGCAATAATTAGGAAAGGCAAACCTCCGCATCTGTGGAGTGCTATATCCACCAAGGATTTGAACGGATCATTATGAACTTTTTCTCCCACCGTCTTCTCAAACAATTCTTCTGCCTCTTCCTTCTGCAACCCATCAAGGTGGAAGGGCTTGTCGCAGCCCATTTCCCTTCGCAAGACATCTCGATCTCTCGATGTCAACAATAACTTGCATCCGATGACTTTGTTGTCATGTCCGCAAGGAATGCCGACTAATTTCAAATCCAGCCCCTTCCACAAGTTGTCCAGTATTATGAGGACCTTCTTGCTGTTATTCTCCTCCTCTTTCAGCCTCCCGTGCAGAAGTTCCGCTCGCCTGCTGATAGTCTTTCTTTCCTGGATTTTAGTAAGGCCTAAGGCATCCGCAATCTCTTCTTGAATCGTCATGATGTCTGGATTTTTCGACACGTTGGCCTTAGCAACCCAATCATACGACTTCTCTTTTCTTATTCTCCTTTCAGTGTCAGCCAATAGCGTGGACTTGCCGACCCCGCCCATCCCGTAAATCCCAACCACGCTATTCTTGTTATCGGCAAGAGCGGCCATGATCTCCTGCATGATCAATTCTCTGGATTTGAAGATATCGTCATCCTTAAGCTTAATTGACGTCGAGGCAAAAGAAGAAGAGGCCGTCACGATGGTCGACTGGACGACATCTTTGTCCTCTCTCCCGGCCGGAGTCGAAGCAGTAACATTCCCTAGAGCAAGACCATTGAAGGAGACATCCTTGATTTGACTGTGTTCTTGACCGAGTAGCCGAATGCCCTCGATCTTGTGCCTGGCTAACCTGCTGAACTGATAGCGGCAACTGGGTTCGGGAAGACTCCCATAGCAGCAAGTCTTGGTTGCCTTTTCGAAGTCGTCCAATAAGTCTCGCGCCTCATTCAAGGCCTTGTCAGCATTTGCCTGCCACTGCGTGACATAACTGTAGACATTTTGACCATTGTTTCTGGCCGCTTCCACGGCATTTTGGACCATCTCAGCCTTGTATGCCAGCTTCCCGACTTCTTTCTGAAGATCCCGGGCGTAGCTCTTGCAGGACATAACGTATTCGAAATGACGCGAGATGGGAACAACCACATTGAAGGTCGAGGCAAAAGAAGAAGAGGCCGTCACGATGGTCGACTGGACGACATCTTTGTCCTCTCTCCTGGCCGGAGTCGAAGCAGTAACATTCCCTAGAGCAAGACCATTGAAGGAGACATCCTTGATTTGACTGTGTTCTTGACCGAGTAGCCGAATGCCCTCGATCTTGTGCCTGGCTAACTTGCTGAACTGATAGCGGCAACTGGGTTCGGGAAGACTCCTATAGCAGCAAGTCTTGGTTGCCTTTTCGAAGTCGTCCAATAAGTCTCGCGCCTCATTCAAGGCCTTGTCAGCATTTGCCTGCCACTGCGTGACATAACTGTAGACATTTTGACCATTGTTTCTGGCCGCTTCCACGGCATTTTGGACCATCTCAGCCTTGTATGCCAGCTTCCCGACTTCTTTCTGAAGATCCCGGGCGTAGCTCTTGGAGGACGTAACGTATCCGAAATGACGCGAGATGGGAACAACCACACACTTCAAGGCATCCGATGCAATAGAAATGACAGGATCAATTGACATTTTTTTCTTTTTGTTGGAGAAACAAAGATCGAGCAAAGAGAGAGAGAGAGAGAGAGAGAGAGAGATAGAATATGATGAAAAGGAGAAGAAGATGCTGAAGAAGAAAGGTTGTGCCGAGGTGAAGAAAGAGGGAAACAGAGTAAGAATGATGAGATATGAAGAGGGCTAAGAGATTTTGACTGCTAAAAAGGATACAGGAAGGGAAGATAAGGGAAGAGCAATCAATTTTAGCAGAAAAGAGCTCGGTAACTTAACCTTGGTTAAGACCTTGACTAAACATCATTTACTTCCTTGGGTAGCTCAAAACTTCATAACATATTGCTCGAAGTGGAAACTGGCAACAAATAAAAATTAAATTAGACGGTTCCTGGTCGCCATCAGTCATGTCTGAGCCTCCCCTGCTAATGCACAAATTGAATTTTCTTTTTGTTCGAATGCTCAAATTGATTACGCATGAGAAAATTGCAAAAGTAACGAAAGCTCCGCCCACATAGTAACAAAAGACCAGCTGTAAATATTAAAAAACAAAAAAAGAAGAAGAAAGATCTGACTTGAATCCTCGCCCGCGTGACATGTAGTTTAGTCTAGAAGTGCCAATTTGGGATGTAGATCAATTTCTTAACTCAATTTTAATGGAAAAATTATCTAATCGATCTTAATTTTATTATATAAATTTTATTTTAATTGCAAAATTTTTAATTTTACTAATTTAATCATAAATTTTTAAATAAAATTCTTTTGTAATCTTTATAATTAATAGGGGTCGAAATTTTTTGATGTAGCGGCTGGTGATTATTAGCCGTCCTATGACTATGGTAAGTGACATAATGTGTACAACTTTAGTCAATATGACATGTTTTGCTTTTTTTAATTTTTCTTACTCATTTCCTCTTTTTCAATTATCTTTTCTATTTCTTAAAATGTTCTTAAGGGTGTGTTTGTTTGAGTTTTTTTTTTGTTCCTGGGAATAAAAAAAAATAGAAACATGTTTGTTTGCGTTTTTTTTCCAGGGAACAAATTTGAAACAAAAATAATAAACAATAAAAACTTGTTTCTTGTTTCGGAACACTTTGGAAAAACAAATTTTCTCTCTCTTCTTTATTTTCTTCTCTTTCTTTTCTTTTTCTTTTCTTCTTCTTTTTCTTTGGTCGGTTGTCGGCCTCGGCCATGACTGACAACCAGCTGTCGAGGGCCGGCGACGCCGTTGAGGGCCGGCAACCTCGCCGGAGCATCACCAGCCCCCGGCGAGGCCGAGCTCGCCTCACCGGGGGCCGGCAAGCCTCGTCGTGGCTGGGTGAGGCCACCGGCCCTCGTCCATGGCCGGCGACCGGCCAAAAGGAAGAAAAAAAGAAAAAAGAAAGAAAAATAAGAAAAATACAATAAAAATATTTAAAAAATTATAAAATAGCACAAATTTACCAAATGTGTTTATGCTCTTTTTCTATTTCAGGAACAAGTTTATTAAACGTGTTCTTCTGTTCAAAAATTGTTCCCTGGAATATAAATAATTTTTTCTATTTCTGTTCCCTAAAACAATTTTTGAACAAAAACGTTACCAAACGCACCCTAAGTTGCCGTTCATCTTCTTCCTTGGAAGCCCTAGCTTTTCATTGTTTTTAGAAGATGTTGCAGCCACCATCCCTGCTGCCACTGCCATCACAAACAACTCAACCACCACCATGAAGATCAAACTTGGCCACCGCCACTGCGACCACCATCATACAAAAGCCACCATCGCGTTTCTCTCTCTCTCTCTCTCTCTGGGGTCAACCTCCATTAATGGAGCTCGCCTCCTGAGATTGAGGTGCGACACCTCACTTAAGGTTGTGCGCATCACATACGAGATGGCGCAATGCAGATCTGAGGTCGCTCGAGTGCTTTCATTACTGGAGGTTGACGGTCACCGACAGATGAGGATGATGATGAAGCACCGAATTAGTTTTAGCTGGCGTAGCTTGTCCATGTGTGCCGAATGATGCCGTGTCTCTCCTTCAAAACCTCTTCATCTTCACTACCCAATTCGCTTGAAAAGCAGGACCTAGATTCCCATCCACCGACCTCGCTGGGAAAGTCTCTTCTACTCCTTGTTTGAAGGATGAGTTCACCTTGCGTTCAATGTGTTTGTGACAATGCATCAACAACCTTGGAGGTGCAACGACTTTGCCAAGTGGCACGCCAGGATCGAGCCAGGTGGTCTCACCTACCATCGATCTCAGTCGAGAGTACCCTCTCGCTCTTCAAACAAATTCTTATAACGAGATTCACTCCACGATTCACGTTCTTGAATGCGGTCAGGGGAAGTAGGAAGTGCATTCTCAAGAGCAAGATTGCAGCAAGCATGAACTGATTTTGATGGCAGTGGCTGCTTGCGGCAGATAATTAATATGGCTAGAAAGAGATTTTGATAGTAAAGAAATCTCAAGCTGAGTGCCACTGTGCCACGTGAATCGCTGGCTTGATAATTAATGTGTAGCTTGCTGAATCATTTAGATAACTACTACGTGCAAGTTTCTCTCCAAACCATGTCTTAATCCAGCCTAGCATAATATGATTTGATAAAATGATGAGATCAAATTAGCTTCTGAACCCCTTTTTCCTCGTATTGCGAAAATTACATCTTTGGCCTAACGTTGTTAAAACCCGTGATGCTTCTCTTACTCCTAGAGAATGACAAAAGTGGCTGATGTTGAGATCTAATCCGAATACCTGGCCCCCGGTGTCTTATTCCAGATTTACTGGAATTAAGGGGCTCCAATAATGTGTGTGTTCTTGTAAGACATAAATAATTCATATGCGGAAGCCAAGATCATTTATAGACAAACCTCCAGCCATTGTTTGCATTCACGTTCGTCGAATGTCCTGAAAAATCAAGATAATAGGCACACTCTACTAACCAAATCTCCTCACGTACTGATGGTGTATTCTAAATGTGAGGATTTTATGTTAGACCTTGTGATCACCCGTCAGAAATGAACGTGCGTTCCTTATATATATCGTCTCCCATCAAGACGAACGGTTGTCACGAAAGGGTACGAAGCGTGGATCAAACAGTCGCAACTCTAAGAGAAAATTTGGGTAAAAAATGTGGAATCACAAAAAACAAATAACATTCTCCCACTTGATCCCATCATTTTCATCATACGGATCATTCAACTAATTCCACGAAAACTTTATGCTTAAAGAAAAGAAACAAAACACATGAATCATGGCGACATGTCCTCTAAAAGTGAGTAATACCTTCCATGTATCACAATGCATCTTATTTCTTTAATGTCAGCCAATATGTGACAACATATCTTAATGAATAAACCCCATGTTTATTCCAAAACCAAGGATAAATGTTATTCTCATAAACAACAAAATGTGTACACAAAAATTGAGAATCAACATTACAACTGAATAAGAGTTTCATACAACAAAAATCGTTCATATGTCGATAAATCACATGATGGGACCTATTCCCATACTATTTACATGATCCTTCTACTTCATTGGTGGCATGCCTTTAGTTAAAGGATCGGCTATCATCAAGCAGTCAATGTCTGCTTGGCACTTCTCCATAACACGGCTCCGCCAGCTAACATGAAAATGTATCCAGATGTTGATTTTCGTGAATCAACGCAACCCGCGAAGTCCGCATCCGAGTAACCGATCACTTTTAGGTTGTCAGTCCGTCTATACATAAGCATATAGTCTTTGGTACCTTGAAGGTATCTCAACACTTTCTTTGCAGCTCTCCAGTGGTCTAAACCTGGATTACTCTGATATCTTCCCAACATTCCCACAGCAAAAGCGATGTCAGGTCGAGTGCAAACCTGAGCATACATCAAGCTTCCAACAGCAGAAGCATATGGAATGTTGTACATTTGTTCCCTTTCTAGATTATTCTTCGGGCATTGGTTCAAATTGAACCTGTCACCCTTCACAATGGATGCTATACTTGGTGAACAATCTTTCATCCGAAATCTCTCTAGGACCTTATTGATATAGGTTTCTTGAGATAGTCCTAAAATTCATCGAGATCTATCTCTATGTATCTTAATGCCAATGACATAAGATGCATCACCCATATCCTTCATGTCAAAACTTTTAGAGAGAAATTGTTTCACCTCATGTAGCAACCTCTTATCATTGGTTGCAAGTAGTATATCATCTACATACAGCACAAGGAAACAAATTTTGCTCCCACTGACCTTCTGGTATATACATTGATCCATGACATTCTCTATAAAATCAAATGAAGAGATGACATCATGAAACCTTAAGTACCATTGGCGGGACGCTTGTTTCAAGCCATATATAGATTTCTTAAGCTTGCACACCAAATGCTCACCTTTACTAGAGGAGAATCCTTCAGGTTGTTTCATGTAAACCTCCTCCTCTAGTTCTCCATTAAGGAACGCCGTTTTCACATCCATCTGATGTAATTCCATATCAAAATGGGCAACCAAAGCCAAAACAATACGAAGAGAATCTTTCTTAGATACAAGAGAAAAGGTCTCTGTATAATCGATTCCTTCCTTTTGAGTGAATCCTTTGGCAACAAGTCTAACTTTATATCTTTCAATGTTACCCAATGAATCCTTCTTAGTTTTGAAGACCCATTTACAACCAATAGCATTCGCATCATCAGGTAACTCAACCAAATCCCAGACTTTGTTAGATGCCATAGAACTCATCTCTTCCTTCATGGCATTGTACCACAAATTAGATTCATCACTATCCATGGCTTGTGAAAACGTTTCAGGATCATTTTCAGCTCTAATATTGTAGTCAGACTCTTGTAAATACACAATATAATCACTAGGAATAGCCGATTTCTTTATTCTAGAAGATCTTCTCAATGTTGCATCAACATTCTCTTGAGGAGCGTGTTGTTCAACTGGTTGTTCAACAGTTTCTGGTAATTGCTAAACAACTGGATCTACTAGATCAATATCAGTAGATTGTGGAACTTCAACAATTGGTTGTTCAATAGCCGGCTGAACTGAAGGGGCATTATAAGCAACAACCAACCCTAAACTTGAGGTGGAAGATTGAGTGTCTGAATGATCTTTCTTAGGATCAAGATCCTTCGATCGATCGCTCCCACTGATCAAGTCATTTTCAAGAAATTTAGCATTTCTTGATTCCACAATCCTAATAGTGTGAGATGGACAATAAAACCTGTATCCCTTAGACCTTTCGGCATATCCAATAAAATACCCACTTATGGTCCTTGGGTCCAACTTCTTTTCTTGTGGATTGTAAACTCTCACTTCAGACGGGCATCCCCAAACACGCACATGATGCAAACTTGGTTTCCAACCTTTAAATAACTCAAAAGGTGTCTTTGGCACAGCCTTGGTCGGAACTCGGTTTAATATGTACACTGCCGTCTTAAGTGCTTCGGTCCACAAGGATTTAGGAAGTTTAGAGCTGCTAAGCATACTACGCACCATGTCCAATAAGGTCCGATTTGTTCTTTCCGCTACGCCATTTTGGTTCGGAGAACCAGGCATAGTATATTGGGCAACTATCCCATGCTCTTGAAGAAATCTTGCAAATGGACCAGGTGCTTGTCCATTTTCAGTGTATCTACCATAGAATTCTCCACCTCTATCTGATCTCACGATCTTAATTTGCTTATTGCATTGTTTCTCTACTTCCGCCTTAAATACTTTAAAGGCATTTAATGCTTCATATTTATTATGAATCAAGTAAAGATACATATAACGTGAATAATCATCTATAAAGGAGATGAAGTATTTCTGACCACATGAGTCCATATCCGGACTACAAATATCCGTATGTATGATTTCTAATATTTCTGTACTCTTCTTGGCACCTTTCTTTGACTTGTTAGTCTGTTTTCCCTTTATACAGTCCACACAAGTATCACAATCAGTAAAATTTAATGTACCAAGTACTCCATCATTTACTAATCGCTTAATTCTTTCTATGGAGATATGTCCCAATCTCCGGTGCCACAACATAGAAGAATGTTCTTTCACAACACATCGTTTCATACCAGCTTTATCATGAACATGCATCGCATCATAATAGGCATTGTCTTGTAAATTAATTCGAAAAAAACCATCAGACAAAATACCACTCCCAACAATTTCAGATTTAAATGATAAACAAAAGTTTGAATCTGAAAAGTTAAAAGAGTATCCCAAAGGTACAAGTCTTGAAACTGAAATTAAGTTTCTAGAAAAACTAGGAACATAAAAGGTCTTTTCCAAATCTAAAACAAAACCACTATTGAGAACTAGTCTATATGTCCCAATAGCTTCCGCATGTGAACGCATCTTGTTTCCTGAATAGATGTTTTGTTCACTTCCCACTGGCTTCCGGTGGTTTTGAAAACCCTGTAAGGAATTCGAAATATGGATTGTAGATCCAGAATCAATCCACCAAGTGTTGTGACTTACATCAGTCATATTAGATTCATAACAAACACAAGATATTAGATTACCTTTCTTCTCAAGCCAGGCCTTAAATTTGACACAATCCTTCCTCATATGCCCCTTCTGTCTACAGAAGAAACACTTGGATTCTTTCTTAATGTCAGCTTGGGGAGGTATTTTACCTTTTCCCTTATGCTTGCCATAGCCCTTATTCTTTCCTTGAGTTGCCAAATGAGCATTTTCTCCCAATTCCATAACCAGTCTTTCTTCCTCTTGAACACACATGGTCATGAGTTCATTAATAGACCATTTATTCTTATGTGTGTTATAAGAAATCTTGAAAGGTGCATACTGTTGTGGGAGAGTGTTCAGAACATAATACACAAGGAATGATTCAAATATCTCAACCTCAAGGTTCTTAAGCTGAGCTGCAATGTTCCTCATTTGCATGATGTGCTCACGCACACCTCTAACACTAGTGAGCTTCAATGATGAAAATTTCATAATTAGGGTCATGGCATGCGCCTTCTCAGAACTTTCAAACTGCGCATCTATGGCCTCCAATAAAGCCTTAGCATTGCTATGCTGAGCAACCGAACCACGAATACTAGGAGATATCTTAGCTCTTATAAACATGGCACAAACGCGGTTGGACCGCTCTCATTGGTTATAAAGAGCTATCTCAGCTGGAGTGCTCGAATCAGTAGGAGCAGGTGGTTCGTCTTTCCTTATAGCATAGTCAATGTCCATCCACCCTAATTGAAGAAGAACTGACTCCTTCCAAACTTTATAGTTCTCACCATTCAGTATAGGAACATCAAACTTAAATTCAGAGAAATTCACAGGTTGCGAAACTTCATATCAAATAATTATGCTTATGTCACAAAATTTGAGGCAAATATAAATAAATCATGTTTCACCAATATAAACATGTCACAATATGAATCACATAACATAAAAACTACCTGTGGGCTAAGTTTTTAATTTAAATAGATTCATAATTACATCATGAAGAAACTACCATATTATATGTATTTTCTTAATCCCTGTGGGTAAATTAAGAAAAATAATATGATATTTCATCCTAATTAATCATATTAATATAATGAAAATTCATGTGGGATAAAATTCATCATATTAATATAATTAATTACAATCAATGTCCATTTCTCAATATGATCCGGAGGCTTTTAATATATAATTTAATTAATTAAAGATGCTATGGCCACTCTCTAATTAATTAATTATACGGACCATTGGATATTTAATTTCATGCATAAAATATTCATAACAATGCATGGAATGACATAATAAATAAATACATCAAGGGCATAACAGTAAATAAATAAATTGGCCAAGGGCAAAATTGTAAAAACTGAAAAAAATTTGGGGGAAAAGCGTAAATAGAAGTTGCGGGTGGAGACGAAGGCGCGTGCTCGGCACGCGCAAGAACCGCGCGGGCACATGCGCCGCACGCGCACCGTTCAGCGCGCAGGCACGTGCAGGGCACGCACGCGGTTCAGCGCGAAGGCACGTGCTGCCGCGCGTGCCTGACAACTGCCGCGCGCGTGGATCCCACGCGCACAACGGTTGCCGCGCGCATGAGAGCGCGTGGCGCGTGGAATCCACGCGCCTGCAACCGCAGCGCGCGCGTGGGCTCCACGCGCCTTCTTCCTCGCGCGAACAGAAGCCTTTCCGTCAGTTTTTCGCCATTTTCAGCCGCCCTTTCTCCTCCGTTTCTTCTCCGGCAACCCATCTTAGACCGAAATAAATACTGGGTTTTGAAGAGCATGCCGGCACAACCACATGGATCCAAGATTCGGCGAAAATGAGCAAAAATTGGCCCCAAAATCAAACGAAAAACTCCACAAACGCAAATCCTCAACCACCACGACTTCCGCCGCCCGATTAGCCTCCGGCGAACACCGATATACTGAAAAAACACATGGCTAAGGTTCCTTATGGCGGTGCAACCGTATGGGTCCGAAATCAAAGGGTGGGTCGTGCGGATTTTGCCCGGAATCGTCGAGTTTCTCTCTCGGCCTCAAAATCCGAGTTACTGTTCATGTTAAAATAAGCCCGAAAATACACCGAAAAAACACAAAAATACAATAAAACAAGGCAGAGGCACTAGATTCGCTCCGATACCAAATGTAAGACACAAATAATTAATATGCGGAAGCCAAGATCGTTTATAGACAAACCTCCAGCCATTGTTTGCATTCACGTTCGTCGAATGTCCTGAAAAATCAAGATAATAGGCACACTCTACTAACCAAATCTCCTCACGTACTGATGGTGTATTCTAAATGTGAGGATTTTATGTTAGACCTTGTGATCGCCCGTCAGAAATGAACGTACGTTCCTTATATATATCGTCTCCCATCAAGACGAGCGGTTGTCACGAAAGGGTACGAAGCGTGGATCGAACAGTCGCAACTCTAAGAGAAAATTTGGGTCAAAAATGTGGGATCACAAAAAATAAATAACGGTTCTTTTAATAAAGGGTGATGGAAAATGTATATGATTGAGTCTCTATACCTAAGCGTTATGCTTTTTCCCAGTGAATCAGATTTTGGTGATAGAAAACTTTTTGCCGGAATAATTGATAATCATATTTACTATCAGAGATTCCATATTTTAGAACCTTAGCAAAGAACCAAATCACGAGGAAGAAAGAGGAGGTGGTTATAGACTATGGAGCTTACTTATGCATTAATAAAAACACTAGTCAATTTCTAAAGTACAGAATTAGAAATGGATGATTTTTTGCATTATTGCGCTTTTACATGACTAGTCATCATCATCAATGTCCATGTCTCCATCCTTTCCTCCACTGCTGATGGACAAACATTGATGTGGTATACATCCTTTCGTCCTTTTCCACTGCAAATGGTCCATTTCATCCTTTCCCAGCGCCAATGTACTAGTCCTAATCCATCCTTTCATCCTTTCCTCTACAGTTAACAGACAAACATTGATTAGGTACCGGTGCTGAACCCACTCCCGTGCAGGTCATTGAAACCATGTTAAAATATAGAAGTAACGTTAGAATTAAGCAACGGGAAAAAAAAATTGCCAGTTTAAAGGTTAAAATGATATATGGATTGAAATAGTTTTAGAAAGTAAAATAGCCATGTTGTTGCTGAATAGCAATTTTTTGTAATGTTTTATTTATTGACATCATAGACTTGGGTTAACTTAGATCTGTTTATCCAATTAATGATTTGACCGTTAGTTGAAAACTTTCACAGATTTGTTGACAAAAAACCCCTCAAATCATCCCTTTAAGTGAACAAAAGAACAAGTAAACTCGATTCTTGAGGAAAATGAAGTTACTTAAATTTTTTGCCAAACATAATTGTTAGATTAGAATGTCAAATTACTCTTGACTTTGTGTGTCTTAAATTTCTATACAAAAATGTTATGACTAATTAAAGTCATTAGGTACTTTCTCTCTGTAATTAAGTTGATAAAGACCTTTTGCATTTATAAGTATTAAAGCATTTAAGGAATTACCACATAAAGTAAGCATTTTTTTCTATGATCCAAGGATACAGACATGGAGACTTGTCTACCTAGTAATTCAAGGAATATCCTGCAAACCACATGAAATGGTTAAGACTAGGCTTTTGGCTAGCAAAATTATCTCTATCCCCAACAGTTTACACGTACTTTGTGGGATTCAAAGGGGTGACAACTTTGTTCCTGAAATAGAAATTCCCAACAACCCAATCAATTGCACTAATTTTTTTTGGTTAAGCATAATGTTTTTCTTTTAAATAATTTGTATTTTGCATTATGTATTTTTTTTTAAATGACAATGCTAACATTAGTTTATCATGTTGTTTTTTTTTTTTGGTAAGAAAGTTTATCATGTTGTCGATATTCAATAATTGCAAGAAAGAGATGTTAGGTAAGTATAATCTTTTATTGTAAAAAATAATTGTGTTTTGCATCTTGAATAATTTCTCAAGAAAAGACAATATCTAGTTTTTTTTTTTTTTTGTCAGTCCTACTCTATTCCTACTCTACACTCACTCTCAGACTTTTGCCCTGCCTCTTGCAGGGCGTGGGAGTTGAAACCCACTCTTGAAACTTACGCGTCCCCATCTCATCCCCCCTTGAGAAGGTGGGGATTTGAACCCCTCACCTCCCCCTTCCATGTTGGAAGGATGGACAATAACTAGTTAAATGGTATGGTTTTGCTTCTTTTGGCGATTGATTTGCATAAATTTGACATGGATGGAAAATCTACTGTGATGTTCGTAAATAGAGCCAATCACATATTTACAATATCTTAATGATTAGGGAGTAAGGGTGAACAATTGGGCCGGTTCAATAGAGAACCGAATTGAACCAATATTACTTGATCGATTTCAAGTCTATTCACACTGAGACCTACAATAAAAGGGAAACTTGGCTGTGGGAAAGAATAATCTGGTTGGTGGGTCTCAGAGATTAAGGTAAAGGAGGGAAATTTCTAGGGAAATCAATCGAGGAGCGGAGGTATCTTTTGGATTTGAGTTGAAAGGCAGAAGGATTTAAAGTTTCTTGGGCAAAGAATTGGAGATTGTGCAAAAAAGAATATCAACCCATACTCCACAGGGACCCACCCCTGAGACATATTGATACGTGTCACACGATAAATGGATTGTTGAAAAAGTGACGCAATACGATAATTGTATGTAATATTTTCTCGCAAATTTTGAAAAAGATAAAGATAACATATTTCAATGGGGCATGCTACACTTAAATTAATAAAAATATCACCATGAAGATAAATTATTAAAATGAGCAAAAGAAATATATGTCGGAAATTGGATGACTTGTTTATGAATTAATAAGATATCGGTCATCAAAAAAGCAAAATAATTTTAAAAAATTACCCCTACCTGAGAAAAAATGTTTTAAAATGATCAAATGAAGTCTGCCTCAGATATTGGGTAAATTATTCTCTTCATTATTGCACTTTTGAAATGAATATATTGCAGCTTGATTTTTGGCAAGGCACCTTATAAGATTGCCTTACGGTACTTGAAGACTAAGCAAGAGAAGAACATGTTGATCTAGTGGTATCTTCCCGGTTCATGTCCTATCTGACTTACTGAATCTTTTTACTTGGGTTGAGTTGGGTTGAATTAGCTATGGAACTCATCTCACTGAGTCAGAAGTCCTTAAAACTTATCGAAACTACTTACGTGCATGCATCTTAAGCGGGGGTCAAGTTCCCTGCCGGAGATGGCAGTGATTGCCACCGCCCAGCCACCTCTTTCTTGTTCGCCGCGCCCCCCCCCCCCCCCCCAAAAACACCCTTCTAATTTTCAATTTTAAGAACTACTTCTTCTGATTTCTTTTTTAAACTTCTCTTCTTCTTTTTTCAAAATCTCTTTCCTCTTTTTTTTTTCTTTGGGTGCTAATTAACCCTTATTTGGTTTCGTCGATCAATTTTCGTCAATATTATACTCGTGAAAAAGGAGATATTACTAGAAATAACATGTTAAAATACCTATGAGTGTTTTTATTACACATAAAATTGTCTACTCCAAATGAGAAACTATTTATGTTTAGTAGGAATCAACTGTTTTAAAAATGGGCGGATTGTAATATATTTACCCTTACTCGAAGTCAAGATTCCATAGCTTTTGGTCTGCAAGTTTCTTCTCTTCCTCGAGCGATCTCCCAGTTGTACCCCGCCCGACGAAAGACCTGGTCTTTACGCCTTTTCTTGAGCTTCTCACTCATGGATATCGGCAATAATCACTCGTCGCTCGCATCTCCTGGACGGGCCGGCGTTTGCCGCTACGAAGTCTTTCTCAGTTTCAGAGGAGGAGATGTTCGGAGGAGCTTCATTCAATTTCTCTACGAAAGCCTCACCGCTTCAGGGATCTATGCCTTTATCGATCATGATGGGATCGAGATCGGAGAGGAGATCATGTCTAAGATCTTACAAGTGATCAGGCACACGGAGATATGCATTCCCGTCTTCTCCAAAGATTTCGCTTCCAGTAAGAGTTGTCTGAAGGAGGTGGCGGAAATGGTGGCGTGTGACAGGAAAATCATGCCCATTTTCTACGATGTCAGCCCTTCAGTAGTCTGCAAACAGGAGGAGAGTTATCAAAAGTCCTTCTGCACCCATGCCGCCCTGGGGGTGATGTCAGCCACTATAGACAACTGGAAGAAGGCTCTGCACATTGTTTCAAGAAAGCGAGGATGGGAATTGCAGAAATTTAATTACGGGTAAGCCGAAATCAAGATTTCGATTCTTTTTCGACTTTCCCAACAATAGTGATCCAGTATGAAATCAAAGAAAGAAAAAAGTCAATGCATCTGTTCTTTTGCCTGGTGTATTATCCGACCAGTTGCTCCTTTTCATATCTTCCTCTTTCCTTCTTTTCCCGTTTGGCAGGGAGCAAGAACTTATAAAGGACGTTGTTTCCAAAGTCCGCCGGCAGTTGAAGAAAGATGACTTAGACGTGCAAAAAGATTTAGTGGGGATGGCTCACCATGTGCAAGAGATGATGAATAAACTTGGTGTTCGCTGTGAAAATGGCAAAGTGGTTGAAAGGCAAATGCTGACGGGAAAACGTGTGGTTGAGATATCGGGCCTTCCAGGAATCGGTAAGTCGACTCTTGCCATGATTGTCCGCAGCAAAATCCATCATCTCTTTGATGAATGTAGCTTTCTTGAAGCTAAGGGAAGGACGCTCTTGTCTCTCCAAGAAGATTTAATTTGTGACATCCAAAGGAATAGACATACCCCCATATCTTTGGCTAGAGGTGCCGAATTTATCAGGAACAAATTTAAAGATCAGAGGGTTCTCATTGTCCTTGACGATGTGAGCGATTTTAAAAAAATCCTATCATTAGGCCTATATCTAAGTGAGTTTGGTCTAGGAAGTAGGATCATCGTGATCTCTATGAGAAGCAATCTTGTTGACGACTATATTATGAAGCTTGAGACCTCCCAAAGTTTCGTCAACGGTCATGATGAGATCCTCGTTGAAAAATACGAGCTAGAGCAAATGAATGACAACCATGCTTTTCAACTGTTCTGTAAGTGTGCTCTCAGAGGACGACCTCTTCAAAAGGAATTCTACTCCTTGGCATGGGACATTAGTTCGGCTGCCGAAGGGCTTCCTCTTCTTATTGATGCTGTTGGTTCATCTTTATTCGGAAAGTCCATAGAATTATGGGAGGATGCATTGAATATTTTGGGGGAAAAGCCTTTTGCTAAGAATATCAAAAAGATTTTGAAGACAAGATATAAAGCTTTAGAGGATGATGCCAAAAAGATATTTCTTGATATAGCATGCTTTTTAATGAAAGAGGACAAGACAATACCCCCTTACATGTGGGAAGCCTGTAAATACAATCCTCGTACGCATATTCCCCAGATTCTTAACACATCTTTAGTAAAAAGCACAGAAAATAATAAATTTTGGATGCATAATCAAGTAAAATTCCTCGGGATGAATATTGTGGAGAAGGAAAATCCAAGGAAACCTTCCAAGCGTAGCAGGCTATGGAATCAGGAGGATATTGAACAAGCAATGAATGAAGATAAGGTAAATTTTGAAGACAAGAAAAGCCTCTCTTTAGATTTGAATCAGAGTACTCGTTTTAAATACTTAATTCTATTCTTATAGTTAATCGTTAATGCACTTGTATTTACCATTTTCCCATGGTTGGCAGGTCGCTACTGTGGAAGCCCTCAGTGCCACATTCGACAGCCTCAATTCATTTGATGAACTTAGATTTTTTCGTAATTTCCCGAATCTTAGGTATCTTAGAATAAGCCACGCTATGATTGAAGGAAATGAGCAGATGGCAGAGAACTCCAGAGAGGATCTTTTCCTTCCACGATTAAAGTGGCTTGAATGGCGATGGTGCCACAATATCTCCAGTCTACTTGCTTTAGATCTGTCAGACTTGGTCGTTCTTGATCTGTCTAGGTGTACCTCCACAACTTGGAAGCGCTGGAAAAAAATTATGGAGGTATGATGGCATTAAATGTGCATTTTTTCGCTTCACATGTGACAATACCTTGTAGTAAACAAGGCTTTTATATTCTCTTGTTTTGCAGAAGGCCATAAACTTGAAAGTTTTGATCCTAAAAGATTGTTATTTTCTAGCTGCATCTCCAGTTTCCCATGCACCCGCAAACTTAGAAAGACTAAACCTGGAACATTGTTCTACATTACCGGGTGTTGGCAGATCCATTAGCAAGCTAAGGAACTTGGTTTCTTTGAATATCAAGTTCTGCAGCTTCGTGCAAGAGCTGCCGGAAGATATAGGTTCCTTGAAAGCTTTGGAAGAGCTCTATATCGATGGAACTTCCATTAAAGCCATTGATATCCCCGAGGGTTCCTATCAGAAGCTTAAAATTCTGAGTGCTTGCAACTGTAAATCCTTGTCTCTACCCAATTCAATTGGTAACTTGAATTCTCTTTCGTACCTAGCATTGGACGAGACTAAACTGAGTGAGCTCCCTTGTTCTATCGGATTGTTGGAGAGTCTCCAGACACTATCTCTGAGAAACTGCAATCGTTTGTGGAAATTGCCGGATTCCATTGGAGACCTTAGAAAGCTGCAAGTCATGGATCTTTCAAGCACAATAGTCGACGAAATACCTTCCTCCGTCAAGGATTTGCAAAACTTGAAAGAACTAAAGATGGCTGGCACTCATATAAGAGAATTTCCTGGAGGCATTAAGAATCTAGAGAGTTTAGAAGAGATAGATTTCTCGGGCTGCAGAAATTTGAGAGGGGAGTGCAACATTACGGGATTATCGTCTTTGCGGGTGTTACTTCTAGAATACACGGATATTTCTCGGCTGATTGTGACGGATCGCCAATCCTACAATCCCCAAAACCTCAAAATAGATGGCGATGTTCCCATCTCGATAATTGGAACTACCCAAGGGCATGGCATCGGTTCAACAGATGTGAGACTACACCACACTTCTAGGCTGATGGACATCACATCAGCATGCGACGACGAGTCAGAGACCGTAGCAATGTGGCGGTCCGACAGAAGCAAGGAAGTTATCGGTGGATGAGGTTTGGCTACGGAGGAAGTTAGCGCTCCTATCCAGTTAATTCAAATTTGTAATTCATCAAGCATGTCAACTGATCTTCGTGCAATAAGGGTTGTTAGGGGCATAGCCAAATTCGAATTTTCGCCTCTATTTTGAATTTTTGATCTACATTCTTCTTCAATTTTCTTGGCCTTCAGACTTGCCCACTCTTTATTGTCTTGCACGCATGTCAATTTTCCTGCAATTTTGTGCGTACATGTTAGCTTTGGATATGACTCAATGTAAGTATTACTTAGTTTATTTGATTGATATGCAAGATAACTACATGGTCGTCAGATTATGAGTTTTAGTTCCTTTCTCGATCGTTCATCTCATTAGTACTCTCCTTGATCAATAGTAAAGGATGAAATATTGTTCTTCTTTTGTTAATTTTAAAACTAGAATGAAAAATTTGTTGCTGCATCGACCATCTAACAAAAATTCTTCAAAGGTACAATATGTTTGTGAATGTTGTCGCACCTATATTACCCAATATTGGAACTGATTGCTTTTTCAAATAAAATTGAAAATGATTATTGCTCGATTCTCTTAATCATTGATTTAATTTAACTAGTATGAAAACTATATGTGTAATAATCTAACTATAGTCAACATACATTGTGTCATTCAAAAAATATCTTGCATGAAAAATTGTGCTTACATGCACAATAAAAAAGAAAGAACTTTCTGATTTGGACAGAATATTGTGATCAATCTAACTAACAAAAAATTAGTGTACTTTATTTCCAAGATGTCCTTAATGATGCTTATAATCAATGAAAACATCTACTATATGACTAATATGTTGACAATTTCAGACATTTTTAATCTTTCTTAACGAGTATTTTTAGGATTATAACTCATGATATTATGACTCACATATATGCATAATATTTTATCATTATCTAAGTATTGGATTCTTAAGCATTAGCTGTTAAATGATGTCTCAAGTTTGTATCGTGTACAAAATCCATATTTGCTGGAAGATTTTGATCTGATGTTGCCTTTTACGGATATATACAAGTCCAAGTTTCAGCACAAGCTATTCGGTGGTTACTTCTTTTATCCAAGTTTTGAGTATTCGACCAAGAAGTGGACGTCTCTTCCTTGTTCAATATAAAAGACACACAAAATTAATTTGTGTTTAGAGTTTTACATCCAATTGAGTTATTTATTTATAAATATTATGAGTTTGGAATCAATCTAAGTATGTGAAACATTCGAACTTGTGAATGATTAGTTATCAACACTTATACCAAATCACATAAATCTACAATGTCTTTTATTGTTTCTTTTTGGTAAGGACGATATATTTTATTGTTCCTACTATATTTCTCTAATAATTTCGCATTGACTTAATTACAAGATGCTGTCAATTTTGCCATTAATTTTACAACACTAGTAAAAGAGAAATGTATTTTAAAAGAAAATTCTGATTTACTAAAGATCCATTTATTTCACAGAAAATAAAAAATTTGAAAAGCTTTTTTCATAAAAATGATTACTTATTTCACTTGAAATAATTAGTCAATAAATATGTTAGTATTATCGACACCAAATTATATTTAAATATTTTCATGGACAACAAAAAAAAAAATCATTCATTTTTGTAAGCAATATAAGCAATTATTTTTATGAAAATATTTTTCTAGTTATTCATTTATCACAAAATAAACAGAACATAAGTACATCCAATACTTTCAAGCGTAAATGATATGAGTAAGTTACTAGATTCATGTGACCTAAGAAATTCCACGTTCGATTGCTGTAGCCTCATTTTTTTTATTGCTTTATAGTGAAATAAAATTGAATAAAAACAAAACAAAAACCGACTTTATTCGGAAGTGTGAATGTACTGCTTAATTATTCATCCCTCATATATTTTACGTCTATTTTAAAAATATGAAAACTTGTGACTTTATTTATGTTATAATATCTCGTGCATGGCACAAGGCTTTCAGCTTTCGTCTTTTTTAAAAAAAAAAAAAAAATCATATCTACAGCACCAAACAAGGAATCTTTACCAGAGGCATCTTCGACTGCACCTGCACCGGCCCTTGTTTGTTTTTCTTTACGCTTTGCTCGTGATTGTTTTCTTTTTCTTTCTTTTTTTTGTCTTTTTTAGTACATCTGAATTTTTTTTTTTAATGTACATCTGAAGAAGGAAAAAAGAAAATAAAAATGAATCAGCAAAGATAGCACACTCCCGCTAAATCAGCTTGCAAAAGTAGGCAGAGACCCGTCCAAGGAACTTCCCAACCAGCAAGGCGATCTCTCAGTGCCCGCTCTAGCTTTAGCCAAAGAATCCTCCCAAAAATTGCTTTCGCGAAAAGCATGCTGAGAAATGATGAAACAACTTCGCAAAAGACGCAGAATCTGATTAAGAATAGGCCAGAATCCCATTTTCTAGCACCTTTTAAGATGATCTAATGGGAGGCGTCACACAAATTGGTTGGTCTATATCGGCCTATGGGATTCTGATAATTGAATCACGGGAATAAGAACCACGTGCATCTCTGCCAAACTTGACGGGATTGGTCTTGTTTGAAAAGCCAAACATTCCATGTTGACCATGTCGTCTCCGACCACAACCCGGCATGTCAGGAAAAAACTACGTTTGGGAGGAGTGGAAGACGCTGTCTCTGGCACGCACATGCACAAAAGGAATAAGACGAAATGAGAGCCATGGGATAATGATAATTTAACCATAGGAGTAAGAACCAGAAAAAAATAAAAATTAAAAAAAAATTGCGTTTGGGAGGCGTGGAAGACGCTGACATTGGCTCGCAACACAAGAATTAATATAAAAAAGTTCACCATTACCCAATAAAAATATTTAAAATGACCAAAAGAAGTCTTCGTAGAGTGGGTGAATTATTTTATAAATTGATAAAATATTGGTCATCCAAAAAGAAAAAATAAAAAAAAAGTTACACTACCTAAGAAAAATGTTTTTAAATGATCAAATGCAACGTGAGAGATTGGGCAAAGTACTTTTTTTTTTTTTTTTTAATTCTTGCGCTTTTAAAAACCCCCCACTTGGCAGCATTATCATATGGAAGGCATCTTATAGGATTGTCCGAATACTTGGAACAAGCCAAGAACATGAGAGACCAATGGTATCTCAACGGTTCAAGTCTTTTCGGATTAGGCTAAGCTGGGTGAGGGACTCATCTAAGTTAGAAATCCGAAAACTTATTTCGACTAATTATATGCTTGCGCACTCCACTTTGGCCCTTAAGTAGATTATATTGCAAAGTGGTGCATTTTTGCTATATTATGCAAAATTCATCTTATTAGAATTCAATTTACTTAAAGGTACATATTTTGCTTAAAGGACAATTCGATGTGTAGATATATTTGGCTTACTAAGTTTTCAAAAAAATAGTACTGTGTGGACATGGAGATATTGATTCTAAGTCTATTTTTAAGGGGAGTTTTCCTTATGTTGCCAGGAGAAGATTGAGAAAATTGGTTAATGAGCATGAATTTGGCAATGAATCCATATAGCTAATTTTGTCTATTAAATGCTTACTATAGATAATAGTGTGCCCTCGTATTGTTTTTCAACTTATGGTTCTTGGAGAGTGCCGTAACCCTAGCTTTCATTTGATTCAGAACCTAGAGGGTTGTATCTAGGTTCAAAGTTTAGAACCATTGTAAAACAAGTTCTTTTTTTAAATGATAGCACCACCATTCATAAACCTAGATGGACACCATGTCCAAGTTGAACCGGTCTGATGGATGCACGATGCCAAGACCAAGCCAATAGGCTTTGACCGGCATCATTCACTCAATCCCTCCACCCTGTTTGAGAGTGGCATGCACATGCACAGGAGGAAGAAGACGAAACGAGAGCCACAAGGTCTCCTGACTCCCCCACCTTCCCTCTTTTCCAAAGATGCTCTTTTGTCCCATACTATTTTTTTTATCCTATATGATTAGTTATCGCAAATTTTGAAAAAATGATAATGTATTTTTATAAGGCGTGCAACATGCGAATTAATAAAAATCTCGCCATTACTGATGATAATTTTTTTAAAATGACCAGAAGAAGTCTATATCCAAGAATGGATAAATTGTTTTATATAAGATACTTATATTCATGTGACCTAAGCTATTCCATGTTCAATGCCGTAGGCTCATTTCTTTGATTGCTTCAGAGTGATATCAAATTGAATAAAAAATTAAAACATACACCGACTTTAATCTGAAGTGTAAATGTACTTCTTAATTATTCATTCTTCATATATTTTATGTATATTTTAAAATCATGAAGACTTATTATTTAATTCCTTCGGTAAAAGCCACAAAAAATCTCAAATTTTGCCCACCGTGACACATTTATTTCAAACTTGTACATATGTGACATATTTACCAAAACTTGTATAATATGATATATTTACCTCCAAAAAAATTTTGTGATGCACAAGTTCGTGTAACACATTTGCCCCAAAAATTTGATGTCACAAAAAAATTGAGATTTAAATTTAAGATAAATATATCACACAAGTATTAGTTTGGGATTTTTATGTCACAAAAAAAATTAGGATAAATGTGTCATACGAGCATAAATTTTGGATTTTTGGTATAAAAAAAGTACATGATAAATGTGTCACGGGGCAAAGTTTAAGGTTTTTTGTTATTTTGTGTCACAGGGCAAAGTTTAAGGTTTTTTGTTATTTTTTCCTTTTTATCTATGTTGTATAATGTCGTGCATGGCAAATGGGTTTTTCGTTTTAAAAAATATATATTTTATATAAAGCATTTTAAATAAAGGAGGGGGAAAGACTCACTGCCTTCCTCCTATCAAGCACCAGGCGGGGAGTCTTTGCCAGGGGCATCTTCGACTATACCTGCACCCGCCCTTGTTTGTTTATCATTGCGCTTTGCTCTTGATTGTGTTTTTTCTTTTCGTTTTGTCTTTCTAAATTCATGCGAAGATTTTTTTTTTTTTTTTCATATACATCTGAGAAGGAAAATAAAAATATAAAAGTGAATCAGCAAAGATAGCACACTCCCACTAAATCAGCCTGCAAAAGTAGGCAGAGACCCGTCCAAAGGAATTTCCCAAATAACAAGGCCATCTCTGAGCCCTAGCTTTAGCCAAAAGAATCCGCGCAAAAATTGCTTTCGCGACAAGCATGAAGCATGCTGATAAATGATGAAACTACTTTGGAAAGGACGCAGAATCTGATACAGAATAGGCCGGAATCCTATTTTCTAGCCCCTTTTTAAGATGATTTTTTGGGACGCGCAATAAGTGATTGGTCCATACCTGCCTATGGGATTCTGATAATTACGCAGGATTCTGATAATTGAACCATAGAAATAAGGGCCACGTGCATCTGTGCCAAATCTGATAGAACTCGTCTTGTTTGAAAAGCCGTGTTGACCATGTTATCTCCAACCACATCCCGGTATGTCAGAAAAAAATTACGAGGCTGGTACGAAAATTTTCTAGGAAGTATGGACGAAGGAAAATAAAATCTTAGATGGACCCGATGTCCAGGTCTAACTAGTCGATGCATGCATCATGCCAATGCCAATGCCAATGCATAATGCTTTGACCGTCATCATTCGCTCACTCCACGGTGTATGGAAGGAAGAGGACGAGGTGAGAGCCACGAGCTCTCTTCCTCCCCGCCACCTTCCCTCTTTCCCAAAGATGCTCTATTGTCCCCTCCCTTTTATTTTTATTTTTTTCCTTTCCCCAATACCTCAAAGGTTCTCATGAAATTTGAGGAGAAAGATGACATATTTTTATGAGGTATGTGATACACGAATAAATAAATCTAGCACCAATACCAAAGATAAATTATTTTAAATGACCAAAAAAAAGTCTATGTCGGAGAATGGGTGAATTGTTTTATGAATGGATAAAACATTGGTCATCCAAAAAGACAAATAATTAAAAAGTTACTATTACTGAAGAAAAATATTTTAAAATGACCAAATGCAATGTGCGTCAGAGATTGGGCGAGCTATATATATTTTTTAAATTCTTGCACTTATGAAAGCCACCACTTTGCAGTATTCACCACTTTGCGGTATTATCTTATGCATAGGCATCTCACAGGATTGTCCGAATACATGGAGACGAAACAAGCCAAGAACAAGCTGGTCCAATGGCATCTCCCTGGTTCAAGTCTTCCCGTTGAATTGGGTTATTTAGGTTGAGTTGGATTGGATTGCGATAAGCGAGGTGAGGGACTAAGTCATAAAATCCTAAAACTTATTCCAACTAAATATGTGCTTACGCACTCCACTTCAGCCCTTGAGTAGATTATATTTCAAATTGAACTGTTTTAGCTATATTATGCAAAATTCTCCCAATCAGAATTTGATTTATTTTAAGCAACATATTGTGCTTAAAGAACAATTCAATGTGCAAATATATCCGGCTTACTAAAATTTTGAAAAACATATGCATTGTATGGGCATGGAGATCTTGATTCTAAGTCCATTCTGATGGGAGTTCACCTTATGTTACTGGAAGAAGATTGAGAAAATTGGTTAATGAGCATGAATTTGGCAATGAATTTTATATAGCTAACTTTGTCTATGAAATGGTTACTATAGAAAATAGTATGCCCTTGTATTGTTTTTCAACTCATGGTTCTTGGAGAGTGCCATAGCCCTAGCTTTCGTTTTATTCAGAACCTAGAGGGTTGTCTTTAGGTCCAAAGTTTAGATTCGCTATCAACAAGTTCTTTTTTTGTAATGATAGCACGACTCATAAACCCATATGGACACGATTTCCAAGTTTAACCATCGATGATGGATGCATAATGCCAAGAACAAGCCAACAGGCTTTGACCGGCATCATTCACTCCCTCCCTCCCTCCACCCTGTTTATGAGTGGCATGCACATGCACAGGAGAAAGAAGACGAAATGAGAGCCACGGGCTCTCCTCCCCACCACCTTCCCTCTTTCCCAAAGATGCTCTTTTGTCCCATTCTTTTTTCCCATATCTGATTGGTTCTAGCGCATTTTGAAAAGACGTTAACACATTTTATGATGCGTGCGACACGCGAATTGATAAAAATTTCACCATGACCGGTGATAAATTTATTTAAATGACCAGAAGAAGTCTATATCGAAGAATGTGTAAATCGTTTATGAATTGATTAAAGAAATGACCACTGCCAGAGAAAAAATGTTTTAAAATGACTAAATGAAGTCTGCCTCGGAGATTGGGTAAATATTATTGGACTTTTGAAAGCCATTATTTCGCAGCATTATCTAAGGCAAGACATCTAACAAGATTGCCCTGCACTACTTGGAGACAAGACGGGCCAAGAACATGTTGATCTAGTGGTATCTTCTCGGTTAAAGTCCTCTTAGCAGGTTTTAAATCATTTTACTTGGGTTGGGTTGGATTTGGTTGAAATGGGCTGGCTAGGCAAGGTACTCATCTCATCTAACGAATCGAAACGATAATTTAAGCAAGAAGCCCAAATGCCGTGCACTCCGCATGGGCCTCTCAAGTAAACTATTCTTTAAAGTGAAATGTCTTAACTGAATTACGCAAATTCATTTAATTAGAAGCAGATTTATTTTATTTCGTACGTTTTGCTTAAAAGACAATTCGATTTTTGAAAAAAAAAAAAGTGCATTGCATGGGCATGGAGATCTTGATTAAAAGTCAATTATAATGCGACTTTTCCTCATTTTACAAGAAGAATAAGAAAAATTGTTAATTAGCATGAATTGGGCAATAATTTTGTCTATGAAAATGCTTCCTGTAAATAATAGTATGTCCTTCCTTGTATTTTTTTTCAACGTGTAGTTCTTGAACCCCTAGCTTTCATTTGATACAGAACCTAGAGGACTTTATCCAGGTTCAAAGTTAAGAACCGGCGTCAAACAAATTTCAGAGGAGAGCAAATTCCCATTCCTTTTTAAGAATTGCACCAGTAATCCCTATACTGACGATACGAAATCCGTCCTTTGCTTTCATTTAATTCTACATCCGTTCTTCATTTAATTGATAAGAATTTGGATTTTTCCGCTCAAGGTAACTTTCTTTGTTTAATTTCGCATTTTTCAGGTGAGTGATACTTATATCTTTTATGACTTATGAACTTATGTTCTGCAAATGACAGGAATTAGATATGCAATGTGTTATCAAAGAAGTACAGGACGGCATGATATTTATTAAGAAAAAGGTTTTTAGAGCATTATTTGTTACATAAAGTTGGAATAGGCTTTTACAATCCTTTTGGTTATTTGAGTAAACGTAGTAAAGCCTTTCTTAGATAGTTGGCGAGTTGATTATTTGGGTAAGGATTTGGAAAATGTTATATAAAATGTATTCCACTCTATGAATTAAATTATGAAAGGTTTTATATTTTGGTTTGTGAACTCGATTTATGAAATGTTATGGATTGCTTTTATGCATACTGACCTATTATCTTTATATGATTTCTAATGAGATCATACTATATATAAAAATAAAAATAAAAAATAAAAAATCATAAAGGATTTGTCAAAATATTTTAAATGGAGTTTGATGGAGAATGAACTCCGGAAAGGTAGAGTAGAAATTAGTGTGATAAAGAGAATATGATAAAGTCACTCAAAATTAAATGAACGAATATTTCCAATGTCCAAAAAAAAAGAATTTTTTTTCTTTCCCAATTATTTTCCTTACGATTTTTTGAACAAAATATCAATTTGTGTTTGAGTTCGGATTTTTATTTGGGTTCAATTGATGAGTAAAGTAAGTCGACTTTTTTTATTTAAAAAAAATATTTATGGTTCTATAAACCAAGGAAGGAATATTGGTAAGCTTAACATGGGACGAAGCACAATCATAGTTTGATATTGATTGATAGTTTAATTAATTGACTAGAACATTGATGTTTGTTTTGATATCACTGATCGAAAGAGTACTTCTAAGATGTATAAAGCTTCATTGAACTGATCTACTAATTTTTTATCCCATATATATACCGATTGGATAAATGTGTTTCTGAAACTATTTATAAGTATACATAATGGATAAATAAAAATGCTTAGAAAATATTTATACCACTCATTGAGAGGTGGTTGGCTCATATCATTTATCCCAATTCTTTTTTAGAGGATGACAGGACAAAAGTGATATCAACTGGCAACCTTTAGGAGTTGGATTTTGGTAATAGAGGAGATGGTTGTATTGTTGGGTTTTGTTTGTTTGTCGCTAGAGATGAGTATTTCTTTTAGATAAACTGTAAAATTCTGATCTTATTGTAACTAACTTGCTTTTTTATTGGACATATGTTGGTCTTAGATTAGTGATAATTATGTGTATGAGGCTACACCATTTGGGTAGGATGGCGGCCTTCTCATTTCCCGTATACTTGGGGTGTGACATCTTCCTCAATCCTCCGTCGTCTATTCATTGCATAAGCATTGCAATTGGATTCTATTGCTCGATTTGTCGAAGTCGACTATTATCAAGCATTGCCATCGGTAATTTGAGCACAAAAAGTAATTGTCAAGGTTAAGAATATAAGTAGACAATAAATTAAAATGGGGTAAGATTAGTAAAAGGATGATGTGACTTAACCCACAGTATTTTCATATTGGTGGAGAGCTGATGGGTAAGTACTATTCTTCTTCTTTTTTTCCTTCTGTTTTCATTTCGGTATTAGAGTTAATATGTAATTCGAAGACTATTTTGTCTTAAAATAATCCTTAACCAACAGCAAAGTCTTTGTATTGTTCTTTTTTTAGTCAATTTCAATATTATAATTAGAAGTTTTGAACCATTCAGCAAAAAATCTTCCATGGTAGAATATGTCCGTGAATGTTGTTGCACTTTGTCAAAAAAGTAGAAAGCTATTGGAATTTGGGAGAATTGTATACTGCTTTCTATTGATTCTTTTAGTATGTAATTACAACCTATTTATAATACAGGGTGTCTAAATAACTAAGGAATAAAAATATACACAATATCCCAAAGATATACATAATATTCCCATAAAATATTCCCTATAATCAAAAATCAATTAAGATCAATCAGCATCGGCAACAGTATCTTCAACACTGCCCCTCAAGCTCAGTGGTCTGTATATATCGAAGACGCCTAGCTTGTTTAGTAGATACAAACGTTGCATTTGACATAAGGCCTTGGTAAAAATGTCCGTGGGTTGCTCTGCCATTCTTATCCCTCTTGTTCTAATCACCCCACTCTGGATCTTGTCTCTGATGAAGTGACAATCAATTTCTATATACTTCATTCAGTGCAAGCTTAAGTGCAACATCATTATCACAAAATAGGACAATGGGCTCCTTTATCCGTATACCAAGGTCTTGAAGAAGGCCTCTTATCCAGACTATCTCACAACTAGTTTTTGTCATTGCTCGATTTTCTGCCTCGACGGATGATAAAGATACGGTTGATTGTTTCTTTGTCTTCCATGAAATTAGAGAATCCTCCAATTTTATACAGAATCATGTAACGGATCTTCTACTTATGGGACAAGTAGCATAATCCGTGTCACAGTATGCTGTCATCTCCATATTATTGTCTCGGGACAACAATATTCCCAATCCAAGACACCCTTTCAAGTATTTTATGACCTTCAATGCTACATTCATGTGAGACTGTTTCGGAGCATGCATAAATTGACTAAGAATCTGAATTGCATAACAGATGTCTGGCTTGGTCATGGTCAAATAGATACGTTTTCCAATGAGTCTTTGATAAGCAGAAGGATCTTTAAGCAAAGGATCCTTGTTTATGGGCGACAATCCTTTGTCATATTCAACTGTTGTTAACTTGATATTATGATCGATTGGAATAATAGCTGGCTTAGATCCCGACAAACTTGCTTCTGACACGATTTCTAAGATAAATTTCCGTTGGCTAAGACAGATGTCTTTATTTGACCACGTTATTTCTATCCCAACGAAGTATTTGGGAGATCCCAAATCCTTAATGTGAAATGTAGAATGCAAGATACTCCTTGAATCTCTCAATGGCAGGCGCATCATTTCCCATAATGAGTATATCGTCAATATAAATAAGTAGATTGACGACGTACCTTGTTTCTATGTGAATAAAGCATAGTCATGCTTAGATTACTGGAATTTTGCAGTTGTAAGTGCATAGGTAAACTTGGCATACCATTGACGAGAAGCCTATTTGAGCCCATATAGGGATTTACGAAGACGGCACACACTGCCCTCCCCCTATCTGCAAAATCCCGGTGGAATATCCATATAAATCTCTTCTTCAAGATCCCTATGTAAAAAAGCATTGTGGACGTCCATTTGATAAAGAGGCCAGTCACGAATGGTGGCAATGGAAAGAAAGGATCGTACGGTGACTTCTTTGGCAACAAGAAAGAAAGTTTCCATATAATCAAATCCTTCCTTCTGGATGAATCCTTTCGCAACTAATCTGACTTTGTAACGCTCAACGGATCCGTTTGCTTTGTATTTGATCTTGTATACCCATTTGCATCCTATGGGTCTATGATGGGGAGGTAGACAAACAATATCCCAAGTCTCGTTCTCCATGAGAGCTTGTAACTCATCTTTCATAGCTTGTTGCCAACAAGGATCCTTGGCAACTTCATCATAAGATGAGGGTTCCTGGTGTTCAGAAATCCTACTAACACAGCACTTATGTTCAGGGGAGAGAATAACGAAACTAACATAGGAGGAAATAGGATATTGTGTGCCACTCTTTTTTGAGGAAGAACAAATGTAATCCACTGTCCATGTTGGTGGTCGAACTGTGCGTCTTGATCGCCGAATATTAGCTGGTTCAAATGGAACTTCTACCTGTGAGTCTGTAGGAGTATCATCCGCCAAAATATTGGATTCCGAAAATTCAGGTCTTTCGGATATGGCTAATGAAGGAAGACTAGAAATTTCATTATCCCCATTCGATGCAACATGTGTATTGACATCTAAGGATGCTATAGGTGATATTACTTGTGGAAGCATAATCATCGACGCTTGTGGAGGATCATCTTCATTCAAAAAAGGACGAGAAGACTTAGGGGGATCATCATGTTGATATGAAGATAGCCTATTCTTGAAAGGGAAAACATTTCCATGAAAGATGACATCTTTACTGACGAAGAATCTTCCGGTAGATGGATCGAGAACCAAATATCCGTTTTGAAGGGTAGGATATCCCATAAATATGCAAGGAAGGGCATAGGGACCCAATTTGTCTCGAGGGCCCGTGGTAGATACATAGCATAAACACTCAAAAACACGAACGTGACGAATGTCGAGACATTTCCCAAACAATGACTCGAGTGGAGTCTTTCCATTTAAAACTCAAGATGGCATTCGATTGATTAGGTATGCCGTTGTGACCACATAGTCTCCCCAAAACATTTTAGGAGTTGAAGCTTGATACTTAAGGGCTCAAGCAACCTCTAACAAATGACGGTCTTTTCTTTCTACAATCCCATTTTTGTTGAAGAGTATAGATACAAGAGCTCTCGTGAAGAATGCCATTGGAAATGAACAATGAAGAACATTCATGATTAAAGAATTCACGTGCATTGTCAGTACGAACTCGTTGTACGGATTTGTTAAACTAATTTTTTATTAGGACAAGAAAATTTTTGAAATGTGAAAGCACTTGGGCCTTGGACTACATAAGAAAAACACAAGTTGCTCGAGTATGGTTATCCACGATGGTGAGAAAGAAGTGTGACTCATCACGATGAGGGGTGTGATATGGGCCCCAGATGTCCATGTGTAATAGTGAGAAGGCTCTAGCAGCACGTGATGTACTTTGTGGAAAAAACATTCTGGATTGTTTAGCTAATGGGCATATAGGGCACTTGGGATGAGGAAAAGCGGCACTATAGCCTAGACGCTGATGAGATAAAGAGACATTTTTATTATAATTGGCATTACATAAGATGCTCTTATTGAAAGAAAAATTCTTTGGAAATGCTGTCCAGAAATAAAGTCCCTCAAAATTTCTACCCGAGCCCATCAATGTCCCAGTCAAAAGCGCCTGAAAGAGACAAACGTCAGAATAAAAAATGACCCGACAGAGGTTGTCTTCACAAATTTTAGATACGGAAATGAGATTGAATTGAAAATTGGGAATGAAAAAGGACATTTTTTAGTATGATGGAAAGACTAAGCTTAACATCCCCAATTTTATCTACCGAAATATCACTGCCATTTGGAAGACGAATAGAAGTATGACTTGAGGACTTGTCTAATTTAGAAAAGAAACATTCATCACAGACTATATGGTCACTGGCACCTGAATCAATAATCCATGTGTTGCTTGAAATATTACTCATCAAACAATAAGAAATACCTACATAGCTAGGCATCTTTTCTTGAATTCCCATTTGACTTAAGGTCCTCATGATTTGTTGGAGTTGATCATTGTTAATGGGTTGATTCACGTTAGCATTTGCTGCAACAGAAAATTCTCGTTCCTTCTTCTCCCCTGGTCTTCAATGCAATTTCCAACAATTTTCTTTCATATGATAAGGTTTTTTGCAATAATCACAAAATTTACCTTCCCATTTGTTTGAATTATTTATGTTCGAGGATGTGGCTGAATTTTGCCCATTGGATCGCTTCAAGAGAGACGTTGATGGACCGTTGGATCGGGGCGTTGCAAGGACAAAGGGTGAGCTGTCCAATCTTGCGAAGGAGCCTCCACCGTTAGATCCAAAGATCAGATCTAGGCCATATGTCCCTCGCGAGCAGCCCGAGCCATCCGATCTCCCGAAATAATCCTAGCCATCCATTTGAGCCAAATAAAATCCATCTTCTTCTTCCTCCCGCAACCCTAGCGTCTCTGCTTTCTTCGGCTGTCCTCCATGGCCGGATCTTGAAGACACCGGTCGGTGCTCTGACGAAGCCTTGACCGCGAGTATGACGCGGTCACCCGTCTTCGCATACTCGAACGACGCCAACCTCTGAGACTCTTCTTGAACCACAAGTTGGTATATGCGGCCAAGCAAAGGAACCGGATCCATGGCCAAGATCTAGCTACGAAATAGTAAGTACATCTCATTCAGCACAAGCAAGAACCTTGTAACCTTCTCTCGGTCCTTCATGGCCCAGTATTGAGCCAAGGTCGCCTCGGGTCCCTCTAAATTTTCCTCTACCATTTCAATTTTGTTCCATAGGGCAGATAGTTTGTTGTAGATGGCCAAGATCGACAAATTTCCTTGCTTGAGATCTGATAAAGCTTGAGTCAGTGTGAATATTTTTGCTCTATCTAGCTTACCGTACATCTCCCGTAAATTCTCCCAAAAATTTTTTGCATCTTCAATAGGTGGTACCCCAGCGGCGACTTCCGCCATGAGACAATTCCCTATCCAGGTCCAAACAAGCCGGTTGCACTTCCGCCAGTGCCGTGCAAGTCAGTCATCGAACGAGATCAGGACGATGCCATCCAAAAAACCATCTTTGTCCTTGGTCACAAGCGCTTACTAGAGTTCGCAAGACCACAAGGAGTAATTCTTCGGTCTCGACAGCTGCTAGGAGATCAGGCGCAGCTCTGGTCCGTTGACAGTGGCGTTGTACAACGGGTCTCCAGGTTCTAGCCGGCCACCGACTCCGGGGAGACCTGCAAAAGGAAAAAATTCGGGTCCGTAGGTCGGGTAGGAATTGCTTGCCTCGTATCTAGGACTCGACCCACTGTGACCCGAGAAGGTCCAGCTCATCTCGTATCCAAGACCCGCTCCAGGTATGTGCGATGAGCTTTCTTCCGGCCCACTAATCCTTCCGGGCTCAATTTGAGCTGGGCTCTGAGTTGGGCCTCCTTGATTTGGCTGAATTAGTACGGGTACCCACTGAATATATGGGCCTGCAAAGACATTTCCAAGATTAAATCCTGAGTTAGGCTGCACGAGGCCCGATTTGTTGGAGAAATCTTTCCAAAATATTTTGAAGCTGACAAAACGTTTCTATCAGTCTAGTCTGGATATTTGCAGACCTTCTATTTAGAGTCTGAAGACTTTCAGATCACTAGACTCAAGACTCAAGACTATTCTCGTTGACAGTTTTTCTAATCCAGTGACGAAGGCAATCCAGAGCCGAAGTATTTGGTTGAGGATTCAGTCCTATCATCTGGAGAAGATCTCTTGGCTGGATAAATATAACGGATTCTTTTATTCGTAATCAAGATTGTTTGAAGATCCGATGGTCGACGAAATATTCTTGGAAGGTTCTATTCTTGGAAACCAAGATCCTGATTATATGGGCGAACAGGATTGATGGGTTATCGTCAGGTTCCTTTAATAGCTCGAATGATCTTCTTGATTGATTCCGTCCAACGGGTAGATTGGAGGAATTCCTTTGGTAAGTGCCAACGGGTATGATGGCATAAAGGAATATAAAAGAAAGACGTTCGAGTTGCTTTAGTGCATGATCGATAGAGAAATTCCAGAGTCTGAAGCACATTGATTATTAGTAGATACATTTTGAGTGAAATTGTATATACAAAGAGTGTTTATACTTAGCGACACCTTGAGCGAGTGTGGTAGATCACTTACACCGAGAAATCAAGGAAGAACAACGCTGTAACATCTCTTTGTTCATAGTGGAATCCAGTCAATAGGCTGTCAGTGCAAAAGAGTGGACGTAGGCTTGAAATAAGCCAAACCACTATAAACTACGTGTTAAATTCTCTCTTTCCTTCTCTCAGTCTTACTTTGATTATTGTTTGTCGCAAATCTATCAACTGTCTAGTATTGTGCAATTATCAAGAAAAATATTTTATATATCTATTCCCCCCTCTAGGTACTTATACTAGCTATATCAATTGGTATCAAAGCTCGTGTACTTACTTTATTTGAAGTGTTTTACTTCAGAGTAAAAGATCCATGGCTAATATGCTAGCACCAGGGCTGGTGGAAGGGCAAAGCAATACCAGAGCACCCTACTTTGATGGAAAGGATTACAACATCTGGAAGAACAAGATGAAAGCTTTCCTACGATCAAAGGATCCTCTGGAATGGGACGTTGTAGAAAGAGGAATTACTCCTACAGCTGCATCAGTCTCTGAAAGAGGGAAAGAAACTGTTGAGACCAGGGGAATGACTCAGGAAGAGATAATCAAGAGACAAGCACTCGATGCAAAAGCAACTTACTCTTTATATTGTGCTTTGTCACCAACTTAATATAACAGAATATCTTCTTGTGTTACAGTAAAAGAAGTTTGGGACAGATTACATATCACCTATGAAGGAACAGATCGAGTGAAAGAGACCAGAATTAAGATTCTCCTCGGTCAATATGAAGCTTTCAAAATGAAACCAAGAGAATCTATAACTGACATGTTTAGCCGTTTTACAGATATTGTCAATGGTCTTGAGAATCAAGGACAAAAAATTTCTGATTCCATGGAGGTAAACAAGCTACTGCGTGGACTCTCCAAAGATTGGAATCACATAAAGACTTCAATAAGAGAGACGCAAAGAATTATGCCACTATCTGTCGACGAGCTGATTGGAACTCTTCAACCTTATGAAGTGAAACGAATTAATGAAGACGAAGATCCAAAAGGTAAGAAATCCATTGCATTAAAATCAATTGATGATTCTGATGATACAGATTTTGAAGATGATATGAGCGATGAGGAGCTTGCTCTTATGATAAGAAGATTCAGAAAGCTGAATAGAAAAGGAAGAAGGTTCAACTCAAAGAAACAAAGTTTCCAAAGACAGCAGACCAAATCTGTTGATGATGAGGAACCAAACAAAGATGTAATTTGCTTCGAATGTAAGAAAAAGGGACACATCAGACCCAACTGTCCTCTTCTAAAGAAGAAGAAAGGAAAAGCTGAAAAGTTTCGAAAAGCTCTCAAAGCTGAAACATGGAGTGATACAGAGTGTGAAGAAAGTGATAAAGAATATGTCAACCTGTGTCTGATGGCACAATCAAACTCAGACTCAGATTCTGGATCAGACTCAGACAGTGAATTTGAGGCAAGTAATTTTAAAATTCCTATCAAAGTTTCTAAATATATTGATGAACTGTGTTTTAGTCTTAAGACTTCTCTCAAAAGAATTTCCGAACTTAAAAAGGAAAACTCAGCTCTAAAACAAAAGGAAAATGTTTTAGAAGAAAGAATTAAAAGTTTAGACTTGAATGTTTCCACTCTTAAAGAAAATGAAGATAATCTTTTGAAAGAAAATGCCATTTTAAAAACTGACTTATCAAATATTTCAAAGAAATTTTCAATAGGGTCCGAAAAACTTGAAAAAAAATCTTTCAGCTTAAAGACCTTATTTCAATAAGTCCGGTCTAGGTATGACAACAGAAACAATTCCCTTGATTGATTTTCCTAAAGTAAAAGAAAGAATTAAGAAAAGACCTTCGAGAGAGGCTTACAAAAATCATTTCAAAAAAGTTTTTGTAAAGTCTGTAGGTTGAAATGCCCTCAGGTGTTCAAAGTGCAACAGTCAGGATCACTTTGAAAAAGAGTGTCCTATGGTTTGGAAACCTGTTAAGAAAGTATGGGCTAATAATGTTTATCTTACTAACACCAAAGGACCCAAGAAAATTTGGGTACCAAAGAAAGCTTGAGACTCTCTTTTAAATGCAGGTCTCCGTCAAGAAAAAGGTAAAGTGGTATCTTGACATCGGATGCTCAAAACACATGACATGAGACTCAAATTGCTTCATAAAGCTTGTTCAAGTAAATGGTGTAAAAGTTTCATTTGGAGGAAACACCAAAGGAAGTATTGTGGGGTTTGGAACTGTGAAAATTGGAAACCTCACAATAAGCAATGTTTCCCTAGTGGAAGGACTCAATTATAATCTTCTCAGCATTAGCCAATTGTGTGATACTGGTTTCAAGATCTTCTTTCAAGAAGGAATTTGTTCTGGAATCAGTAAAGACTCTACTCAGTCTTTCATGGGTCGAAGACATGGAAATGTCTATCTTTTGGATGTGAAACCAAATGAATCGCAATGCCTAATCTCAATCCAAGACGAAGCAAGCTTATGGCACAGAAAGCTTGGTCATGTCAACATGAAGCAATTAGCCAAAATCTCATCAAAGTAGCTTGTTCGAGGTCTACCTAAATGACCATACCAAAAGTCCAATCCATGCACTCCATGTATTATGGGAAAGCAGATAAGAAATTCATTTAAGCCAATAAATCATGTTTCTACTAATCATGTACTAAAGTTGCTGCATATGGATCTCTTCGAACCAACCAGAACCCAGAGCATTGGAGGTAAGAAATATTGCCTAGTAATTGTGGACGATTACTCCCGCTTTACTTGGGTATATTTCCTTGCAAGTAAGTCCGAAACCTTCTCGTATTTTGAAAAATTTGCTAAAAATGTTCAAAATGAAAAATGATGTGTTATCTCAAGTATAAGAACAAATCATGGAGGTGAATTTGAAAATCAAGATTTTACAAAATTTTGTGATGAATCTGGCTTTATGCATGTGTTCTCTTCTCCATATACTCCAGAGCAAAATGGAGTTGTGGAAAGAAAGAATAGATCTCTTCAAGAAATAACTAGAACTCTTTTAATTGAAAGTAAGATTTCTTCACGATTTTGGGCTGAAGCTGTCTCAACAGCGTGCTATATCATTAATAGAGTCTTCTTAAGACCTATTCTAGAGAAAACCCCTTATGAGTTATTCAAAGGTAAGAAGCCTATTGTTTCATACTTTCATGTGTTCGGTTGCAAATGCTTTATTTTGAAAAATGCAAAAGATCGAGTTGGTAAGTTTGAAGAAAGATCAGATGAAGGCATATTCCTTGGATATTCTATATCAAACAAAGCCTACAGAGTCTATAACAAGAAGAGCCAGTCTGTGGAGGAGTCAATGAATGTCAAATTTCAAGACTCTACGCAAAGATGAATCCAGTCTGACTCATCATGAAGAGTCTGAACCTGCTCCAGACCCTCCAAAGCTTACAACTCAAGAAGCATCCCAGACTCTGGAAGACCAGCATCAAGCTATTCGTGAAGATTCAAATAAAGAAAGAGATCATCAACCAGACAAATCAACTAGTAATTAGAAGCATAAATCCAGTCATCCCAAAGAACTCATTATCGGCGGAATTAATGAAGGAATTCGCACCAGATCCAAAAGGCGTGAAGAGTCTAGTGCTGTGGCTCTCATTTCTAAAATTGAACCAAAGAGCATAGAAGAAGCTTTATCTGATGAAAGCTGGATTGAAGCTATGCAAGAAGAGCTCAGACAGTTCAACATTAATGATGTCTGGGAATTGACATCTAAACCAAAAGGTAAAACTGTTATTGGAGCTAAATGGGTGTTCAGGAATAAGATGAATGAGAAAGGAAAAGTCGTACGAAACAAAGCAAGACTTGTGGCCAAGGGATATACGTAAGAAGAAGGAATAGACTATGATGAGACCTACGCACCAGTAGCAAGGTTAGAAGCTATTCGACTATTACTTGCGTTTGCTTGTTATAAAAATTTCAGGTTATTTCAAATGGACGTCAAAAGTGCCTTCCTAAATGGATTTATCCATGAAGAAGTTTACGTGGAACAACCTCTAGGGTTTGAAGACCCAAAGAGGCCAGACTTAGTCTTCAGACTGAAAAAGGCCTTGTATGGTTTAAAGCAAGCACCTCGAGCTTGGTACGACAGACTAAGTAAGTTCCTAATACAGAATGGTTTTGTCAAAGGTAAAGTAGATACTACCTTATTTATCAAAAAGGAAAACAAAAGCTTTTTACTTGTTCAAATATATGTGGATGATATTATTTTTGGATCTCCTAATGAAAGTCTGTGCAAGAAATTTTCAAAGTCTATGCAGGATGAGTTTGAAATGAGTATGATGGGAGAGTTAACATTATTTCTCGGGCTTCAAGTGAAACAACTGGAGGAATGAACTTTCATTCATCAAGAAAAGTATGCAAATGATCTTGTCAAAAGGTTTGGACTGGAAAAGTGCAAAAAGACCAACATACCGATGTCATGTTCTTTGTAGATGGACAAAGATGAAGAAGGGAAGAAAGTTGATCAAAAGCTGTACAGGAGCATTATTGGTTCACTTCTTTATCTTACTGCTTCTAGACCTGACATTTTGTTGAGTGTTTGCATCTATGTTGGGTTTCAATCAGATCCTAGAGAATCCCACTCAGTGCTGCGAAATGTATTATCAAATACGTTACTTCATCTTCAAGCATCGGTCTTTGGTATCCTAAAAAGGGAGACTTTAATCTTCTAGGATATTCAGACGCATATCTGGCCAATTGCAGAGTCGATAGAAAGAGCACTTCAGGAACTTGCTAGTTGCTTGGAAGCAGGACAGTGTCTTGGTTTTCAAGGAAACAAAGCACTGTGGCTCTCTCAACAACAGAAATAGAGTATGTAACTCTTGGAAGTTGCTGTTCGCAAATTCTATGGATAAAACAACAGCTACAAGACTTTGGAATTGAAGACTCATGCACAGAGATCAGATGTGACAACACTAGCACAATCAATCTCACTAAAAATCCAATCCTTCATTCAAGAGCAAAGCATATAGAGATTCAACATCACTTCATTAGAGATCATGTTCAAAATGGAGAAATCTCGATTCAATTTGTTGATTCAAAAAATCAACTAGTGGATATATTCACAAAGCCTTTGGAGAAGAATCAATTCAATCATATCCGTTCCAGAATCAACATTTTGAAGCTTGAGGAATTTAAAGTCTAGAGACTCTCCAACCCTCAGACTCAGACATTCATGACTATAGACTGTAAGTTGTTATTATATTCAAACTCGAAAAGGTACGATCTTTAATTCAGTTAATTTATAATTTCCATGAAAAACGGAATCTTGTCTTTTCAAAAAGGATTAACCTCTATTTGGCAGTTATTGATTTTAAAACGAGGTGTCTGTTCACTTTCCTTTGTACCGATTGATCTTTCCTTTTTAAACTGAGTTATATATATATATACAGTTTTCTTTTTCGCTTAAACTTCAAAACCCTAAAAGGCATTCTCCTCCCAATCCTGTCTCTACTTCGTGTTCATCTTCAAGAAAGTTGTCATCTTTTCTTTTGAAAGCGAGTAAAGGAATCTTTCAATGACAAGGAAGGATGTCTTCTTCGAGGAAGTCTTCAAGAATCGCGAACAGGGGACCACAGAGAATGAGGGAGGGGCCTACCCATTTCGATCTCACCGAAGAAGAAGATTTATCGAGTCAGCAACAGAGCCCGATTCACTCTCCACCACGTCACTTAACACCATCTACCCCACAAGGTGCGGGTCATCAACCGGAGGAAGAAATAATCGAGGACATAGACCCTGTAAGAGTCCAAAAATCCTCTTTTATTTACAAGCTCTATTATGCGTTGAAGAGCACTGGGACTCCGTTGAACTACGTGGATGATTTTCTTAAAGATAAGAATTATGGGAATGAGTATATCTTTTTGCGACAAATGGAGGATTTGGGAATTGCTCCCAAAGGAAAGGCTGAGGAAGCACTTGCGAACATTCCAAGTGACTCTCGTATATCGGGACTGAATCCGACTGACGGGAACGATGATGATAAAATGTTCAGTGATTTTCAACCTAGAATGGGTGTTGCTGCGAAGGTGAAGGGAAAAAGGATGGAGTTGTTTAAATCGAAGGAACAGTAGAATCTGTTCTTCAAACTATTGAAACAAGGGGTGATAAACCCTAGGAGTGTTGATTTCGATTTCTTGGATGTCATTAATGTGAACTTAAGGGAGACGTTCAATTTGTTTCAACTTTGAGCAATTTTGCACCGATACCACAGACGATTATACGCAATTGACAGCATACTTCTATTCGAATCTTAGCTTTTTAGATGCGAATAGAATATCATTCAGTGTTCGAGACCAAGACTATGTGGTAGATGTGGACATGTTGGCTGACATAATTGGAGTTGAACGAGGACGCTATCAACCAATCAAAGTTTCGATTGCTCGTGCCTCATTGGAGCTTGTCAAAGACAGGGATACAGAGGGAAGAATTATCTATTCAAGGATGCGTGCCATCAACATCTTGCTTCACAAAATTGTGATCAATTGTATCAGGCCCAAGTCTACATCCAAGACTGACGTGTCTAATTCCGAGGCAAAATTGATGTACGCGATTAACTCAGGAAAGAAGTTCTCTCTCCCTCACACCATTCTCTTTCACATGTACAGAGCAATGGCGAAGGACAAAGGCCAATTGCCTTACCCAGGTCTTATGACCAAGATTTTCGGACACTTGAATATTGAACCTCCACATACTCTTTGTATTCGACCATACGACAAAATGGTGGTAGGTTTGAAAATGCTGACAAAGATGAGTCTGAAAGAGCTTTCTAAGGCAATGGAGAAGTTCAGAGTGAAGACTCCAGCACCTTCTGCTTCAAAGAGAAAAGGGAAGGAGCCCATTGGTGCCCCATCCAAAAATAAAAGAACTTTCATCTTGGAGGATAAAGATGAAGAGGAAGATCTCACTATCTCTGTATTGATAAAGACCAGACGTTCTGCACCTGAATCGACGGAACATCAGAAGAAAGGGGAAGAAGCAGAGGAAAGAGAACAGAGAGAAGAAGAGGAGCAAGCAAATAACAGAGAAGCAGAGGAGCAGCAAGAGAAAGAGAAAGAAGCTGAAGAAGAAGGAGAAGCAGAGAAAGAAAAGTCTGCAGATGAAGTTGGAAAGAAGGGGAATCAAGATGCTGAAGAGCCTGACCAACACTCTTCCCCATTTGAGGTCTTAGAGACAGGGGAGATGGCGAGCAAGGAAGGACTACACCTCATACTGTCAACAGTGAAGGTGTAAGACGCTCACCAGCAGATCCAAAAGATTTTCAGGTTCTCAAATGCCTGAGGAATGACATGATATGTCAACACCAAATCTGCAAGATTACACAGAAGCTCCATCGTCTGCATTCACTCCGTCCGAGAGAGCACATGCGAGCACACAGACAGACAATACAGCAGATTTTCGTCGTATCCTTGATGTTCTTCTGGAAATGCGGGGTCAAATCTATGCTTTGGACTGTGAACTTCAAGTCATGAAGAATGCTGGACAAGCATCTTCTGTTACCCTAGAGGATAAATTGAAAGATCTCGCTCTTCAAATTCAAGCTAATGCCAAAGGAGAAGAGGTGGCTCATCTAAGGGAAGACTTGAAGAGGCTGGAAGGCATCGTACAATCGATGGGAGATTTCCAGATCGTGCGCATTCCCAAGCAGACTTGACTCTTTTCTCACCTTTTTAATGATGACAAAAAGGGGGAGAATTGCAATTTGAACTTTAAACTTTGACTTTAAATTTCTTTTGTGTTTGAATATGTTTGTTTTTAAGTATGATTTGAGTGAACTTGGGTGTGAACTTGAATTTGACTGACTTGGGTGTAGATTTTGATGCTTAACTGTTTGCATTTATATCAAGTGTTGTTGTATAGTATTACTCATGAAAGACTAACCAATTTTCTGTGAATGCAAAGTCTGATTGAATTATTGATCTTCATGAGTTAGCCATATTGCTTGAGTAATGTTTTTGCAGGTCAAAGTTGTTCAAATCTACAGGAAAGTTTTGTCACCATCAAAAAGGGGGAGATTGTTGGAGAAATCTTTCCAGAATATTTTGAAGCTGACAAAACGTTTCTATAAGTCTAGTCTGGATATTTGCAGACCTTCTGTTTAGAATCTGAAGACTTTCAGATTACCAGACTCAAGACTCAAGACTATTCTCATTGACAATTTTTCTAATCCAGTGATGAAGGCAATCCAGAGCCGAAGTATTTGGTTGAGGATTCAGTCCTATCATCTGGAGAAGATCTCTTGGCTGGATAAATATAACGGATTCTTTTATTCGTAATCAAGATCGTTTGAAGATCCGATGGTCGACGAAATATTCTTGGAAGGTTCTATTCTTGGAAACCAACATCCTGATTGTATGGGCGAACAGGATTGATGGGCTATCATCAGGTTCCTTTAATAGCTCGAATGATCTTCTTGATTGATTCCGTCCAACGGGTAGATTGGAGGAATTCCTTTGGTAAGTGCCAACGAGTATGATGGCATAAAGGAATATAAAAGGAAGACGTTCGAGTTGCTTTAGTGCATGATCGATAGAGAAATTCAAAAGTCTGAAGCACCTTGATTATTAGTCGATACATTTTGAGCGAAATTGTATACACAAAGAGTGTCTATACTTAGCGATACCTTAAGCGAGTGTGGTAGATCACCTACACCGAGAAATCAAGGAAGAACAACGCTGTAACATCTCTTTGTTCATAATGGAATCCAGCCAATAGGCTGTCAGTGCAGAAGAGTGGACGTAGGCTTCAAATAAGCCGAACCACTATAAACCGCATGTTAAATTCTCTCTTTCCTTCTCTCAGTCTTACTTTGATTATTGTTTGTCGCAAATCTATCAACTATCTAGTATTGTGCAATTATCAAGAAAAATCTTTTATATACCTATTCACCCCCCTCTAGGTACTTATACTAGCTATATCACGATTGACCTTCAATTTCTGATGGATTCGTTTGATGTTCTGCAGGGACAGTGTCTCCTCTTTGATTGTTGAGAGACTATCGATCTCCCTCAAAAACATCGGAAGTTGAATCCTCAATCTTTGACATGAGACCTCCCTAAAGAAAAAAGGCGTTGCGGAAGCTAGGCCAAGGCGGGAAGCTCTGATACCATGTCAAAAAAGTAGAAAGCTATCGGAATTTAGGAGAATTGTCTACACTTTCTATTGATTCTTTCAGTATGTAATTACAACATATTTATAATACAAGGTGTCTAAATAACTAAGGAATAAAAATATATACAATATCCCAAAGATATACATAATATTCCCATAAAATATTCCCTATAATCAAAAATCAATTAAGATCAATCAACATCAGCAATAGTATCTTCAACACACTTATATATAATTATCTAATTATAGGTTGATATGCCTTAGGTCAACCCAAAGTATTTCCCGTATGGAAGTTTGAGTTTCAGGCAAAACCGAAAACGAATTTTTTGACAGTAATATAATGATTGATTTAACTAACAAGAGTATGTTGTTACTTTATTTTCAAAATTTTAAATTCTTTTCCCTCAATGTGCTAGTCAAGGGACTTATCTCATCCAGTGAATCAACAGGATAATTTAAGCCATATGCTTTTTCCAACTACTTACATGCCCGCATGCTCTGTGTGTGGCTCTTAGTAAATTATGGACACTAAGGCCCCTGGAGTGCTAAAAGTTGGCACAAAAGTTACGAAAGTGACACTTAAGTGCCAAAATCAGAGCAAAATTGATCACTTAAGTGTCAATCTGGCTAAAATCCGGTCAAAATGCTGACGTGGCAATTTTCCAACGAAGTAAGTATAAAACGACGTCGTTTTGGTGCTAACATGGTAAAAAAATAATATAAAAATTAATTAAATTTAAATTTAAGTTTATTTGAAATATTAAAAATTTTTAAAAAAGGAAAAGGGCGGAGGCAGCTGAGGGCCCGCCGCCGCCAGGAAGGGCCGACGACAAAGGGGCGAGGGTCAACTAGGGTTGCCTGACCTTGGCTAGGGGCCGGCAACCTTGGCCAACCGAAGGCGAGGGCCCGTGAGCCCTCACTAGATCTGGGCGAGGGTCAGCGGCCCTCGCCCAACCGGGCCAAGGGCCGTCGCTCGCTGGGGGTCGCCTCGGCAGGTGGCGGCCCTTGGCTCGGCCAAGCGAGGGCCGCCAACCCTTGCCGGATCTAGGCGAGGGCTGGCGAGCCCTCACTGCTAGTTGGCCGGGGTCGCCGGCCCCAGGCTAAGGCCCGGCGACCCCGGTCGACCCTCCCCCCTTTGTCACCAACCCTTCCCCGCAGTGGAGGGGAGGCGGGGGCCGCCGAGGACCGAGCCTCGCCCACCTCCCCCATTTTCCTTTTTTTTTAATTTATTTTTTAATTTTGTAATTTTTATTATTAAAAATTTTATTTTAAAATATTTTTAATTTAACTTAATTAATTTTTTTATTATTTTTTTACCATGTCAGCATCAAAACAACGCCCTTTTTGCATTATTTGACCACGTCAGTATGCAAAACGGCGTTGTTTTGCACTTACTTCGCTGGAAATTGCACATGTCAGCATTTTAGCCTAATTTTGGCTGGATTTTGGCCGGAGTAACACTTAAGTAATTCATTTTTTTTCGAATGTGGCACTTAAGTGTCACTTTCGTAACTTTTGGTACTTAAGTGTCCTTTTGTTATAGCACTTGAAGCCATTTTTTGCCGTAAATTATGTTTTAAAGTGAAATATTTAAGTTAAATTATGCAAAATTCTTCTGATTAGCAGTGGATTCATGTTATTTAACACATTGTGGTCAAAAAACAATTGGATGTTTAAATTTTAGTTTGCTAAAATTTTGAAAAACATACGCGTTGCATGTACATGGAGATCCTAGTTCTAAGTTCATTATAATGCGGCTTTTCCTCATTTTGCCGGAAGAAGATTAAGAAAATCAGTGAATCACTATGAATTTGGCCATGAATAAATGCAGTTAATTTTGTTCGTGAAATGCTTCTACAAATAATATAATGTTTTTGTATTTTTTTTCTCAACTTATAGTTCTTGGAAGAGTACCACCACGCTAGCTTTCATGTGATCCAGAACTTAGGGGGCATTATCTAAATTCAAAGCTTAGAACCGGTGTCAAGCAAATTTCTGTGGAGCAAATAGCCATTCTTTCGAAACGATAGCGCAAGTAATCCTTATAGTCTCAATACCGATTCCTCCCTTATTTTCATTAGATTAAGAATAATCAATTGGAGCACCTACAAAAACCAATTTTCTCATGGACACAAGCTCAGTTTGACCGTTAGATGGGTTTCGTAACTAGGGATCTCTGCACTACCATTTGATTAAAAAATTTCCAGGGTGAATGCTGCTGAAGATTTGTTTGACACATGATTGCGGCTCATTAAGGAACTGCGAATCATGGAGAATAAGGCCATTTGAGCTTCACAGTGGACCTAATGGCAGTATGCGCCAGGTCTAATCTTGATATCCATGGCTCCTCATCAATCTAATCTTTCCTCTAAACACATGTTGGTACAGATAGCTCGCTAGCATTCATACTCGGTCTGTTCATCGTCGTCCTCGTTGTTTTCTGCATATCTCCATCCCTCCACATTCTCTTAGTCCCCTTCCGTTTCTTCACTATCTTATTCCTCGTATGTCTTCTTTAACTGGCCACGGTTTCTTCACCACATTCAAAGTGACGGCAGTAGGGCTGGCGGCACCTTTCCTCTTAGCGGACTTTGCTGGAGGCGTCTTCAAGTTCGGTTTCTGAATGCTTTCTTTCTGGCTTTTTCCGTTGGCGCGCTTTCCACGGTAATTTATCTTAATCACTAGCTTCGTCCAGTTCACGACCGGCATTGCGTGAGGCATTCTCAGCATTCTCACCAGTCATGTACTCAGGATTCCTTGTCACGCGTCTCAAACAGACAAGCATAAGGGCAGTTAGACAATGCCACCCATAAGCTCCGCTGGAAGGCTTAGAAGCTTTTTATTTTTATTTTTATTTTTATTTTTATTTTTATTTTTATTTTTATTTTTATTTTTATTGTGGACATTTAAATTTTGAAGACCCATTAGACAAAGTGAAAAAAAAATAGAGTAGAAAATAAAATAAAATATTAATATTAATATTAAAAAATTCGGAAAAAAATTATAAAAAAAAATTCACATCATTGCCAGCCATACCATGCAAAATGGCTAGCGCTCATATCAGTAATTTCTAGTTAAAATTGATTAGAATGGCTAAATTGACAAATTTGAGAAAAGTTTAGAACTAAATTTAACTAAATTAAAAGATTTATATCAAATTAGTACAAATGCAATATACTTAGGACTTTTCCTTTTAGTAATTATCCCTGTGCTCAGCAGTTTGAAGTGACTCGGGAGATTCCCATGCGAACGATTCAGTCAATGAAACTCCCTTTCACCCGTAAAACTGAACACGAGAATAATGAGGCCGTCAAATCCTCTTTGTTGATTTAGGGACAGGTTAGTAAATGATTTTAAAAAAAAATTAAAGATCCAAGCATTGGAAACAATCATTACCAACAATGTAAATTCCACTATAAGATATAACTGAAAATGAAGATGAAGAACAACATACGTTCTTTGGTCAAAGCTTTACAAAAAGTACATTTATGGTATTTATAATCCACAATTACATGTAAACAGTTACGTGCGTCATATGTGATTCTTACTATATACCTATACTTATATAGAAACAGTCTCCCAAATCATTTGCTCTACTTTTTTTAGTTACATCCTACACCAACGTCTCATTTCTGTCTTCAACTGAGTTGGCATAATTCACTCATTGATACTTCTTATGCTCCAACACTTAGCCACAGCTTGGGGCTTGTTGATGACATTGTCAACCAAATTTTCTCACCAACCGACTAACTCTAGAGTTGATCATGTTTGGTGTTAACAATCTCCAAAGTCAGCTTCAGGGCTGTCATTGTTAGAATGAGTTGTGGTTCCTTTTTCGATCCTCTGTAGTATGCTCATTAAACAAACTAATTGATCTATAATGCCCTATAGAATTTTAGGAATAAGAACCGCATACGTCTATGCCTAATCTAATGGAATTTGTCCTGCCTGAAAAGCCAGATGTGTCACATTAGCTATGTCATCTCTAACCATGTCCCGGAATATCTTGTAAAATGCTGCTTTGAAAAGCATCCGATCGGGTTATTTAATTGACTCATTTAATCAATGATTGCTTATAGAATAAGCCATAGACTATATTAAAAGCAAACCATTGGGGATTGACTATACTCGACAATTTCATAATACTTGTGAGTTGTGCGACATGGGAATTAATAAAAAGGAACGACCATTACCAAAGGAAAAATATTTAAAATAATCAATAAAAGTCTATGCCAGAGAATGCGTCAATTGTTTTATAAATCAATTAAAAAAAAAAAGTTACAATTGGTCATCAAAAAAAAATTTATTGAAAAATTACCACTACCAAAGGAAAATATTTTAAAATGACCAAACGAAGTTTGCGCCAGAAATTGCGTAAATGACTTTTTTTTCAATTATTGCACTTTCTTTTGTCAGACAATCGTTGGACTTTTGAAAGCCACCATGTGGCAGCATTATCGTGCACAAGGTATCCTTCCGAGATTCCCGGAGTAGTTTTTTTTTTTTCTCTTTTTGGTCGGAATCCCGGAGTAGTTAAAGACGAGTCATGAACATGGAATCTCCACGGTCCACATTCTCCTCTCGGACGTTTTGAATCATCTTACTTGGTCTGGGCTGGGCTGGTCTGGTCTGGGCTGGGCTCATCCGGCAAAACAAAAGGATAATTTGAGCCAGAAGTCCTAAAAAAATTTCCGACGACTTACATTTTAGCGGGCTCCGCCTCAACTCTTAGGTAGATTACATTTTTGAAAGTGATATGATTTAGCTTAAATTGAGTAAAATACAATATCTTGTGATAATTCGATGTATTTATATATTCTAGTTAACTGAAATTTTGAAAAAACACAATCAATAATCATGATGTCTTATTGTATAACTATAGAACTAATGTTGCAAAGCGTTGCATGGACAAGGAAATCATGATTCTATGTCCATTATAATGCGACTTTTCCTTGTTTTTCTAGAAGATTAAGAAAGTTAATTAGCATGTATTAGGCAATGAATACATATAAATAATATTGTCTATGAAATGCTTCTTATAAACAATAGCATGCCCAAGCATTGTTTTTCAACATATAGTTCTTGGAAGAGTACCATAATCCTAGCTTTCATTTGACTCAGAACTTAAGAGGACAGTATCTAGGTTCCTATAAACATTTTCAGAGCAGAGCAAATACCGATTCTTTTATTGAAATGATAGCACCATTATTCCCTATACTTCCAATTCGAAATCCTCCCTTATTTTCATTTGATTCAGAACAATCCCCTGGACCGTCTACGAAGACAATTTTTGCTTATGGACACAAACTCAGTTTGGCCATTAGCTGGGTTTCATCATTAGGGATCTATGCACTATCCATTTAAGTCTGAAAAATTCTGAGGACAATGCTGCGGATTTGTTTGTGACACATATGAATGCACCTCATTGAGGAACTGCGATTAATGGAGAATTAAGGCTATTTGAGCTTCACAGTGGAGCTAATGGCAGCATGCTTCAGGTCTAATCTTGATATCCTTGGCTCCTCATCAACCTAATCCTTCCTCTAAATGCATATGTTGCTACTGACAGCTCGCTAGTCTTCATACTCAGTCTCTTCATCGTCATCCTCGTTGTTTTCGGCATATCTCCATCCCTCCACATTCTCTTGGTCCTCTTCCGTCTCTTCACTATCTTCTTCCTCATATATGTCTTCTTTAACTGGCCACGGTTTCTTCACCACATTCAAAGTGACGGGAGTAGGGCTGGCTGCACCTTTCCTCTTAGCAGGCTTTGCTGGAGGCGTCTTCAAGTTCAGTTTCTGTCTGCTTTGCTTCTGGCTTTTCCCATTGGCACGCTTTCTGCTGTAATTATCTTGATCGCTAGCTTCATCCATTTCATGATCCACATTGCGTGTGGCATTCTCAGCGTTCTCATCAGCCATGTACTCGGGATGCTCCCTTCTCAAGTGAAGTTTGAGCTTGTACTCATGAATATAAGCCTTGTCACATGTCTCATATGGACAAGCATAAGGGCGGTCAGATGATGCCGATCCATAAGCTCCACTGGAAGGTTTAGAAGCTTTAGTAGTGATCTTCTCGGGAGGTGGTGTGTACTTCGTCACCTCAACTGCTGCATTCTGTGGAATTAGGTAGAAAGTCAAAACCACAGATTCAAATCAATTAAATCAATGACACTTAGAACTAAAATAGCCTCTGGCATAGTTCTGAAAATTTAGATTTCCCGATGTTTCCAAGTTGACCAATATTTATCAGAAAAATGAAGAGCTCACACTTTGCACATTAATTTCCTTTTGGATGGTGCTTAACTAACCAATGATCTTAATCCTCACAATCAAATCAGCAGAAACCAATCTCAAACTGGTCAGATGCCTGGCTCCCCAAGCATCCTTCATTTCAGTAGTAACATGATAATAAGAAAGCAAGACCAACCTTTTCATGCTGCGATGCGATGTGATTCTTAAGCTTGTACTCATGAGCATATCTCTTTCCACAATCTGGGTATGGGCAAATATGATAGTTCTCTTGAGAGTGTGTTTTCATGTGGGACCTCAGGTTGAAATCCAGGGAAAATGCCTGAAATAACAAGTTAACTGTCAAATACAAGTGGAACAAACAAATAACAGTTATGAGCATCTGTGGCATGTCCAGAATAGGAAGATTGAAATACAACATGTTGCGATCCACCAGCATGCTAATTATTCATGTCAACAGGTCAATATCCCGTATGAAGAATAAGCCTTCCTAATGACACTTGCTCACAAAATTCTTAGTGTTACATGTCTTTAAGGTGTACTATATGTAACCAGTTATGATCTTAATCCTCACAATTTGTAAAAAGGAAAGCAAGAATCAAATTAGAATGTCAGTGAATGAGCTAGGAAAGCAGACTACAAAATATATCATCACTTACTATACTAAATAAAGAATTTAAAATAAGGAAACTTTCTACTTTCCGTCCTTGTATTTTCATGCTTTCTCTAATCAATTCCCTGCACCATTAATTTGTTTAATCAAGTCCTTCCGCTTCTACTTTCATAAATTATCTAATGAAAATTCCTCTGACATCACATTCGGTCAAATCCAACTAATGCGGCTATCAAACGACGCCGTTGTGTGACGTGGACAAAATCTTACAAATGTGGATGTCCAAGCAGTTGTCCACATGGGCTTAACTTTATCCACATCATACCCCGGCGTTGTTTACATATGTTAACTTTATCCACATGCATGCTGTCATCATGGAAAGGACATGTCAATTGAATTTGACTGGATTTTGTGTCAGAACACTTGATTAGAAACTTTGCGATGGTACAATTTAACTTAACAAATTAAATATTCAGGGACTTGGTTAAAAATGCATGAAAGTACAAGAATGAAAAATTGCTTAAAATAATTCATGCATTTTGATATGATAACACCAACCTCACCATGATTGTCAACTTCTATTTTTTTGGGGTCAGATGATTCTCAACTAGTAATGGAAAGAGAATTAAACTATCTCAGAGATGTGAAAATCTCTTACTCAGTCTTAGCCCTATAGAATTCTAGTCAGGACCTGGTTGGGAACTACAATTCTGGCAACACCACCATAGAAATTTGAGACACCATCTCATACAAAAATAAATGCCAACAAGTGAATAAAGATAAACAAACCCAGCAAAACCTAGAAATTAGATTCAGGGGGGGCAGATTGATTGACTACCTTACCACAGCCTTCATAAGGACATACAAAATCTCTTTCCCCAGTGTGAATAAGAAAGTGCCTTTTTAATTTCGAACTATCCAAAAATTTCTGCAATACAAGCAAAGGAACAATCAGCATGCAGTGCAGACCTAAAGAGACGAAAAAGAAAAATAACTTTCGACCACAAAACAAAACACAAACAACTACCAACCAAAAAAAAAAAAAAAAAACAAACAACTACAAACAAACACTCCATCTAAAACTCTAAAAGTTCATTAGCATTTGATAAGGATATGCCCACAAGCTGGCAGAGGAACAATTTTCATATTTTGTAAGTTTAGGTAGAAGGTCCAACCCATAAACTTAAACTACTGGATAAAGAGAGAATACATCAACATAAGGCCAACCAAATCCACAAACAAGTGATGTTGGATAGTTTAACCACAAAGAACCGCAAAGGGAATGGACAACTAGGAATAAGACAGAAAAGCTGCATGTGAAATGAAATTTTAACTCAAAAAACAAAAATTATTAAGAGAAGCACCAGAAAACCAGATGCTGGAAACTAGTTGTTAACCGATTTCCAGTCCACTACCAGTCACGGTTAGCATTGGTGGTTGCTGACCAGTGGCTGATCATTGCTCTGGTCAGCAATCAGCGAAAGGGTGCTGTTATTGTGCATGTGAGCATGTGCACACGAGAGAGAGAGAGAGAGAGAGAGCTAGTGGACAACTGGACATCCCTGGCAAGGTCCATCAGACACGACCTAACAGTTCAAAAAATGGTAAAACTGATCAATTGACGATTGCATGAAGATCCCTCGGCACTCAGACAAAAATCACATGCATATCAATCTTCCACATTAGTCATAAACCCCATCAGGCATTTGGATTCATAGATGATATTTGATTTCAAACACGTAATTTAAACCTATCCACCACCAAGCCAACCAGAACTATGACTGGATTGATCATCCAATGCCCCTACGTGGCAATATCAACAAGTAAGCCTAAAGTTGTACATAAAAATAAAAATTAAAAAAAAAAAAAAAAAAAAAAAAAGCAGACGGGGCAAGCCCCAGGTTTATTTTTATATTTTAAGTAATCTTCATAAGGCCATGTATAAAATAAACTTGTGAGCCATTAAAATTAGTAAAACACATGCTGGCAATTGAAACAAAACTATGATAGAAGTCACATTGTAATTGCTTAAAATATTATCCAGGCCATTCTGCAGTCACCACCATATGGTTATAACATCACATAATTTCATTCACCATCCCAGAAAAGACACTAAAATCTAAGATAACAGCTAGACATTAGCTAAATAGAGGAAAGCAATAACAACATTGAGATGATATAAGATGAACAAGCACAAAAAACAAGGCACGCTACCTTTCCGCATCCCTCATAGTGACACACATACTGTCTTTCTCCATGGATGTGAGAATGCTTTCTCAAAGCACCAGCGTCGATAAAGGTTTTTCCACATCCTTCATAGCTGCAGAGGAAAAGGACTTCAGTAGTTGGCTCTGGCTCTGGTTCTGGCTCCTTTGGCTCCTTTTCCTTCTCTCTCAGGGCCTTCAATGTGCTCTCTACATGTGAGACATAAAGAAACTTGAGCCCATGCTTAAAAGTTCTTTTTGTTCTTTTTTTGTAAGTAAAGGTAATACAGAAAATAAAACAATTTTAGAATAAGGAGGCATACTGAAGCTAAACCAAAGAGAAATGAAGAAGAAAACACAAGTGAAAAAGAGAAAGTAGAGGAGCATTCTAATTAGAGAGTATATAATCAAAGCAGAGTTTTGATGAACTTCAAATTTTCAAATGAAATTTGAGCATAAAACTAGAGCTCCAAAAACTTCTCATCGATTTAATAATCTGGCACCATTTCTAAGAACCTCCTGAAGTAGTTATCCAAAATATAGACAAGCTTCAATTTTAATTTTGCAAATAAACCACCTGCTTCCAGATCCAATTGCCATAGATGGCTATCGGCAAACAGATTCATCTAGTAATGCCCAATTGAAAATTCAGGAGTTTCTTTCTCCCATCCTCCAGTAAACCACACAAAGGTAAAAAAAAAAGCATATTCTCATTCATGAACTCTACAAGGTAACTCCACCATTACCATCAAGACAGCCTCCATGAAACTAAACCAGCTTATAGGAGAAAACAGGCTGGACTTAATTCCTGATCACTATGATATTGGAGAAAATTTTAGACTACAATAACATATAAATGCAAATAGCAAATCTCACTGAACTAACATGTACCTGAAAAGAATCTTCAGTGAAGAAAATGGAATATTAGTTTAAAAATGGCACGTACACCAATTCTTCCAGTTACTTGAACCCAGCTAGGTCAGTTTACACCTCACCTGAATTAGCCATTTCCCCAAACATCGCATGTTTCCACCTACCTTTTGACAAAGGATTTTTAATTTGGCTCTTGGCTTTCCACATTAAACCTGTCGCTTCTTTTGTACACTAAACACACAGTTTCTAGAAACATATAATTACTAACATTTAAAGTCACCTCAAATTTCTAAAACATAAAAAATAAAATAAAATAAAATAAATTACTTTCAACAGGTCAGGAAATTCAATATGGCTTATTGAAGGCCTTAAAACTTATAAGAAAACCAATCCCACTGCCTTTCCAAATAATAACAGGTTAATAAAAAAAAATTCAGACATTAAAAGTTCTAAATGAAGTGCAATAGTCACCTGTAACCCATTTCAAGACATAGCACTTCCCACCAGTCGCTACAACATCTTGTGGCACCCTAAAAAGAAATGCACTACGTCATATATAAAATTCAATTCACACAATAAGATGGTAAATGCAGCACTTAGAACCATCATAATACAAGAATATAGCGCAAAAGAAAGAGCTTTCAATTTGTGTCAAAAAAAACTCATGGTAGTAAACTCAGTCCACCCACCGCCTAACACATGATTAACAGTCAGAAATTTGTAATCCCTCGGAAAACAAGCAAACTAAAGAAGCCAAGCTTATTAAGAGTCCAAATACACACTTCTAATGCTATGGCTTTCCATGCCAATAGGTTAAGCCCTCTGGAAACATCAGATATTACCAAAACATACACAGAATTACAACTGGGGAAAAACAAGTCCAAGTAAAAGATGTATTCTGATACAGCTATTTGATATTAAAATAGGGAAACGCAAGCATGCACACATACATGTCCATGAGGATTGAAATTTACACTATATTTAAAAATAAAAATAAAAATAAAAATAAATTTCCGATGATGAACTCCCGGACAAGATAGAACTACCAAAGCACTTTCTTCCAGCGGGACTTTAAAAAAACTCCATTCCACCAAAAGTGGCACATCAACAAATCCCCATACATGAAAACAAACTCATATCGAGAGTCTGCAAAACGCAGAGCAATGATCCAAACTCAATCATGAAGACTATTCAATAACTCAAATAACCATATGCATAATCTACATAAGATGGCCTATATTCTGGCATTAGATGTCGCCAAAGAGAGCCCTTTCCAACTCCCCATCACCAGATTGCACCACAACCTCCCCCGGCCTGAGCAATTATCAGCAAATTACAGCAGCAACGACTTAAATTCGCAATTTTTCCAATTGCCACCTCACTCACATGTACTCAGGAACTCAAGATTCATGCCCACTTCAGAACTGTTTAACAAAATCGATGAGATTTATGCTAAATTCCCACTACGACTACGTAGACAGCAGAAATCCCCAAATTCCTCCTCCAGGCGGCATAATTCAACAGGAAAAAAATCACAAATTGGGCCTCAAAACACACGCAGATTGATCGAAAGAGAGTACCATTCCTTGACCCACTTGACGGCGGGGGTCTTGGCCTTGAGGAGGGGGCGCCGGTCGAAGATGTTGTGGGCGTAATGAGACTCCATCTTCGGATTACGCACGCTCCGTCGCTTCGCTGCACCTCCACATCCAAATCGAAATCCAGAGCAATCCAAGAAATTAGGGTTTCAGAAAACGAATTCGACCCGAATTCAGGAGGAGATAAAAAGAGGGGGAAAGACTGGGAAAGCTAAAGGAGACGATGGTTCGTATTGAGGGTTGGTCGTTCACTAGAGGAGCCGACCAGAAACATAAAAATTGGGAATGGTAAATAGTTAAATAGCGATTAGTTATTGGCTTTTGAAGTTGTGGATAAGTGATACGTGAGGAAAATATGATATTTTCGAAAATTATTTTTTAGAAAGTTATCTGTGAAAAAAATAATAATAATTCTAGGTTTTTTAAGCTAAGACTCGAATACAAATTGGAAAACATTTATTTATCATTTTGTAAATTTTCCTAAATAGATGTATACTATTCGAGCGGAAAAAATGCCAAATATAAACCTATCAGTCCTACACGGTATGATCAGGATTGACGTAGATAATTTTTACAATTTAAATTAAATCAATTTTTAATATATTTTTTCTTATTTTTTTTCTTTTATTTCCTATTCTTTTTCTTTCTTCCTTCGTCGGATGCTAAGGCCAGTGACAATCGAGCCTTGCCTATTCGCTAGGATTTGGCAAGCCTTACCAACCCTTACTTGTGGCTAGTTGCCAACTATCGCCAAGGCATGGCAATCAAAAGAAAAGCAAAAAAAAAAAAAAAAAGAAAGAAAAAAAAATATATATATATATATATATATATATATATATATATTTATATATTTTATATTAAAAGTTCCATTTTAAAAAATTGTAAAAAAATGTTTACATCAGCTTTAGTGTATCACGTAAGATGGCCGACATCTATGTCAATCATTTCCAACCCTAGCATCCCGAGCTCAACCTCAATGGACTCAAGCAAGAATGTCAATGTCTAAGGTGCAACTTAGATGGACCTAGGCCTAGGCGCTGAGAACCTAGCCCTACTGCCAAGGGCCGAAGAAGGAACATTGGGAATCTCATGCTAAAATGTAGAGTTTTTATCCAAGCACAGATACTTAGTCATATTTTGAAAATTGATTTTTGATTTTTGAAAGAGGAAATCATTTTCTCCAATTAAAGCTATGATAGGAAAATATTTTCCATTGACTCATTTTCTTAAGCAAACCAAACGCTAGATAATGAGGAAAATGTTCCCCTAAAACAAACGAAGCCTATACTAACTAGGGGTGAGCATATCGGACTGCCTAGATCGGGAAACACTCGGATCAAATCAAAACAGCCGATTTGGTTCGGTTCCTAAGGACATCGATTCGATTCCTGATTCCATAAAAATGGAACCGGTGATTTTAAGTTCGATTCCCGATTCCAGGCAATTTAATTCTTGATCCTAGGACCATCCAGTCCGATCCCTAGTCCCAAAAAATGGAAATTAGTCCTCTCGATCCAATTCTCGATTCCTAAATGGAGTTGGACCAAACCAAGAAATGATCACCCCCAATACCAACATTTTTCCACCGATCATTTTAGGATCGCTTTATTAAAAATACGATTACTTAAATACCAACTCCAATTTGAGATTTCGAAAATCGAAAGTGACAATATTTTAACATTTTTTTTTCAGAACAATATAGCTTGCAGAAAATACGACATAGTAAAATTCAAAGAGAAAAACCCTAAAATCACGTCGCTACACATGAAAAGGCCCAAATTTAACGGAATTTGAGGACAAATCACTCAATTTTCCCCTCTTCTCGAAACCCTAATTCAAACCAACAATCTTATGGCAAAATTAAGAGCTGAATCTTGAAATGAAGAAGGGACTAAGCACAAGCAACTCAAGTCCATATCAACAAAGCCAAGAAGAAAGTGAGTATCACTGCTAAATCACTCGCCTTTTTCCATGTTGCGGGATTCCTTGATCTATCACCAAGCTCTAATTTTTTTCCTCCAAGCACCGAACCCTAATGTTTTTCCCGTGACGATTGAGAGAGACGGCGCGAGAGAGCGAGAGAGCGAATAAGGAGTGAGAACAACAACACGAGAGAAATTCCATGTCAACACAAAGAGGGATTTATTTATTGAAGAAGATATTCCATTTGAGCAGTGCGACATCGTTTAGGTATAGAAAGCCACTTATCGTCCATGTCGGACCTTTTTTTCCCCATAAAAAACCACATATAAATTAACATTTTATTATGATTTTTTGGTTAAAATTTGTCATCGGAGGAGGCACTTAAGTGATCTTTTTTTTTTTTTTTCAATTTGTCACTTAAAGTGATCTAACCACAAATTTTGGAACTAAAGTAGTGTTGTACGAAAATTATGGTACTTCTAGTGTCCTCTTCCTTTTTTCTAACTATTTTGATCTTTTTTATGGTTGATGATACTTTGATTTACATTAGTAATGGACTCAAAACGAAATAATGAAGGATAGGAATAACATGGACATTTTTGAAATTATGCTTTCAACCCCAAACTCGGCAACTTGCCTTAAAGGAGAGACAGATAAATAGGTAAAAGATATCTAAACTTTCCCATTCTGCTAAAGCCGACTTTGGTACATTCATTATTCCGTTCACATTCATTGGTGGCAAGTGTGGCTCAAGATTATTTTGAGTGCAACATCCTTGATTTAACAAAAAAATGTATTGTTTCGAAATCAAGTCATCATTGATAAAACATTGAGTATGAAAATTTCAAAAATAAAAAATTGTTGTTCGCTACCCATAATAGCTATTAAGTCCGTGAAGAAAATCTTAGGTGAGTTCAATAAAATTGATGAAACTAATTCGTTGGTGAAATTTGGACCCGAGGTAAGAAATATGGTGTTCGTGGATGATGTCACTCTCTTCTCTCTATCTCAACAGTATCTCGCCCTCTCAATTTGATTCACCTGTCCTTGATGCTCATTTTTTTTTTTTTTTTTTTTTTTTTTTTTTGAGCAAGGTCCTTGATGCTCATTCGAAGGGTCCACTTATCAGGTGTCCGGACGCGCTACACTTGGCAAAACTCTGGGGGGGAAATGACTGGTTTGATTTCTAATTGGCTCAACATGACCGTTTGGGTAGTGATTTTTTATATAATTTTCTAAAAAATAGCTCTGAAATATTATATAAACAAATGCCTACCCTTCATCATTTCCATCGTGCAAGGAGAGGTTTGTTGCAAGCTCTGACAAGAGTTCAAAGGTCGTGGCGAACTGACCGGTGCTGAGGCCTTTGAATTTATGACTGACAAGAACTTCAAACTCTAAGTTCACGGAGTTCTGACTTCTAAGGGTTTCCAATTTGGGGTGTTTTGATTATGAATTTGATTCTCAGCCATGGTCGGTCAGGCTGGCGCAACCTCCAACAACCTATATCTACACTTGGAGGAGATTAACACTGGCCAAGTGAGGGCAAGACTGAAATCTGAAAAAAGTTGTGGAGGCAACTTCAGCAGAAAAAAAGTTAATTGACCTTGGAATCTGCCTTCCAAAATGCTGAAAGTCCAAAATAAGTCCCGATCTTTTAATTTTTAAAGTCGATTTTTCTCCATATGATTCCAAAAAATTAACCAAACACCCCAATTTTCTCCATAGTACTTTAAAGGCTCAAAACTCATTGGGAAAGTAGTTCCAAATTGCACCGGCACTACAACCATCATGCACACCTTCAATCTTGAAGAGAATAGCTTAAGACACTCACACGCATAGAGTGAAAAATTTCAGCTGTCCCTAATTACTTATCTTCACCAAATGGAGGGAGGGTGAGAGAGTGCTCCAGATGAAGAAAGTGTTAAATCTCTAAAGGCATTTGAGCGCATGACTCGAAAATAAAGTAAGAACAATCGGGACAACAATGAAACGTGTATCAATCGCAAGCTTTTGCACCTAAAATATCTCTTGAAGCTTACATAGAAGGACTCAAGTCACATGGTGATGTGCAAAATGATTGATGACTAAACGACTCTCCTCCCTCTCATCTCCGCAATGCAAAGATAGGGGTGAGCATGATCGCCCCTATCTACAGATTTCAAATAATTGGAAATGAGAATTGCCCATTGGTTCCATCGATCTATCCAAGAGTCAGACTGGGCGGGTCCGATCCGATTCCCATGTAAGTCCAAGGAACTAGTCCCACCAAGTTTCATACACCTAATGCAACATTTTTCAGCAAATCAAAGTAAAGCAAAAAATAAAAAAAATTCTTATTCTTAATTGCAAGATCAATAAAAACATTGCACTCATATTAAAAGTTGAGAGTCAAGGTCGTGAATAAAAGATAGAGAGACAACTTAGATGAGGCGAGAGTGAGACAAAACAAGCACTAAGTTAATTGGTATTGAGCTTCATATTAGGATTTTAGGGTTTTCATTTTTCTTAAATTTTTTGTTTGGTCGGAAATTTTTCTTAAAAATTAAATATATATTTATTTATTAGTAGTCTGGTTTGAGTGGGCAATTCCACACTTAGAATCAAGAACTAGGCCGGTACCCATTGGTTCTAATAAATTGAAAACGAGAACCAGACTGGTTCCTTGGAAACCAATATTTTTTTGCACAATACTACGCAGAGCACACATGACACTTCAAATCCTGCCCAAAATCAGCGACAAGAGCGAGAGGGTGCTGCTGGTGTAAAGGATGCGCGCACACCTCTTGTGGCGAATAAGAGGGGGCTAGCAGTAACCGGTTAACTAATATACGGTGGGTTGTAAAATTTACTAAACAATGGTCGACTATTAAACTAATATTTGAGTTGGTAAGTTGCAAGATCAATTAAACTACACAACTAAAGTTATGAAAGCCGAGAGATGGTCACTTGCTAGCCAAGTACAAATTGGCAAATCAGAATGTAAGTTGGCAACTTTTGTCAAACATTTACGGTAAGAGTTCAATATCGATGATAGGAGGGTAAATTTGATACTCACTAGTAAAAAGTTGTTAGTGACTACACATTGGTAACTTCCTCAAAGGTGTACAGTAGCTTGATGTAATCAATATTGGTCGGTTCCAATATTCACCGGTAAATTTCCAATGTCAATTGGTAATTTACAAACCAAACTGCAAATTGGCAAATATGGTTGCAAGATACTTTGTGTATCTTCAAATAAATAATACTAGTAAATTTTGGTTCTCGATGATGAAAGTTTGATAAGTTACTGATTAATTAGAAATTGGGTAAATCCAAATTCTAGTCGGTAACTTACTAAGAATTTTTTTTTTTTTTTTTTTTTTTTTTGTGTCAAAACTTACTAAGATACTCAACAATCGGCCTGTGCCCTCCTGGGCCGCAGCATTAACGCTGCTGCGCGGACACCTAGTAGTCTTCGAGTGCATTTTTGGTCATCCAATGGACACTCCCACTAGTATCAACAAAAAGTTGCATTTCTAACTGACCCAACTACACTTCCTTCTGTGCTGTCTTACTAGATGGGTTTGCTCGATCGGTAAGAGTTTCGTCGGCGATTCAGGCGAAGGTAGCTGCTGTGCTTGAAACCCTCAAGTACCTTGAAGCAAGAAGTGAACTGCGGATTGAGTTAGAAACTGACCGAACTCTAGTGAAGATGATGAGCGAGGGAACAGATCGAGTGAGTTGGGAAGCCTATGCACTTATCACTGAAGCCCAGGCCCATGCAAAGTCATTCGGCAATCTGAAGTTAACCCATTGTCAAAGAGAGTAATTGTATTGCGGATTGAGTCACCAAAGCCCACTGCACAAGACGTTTCCCAGTTAACTTGTCTTTTGGAAATGCTTTGTTCTGAAGCTCGTATTTTGTCGTCTTACTTTTATATGACAGGTGCTTTTCGACCCCAAAAAAATAAAAAAAACTACACTTCCATCTCCCACACCCTTTCGGCAGCCATCAACGCCTCTCCACCACAACGACCCCCCTGCAAAGCCTACGCTGCTGCCGGCCCCCACCAGACCCGCACCAGCATCACACGAAGCCACTGCCATCGTCTCAGCTTGATTTCACGCCCATTCTCTCTCTCTCTCTGTCATGTCCTTCATCCTTTTCATTCTCTACAGCGAGAGCTTAACAATGGTGTTGCACCTCGCCATTGAAGAGCTCGACGCCGCCTTGAGCTGTGAACTGTGCGAACAAGGCCATCCCTCTGCTCATCTTATTCTGCAGCGTCGACAAAATCCATCCAGAGCACACGACACTAGCACTTTTGCAAGGAGAGAGAGCCAGAGAGAAAGAGGGGCTTCGTTTGTCTTAGGGACTGAGATGTACGAAATTTAGTCTCGGGGTTTTCTTTATTGAGCTACAGTTACATGCGGGTTATGCAAAACATCAGGAATGATTGCGATACGTCCCGGCAGCGGCATTAACGCCGCATAACCTCCCCCGTCTTACTACCACTAGTTACAAATTACTTTACTAGTCACGGACAATCTACATCAGAAATTTGCATTGAACACACTTGAATTACTACTCCAAAGGTTGGTTGCATCACTTCTGTACTTCATATGTATGATGGAGTTGTTGCTATGCTAGCTTCCCTAAGTTCGAGATCAATTGGTAAACAATTTCTCTCCAGCTACAAATACAAGAGGAACCGCCTTCTACACCAACACATACTGAGGATCCTTACAGTAAATAGTACCTAAAATCAGGACCAAATTAGAAAAGCTGTACAGTCCAATGCAACTTAACAAAGATACGTTGTGCAATTCAAAGGACGAACAACATGTCGTCCTTCACTGGGGAATTTCACATATCAGCAAGAATTTACAGTTGAGTGCTTTACATAAACGTATTTGTTAATAGCATCGAGGATGAACGCAACAGCGCTGTTGTAGACCACCCAGTTCATTAACAAATATGCCTTTCGTGGAATTGTTATGCTCCAGGAGGATCTTGTAACAAATATGTACAAACTCTTTAGCATCAGATGATCATCCATACCTTGACCTACAGTACAAAAGCACACATGTTAATTTTCTTAATCATGGTCGCGCTCGGTCGGCTGAATCAAAATAAAGCTATGACAACACCGTGAGAACCATCATGACCAGATAATTTTCTTAATGAATCACTAGTACAAGAGCGGAGTGGACTTATGTGTAATTAGCAAGTACCTTGCGGGCTACAATTTATGTCAGCAGCGATCAAACCTTTCTAGTGCATCTTCTTCTCTTGCACTTGCTCCCAAGATTCCAAATTAAGAAGACGCAAGACCCACATCCTACAGAATTAGAGCGAAACATGAATAGTAGCATCACCAAGATTTAGACTGGTGTACAGGACATAGATTGATATATCAAGGTATTGGCAAAAATCACCAACTCCTGTCAAGGACTAGATAGTATTCATATCGACTCATTATCCTTATTCTACACAACATTTCACCAAAAATAAAAATAAAAAAGGTGGATCTTACTATATTTAAACAATTTTGTATCATGCTATCCTAAATTATGCATGCAAGGCCAAGAATGCTTTTCCACATGAAATATTATTGAAAATATTACCATGTGCACAAGATAGGGATAGCAAATGTAACTATTTAGATTACAGCGGGGGCACAAAAGACTGAAAAGCATAAAATTGAGAATAAGGCATATGCAAGGAGAAATTTGTCTGGCCTCAACTTCAAAAAAGATAACAAGAGTTCTCTTGAGGTGGGTTTCAAAACGAAGAAGAACAGTGTTCAGATGCAGTTCTATCATAGTGATGTAGATTTGAAAGGGATGAGGAGAGATTATGGACCATATGGAAGTAGACTTGACATAAAGTTCTTGAATATTTGGATCTTAATTGACAAATTAGCATGAAACAGAGTAAAAAGGATGTAAAAGGATCCATGTACCCCATTCCAGATTGGTGGGATAATGCTTGGTCACTGCTGTTGTGTGGTCAGCATTTGAAGCACCATAAGCTACTTTGTCAAGCCACCATACTATTCTCTAAGCACCAAGAGAATTCTAGTACTACTATCTCTATAATCTCATGAAACTACAATAGAAAATAATAAAACTTCCTTAATGTGTCTCACAAGATCAACCATAAACTTCCTTAGAGATGAAATGATACACAACCTAGGTGGAGACTTAAGTTTCAATCAAAAGATTATCAATTTTTCTTTTGGTCAAAAAAGATTGTCAATTGAAAAGCCAAGAATTGCTGTTATGTTCATAGTTGCAAGGCTTTCAATAAGTGAAGGTAAACATTCATCCAACTCTGGATCTTTGCTACTAAAATCAATATTCACACTCATACCCCCCTAAAAAAAAAAAAAAAAAAAAAAAAAAAAAAAAAAAAAAAAAGAAGGTGCCCCTTATCTAAGAAAAATAAATAGACATAGAGGCATCTTACGAAAATGTATCAGCTGCATAAAATAGTGGAAGCCTTCCTAATCCAGCATCTTTCTCTTTTCTTCCTTTAGAAAATATTGCCTGCTCAGCCCTTGAGCTAGTAGCTGTCAGCACAAACTGAAAGACACGTTTATCAGTACAGAGAATGCACAAGAATCAAACCAATTTGAACATTTAGCAAAGGGAAGAAGTAAGCATGGTTAAATAAAGGAAAAGATGAAGAACTATGTGCTGTCTGCTGTATAGGCAATTTCTTCTGAAGACAATAGACCAATTAAATGTGCAAGTACATACTCTACACTAAATGGGCTGTCTAACAAGAACATCCCACCACTCTGTGCAATCAATTTAATGACATAATACCAGCATATCTACTTTCCTTAACGAGCTGGAAGCCCCCTCTTGCAGCATCAACAGGTTGCTTGCCCAGGAAAACATAAGTGTTTGCTAGCTTCTTGCATATCTGGTGTTTTTGGTTTTGACTTTATTTAAATGTTCATCATGTTTCCACCATGTTAATGAAACAAAGCTTCAACCTTGGAGTCCAATTCAGCATCTATGACATTGATCATAGCATTTATTACCATTTAGGAAATTTTATAGTTAAGACTGATCTAAGGCAGCTAGACCTGAGTTAAGCATGATTCAGATAAAGAACAATTTTGAAGATTAGCAGCAGAAAGCCAAAGTGGATGATAAGCATGTATTTAGGGGCAAAAATTTGCTAACTAAGGGAAGAGACATGACCAAGGGTTGGAAATTAGGTGTTAGTATATCATTTCACACTAAAAATGGAATTACATCAAAAGTGCTCAAGACAATGGCTGAAGATTGACTAAACATTGTATTAACCAGAAAACAGAAGGAGCTTTAGCTATTGCAAGCACTTCCATCACTAATTGCATTGCAAACATTTCCATCACTCATTGCACATTAAAGTAATAGTGGTAAAGGCAAAGACATACCAATGGAAAAAGTATAGCCATAACACCATAGCCCACTAGAGGAGAGAAAAAGAAACTAGCCAGAACACAGGGGTTACCTGCAAGGAATTTAAGAAAATTTATTGAATAAGTAGATTGACTTGCCACCAAGAAAACCTTATTTCAAACATGCCCACAACCAGCAAGGAAGTTGCTCACTAGCTACAATCAGAATTGGATTATGCCCCAAAAGTAAATCTCATTTCAACATTCTCTTAGAATTATAACATTGAATCTCCACATAAAATTGTAACATTGATGAGATCTCTGGAAGAAAAAAGAATTATATGAGTTCCAGAGAAAATCATAGACCATTTTCCAACATGACATGCTGAGAGATACCATTATAACCTGCACATTGATTCAGAATGAGAGACAAGCATGCCATTATGACTTGAAAAGTCTGCTATAGCAGATCAACAAAGCATTTGTGAGGAATAGCAGATCTTTCTAACCCCCAAGTGTGTTTATGCCATAAAAATACACAAACTAGCACATCAATTGCAGGAGAAAGAAAGGATAAAAAACCACTACAGACACTCTTTGATTTGTGGATCCACATAAATCATGGTCAATAAGGGTAAGTGTTAAACCAATAATTGCGGATTTAGCTGAACCCAAATCCATGGATCACTTCCTACCCGGTACACACACGCACTAAGGCTGCAATGGATCACATTAAGTATCATGATCAGAAAGTGCATTACCAAAACCAGCAAAGAATGCCCAGTTGGATTGAAAGAAGTCCAGTCTCTTGTCCAGACTAACTTCAGTAAAGTTCCATTTGTACCTAAAAAGTTCCACATAAGAAGAAGGAAAAAAGGCAAGCAGAATGTGTAACCTGAAAAAAATACACTGACAAGATTACATACTCAAAACAGTAATAAGCATACAGCCAGGAGAGCAGCAAAAAACTAAGTGTCTTTCCAATATAGGGAACAAAACCTAGAGCATAAACCTGCAAAGTACAGCAATCACTTCTCAGCTTGTCAGGCATACAAATGTTATATGAAAAGATATTAAAAAGGATTATGTGGTTGTTAAGGCAACAAAGCAGCAGAAACATAGATCACCATAAAACTGCTTAAATTAATAGAATATATAAGGTCTAGCATTCAAAAGACTTATTTCAGAATCACAGTTGCAGTATATAGAGTAATATGGCTAAAACATTTCATCTTATAAGGCAGGGAACAAGTAAAAGATTGGGATATCAGTCTCTCCCTCAATTGCATCTACAGGACTGATTTCACTATGGTAATTCCATAATAAATCAACAACTCTTGGCCTTTATTGCAGTCATTGTTCATCCTTGGTAAATCATTTTACTAACATTGCATGAGAACCACAATGGCGGTACCACTGGGGGTGCTATATTTGTGAGGCATACACATCACAGGATCAGGAACCTCGTCAATTTCTACTATACTTGAGCAAATAGCAAAGACTTTTAATCGATTTGACTTGTTGAAGGTATTTTATCACTAGGATAGTTCAAGGTCCAATTAAAATGCTTTTAAACCTATGGTTTATCTTATCAAGATTAAATCTATACTTTATTTCACCTCTAGGAAGAAGAAGGTCAGGAGCAGTATTGAATACACCTGCTCTCCAATTCCGATCATCACCCTAAGGAAATTGAAACCACTTTAGCTTCAGATACACTAATGCGAAAAGCCAACTTCTGTAGCCAAACATAAGAATTGTCAATCGTGTTTAGTTTTATACCCTCCAAGATCAACAAGTTTTTCCTTTTCAGTCGTACTTTCCAAGGCCACAGCCTCATTTTGGTTTGAGGGTTGCTCTTCCATTGCAGCAAATCCATGTTTAGCTATGTCATTGTACCTGCATTCACATCTCCCACCAAAACCTTAGATTTCCTCCACGACCTATATCATGAGTACTCAATAACAGATTCTGTGTCCTAAAGAATCTAGAAGTGTAGACAGTACAGTAAGAGTGAAATGGTAGATCTAGAAACCGCCCTCTCAACTCAGTGCAAACTAACCAGAAGGCAAAACCAAGTTACAACCAGATAAACTAAAATCTGAGACAGATGTTTATCATGGCTTGCAATGCAAGCAATAAAAGTAGACAATCTATAAAATTTAACAATGACCACCTCATTAAAAGATGGTTATGAGGTATCCATTGGGAGCACCTTCTTCCCCTGGACCAATTTTATCCCCATGACAGCAAGGTCAATCAAACACCTAGAATTCCATTGAGTGTCTTTAACCTTTCTATGTGTGAAAAGTTCCACATTCCTTCCTTTTCTAGCATCAACTAGACAGAAGACATGTAGCTTTTGCTACATTTAGTTACCAAAACAAATATTCTAGGTCTAGTTTACCCACAAATCATTTTAGTAATTTTTTCTTTCCCCTTGTTCCCATTGACAACAGTATAGCATGTTGACTCCTGCATTTAATTTACCAGATAGGGCATATGCACATGCTTACAAGACTTTATTTCGTAATGCAATGCTCATCGATATCCTTGCTTCATGGAAAATTCACATAAATCAAACAAACAAGATTCTCAGAGTAAACAGACATAAAACTGACTTGTGTAGATTGAAATTTCAGTGAAAGTACCACATGGTGCTCAAAATGATGCTAAATATGTACAACGGGTAGAACCAGAAAACCTGCAAAAACAACATCCAGGTAAAAATTATTTCCTTTCCTTGTCCAAAATCAATCAATATTCAAACATCTAAAATGAGATAACTTTCAGTGCTAATCTACGAATACAGCTCTTGTACTCCTGCGTTCTATTGGGTAGTGGGAGGTTCAGCATTGAAGGAACTATATGCTTGATCGCCTAGGAACTTGTACAGAAGCAAAGTTATCTCAATTACCTCTTCCATTTCTTGATCACTAAAAGAAGAGAAATGGTGAGTGCTACTGTGCATCTGGAAAGCCCCAACTGCATTGTTGAGGACAAATTGCCATTTTATGCTGTTGGTCTAGATACAACTTACAGCATATGATCTTTTATTTATCAGACCTTTCTTCCCCATGGTAAAGTTTGTGCACACATGCACTAATTAAATTCCATCATAATTTTGAAAGCTACTTAGGCATGGACCCAAGCCACTTGCATAGGGGCATTGTCCACGATAGCCAGAGAGCAACATGTTTAAAAAAGTCAACCCAGATAGTCACAACGAACTAGCATCTGTTGGTAAAATCGTGTGTCCTCATGGTATTGTTTACTGGTTTGTTCAGATAGTAATGTGAATTGTATTTAAGTGCATATATAATTTGTCTAGCATCAGAGGATCTGAGGAAATCACTGAATAAAAGCACCAATCTAATAGTAAAGATCCCTTAGTTAGGATATGCAAGAATATCATTCAAAAGTACTGTCATATAGTCTGAATAAAAAAAGCATAACAAGCATCCCTTTTTTTCCACAAAAAGAAACTACAGCTTTGGATAGTGCTCACGCCCTGCCAACACAAGGCCATAAAACAACAGATGTGTTCACTTTTTTTATAAGTAAAAAAGGACAGATGTCATGAGCATACTTACATAAAATAGTTGTACAAGTGCTGAACGTAGGAAGGAGTAGAGCCTCAAAACATGAGAAAATGGACAAGAATCTTGAGAAGTAATCTGAGAGCAGTTCTCAGGCAATATCCACTCAAGTGTAGGAATGACAAGTGATTTTAAGAGAACAATGCTGCAAAAAAATCGAGATTATTTTCCTCACATGTATAGCATGTCAAATTTTGAAGAACAAAGTGGAAGAGCACTGATAAAAGAGTTAGAAACAAAATCTATTGAAAATATCAAGTGTTACAGCTCAAAACTGTTATTGGTATACATCAATCTAGAGATTCAACTGATTATAACTATCAAGAGAATATCTACAATAAAATGCAATGAAAATGACAAGATACCACTTCACAACTTGAGCCAACTAGCTTCTGCAACCTATAACAATAAATGCTTTCCATATGTTTCCTTAAAGAGGATGCTAGATTTTCAGCTCTTCCAGCTAAATAAATGTGGTTTAACAGTCCTAGTCATTCACTTCATAGCTCTACTTCACTTTTCTAGCTCAAGTCTACCTCATGCTCCAAATTTGAGCTTTTAAGAGAAATAGCAACTGCTAAGAAAATTAATTGATGGTAAAAGCATTAGTCTTTTCAATAAATGTTAGCCTGAAATTCTGCCCATTAAGAACTCACTATGCTCATTATGTGTATTAAGAGTTTCCAAAACACCCATGATTAGTCTTCCTACAATCTTACTCTTCCTTTTTCTTCACAAGATTCAGTGGGTAAACTTTTAGATGCTCCGAACCATGATGTAACCATCCAACCTGCCAATAACCTCGTAGAGTATCTTGAGCGATTTTCTTCCAAATTTATAGCACTTCTCACGTGGCAATTGACTTAGATAGACAGGAACGTAGCGCTCCAGGATAAGGAGTACCTCCCTCTTCATTAACATTGAGTACCAGTGGATACTTCAAGTGGTCCCACTATCTCGAATTTCTCTGAAATTTTCCCCTTTTCCCTCAAAAGCACAAGTTTTACGCAAAGCCAAAGAAACTTCACCACTCATGCGACAGCACCGACCTCACCACAATTCGCAAACAGGATCATAATACCTAAAAAGAGCTCGATCGAACATCACCATCATCAATGCCACAGGTAACAAAATCCACCTCATTCCGCATCATAATTCCCCGACCACATTCAGAACAACGGACAATAAAAGAAAGGATCTTCCCAACCGATGAACTAAAAAGCAGTGCTTTTTCAAGCTACCACAGCTTCCGATCTCCGCCGTCACCAACACACACACCGACCGCAAACGAAAGCCGCGAGAAAAAAAAAACTCGAAACCGCGAAATCAACCAGCAGAGAGACCGTTACCTGCCGAGGAAGATGAAGCCGTTGAGGAGAAAGCACTGCCCCGTCCTGATCGACAGCTTCTTCGACCTACACCGAACCGCGAATTCAACAAACCAAAACCACCAAAAAAAAAGAAAAAAACACCGATCGAGAAGCGGCAACGAAGCGAAGGTACTTGAGGCAGAGGGAGACGACGCGGTGGAGGCAGCAGGCGTCGGCGAATCCGGCGAACCAGAGGCGCGACGCCTCCTTCGTCCTCGACATCGCGACCTCCATGGACGAGAAGGTTTGCTTGCTTGCTTGCTTGCTGAGAGAGAGAGTGCGTCTGTTGCTCCTTTACGTTTTCCACAGGTGCTGCCGCACGCTCGGATTTATTACGTGGATTTAATAGAAATTGGATTTGATCTCGATTGCGGAATATGCAGTTATGAAGGGCAAAATCCGCATGAAGTGGTTCTGCACGGTGTGCTTACCTTAAAAAAAGCACAAATTAATGAAAAAGTGACCTATTAATAAATAGTTCTAATAATAAATCCCAGCTTCATCATGAGTAACGGTCTCTCTGTTACAGATTCAAGACGAGATTAACAGAGAAGAGAGCAAAGAGTTGCATTAATTCGCTTCGTGAAATGTGGCATGTTACATTTTCAAAAATTATTGTTTAAGAAACTATTTTGCAGGAAAATAACTATATTTTTTTATATTCGGCTAAAATTTGAAAATGAATTAGAATGCTCGTTTTCAATAATTTTTTATTAGTTTATTTTTTTTGATTTTTCAAAAATTGATTTTTTCAATTTTTACCTTGATATCTTTTTTGACAAATTTTTTTTCGTTTTTTTTCTTTTTTCGCTCCGTTTGTCACGTTTACAATTTTTATGATTTTTTTTTTAAAACTCCATTTTTAAAAAGAATAAACATAAAACATAACAATGAACTTCCATGCTCACGTGAAAGGCCAAGAATCACTACCGAGTCATCGCCACGGGCTCAATGCATGTTCGAAACTCTGATAAAGCTTTAACCAAGAGATGGATTTCACATGCGCCTCAACTGCATTTTTCAGACTCAATTACCCATATTAGATTGAGAATCAAGCCTCGTGCCCGGTAGATGCCATGACCAAGAACACCCACGATCGAACTAAGAATAGGAATTCTCAAGAAATTTGCCACCGATGGGTCGATGTTGTAATGCCCCGGACAACCTTAAGAAACAATGGAGAAAAAGCTCAAAGGCAAGCGAGAATTTGCGATCCAGATATTTTTTTTTGGCTCTCGCTTCTTTGACGGATGCGTGCGAACGGCGGAAGGTGGTCGTCGGCGAATGCCTGTGGATTTCTTGCTCGCGGGCGTCGTCCCTCGGGTGCTCGTCCGTCGTTCCAGAGGGAGTGAATTAACGAGGGGATGGAGGGATGGGCTCCACTTGTTATACGGGCCAAAATGATGGGCTGGATTGGAGCCCAAAATGAATGGGCCAAATTAGATCAAAATCGATGGGATTCGGCCATAGTTATTCTGATGAACAGAATAGGCCCAATCGGATTGAGGCCTTTTCTACGGTGGTTTTTCTTATTCGTCCATTATTTTTTTTCTTTTATTGCCCCTTTGATTTATTTATATATTTTTTATACACATATCACAAAATGCGTATTCAATTTCTCAGCGAAATTTCAGGTTTCGGCAAAGTTAAGGCATGTGCGCATAGGGTAAAGGTTACATGGAGAAATAGGACGGGGTGAACAAAGAAGTTTTGTTATCGGAACTTTTTTTTTTTTATAAATAATATGGTTTGTTAAAATTCATGAAAGGATTAATTTAATCACGATTAAATAGGTTGACCCATTTATTGGAAAAAGAAAAGAAACAATCCAGATGATTTTCGTGCGCTTAATTTTAAGAACCGTCGGTGGTCCACCTTTTTTCAGAAACAATGATTTTTTAAGGAAATTTTCTTTTATTTATATGTTGAAAATAACTATGGGAAAGTTTCGAGTGAGTTTATCTTTTGTAGACGGCGAAGCGTATGAATTGACTCGCAAGTAAGTCTTTTTTTTTTTTAATAACTGTAAACTAAACTTGGCCATGGTTAGTTGTATGGTGGCAAGATTTAAACTAGGAAAATTTTAAAGTTGCAATATTGAATGCGGAGTATTAAAATTAAAAGATCTTATCAATTTTTCTTAATTTGTGTTGCTGCAATGGTACGTAGTACATAACATATCCTTGTAACTGAATTTTCTTATTAATTATCCAAAAAATCGGAGACGTAGTATTATAAATTTATCAATTCAATTCTAAACCTTTTTAATTTTGCTAATTAAGTTATCAACATTTTCACATATTATCAATTAAGACCATTCGGCCAAATTTGGTTGGAGATCATTTATGTAGACGCTCGCCTATCACATGGCATGACATAGATAATTTTAAATAATATTTTAAATATTTTTAAAAATTTTGAATTTTTTTTCCTTTATTTTTCTTTTCTTCCTTGTTTTTCCGACTTTGGTTGGTGAGGTCATTGGTCGACCATCACCAACCATAGGCGAGTGTGACAACCCTCACTTGGTCTGAGTGAGGTCGTCCTTGGCCACGGGTGAGGGCTACAACGGCCTTATCGGCCACAAGTGAGGGGCTTGTGACCTTGTTCAAACCAAGCGAGGGTCGTTAGCCCTCATTAGCGATTTCTAGTCAAAATCAGCTAGATTAACTCAATTAACGCAATTAAAAGGTTTAAGATTATTTTGATAAAATTGTAATAGGTTTAAGATTTTTTGGACTATTTTTCCAAAAATTAATATATTCCATTACGAAATAAGAAAAAAAAAAGAGATAGAGAGACAGAGAAAAAAAATGAAAAGAGCATTCTGAGGACTTCTCGCACACTAAGAAAAGAGCATCTTCCAAGAAACATTTCTCATTACGAAAGCCATTATCCTCTAAAAAATCTTGCATGATACTATCGGATGCATTCTTATGAAGAATTTGATAATTGTTCCACAGGAACTTTCTATTTTGCACCTAAAAACTTACATTTTTTTTTTCATTCTTTAGAGGCATGTTGTTAAGAAATGCTTGAACTTGGATGAACCGAGAGGAAAAGATGAGAAACGATTGGATGAACTGAGAGCAAAAGATAAGAGAGGAAGTGAGACAATGGGAGTTAGAACAAAAAGAGAGAGTTTTTACAATCAATACAATCAACGTCCCACTGGAGCGACTCCAGCCATTTAGGGTGAAAAAGACACGGATGTTGATAAGGACGTGGATAGGAGATTGGAAATGGTAAAAATTAAAATTAAAATTGTAGGAACAAATAAGAGAGAAAAGATGGAGAGAAGAGAGAGAGCCGTCGCATAATAAGACACCACATAACAAAAAAATAATAATAAAGACAACGGATGGCCCACCAAGGGGAAAAGAAAGATGTGGTGGGCCTAGTGAAATTAAGATTGATAAAATTAACAAAAGCGGTCGCATAATAAAGACATCTTCCCCATCATTTTCTCCGATTGTGCACGTACATCGCATGCATATCACACGTCCAGTTTTTGACCAAGTGTTTCTATTGCCTTTTGTTTACGGGTTACCATTTAAAAGTTTAAAAAGCCATTGCAATATTGTTGTCATCGTGCGATGGTCGTTTAACGGGAACAATTTCATGCCAAGAATTAAATGTTTGTTGTATATACTCACGTGTGTAGTCTTTAGACATCAAACCTGCATATTTATTGCTCTTTAAGTAACATAAAAGAGGGAATAGAATCGTCTGGCTCCATCCATGTCAATTGTCATCGGGTCAAAGAAATTATATTTGAACTTTTAAGCCCCATAGTTATGAGAGAACTTCGTGTGCTGTGGAAGTACCGTAAGTCATTAATTTGAGTATAGCAAATCAATCACCGTAAGTCGTTGTGTATTTATTTCGCTCGAAAACGACATGATCTTAAATTTATACGTGGAAAAAATAAACTTTATGGGCAAGATAAAATGTACACAACATTATATCTATATATATAATGTAGTTATAGTTATAGTAAAGACATATTTCCCATCATTTTCTCCAATTGTGCACATACGTTGTACGCTTATCGCACGTCAAGTTTTTGATCAAGTGTTTCTATTGCCTTTTGTTTACGGGTTACCATTTAAAAGTTTAAAAAGCTATTGCAATGTTATTGTCATCGTATGAGGGTCGTTTAACGGGAACGATTTCATGCCAAGAATTAAATGTCTGTTGTGTATACTCACGTGTGTAATCTTCAGACATCTGTGTATTTAGTGCTCTTTAAGTAGCATAAAAGAGGGAATAGAATCATCTGACTCCATCCATGTCAATTGTCATTGGGCCAAAGAAATTATATCTGAACTTTTAAGCCCCAGAATTATGAGAGAGCTTCATCTGTAGTGGAAGTACCGTAAGTCATTAACTTGAGTATAGCAAATCAATCACCGTAAGTCGTTGTGTATTTATTTTGCTCGAAAATGACATGATTTTAAATTGGACGTGAAAAAACTAAACTTCATGGGCAAGATAAAATGTACACAAACATATATATATATATACTCGAAAACGACATGATCTTAAATTGGACGTGGAAAAACAAAACTTCATGAGCAAGATAAAATGTACACAAACATATATATATATATATATAACATAGTTATAGTTATAGTAAAGACATCTTTCCCATCATTTTCTCCAATATACGTTGCACGCGTATCGCACGTCAAGTTTTTGACCAAGTGTTTCCATTGCCTTTTGTTTACGGATTACCATTTAAAAGTTTAAAAAGCCATTGCAATGTTGTTGTCATCGTACAAGGGTCGTTTAACGGGAACGATTTCATGCCAAGAATTAAATGTCTGTTGTGTATATTCACGTGTAGTCTTCAGACATTTATGTATTTAATACTCTTTAAGTAGCATAAAAGAGGGAATAGAATCGTCTGACTCCATCCATGTCAATTGTCATCGGCCAAAGAAATTATATTTGAACTTTTAAGCCCTAGAATTATGAGAGAGCTTTATCTACAGTGGAAGCACCGTAAGTCATTAACTTGAGTATAGCAAATCAATCACCGTAAGTCGTTGTGTATTTATTTCGCTCGAAAATGACATGATCTTAAATTGGACGTGGAAAAACTAAACTTCATGGGCAAGATAAAATGTACACAAACATATATATATTCGCTCGAAAACGACATGATCTTAAACTAGACGTGGAAAAACTAAACTTCATGAGCAAGATAAAATGTTTTCTTTGTATCTCCATCCCCTAAAGTTTTCTTTTGCTCCCTTTGACCACGTGCTTCTTCACGCCGACGGACGATGGAGGATTCTCCTCGTCAATTCAGCCATTGAACCAATCGAACCCGGCATCTTCCTAAAACGAGACTGAAAAACATTGAAATCGCCGTGCCAGCCAGTGGAGCACGAGTTTGTTCTACGGTGTCAGGAGGAATGCTTTCTATTACAGGTCGTGGTTTTGCTTCTTTTAGATTTTGATCAACTCTGTAGAGGAAAGGAAGAATCTGGTTCCGCATCGATGAATTTTGACCTTTTATAAGAAGCTAAGGGAAAGTTTAGTTGGTAGTTGTTTTCTTACTTGTTGTGATGCAAGAGCAAGCTGAGCAGGAATAGAATAGAACCGCCCCTCGCAGTGATCCTCTTGTTTCTTTTTAGCTTCAAAGCCTTCAGCCTTTTTAGTTGTTCCTCCTCCTGATTAAGACTCGGAAGAGCAAAAAATGGTAATCAGTCTTAGTAAAACACACCTGAAATGATGGTTGTCAGGTCATGCTTCTATTAAACAGACATTAGATGCTCTGTTCTTGTATAGATTGTTTTGGTTGATTGATACGCCTCAAGAAATTTCATTCATGAAAATTGCTATTTATAAAGTGCTTGATTTCTGTGCCTTTTTTCTTAGAGCCAATCATATATGGATTCTACCAATTGCTTTGATCTTAGTAGTGATGATTGTTTCTTTCACTTGTATGCACCTAGTCATAAATTTCTTAGATTAGGTTTAGATTAGGACCTTGAAGATGGAGAAGGCGTGAAGATGGTGGAGGTCGATGTCCATTCCGACCATTTTGATGTAATACCCATTTTCCCGACATATGTCTCGGGTTCCATGCATTGTATAAAACCCGACGAGTTGCGGGTTTTCTTTCTTTCTTTTTAATTGTTTTCTCTTTTATATTTTTTAGGACTGCTTGATAGATTTACTGTTTTTCCTTGATTGCTCACTTAATGTTTTGCAATTTCAATTTCATTGGTTGTTTTCCTTTCTATTTTTTTAGAAATAGAATAGCATGAAAATGATCAACCACGCACGATCACTTAGTCTAGGAATTGATGATCCCGAAAATGTAAAAAGAAATGCATGGACATATTAGGAAAAACACAACATATTGTTTAGGTACCGAAAGGGCACTAATAGCAATATTAGCGTAACCCAAGTCCCCGAACATAGATATTTGGTTGCGTAGAAATCGAAGGAATACTCCCGACCCTCGATTGGGTTTCTAGCCGACCCCCGAAAATGAGGCTAGTGGCGACTCCTATATATTTTTAGGTTGTTATAAACAACTAGATTCTATAAATAGATCTGCTGTCACGTGGGGTATGAGCATGGGAGAGCTCGTGATCTCGTGAGGAAACTCTCATGATCAAAGTACCCCTAAACTCGACCTTTCCCATCATTGGATACTTTTCGAGGGGTGGCGAGATCGGGTCGCCACATATATATATTCGCTCAAAAACGACATGGTCTTAAACTGGACGTGGAAAAACTAAACTTCATGAGCAAGATAAAATGTACACAAACATGTATATATATATTCGCTCGAAAACGACATGATCTTAAATTGGACGTGGAAAAACTAAATTTCATAGGCAAGATAAAATGTACACAAACATATATATAACATAGTTATAGTTATAGTAAAGACATTTCCCATCATTTTCTCCAATTGTGCACATACGTTGCACGCGTATCGCACTTCAAGTTTTTGACCAAGTGTTTCCATTGCCTTTTGTTTACGGGTTACCATTTAAAAGTTTAAAAAGCCATTGCAATGTTGTTGTCATCGTACAAGGGTCGTTTAACGGGAACGATTTCATGCCAATAATTTAAATGTCTGTTGTGTATACTCATGTGTGTAGTCTTCAGACATCTGTGTATTTAGTGCTCTTTAAGTAGCATAAAAGAGAGAATAGAATCGTCTGACTCCATCCATGTCAATTGTTATCGGGCCAAAGAAGTTATATCTGAACTTTTAAGCCCCAGAATTATGAGAGAGCTTCATCTGCAGTGGAAGCACCGTAAGTCATTATTTTGAGTATAGCAAATCAATCACTGTAACTCGTCGTGTATTTATTTCGCTCGAAAACAACATGATCTTAAATTGAACGTGAAAAAACTAAACTTCATGGGCAAGATAAAATGTACACAAACATATATATATATTCGCTCGAAAATGACATGATCTTAAACTGGACGTGGAAAAACTAAACTTCATGAGCAAGATAAAATGTACACAAACATATATATATATATATATATATATATATATATTCGCTCGAAAACGACATGATCTTAAATTGGACATGGAAAAACTAAACTTCATGGGCAAGATAAAATTTACATAACACTATATCTATATATATAACATAGTTATAGTTATAGTAAAGACACATTTCCCATCATTTTCTCCAATTGTGCACATACGTTGCACGCGTATCGCACGTCAAGTTTTTAACCAAGTGTCTCCATTGCCTTTTGTTTACGGATTACCGTTTAAAAGTTTAAAAAGCCATTGCAATGTTGTTGTCATCGTACGAGGGTCGTTTAATGAGAACAATTTCATGCCAAGAATTAAATGTCTGTTGTGTATACTCACGTGTGTAGTCTTCAGACATCTGTGTATTTAGTGCTCTTTAAGTAGCATAAAAGAGAGAATAGAATCGTCCGACTCCATCCATGTCAATTGTCATCGGTCAAAGAAATTATATCTGAACTTTTAAGCCCAAGAATTATGAGAGAGCTTCATCTACAGTGGAAGTATCGTAAGTCATTAACTTGAATATAACAAATCAATCATCGTAGTTGTTGTGTATTTATTTCGCTCGAAAACGACATGATCTTAAATTGGACGTGGAAAAACTAAACTTCATGGGCAAGATAAAATGTACACAAACATATATATATTCGCTCGAAAACGACATGATCTTAAACTGGACGTGGAAAAACTAAACTTCATGGGCAAGTTAAAATGTACACAAACATATATATATTCGCTCAAAAACGACATGATCTTAAATTGGACGTGGAAAAACTAAACTTCATGGGTAAGATAAAATGTACACAAATATATATATATATATATATATATATATATATATATATATATATATATATATATATATATATATATATATAACATAGTTATAGTTATAATAAATACATATTTCCCATCATTTTCTCTAATTGTGCACATACGTTGCATGCGTATCGCACGTCAAGTTTTTGACCAAGTGTTTCCATTGCCTTTTGTTTACGGGTTACCATTTAAAAGTTTAAAAAGCCATTGCAATGTTGTTGTCATCGTGCGAGGGTCGTTTAACGGGAACGATTTCATGCCAAGAATTAAATGTCTGTTGTGTATACTCACGTGTGTAATCTTTAGACATCAGTCCTGTTGGGAAAATATGGCTTCAAATTTGGTTGAACAATAAAGACGGATATTTAGAGTACTCAAGTCGGACTTTGAGGCGTGATATCATTTTCTTTAAGGATTTATTTACCCCATAACGTTGCTAATAATCACCGGCAAAAATCTTCCAGGATACAACAAAGTCTCAAACGAGAATACTAAATATCCATCTTCATTGTTCAACCAAATTTGAAGTCATATTTTCCCAGTAATTTTAAGGATTTATTTTGCTACAATGGAGTCAGAGACAATCAAAGTCATGAATCAAAATATGGTCAAACTAAACCGATTCGATGGGAATAATTTTGCTCACTGGAGGGACAAGATAATGGTCCTACTCACTGTTCTGAAGATTTCCTACATACTGGATCCTAACTTGGCGCCTATAGAAAATCCTAAGCCTACTGCCGAGGGAGGATAGCCAAGTGCGTAAGCCATTGAGAGGGTTAATAAGGAGAAGAAGAAACGTGAGGAGGATGAATTACTTTATCGATGACACATTCTAAATACACTTTCCGATTGTCTGTACGACTTATTCACTGAAATGAAGTCCACTAGAGAAATTTGAAATGCACCGGAGTTTAAGTACAAAGCGAAGGAGCAAGGTACCAACAAATATCTAATCGCAAGGTATTTTGATTTCAAGTTTATTGATACTAAACCCTTACTGGAACAAATCCATGAATTGCAAGTGCTTATGAATAAGATTCGTGCCCTCAAGATTGATATTCCAAAAGATTTTCAAGTTGGAGCAATTATTGTGAAATTGCCTCCAAGTTAGAAAGACTATGAAAAAAAGCCGATTCACAAGTCGGAGGACTTTACTTTGGAGCAAATACAGAAACATCTCCGCATTAAGGAAGAGTCACGTTTACGTGATAATTCTGTTTTGTACAATTCTAAAATGAATGTTGTGGATAAAAAACGGAAAATCGGTCAGAACTTCAAAGTAAATAGCGGGCATAAATTTAAGAGAACACAAAAGAAGAAAAAATTGTTGCTGTTTTGTTTGTGGCAAACAGGGATACTACGCCAAGAATTGCATTCACCACAAGAGCATTTCAAAGGACAAGAACATTCAGACGGTGAAGGCAGATGCAAATCTGGTTGAAGAAAATTATGTAATCATGATTTCAACCATATTTTCGAATATGAACATTTCTGAAATTAATGATGCCATAGTTATGGTTTCTGAAATCAATTTTGCCACTATCCAATCCAATTGGTGGTTAGATTCTAGCTCAACAGTCCATGTGTGCAAGGACAAATACATGTTCAAGCAATTTGAAAAAGATTATTGACTCAAATGTTCAAGAGATCCTAATGGCTAATAATGCTCTTGCAAAGGTTGCTGGAAAATGCATGGTGGATATAGACTTCATTTCTAGAAAGAAGATAACTCTTTTTAATGTGTTATTTATACTCGAAATTAAGAATAACCTAGTTTCTATTGATTTACTTTGTAATAGGGGGTTTCGGGTTTTGTTTGAATCTGACAAGGTTATCCTGTTGAAGAATGGGCTTTTTGTTGGAAAGGGTTATGCCAAGATGGCATGTATCAACCGAGTATCAATAATAATATTTTTAGTTCTGCTTATATTGTTGAGTCTTCAATTTTATGGCATAGTAGGTTGACACATATAAATATTCGTTATTTGAAGAATATGAGAAAATTAGACTTGATAAATTTCAATGGTGAATTTGATAAATGTGAAATATGTGCTAAATCCAAATTTACTAAGAAGCCATTTCCTAGTGTTGAAAGAAATTCGAAAATATTGGATTTGGTTCATAGTGATATATGTGAATTTAATGGTATGCTAACACGTGGAGGTAAAAAGTATTTTATTACCTTTGTGGATGATTGTAGTAGGTTTTTATATGTTTATCTTATGAGATCGAATGATGAAGCATTTACCATGTTTAAGAAATATAAGGTTGAAATAGAGAATCAATTAGAAAAAAAAAGAAAAAGTTCTACGATCAGATACAGGTGGAGAATATTTCTTAAATGAACTCTCTTCATTTTGTGAAGAACATGATATTATTCATCAAGTTTCGGCATCATATATTCCACAACAAAATGATTTGGCTAAAAGGAAAAATCGATCTCTTGGAGAAATGGTTAATTGTATGCTTTTAAATTCAAAGCTACCAATTAATCTATGGGGAGAAGTATTACTTACTGCATGTTCATAACAGAATATATTCCAAGAAAAATGACATAACCCCTTATGAAATATAGAAAGGTAAAAAACCAAATTTATCATATCTTAAAGTGTGGAGATGTTTGGCATACTACCGAGCATCAGATCCTAAGAGAACAAAGCTCGGTCCTAGAGCTATGAAGAATGTTTTCATTGGGTATGCTAAAAATAGTAAAGCTTATAGATTTCTTGATTTAGAGTCCAATATCTTTGTAAAATCGAGAGACGTTAAATTCTTTGAGAATAAATGTTTTACAAGTTCTGAAACTATTGAAAATAATTCAAAATCTATGGAAACTCAAAGAGATTCTTAAGAGAAAAAAAACAAATGATTCTAAAGACATGATTGAACCAAGAATAAGTACTAAATTTAGGAAAATAAAAGACTTAGGTCCTGATTTTATTACTCTTGTTTTTCTTGTTGAAGGAGATGGAGATAATAACGTGATAAATAAATACCCTTTAGTATTAAATTTAGAAGATGATCCTAGAAGCTTTGATGATGCTATGTCTTCTAGAGATGCTTCTTTTTTGAAAGAAGCCGTGAATGATGAAATGGACTCAATTATGTCCAATAATACTTGGGTATCAGTAGATTTATTGAAAAGATCAAAACCTATTGAGTGCAAATGGGTTTTTAAAAGAAAATATCATTCCGATAGTTCTATTTAAGCTTCTAAAGCTAGGCTTGTAGCCGAGGATATAGACAAAAAGAAGGAATAGATTATTTTGATATATATCCTCATATTGCACGTATAACTTCTATTTAAGTTCTTTTTGCTCTAACTTCCATTTATGATCTTTGTGTTCATCAAATGAATGTTAAGACTGCTTTCTTGAATGGAAAGTTAAATAAGGAGATTTACATGGAACAACTAGAGGGTTTCGTTTTTCCTGGAAATGAAGGAAAATTATGTAAATTGATTAAGTCTCTTTATGGACTTAAGCAAACTCTTAAGCAGTGGCATGAAAAGTTTAATTCAGTTATATTATCAAATAGTTTCATCAACAGTAGTGCCGATAGGTGTATATACTCTAAATTCACTAAAAACTATGGTGTCTTAGTGTACTTGTATGTTGATGATATGCTTATCTTTGAAATGAATATGACTTGAATTATTGAGACTAAGAAGTATCTAACTTCCATGTTTAAAATGAAGGATTTGGGTGAAATAGATACTATCTTAAGTATTAAAGTTAAAAAAACATAGTGGGGGTTATTCTTTAAGCCAATGTAGTTATGTTGAAAAATTGTTAAATAAATTTCAACATCTTGTTTTAAGGAAATAAGTACTCCATTTGATTCCAATATTAAATTAAATTATAATACTGGTAAAGCGGTGGCACATCTAAAATATGCAAGTGCTATAGAGTCTTTAATGTATGCGATGCATTATACTAGACCTGATATTGCTTATTCTGTATGCAAATTGAGTAGGTATACTAGTAATTCAAGTACAGAACATTGGAGAGCTATTACTAGAATTTTTGGTTATCTTAAGAGAACTAAAAATTTAGGATTGTTCTATAATAATTATCTGGCTATATTAGAATAATACACTGATGCTAGTTGGATTATAAGTGTGGGAGATGAGCGTTCCACTTCTGGATGGATCTTCACATTAGCTAGAGGTGATGTATCTTGGGCGAGCAAAAAACAGACATGTGTAATTCACTCAACAATGAAATATGAATTTATTGCTTTGGTGGTAGTTGGGAAGGAGGCTGAATTATTAATATTGCAATGGACCAAGGAGAGTACTCATCTTGGTAGGGTGAATGAGGCCTTGGTTCTTTTTTTTTTATTCTCAAGAATATTGTTACACACTTATTAACATTTGATTCGATGGCTTTTGAAATTAAAAACGTAGTGATACATCTAACCAATTCTCTAAGAATGACGTAGACCACTTCCTATGGTCGAAGTAATATTCTTTACATATTCCCAAGTGAGATGGGAAACTTTTGTTCCTAAGCATTCTTTCATGGGTCATGGTGAGCTCAACTAATGTGGAATTTCCAAATTGTTAGAAATCATGTCAGCTATTAGAGCACTCACTTTAGTTTATTAATACATTATGGTATTGTGATTAGAAGGACAAATTTGAGTTGCGCCATTTTTTGTTTATAGACAGCTTATGTACAAAAAAGTGTACAACATGTTCTATGTAGGATTTATGAGAGATGGAGCAAAATGGTTTGTAGAGAACATAGACATTAAACTCATTGGAGGGATTTGTCCCCCTTTATTTTTTTGATGCAATCTTCGTGAGAATTTCTCTATTTATTTTGTGTATGATGGTTTGCTTCATTGTCATCTTACCCACCCGGTTCATTTTTCCATTATACCTCCCTCTTGAGAAATAGTGCAACTTGATCATCTATTTTCTTTCTCTTTTTGCAACTTGTATATTATTACATGTCTAAGATTGACATGCAATCTTACATGATGAAGTCTATGCCATATAATGCATTTATTGATCACATGTATATTGATGCATACAAGGATTTGATTCCATCTCATCTTATCTTCCTCAAAAGTTGGGTAAGATATTGACTTAAGGTATGACAAATTTTCCCACCAAAGTTAAGAATGACCATGTTTCATTACTAAATTGCTATCTTAGATCTAAACTAGTGTTGGTGATTTTGCCCAGATTTCACATTTTTGCATTTTTGTATGAAGCTCTAGGCTCAAGAAATTGACACTACACTACAGTAAAGTTGCAGAAAATGGCTTGAAACTCCATAGATGTACCCGCAGGAGTGTATAGAGTCCACGTATGCCTTTGAGATTGCTTGGTGCAATAAAAATCACCTATAAAATGAATCCTTATCAAATGACTTCTCCAAGTGAGTTTTGTTCTTTTTTAAGGGAATTTATTTGACAGAAATTGTTTTATCTATGATCATCATTATTATTGTCGCAAGAGATTAACTTGTCCCTAATTGGTTATCATAAAGGTGTCAGTCAAAGATTCGTTTGTTGTTTTTGTGACTTTTGGCATAGAGTTCTACTTTCTGAAGTTTGATCCAAGTGGAGCAGATCAAGTCAATACATATAATGCTTGAGCATGACCCTATTCGGTAAACATGGGGTTCATGAATGGATTAGGCTTAGTGAACATCTGGGTACAAAGTGTGGTTGGTTTTGAGTGTTAAGATGTGCGTGGAGGGCAATTTGATCCCTTTATCCACGAGGTTTTATCTTGAATACAAAATGGCATTTTAGAAATAAAGGAGGGAAAGTGGCGATTTTAGTAAAAAGGGAGGATGGTATATAGTATTTTCTCTTTTAAAAATCTACAGTTTGGATCTCTCCAACTTTAACATGATCAAGGAAAAGTCCAAAAAAATTAGATGACCAAAACGATTATGTCTTTAAATATAACATCATGCAAAATAAATAGTTCTCATATTTTGAAGCTAGAAGGTGCAAATATATATACAGAGATATATTTAGCATGGTTTTGTATTTCCTTTACTAAAAGTAAGAAAATGAAATATAGCAGAATTATCTATAGGTATTTTCTTAGAAAGACACTAATATTGAGTCACAATTACTATCTGCTTTGCAACTGTTAATAATGATTTATCAAAGGAGAAAACCACATAAAAAAAGATGATTGAGCTGAGATGATCGTCCCCTCCTTCTAGAATAAAAGTTTCGACAATGACATATTTTTGTCCTATCAAATCCATACTATAACTAGAAAACTGCACATCAATCATTGAAATATCTCTCTTAATCGATTTATATGTGTTGTGTTCAGTCCATCTATTTCTTTAGAAGGTTTTGTACATTTAGAGCCCATCTTAGTTTCCTAAAAATGATTGATTGGCTGGTTATTCCATTGTTTTGTGTCTATGTAAATATGCCCTCTCAATCTTAGTTATTATAAGTTGCAAATTCTTAATAAAGTGGACCCATAATGATTTTTAATTATTTATTATTTATATTTTATGGTCCAAAATTTACATACATGAAAGACAGTAGATGATGAAGGACAGTCATACAAGCATCTAACCACAGTCATATAAGCATTTCTCTTTACTCTGATATTGGTTCATAGGTCATATTTTGGTTTGTCCCGACTACTACATTTTGACCCTCGAAGAAATCGATAAAAGCAAATGGATTTCTCTTACGTATTCGTCTGGAATTTCAATGTTGTTCTATTTCTAAAGTCGGAAGATTGGGTTTTGCAAATTTTATATGTTTGGCTCGTGCGTGAATAAGAAAGAATTGAAAAGGTCAGACAGGTGTTCCAAAGACAACTTCTTGTTACTTATGCTTCTGGGTATGTAATTAACGTATCGTATATGACCTTAGGATATAGAATCTGCCCCATATTTACTCAGCTCAGCTCTGGCAAAAAACGAGCAACAATTTTGCTGCATTATTTTTTGGACAAAAAGAAAATCAACGAAAAGAAAATACCATGCCGTAAGTCCAGTTGAATATCCAAAAGATTAACCAAAAATGGAACGTTAATTATATTGGCAATTGCTTTGGGCTTCGTAATTGTAGTCAGAGCTATTATTTCCAGTCATTAAATTAAATAACGTACATGTTTCAATGATAGCATTATTTAATATATCATTTTATTCCAGCGCGCGCATGTGCAAATAAGCAGGGTGAGAAGAAAGACAAAGGACTATACATTCTCCTTTCAGAAAAGAAGCATTGCTCCATCCCAAATTGTGGTTATCTTTTAGCAGGCTTTAGTGAGGAGGAGGAGGAGGCATTATCACAAAAATTGAGATCCTTAGTAAATCTTATTTAGATGAAATTGTCACTTTCTTTTTTTTTTAATATCACTCTAAGATAAGATATTGGACAGCTCGAGTGTAAGCAAATATTATAAATAGCTATTTCAACTGGGAATTTTCTAAATTTTAGAGAGTAAATTTACATCGTAAGTTAATTAATTGTAAACAATAGACCAATCCACAATCGAATTGTGGACTCATATTAAGCATACTTTGAATTTTTTTTTTTTGTCAATGCCTTCTGAAAATTAACCCTCCCGCCCAACGCCCAAAATACCAATCAAGATCCTCTCTCTCTCTCTCTCTCTCTCTCTCTCTCTCTCTCTCTCTCTCTCTCCAGCATAGATCCAGGTTGAATATCTTATCTCTACAATGTATCAACCCTCAAACGTTGGATTAGGGGAACACCTCATTTAATCTTAATCTTGTATCACAACCACAAATTGAAGTCAAAGATATTAGATCTACAACGTTTGACTCGTTTGCCATGGTCGCCAGCCTCAACCTTGGAAGGTAGAAGGCCTCAATCACCTCGAAGGCCTCTGACCCCTTTTAACCTTTTAATGTCGCTGGTGAGGTAGACACTTTTGAGTGGCCCTGCTTGCTCAATTGCAGAGCAATGTGGAAAGAAGAAATGGCCAAAAGAAGGGAAAAAAAAAGAAAAGAAAAAGGAATAATCACCTAAAACAGATTTCAGCCTTTCAAAATTATCGAAACACGATTAATATTTGTAGACGTGGCAAAAACCGTCCCATCCTAGTAGAAAATTTATTCGACCTTATTCAAAATAGAATGCCCCAAGAATTCTTTTTAACGGAATCTAAATAAAAATCCACAAATTATTGGAAAAAAGTGATTAGATTTCAATAAATTCATTAATTTTATTTCCTCAGACACTTTGCTTTTCTAAAATCTTTACTAAAAGTAAAAGCCCGACTCTTCAATTTACTCCAATTTGAATTGGTTTTTGGCTGGATTGTCTTTTGATCCAATGTGATAATGGGGTTCCAACCGAACCTTACATGCAAAACATTTAGCTACCCAAGCCAACCGAGGGGTTGGTGGCCGATGGCACGGTGACTCGATCCCACGGGCTTTGGGATCATTTTCGCAAAGCTCAGTTAGGAGGTGGTAGGCAAGGTTGGGCTAGTGGTGGGATCTCAATAGAGAGTTGTAAGGAAACAAATATATGTAGGATGGTGGGGAACTAATAGGATATGTTGATGTCCAAAATAAATTGGACACGTATTAATATTTGATGAGAGAGATAGCAAATGGGTACATAAATTGGTATAGTAAATTTGTGCGCATCTGATTGATATATCATAAGAATCACAAATGACATCAAATAGACATACTAGTGACAACCTCTGATAGCAGTTGCCGCAATCTTGCCTCCACTGGCCGCACTTGCAAATATGATACTTGCCGTTATTGCATCAGAAGATCCCACGTCGGACACTTGCTTCTTCTTGCTATCTCCAAATTCCAATGCAAGAGCATCCCATCATTTTTTTAGTTCACAACTTGCAAGTTGACACCTTCGCCCAAAACCCACTCCAGAATTATATGTTTTCTTTTGTCGCTTTTTTTTTCCTATATAATTAAGGAATCTTACTTAGTGGAAGGATGAGACGAGGAAACATTTCAATTTCAAATTTTTCAAGAAAGCTGGTTAATTTCTTGAGATCAAGTGTGGTGGGGGAGCCACCTTTGTTAACGGTTTGTTAGCTCATCATTTTCCTTGTAAAGAGAATTAATACATTTGAAAAATATAGTTTGCATGAATCTCAAAAGAAATATTGACGAAATATGGTGTGTGATAAGGCTCGATCCAAACTTTTTATAAATGGACTTAGTTCAAAATCACCTGGTGGTACTTTTTTTTTTTTTTTTCCACCGGACTTGGTGGTACTTTACTTGCATAAAAAGTGTGTGGAGCAGGATTTGGATGGAGGGGTGGAAAGTGATTGCTTTAAAAAGAAAATCTAAATTGACTAGAAATGTGTGGAATTGAATTACATGATAAGGAAAGTATAGAGAAGAGTAAATGGGCAAGAAATTGAAAAATGTAAGGAAAATATAAAATAGAAAGCTCTTACAAAGTTTGTTCCCACATGTGTTTTCTCTACTTCAAGCCTTGGGGTTTCTATGCTATTCTCACCTAACTCTCTTTAAAAAAAAAAAAAAATCTCTAAATTTAGGTATAATTTTAATTCTATCTTGAATTGAATCTTTTTTATCTAAAAAATTTCCAAAATTTCACTATAGTCCCAAATATGCCCATGAATTTAAAAAATCTCCACTAGTTTCTTCAAACCCCATATTCATATAAAACAAAAAGTAGCATCTTAATATTGGTAATCTTGAAGAAACTAGTGAAGGCATGAGAAAAGTTGGGGATTTTTTTACTAAGAAAAGTTTGGATCCTAATTGGAATTAAATCTAAAGTTGAGGGAGAAAGGACTGCACTAGACTCTAGTATAACCACATTGTTGCTTTCTCCTGAGTAATTGTGCAATTGGGGCCATCCATTTTAGTTTTTGTATAATGGGCAACTCGATGTAAATTTGCTATGGAAAACCATCGAGCTCACACTGAGATTTCTTGATCGAAAATTCCCTCTTATTTCTTCCCAATTTCTCTTCACTTTCACTCCGGATTAATTGTCGAGCATCATCTCCATCATTAGGAGTTGTAGCTCTTTTTCTAAATATAGCTATCCGAGATTCGAAGTTGCAAATGTCATGTTTTTCTTGCTGATTTGAGTCCGTGTCATCTTTTCAAATAATTTTAATTGCCTTTCCAACCACCATGTTTCTCCATTTCCAAAGCCGCGCCTTCAAAGCTCTCTTCTACCTTGTTTCACGACCAAGAGATTCGCAGAGACTATTTCATGTTCGATCCTTCACTAACGCTTCCAACCCTCGTTGATGACATTTCAGGATATCCATGCTGTGATTTTCCTACTGACCGAAGTTAGAAGTCTCGTTTTGCAAGGTTAAGAACTACATGGCTTGTTCTCAATCTCTTTCCGAGTGAAAAGCAGAGTCTACATTCTGAGTGATATTTATTTGGAAATCTACTATCATTAAGACTGAGCTGATAATTTAAGTTCACTTTAATATCGTTGTGATAGTTCTAAATGAATGGTTGCTTCAAAACTTGCTTGTAGACTCAACGACTGAACCACACACAACATGTTTGATGAAATGCAAAAATGAGATTTATATCAACTTGTCTCCATTTTTTATTACCTTGAGTGTGTTTCCGTGTGTATTATCTCCGTTGTTCCTTTTTTCTGCATCCTTATATTTTCTGTGTGATTATCCCTGTTAATGTCATTGAGCGCCTGAATTTGCCTTGTTAGTTCTTGGCATCCTGCCTATGTTCTGCAATAGCGAGGTATCATTGTCGGAAAGGCTGGTGAACGGAGATGGTTGTCTTGTGGAGGTTGAAGATGGATGGTGGCTGAGTAAGAGGTAATTTTTCTGACTTTTGCTTAGAATTTATGAATGAATTTGACATGTTAGATCCTGGGAACGATGAAAAGTTGAAGAAGACAAACACAAGGCGTCGAGAGGAAAGAAATGAAAATAAGAAAGAGATGTAAAACAAATAATAAAAGATAGGAAAAGTGCTAAAAAGCTGTATTTAGTAAAGTTAATAGAAAATGGGCTTAGTGTAGGCTTGAATCCATTTATATTTGTTTCTTGGGCTTGTGAAGTTCACATCTTATTCTACACGTGGGTCAGGCCCAAAATCCTTGCCTGCGTCCTAATGAGTTCCATGTTTGACCACACGCAAGGCCAGTCTGTGTCCCCTTTTATCAGAATAAATAAAATAAATAATAAAATGAGAAAGTATAATTTGATCATGTCAACGGCGTCTATGTGTAGTAGGAGCAATAATAACAAATAACAAAATAATAACAAATGGATCTAAAATCAAAAAAATAAAAGAAATGGAAAAATTGTTGAAAAAATAGGTCTTGATTAGATTGTTCGATCTTACTATTAGATTTAGTCTATATTCATTTAATTCGTACACATATGGTTTAGGAAAGTTCATTTTTGTTTTCTCTCAGTTTTAGTTTAGGTTTATGAAAATTTGTAAAAACAGAAAGTGGGTTTAGAGATAATAACAAAGTTGGACCCACAGTTTCACATTGATTGGGTTCTCCAAACCAATTAATCCTAAAAGATTTTTATGTGAATGAGCTATTACTAGCCTATTAGGGCTGACTAGGAGCCAAGTGAGGTAAAGGGTGAATATCCCACTTACTTTGCTGACAAGACTTGATTATGCTAATTGCCTAACTAGTGTCAGTTCAATACACTAACTTGATTGATTTATTTACCTATGATATTTAGGCAATCTTTAACTATGTTATTTTTCCTATGCCTCAAATGACGTCTATGCATAATCACTACCATAAAGGAAAAGTGCAAGAATGGCTGAAAAAAAGAAGAAGAAGAAGTTAAGTGTAAGAAAGTAAATTCAACAAAGTGTCAAACGACTTATAAGCTAAATTCAAAGTGAATCAAATTTTTCATCCAAAAGATCAATCAACTAAAACCCAATTATATCAAAAGTTCTCACTAATATCTCTTATTTATATGTATGCTTTGAAACTAAGCTAAATCTAGCACTAAAATTTAAGAGCTTAATCAAGGTCTCTGTTTCAAGCCATCTTTCGATTTTTTTTATTTTAATTTTTATTTTATAAAAGGAGACACAACGCGTGCTAGAAGTCTTCTAACCCAAAATTCTGAGTGGAAAATTCTCATTAATCTTTTGCTAGAAGTCTTCTAGAAAATGTGTTTGGAATGTAAACAGCACGTGCACGAGGCACGGTGCGTGCATGTACGGAGTTGATGACGAAAACGATGGAGATGGAGCTGGCGACAAAGGCGATGGCCGGCCTACATGCGTCATCGATGACTTCGCCGGTGGAGACAGCCAAGGGAAGCACGGAGCTTGGAGCAGAGCGATGGCTAGATGAAGGAGGAAGAGAAACAGAAAAGAGAATAGGTGTGATAAGTATTAAATTGTAAGTGGATTTACTAAAAAAAATACACACCATGTTAATTAACGATGGCGCGTCGAATATTTTCTCTATTATTTACCTCTACTTCTCATAAACCATCCCCCTGCGCACTGCCTCATCAATTGGGTGTCCGCTCGCGGCTGCACATTACCTGGATGGATGGATTTACGAGTGCCGAAGTATGTCAAAGATGTAGAAGGCATTGCCTCGAGCAACATCTCATGCTATCAACTTCAGTCTAAAAAATGACTGACCGATTTAGCAAGCTCGCATTTGCTTCGGACAGAATTAGATTATGGACCAACTGCAATGTCAATGTGCTAAGGAATTTGATAAAGATGCGCTACAATCTTTGCACTATGATCAAACAATCACCTGAACATGGTCGAGACAAGCCCAATGAAGCGGAGCATTCTTATCCTCGTTACTGGCGTTAACATCCTGAAATTGGAAGATTCCGGATTTCATAAAAGTCTATTTCTACATGTAACTATGCAATAAATAACCGTACATAGAGCCTCATATCAATGCTAATTCTAAAAAGACGCCGATATCAAGCCCATATCAGAACAACCATAGAGCAATCATAAAAAATGCGCTGACCAACGTTTGAGAAAACTCATCTAGGTCAAGACACGATTGAATATCGCCCGAACCGAGAGTCGTGAGTACTAGTGCAAGTGACAAACATCGACATCTCCAAAAAACTAAAGAAAGAATAAAGAGGAAGAGAGAGAAAGGGGGCGGGGGAATCAATGAGCATGGCATAGTCGAATGAATTTAGCCAGATTATTGCAAAACATAGTTTGCGAGGAAGAATGAAAGCTTGAGTTCACCGGAGATATGACCGAAAAGCAGGAGGCAAACAAGACCGGATTTTTTAAAGTTCAACATTACCAGATACATGGACCCTCGTGATCAACAGTCAAACATAAAAGACGATGAAGGGAACACAACTTCCGTCAGCAAGCAAGAAATTCCAAGAAAACAAGGCCATGTCTACCACAGCAATCACCTATAACTCTATAGCATCCAAAAACCTTATGAATATCCTTAAATCCTAAACCCAGTAAAAGAATCACCTTTAACTGTGTAGGAGAGCTCTTCGGAACCGCTCCAGTTGGTCTCGGCAAAGGGTGAGGCCTTGAGGAGAGGAATGGAGAGGCGAGAACGAGAGAGGATGAAGGTGTGGAGCTGGGGAATGGGAGCTGGAGATTGGATATGGGGAAGAATGAGCGTTGTTTGGTCGTTCTCCTTTGTCCAGAAAGGAAACGGTGGCGAGCGGAGGGAAGAGCTGGGCAGCGGCTGCTGTGCATTCACGCTCCCCAACTGCAAAAGTATACTTGAAGTAGAGAGCTCAACGTGCATGGGACTTGGGAGGGTGAGTTCGATGAGTCCCGATGAGCAGAGGGATGGTTTCTCACTTCACAACTTCACTCACTCTCTCTCTCTCTCTCTCTCTCTCTCTCTCTCTCTCTCTCATATCCGTTCGAAATAAACTTTTGTTCCATATTTAAGAAGATGTCCGATCATTCCCCTTAACAAATAAATTAATAATTCAAGAATTTTGTTGGTATTTAGTTATTATTAGCAGGTCAGTAAGATGGATTTAAAGTTAAATGTGCGGTACATCTTAAAATTAATTATTGATTGCGTTGGCAAAAAGACGAAAGGAATAAACGGTGTTGGCAAAAAGACAAAATGTTTGAATTTTCCTTCTTCTGCATTCATTTTCTCATCGCCCATTCTTTTTTCTTGGATTGCCATCAACCATAATTAATAATAATGGGGGAGAGACAGAGATCGCTCAGTTTGGCATGCAAAACCTGACATGCAGAAGGGAAGAAGGCTTTGCTTTTCACCTTAAAACTCGAGCCAAATTTATTGCTCTCCCTCTTGGCACCCCCAGCCACTAGCCACGCCACAGGGACCACAAGACCTTTCTCGATCATTTGTTTATTTATTTAAGTGCCAAACCACTACAATTCTTCCTTCTCACCCTTCAATTTTTCTTTCAATAAACTTTTCTACCTCATTTGGCAATGCCGAAGAACAAAGAATTACCCTATTTGGCTATGTCAAATTACCTGTCGAGAATTGTTTTGAAGGAATGGTTGGCATAATATGTATGTCCAATGTAATAGTCTTAAACCTTAGTCGATTGAAGTTTTGTATGGTAAGTGCAAAAGATAACTTATATTTACATTGTCATGTTTTAAATAAAGTGAAATTCTTATTGAGTGGCGGTGGAAGAGTGTAATACAATGACAAATGGGGCTACAGAAGGTCAATGCCTATCGATGAGTATTTGAGTATTTTATGGATGAACGCAATGACAAACCTCAAATGCCATAAGCTTCATTTTCCAAGGCTTCACAAAAAACTCATGTGTGCGATCACAAAAGCAAGCAAAAGCAATGAGAATGAGTAACCCTAATCTGTGCAAGTAAAGTGATGAAGTGCCTATTTCGGATTGTCGCTATCATATAACTTTTGTTCCTAATTCAATTTACGGTATAAAAATTCATTATATAATAAGGTATTTGTAATTAATTTGGAGACTTTAACAATATTTCTGAACTTTTTTTTTTTTTTTACTTTGAATTACAAAAATTTTAAAATTTCATTTGGAGATGAAAGTTTGGAAAAAGGAAGACTCCTTTTAAATTGAACAAATTAAATGTCCAAAAATTTATTTTAAATATAATTAGTTAGATAAGATTGCTAGTCACAGATACATAAAATGCTTATTTTTCTAGCACAAGAAGTTAGAAACAATGGTGGACTTAGTTCACAGAGTTAGTGACAAGTGCCCTTGCTAAATGGACACAATTTTCCCCTACACAATCTACAATAAGCCCATGTTCTAGCATAAAACCATCCATTAGAAAATATATGCTGAATATTCGCCCAAAAATAAATGCTGGAACTAAAAATATATAAACCGCATCCTTTAGATTCATAGCAAATTTATTCATTAACCAGCATGCTTTGACATTTGGTAAAGCTCATTTAAAGAAGAAGGGGATTTTGACTTGACGTGCATCCGCTTAAAGTAATTGAGTGGCTATTTTTAAATAGTTTTAAATAGTTAATATCATGAAAAATCACAATTGATATATTTATAATAAATTTATCTCAAACTAATTTTTTGACCTTCAAAAATTTTAAACTAATACACTCATAACAAATTACCTCAAACTAATTTTTGATCACTAAAAAACACCAAATTGATATATATATATATATGAAACAAATTTACGATTCATTGATTTCCATTAAATTGAATTAATATCATAATAAAGCCACAAATTAGTACACATGTAATGACCAATAGAGGGTAAAACCCCAAATTAGTACGTTAATCAATTGTCGTATGTTATCCAACTCAACAATTTGATTATAAAATTTAATATAAATTAATTGATGGTAAATTTGTCACAAGCATATCAATTTGGGATTAGTTTACCAATTTGGAATTTATCATGGTATTAACCCTATTTAAAAAATTTCTAATATTTTCTAGTCTTAACGAATAGTCAAATAATTCAAGAACAACATCAAGGTTGGTGGTTAGCTATAATTAGCATATTACAAAGATAGATTATAAAGATAAATGTGCGGTACATGTAAAAACTAATCATCTAAATGATCAATTAATAAAAGGCACGAGAACTAAATGGTGTAGGCCAAGAAAACAGAAAAGAAAGTCGAAATGTTCTTTCTTGTGAATTCATTCGTAATAATGATGGGAGAGAGAATCTTGTTGTTCATCATCCTCAACACTAAGATCAAATTATGAATAGGATGATATTTGAAATTCATAAATTTTGCTATATTTTATCCAATGTTGGGTGAATCATAGCAATAAAATGAGATATATTCATATCATATAATATCTTATTGTTTGTTATAAGGGAAAAGATCACAAAAAACCCCAAAGTTTGCCAACGCGATAAATTTACCTTAAACTTTTTTTTTTTGTGACATTAAGAAGCCCAAACTTTTCAAACTATGACACATTTGCGCCATCGAGGGCATTTTTATCTTATTTTTTCTGTTTTTCCTTTTTTTAAAATTTTTTTCTTCTTCTTCTCTCTTCCCTCAGCTGGCAGCTGGCGAAGGGAAGCCGGCGTTCAGCGAGGGCTACCCTGGCCGAGTAAAACTAATTCCCTAGTTATTATTTATAGTAGATAATGACATTGACTTTAAAAATTTATATATGACATATAATCATCAACTCAAAATTTATTTGTATAACTAATTCCCTAGTTAATTCTTATTTGTAATATGCCTAAAATATTCACACGTGGATCATATAATTTTAGAAAATGCATGGTCATTTAAAGATATCCTGAACATAAATTAATGAATTCAGATAAATTTTAACTTTATAATAACGTTTGTCTGGTTATATTATTAACTTTAATAATTGGAATTCAAATAAAGTAATTTATATTTCATGTCTGAATCAAGAGATGATAGTGCCTATTCATAAAATAATAATAGAAAAAATCACTCTTTGCACAGATAAATTTGTTTTAGATCTTAAAAATAAATGATGGTGCACATTATATCAACATGCTTATGAAAAATCACATATGTCCTCCAAGGTAGATTATAAATTTTGGCATGAATGTTATAATTTAGTGATTATTTTGGGTTAACTATTGTTTTAGGCCGTATAACTTAAAGATGTACATTACTTTTCATAAAGGTTATTTGGCATTTGGTTGTTAACACTCGTTAACAAAATTTGTAATGACAATTAATCCACGAGCCCACCATTATTCTCCTTAACCAGTAAAGTTGAACATTGTGATGTTTGAAATATCTTCTCAATTTATGGGTCATCCACATATATTCGTTAACCTCCAAGGATGTCATATTAACTAATGATTAAGGTGAAATTCCCTAGAATCCAAAGAAAACGTAAATTATTATGACAAATCTTCTTTCATAGGTGGCAAATGGGTTGAAGTAATCCCAACTTGATCACAAGACCTTAAAACAACCCATCAGAGAACGAAAATTGAGAATCCGGATTCACAACGACATCCATTACAACTGTCTTGAAATTAGATTTTTCTATTGACTTGATTAATAAATTCAATCATTCAATCATGAATGTATCCATTCATTTCTGAATATAATACGCTCATATTATCACCATTACATGAACGACATATGGTAGGTTGATGACATTATTTGTGAATGATAACCTAATTCATATTTGTCATATTCATATATTTAGATCTCAAAATTTAAGGAAATTTAAGGTTATTCAAGTGGAAATGTATATAATATTCACTCTATCATATTCAAAGGGGAGATAATATACACACTCTTTTATCGATTCGATTAGTGTTTATGGGTATGTTTCAATTGTCCCGATAAGGCTTGGCATCGCCGCAATTTTCAATTTATTAATAACTTGTTAGTCGTTGGTGCATTTTGACTGAAAATTTGTTGAAACAGACCCGTAAAGGTTGAATTTTTTATGTTATTTATCCAGAACTACAAGTTAACTGAATTAAAGATCTAAAACGTTTTTAAGATGATTGTAAAAGGTTGTGAATTTATGAGTCATACTTGTAAATTTGTGGGTATGTATAGTATTTAAAAATACCATTAACTAAAAGCAACTGAATTTGGGCACCGACAATTATGAATAATATGAAACATAAGCTAGTCTGCACAATTTAGTTCCAAAACCCATTTGCCGAAACAAATCTAAATTTATTTAAGCTTATGAAGTTGTCATATCAATGTAGCTTAAATAAATTTAGATTTGTACCGGCAAATGGGTTTTAGAACTGAATTGTGCAGACCAGCTTATGTTCATTTAATTTTTTTTTTCTAAATCATCATTCAACAACTTTTATTTGTTTCTATTATAGATGTCTTCAATTCCAATTTATGAATTTTTATTTGTGTGACTTAGTAGTTCTCTTCCATTAAGTTACCAACTAGTTATGAATTATCAAGTCCCATTTGAATATACCAATGCTTACTTGGTTTTCTTTTGACCTTTAAGCATATGACAAACGATGATGGAATGCACCTGCACTACATTTTTTTTTCTTTTTATTATTCGTTTCTTAATCTCTAAAAAGCTAGCTGCAGAATGTGCACATCTATGTAAATTATTTTAAAGATATCAAATAATCTCCCCATTTGGATGATCCAAATTAAGGTCTTGTGATCAAATTAATCGTATATAAATTAGAAAACGAAAATTGATTATTTTCATACGAATTAGTAGATGTGATATTGAGAATCCAGATTCACAATGACATTATTAGGAGTGTCGATGTCCGGGTTGCCTCCTGGCCCATCCACATATCCGATGGACAATCCATCAAAACCTTGCAGGGGACCAATCCTATCGCCGTTTGCCATTATGCTAGCCACCACAGCTGCTCAATTGTCTGCGCATCCCCTAGGGGGGACATTTAGCGAGGCCTCTAATCATACAGGACAAGCCATTTTCTCCCATAAGCATCATTCGGAGTTCTATATTCATCAATGGCTATAACACTAGGTGTTATCTCCTATCAATTATGGTTATTGTGTTCGATCTTATTGGCATCTCATCCAAAAATCGTGCATGGACAAAATTTACCTTGTTTGTGATGTGGGTGGCCTTAATATTATCCACGGTCGCACTTTCGATGCCTATGGTGCTGCTGAGCAAGGAAGGAGAAACAGAGGACAGAAAGATCACGTTTACTCATGTAAAAGAGGGAGTTGCAGTCGTTGCATGGTTGGTATTGACGGGGGTAATTTCATTGGGTCAGATTTTTAGATTCTTTGCGTGAAAGATCCGTTTGTCTTTTTTTTTTTTTTTAGGGGTCTAAATTTCTATGGAAGCTTGTGGATATTTTTGTATTTAGTCTATTTTTCATTAATAAAAATGTCAGATGTTCGACTCGACACCTTCAAGTAAAACCGCCTTGTTCGTGTAGACTTTTATTATGATTAAACTGGCCATGTACCGACAAAAAAAAAAAAAGAAGAAAATTGGCCACGATTTCCCTCGTGTGTGGTCAGTTTTCTTTTTTTCTCTCTCTTTTTTTTTTTTTTTTGTCGGTACACGGCTAGTTTAATCATAATAAAAGTCTACACAAACAAGGTAGTTTTACTTGAAGGTGTCGAGTCGAACATCTGACATCTTTATTAATGAAAAAAAAAAAAAGAGAGACTAAATGCAAAAATATCCACAGGCTTCCACAGAAATTCACCCCCTAAAAAAAAGAAAAAAAAAACATACAAATCTTTTACGCAAAGAACTGAAAATTTGACCTGATGAAATGACCCCATCTACCGAGCATGCAACGATTGCAACTCCCTCTTTGACATGAATAACCTTAACTTTCCGTCCTATGTTTCTCCTTCCTTGCTCAAGGCCACCCACATCACATATAGAGTAAACCTTGTTTATGCACGGATTTTGAATGAGATGTCAATTAGACTGAACACAATAATCATCATTGATAGGAGATAACACCTAGTGTTATAACCATTAAAGAATTCGAACCGAATTATGCTTATGGCAAAAACTTGGTTGTCCTGTATGATTGGAGGCCTCGAAAAAAGTCCCCCTTGAGGGATGCACAAACAATTAAGCAGATGTGGTGGCCAACAGAATGGCAAACGATGATAGGATTGGTCCCCTGCAAGGTTTTGATGGGTTGCCCATTAGATACGTGGATGGGTTAGGAGGCAACCCCACGAGCATGATTTTGCGCCTAGGTATTAGAGCATATATTGTAGGAGCTTGTATAGGTTGTGAAAGTGGAAGTTAACCCCGACCTTGACCTTTTTTTGTTAGTAGGTCATGTAGGAGTTGCTTGTGTAGTAAGTTTGTATATATCATACTCCTCGAGTTAATATGTTAATAAAAAAATCGTAGTTTGTAAAAAATTGTTGTGTGTTTTTATTATCCCTATTTCTTATGATTGACTAAGAGTGTATTTAATTCGCTTCTACATGCGTTTAATTGAAAGATTAAAAGAATGGGTTGGCGACGCTTCCTGAGACGTCGCATTTCTAATCGACCGCCAAGGAATGTGCACGTACTCGAGATTCGGGGCGTGACATCCCCACCCTAAATGGTATCAGAACCAGATCAAGGTCTGGAGTGATAAGGTACGATGGGTTATGAGATAGTTAATAGAAAAAACATTTTCCTTGTGATTGATTGATTGTTTTGTATGGGTCGCTCAAATTTCTAATTCCGTGTTAGAATTGGAAAGTAGGTTTTTGTAAAAACCCTGCGAGATGAGCGATCCTGAGCAAAGAGCCCCTTAGAGAAGCGCTATAGTAACTATGACAGGTGCCAAAGGGAGGGCACCGAGACAAGTGAGTGCTAGAGGTAGAGCGTCAGCTCCAGCTAGTATAAGGGAAGAGTACCGCCTCAGGTTGGCGCTGGCAGAGGAGCACCGAGCGATCCTAGGTTGGATGGGATCATGCATGCGTCAGAAACTCTAGGGAATATGATTAGTCAGTAGGCTCAAAACCAAGCTGTTGCTACCGTCGCCGCCACTGCTGCCGTGAATGACGTTGCTGCAATCGCCGCCGCACCTGTTGAAGTCCCACCAAGAAATGGGAATGGTGAACAGCTCATGCATAAGCTGGTGAAGCAATTCCTGAAACTAAAACCGACAAGGTTCACTGGAGCGGGCAATCCGGAAGCTACAACCTTTTGGATCCAAGAACTAGAGAAAGTCTTTGCACTCCTGAGGTGCTCTAAAGAAGACAAGGTAGTCATAATTGTCTATCGGTTGCAAGGTAATGCGAGTACTTGGTGGGAAGCCACCAAAAGAAGAGTATTTCCCGAAGATATGGTCCTAGAGTGGGATGCCTTCATTGAGGCCTTCTACGGAAAGTGCTTTTCAGATTGTGTACGAGAGCAGAAAATGGCCGAGTTCCAACGTCTCCATGAAAGTGAGATGTTCGTGGACCAATATGAAGCAAAGTCTGCTGAGTAGTCCAAGTATGCACTAAGATGGTCTGAGATTAGAGATTAGGACTCACTAGTACCACTGAATCTCAAAGACTATGATGAGTTGTATGAGAGGGCCTAGCTAATAAAGAGGAATCTAAACGAACGAGCTGCCACATTCAGGTCATGGATTGTGCCCAATAGAGATGGCAACCGGTTTGGGAAGAGGCCGATGATGGGAGGAAAGTATTCCATTCCTCCCAACCGGAATGGTGGAATTGGAAAGTTAACACCCAACTCGAATGGCAAGTTGTGCAAGTACCGCCCCCTCGTCATCAATTTTCTGTACTGTTCTGGCAGAGCACTTGCACTATAACAATAGATATGAGCAGTCTAAAAAGAAAATTTGAAGTACAAAAAGGACTAACATAACAGTCCTAGTATTTTCAAAAGCAGAAGAAAACAAAAAGAAACCTTGCAGATGGTAAGGTTCCCATGAGCTGATCAAATGGTTTGAAAGGCTCTCCCAAGAAGAATGTGATCTCCAGACCAGCTAAATCCTTGAGATCAGAAGCAAATGGAGCATAATGGAATGGATACTTTCAATAATTCAAATATAAAAAATAGGCTAACAAAAACTAGTGTAACATGAAAACCAAATTGCAACTTAACAGTAGCACTGACAGTAGGGAAATCATAGTGTGGTAAATCCAATACATTTCAAGTAAAGCTACCCAAAAAATGAGGCATGCAGGATTCATCTGACTAAACAAAATAATAAGATTTTTGCTCAATATCCTAGCAGGAGGTCTTCAAAGTACCGTCCAATACACACAGTTTATAAGCACATTTTAGGCAATGGAATCAGATAATTGCTATTAAAAGGCATGTAAAGATGGATCAGTATTGTTTCTTGCAGACCTTAATGGTAAAACTCACCGTTGCCAGGATCGAACACCTTGGTAATAATACCAACAGACCCAACATAAACCTTCGACGTATTTCAAAACCTGCAAAGCGGAAATGCCATCAACCATTAACCTCGATACAAAACTGCAATTGTAATAATCAAACAGGTAGGAAAATACTAGCAATTGAGAACTTCACAAACAAAAGAAATTAACAGTTATCCAACGGCAAATGTACTGACGAGACCACACAATCTATAAGAAGGAACTGCGGCCGAAACTGAAGCATCTGACAATGAGGAATTCATCCAATTGATAATAGCAATCTAGGACTTCACAAACAAGAGAAATTAACAATTTTCCAAGGGCAAATGTATTGAAGAAGCCACACAATCTGGAATGAGGGAACTGCAGTGAAACTGAAGCTTCTGACAACGAGAACTCATCCAATTAATAAGTCCATGAAATATATTTACAATGCGAAAGATAGGCACTGTCAACATGAAAAATCCTACCAAGTATCGTAGCCACAAAAATATCAAGTCACAAGGAAGCTGCCACTCCTTTCTATCACACTCAAATTTGGCACCTAGTGGCATATGGATTTGAACCATGCAAAGACCAAATGCAACCACATAAGCATCTACTTGAGATAAGTCAAAACATCTATTTGCTCTAGTAGGATTCAGATGGTACCAGCTTAGTTCACCAAAAACCATTTTGAACAAATGATGGAGCCAAAATGTTCCAGCTTAGTTCCTGGCATCAGACCATTCCAGCTTAGTTGACCAATACCCTTTTACCCAACAATAAAAAGAAAAGCTAATGCCCCAATAGCAACATTTCTTCCAGAATATCTGTCATACTTAAATTGTCTAAGATAAACAGAAGAATAAATTAGCCTCATCCGAAGTCCAAATGCAGTTGACTAAATGCTATTCAGATCCTTCTTCCATAGAAATCACCAAGCAAAACATTGGCTGTGAAAACTATCAGGTATACTCCTAAATAAATTAATCTCCATAAAAGGAACACTTCCTATGGAAAATTAACGTAAAAAGAACTTCCCTCTTGATTCATATCAGAAAAAGGAATTATCGATATGTCTTTCCTATTTAAAAGAACACAGTTACAGCTCCTCAAAGCTACATAACTTCCACACAGATTTGCAATAAAAGTAGACATCTAAATGTAAAGGAACTGCTATTAAGAGATTCAGAGTCTGAAGACTGCTTTACCATCCAAACAAACTAAATCAATGCCACAAACAATCACAGTAACTAAAATCAAGGAGAGTAAGCACAGAACACTGCAAAACAAATATATACTGAGTTACCAAGACAAACGAGACGAAATAAAAGCAAAATAATTGTGAGAAATAATACTGATAGTAAAGTAAGTAAACTGAATGCTTCAAGATACAAGAAAAAAAATTACCATTTCCTTCTTAACTCTCTCTATCACCTCCGGAGTTGACACATGCAATTTCTTTGCATAATACCTTTCCTTGTATCCAGGCTCCCCTAATCTAACCTGATTTCAAACCATAGTGTATCAAACTCAAGAATTGATTATTTAGCTCGTAAAGCTTCTCATGTTTCCTTTGAGATATTGATAATGGGATTGACAATAGATATAATTCATCCACAAAAATAACACATCAAAAAGTCAAACTTTTCAATTTAACTGACTACTCAAAATATGTAAAAGGTAGATCATTCTCTTCAGAACGCTTAAAAAATGGTATCTTCACTCATAAAATGTTCGCTTGAGAGCATACCCAAAAAAGAATCACAGTTCAATGGTACACCGTGTGAAACTTAGCTTCTCCCATCTGCTCAGCAACCCCCCCCCCCCCCAAAAAAAAAAAAACAAAAAAAACAAGGACACACAAGAAAAAATGAACATAGCAGAAATACTCTGGCCCCCAAAAAAGAGTAGCGTCAACACCATTTAAGCTCATGTATGGTACACACTGGAGTCCATAAGACATCACTCATCATATAAGACTATGCTTTCGGTTAGACAGCGCAAGAGTTAAATAATGCTAAAATCTATTGGACAGAGAGGTTGGAGTAACCAAAGCTAGGAAGATATAAAAGGAGCCACTTAAAGATTGATTCATTCAACTTGTTAAGTGCACATCTTTTCAGCGCACCTAATCTCTTCATTAAATCCCAACCTACAATCAGAGAACTAAATCAAACTTAATGATAGTCCCCTCCCAAACAAAACAGCATCATCTTTATTGATTACAGAAATTATGACTTGCCCCATTTCAATTGCCTTTGATCAACTGAGAGTGCAAAACAGAAGATATTCAATGACCACACAGGTAAAGGAGAAAATCAACTCTTTGCATACCTTGTCAACAGCTGGACTTTGTAATTCTTCTTATGACTCTCTTCTTGATCTAGATCTCATTTCTTCATTATTCTCCAGTGCCTAGAGAAAATGTCGAGCACAAAGTTAAATAGGACTGAATGCTAGCATATGTATTGTACTCACTAGTCCATACTAAAAGTGTCGCGTGCTTTAATTGATTATGAGTCCTGAACGACTATTTTCAATGGAATTAAAAAAAATAAAAAAATCTATTTCCACTCCACTTGTTCCACGAATAACACCAAAAGAAACTGAAAGAATTTGGATCATTCTTCGAATTCTCCATCACATGCTGCCTTACAAACAGATTGACTTTATAGCATTCATAAATGACCAAAGTTACCTGCTGTATGTGAGCCCGCTTCTGAAAAATTTGATCTTCGTAGATAGCAACAGACTGGATAAAATGTTCTACTCTGTCTAACATAACCTGGACACGAGAAAGAAATTAAAACTTCTCATCAAAGACTGTCAATACATTAAATTTTACAAGAAACGAATAGACTAATGGATTCACACAACCATCACAAACTAGGATTTGTTGGATTTTCTACCAAAACCTTATATATATACCAACTAATTTGAGGTGTTCACTAAATAAAATCAAATTCGCAAGAGTTAAAACAAAAATATAAGAAAAAACGCAAAATAGAAAATGTCTTTCCAAAAACATACTGACAGCAAATAGTTATGGCAGCTAAAAATAACTAGAAAAGCCTTGTGGAAACCACATCCTAAAGAAGAAATAAACTCTTCAACAAACAAGAACATGTAACCCGAACAACTAGTATTAGAGCAACCAACCCGCGAATTCATCATCCAACCACAACATTACCCAACTGGAAACTGCATATCAAAGGATGCATAATGAAAATAACTCGCCTGCTTCAGTAAGGTAACCTCCCACGGCAGTGAACTCCCTCCTATAAACCATCACGAGTAAATTGATAGCACCCTGAAGAACAGAAAGATGCACAATGAGCATTCTAAGTCCGCATAATTAGTGAGCACACAGAATAAACCCAAGCAAAACCACCAGGTTAGCATGAAATCGTGTCTGTTAGGCAAAAAGTTGTGAACATCTTAGTTCGCGATTGCTGCCACGCATAATAGTGATCTGATCAAAGGACCTAGATGTGAGATACCTCCCTAATCTCCAATGTAGGCATATGTGGAAGGAAGTCATTGCCAACGAAGAAACATAAAAATACAAAATCATCCACTATCCTTTCAAAATCAATCTCGAACGGAGGATTTGGTATTGTCCAGATCATGCTGCAAGTACTCCTGGAGTACCCAAATGTTGAGGAACTGCCACATTACAAACAGTCATACAAAAGAAAAGCAGGGAATAAGAGACTGAACATGAAATCAGAGTTCAACAAACCTGATATTTCTTCTTGTGGATAGGAATATCGTTTAACATATCATCAGCAGTCTTGCCACGACATTCAGCAGCCAGGTGACCAACTTGGCCGCACTGAAAAAAATTTTCCTGTTGTCCTGGAAAAGTGACCGCCTGCAGATTTTTCGGAGAGAGAAAAAAAAAAAAGGACACCAGAAAATGAGATCCTGCTGCATCCCACAACCCAAAATGGAAAATTGGATAATCTATTTACCTCTCTGAGAACTGAAAAGTGAATCTCATGTGTCGCTAACGAAAGCATAACCAGGTCAGCATCCTGATTATAGCGAACCAAATTAGATAATAACTCAGCGGAATCTAAAGTAACCAGCCGAGAAGAGGGAAAGCTATTAGTACAGAGGCAGAGTGCAAAACAAATTTACCAGGCCATAAAGACAGTGCCGAGTATTCGGATCAAAACCACGAAGATTACTTTGCAATCGTATATATGACAAAATCTCGTGCTCTCCTTCCCCATGAACATTTGCATCAGAAAGAATAACCTTCAAGAATCATCCAATGCAGCCGCATAAATAAATTTAGAGAGAGAGAATCCTGAAAACAGAGTTTTACCCCAATAGAGATGAATTACTCCATGGGCCAGGAATTATCCAATGTGAAAGCAAATACTAAATAAGATGTCAACAAACCTTTGTCTGCTGCCAGCCAGGATAACGAGTTAATCTCACTTGTCTATAATATTGAAGTGCGACAGAAAGAACTGCCATGAATTGTGTGCCGGGAGTAATGACATTGGGGTCGCAAGTTTCTGGCTTTTCCTTGGGAGCAAGAATATGTCCCTCAGCCTCAAATTCTTTCCTCAGCCGTTCCTCTTCAGCTTCCTGCATGATTGAAGGAGAGATAAAAATCTTCAAAAAATAATGTGATCATGATGATTATAATGGCAACTTGAGAAATCTCACCGCGTCAGCTGCATCTTTTGCAGCCCTAAAACGCCGAGAACGCTGTTGGTTCATTTTAGCTCTTGGTGCAACTCCATCTGCATATTTTTCAGTTAGATTAATCTGCATGGTTGATATGGAGAATAATAAAATACCGAAGCTTACCAATTGCCAAGTAAAAAAGCTTTCTAGGACGAACCAATGAGCAGACATGATCAATATAATCAAATATTGCCTTAAAGACGTCATCATAGCTAGCAGGAGGACGCTGCGACGGCGAGGGAGGGCCAAAGGAAGAGCAGGCGATCCAGAGGGCCGCAATTGCGACGCTGCGGTGGAGGGCCGACGGCTGAGGCTTCAAAGATGTTCGAGTTTCATTGATCTGCTCAGATATCTTCGCACGCTCTCACGATGGGGGAGAAGGTGGTGTCGTGGTGGGAGAGGAGAGAGAGAGTAGGGAAGAAACCGAAAGTGGGGAGAAAATATTGGAGAAAATATTGGGCGCCCGGATTTTGGGGGTGGCGTGGGGGATTGGAGAGAGAGAAATGGGGGAGGCTAAATGATTTTTGGGAATGAGAATATATGGAGGGAAAAAAGATAGAGAAAAATAATTTTGAGAGGTTTTTGAGGAGAGTAACTTTTGAGCCGTAAAGTTATTTTTTATTATAAAAATAAATAAATGAGTTTAAAAAATAATTTTTGAATATATTCTGAATGTGACTTTCTCTTTTCGATAAATATCACAAAACTACCTTAACTTACACACTTGACTAAACCAAGCTTATTCAATAGAAACAACTTTGAAATGATCATGCAGTACACAAAAAAACTAAAATGGCTTTTTTAAAACTCTCGTGATGCTTGTTTCAAGTTGGTTCAAAGTCATTTGGGAGACATATAATAAAATTATGTGAGATCATATAATTCTTGTTGACCCATAAATTTTAGCAATTCATGTAATTATTTATTACATTAAAAAATTATGGATTAATTTTTAACCCCTAAGCAAAAATATTAATTAATTGCATCATCCGGCGAGGGCGACCCTAGCTAGCCCAGGCGAGGGTGACCCTCGCCCAATGTCGGCGAGGGCAGCCCTCGCCAAACACTTGTCATTGCAAATCTAGATCATATCACTTGATTATGATGTCTTAAAAGTGACTAATTATTTTAAATTTATAAGAGGCAGCCAGTTTCCTTATTAGCAATAAGCCTGTTTTTCAATTCACTAGTGCAAAACCGTACATCAGAATTTAAATTCTATATTTCTTTGGAGCTTGAGGTGGGTTTAGCTAACCACGCATTCTTCATATGCATATTTCCTTACCATCCTCTGTTATCTCCCAACTCCTAAATCCCATTCAATACGAGTTGAAACCAAATTAGAATATTTAGGGGGCTCGACGTAATCTATGAGACAATCTCTTCTCTCTATTGTATAAAATGATCCCTCTAGAAGTGTAAAGAATTCGGATGCTTCCCCCCACTTTCTTCTATTTAATAATTTTAAGTAAGATTCTAATTAACGAATGACTTAAAATGCATTTATTGAACGTCCGCGTGAAAAGAATTTGGACGTTTCTGAGTACTGAGTACTGTTTTTCTCCAGCCGTGCACAACACACATATTGTAGGAGCACATGATTTAATCTAAATTATTCAGCTGTAATTGTCTTGTTTTTATTCGATTGTTTATTATAGCGAAACTCTTATATAGATATATTAAATTTTTTATCTTGTTAAAGACCTTATGATTGTTTATTATAGTGTAACAAAGATCCATGGTAACAGCAACTATTTTTACCCACAGTTTTGTTTAAAAAGTTAAATTGGAAATATAGATATAAAAATGCAGGCCCACACTGGCTTCTAATCAAATATATCATTTTGTAGACGGCCCTAACCCACTCATACCATCATTTCTTTCCTACAATATCATAAATCCAACGTGATGCCCCAACTTTATACATACATATATATCATAACGTAAAATTGTTGTCACTCGTGCATGTGAAAAATGCCTCCAGGTGAAAAATATGACTTTTATGGATTAAAGAAGAGTAAAAATGTTATGACTATTCATGAAGAAAATTCAAGGGTTACAACAGTTGGTAAACAAGCAAACTTAAAGTTCTTAATAAGATAAAAAGATAGATTTATATATTTTCACCCATTAACAGGAAAAAAATATATAAAAAAGAGAGAGTAGATACCGGGAGAAAACTCACAGGATGCAATTGGGTAGGAAAATTTGGTTTAATATCTTTTTTAATAAGTCATAACAATTCAAAAGGAAGATTTATGGATATGGTATGTAGTATGTAGCAGCATATGTGACCTATCTTCATAATCGAAACTTCTCAAGTTTTTAAAATCTTTCAATTTCTTTTTAGCTCGCTCTTTTTTATGTAATGTATGTGACAATCTTCACAATTACTAGTCTAAGTTGAAAAAGAAAAAAACTATTCGCATGAAATTATACTTATCATAAATATTGGTACAAGTTGGATAGATTTGGCTCTATCAAATTTAGAATTTCAATAATAATTCTAAAGATCACATCATTCCAAGGTTAAAATAGGCATCTTGGCTTTACCCAAATGAGCTCACGAGGAATAGGAATGATCTGAGATGTCAATAATATCCGCTAAAATACTTCAAATGTACTTACCAAGACACTTAACAAAAAGCCCCATAATAAATAAATGGTAAGTAGGGATTTAGATTTCTACTAGATGTACCTGCCAAATTTGAATGCTCATGATTTAATCCCTAAGTTTCATTTTTTTGGGAGACATTCTAAAATTTTGACACAAAAATATGTAAGTTGTACTATGGTGGTAACTAATACTCATGATTTCCATATGTTGATGGTGTAGCCCAAAATTAATACATATTATGTGTGGTCCTTCATATGGGAAAAAGAAACCCTAGTCTTAATATGCTCTTTAACTACATAGGTGGGGCAGAAAATTGCTCGCGCAAGAATAAATTTATTTTTTGTGTATACATATATGGGCAATATGAGACACTGCACACATAGTAGTAATGCATGCAAATATTTCAACTTGAGTTTTGAATTTTCAAAAGAAAATTGCAATTGAGCATTTATAATCTTAGGACCTAGCATAATCGCAATTAATTTTTTTCCTTTTTTTATGATTCTAGTACTCTTGTTCGATCAATCACAATCAAATCACAATCACACCTACTATTTGGTAATTTTTATAATGATACACACTTATCATTAACAAATGACCTAAAACTATGTAATGTGATATTAAGTTCTTCAATCAATATTATTACACCTAGCATTAGCTTTTGGACTTAGTAATTCCGCTTGATTATAAAATATTGGAAATATAGGAACGAAAAGTAGTTTTATGTGATATTAAGTTTTTTGATCAATATTTGATGGGCTTTGATAAAAAATTGAAACAAGTTCGTAAAACATAAGAGGAAAGGAGTAATTACACTCCAACTAAGCAAAAAAGAAAAAAGATTCAACGGTATGGGGAAGGGCTAGTGATGGATGACTTGGTTAGAATTCTTTCGGAAACCATAGCCAGTGTAGTCGGACGTCCGGGGAGTATGGGGAGTACGGTCGGCTTTGGCTCTGTCAAGACTCGCGGATGCAAAAGAAAAAGCTCGTATTAGGCGTTAGAGGAGAAGTCTAAACAATTTGACTTTCTATTTTTTTTTTTTTGGTCTTTATAAAGCAAATTATTTCATGAAATTCTTTTCATCCAATCTAATATGCTCACGCATCATTTGGATTCTAGTTTAAGAGTTTAACTTTTTCTAATCTTTTTGGTCTTTAGAAAATTATTTTTGGTATTATTACATGAGTGCAAGCCCATTCCCACTTATTTGGATTATCATTAATCACTAATCAACCTTAGTAAATAGTAGGAGGCGAGTGAATAGGGGTATGCGGGTGAGGCTGGTTCATTCTTTCTGAATTCTTGATTTTGTTTTGTTACCTCAAATAAATACTAAATTTTAAATTGACCAAAATCTACTAAAGTCATCCGGTAGTATGGACCACTATATTAATGATGTTGTTGGAGTTGGACGAATTTGATCTCAGTTACAGTTGGATATATGGAGTTGGATATATGGAATGAGAATATACTTTCTAATACTTCCTAATTTTGCACCGTAGGCACTCTATTATATTAAACTTTTTGATTTTATGAAACCTTTTGATGAAATTTCTTGTGAATTCGATTTAATCCAATTCTAGACTAAACTAAGAAGCATTTCTCTCCCTAAATTCCTTTTTAATTGGTAAATAAATATTTGACGAGATCCTTCGTGAGAGGATTTTTCTTTGTAATTAAGTAGCAATGATTGTCCTATACATTTAACTTTTTCTCTTTATGAAATTCAGGATCCACCATGTACTCTAATCATTAGAGAGAGTTTTCTTTTCTTTATAATAGGAATTCCCCTTTACTTTATGTTTGTATGATGTATGAATGTGCCATAGATGAGCACTTTTCAAGGAAAAATACAAAAAAATAAAAATAAAATCCTAATGCAAATAGGATTAGGAAATTCTTTTGTTGCATGGATTGGATCAATTCAATCACAAACATGAATATTTCTAGAACTTCCTTTCCGATCCACGGGAAGAACATTTTTAATATGTTTTTTCTTTTTATTTTTTTCATTTCCCTTTACTTGCCCTTTCGTCATCCACCGGCATGTTAGTCATGCAGAAAAATAACTTGTTGTGAAGTAAGAGAAGTAAAAAAAATAATGAAAATAATGAATAGGTAGTTTTGAGCAAGGTGGTTCATTATCATCGAGTACTCATTAATACATTTACTTCAATATCATTAAGTACTCATCATCATGAAAATGGATTATATGCCAATTGATTTGTTTGAACTTGTATATACCTTCTACAAATTACCAAAATCTGGATTCATGTGACAAGTATTTGTTGGCAAACTGAGTACTCGGGTACTCTTTAGCTGACATTTTACGTTTTTAAATCAGAAACATATGCACACATATACAAATATTGTGTGTTTTGTGCTATTTCTTTGTTTGGTCATCAACTTTTGTTTGGTTTGGTCTTGTAAAATTCTAATGGGAAAGGTCTCTCTCTGCTATTACCTTTCTAAATAACTTGAACTTGTTTTTCTCCTTCCTCCACCGCGTGAATACCAATTCGAATTATTATAGTGGTCCATACGGAGCGGAGTTTTCTTGACACTGGAGGTTTCTTGTCGCGCATCTGCGGGCTGTCTTTCTGAGCGAGTTCATGTGTACGCTTAGGGATTGGCTAAGATTGGCTAAAGGGTTGACAAATGGTTTCTGAGGTTTAGAAAACGATCACCATGCGGTGGTTTCCAGGTGAGAGGCGGAAGGGAGTCGCTTTTGGCTGGTCTTTTTGGGGCAAAGCAGATAAGTAAAAGAAGTTCATCCATTATTAATCCATAATCCCAACGGGAGAAGGCTTGCGAAGGAGATCGGATGGCTGAGGATGAGCCTCACATTCCTCATATGACTTGACCAAATAATAAAATAAAATATAAATTATTAAAAAAAGCTGAGCCTTCGTAATGATTGCGTTACTGAGGACAAAATTTATATATCCCTCGTACATGAGTATCCTATCCACTGCAACAACAGTCTTAAAGTTCAAGTTAAAGTCCAAGTCTCTGCCACTGCAGGACGAACCAACCTCTTCTCTCCTCTCTGCTACACTCTTCTCTACGCTACACTCTCTTCTAGCTTGCAATTAATTGCTAGCTATGAAGGACAAGACCTCCTCTCTACATATAGTGTTGCCTATAATGCGTGTGAAATTATCTCGCTCACCTTCTTGGAGCTTTTGAGATAAAAGAAAACAAATAGATAAATTATTGTAAGATTGAAGATTTTGAGATAAAAGAAAAAAAAAAGTAGATAAATTATTGTAATATTGAAGAAAAAAAATCAGCTTTATACTATATCAAAAATGTCTTTTTTCATTATTATTAGTACGATAATTTTACATGGAATATGGAAAATATTATAGGGAATATTTGAGAATGCACTTTTCTTTAATATGCTAAAAAATGTGTGAAATATTTAATTATGGTAACTATTCTAAATAAGAAAGGAAAAATAGATAAAAGAAGGAGTGGGCCATCATTTTAAATTGCATGGCAATTTTGTTCTAAATAAGGCCCGAAAATGAAGGCACAAATAAACATTGTTTCAAATAAGGACTAATTATAGGAAGTGAACATATGAACATAATCTCAAATAAGGGCCTCAACTCATGGAAAGATAATTTCGTCTTTTAATTTTTTTTTTTTTTTGTACTTAACTTTTTTCTATTTTTTAGTAAAAACAAACTAAATAAAACTATTTTTTTTTTTTTTAAAAAAGGGGAAACACAAGTGGGCACATAAGACCGATAGAGAAAACACCTTCACAAAAAGTGACAAAGAAAGAAAGTGCAAAACATTTTCATATCTTCAGCTAAGCCTTCAGCTTGCCGACTCACATGTTGGCTGATCGTCGCTAGCCGGCAAAAGAAATGAGGAGGGAGAAGGAGGAAGTAAAAGAAAAAAAAAAAAAAAATTAAAAAAAATTGATTTTTTAAAATTAAAAGTAAGAAATTCATAAAATCATATCAGATACCAAATTGCTAGTTTATTTTCATAATATTGCCGAAGATATTAGAGACCGATTTTTGTGATTTGTTCATGTCCAAACGCCAAGTGTCCGAAATTCTAAAGTCCAAAATGAGGTGCTAGTGGAAGCATGGGTAAGACCCATGAATTCAGCAGAGCTCATCACTCATTGCTGCCCCTCTCCTCAAATTATGCAGATTGCGACACCCTCTATTGTTATTCCTCTTCTTTTGGGCTTTTGTTCTTATTTTTTAATATTCTCTCTTGATTATTCTCATGTCCAAAATGAGGGTATTTACTTATCATTTCTTTGCTTGGTTATGGTGGAAAAATGGAAATCCGAAATGATTTTTATGTCAAATATCAAGCGCCGAATGCAACCAAGTGTTTTTTCCCCTCCTACATTTCCTTGAACACAAAAAACATCTTAGGGAAAAAAATAACCAATCTTGGCTATGATACGATGACCGCTATATATTTATTTCTGCAAGTACCCTTCACACAATTTTTAAGTGAAATCCCACCTTAAAGAGATCAAAATGCCCCTCCTTGAATAATCATTTCATCATCATCTATCTTGCTTAGAGTTGGGTGACCTTCTAGTTGGTTTGGTGGTTTTGAGGGTGTGAAAAATTGAAGAATTGAGAATGAACATAAAATAAAGTCGTAAATAAAAAGACACAAATATAATTGATGGCAAGCTAGAAAGTGTTTGATATTTTCAAAAATCCAAATATGTGTTTGGTATTTTCAAAAATTAAAATATCAGCAACCTCCTAATGGGTGCCTAGCCAGTCATAGTCCTATCATTGTCAACACACATGACATATTTATATTCTTTAGACTTGGATTACTGTGGATTGACGCTCTTTTCACCGCTAATTGATTGGAAACCGTTCTTTCGGCCTTTTGGCTATAATTAAGCACATTCTCAATTAGACTATTAAAGCTCTTGGAGAATAAGTTTGATGAAAACCACGTTGGTAAATGAATAAATTTGTGGGAGGAAGTCTTCTAAAAAGGTTCCTCTATTATTAATCCATAATCCCAGGGAGAGGAGCATGCGAAGGAGATCGAACGGCTGGGGATGAGCCTCACATTCTTCGGATGGCTTGACCTTCCAATAATAAAATAAAATATAAATTATTAAAAAAGCTGAGCCTTCGTAATGATTGCGTTGACGACAAAATTTGTATCCCTCGTATATGCGTATCCTATCCACTGCAACGTCCAAGTCTCTCCCACACTGAACCAACCTCTTCTCTCTTCTCTGTCTTAAAGTCCTCGTACATGCGTATCCTATCCACCACTGCAACAATCTTAAAGTCCATTAAAGTTCCATTGAAGTCCAAGTCCGGACGAACCAACCTCTCTGCAATTAATAGGTTGGAGCTATGAAGGAGAAGACCTCCACTTATATGCAGGAATATGCAGAAGAAGGCCTTCTCTCTGCCTCATCTTCTCCACCGCTCCTTTCCAACTCCACGACCGCCCAACCCGACCATCGCCGTCGGAACCAACCACGACCGTCGCCGTCGGAACCAGCCACCACCGTCTCCGTCGAAGCCCAGTCACCATCGTCGCCGTCGGAGCCCCGGTCACCACCGTCGCCAGCCACCCAACGCCGGACTCTCTTTTTGCTTCGGTGAGTTCTCGATTCCATTTTCTTTCGTGGCTAGTTGAATTCGGGTTTTGGGTTTGTGGCGTCGAACATTTTGAATTTGGGTTTTGGGTTTCTAGCGTGATCTCTACTTAGTCGTTAGTCGTGGAAGAACAAGCTGTTCACCTTGTAGATGGAGGAGACATAGAAAGTGTGCCGTGCGTGATTCATAAGATTCTTATAGTAGCACCAGTATCTTATTTTATTTCACTTAGCCTGCTCCGCTCACGCATTTCGACCAGGCACAGCAGAATTCTAATCCGCTGGCCCAGATGAGCGGCTCTTGGCTCACTTTCTTGAGAAGGGCTTTCTGTAACTAAATAATGAGAATTTTTTTATTGACCCATATGATCTTTAGGCTCACAAAGAGGAGTGGATGAAACTGACAATTTTGCACTTAGAGATTGAGCTCGTCAGTGATCTTTTCCATGGTGTCTAGAGAAAGCAGCTTTGAAGGCATTTCCTTATATCTTTACCATGATAAAATTTGTTTTGAGTGTCTCCTGGTGATTAATAGCTTGCGGGTTATCTTGGACGGTAGCTTGCGGGATTAATAGAAATATACTGAAAAGTGTTAATCTCAACTTGTTTCTTGTTTGTTAGAAGACTCACTTTTTGCAATGTTGGATGTTAGGTTGGAGCAATTTTAAATCAATTGAATGAAGGACACTTTAAATTTTGATTTCGAGTGTTATTTCTTGCTCCCAAATGTAAATTTCAGCTTGCGCAATTTGTTCTGGCTCTGAAATCTTTCTACTTGGCAGGCACGATATGCTTTGGCAATAAATTTTGTAGCTAATTAGCCAAATTGAAAGCTTTGATATGTCATCAAAGGAATTACGGTAATTATGGTCAAAGGAATTATGGTAATCAAAGTCAAGGTCCTCGTCCTCGAACGCAGTATCATCTGCCCCCTCTGCCCCCTGCCTTACCTCCCCTACTTTTTGCTCAGGCTATGTATAGTCGTGTCCTTCCAGGACTGCCTCATGTTCTACCTTTGAGGCTGCTCCTACTCCTATTGGTATTGGTCAGCGGAACTCCCATTATCCTCTACACTCCCACCACTTACCAACTCCTCCTCCTCCCCTTATTAGTTTTCGAGCAGCACCATTACCTCCTCCTCCACTTCTCTGTCCATATACTCACCCATCGTTAGTGGCATCGTCAGTGGGGGACGTGGCTCCCCTAGCATCGTCAGTGGCTCCCTTAGCCTCACCACCTTGCACATGCAATGAGAAAGGAGTGGAAAATGCAGAGGAAGAGGCGGACTTCGCGGCAAAAGCAAAAGACAACAGAGAAGCAGAGGTTAAGGAACAGGAAGAAAAGAGCGGCAGCGGCGAAAGCTCAGAAGAAATTATCCTCAACCCATGGTAAGCATGCATACAATATTTGATATTTGTTTTGTGCAAAGTAGGGACATATCGTCAAATTCGTCAAAGAGGACTAGTGACTAGCGCGACTAGCGTCCAACCTTCCCGAAACTTATGCAATGGGCCACTTGACTCCATGCGCTTCAATATTAGTCAGATTGCATCATGTGCATTGGCTGCTCAATATGAAACTCATGCAACGGCATGTCATGCAGATGGGCTTGTGAGCACATTCGACCTGAACTTGCCACCCTCATCCGCTGAAGATGCAAACACCTTTGAAGGGGCTCAGACCTGAGATCGGTGGACAAGATAAAGAACTCCAAGAACTTGTGATGGGGTCACCATCTTTAGCTGTTTTCATATTGATGGAGAATCACGACCCTCAGAAGGGAGACCCCTAGATCATGAGCTTGGTTGCACAATATGAAACTTATGCAACAGCATGTCATGCAGATAGGCTTGCAAGCGCATGCGACCTGAACTTGCCACCCTCATTTACTGAAGATGCTGCTGAAGGTGCAATTTCAAAAGGTTCTCTTGATTTCACCCCAATTACCCCAGAAAAGGGAACTGCTTCTCAAATGTGCAACACATGCGCATATGAAAGGCTGGAGCATAAAGGTGGACAGAGATGCCACCAAGAGGCTCAGACTTGAGATCGGTTGACAAGATAAAGTGCTCCAAGAGCTTGTGATGGGGTCGCCATCTTCAGCTGTTTCCACATTGATGGAGAATCACGAACCTCAGAAGGGAGACCCCCAGTTCATGAGCTTGAGCAAAAAACATAGACCGAAGGTGGTGAAAGAGGGAAAGTTGAAAAGGACTTTTGAGGTCTACAGCTTCAAAGCCTTCTGATGGAGGTAAGACCCCATTTAAGAGAAAATATGTAAGGAGAAAAGGAGTTGAGATACCACTAGCTTTACCCGAAGAAGGGGTTGAGGACTCCTCCATTGATCTTAAAGGACGCCAACTACCCAAAAAGTCCTGCAGGAAGGCCTTGAACTTTGACATCGGAGAACACCTGAGAAAGAAACAGACTAAGCTAATTTCCCCATCAAAGAGCACCCCAAAAAGTCCTGCAGTAGGACTTTCTGTTGTTACTTCAGCCTATGGCGGTTCATTGCAGTTGCATGGACCACCTATCACCCACAATAACCAAAGCACTTTCCACAAATTATTAGGTACCTAAGCAAAAAGTGACTGATCCTTTGAGTTTGCTGGTCCAACCGTGTTCGAGAGACCCTAATGTATGAACTAATTGAATTCTTCTTTTCTCACAGGAACTCAAACAGAGTTATTGTGGAGACAGATGACCTTGGATTTTGGGGAAATCGTGATGCCAGTGACATGAATGCCGAATTGCAAAAGCAAGAAAATGGGAAGAGAGGATCATTTTCGATAAGATGACCTCTGTAGGTGCAATGATCAAACAATCGGAGCACCTAGATAGAGAGACTGATGTAATTCATAATGCATTAGCATCTTATGATTGCTTCTTCATTTGACCAAATGAACTGTCCAAACGCACGATGCATCCATCGCTCTTATAGAAAACAAGTGCAATGGAAGCATCGTGCGTTTGGACAGTTCATTTGGTCCAATGAAGAAGCATTCATAATATGCTAATGAATTTTGAATTACATCAGTCTCTCTGTCTAGGTGCTCTGATTGTTTGATCATTACACCTACAAAGGTCATCCTATCGAAAAGGATCCTGTCTTCCCATTTTCTTGCTTTTGCAGTTTGGCTTTCATGTCACTGGCATCACGATTTCCCCAAAATCCAATCCCTGAAGTGCGCTGAACCAGACACACATCTTGGAGTCGGAGTACCCGCTGATCGTAAACAGTCCTAGTGAAACAGTGTGTGGACAGAATTACATCACCAACAATGAATGTGAGAATGAAACAAAAGAGGTTGTCAACAGCAATAATTCTGTCGGAAGTAAAGCTTGTTGCATTAGCTTAGCATATGAGCCAAGATGCCAGATGTCAATAGCAAAGTCTCAGGTACTTGGTCTTAAGTCTTTAACTTCAGGAACAAATGTTGGACAGCAAGGATGTCTACATGTAGACAGATTGGCTGCTTTTTTCTGTAAATCTTTCTTGCATACATTGTAAAAGAAAAGCAGAAATGCGGATAAAAGTATCTCTTTTCCTTCAAAGTGAAGTTTTATGAACCAAAAAAAAGAAAGATTTAAGGGACAACTTGACTTATCTGTTGCTTTAATTAATCTAGATTTATTTCATGAAACAATAATTAAGACGGCAGCACACTGAAATTGTTTTGTTGTCCGGACCCATTATATCGACTCTTTCACTGAATTTTATTTTCTTTGGAGTATTGAAGTGAAAATCAATTGGAAGGGTACCAAGGGGCTAACTCAATGACTTTTCTATGATTCAGCAGTTTTCATGCGAATCGGAAACTCACTTTTTCCTAATTTTTTCACCTTGATCACTATTTCTTTGTCTTTATCTAGGTTATCTTAACTTTTTGACTTACGCTAGGTTAGACATTTGTATAGTGGCTGCCTGCCTTTAGTATGGGGTCTTTCCCATTTAGTTGGGTGGTAAAGTTTCAGTTGCTCTCTTTGCTTTGGTAGCTCTTTCTCTTCTCGTCCTCATCTTCTTCAATTAGATTCTGATTGATTCTACATCAATGCGTATGCTTCTGCCGTGTCTGATGATAAATAATCCATCAATCTTGTTTAATCATACATTTGCTTATATATTCTTCCAATATATTTTATATGCTGGAGAGTTATCTTATGTGCATGAAGTCTGTTGATTCTCATCTTTCGCGTTTAGTTTGATGCTTGGTTTGTTTCTTTTGGAAGGTGAGAGTCAATGTTTTGCTATGTTTAGGGGATTTAATTCCTAAGCTTGACAAGCAAGCTACCCTTGAAATTTTACAAACAATTCAACGTTGTGCTGCTATTGTGCTGCTGTTGACGTTGACTTGTTCTGCTCCTATGCTCATGTGTGCTCTTAGAGTTGCTAACTCAATGCTTAAGCAGGTAAGATTTTGCATTTGCAGCTCTGTTCAAAATGGCCATTTACAAATACTTGTGCTTCTTGGTACCATTGTTGTTTTAACGATAAAGTAGAAAGTTCTCTTTATCATAATGACTATTACTATTCTGCTTTCAGTATGGAGTAGAATTTGCTGCAGAGCATGTCCTTCCATTACTTATATCGCTTCTCACTGTGCAACAAGTGAATGTCCAAAACTTTGCGCAACAAGTGGGTGTCCAAAACTTTCCGAAAAGGAAGTGATGGAGCGATGACAACCAGGAGATGGGCTTGGAAGCATAATAGCTCACTGGTCTAGCTCCGTGGCACCGAAAATGTATCCGGGCTCAAGTGATTCACTGAAGAGACCTTGAAAGCTGCTTTTTCAAGTGTCAGTAGAAGGTTAAAAAACCTGCTCGGGGGCTAAGATCCTATCTGAATGAGTAAGAGCTCAAACTTGAAGACTAAGTTTGTAAAGGATATATTGAGGAATAGCTTTAGTATCAGCACCCTCCCTCTTGCTCTCTTCTGCCGATGTATTATCATTTTTTTTATTCTGTCATGTTTATCCTGTTATGTTTATGCCATGTCACATGAATATGCAAGATAAATGAGGAGCTTCTCTTGGTGATTCTGGTACTGAAGTCTCAGTCATCTTTAGTTCCAACGGCTAAGCAAGCATGTATGTTTCATGCGCTTATGAGATATATTAGATCCACATTTTGACATTAACCATGCAAAATAAAGAAAAATCACCAATTAACTCGCTGTACAATTAAATTGTCAAATGCATATTTATCCACTTCATTTCGATCCCTTCTCCATTATTATCCAGTCACAAATGCATTTCTGCTGAGTTCCGCCATAAACACTAATTTCATTAAATTAACCACCAGCATCCAATATGCAAGATAAGTACTTCATAGAGAATCAACATCTATTCTTCATCAAATTATGATGCTAAAGTTGAATAATATGTCTCTCTACCCAAATGATTTAGCCCCTTAGCTAATTAAATTCAGCAGAATCACCGATTATAAAATCCATGAGCCAAACATCAAGCACATAGAGGTACCTACAAGAAAAAGAAGAAACCAAACAATTTTTATAACACCATTCTTTCATTCTTCCTCTTTTTCTCCGTCTCCTCAACGCACAATCTAGCTGTTGATATTATTAAGGCATCTCAGACATCCATATCTTTTAGACACCATACTATACTCAGCCACAGATTTCCTTACCATGCCTCTAAAACATGTTCCTCTTCCACATAGTGAAAAAAAATTCCTCACAATTCTGAAAATAAGATCAAAATTATGTTTCCCTATTTTAAAATGACCAAGAATTTAAGGCTCATGCCGGAAAGGGCAAGCATTAGTATATCCTTTCTACTTTTCTAGCGTGATTTAAAGAGGAAAATCAATAGAATGGGAATGGGGACATGATTTTTCTACTCCTCATAATATTATTATCTTAGAGCTACTAAGCTCGAACTGAGAATCACTTCAAGAAAGAAAGGCTTATAATTATCAATTTTACAAAGGGTTAATACCATAAAAAAAAAAAAAACCCAAACTGGTACACCTGTGATAAATTTACCTAAAACTATTTTTTTGACTATGAAAAACTCCAAACTGGTACACATGTGACAAATTTACCCCAACTGACTATAAAAACCCTCAAACTGGTACATTTATGACAAATTTATCACAAACTAATTTATTTGACCGCAAAAACCCAAAACTGGTAAATTTGTGACAAAGATACTCTCCGCTAAATTGGATTAATACCACAAAAAAATCACAAAAATTGTAAACTATGACAAACAGAGCGTAAAATCTCAAATTAATATACTAATCAACTATCACGTATCATTTAACTTAATAATTTTACGGTAAAATTTAACAAAAATTAACGTAGGGTAAATTTGTCACAAGTATATTAGTTTGGGGGAAATTTGTCAAAAGTATACCAGTTTAGGGTTTTTGGTGGTCAAAAAAATAGTTTGGGGTAAATTTGTCACAAGTGTACCAGTTTGGGGTTTTTTAGGTATTAACCCTTTTACAAACCAAAACAAGGGAAATCAAATCAACAAAAGACCAATATTGCAACCAATGCCTCAATTTCTTCCTTTGTAAAATGACCATGGAGCTCGCGCATCTTCCATCCCGATTCTAAATCGTCCCATTGTTCCTCTTCCTTCTAATTCCATTATGGTTCCTCTCCCAAGAATAGGATGCTTTCTTCTTTCTTGTTTCTATGTGGTCTCGACTAGCTCCAGTTTTGGTGGGCTGCATTTTAGTATGAGAGGTCATGTACCGAGATACTTATGATTTTTTATTTTTATACTTTCCTGCCGTGTCTTTGGCCAATGATAAACTCGCGCTTCAATTTATCTTTTTTGAAATATTAATTACACTAAAAAAAAAAAGCAGCGGAAAGTATCTTGAGATTGCAAATAATAAATAAATAATGTATCATAATTCATTAGCCATAGAGAAAAACCTCAACAAAATTTAATTCATCTAACTTGCACAAGATTTTCATTAATTTGACAAAGGAGCTTGTGCATCTATTTATTCCCTCCAAAGACACGTATTCATAATAAAATAATAACAGAAAAACCTAGTCAATAGATTAGACTTATTGATTAAGTAAAATATTTTCTTTAATAAAAACTATCAAACTCTGGCTAAAATTAGCCTAAACCAAACTAAAAGTTTTAAGATTAAATTGACACTAGTTTGAAAGGTTTATGATTAAATTGACACCATTAAAATTTAAGATTAAAATGGTACAAAATCAAAAGATTTGTAACTAAATTGATTTATGACTCTTTTTTTACACTTTTGCTGGAACAATTCAAACCAACAATCAAGCTTTAACCAAAAAAATCTAACAAACAAACAATCATGCACATTGTAAAATAGGAAATACATAAAGTCTACTATATTCAAACTTAAAGATGTCCTAAAGCAATAAGGCTTTAGATAGAAAGTGCACATCTTTTAATCATCACATATAATTATGACTAATAGGAGACTTCACTCAACATTGGTGGACGTTGGATCTTTCCCTATCTAAAAATAGTTGAGTCGTTGTTTGCCCAAAAGTAATATATGCCTTGGTTATTTAAAAATCATTTTTACGTATGAATTAATGCGTAAGTATAATTATGACTAATGGGTGATGAAACTAAAGGTCATGGAGTTTTGCATACCGGCACAGCTAAGGTCATGGAGTTTTGGGGGTTAACATATCCACATATACAAGACAAAAGTAAATGTATTTTGATATTCTTTCACGGTGGAGAATATATATATTTGTTAAACATAGGCTTTTTCAAAGATTTTCATGCGAAAATGTTGTGCAAGCATCTTCAACTGGAGCAGCCTGTGGATGTCGTTGAAAATCCAGAAACTACTAATGTCCTCGGTCCTGTACAAGAAGAAGGCGTGCCTAATGGTCTGTCTCTATCTACTAATATCTTTTCTATAGAAATCTTGTTTTGCCTTTGAGTTCAGAGTGGGTATTCAATTACCTTTCCCATGGTTTTGATATTTAGATGAATGATCAATGTACCCAGAACCCTTATCTAATGGAGAGATGATGGAGTCAGAAGAGGAGGTTGGATCATTTTCTCCACAATCGTTGCATGGTGATGAAACTCACCATGCAACTGAAGGGGCCATTGACCCTAAAGAGGATAGGGCTGCATTAGATAATTCCTTTTTTCCCTGCAAATTGCTTAGCACAAACTAAGTAAGGTTGTGCATCTAACCAGAGGTTCCGGTAACGGAAAAGAATTGAGGTACTAGAAGAACAACAAAGATATATGCAAGAAGCAATGGCATCAAAGCCAGTTCCATTGGGAGATAATTTTGAAATGAAGGCCATCAAAGCCATGGGAGCCATGGAGGAATGTGATGCAGTTTTTGGCAATGGTGTAGAGATGACTCTCGACTTGTAGGTACTTCACATCACCAATTTTTTCTATTGGTTTTGACTTATTCTTATCATTTTTTCCTCAGATAACATAATCCTTGAATTTGTTCATGTGGATGTAGGTTTGGTGGCATGATAAGTATCGACCAAGAAAATCAAAATATTGCAACCCTTGTCCACAGTGGATATGAGTGGAGTAAGCACATCAAATGCATTATGAAGATTGCACAAATTTATGAATTTAATATATTTTACCCTGACATTATCCACAATATTAAAGCTCCAATATACTCAATTGAAAAAGATTGTGACATTGTGAGTTTACTTGATCAGAAAATTACTATTACCCAAGCATAAATACAAATGAAAATGAACATTCAAGTTCAACAAACATAAATATAAACATACATATATAAAAATAAACAAACATAAGAAGTGTTTAGTGATAAGAGGTTGTTCTAGAAGCGGCCTGGTGATAATTCAATTCATGATGTGATAGCTTGATGATCGGTTGATGATGATTCTTTTGATGATTCATTTACTTCATTTGTCTTTACTATAGGAAGTGGAGGAGGCAGAAATGCTTCGAGGAAACTTTCCTCGTTTTTGAAAATATTTCAACCCTTGTACACAATGGGTATGAGTGGAGTAAGTACATCAAACGCATTATGAAGATCGTACAAGAGTATGAATTTAATATATTTTATCCTGACATTGTCTACAATACTAAGTCCCCAATATACTCATTTGAAAAAAATTGTGACACTGTGAGTTTACTTGATCATAAAATTATTATTACTCGAGCATAAATACAAATGAAAATGAACAATCAAATTCAAAAAATATAAATATAAACATAAATATATAAATATAAACGAACATCAGAAGTGCTTGGTTATAAGAGGTTATTTAGGAAACGGCTTGGTGATAATTCAATTCAGGATGTGATGGCTTGATAATTGGTTAATGATGATTCATTTGATGATTCATTTATTTCTTTTCATGATTCATTTTCAACAGAAGGTGGAGGAGGCAGAAATGTTTCGAGGAAACTTTCCTTGTTTTTAAAAGTATTTCAACCCTTGTCCACAGTGAGTGGAGTAAGCACATCAAATGCATTACGAAGATCGCACAAGGATATGAATTTAATATATTTTACTCTAACATTGTCCACAATACTAAGGACCCCAACATACTCAATTGAAAAAGATTGTGATATTGTGAGTTTATTTGATCAGAAAATTACTATTACCCAAGCATAAATACAAATGAAAATGAACATTCAAGTTTAACAAGCATAAATATAAATATAAATATATAGATATAAACAAACATCAGTGGTGCTTGGTGATAAGATGTTGGTGATAAGAGGTTGTTCAGAAAGCGGCTTAATGATAATTCAATTCATGATATGATGGCTTGATGATCGATTGATGATGATTCATTTGATGATTCCTTTGTTAGAGGAGGTGGAGGAGGCAAAAATGCTTCGAGAAAACTTTCATCATTTTTAAAAATATTTCAACATTTGTCTATAGTGGATATGAGTGGAGTAAGCACATTAAATGCATTACGAAGATCGCATAAAGGTATGAATTTAATATATTTTACCATGACATTGTCCACAATACTAAGGCCCCAACATACTAAATTGAAAAAGATGATGATATTGTGAGTTTACTTGATCAAAAAATTACTATTACCAAAGCATAAATACAAATGAAAATGAACATTCAAGTTTAACAAGTATAAATATAAACATAAATATATAAATATAAACGAACATTAGAGATGCTTGGTGATAAGAGATTGTTCAAAAAGTGGCTTGGTGATAGTTCAATTCAAGATATGATAACTCAATGATCAGTTGATGATGATTCCTTTGCTGCAGGAGGTAGATGAGGCACAAATGCTTCGAAGAAACTTTCCTCGTTTTTGAAATATGTCAACTCTTGTCTACACTGGATATGAGTGGAGTAAGCTCATCAAACACATTACAAAAATCACATAATTGTATGAATTTAATATATTTTACTTTGACATTGTCCACGCCTCAACATACTCAATTGAAAAAGATGGTGACTTGTTACTATTAACCAAGCATAAATAAAAGACAGTTGGATGAACTAAGAGCAAAAATAAGAGATGAAGTAAGACAATGAGAGTTAGAAGAAAAAAGAGTGTTTTTACAAACAATACGATTAATGTCCAACTAGACTGAAGTGACTGCAGCAATGAAACCGGCCAATTAGGGTGAAAAGACACCGATATGGATAGGAGATTGGAAACAGTAAAAAAAAAATTAAAATTGCAAGAACAAAGAAGAGAGGAAAAGAAAGACGTGGTGGACCCAGCAAAATAGAGAACGATAAAATTTAAAAAATAATAATAAAGGAAGAAGAAGATGGAGCCCGCTCGTCTCGATCCTTTCTTCTTCTTTTTTTCTTATTGTATTTTAAAAAATCGTTGATGGATTAGCCCAAATATTTAATATTTTTATAAGATATATTTTCTATTTGTTTATTTTTGCGGTTATATCTTCGGCACGTGTGTGTCTATATATATTAATTAATTAATTAGAAGAATCCCACACTCCTCAAATGGGATGATTTTTTCGAGAATGACAAATTGATATTGGTTTCCTAAAAAAACAAGAGGTGGATGAGGCATTGAGTCCTCACTAATCCCCAACCTTAGCTTTAATGAACATAAAAACTTTTCATTCCTATATTTCCTATATTTTATAATCAAACGGAACTACTAAGTCCAAAAGTTAATGCTAGGTGTAAAATATTGATCGAAAAACTCAATATCATGTTACATTGTTTTAGGTCATGTCATTTGTTAATGATACATGTGTATCATTATAAAAATTACAAAATAGTAGCGTGTGATTGTGATTAATCGAACAATAGTACTAGAATCATAAAAAAAGGAAAAAAATTAATTGTGATTATGCTAGATCCTAAGATTATAAATGCTCAATTGCAATTTTCTCTTTAAAATTCAAAACTTGAGTTGGAATATTTACATGCATTACTACTATGTGTGTAGTGTGTCATATTGCCCATATAGATATAAAATTTATTCTTGCACGAGCAATTTTCTGCCCCTCCTATGTAGTTAAAGAGCATAATAGGACTGGGGTTTCTTTTTCCCATATGAATGGACCACACATAATAGGTTTTAATTTTGGACTACACCACCAACATATGGAAATTATGGGTATTAGTTACCACCATACAAAGTAACTTACATATTTTTGTGTTAAAATTTTAGAATGTCCAAAAATAAATGAAACTTAGAGGATTAAAACATATTGAAAAAATTGAGTTGCAATAACTGAACATTCAAATTTGGTAGGGTACATTTAGTAGAAATCGAAATCCTTACCATGGTAAGTATTTAGGTATTTCTTTATTATGGGGCTTTTTGTTAAGTGTCTTGATAACTACATTCATTTATGAAGTATTTTAGCAGATATTATCGATATTTTAGATCATTCCTATTCCTCGTGAGTTCATTTGGGTAAAGTCAAGATGCCTATTTTAAATATGGAATGATGTTATCTTTGGAATTATTATTGAAATTCTAAATTTGATAGAGCCAAATCTATCCAACTTATACCAATATTTATGGTAAGTATCATTTCATAAAAATAGTTTTTTTTTTCAACTTGACCAATAATTCTTGAAGATTATCACATACATTACATAAAAAAGAGCGAGCCAAAAAGAAGTGGAAATTTTTTAAAAACTTGAGAAGTTTCGATAAAGATAGGTCACATACACTACATAATATTAATATAATGAGCCATATTGCCTCCAAATGCAGTATCAATAAATTTTCATTTCAAATTGTTATGATTCAAATACAAATTTCTTATTATCAAAAATATTAAATCAATTTATCCTACACGATTGTATCCTTTGAGCTTTCTCCTATTATCCACTCTTTTTTTTATTATTTTTTTCTTGTTGATGGATGAAAATATATAAATCTATCCTTTTATCCAATTAGGAATTTTGAGTTTGTTTGTTTACCAACTGTTGCAACCTTTGAGTTTTCTTCATGAATAGTCATAACCTTTTAACTCTTCCATAATCCATAAAAGTCATATTTTCCCCCAAACGTTATTGGAAGGATTTTTCACATGGGTGGCATTCGTAAATCATCCTCATAAACATATCTTTATATTAATTCTTTTGTTTTGATACCATTTTTAATCTTCACGCGAATATTGAAATAAACCACAATCACATACGAGTTTGCTTAAAATGTCATAAATATATGGTTGTTGACATATATACACACGTATATTTATTGAATTAAATTATAATAATTTATATTTATTATCACTAGAATCTAAACAACTACTTAAAAATTAGATATCTTAATTTAGAAGAAGATGTCTAACCTAATCGAGAATGTCAAGTTTGAGTTGACATTATGGCAGCACAACCAAAAAAAGAGTTGAGAATATTCAAGGAAATGAGCTTGAGCTCGAGTAGGTGTCCTACAATCCCATTCATGCATATGATAACCATGAGAAAAGAAGTGAACATCAAAACCAAACTCATGCAAAATCTTATTGAAATCAAATTTAGGGAGAGCTTGAGAGCCATAAACGTATTAGGTAAGGATAATGTGGATATTGGTATTTTTTCTATATGGCTGACTCTTATTTGGGAATTATTAGTTATGTAAATAGTAGGTACATGTAAAATGAATGATTTTGAGTGAAGCAAATTAAAATTTGAAGTATTATGATTATAGTTGGCAAAGTAAGTGTAAAATTCTAAACATATGTTTTCTTACATAATTAGTATAATGGTGTAAATACATCCATAATCTTGACATCAATAATCTAAAAAAATTTCTAAAAAAATCTTAGGTCTTGAATATGAATAATACAATATTTCATAGTTGATTGCATTGATTCCTTAGAATGAAAATAAAGACATGTCTTTTCAAAATTTGAGACAATTGCCCCTTTGAGATGTAGCATAAAAGGACCCACAATAAATAATTGGAAACATTTGGAGGGTAAATAATGATATCTAATAGAATAATTTACCCAATATGAAATTTTACTAATATTTACCTCTTATTTAGAAAAGCTCGTAAATTTATTTAGGGAAGCTCAAAAATCTAATTTATTATTTTTCATAACCTAGGTTAGATGATTCAGAATATCCCTCTATTTTCTATTTTTTGTTTAGTAGAGTTGAAATAAGATTTTCTTCATTTTTCTTATTATCTTTTTTCTTGTTCTGAATATGTTTCTTCTTGTTCTAAAGACTGCCCAAGCAACGAGTGAAGCCTTGAAGGGCTTTGAGGTTTGTCGTGGCATTCATCAATAGTCCCATCCATCTTTCTTCCATTAAAAAAGTAATTCCATATTCAAAATTTTGACATTTCTCTTGTGTCTCCTAGTCATAAGAATAGCTAGCCTAGCAATTAATTGCCATGAAGAAGAGGGAGTGCTATCCTGCTAGAGAGATGTCCTAGTAGAGAGAAGAGGTGAGCAATAAATAATCTCTCTCCCTCCTTCTCTCTCCCTTGTCATTATCAATTTACGACGGCGTTATACAAGTCCCGATCGTTCGTTTACTGGACTTCATAGACATTAGCAAGCAACCGCCACTACAAATCAATCATATTCCTCATGAGATCATTTGGGTAAAGTCAAAATGTCTATTTTAAATTTGGAATGATGTTATCTTTGAAATTATTATTGAAATTCTAAATTCAATAAAGCCAAATTTATCCAACTTTTACCAATATTTATGGTAAGTATCATTTCATGCGAATAGTTCTTTTCTTCTTTTTCAACTTGACTTGTCACATATATTAGATAAAAGAGTAAAAAAAAAAAAGTTGAGATTTTTTAAAAACTTGAGAAGTTTCGATGAAGATAGGTCACATACACTACATAACATTAATATAATGAGTCATATTGCCTCTAAATGTGATATCAATAAATCTTCATTTCAAATTGTTATGATTCAAATACAAACTTCTTATTATGAAAGATATTAAACCAATTTATCCTACACAATTGTATTATTTGAGTTTTCTCTTAATATCCACTCTTTTTTTAAAAAAAAAATTTTCCTGTTGATGGGTGAAAATATATAAATCTATCTTTTTATCCGATTAGGAATTTTGAGTTTGCTTGTTTACCAACTGTTGCAACTCTTGAGTTTTTTTTTTCATGAATAGTCATAACCTTTTAACTCTTCCATAATCCATAAAAGTCATATTTTCCCCCAAACGTTATTGGAATGATTTTTCACATGGGTGGCACTCGTAAATCATCCTCATAAACATGTCCTTATATTAATTCTTTTGTTTTGATAACCTTTTTAATTTTCACGTGAATATTGAAATAAACCACAATCACATACGAGTTTGCTTAAAATGTCATAAATATATGGTTGTTGACATATATACACACGTATAGTTATTGAATTAAATTATAATAATTTATATTTATTATCACTAAAATCTAAATAACTACTTAAAAATTAGAGATCTTAATTTATAGGAAGATGTTTGACTTAATCGAGAATGTCAAGTTTGAGTTGACATTATGGTAGCACAACAAAAAAAATAGTTGAGAATATTCAAGGAAATGAGCTCGAATAGGTGTCCTATGGTCCCATTCATGCACATCATAACCATGAGAAGAGAAGTAAACATCAAAACCAAACTCACGTAAAATTCTATTGAAATCAAATTTATGGAGAGTTTGAGAGACATAAACGTATTAGATAACGATAATGTGGATATTGGTATTTTTTTTTATATGGTTGACTCTTATTTGGGAATTATTAGTTATATAAATAGTATGTACATGTAAAATGAATGATTTTGAGTGAAGCAAATTAAAGTTTGAAGTATTATGATTTCAGTGGGCAAAGTAAGCGTAAAATTCTAAACATATGTTTTCTTACATAATTAGTATAAGAGTGTAAATACATTCATAATCTTGACATCAATAACCTAAAAAAGTCTCTAGAAAAATCTTAAGTCTTGAATAGGAATAATACAATTTTTTTCTTAGTTGATTGCCTTGTTTCCTTAGAATAAAAATAAAGACATGTCTTTTCAAAATTGGAGACAATTGCCCTCAGGGGATGCAGTATAAAAGGACCTACAAGAAATAGTTGGAAATATTTTGAGGGTAAATGATAATGTCTAATAGAATAATTTACACAAAATGAAATTTTACTAATATTTACCTCTTATTTAGAAAAGCTCGAAAATCTATTTAGGGAAACTCGAAAATCTGATTGATTATTCTTCATAACCTAGGCTAGGTGGTTTAGAATATCCATCTATTTTTTTATTTTTTGTTGAGTAGAGTTAAAACAAGATTTTCTTAATTTTTCTTATTATCTTTTTCTTGTTCTGAATATGTTTCTTCTTGTTCCAAAGACTGCCCAAGCAACGAGTGAAGCCTTGAAAGGCTTTAAGGTTTGTCGTGGCATTCATCAATAGTCTTATTCATCATTCTTCCATTAAAAAAGTAATTATGTATTCACAATTTTAACATTCATCTTGTGTCTTCTAGTCATAAGAATAACTAGCCTAGCAATTAATTGCCACGAAGAAGAGGGAGTGCTATCCTGGTAGAGAGATGTCCTAGTAGAGAGAAGAGGTGAGCAATAAATAATCTCTCTCCCTTCTTCTCTCTCTCTCTCCCGTCATTATTAGTTTATGGCGGCGTTATACGGGTCCCGATCATTCATTTACTTGGGCTTCATAAACATTAGAAAGCAACTATTGTTACAAATTATTCTTATTCCTCGTGAGATTATTTGGATAAAGTCAAAATGCCTATTTTAAACTTAGAATGATGTGATCTTTGGAATTATTATTGAAATTCTAAATTCGATAAAGCCAAATTTATCCAACTTTTATTAATATTTATGACAAGTATCATTTCATGCGAATAGTTTTTTTTTTCTTTTTCAACTTGACTAGTAATTGTGAAGATTGTCACATACATTACATAAAAAAAAGAGCAAGCAAAAAAAAAGTGAATTTTTTTTAAAGCTTGAGAAGTTTCAATAAAAATAGTTCACATACACTACATAACATTAATATAACGAGCCATATTGCATCCAAATGTAGTATCAATAAATCTTCATTTCAAATTGTTATGATTCAAATACAAACTTCTTATTATGAAAGATATTAAACCAATTTATCCCACACGATTTCATTCTTTGAGTTTTCTTCTACTATCCACTCTTTTTTTTTTTTTTTTAAATTGTTTTTTTCATGTTGATGGGTGAAAATATATAAATCTATCTTTTTATCTGATTAAAAACTTTGAGTTTGCTTGTTTACCAACTATTGCAACCCTTGACTTTTCTTCATGAATAGTCATAATCTTTTAACTCTTCTATAATCCATAAAAGTCATATTTTTCTCCCAAATGTTATTGGAAGGATTTTTCACATGAATGTCACTCGTAAATCATCCTCCTAAACATATCATTATTTTAATTCTTTTGTTTGAATGTCATTTTTAATCTCATGCAAATATTGAAATAAACCACAATCACATACGATTTTGCTTAAAACGTCATAAATATATGGTTGTTGACATATATACACACGTATAGTTATCGAATTAAATTATAATAATTTATATTTATTATCACTAGAATCTAAAATAACTACTTAAAAATTAGATATCTTAATTTAGAGGAAATGTCTGACCTAATAGAGAATGTCAAGTTTGAGTTGACATTATGGCAGCACAACCAAAAAAAGAATTGAGAATATTCAAGGAAATTAGCTCGAATAGGTATTCTACGGTCCCATTCATGCACATCATAACCATGAAAAGAGAAGTGAACATCAAAACCAAACTCACGCAAAATCCTATTGAAATCAAATTTAGGAAGAGTTTGAGAGATATAAACGTATTAGGTAATTATAATGTGGATATCGAAATTTTTTCTATATGGCTGACTCTTATTTGGGAATTATCAGCTATGTAAATAGTAGGTACATGTAAAATGAATGATTTTGAGTGAAGCAAATTAAAGTTTGAAGTATTATGATTACAATAGGCAAAGTAAGCATAAAATTCTAAATAGATGTTTTCTTACATAATTAGTATAAGGGTGTAAATACATCCATAGTCTTGACATCAATAACTTAAAAAAGTTTCTAGAAAAATCTTAAGTCTTGAATAGGAATAATACAATCTTTTCATAATTGATTACCTTGATTCCTTAGAATGAAAATAAAGACATATCTTTTCAAAATTTGAGATAATTACCCCTAGGGGATGCAGCATAAAAGGACCCACAAGAAATAGTTGGAAATATTTGAAAGGTAAATGATGATGTCTAATAGAATAATTTACACAATATGAAATTTTACTAATATTTACCTCTTATTTAGGAAAGCTAGTAAATCTAATTTATTATTCTTCATAACCTAAGCTAGATGGTTTTGAATATCCATCTATTTTCTATTTTTTGTTGAGTAGAGTTGAAACAAGATTTTCTTCATTTTTTTATTATATTTTTTCTTGTTCTGAATATCTTTGTTCTTGTTCCGAAGACTGCTTAAGCAACGAGTGAAGCCTTGAAGGGCTTTGAGGTTTGTTGTGGCATTCATCAATAGTCCCATCCATCATTCTTCCATTAAAAAAGTAATTCCGTACTCAAAATTTTGACATTCCTCCTAACTTAGCAATTAATTGCCATGAAGAAGATGGAGTGCTATCCTGGTAGAGAGATGTCCTAGCAGAGAGAAGAGGTGAGCAATAAATAATCTCTCTCACTCCTTCTCTCTCTCTCTTGGGTCCCGATCATTCATTTACTTGGATTTCATAAACATTAGCAAGCAATCACTGCTACAAATCATTTCTATTCCTCGTGAGCTCATTTGGGTAAAATCAAAATGCTTATTTTAAACTTGGAATGATGTGATCTTTGGAATTATTATTGAAATTCTAAATTTGATAGAGCCAAATTTATCCAACTTGTACCAATATTTATGGTAAGTATCATTTCATGCGAATAGTTTTTTTTTTTTTTTTCAACTTGACCAGTAATTATGAAGATTGTCACATACATTACATAAAAAAAGAGCAAGCCAAAAAAAAGTGTAAATTTTTTAAAAACTTGAGAAGTTTCGATGAAAATAGGTCACATACATTATATAATATTAATATAACGAGCCATATTGCCTCCAAATGTGATATTAATAATTCTTCATTTCAAATCGTTATTATTCAAATACAAACTTCTTATTATGAAAGATATTAAATCAATTGATTTCATCCTTTTTGAGTTTCTCTTAGTATCCACTATTTTTTTTTTGAATTTTTTTTCCTATTGATGGGCGAAAATATATAAATCTATCTTTTTATCTGATTAGAAACTTTGAGTTTGCTTGTTTACCAATTGTTGCAACCCTTGAGTTTTCTTCATGAATAGTCATAACCTTTTAACTCTTCCATAATCCATAAAAATTATATTTTCCCCCCAACGTTATTGGAAAGACTTTTCGCATGGGTGGTACTCGTAAATCATCCTCCTAAACATATCCTTATGTTAATTCTTTTGTTTTGATACCATTTTTAATCTTCATGCAAATATTGAAATAAACTACAATCACATACGAGTTTGCTTAAAACGTCATAAATATATGGTTGTTGACATATATACACACGTATAGTTATCGAATTAAATTATAATAATTTATATTTATTATCACTAGAATCTAAATAACTACTTAAAAATTAGAGATCTTAATTTAGAAGAAGATGTTTGATCTTAATTGAGTTAACATTATAGCAGCACAACCAAAAAAATAGTTGAGAATATTCAAGATCTAGGTGTCCTAGGGTCTCATCCATGCACATGATAACTATGAGAAGAGAAGTGAATATCAAAATCAAACTCATGCAAAATCCTATTGAAATCAAATTTATGGAGAGTTTGAGAGCCATAAACGTATTAGGTAAAGATAATGTAGATATTGAAATTTTTTTCTATATGGATGACTCTTATTAAGGAATTATGAGCTATGTAAATAGTAGGTACACATAAAATGAATGATTTTGAGTGAAGCAAATTAAAGTTTGAAGTATTATGATTGCAGTAGGCAAAGTAAGCATCAAATTCTAAACATATGTTTTCTTACATAATTAGTATGAGGGTGTAAATACATCCATAATCTTGACATCAATAACCTAAAAATGTTTCTAGAAAAATCTTAAGTTTTGAATAGGAATAATACAATCTTTTCATAGTTGATTGTCTTGATTCCTTAGAATAAAAATAAAAATATGTCTTTTCAAAATTTGAAACAATTGCCCTAGGGGATGCAGCATAAAAGGACTCACAATAAATAGTTGAAAATATTTGGAGGATAAATGATGATGTCTAATAGTATACTTTACACAATATGAAATTTTACTAATATTTACCTCATATTTAGGAAAGCTCAAAAATATAATTTATTATTTTTCATAACTTAGGCTAAGTGGTTCAGAATATCCATCTATTTTCTATTTTTTGTTGAGTAGAGTTGAAATAAGATTTTCTTCATTTTTCTTATTATCTTAATTCTTGTTTCGAATACTGTCCAAGCAATGAGTGAAACCTTGAATTACCAAGATTTTTAAAAAGTGGATTTGATCCGATTGTGGAATATGCATTTATGATATTAAAATACATGGGAAGCAGTTTGGTACGATAAAACGATAAATTAAATTCCTCTAGTAACAAATTCACATGGCTATTACTATTTAAGATAAGATAGCACAATGATTGCATTAACTCTGTATGTTTCAAGGGAAAATGTGCTGTTTTTGGAAATTATTTTTCAATAAGTCATTTTACAAGAAAATAACCATGTTTTCTGATATTTCATTGAAATTTGAGAATGGACTAGAAAATATTTTCCGCTATCTGATAAGGAAAATTTTTTTACTGCATATACTTGTTTTCAATAATTTTTTTATTTTATTTTTTAAAAATGGTTTTTTAATTTTTTTCCTTTCTTTTTATTTTAAAACTTTGTTTTTTAGAAAATTAAAAAAAATTAAAAAAAGTGTGTTTTGTGAAAAAAGTGATGTCGAATGAGTTATGGAAAATATTTTCTAATTTTTGAAAAGTGGAGAACATTTTCTCTACTTTTGAAGATGTTTTTCTAATGGTGGAAAATATTTTTGTTGACAAATTCATTTTTTATAAAATAAATGTCGGAGAATCTAAGAAATGTTTTTTTGAAAGTTATTTTTCATAAAACAAATGGAATTTTTCATTCTTTCTAGACTGATGAGATTGAACACTATGGCTTGACTATTTCCGTATTCAATGGATGGTTTCACAATCCTGAGGTAATTAATTATGACATGTAACTTCGACTAAAAATTTCCTATTTTGCTTTGGCGAGAAAAGAGTTTTATGATGCTACGCATGACATGACACAAGGACCACTTCAATTATGAGTCGATGGACGTGAGGCCTCTGGCTAAATTAGTGGGGATGAAATTTTAATTCCATGTGGTTGCTGGACTTAAATTGAAAGTCCAAACTGGACAGAGGAAGAGATGACGTGACATATGATTTATTTAACTCACCAATTTCCCTACTCTTCTCTTCTTCTACATCGTCTTCATCTTCATCTTCATCCTTCCTCTCTTGCTACCAATTTTCACTTTCATATACATTCTTCTTTTTCTTAATAATCACTTTCTCGACCATCTCTATGTCCTTCATGCAAAAAAAAAAAAAAAAAAACCCGTGTGTCCTAATATGACTATCAAAATCAAAACAAATTGTAAGCCAAAAAAAAAAAATTCTCTTGCTCATTTTATGATGTATTTTTCGTGAATCTACATTCTAGAATGCTCTGGCGGGTTTGGTGGATGATCTCTATGGTCACCATGGTTTTGTTGGTGGATGGTCCTCATTTGGTGAGGACCGGAGACATAATAGAATGCAATGACAATTCAACTTTTTTTTTTGTTCATTGATAAAAAAAGTGCATCTTCGATTTATAAAATCAGATAAATGCAACCAATTCGTTTTGGTAACTATGTTGCTCCCTCTCATTTGCTGCTCCTGTTCGTCCAATTCTAAGGAGGACATGCTTAATTTGGAAATGTTTGTCCTGCTTTGCTCTTTATTGGGGATTTCAATACCTAATTTTGCCGCAATTCCTCAATTGAAGAGCAAAACAAATTTAAGGTTGAAAAAGAAAACAAATTTAACCTCAATTCACCCTAGTTGATTAATTTAGGGCAATATTGCTGACCTAACCTTATTGATGAACCATGTTAGAATAGTTATATTAGAAAATTGTCATGTGAGATTTTTCGGCAATTCAAATCAACGGCAACTCTAAAGTGATACAAAAGTTGCACGCAAGTGATTCACTTGAAAAGTTTTGATACTAAAAATAACTACGAAAAATATGATAATTTTAGAATCATTTTCCCCATTTATGCATGTCATGGCAAGGGTAAGGCTTTATCAGTAAAATATTAAAAAAAAAAAAAAGAAGAAGAAGGGAAGTATATGTGATTATCAATAGAACTTTCATTTCCCTTGTATTAGGATTAATACACTAAAAAACTCCAAACTGGTATATATATGACAAATTTACCCAAAATCAAAAACCTCAAATTGGTACATTTGTAATAACCCTCTATTAAATTACTAAGTTAGATGACACAACAGTTTAGAACTATAACTGTTAGATAACTGTTAGTTAACTAATATATCAGTTTGAGATTTTATTCTTCATTTGTCATAACTATACAATTTTTGTGGTATTAATCAAATTTAACAAAAGGTATATTTGTCACAAATATACCAATTTTAGGTTTTTGGCGGTCGAACAAATTAATTTGGGGTAAATTTGTCAAGAGTATATTAGTCTAGGGGTTTATGTGATCATTTGAGATAAATTTGTCACTTATATATCTGGTTTAGGGTTTTTCAAGATAAAAAAATTATTTTATGATAAATTTATCACACGTGTACTAGTTTTGGATTTTTCAATGTGTTAACCCTATTTGTTATACTTACGAAAATATGCATGTGCGAAACATATTTCATAATATTTTCGAATACAAGTAATGCAACTTTTAAGCAATTTTTTTTTTAATCTTTAATGGTCAATTAATAATGTCACATGTCAATTATCATTTGTATTGGTTATATTATATCATATCACATAAAAATTATGATACTCTTTTGATTTAGAAATATTAAAAAAAAATTATTAGACGAGATGTAAGCTTTCTCATCTATAATACAATGTAAACTCATGGTACCATCATTTTAGATTATATTTTACTAATTATGAAATTTTCTTGCATACTTTTTGAAAAAAATGATGATAAATTTTCTTACGTTCTTTCTTTTTTAAAATGACAATAAATTACCACGGTCGCCACTGACAATGGTCGATGGTCGGTGGTGAAATTGAGTGATTTAGTTATCAAAACTTTATTGAAATGCGAAATCTAAATTGGTGGCGCTCCTTGTTTTTCTCGAGCGTGAAAATTAGTGGGAATCAAAATCCAATTTGTCGGGGAGATTGGATTTTAGCGAATGGACCGAACGAGACACGAAATTCCATGGAGTGTGGGGGCGATTCCCCGGAATATTCAGCGAGTCCATCGCGGTATTCACACGGTCGCACGTGCGGGCAAAAGCGACATTTCGCAGCCTCCACATGTAAAAACTTCCTCCTCTTTTTTTGACTCTCCGTCTCCCGATGCCGTCCTCCAGTTGGGGGTATCAAAAGGAAAAAAAAAAAACAAATCAGGCCCAGCCCGGCCCTAAAATTAAGGTATTTTGGGTCGGGCCTTTTTAGGTATTGGTATTATTTGGGTTAGGGTCGAATCAGGCCGGCGCGGGGTTTTTTTCTCTCTCTCTGCGAGTGCACAATAAGGATAAACCATCTAGCTAATAGGCACCGGTGCCAACCCAACCCAACCCATTCTTTTTGGTTATATAATATTCAAGTCAGGTCAGGTCGAGTTAGTCAAGCATGCCCCTATAGGGTTTTGGGTGTAGTCGAGTCGAGTGTCATGAAAACTTGACCTAACCCAACCCACTGATCCCCTACCTCCACTCACGGCGGCACTCCAAATCCTTACACTTCAAAACTCCGTCTCTCTTTCTCAAGTTGTGAAGCCCTCGAAGCATCACTCACCATCTCCCTAATTGGGCGTGCCCCTCTTGCTCAAATTAAGTTAAGGATTGCTACTAGTTGAGATTTGGGTGAGGGCCTACAAGGCCTCACTTATGGTTAGCTAGTGTTGCCAACCATGAGGCTTAGCAACCCCGATTGACTCTTGTTCTTCCTTTTTTTTTTTTTTAATAAATAAATTTAATTTAATTAATATTTATATTAAAAATCAAATTTGTACCACACCGATATCATTTTGGGCCTATCTTTTTTTTATCTTAGCCATGTCATCACCATATAAAAGAGAGAAAGTAATAAAAAAAAAGAAGCCATATCAACATTTTCAATTAACTAAATTAGACAATATTAATAAAAAAATCTTAATTATATCAATTTGATAAATTTTATGATTTATTTTATGATTTGATTACAATTTAACTCAATCGTATTGTGATTAGTTTTAGGATTCCTAGCGTACATATTCCATAATTTTATTAGACTTAACCTAAATCCGTGCTCTCATTTTTCTATCAAACCCGAAATCAATGGGAACAAAACTCCTATTTGTCGGCGAAATCGGACTTTTTAGCAAATGGACCAAACGAGACACCTTATATTCAAGTGGAGCGCGGTATCCGCCGCGGTGGCACGTGCGGACAAAAGCGACATTTCACCTCTTCCACACACGCTCCTCCCGTTGTTTTTGACTCTCCCTGTCCGTCGCCGTCCTCCACTCGCAGCGGCGCGGCGGCACGGCGGCGTTCCACATCTCCACACTTCGAAACTCTCTCTCTCTCTCTCTCTCTCTCTCAATCATTCGCAGCCGCTCGCCGCCGCAATGGCGTCCGCATCGATGTCGATGTCGCTCGTCTCGCTGCCCCGCGGCCCCCAGCAGCGCCTCCTCTCGCCGTCCTCCGTCGTGCCTCCGCTCTCCGCCTTCTCCCGCGGCGCCCGCACGTCCGTTATCTTCTCCCCCGCGAGGACGCCCGCGCTCCTGAGGATCGTCTGCTGCTCCTCCGCCGGCTCCTCGCCGTCCTCCGCCGCCGTCGCGGTCGCAGTCTCCGACGGCAGGCCGGAGGGGGAGCGGAGGGAGGTCCGGCTCGGCCTGCCGAGCAAGGGGCGCATGGCCGACGACACGCTCGGCCTCCTCAAGGTAACATCGCAATGCCGGTTTCGGTTGCCGAGGAATCGGTTCCGATGGAAGTGTCTTTAATCTCTGACATTCTGATCTAGGAGAGTTGCGGTCTGTTTGTTTTTATCTGCATACTGATCCTTTTCGATTTTGTTCTCGAAGGATCGCCAATTGTCAGTCAAGCAGGTGAATCCTCGACAGTACGTTGCAGAAATTCCACAGGTATGGATATATGTCATGAAAAATGTGTGCCTCATTTTGGTGTAGACATGGTGGTAAGACATTTTGAGTTCATTTATTGTAACTCACTTGGACCTCAATTTTGATTTTAAGAACTACTGGAGATAGGTTAGCAAGAGAGATTTATGTAGTCCTCGTATCTGAGATATGTGGACAGGGAATTAAGGAGTGATAACCCTTTCGCAAAATCATTGATGTAAAATAGGATCTCTGTCCTAATTAAGATAGAATGTAGTCTTCGTAAAGTGCTGAAGGTTAGAACCCCAATGCGTCGTAATGCTGAAACTGTCTTTGCAAGGCGCAAGAATAAGAAATGACCCACTCTAGTCACTCAAATGCTGTGGTTGAAAAGGTCTGTGTCTTGTAGTACTTCTGTGGTGATGAGCTAGACAAGCGCTTCTCTAATCTTACATAGAATTACTCTCGTTCATATAACAAAGAAAGTCTCCATGAAAAAGTAATTAAAAAAATCTTCACGGTGCTGTTTAATTTAGTTGTTAGTTCTATATGCTGGAGGCTGTTTTTAATTTATTTGGTGGCTAACTTATCTTGCAGCTCTCTAATTTGCAAGTTTGGTTTCAATGACCAAAGGACATTGTAAAAAAATTATTTCCAGTATATCACCATATATCTATGAAAAAAACTAAGCTCTTATTTATAAGAAAATAATGATGTACTTATCATTAATATCAATGTATTGAATAATACATACATTAGATAGGGAGATGAACATTCATTATATAGGGAGATATACTTATAAGATACATATGTACTATAATAAGTATATTAGATAAGATTAATATAATGAATGTTCATTCATGTATTTCATAACAATTTCTGATTTTTAGTGGTCAACTGTTAACTTGACACATCAATTATCATTTGTACATCACACAGAAAAATTATGATAGAAATATTAAAAAAATTCTTATTAGAAAAGACATCTTAACAGAATCTTGTAACGTAAAGGATCCTAATATAATATGCAAGCTTTCTCATCTATATTGTAAAGTTTGCGTCATCATTTTAGATTACATTTTACTAATTATGAAATTTTCTTAGATACTTTTAAAAAAATGACAATTTATACATACATATATATATATATTACCACCAGAGGGATAAGGTATGATGACTTTACACCTTAGATTGAAGCCTACAACATTTATTGCAATCTAAAGGCAACAATTAATTCTTTTAAGTTCCATTCAGTGGATCGCATATAACTATTGATCTTTTAACTTATATCTTATCTCATGTTTGTGTTAACGACAAATTTGAATTAAAAAATCCCACTTAGACGGTGTAGTGATGACAAGAAGACAAGGCTGAATGGAATTTGAAGTTACGAGATATACGGCGAGTGGTGAATTAGGGGGGAACAACCGAGTTGGGAATCCTTTCATTATCCTATTTCACAAATAAATAAATAAATAAATCAAAATGACCAAACGAAACCTTGTGGGATGGACTATTAATTACTTATAAACAATTATGGCAAGGCATAAAAGTTGCCATGGTACCATTTTGTCATCTTATGCCTAAACCACCTCATCCACACATAGCCAATAAGACTCGACCCACGGCTATGGCCTCCATTATATAATCGTAAATCTACTTTACAATTTAGTTACTACATTATTTTTTCATAATTTTGACTAATTAGAAAATGTAAGAATGGTGCCCATGCTATGCTCGATCCCCAAACTAAGCATAGCCAAGAGGCTGTCCTTTGTTTCAATATGAGAAATCTTAAAATGGATTTTCATCAACCGATCTCCCTAATAATTTCGACTGCAAGTCTTGGTCTTCAATGAGAGAATTCTTCTCATTAACGATAGCAAACCACAAGCTATGCATAGAGATGTCAAAATTCTAAACCCATATACAATGAGATGGGTCACGTGTAAGTTAATTAAGTTTTAGTAAATAAGTTGTTGATGGGTATGGGTTGTATGTAATTTACATAGGTTGTAAATGGCGCCTTTAAACTTATTTAACTTATAAATGTTATTAGTTGAGTCAACCCATTAATGAGATATCTTCTTCTTTAAACTCATTAATAGAATTTGGATTTGATCGACTGCGGAATATGCATTTATGAAGGCAAAATACACATGAAGTGGTTTCCCACAGTGCTTACTTAAAAGCCCAAATTAATGAAAAAAGTGACCTATAAAATAGTTCTAATAATAAATCCCAACTTCATCATAAGTAACGTCTCTGTTACAAATTCAAATGAGATAACAGAGAAGAGAGCAAAGAATTGCATTAATTCCCTTTGTTTCACAGAAAATGTAGCATGTTACATTTTCAAAAATTATTTTTTAAGAAACTATTGTCCAGGAAAATAACCATATTTTCTCATATTCGACTAAAATTTGAAAATGAATTAGAAAATATTTTCCGCCATTCGATAAGGAAAATCTTTCTTGAATGTGCTCAATTTCAATTATTTTTTTATTAGCTTATTTTTTATAATTAATTTTTCAATTTTTTTTCGATTCCTTTTCTTTTTCTTTTAAAACTCCATTTAAAAAAAATAAACATAAAACATAACAATGAACTTCTGCTCACGTAAAAGGCCAAGAATCACTAACAGTTCATCGCTACAGGACGAATTTCACATGCGCCTCGACCACATTTCTCAGACTCAATTACCCATATTAGATTGAGAATCAACTCTCGTACCTGGTAGATGCCATGACCAGGAACACCCCTGATCGAACTGAGAGCAGGAATACCCAAGAAATTCGTCGCCGGTGGGTTGACGCTGCAATGCCCCGGACAACCTTAAGAAACAACGGAGAAAAAGTTCAAAGGCGGGCGAGAATTTGCGATCCAGGAGATTTTTTCAGCTCTCGCTTCTTTGACGGATGCATGCGAATGGTGGAAGGCGGTCGTCGGCGAATGCCTGTGACCCGCCAGTGGACGGCGGATTTCTTGTTCGCGGGCATCGTCCCTCGGGTGCTCGCCCGTCGTTCCAGAGGGAGTGAATTAACAAGGGGATGGAGGATGGGCTCCACTTGTTATACGGGCCAAAATGATGGGCTAAGTGGGCCAAATTAGATCAAAATCGATGGGCTTCGGCCATAGTTATGCTGATGAACAGAACAGGCCCAATCGGATTGAGGCCTTTTCTACGGCGGTTATTTCTTTTTCGTCCATTATATTTTTTTTTATTGCCCCTTTGACTTATTTATTTATTTTTTATACACATATCACAAAATGCATATTCAATTTCTCAGCGAAATTTCAGGTTTCGGCTAAGTTAAGGCATGTGCGCATAAGGTAAAGGTTACATGGAAAAATAGGATGGGGGTGAACAAAGAAGTTCCACGGAACTTTTTTTTTTTTTTTAAATAATATGGTTTGTTAAAATTCATGAAAGGATCAATTTAATCATGATTAAATAGGTTGACCCATTTATTGGAAAAAGAAAAGAAACAATCCAAATGATTTTCGTGCCCTTAATTTTTAGAACCGCCGGTGGTCAACCTTTTTTCAGAAACAATGATTTTTTAAGGAAATTTTCTTTTATTTATTTGTTGGAAATAACTACGGGAAATTTTCAAATGAGTTTATCTTTTGTACACGGGGAAGCGGATGAATTGACTCGTGAGTAAGTCTTTTTTTTTTTTTTTTAATAACTGTAAGGTAAACTTGGCCATGGTTAGTTGTATGGTGGCAAGATTTAAACTAGGAAAATTTTAAAGTTGCAATATTGAGTACGGAGTATTAAAATTAAAAGATCTTATCATTTTTTTTTTAAATTTGTGTTGCTGCAATGGTACGTAGTACATAACATATCCTTGTAATTGAATTTTTTTTATCAATTATCCAAAAAATCGTAAACGTAGTATTATATTTTTATCAATTCAATTCCAAACCTTTTTAATTTTGTTAATTAAGTCATCAATATTTTCACGTCTTATCAATTAAGTCCATTTAGTCAAATTTGGTTGGAGATCATTGATGTAGATGCTCGTCTATCATATGGCATGATTAGTGCTGATATAGATAATTTTTAATAATATTTTAAGTATTTTTTAAAATTTTGAATTTTTATTTTATTTTATTTCTTTTCTTCATTGTTTTTCCAACTTTGGTCAGTGAGGTCATTGGTTGACCATCACCGGCCATAGGCAAGTGTGACAACCCTCACTTGGTCTGAGTGAGGTCGTCTTCAGCCACAAGCAAGGGCTACAATGGCCTTACCGGCCATAAGTGAGGGGCTTGTGACCTTGCCCAAACCAAGTGAGGGTCGTTAGCCCTCGTTAGCGGCTTCCAGTCAAAATTGGCCAGATTAACTCAATTGAAGCAATTAAAAGGTTTAATATTATATTGACAAAATTGTAATAGGTTTAAGATTTTTTGGACTATTTTTCCAAAAAGTAATGTATTCCGTTACGAAATGAGAAAAAAAGAAGAAGAGAGAGACGGAGAAAAAAAAGAAAAGAAAAGAGCATTTTGAAGACTTCTTGTATACTAGCTCCGTTTCTTTCGCGGAAAATTATTTTTGAGAAAACGTTTTTCAGATTTACCAGCATTCGTTTCATAGAAAATGAATTCCTTGGGGAAAGTGTTTTCTATAAAAGAAAAAAAGTCTTCTAAATTAGAGGAAAATGTTTTCTACTTTTGAAAAGCGGAAAACATTTTTCTTACTTAATCTCTCTTATCTCACACTTATACAAATCCTCACTTTCCTCCTCTCCTTTCTTTTTCTTCTTTTCTTTTTTTATTCGAATTATTTTTTATTTTTATTTTTAATTTTTAATTTGAATTATTTGAATTTCCTTTTTTCTTTTCTATTTCTTTTTTTTTCTTTTTTTTCCTTTTTCTTTTCTTTATTTCCCATTTTCTTCTTTCTTGGCTAGTCATTAGCCATTGCTAGGTGAACCTTGAGCTCATCGATCTCAAGCTCACACTCTGCGCTCTTGCTTATCATTTTTCTTTATTTACTCTACCCTACAGTTGTACATTACTCAAGTAAAGGCCTCTACATGCTTTGCTTCTTCTTTTTTTTTTTTTTAAGAACACAAAAGACGCATGTGGAGAATAGACCACTTAACTGGAATATTTTCATGAGGGCTATACATGCTTTGCTTCTTTTCTCTTTTGCTTTTTTTTAGAAATCTATATGAACTTTTTTTAGAATAGATGAGTATTTGGTGACAATGAGAGAACAAAGATATAAAGTAAGTTTGCTCGGATTTAAGGCAAGTTCATATTTGATGGATTTATAGGTCGGTAAATAATGCATGCCTAAGTAGTGAAGTCTTAGAAAATATATTTCTTACCGAACACTGCAAAATATTTTCTGAAATAATTTCAAATTTTAGCTGAACACTAGAAAATATTGTCATTTTCCTGAAAAATGACTTCTGGGAAAATATTTTCCGGAAATGACCCATTTTTGCGAAACGAATAGACCCTGATTCTAATCTGGAAGGTACTTTTGAATTAGATTCTCAGGCATTCTTTATGTTTTAAAAGATACGGTTTCACAAAAGCCTAAAGAAAAACAATGGGATTTTATGATTAGTCGATTAAGTGTTCGATAGGCATAATATACTCTCGTGGTACAGAATATCAAAAGCAAAAGTACGTGATGATACTTGAGATAGGTCTATCTCGACCAGCATCTCTAAGCAATTAGAAACACAATCTCATCTTTGGATTTTTTACGTGCTTTAACATTGCCCACATGGTCTTAACAACGGAGAGAATTCTCTTATGGTAAAATTGAATGCTCCATCAATTTCTAATCTTGTAAGCTCTCCTCTACGGTCTATGTTACAAGCGGACATGTTAAGGTGTATTTTCATTATATATATATATATATTTTGGCAATGATAAGTCCCTCACAATTCAGGTTAAAGGTCGTTGAATGCTTACGTGAAAAGGGAAAGCTAATTTTTTGTATTATTTTGGTGGGTTATATATCAAGTTCTGTTTTTCTTAAAAGAAATAATTACCATACGAATGTCTGGAAGGATCCCTGCAAAGATTTTGTTTGAGCATTGATTATTCTACATCAAATAACTTTGACAGGCCAAATGCCTAAGACAATATGTTTTTTTCTTTATCATAACGTGGTTAAGGTGCACTTCTAGATAATTTTGTTGGAGCATGTCTATGGAGGTGTCAGGTTGTGGATTAGTTAAAATGAAGGGACATTGGACATTGGACGATAAATAGTTTGACACTAAGAAATTTAAAATTGTATAGGAAAATAGTGTGCGAGAGGAGAAAAATATGTGGAAAATTTGCATATGGATCTCTCAAATTCAAGAAAAGTCACCTTGAGCATCTCAATTTCAATTCCAAACAATGACGCCGACCTTTGGCATAAAAAGAAAATCATTCCAACTCTTATTTGTGATTATCGTGGTGGGTTAGAAACAAAAATTAAGGATGATCTTACATTGTCTTTATCCCCTAACTAAAATAGGAAAAAATTATCAAAAAAATCATAAACTTATTGTAATTGCGACAATTCGGTTGTAATTGCGACAATTCGGTCGTAGACTTATTGTAAAATCATAAGCTTTTACGTGGTTAAAGCTTTATCAGTGTTTCCCATGTGGCTTGGACTTAAATTGAAGTCCAACCTGGACACACTAGGAGATGACGTGGCATATGGTTTAATTGGTTCACCAGTTTCCCTTATCTTCTCTTCGTCTTCTCTGTCTTCGTCTTCGTCCTTCATCTTCATCTTTTGTTAACAATTTTCATTTCTCAACCACCTCTATGTCCTAACGTGACCAGCAAAATCAAAACAAATTGTAAATGGAAAAAAAAAGAAAAATTCTGTCGCTCATTCGATGATGCCTCTTTCGTGAATTTACAATCGGGAACAATGAAGCTCTCACTAGTCCACTCGATAATCTTTGCCGTCACCATGATTTCTGGTGGCCAATTCTCTTTCAGCGAGGGCCGGAGACATAATGCACGACGACGATTCGACTCCAAATAATCAATTCGTTTTAGTGACTATGTTGCTCCCTCTCTTTCACTGCTCTTTTTCGTCCTATTTTAACCAGAACATGCTTAATTTGGAGATGTTTGTCCCACTCTGCTCTTTACTGGGGATTTCAATACCTAATTTTGCCACAATTCCTCAATAGAAGAAGAAAACAAATTTAGGGTTCGAAGAAGAAAACAAATTTCACCCCAATCCACCTAGTTGGTTAACTTAGGGTAATAGAGCCATGTTACACTATTAATATTAGAAAACTATCACGTAAGATTTTCCGACTACTCAAATTAGTAACAACACCTAAGTGATCATTTTATTACAAAAGTGGCACTCCAATAATTACTCGAAAAATTTTAATACTAAAATAAGTAATTATGAAAGTTATGGTAATTTTAGAATCATTTCCCCATTTATGCCTGACATGGCAAGGGTGAGGCTCTATCAGTAAAATTTTCGTAATTTTACAACCCAAAAAAAGAAGAAGAAAAAGGAACATAAGTATATGTGATTATCAAAGGAACTTTCATTTCCCTCGTGCTTGTTGAACTTACAAAAAATACATGTTTTGAGCACATATCATAGTATATTCGAATAAAAGCAGTACGACACTAATTTCTGATTTTTAACGGTGAATTAATAATGTGACGTGTCAATTTTCATTTGTATTGGTCATATTATATCACATCACATTAAAATATGATATTCTTTTGATTTAGAAATTAAAAAAAAATTATATTAGGCAAGATGTCTTTAACAAAATATTGTAGCATAAACGATCCTATTATAATATGCAAGCTTTCTCATCTATAGGATGGTGTAAACTCATGGTATTATCATTTTAGATTACATGAATTTGTCTACATACTTTTTTTTAAATGACGATAAATACATATTCGTATTTTAAATAGTATAATCTCAATTTCATATAAATAATTAATATTATCACTGGACGGATCGGAAATGATAACTTTACACCTTAGATTGAAGCCCACAACATTTATTGCCATCAAAGAGTATAAATTAATTCTTTTAGATTACATTTAGTGAATCGCACATAACAATGAATTAGATAATTTTTATCTTATCTGATGTTTGGGTTAACAATAATTTCAGATTAAACAGTCCCACATAGAGAGTGCACTGATAATGAGAAGACAAGGTGGGTTGGAATTTGAAGTTACAAGATGTGGCAGGTGATGAATTAGGGGGAAGAACCAAATTGCAAATCCTTCGTTATTTTATTTCACAAAAAAATCAAAATAACCAAACAAAACCTTGTGGGATGGATTATTTCTTTCATCTTAATTTCAGTTTCATGAATTATAGACATCTAATTCATTAGATTGTATTTAATAAATTATGGCAAAGCATAAAAATTGCCATGGGACCACTTCATTGTGTTATACTAAAACTGCCTTGGCCACATGTGGCTGGTAAGACTCAAACCGACAAGGTGGCGGCTATGGCCTCCATTATACAATCAAAAATCTATTTTGCAACCTAGTTAGAGTATGTCAAAGACGTAGGAGGCATTGCCTTGAGCAACATCTCGTGCTATCAACTTCAGTCTAAAAAATGACTGACTGATTTAGCAAGCTCGCATTTGCTCTGGACAGAATCAGATTATGGACCACCTGCAATGTCAATGTGCTAAGGAATTTGATAAAGATGGGCTGCAATCTTTGCAATATGATCAAACAATCACCTGAAGATGGTCGAGACAAGCCCAATGAAGTGGAGCATTCTTCTCCTCATTACTGGCATTAACATCCTGAAATTGGAAGATTCCGGATTTCATAAAAGTCTCTTTCTACATGTAACTATGCAATAAATAACCGTACATAGAGCCTCATATCAACGCTAATTCTAAAAAGACGCCGAGATCAAGCCCCTATCAGAACAACCACATAGCAATCATAAAAAATGCGCTAACCAACGTTTGAGAAAACTCATCTAGGTCAAGACACAATTGAATATCGCCCGAACCGAGAGTCGTGAGTACTAGTGCAAGTGACAAACATCGACATCTCCAAAAAACTAAAGAAAGAATAAAGAGGAAGAGAGAGAAAGGGGGCGGGGGAATCAATGAACATGGCATAGTCGAATGAATTTAGCCAGATTATTGCAAAACACAGTTTGCGAGGAAGAATGAAAGCCTGAGTTCACCGGAGATATGACCGAAAAGCAGGAGGCAAACAAGACCGGATTTTTTTAAGTTCAACATTACCAGATACATGGACCCTCGATATCAGCAGTCAAACATAAAAGACGATGAAGGGAACACAACTTCCGTCAGCAAGCGAGAAATTCCAAGAAAACAAGGCCATGTCTACCACAGTAATCACCTATAACTCTGTAGCATCCAAAAACCTTATGAATATCCTTAAATTCTAAACCCAGTAAACGAATCACCTTTAACTGTGTAGGAGAGCTCTTCGGAACCGCTCCAGTTGGTCTCGGCAAAGGGCGAGGCATTGAGGAGAGGAATGGAGAGGCGAGAGCGAGAGAGGATGAAGGTGTGGAACTGGGGAAGGGGAGCTGGAGACTGGATATGGGGAAGAAGGAGCGTGGTTTGGTCGTTCTCCTTTGTCCAGAAAGGAAACGGTGGCGGGCGGAAGGAGGGAGGAGGAGAGGGAAGAGCTAGGCAGCGGCTGCTATGCATTCACGCTCCCCAACTTCAAGAGCTCGGCGTGCATGGGAAGCATTGGTAACGGTCTGAAAAAGCAGGCGAGTGGGCTTGGGGGGAAACGTGAAAGGTGAATGGTGGGATGGGACTTTGGGGGGTGAGTTCGATGAGTCCCGATGAGGAGAGGGATGGTTTCTCACTTCACAACATCACTCACTCTCTCTCTCTCTCTCTCATCTTTAAAGTAGTTGAGTGGGTTGTATCCGTTCGAAATAAACTTTTGTTCCATAGTTAAGAAGATGTCCGATCATTTCCCTTAACAAATAAATTAATAATTCAAGAATTACGTTGGTATTTAGTTATTATTAGCAGGTCAGTAAGATGGATTTAAAATTAAATGTGCAGTACATATTAAAATTAATTATTGATTGTGTTGGCAAAAAGACAAAATGTTTGAATTTTCCTTCTTCTACATTCATTTTCTCATCACCCGTTCTTTTTTCTTGGATTGCCATCACCCATAATTAATAATCATGGGGGAGAGACAGAGATCACTCAGTTTGGCATGCAAAACCTGACACGTAGAAGGGGAGAAGGCTTTGCTTCTCACCTTCCTCAAAACTCGAACCAAATTTATTGCTCTCGCTCTTGGCACCCCCAACTACTAGCCACGCCATAGGGACCACAAGACCATCCTCAATCATTTGTTTGTTTAATTAAGTGCCGAACCATTATAATTCTTCATTCTCACCCTTCAATTTTTCTTTCAATAAACTTTTCTACCTCATTTGGCAATGCCGAAGAACAAAGAATTACCCTATTTAGCTATGCCAAATTACCTGTCGAGAATTGTTTTGAAGGTATGGTTGGCATAATATGTATGTCCAATGTAGTAGTCTTAAACCTTAGTTGATTGAAGTTTTGTATGGTAAGTGCAAAAGATAACTTATATTTACATTGTCATGTTTTAAATAAAGTGAAATTCTTATTGAATGGCGGTGGAAGAGTGTAATTACAATGACAAATGGGGCTACAAAAGGTCAATGCCTATCAATGAGTATTTGAGTATTTTATGGATGAATGCAATGACAAACCTCAAACGCCATAAGCTCCTTCATTTTCCAAGGCTTCACAAAAAACTCATGTGCGCGATCACAAAAACAAGTAAAAGCGATGAGAATGAGTAACCCTAATCTATGCAAGTAAAGTGATGAAGTGCCTATTTTGGATTGTCGCTATCATATAACTTTTATTCCTAATTCAATTTACAGTATAAAAATTCATTATATAATAAGGTATTTGTAATTAATTTGGAGACTTTAACAATATTTCTGAAGTTTTTTTTTTTTTTTTACTTTGAATTACAAAAATTTTAAATTTTCATTTGGAGATGAAAGTTTGGAAAAAGGAAGACTCCTTTTAAATTGAACAAATTGAATGTCCAAAAAATTATTTTTAATATAATTAGTTAGATAAGATTGCTAGTCACAGATAGATAAAATGCTTATTTTTCCAGCACAAGAAGTTAGAAACAATGGTGGACTTAGTTCACAGAGTTAGTGACGAGTGCCCCTACACAATTTTCCCCTCCACAATCTACAATAACATTCAGTAAAGCCCACGTTCTAGCAGAAAACCATCCATTAGAAAAATCTATGCTGAATATTCGCCCAAAAATAAATGCTGGAACTAAAAATATATAAACCACATCCTTAAATTTATTCATTAACCAGCATGCTTTGACATTTGGTAAAGCTCATTTAAAGAAGAAGGGGATTTTGACTTGATGTGCATCCGCTTAAAGTAATTGAGTGGCTATTTTAAAATAGTTTAAAATAGTTAATATCATGAAAAATCATAATTGATATATTTATAATAAATTTATCGCAAACTAATTTTTTGACCTTCAAAAATTTTAAACCAATACACTCATAACAAATTACCTCAAACTAATTTTTTGATTACTAAAAAACACCAAATTGATATATATGTAACAAATTTACATTTCATTGATTTCTGTTAAATTGAATTAATATCATAAAAAACTACAAATTAGTACACATGTAATGACCAATAAAGGGTAAAACCCCAAATTAGTATGTTAATCAATTGTCATATGTTATCAAACTCAACAATTTGACTCTAAAATTTAATATAAACTAATTGATAGTAAATTTGTCGCAAATATATCGATTTGGGATTAGTTTACCAATTTGGAATTTATCATGGTATTAACCCTATTTAAAAAAAAATTCTAATATTTTCTAGTCCTAACAAATAGTCAAATAATTCAAGAATAACATCAAGGTTGGTGTTAGCTATAATTAGAATATTACAGAGATAGATTATAAAGATAAATGTGCAGTACATGTAAAAACTAATCATCTAAATGATCAATTAATAAAAGGCACAATAACTAAATGGTGTAGGCTAAGAAAACAAAAAAGAAAGTCGAAATGTTCTTTCTTGTGAATTCATTCGTAATAATGATAGGATAGAGAATCTTGTTGTTCATCATCCTCAACACTACGATCAAATTATGAATAGGATAAGATTTGAAATTCATAAATTTTGCTATATTTTATCCAATGTTGGGTGAATCATAGCAATAAAATGAGATATATTCATATCCTATTATATCTTATTGTTTGTTATAAAGAAAAGACCACTAAAGCCCCCAAACTTTGCTAACGTGACAAATTTACCCTAATTTTTTTTTCATGACATTAAAAACCCCAAACTTTTCAAACTGTGATACATTTAACCCATCAAGGGCATTATTTTATTTTATTTTTTTCCTTTTCCTTTTTCTTTTTTAAAATTTTTTTCTTCTTCTTCTCTCTTCCCTCCACCGACAGCCAGCAGAGGGAAGCCGGTGTTCAGTGAGGGCTGCCCTCACCGAGTAATAAGTTATGCGTTACTCCAAGCACCCAAACACGAATAAAACATTATTATTTATAGTAGATAATGACATTGACTTTAAAAATTTATATATGACATATAATTATCAACTCGTTAACAAGATTTATTTGTATAGCTAATTCCCTAGTTAATTCATATTTGTAATATGCCTAAAATATTCACATGTGGATCATATAATTTTAGAATATGCATGGTCATTTAAAGATATCCTGAACATAAGTTATCGAATTTAGATAAATTTTAACTTTATAATAATGTTTGTTTGGTTATATTATTAACTTTTATAATTGGAATTCAGATAAAGTCATTTATATGTCATGTCTGAATCAGGAGATGACAATGCATATTCATAAAATAATAATAGAAAGATCACTCTTTGCACAAATAAATTTATTTTAGATCTGAAAAATAAATGATAGTGCACATTATATCAACATGCTTATTAAAAATCATGTATGTCCTCCAAGGTAGATTATAAATTTGACATGAATGTTATAATTTAGTGATTATTTTGGGTTAACTATTGTTTTGGGCCGTATAACTTAAAGATGTACATTACTTTTCATAAAAGCTTATTTGGCATTTGGTTGTTAACACTCGTTAAAAATTTTTTTAATGACATTTAATCCATGAGCCCACCATTATTCTCCTTAACCAGTAAAGTTGAACATTGTGATGTTTGAAATATCTTCTCAATTTATGGTTCATCCACATATATTCATTAACCTCCAAGGATGTCATATTAACTAATGATTAAGGTGAAATTCCCTAGAGTCCAAAGAAAACGTAAATTATTATGACAAATCTTCTTTCATAGGTGGCAAATGGGTTGAAGTAATCCAAACTTGATCACAAGACCTTAAAACAACCCATCAGAGAATGAAAATTGAGAATCCGGATTCACAACGACATCCATTACACCGGTCTTGAAATTAGATATTATTAATAAATTCAATCATTCAATCATGAATCTATAAAACAACCCATCAGAGAATGAAAATTGAGAATCCGGATTCACAACAACATCCATTACACCGGTCTTGAAATTAGATATTATTAATAAATTCAATCATTCAATCATGAATCTATCCATTCATTTCTGAATATAATATGCTTATATTATCACCATTACATGAACGACATATGGTAGCTTGATGACATTATTTGTGAATGATAACCTAATTTCATATTTGTCATATTCATATATTTAGATCTCAAAATTTAAGGAAATTTAAGGTTATTCAAGTGGAAATGTATATAATATTCACTCTATCATATTCAAAGGGGAGATAATATACACTCACTCTTTTATCAATTCAATTAGTGTTTATGGGTCTGTTTCGATTGTCTCGATAAGGCTCGGCATCACCGCAATATTTCAATTTCTTAATAACTTGTTAGTCGTTGGCACATTTTGACTGAAAATTTGTTGAAACAGACCCGTAAAAGTTGAATTTTTTTATATTATTTATCTAGAACTACAAGTTAATTGAATTAAAGATCTGAAACATTTTAAAGATGATTGTAAAAGGTTGTAAATTTATGAGTCGTACTTGTAAATTTGTGGGTATGTATAGTATTTAAAAATACCATTAACTAAAAGTAACTGAATTTGGGCACAAACAATTATGAATAATGTGAAACATAAGCCGATCTGCACTATTCAGTTCTAAAACCCATTTGCCGGTACAAATCTAAATTTATTTAAGATATATTGATATGACAACTTCATAAGGTTATCAATCTATAAATAGTAACGTTTACTATCCTCAAATGGCACTTACTGAATGATTAGATATATTCCAAGCACCATAATGATATCCATTATATGCCATTTCATAATAAAACGTTAATATTTAAGTTACAATAATTACTATATGCCATTTAGCATAGCATTATTCTCTACAAATTAAGCGTAGTGGTTTAATATATACAATATTAGTTGATGTAAATTCATGAAAAGAAATGAATTTTAAATGTATAGTAAACAAACTAATTTACCCATCCGTGAGTAGTTGCGTTGGTTGAGAGTCCATTCCTTATCGCCGAGGTCGAGAGGTCGAAACCTGCAGTTGCTAGTGATTTTAATGGAGGGCCCTTGCGGTGGGTTACTAGGCTAGTCTCCCTCGAGGTATAGGGGCTTGGCCCTCATGAGCCTTTCAGGCAGGAGAGGCTCGTGGTGGAGTCCTCGATTAAAAAAAAAAAAAAACTAATTTGAAACAGTTTTAGACTTAATGGCTAAATTAAAGATCTAAAACGTATTTAAGATGTAACAGTCACCTTAAGTTCTGAAACAGTTTCAAAAGTTAATGGTCATATTAAGAATCTGAAATGGTTTCAAAATAAATGGGCAAATGACTAATTAATGCTCTAAAACAATTTCAAAAGTAATGGTCAAATTAAATATTTGTAACAGTTACACAATTAATACCCATAATAAAGACTTGTAATAGTTACAAATAAATGTCTGGAATAATACTCTTAACAGTTACAAAGTTAATGCATTCCTTGATTGAATTTTTGAGTCATACTTGGATCATTAATGTGACCAATAATTAGTTAATCAAGAGATTTGGAGTGTCAAATATTAGTTGTGATTACATTTAATTAAATTATCTAGTTAAAGCATTAATGATTGAATGATTGAATTTATGGTGTATCAAATTGATAAATGGTACAAACATCATTAAAATGAATGTATTTAATTAACTTTTTCCCATTCTTTGAAAGTACTTTGTTTAATCACTATATTCAACTTGATCAATTTAAAAAAAAAAATTTCATTTAAAAAAATTAAATTAACATAAGTTTCATTCTTTCATTTTTGTGGTAAAAAGCTAGCAGATTAAATATTTCGAATTGGTCACAAATATGTGACCTCTACTTGGTTTTTTTGTCAATAAGCATCTGATTTGTACATCACAACGTATCAAAAGATTACACCTCTCACTCTTGCTGTTGTCAAAAATTCACAACCCATCATTCCAATAGATTGATAACCTTATGAAGTTGTCATATCAATATAACTTAAATAAATTTAGATTTGTACCGGCAAATGGATTTTAGAACTGAATTGTGCAGACCAACTTATGTTCATTTAATTTTTTTCTAAATATCATTCAACAACTTTTATTTGTTTCTATTATAGATGTCTTCAATTCCAATTTATGAATTTTTATTTGTGTGACTTACTAGTTCTCTTCCATTAAGTTACCGACTAATTATGATTTATCAAGTCCCATTTAAGCTACATACCAATGCTTACTTGGTTTACTTTTGACCTTTAAACGTATGACAATCGATGATGGAATGCACCTGCACTACATTGTTTTTCTTTTTATTATTTGTGTTTTTAATCTCTAAAAAGCTAGCTGCGGAATGTGCACATCTATGTAAATTATTTTAAAGATATCAAATAATCTCCCCATTTGGATGACCCAAATTAAGGTCTTGTGATCAAGTTAATCGTATATAAATCAGAGAATGAAAATTGATTATTTCTGTACAAATGAGTATATGTGATATTGAGAATCCGAATTCACAATAACACCATCAAGAGTGCCGATGTCCATGGGGTTGCCTCCTGGCCCATCCACATACTCGACAGGCAACCCATCAAAACCTTGCAGAGGACCAATCCTATCGCCCTTTGCCTCTCTAATGATAACCACATTTGCTCAATTGTCTGCGCATCCCCCAGGGGGGACTTTTTCCGAAGCCTCCAATCATACAAGATAAGCCATTTTCTCCCACAAGCATCCATCAGAATTTGAATTGTTCAATGGCTATAACACTGGGTGTTATCTCCTATCAATGATGGTTATTATGTTCAGTCTAATTGGCATCTCATCCAAAAGTCGTGCATGGATAAAGTTTACTTTATTTGTGATGTAAGTGGCCTTAACATTATCCATGGTCACATTTTCGATGCCTATGGTCCTGCTGAGCAAGGAAGGAGAAACATAGGAGAGAAAGATTGCGTTTACTCATGTAAAAGAGGGAGTTGTAGTCGTTGCATGGTTGGTATTGATGGGTGTCATTTCATTGGGTCAAATTTTCAGGTTCTTTGCATGAATGATTTGTATGTCTTTTTTTTTTTTCTTTCTTTTTTGGGAGGGTCTAAATTTCCGTGGAAGCTTGTGGATATTTTTGCATTTAGTCTTTTTTTCATTAATAAAAATGTCAGATGTTCAACTCAACACCTTCAAGTAAAACCACCTTGTTCGTGTAGACTTTTATTATGATTAAACTGGCTGCGTACCAAAAAAAAAAAGAAGAAGAAAATTGGCCGTGATTGCCCCCCGCGTGTTGCCAGTTTTCTTCTTCTTTTTTTTTTTTTGGTACGCAGCCAGTTTAATCATAATAAAAAAGTCTACACGAACAAGGCAGTTTTACTTGAAGGCGTCAAGTCGAACATTTAACATCTTAACATCTAACATCTTTATTAATGAAAAAAAAACAAGAAGACTAAATGCAAAAATATCCACAGGCTTCCTAAAAAAAAGACACACGAATCTTTCACGCAATGAACCTAAAAATCTAACCCAATGAAATGAACCCCATCAGTACCGACCATGCAACAATTGCAACTCCCTCTTTTACATGAGTAAACACGATTTTTCCATCCTCTATTTCTCCTTTCTTGCTCAACAGAACCATAGGCATCAAAAATGTGACCATGGATAATATTAAGGCCACCCACATCACAAATAGAGTAAACCTTGTTCATGCACGACTTTTGGATAAGATGCCAATTAAACTCAACACAATAATCATTGATATGACATATCACCTTGTGTTACAGCCATTGAAGAATTCAAACTCTGAATGATGCTTATGGGAGAAAATGGCTTGTCTTGTACAATTGGAGGCCTCGAAAAAAGTACCCCCTATGGGATGTGCAGACAATTGAGCAAATGTGGTGGCCAGCAGAATGGCAAACATTGATAGGATTGGTCCTCTACAAGGTTTTAATGGGTTGCCCATCAAATACGTGGATGGGCTAGGAGGCAACCCCATGAACATCAACACTCCTTATGGTGTCATTGTGAATCCGAATTTCGAGCCGGAGGGGCCTAGGGAGTCGGAACCGCCTAACACGATGCACGATTTTGCACCTGGGTATTAGAGCAGATATCTTGTATAGGTTGTGAAAGTAGAAGTTAACCCCGACCTTGACCTTTTTTGTTAGTAGGTCGTGTAGGAGTCACTTTTGTAGTAAGTTTGTACATATCATACTCCTCGGGTTAATTTGTTAATAAAAAAAATCGTAGTTTGTGAAAAATTGTTGTGTTTTTACTATCCCTATTTCTTATGATTGACTGAGTGTGTATTTAATTCGCTTCCCCATGCGTTTAATCGAAAGAGTAAAAGAATGGGTCAACGACGCTTCCCGAAACATCGCATTTCTAATCAACCGCCGAGGAATGTGCACGTACTCGGGGTTCGGGGCGTGACATCCCTACCCGAAGTGATATCATAACCTAGTCAAAGTCTGGAGTGATAAAGTACGATGGGTCATAGGATAGTTAATAGGAAAAACATTTTCCTTACACTTATACTTGTGATTGATTGATTGTTTTGCACAGGTCGCTTAAATTTCTAATTCCGTGTTAGAATGGAAAGTAGGTTTCTATAAAGACCCTACTAGATGAGCGATCCCGAGCAATGAATCTCTCAGAGAAGGGTTGTAGTAACTGTGACAAGTGCTAGAGGAAGGGTGCCGAGACAACCGAGTGCTAGAGGTAGAGCGTCAGCTCCGACTAGTCCCGGGGGAAGAGTACCACCTCAGGTTGGTGCCGGCAGAGGAGCACCGGGCGATCCTAGGTTGGATGGGATTGTGTAGACGTCAGAAACTTTGAGGAATATGATCGGTTAGTAGGCTTAGAACCAAGCTGCTGCTACCGCCGCTGCCATTGCTGCCGTGATGGCGGCCGTGAATGCCGTTGCTACGTCGCCGCCACACCTGCTGAAGTCCCACCAGGAAATGGGAATGGTGAACAGCTCATGCATAAGCTGGTGGAGCAGTTCTCGAAACTAAAACCACCAAGTTTCATTGGAGCGGACAATTTGGAAGTTGCAACCTTTTGGATCCAAGAACTAGAGAAAGTCTTTGCACTCTTGAGGTGCTCTAAAGAAGACAAGATAGTCGTAACTGTCTACCAATTGCAAGGTAACACGAGTACTTGGTGGGAAGCCACCAAAGGGAGAGTATTTCCCGAAGATACGGTCCCGGGGTGGGATGCCTTCATTGAGGCCTTCTACGGAAAATACTTTTCAGATTGTGCGTGAGAGCAAAAAATGACCGAGTTACAATGTCTCCATTAAAGTCAGATTTTTTTTTTTTTTTTTGTGACTTGGGAACTATCGTATAGCCGGCAGCCGTCGGTGTAAACTCAGGGCGAACTGAGCCACCACCACAGACCTAGCTACAAGTGAGTCACGCAAATGCGATGCCTCTGAGATTTGAACTCCTCCCCTTCATGAAGGGGAGAGAGTCCAAAGCCAACTGCACCACCGTGGGAGATAGTAACGTCTCCATCAGAGTCAAAAAAACAAAATTCCATTAGAGTCAGATGTTCGTGGACCAATACCAAGCAAAGTTTGTTGAGTTGTCCAAGTATGCACCGAGGTTGATTGAGGACCCAATGGACAAGGCGAGGAGGTTCAAAGATGGTTTGAGATCAAAGATCAAGGACCCACTAGTACCGTTGAATCTCAAAGACTATGATGAGTTGTACGAGAGGGCCCAGCTGATAGAGAGGAATTTGAACAAACGGGCCACCGCTTGGGTCGCGGTTTGTGCCCAACAGAAATAGCAACCGATTTGGGAAGAGGCTAATGATGGGAGAAAAGTATTCCATTCCTCCCAACCGAAATGGTGGAATTGGGAAGCCGACACCCAACTTGAATGGCAAGTTGTGCAAGTACCGCCCCCTTGTCATCAATTTTCTGTACTGTTCTGGCAGAGCACTTGCATTGCAACACCGGATATGAGCAGTCTAAAAAGAAAATTTGAAATACAAAAAGGACTAACATAACGGTCCCCAGTATTTTCAAAAGCAGAAGAATACAAAAAGAAACCTTGCAGATGGTAAGGTTCCATGAGCTAATCAAATGGTTTGAAAGGCTCTCCCAAGAAGAATGTGATCTCCAGACAAGCTAAATTCTTGAGAGATCAGAAGCAAATGGAGCATAATGGAATGGATAGTACCTTGTGTACAACTTTCAATAATTCAAATATAAAAAATAGGATAACAAAAACTAGTGTAGCATGAAAACCAAATTGCAACTTAACAGTAGCACTGACAGTAGGGAAATCATAGTGTGGTAATTCAATACATTTCGAGTAAAGCTACCCAAAAAATGAAGCATGCAGGATTCATCTGACTAAACAAAATAATAAGATTTTTGCTCAATATCCCAGCAGGAGGTCTTCAAAGTACTGTCCAATATGCACAGTTTATAAGCACATTCTAGGCAATGGAATCAAATAATTGCTATTAAAAGGCATGTAAAGATGGATCAATATTGTTTCTTGCAAACCTTAATGGTAAAACTCACCATTGCCAGGATCGAACACCTTGGTAATAATACCAACACACCCAACATAAACCTTCGACGTATTTCAAAACCTGCAAAGCAGAAATGCCATCAACCATTAACCTCGATACAAAACTGCAATTGTAATAATCAGACAGGTAGGAAAACACTAGCAATTGAGAACTTCACAAACAAAAGAAATTAACAGTTATCCAAGGGCAAATGTACTGATGAGACCCCACAATCTATAAGAAGGAACTGCGGCCGAAACTGAAGCATCTGACAATGAGGAAGTCATCCAATTGATAAGTCCATGATATATCTTTACGATGCTAGAGTGGTAGGAAGATAATAGCAATCTAGGACTTCACAAACAAGAGAAATTAACATTTTTCCAAGGGCAAATGTATTGAAGAAGCCACACAATCTGGAATGAGGAACTGCAGTGAAACTGAAGCTTCTGACAACGAGAACTCATCCAATTAGTAAGTCCATGAAATATATTTACAATGCGAAAGATAGGCACTGTCAAAATGAAAAATCCTACCAAGTATCGTACCCACAAAAATATCAAGTCACAAGGAAGCTGCCACTCTTTTCTATCACACTCAAATTAGGCACCTAGTGGCATATGGATTTGAACCGTGCAAAGACCAAATGCAACCACATGAGCATCTACTTGAGATACGTCAAAACATCTATTTGCTCTAGTAGGATTCAGATGGTACAAGCTTAGTTCACCAAAAACCATTTTGAACAAATGATGGAGTCCAAATGTTCCAGCTTAGTTCCTGGCATCAGAACATTCCAGCTTAGTTGACCAATACCCTTTTACCCAACAATTAAAAGAAAATCAACTGCTCCAACTTCCCCATTTCAATTGCCTTTGATCAACTGAAAGTGCAAAACAGAAGATATTCAATGACCACACAGGTAAAGGAGAAAATCAACTCTTTGCATACCTTGTCAACAGCTGGACTTCGTAATTCTTCTGATGACTCTCTTCTTGATCTAGATCTCATTTCTTCATTATTCTCCAGTGCCTAGAGAAAATGTCGAGCACAAAGTTAAATAGGACCGAATGCTAGCATATGTATTGTACTCACTAGTCCGTACTAAAAGTGTCCCGTGCTTTAATTGATTATGAGTCCTGAACGACTATTTTCAATGGAATTAAAAAATAAAAAATAAAAAAATCTATTGCTACTCCACTTGTTCCACGAATAACACCAAAAGAAACTGAAAGAATTTGGATCATTCTTCGAATTCTCCGTCACATGCTGCCTTACAAACAGATTGACTTTATAGCATTCATAAATGACCAAAGTTACCTGCTGTATGCGAGCCCGCTTCTGAAAAATTTGATCTTTGTAGACAGCAACAGACTAGATAAAATGTTCTACTCTGTCTAACATGACCTGGACACGAGAAAGAAATTAAAACTCCTCATCAAAGACTGTCAGTACATTAAATTTTACAAGAAACGAATAGACTAATGGATTCACACAACCATCACAAACTAGGATTTGTTGGATTTTGTACCAAAACCTTAAAACATATATATGAAAAAATAGACTCTGCATATACCAACTGATTTGAGGTGTTCACTAAATAAAATCAAATTCGCAAGAGTTAAAACAAAAATATAAGAAAAAACGCAAAATAGAAAATGTCTTTCCAAAAACATACTGACAGCAAATAGTTATGGCAGCTAAAAAAAAACTAGAAAAGCCTTGTGGAAACCACATCCTAAAGAAGAAATAAACTCTTCAACAAACAAGAACATGTAACCCAAACAACTAGTATTAGAGCAACCAACCCACGAATTCATCATCCAACCACAACATTACCCAACTGGAAACTGCATATCAAAGGATGCATAATGAAACTAACTCGCCTGCTTCAGTAAGGTAACCTCCCATGGCAGTGAACTCCCACCTATAAACCACCACTAGTAATTGATAGCACCCTGAATAACAGAAAGATGCACAATGAGCATTCTAAGTCCGCATAATTAGTGAGCACACAGAATAAACCCCAAGCAAAACCACCAGGTTAGCATGAAATCGTGTCTCTGTTAGGCAAAAAGTTGTGAACATCTTAGTTTGTGATTGCTGCCACGCATAATAGTGATCTGATCAAAGGACCTAGATGTGACATTCCTCCCTAATCTCCAATGTAGGCATATGTGGAAGGAAGTCATTGCCAACGAAGAAACATAAAAATACAAAATCATCCACTATCCTTTCAAAATCAATCTCGGACGGAGGATTTGGTATGTCCAGATCATGCTGCAAGTACTCCTGGAGTACCCAAATGTTGAGGAACTGCCACATTACAAACAGTCCTACAAAAGAAAAGCAGGGAATAAGAGATTGAACATGAAATCAGAGTTCAACAAACTTGATATTTCTTCTTGTGGATAGGAATATCGTTTAACATATCATCAGCAGTCTTGCCACGACATTCAGCAGCCAGGTGACCAACTTGGCCGCACTGAAAACATTTTTCCTGTTGTCCTGGAAAAGTGACCACCTGCAGATTTTTTGGAGAGAGAAAAGAAAAAAAGGACACCAGAAAATGAGATCCTGCTGCATCCCAAAACCCAAAATGGAAAATTGGATAATCTATTTACCTCTCTGAGAACTGAAAAGTGAATCTCATGTGTCGCTAACGAAAGCATAATCAGGTCAGCATCCTGATTATAGTGAACCAAATTAGATAATAACTCAGTGGAATCTAAAGTAACCAGCCGAGAAGAGGGAAAGCTATTAGTACAGAGGCAGAGTGCAAAACAAATTTACCAGGCCATAAAGACAGTGCCGAGTGTTCGGATCAAAACCACGAAGATTCCTTTGCAATCGTATATGACAAAATCTCGTGCTCTCCTTCCCCAGGAACTTTTGCATCAGAAAGAATAACCTTCAAGAATCATCCAATGCAGCCGCATAAATAAATTTAGAGAGAGAGAATCCTGAAAACAGAGTTTTACCCCAATAGAGATGAATTACTCCATGGGCCAGGAATTATCCAATGTGAAAGGCACTAAAAAGATGTCACAAATGCTAAATAAGATGTCAACAAACCTTTGTCGGGAGTAATGACATGGGCTTTTCCAGGAATCCTGCCTCAAATTCTTTCCTCAGAGTTCCTCTTTTTGCATGATTGAAGGAGAGATAAAAATCTTCAAAAAATAATGTGATCATGATGATTATAATGGCAACTTGAGAAATTTCTCAGCTGCATCTTTTGCAGCCCGTTCGAGAACGCTGTGTCAGCTCTTGGTGGAGAGGATCGTTGAAGAAGATGATGGAGGGTGGAGATCAATATAATCAAATATTGCCTTAAAGAGACCAGGGGACGCTGCGACGGCGAGGGAGGGCCAAAGGAAGAGCAGGCGATGGAGGGCCAACGGCTGAGGCTTCAAAGATGTTCGAGTTTCATTGATCTGCTCAGATATCTTCGCACGCTCTCACGTTGGGGGAGAAGGTGGTGTCGTGGGGGGAGGGAAGAGAGAGAGTAGGGAAGAAACCGAAAGGGAGAGAAAATATTGGAGAAAATATGGGGCGCCCGGATTTTGGGGGTGGCGTGGGGGATTGGAGAGAGAGGAATGGGGGAGGCCAAATGATTTTTGGGGATGAGCATATATGGAGGGAAAAAGGAGAGAGGAAAATAATTTTGAGAGGTTTTTGAGGAGAGTAACTTTTGAGCCGTAAAGTTATTTTTATTATAAAAATAAATAAAAGAGTTAAAAAAATATTTTTGAATATATTTTGAATGTGACTTTCTCTTTCCGATAAATATCACAAAACTACCTTAACTTACACACTTGACTAAACCAAGCTTATTCGGTAGAAACAACTTTGAAATGACCATGCAGTACACAACGAAACTAAAATGGCTTTTTTAAAACTCTTGTGATGCTTGTTTCAAGTTGGTTCAAAGTCATTTGGGAGACATATAATAAAATTAGGTGAGATCATATAATTCTTGTTGACACCTAAATTTTAGCAATCCATTTAATTATTTATCACATTAAAAAATTAAGGATTAATTTTTAACCCCTAAGCAAAAATATTAATTAATTGCATAGCATCCGGCGAGGGCGGCCCTAGCTAGCCTAGGCGAGGGTGACCCTCGCCCAATGTCGGCGAGGGCAGCCCTCGCCAAACACTTGTCATTGCAAATCTAGATCACATCACTTGATTATGATGTCTTAAAAGTGACTAATTATTTTAAATTTATAAGAGGCAGCCAGTTTCCTTATTAGCAATAAGCCTGTTTTTCAATTCACTAGTGCAAAACCGTACATCAGAATTTAAGTTCTATCTTTCTTTGGAGCTTGAGGTGTGTTTAGCTAACCACGCATTCTTCATATGCATATTTCCATATCATCCTCTGTTATCTCCCAACTCCTAAATCCCATTCAATACGAGTTGAAACCAAATTAGAATATTTAGGGGGCTCGACGTAATCTATGAGACAATCTCTTCTCTCTATTGTATAAAATCATCCCTCTAGAAGTGTAAAGAATTCGGACGCTTCCCCACACTTTCTTCTATTTAATAATTTTAATTAAGATTCTAATTAACGAATGACTTAAAATGCATTTATTGAACGTCCGCGTGAAAAGAATTTGGACGTTTCTGAGTACTGAGTACTGTTTTTCTCCAGCCGTGCACAACACACATATTGTAGGAGCACATGATTTAATCTAAATTATTCAGCTGTAATTGGCATTCGATATTAAGCGTCTTGTTTTTATCTCATTAAAGACCGATTGTTTATTATAGTGTCGAAACTACCCACATATATATAGATATATTAAATTTATACATTAAGAGTTCACATGTGTTTGATCTGACAATTTATGAGACATCCTCACAAATCTTATGCCATTTTTAATTTGCGGTGCGCCCTAAAAAAGAGTAAATCTTGCAAGTGCTTAACAAAGATCCATGGTAACAGCACATTCCTATGTTTTATTACGAAATTCATGCCAGTTTTGTTTAAAAAGTTAAATTGGAAATGTTGGGAATTCCAAAAATAATAAAAAAAAAAAATAAAAGTGGAGGCCCTCACTGGCTTCTAATCAAATATATCATTTTGTAGACGGCCCTAACCCACTCATACCATCATTTCTTTCCTACAATATCATAAATCCAACGTGATGCCCCAACTTTATACATACATACATACATACATACATACATACATACATACATATATATATATATCATAACGTAAAATTGTTGTCACTCGTGCATGTGAAAAATGCCTCTAGGTGAAAAATATGACTTTTATGGATTAAAGAAGAGTAAAAAGGTTATGACTATTCATGAAGAAAATTCAAGGGTTACAACAGTTGGTAAACAAGCAGACTCAAAGTTCTTAATAAGATAAAAAGATATATTTATATATTTTCCTTTCACCCATCAATAGGAAAAAATATATATATATATAAAGAGAGAGTAGATACTAGGAGAAAACTCAAAGGATGCAATTGTGTAGGAAAATTTGGTTTAATATCTTTTTTAATAAGTCATAACAATTCGAAAGGAAGATTTATGGATACCACCTTTGGAGGAAATATGGCTCGTATGTAGTATGTAGCGGCATATGTGACCTATCTTCATAATCGAAACTTCTCAAGTTTTTAAAATCTTCCATTTCTTTTTCGCTCACTCTTTTTTATGTAATGTATGTGACAATATTCACAATTACTAGTCAAGTTGAAAAAGAAAAAAAAAAAACTATTTACATGAAATGATACTTATCATAAATATTGGTACAAGTTGGATAGATTTGGCTCTATCAAATTTAAAATTTCAATAATAATTCTAAAGATCACATCATTCCAAGGTTAAAATAGGCATCTTGGCTTTACCCAAATGAGCTCACGAGGAATAGGAATGATCTGAGATGTCAATAATATCCACTAAAATACTTCAAATGTACTTACCAAGACACTTAACAAAAAGCCCCATGATAAAGAAATGGTAAGTAGGGATTTAGATTTCTACTAAATGTACCCGCCAAATTTGAATCCTCAATTACTGCAACTCAATTTTTTTAATATGTTTTAATCCATAAGTTTCATTTTTCGGGGGGACATTCTAAAATTTAGACACAAAAATATGTAAGTTGTACTATGGTGGTAACTTATACTCATGATTTCTATATGTTGATGGTGTAGCCCAAAATTAAAACCTATTATGTGTGGTCCTTCATATGGGAAAAAGAAACCCCAGTCCTATTATGCTCTTTAACTATATAAGAGGGGTAGAAAATTGCTCGCGCAAGAATAAATTTATTTTTTGTGTATATATATATATGGGCAATATGACATGGGCAATATGACACACTGCACACAGAGTAATAATGCATGTAAATATTCCAACTTGAGTTTTGAATTTTAAAAAGAAAATTGCAATTGAGCATTTATAATCTTAGGACCTAGCATAATCGCAATTAATTTTTTTTTCCTTTTTTTTATGATTCTAGTACTCTTGTTCGATCAATCACAATCAAATCACAATCACACCTACTATTTTGTAATTTTTATAATGATACACACGTATCATTAATGAATAACCTAAAACTACGTAATGTGATATTAAGTTTTTCAATCAATATTTTTACACCTAGTATTAGCTTTTGGACTTAGTAATTCCGCTTGATTATAAAATATAGGAAATATAGGAACGAAAAGTAGTTTTATGTGATATTAAGTTTTTTGATCAATATTTGATGGGCTTCGATAAAAAAAATTGAAATCAGTTCGTAAAACATAAGAGGAAAGGAGTAATTACCCTCCAACTAAGCAAAAAAAAAAGATTCAACGGTATGGGGAAGGGCTTGAAGTGATGGATGATTTGGTTAGAATTCTTTCGGAAACCATGTAGTCGGACGTCCGGGGAGTAGGGGGAGTATGGTCGGCTTTGGCTCTGTCGAGACTCGCGGATGCAAAAGAAAAAGCTCGTATTCGGCGTCAGGGGAGAAGTCTAAACAATTTGACTTTCTATCTTTTTGTTTTTTTTTTTTTTTGGGTCTTTATAAAGCAAATTATTTCATGAAATTCTTTTCACCTAATCTAATATGCTCACGCATCATTGGGATTCTAGTTTAAGAGTTTAACTTTTTCTAATCTTTTTGGTCTTTAGAAAATTATTTTTGGTATTATTACATGAGTGCAAGCCCATTCCCAATCCATGCCTTATTTGGATTATCATTAATCACTAATCAATCTTAGTAAATAGTAGGAGGTGAGTGAATAGGGGTATGCGGGTGAGGCCGGTTCATTCTTTCTGAATTCTTGATTTTGTTTTGTTACCTCAAATAAATACTAAATTTTCAATTGACCAAAATCTACTAAAGTCATCCGGTAGTACGGAACACTATATTAATGATGTTGTTGGAGTTGGACGGATTTGATCTCAGTAACAGTTGGATATATGGAATGAGAATATACTTTCTAATTCTTCCTAATATTGCACCTTAGGCACTCTATTTTATTAAACTTTTTTGATTTTATGAAACTTTTTGATGAAATTTCTTGCGAATTCGATTTAATCCAATTCTAGACTAAACTAAGAAGCATTTCTCTCCCAAAATTCCTTTTTAATTGGTAAATAAATATTTGACGAGATCCTTCGTGAGAGGATTTTTCTTTGTAATTAAGTAGCAATAATTGTCCTATACATGTTTATGAAATTCAGGATCCACCATGTGCTCTAATCATTAGAGAGAGTTTTATTTTTACTTTATATTTGTATGATGTATGAATGTGCCATAGATGAGCACTTTTCAAGGAAAAATACCAACCAAAAAAAAAAAAATCCTAATGCAAATAGGATTAGGAAATTCTTTTGTTGTATGGATTGAATCAATTGAATCGCAAACATGAACAGTTCTAGAACTTTCCTTTCCGATCCACAGGGAGAACATTTTTAATAATTTTTTTTTCAGCCACCGGCATGTTAGTCATGCGTAAAAATAACTTCTTGTTGTGATGTAATAGAAGTAAAAAAAATAAAATAATGAAAATAATGAAAATGTAGTTTTGAGCAGGGTGGTTCATTATCATTGAGTACTCATTAATACATTTACTTCAATATCATTAAGTACTCATCATCATGAAAATGGATTATATGCCAATTGATTTGTTTGAACTTATATGTACCTTCTACAAATTACCAAAATCTGGATTCACGCGACAAGTATTTGTTGGCAAATTGAGTACTCTTTAGCTGACTTTTTACTTTTTTTAAATCGGAAACATATACACACAAATACAAATATTATGTGTTCTGTGCTATTTCTTTGTTTGGTCATCAACTTTTGTTTGGTTTGGTCTAGTAAAATTCTAATGGGAAAGGTCTCTCTTTGCTTTTACCTTTCTAAATAACTTGAACTTGTTTTTTTCCTTCCTCCACTGCGTGAATACCAATTCGAATAAATATAGTAGTCCATCCGGAGCGGAGTTTTCTCGACACCAGAGGTTTCTTGTCGCGCATCTGCGGGCTGTCTTTCCGGGCGAGTTCATGCGTACGCTTAGGGATTGGCTAAGTTTGGCCAAAGGGTTGACAAATGGTTTCTGGGATTTAGAAAACGATCACCATGCGGTGGTTTCGAGGTGAGAGGCGGAAGGGAGATCGCTTTTGGCTGGTCTTTTTGGGTGCAAAGCAGATAAGTCACAAAAGTTCATCCATTATTAATCCATAATCCCAGCGGGAGAAGGCTTGCGAAGGAGATCGGACGGCTGGGGATAAGCCTCACATTCATTCCCCGGATGGCTTGACCAAATAATAAAATAAAATGTAAATTATTAAAAAAAGCTGAGCCTTCGTAATGATTGCGTTACTGACGACAAAATTTATATATCCCTCGTACATGAGTATCCTATCCACTGCAGCAACAGTCTTAAAGTTCAAGTTAAAGTCCAAGTCTCTGCCACTGCAGGACGAACCAACCTCTCCTCTCTTCTCCACGCTACACTCTCTTCTCCACTCCCCTACACTCTCTTCTAGCTTGCAAGCTATGGAGGACAAGACCTCCTCTTTACATATAATGTTGCCTATAATGCGTGTAAAATTATCTAGCTTGCTATGGAGGACAAGACCTCCTCTTTACATATAATGTTGCCTATAATGCGTGTAAAATTATCTAGCTTGCTATGGAGGACAAGACCTCCTCTTTACATATAATGTTGCCTATAATGCGTGTAAAATTATCTCGCTCACCTTCTTGGAGCTTTTGAGATAAAAGAAAAAAAATAGATAAATTATTGTAAGATTGAAGATTTTGAGATAGAAGAAAAAAATAGAAAAATAGTTGTAATATTGAAGAAAAAAATTTCAGCTTTATACTATATCAAAAATGTCTTTCTTCATTACTATTAGTACGATAATTTTACACGGAATATGTAAAACATTATAGGGAATATTTAAGAATGCACTTTTCTTTAATATGCTAAAAAAATGCGTGAAATACTTAATCATGGTAACTATTCTAAATAGAAAAGGAAAAATAGAAAAAAAAAAAAAAAAGGAGGAGTGGGCATCATTTCAAACTGCGTGGCAATTTTGTTCTGAATAAGGCCCAAAAATGAAGGCATAAATAGACAGTGTTTCAATTAAAGACTGATTATTTCAAATAAGGGTGGGAAGTGAACATATGAAGAGCAGGAAGTGAACATATCAATCTCAAATAAGAGCCTCAACTCACGGAAGGATAATTTTGTCTTTTAATTTTTTTTTTTTTTTTTTTTAATTTTTCTATTTTTTAATAAAAACAAACTAAATAAAACAATTTTTTTTTTAAAAGGGGAAACACAAGCGGGCGCATAAGACCGATGGAGAAAACACATTCACAAAAACTGACAAAGAAATAAAGTGGAAAACATTTTCATATCTTCAGCTAAGCCTTCAGCTTGCTTGCTGACTCACATGTTGGCTAGTCATCACCAGCCGGTGAAAGAAATGAGGAGGGAGAAGGAGGAAGTAAAAGAAAAAAGAAAAAATTAAAAAAATTCGTTTTTTTAAAATTAAAAGTAAGAAATTCATAAAATCATATTAGATACCAAATTGCTAGTTTATTTTCATAATATTGCCGAAGATATTAGAGACCGATTTTTGTGATTTGTTCATGTCCAAACGCCGAGTGTCCGAAATTCTAAAGTCCAAAATGAGGTGCTAGTGGAAGCATGGGTAAGAATCATGAATTCAACAGAGCTCATCACTCATCGCCGCCCCTCTCCTCAAATTATGCAGATTGCGACACCCTCTCCTGTTATTCCTCTTCTTTTGGGCTTTTGTTCTTTTGTTCTTCTTTTTTTAAAATTCTCTCTTGATTATTCTCATGTCCAAAATGAGGGTATTTTACTTATCATTTCTTTGCTTGGTTATGGTGGAAAAATGGAAATCCGAAATGATTTTTATGTCAAATATCAAGCGCCGAATGCAACCAAGTGTTTTTTTCCCCCTCTTACATTTCCTTGAACACAAAAATATCTTAGGAAAAAAAAAATCAATCTCGGCTATGATATGATGACCGCTATATATTTATTTCTACAAGTACCCTTCACATATTTTTTAAGCGAAATCCCACCTTAAAGAGATCAAATTGCCCCTCCTTGAATAATCATTTCATCATTGTCTGTCTTGCTTAGAGTTGGGTGACCTTCTAGTTGGTTTGGTGGTTTTGAGCATGTGAAAAATTGAAGAATTGAGAATGAACATCAAATAAAGTCGTAAATAAAAAGGCACAAATATAATTGATGGCAAGCTACAAAGTGTTTGATATTTTCAAAAATCCAAATATGTGTTTGGTATTTTCAAAAATTAAAATATCAGCAACCTCCTAATGGGTGCCTAGCCAGCCATAGTCCTATCATTGTCAACACACATGACACATTTATATTCTTTAGACTTGGATTACTGTGGATTGACGCTCTTTTCACCGCTAATTGATTGGAAAAAAGACCGTTCTTTCGGCCTTTTGGCTATAATCAAGCACATTCACAATTAGACTATTAAAGCTCTTGGAGAATAAGTTTGATGAAAACCACGTTGGTAAATGAATAAATTTGTGGGAGGAAGTCTTCTAAAAAAGTTCCTTTATTATTAATCCATAATCCTAGGGAGAGGAAGCATGCGAAGGAGATCGGACGGCTGGAAATGAGCCTCACATTTTTCGGATGGCTTGACCTTCTAATAATAAAATAAAATATAAATTATTAAAAAAGCTCAGCCTTCGTAATGATTGCGTTGAGGACAAAATTTGTATCCCTCGTACATGCGTATCCTATCCACTGCAACGTCCAACTCTCTCCCACACTGAACCAACCTCTTCTTTCTTCTCTGTCTTAAAGTCCTCGTACATGCGTATCCTATCCACCGCTGCAACAATCTTAAAGTCCATTAAAGGTCCATTGAAGTCCAAGTCCAGACGAACCAACCTCTCTGCAATTAATAGGTTGGAGCTATGAAGGAGAAGACCTCCACTTATATGCAGGAATATGCAGAATAAGGCCTTCTCTCTGCCTCATCTTCTCCACCGCTCCTTTCCAACTCCACGACTGCCCAACCCGACCATCGCCGTCGGAACCAACCACGACCGTCACCGTCAGAACCAGCCACCACCGTCTCTGTCGAAGCCCAGTCACCATCGTCGCCGTCGGAGCCCCGGTCACCACCGTCGCCAGCCACCCAACGCCGGACTCTCTTTTTGCTTCGGTGAGTTCTCGATTCCATTTTCTTTCGTGGCTAGTTGAATTCGGGTTTGGCGTCGAACATTTTGAATTTGGGTTTTGGGTTTCTGGCGTGTTCTCTGCTTAGTCGTTAGTCGTGGAAGAACAAGCTGTTCACCTTGTAGACGGAGGAGACATAAAAAGTGTGCCGTGCGTGATTCATAAGATTCTATAGTAGCACCAGTGTCTTATTTTATTTCATTTAGCCTGCTCCGCTCACGCATTTCGACCAGGCACAGCAGAATTCTAATTCGCTGGCTCAGATGAGCGGCTCTTGGCTCACTTCCTTGAGAAGGGCTTTCTGTAACTAAATAATGAGAATTTTTTTATTGACCCATATGATCTCAGGCTCACAAAGAGGAGAGGATGAAACTGACAATTTTACACTTAGAGATTGAGCTCATCAGTGATCTTTTCCATGGTGTCTAGAGAAAGCAGCTTTGAAGGCATTTCCTTATATCTTTACCATGATAAAATTTGTTTGGGTGTCTCCTGGTGATTAATAGCTTGCAGGTTATCTTGGACGGTAGCTTGCGGGATTAATAGAAATATACTGAAAAGTGTTAATCTCACCTTGTTTCTTGTTTGTTAGAAGACTTACTTTAGTGTTCCTCTCATCTTGTATCTTGTTTGTTAGAAGACTTACTTTTTGCAATGTGGATGTTAGGTTGGAGCAATTTTAAATCAATTGAATGAAGGACACTTTAGATTTTGATTTCGAATGTTATTTCTTGCTCCCAAATGTAAATTTCAGCTTGCGCAATTTGTTCTGGCTCTGAAATCTTTTTACTTGGCAGGCACGCTATGCTTTGGCAATAAATTTTGTAGCTAATTAGCCAAATTGAAAGCTTTGATATGTCATCAAAGGAATTACGGTAATTATGGTCAAAGGAATTATGGTAATCAAAATCAAGGTCCTCATCCTCGAATGCAATATCATCTGCCCCCTCTGCCCCCTGCCTTACCTCCCCTTACTTTTGCTCAGGCTATGTATAGTCGTGTCCTTCTAGGACTGCCTCATGTTCTACCTTTGAGGCTGCTCCTACTCCTATTGGTATTGGTCAGCGGAACTCCCATTATCCTCTACACTCCCACCACTTACCAACTCCTCCTCCTCCCCTTATTAGTTTTCGAGCAGCACCATTACCTCCTCCTCCACTTCTCTGTCCATATACTCACCCATCGTTAGTGGCATCGTCAGTGGGGGACGTGGCTCCCCTAGCATCGTCGGTGGCTCCCTTAGCCTCACCACCTTGCACATGCAATGAGAAAGGAGTGGAAAATGCAGAGGAAGAGGCGGAAAAGAGAGGCCATAGCGCAGAAGTCATACGTGCGGACTTCGCGGAAAAAGCAAAAGGCAACAGAGAAGCAGAGGATGAGGAACAAGAAGAAAAGAGCGGCAGCGGCAGAAGCTCAGAAGAAATTATCCTCAACCCGTGGTAAGCATGCATACAATATTTGATATTTGTTTTGTGCAAAGTAGGGACATATTGTCAAATTCGTCAAAGAGGACTAGTGACTAGCGTGACTAGCGTCCAACCTTCCCGAAACTTATGCAATGGGCCACTTGACTCCATGCGCTTCAATATTAGTCAGATTGCATCATGTGCATTGGCTACTCAATATGAAACTCATGCAACGGCATGTCATGCAGATGGGCTTGTGAGCACATTCGACCTGAACTTGCCACCCTCATCCGCTGAAGATGCAAACACCTTCGAAGGGGCTCAGACCTGAGGTCTGTGGATAAGATAAAGAACTCCCAAGAGCTTGTGATGGGGTCACCATCTTTAGCTGTTTTCATATTGATGGAGAATCATGACCCTTAGAAGGGAGACCCCTAGATCATGAGCTTGGTTGCGCAATATGAAACTTATGCAACAGCATGTCATGTAGATAGGCTTGCGAGCGCATGCGACCTGAACTTGCCACCCTCATTTACTGAAGATGCTGCTAAAGGTGCAATTTCAAAAGGTTCTCTTGATTTCACCTCAATTACCCCAGAAAAGGGAACTGCTTCTCAAATGTGCAACACATGCGCAGATGAAAGGCTGGAGCATAAAGGTGGACAGAGATGCCACCAAGAGGCTCAGACTTGAGATCGGTTGACAAGATAAAATGCTCCAAGAGCTTGTGATGGGGTTGCCATCTTCAGCTGTTTCCGCATTGATGGAGAATCACGAACCTCAAAAGGGAGACCCCCAGTTCATGAGCTTGAGCAAAAAACATAGACTGAAGGTGGTGAAAGAGGGAAAGTTGAAAAGGACTTTTGAGGTCTACAGCTTCAAAGCCTTCTGATGGAGGGAAGACCCCATTTAAGAGAAAATATGTAAGGAGAAAAGGAGTTGAGATACCACTAGCTTTACCTGAAGAAGGGGTTGAGGATTCCTCCATTGATCTTAAAGGATGCCAACTGCCCAAAAAGTCCTGCAGGAAGGCCTTGAACTTTGACATCGGAGAACTCCCGAGAAAGAAACGGACTAAGCTAATTTCCCCATCAAAGAGCACCCCAAAAAGTCCTGCAATAGGACTTTCTGTTGTTACTTCGGCCTATGGTGGTGCATTGCAGTTGCATGGACCACCTATCACCCACAATAACCAAAGCACTTTCCATAGATTATTAGGTACCTAAGCAAAAAGTGACCGATCCTTTGAGTTTGCTGGTCCAACCGTGTTCGAGAGACCCTAATGTATGAACTAATTGAATTCTTCTTTTCTCACAGGAACTCAAACAGAGTTATTGTGGAGACAGATGACCTTGGATTTTGGGGAAATCGTGATGCCAGTGACATGAATGCCGAACTGCAAAAGCAAGAAAATGGGAAGAGATGATCATTTTCGATAGGATGACCTTTGTAGGTGCAATGATCAAACAATCGGAGCACCTAGATAGAGAGACTACTGTAATTTATAATGCATTAGCATCTTATGATTGCTTCTTCATTTGACCAAATGAACTGTTCAAACGCATGATGCATCCATCGCTCTTATAGAGAACAAGTGCAATGGAAGCATCGTGCGTTTGGACAGTTCATTTGGTCCAATGAAGAAGCATTCATAATATGCTAATGAATTTTGAATTACATCAGTCCCTCTATCTAGGTGCTCTGATTGTTTGATCATTACATCTACAGAGGTCATCCTATCGAAAAGGATCCTGTCTTCCCATTTTCTTGCTTTTGCAGTTCGGTTTTCATGTCACTGGCATCACGATTTCCCCAAAATCCAATCCCTGAAGTGTGCTGAACCAGACACACATCTTGGAGTTAGAGTACCCGCTGATCGTAAACAGTCCTAGTGAAACAGTGTGTGGACAGAACTCCATCACCAACAATGAATGTGAGAATGAAACAAAAGAGGTTGTCAACAGCAATAATTCTGTCGGAAGTAAAGCTTGTTGTATTAGCTTAGCATATGAGCCAAGATGCCAGATGTCAATAGCAAAGTCTCAGGTACTTGGTCTTAAGTCTTTAACTTCAGGAACAAATGTTGGACAGCAAGGATGTCTACATGTAGACAGATTGGCTGCTTTTTTCTGTAAAACTTTCTTGCATACATTGTAAAAGAAAAGCAGAAATGCGGATAAAAGTATCTCTTTTCCTTCAAAGTGAAGTTTTATGAACCAAAAAAAAGGAAAGATTTAAGGGACAACTTCATTTATCTGTTGCTTTAATTAAACTAGATTTATTTGCATGAAACAATAATTAAGACGGCAGCACACTGAAATTGTTTTGTTGTCCGGACCCATTATATCGACTCTTTCACTGAATTTTATTTTCTTTGGAGTATTGAAGTGAAAATCAATTGGAAGGGTACCAAGGGGCTAACTCAATGACTTTTCCATGATTCAGCAGTTTTCATGCGAATCGGAAACTCACTTTTCCTAATTTTTCTTTGTTTTTATCTAGGTTATCTTAACTTTTTGACTTACGCTAGGTTAGACATTTGTATAGTGGCTGCCTGCCTTTAGTATGAGGTCTTTCCCATTTAGTTGGGTGGTAAAGTTTCAGTTGCTATCTTTGCTTTGGTGGCTCTTTCTCTTCTCGTCGTCATCTTCTTCATTTAGATTCTGATTGCTTCTACATCAATGCGTATGCTTCTGCCGTGTCTGATGATAAATAATCCATCAATCTTGTTTAATCATACATTTGCTTATATTTTCTTCCAATATATTTTATATGCTGGAGAGTTATCTTATGTGCATGAAGTCTGTTGATTCTCATCTTTTGTGTTTAGTTTGATGCTTGGTTTGTTTCTTTTGGAAGGTGAGAGTCAATGTTTTGCTATGTTTAGGGGATTTAATTCCTAAGCTTGACAAGCAAGCTACCCTTGAAATTTTACAAACAATTCAACGTTGTGCTGCTGTTGTGCTGCTGTTGACGTTGACTTGTTCTGCTCCTATGCTCATGCGTGCTCTTAGAGTTGCTAACTCAATGCTTAAGCAGGTAAGATTTTGCATTTGCAGCTCTGTTCAAAATGCCCGTTTACAAATACTTGTGTTTCTTGGTACCATTGTTGTTTTACGATAAAGTAGAAAGTTCTCTTTATCATAATAACTATTACTATTCTGCTTTCAGTATGAAGTAGAATTTGCTGCAGAGCATGTCCTTGTGCAACGAGTGAATATCCAAAACTTTGCGAAACAAGTGAGTGTACAAAACTTTGCGAAAATGAAGTGATGGAGCGATGACAACCAGGAGGTGGGCTTGGAAGCATAATAGCTCACTGGTCTAGCTCCGTGGCACCGAAAATGTATCCGGGCTCAAGTGATTCACTGAAGAGACTTTGAAAGCTGCTTTTTCAAGTGTTAGGGGGTGTTTGGTTCAGCTTTCCCAAGGGGCTTTGAGCCCCCAAAGCCCCTTGGGAAAAATTTAAGGGTGTTTGGTTCGGCTTTCAAATGCAACTTGGCAAAATGTTTGCATTTGGAATGCTGAAAGCTGAATGCCGGGGGGGGGGACTAGCTTTGAGCATTGGGCATTCCGGATATGCGAAATTACTGTTCATTGCGTTACTGTTCATCGTCTCCTCCGCCGTTCGCCTTCTTCTTCACCGTTCGTCTTCTTCTTTGCCAAAGGCAGCGCTCAGCCGCGATTTGGCTGCCGAGAAGCCTCGCCTGAGGTCGCACAACCTCAGGCGAGGTGGCCTGAGGTCGAGCGACCTCGGGCGGTGTCGCCTGGCACGCGCGAGACCAGGCGACGCCGGCTGAGGTCGCGCTACCTCTAAAAGATCCCAAATCTAGGAATGGACTAAATCAATGAAAAGAAATGAAAAGAGGAAATAATCAATTGCACCCAAGTTACTCTTTGAGTTGTAGCTAGCATTTATCTCTTTCCTCGTTGCTAGCAATTGTCTTCTACATATAATCTTCTTAATTTTTTTTTAAAAAAATTAAGAAATTAGTACAGATTTTATCTTCTTTCATATTTGTCGAAAATTGAAAAAATTAATATATGAGTGGAAAATGTTACTTATAACCTTATAAAACTATTAAAAAACATTTTTGGGCAAAAGTTCTTGCCTTTATTATTTTTATATCTATTTTTTATTAATATTGATTTAACATTTCTATAAATTGATCGAGTTAAAAAATATCTCCTCCTTATTTTTCTCTCTTTTATGACTCCTAAACGATCCCAAATCTCGAAATGGACTAAATGAATGAAAAGAAATGAAAACAGGAAATAATCTATTGCACCTAAGTTACTATTTGAGTTGTAGCTAGGATTTATCTCTTTCTTCGTATCTAGCAATTATCTTCTACATATAATCTTCTTCATTTTTCTTTCAAATTAAGAAAATAGTAAAGAATTTATCATCTTTCATGTTTGTCGAAAATTGAAAAAATTAATATATGAGTGGAAAATGTTACTTATAGCCTTGTAAAATTATTAAAAAACATCTTTGGGTAAAAGTTCTTGCGTTTTTTATTTTTTATATCTATTACTTTATTAATATTGATTTAACATTTCTATTGATCAAGTTAAAAAATATCGCCTCATTCTTTTTCTCTCTTTTATGACCCCGAAAGATCCCAAATCTCGGAATGGACTAAATGAATGAAAAGAAATGAAAAGAGGAAATAATCTATTGCACCTAAGTTACTCTTTGAGTTGTAACTAGCATTTATCTCTTTCCTCGTAGCTAGCAATTGTCTTCTACATATAATCTTCTTCATTTTTTTTTTCAAAATTAAGAAAATAGTAAAGAATTTATCATCTTTCATGTTTTTCGAAAATTGAAAAAATTAATATATGAGTGGAAAATGTTACTTATAGCTTTATAAAACTATTAAAAAACATCTTTGGGCAACAGTTCTTGCTTTTTTTATTTTTTATATCTATTGTTTTATTAATATTGATTTAAAATTTCTATAAATTGATCGAGTTAAAAAATATCTCCTCCTTCTTTTTCTCTCTTTTATGACCCCTAAAAGATCCAAAATCTCCGAATGGACTAAATGAATGAAAAGAAATGAAAATATGAAATAATCTATTGTAACTAAGTTACTCTTTGAGTTATAGCTAGCATTTATCTCTTTACTCGTAGCTAGCAATTATTTTCTACATATAATCTTCTTCATTTTTTTCAAAATTAAGAAAATAATAAAGAATTTATCATCTTTAATGTTTTTCGAATTGTAAAATTTAATATATGAGTGGAAAATGTTACTTATAGTCTTATAAAACTATTATAAAACATATTTGGGCAAAAGTTCTTACTTTTTTTATTTATTTTTTATATCTATTGTTTTATTAATATTGATTTAACATTTCTATAAATTGATCGAGTTAAAAAATATCTCCTCGTTATTTTTCTCTCTTTTATGACCTCTAAAAGATCCCAAATCTCGGAATTGAGTAAATGAATTGAAAGAAATGAAAATATGAAATAATCTATTGCAACTAAGTTACTCTTTGAGTTGTAGCTAGCATTTATCTCTTTATTCGTAGCTAGCAATTATTTTCTACATATAATCTTCTTCATTTTTTTTTTCAAAATTAAGAAAATAGTAAAGAATTTATCATTTTTCATGTTTTTCGAAAATTGAAAAATTTAATATATAAGTGGAAAATGTTGCTTATAGCCTTATAAAACTATTAAAAAACATCTTTGGGCAAAAGTTCTTGCTTTTTTTATTTTTTATATTTATTGTTTTAGTAATATTGATTTAACATTTCTATAAATTGATCGAGTTAAAAAATATCTCCTCATTCTTTTTCTCTCTTTTATTATCCGTAAAAGATTCTAAATCTCGGAATGGACTAAATGAATGAAAAGAAATAAAAATTGGAAATAATCTATAGCATCCAAGATACCTTTTGAGTTGTAGCTGGTATTTATCTCTTTCCTCGTAGCTAGCAATTGTCTTCTACATATAATCTTCTTCATTTTTTTTTTCAAAATTAAGATAATAGTAAAGAATTTATCATCTTTCATGTTTTTCGAAAATTGAAAAAATTAATATATGAGTGGAAAATGTTACTTATAGCCTTATAAAACTATTAAAAAACATCTTGGGGCAAAAGTTCTTGCTTTTTTTATTTTTTATATCTATTGTTTTATTAATATTGATTTTAACATTTCTATAAATTGATCGAGTTAAAAAATATTTCCTCCCTCTTTTTTCTCTCTTTTATGACCCATAAAACATCCCAAATATCGGAGTGGACTAAATGAATGAAAAGAAATGAAAAGTAGAAATAATCTATTGCACCTAAGTTACTCTTTGAGTTATAGCTAGCATTTATCTCTTTCCTCTTAGCTGGCAATTATCTTCTACATATAGTCTTCTTCATTTTTTTTTTCAAAATTAAGATAATAGTAAAGAATTTATCATCTTTCATGTTTTTTGAAAATTGAAAAAATTAATATATGAGTGGAAAATGTTACTTATAGCCTGATAAAACTATTAAAAAATATCTTTGGGGAAAAGTTCTTGATTTTTTTTATTTTTATATCTATTGTTTTATTAATATTGATTTAACATTTCTATAAATTGATCGAGTTAAAAAAATATCCCCTCCTTCTTTCTCTCTCTTTCATGACCCCTAAATGATCCTAAATCTCGGAATGTACTAAATGAATGAAAAGAAATAAAAAGAGGAAATAATCTATTGCACCTAAGTTACTCTTTGAGTTGTAGATAGCATTTATCTCTTTCCTCATAGCTAGCAATTGTCTTATACATATAATCTTCTTCATTTTTTTTTTCAAAATTAAGAAAATAGTAAAGAATTTATCATCTTTCATGTTTTTCGAATATTAAAAAAATTAATATATGAGTGGAAAATGTTACTTATAGCCTTATAAAACTATTAAAAAACATCATTGGGCAAAAGTTTTTGCTTTTTTTATTTTTTATATCAATTGCTTTATTAATATTGATTAAACATTTCTATAAATTGATCGAGTTAAAAAATATCTCCTCCTTATTTTTCTCTCTTTTATGACCCTTAAAAGATCCCAAATCTCGGAATGGCCTAAATGAATGAAAAGAAATGAAAACAGGAAATAATCTATTGCACCTAAGTTACTATTTGAGTTGTAGCTAGGATTTATCTCTTTCTTCGTAGCTAGCAATTATCTTCTACGTATAATCTTCTTCATTTTTTTTCCCAAAATTAAGAAAATAGTAAAGAATTTATCATATTTCATGTTTTTCGAAAATTGAAAAAATTAATATATGAGTGGAAAATGTTACTTATAGCCTTATAAAACTATTAAAAAACATCTTTGGGCAAAAGTTCTTGCTTTTTTTATTTTTTATATCTATTGTTTTATTAATATTGATTTAACATTTCTATAAATTGATCGAGTTAAAAAAATATCTCTTCCTTCTTTTTCTCTCTTTTATGACCCCTAAAAGATCCCAAATCTCAGAATGGACTAAATGAATGAAAAGAAATGAAAAGAGGAAATAATCTATTGCACCTAAGTTACTCTTTGAGTTGTAGCTAGAATTTATCTCTTTCCTCGTAGCTAGCAATTGTCTTCTACATATAATTTTCTTCATGTCTTTTTTTTTCAAAATTAAGAAAATAGTAAAGAATTTATCATCTTTCATGTTTTTCGAAGATTGAAAAAATTAATATATGAGTGGAAAATGTTACTTATATAGCCTTATAAAACTATTAAAAAAATCTTTGGGCAAAAGTTCTTGCTTTTTTTATTTTTTATATCTATTGTTTTATTAATATTGATTTAACATTTCTATAAATTGATCGAGTTTAAAAATATCTCCTCATTCTTTTTCTCTCTTTTATGACCCCTAAAAGATCCCAAATCTCGGAATGGACTAAATGAATGAAAAGTAATGAAAAGAGGAAATAATCTATTGCACCTAAATTAGTCTTTGAGTTGTAGCTAGCATTTATCTCTTTCCTCATAGCTAGCAATTATCTTTTACATATAATCTTCTTCATTTTTTTTTCAAAATTAAGAAAATAGTAAAGAATTTATCATCTTTCATGTTTTTCGAAAATTGAAAAAATTAATATATGAGTGGAAAATGTTACTTATAGCCTTATAAAACTATTAAAAAACATCTTTGGGCAACAGTTCTTGCTTTTTATTTTTTATTTTTTATATCTATTGTTTTATTAATATTGATTTAACATTTCTATAAATTGATCGAGTTAAAAAATATCTCCTCCTTCTTTTTCTCTATTTTATGACCCCTAAAAGATCCTAAATCTCGGAATGGACTAAATGAATGAAAAGAATTGAAAAGAGGAAATAATCTATTGCACCTAAGTTACTCTTTGAATTGTAGCTAGTATTTATCTCTTTCCTCGTATCTATTTCAATAATAAAATAAAATATAAATTATTAAAAAATAAAATATAATTTAAAAAAACTGAGCCTAGTAACAATACCATAGAATTCAACTACTGGGATTCGCCCCAGTGGCCACCCTTCTAACATGGAAGGGAGATGTGAGGGGTTCAAATTTCCACCTTCTCATGGGGGGATGGGGTGGGGACGTGTAAGTTTCAGGAGTGGGTTTCGACTCCTACGCTCTGCAAAAGGCAGGACAAAAGTCTGAGAGTGAGTGTAGAGTAAGAATATAGTAGGACTGACAAAAAAAAAAAAAACAGTACCATAGAACTCTGTAATGATTGTGTAGCAGCGGTTGCTTGCTTCATTGCGGGTGCTTGCTCTAAATCACACTATAAATCGACAATGACGGGGAGAGAGAAGGAGGGAGAGAGATTATTTATTGCGTGTGCTTGCTATAAATCACAATGACAGGGGAGAGAGAAAGAGGGAGAGAGATTATTTATTGCTCTCCTGAGCTGCGGAAACGGTAAAATTAAATTGAATGGTAACCCCTGTTAATTTGGCATTCAATTTGGCAGGAGAAAGAATAGGCTGGTATTTGAAGAGTCAAGGCCTAGAGGTCACAACCACGAAGGAAATGGAATTAATTAAGCCCAAACCACTCTTATTGTGTTATTGTGTGTCTCTCGTATGCGCACCGTACAGGATCCTTGCTTGCTTTACGAAACAAGTCTGCCTTCGAAAACAAGCTTGCCTTCATGTATGTGTGTGTATGCTCGACCTCTCTAATTAAATAAACAAAAATAATTCTCATCTTACATACTTATGCCCCATTTTTTATGATACTCTGCATGGTAAAAACTTTCGATTATTCACCTTAGATTATCCATCTTAAGTCACCACGACCGTAGCTAACTGGAAACCGAAAACCGAAATGCTTGGGGGTAGTTCTTTATGAGGTACGGTGAAGGAGAGAGAGAGAGATGCAAAATTAAATTTGAAAGAATATATGGGATAAAATAGGTTTAGTCATATTTTTAGTTTCGAATATGAGATGTCTCTCTATGGATGGGGATGACAAAAATACAAAAAGAAAAGAAAAGAGAGAGATTATAAATGGGAGTTACAAGGATCGAAGAATAAGCCTCATTTGATCTTTACTTTTATCTTATATATTAGCTAGACATGATTAGGCGATTGACCACAAATTTCTTACTTACATTAATTGTCTAATTCCTCCCAAACAACTTTATAACTATTCTTAAAAATGCAATGCTCAATTATATTTGGATACAATGACTAGAAAATTCAACTCTCGACCTCGTCTGCGTCCTCTCTCTCTCTCTCTTCCTTTTTTTCTCAACAGTGACTACTTGCCGTTCTTTTTCTTTTTCGCGCGCCACCACAGCCGCGGAGCTTGAGCCCAGGACTCTCGCGGCTGCCATAAGCTCGACCTCGAGCCTAGGGCTTGTGGTAGCCATGGCAGGTCAAGTTACGAGCACACAGACATGGCCGTTCCCTTGTGCGCGAGTTCGAGGTCAAAGCAGCCGTCGTCGAGGTCGAGACTCGACCTGCAGTCTCGCATTTGCTATGGCTGTGGAGCTGAGGCTTGAGCCTAGAGCTCAAGGTCAAAGCAGCCATGGTCGAGGTCGAGGTCGACCTGCAGTCTCACATTTGCTATGGCTATGGAGCTGAGGCTTGAGCCTAGAGCTCGAGGTCAAAGCAGCCACGGTCACTCGTTCAATGAGCTCGCGACAATTGTTCCCGTAGCTCGAGGTCGCGACCAGGGTCACTCGAGCTCGAGCTCCATGGCCATGGCGCCCACAAGAATGAAAGAAGAAATGCAAGCACAGTCGAGAGAGGAGGAGAGAGAGAGAGTGGTGGGACCCGATGAAACGTGGCGCCACGCGTCGTCCATTAAATGGGCTGTTCCCACGACGTGGTTTAGGCCAACCTGAGATTTTCTCGTCAAACAAACATGCTGCCTTCTTTAGAAAACCGAGATTTTAGATTCCACGTGCGGCATTGTTCCAATCGCAACCGTCCATTTTCAAATGACGGTTACTTGCTCGTGAGAAGAGAACCGCTTACTCCTCTGCCCTCCAAAACCAGCCTTTGCCTTACGCTGCTAATGCTGCAAAAAAAAAAAACCCCACGAAATCGAATTTCACATTATTCATTTGAGAAATTTATTCCTTTTTAAATTCCTCAACCGTTCCCGCCTTCGTCAGTTTTCACCCTCATCTGGCTCTTTTGCTCGGTTAGGTTTTAATTGGCCGTTCTTCCGAGGACGAATTTATACAGGTCCAGGGCACGTTCGGTGCGAAACCCAAGGCCCGGTTCTGTAGCCAACGGAAGAGAGATAATCTCAACAGAACGCGAACGCAATCGGGAGGCACCTTCTTCACGTTTTTGCCTAAATCATCGGAAGGCAAATTCAAACCGCGAGTGTTTGTCGGAGGAAGAGAGGGTAGTTGAATAATTAAAAATCCGAAGAGAAAAAATCGTTGTCATCGCATTAATCGAAAACCGCCACCGCAACGCGACGACGCACTCGACATAAATGCAGAAAAGAACCGAAAAACTTTTGCAGGTGGAAAGACGCACGAACGCAGCACGAGAAAACGAAGAAGATGGCGTCGAATCAAAAAAAAAAAAAAAAAAAAAAAAAAAAAAAAACAGAAAAACAGAAAGGATTTTTCGACCCAAAAATTAACGGAAAAAAGGAAGGATTCAAAACCCATTTTCGATTTCGCTTCCCACGAGCAACATCCGCATGCAAAACAACCATTTACGACGGCGCGGGGGAACGAACGGACGGACGAGGACGATGGACGAGTTATAATGCAAACGCACCGAGGGGGAGACCGCCGAGGGGGCCCTTCTCCTTCAGGTAACTGGCTGAGCAGGCTGCACGTCTGGGAGAAGTTGATGGCGGGCTTCTCCGGCGACCTGGCGGGCCTGCCGGAATCGGAGAGCTCCGACGAGGCGGTCGTCGACGACATCCTCCTCTCCTGCCGAGGCGAAGAAGAATAATCCGACGGAAACCCAGGACGGCACGCGAAATCCCGGACAGGAAAAGCACAGAATGGAAGGGGGAGGGCGAGTCTCGAGAGCGGTCGGGGTCGGGGTGGTTCCTGCGATGCTCTGAGAGAGATGCAGAGGCAGAGAGATGCAGAGAGATGGAGAAGAAGGAATAGGGAGGGAGGTTAAAGGACGTGATTTATTGGGGGGAGGAGGAGTGTTGTCGGTTGAGTAGTAAGAAGCACGAGGAATATGTGGGAGGCCGCCTTTTAGGTACGATCTGGGCGTTTCAGGTGAGTCTTTTTGTCTTTCATCTCGCCTTTTTGCTTGGATTTTGAATGCGTCTGCTGTGGTGTTTCGTGAATTGCGAAGCTTTATCTGGGGAAGATAGTTTTTTTTGGTGTTTGAGGAAGATAAATGCGGAATCTTTTCACCAAAAAATAAAAAAAATAAATGCGGAATCTTGATTGAAGGTTGATGCAAAAGGGATTGCTTTTTTGTCCTGGAAGTAGTTGTGAATATGCAGGGAAGGGGAGGGATTTCTGAAAGTACTAATTTCACTGGGTGTTCATGTCAGCCAGTGTTGTTTTTGGTCGTGTCTTTAGTATTAATCTGGATTTTTTGACGTATACATTTCATCATTCTTGATTCCTCTGGTCCGAAACAGAATGAAATTTAGGAAGAGAATCGCCCTTTGAATTACCCAGAAACGGACGATCTTGAAAATTAGCAGATGCCAATGGCTGTGCCAGGAAGAAGATAATCCCTTCTTCAACCCGAGTTCTTATAAAATCGACGATTAATGATCTTGATACTTGCATTCGTTTCAGGTGGAGTAACCTACATGGACGATTTCCTGAAGGAGTTCTTCCCAAAAGTGTACCGGAGAAAGCAAGAGCATCTGAACGAGACCAATTACTGCAAGTCTACAAGTACGACAACCAGATCCTGACGCTCCACTTCTTCTTCCTACTTTGCGGGCTAGGTCCCTTGAAGATGAGGCCAACACCAGTGTTGTGTTGTACAGCCTCCGCCAGAGAGAAATGGCGGAAAGTTGTCGGCGGTGGAGGGTGAGGTCAAGCCCGAAGGGCCCAGACTATCGGGTAGCCTGGATGATTCCCGGGTGAAACTGAGGCAGGAGCTGGTGAAGTTGGGGGATGATCCGGGTTACGAGGACATGCCCGTGGAGGAATTTCCAGCGGCATATCTTAGAGGGGTTTTGGATGGCAAGAGGGGGAAGGGGTGGGAAAGAACGCCAAGGAGGATGTTTCGGTTAGATGCAAGGTTCTTATGCTTCCTGTACTGCAAATTATGCCCCTTCTTTTTATTTGGGTCTTTTTCGTTTTGTTAACAAATGATAGTTCAAATCCTTAGAATCTTTCCTACGGAAGCTCTCGAAACTTTTGCCAAAAAACTCGAGGCATGCTTACTGCTTTTTTCCCTCCATTTGCTTTTTATAACATGTAAAGGCTTCACTTAAGTGGTTTTCCTGAGGGGTATCCATGATAAGCCGATTTATAGACACAGAAAAGTCAAATGTATTCATTTTATCCGGATATCATGTATGATTCTTGTTACCATGAACTCTCTGTTTGCCTGTCTTTAAATGAAGAAAACGCTTCATGCTAATGAATGAAGTTGTCAAAATAAATATTTTTGTCTTTCTATGACTTTTCTTTTCTTAAGAAACATGCATCTGTGGATTTCTAGTTTAACACTAAATGGACTTTACAGGACCACCGGAATGACTGGACAATGTTCTTGATAGTCTGTTTATTACTTTTATCGCTTGAATTAACGATATAGCTTGCATATATTGTCAGGAACTGTGTTTATGCCACCAAAGTGGTCCTTAGGCAATTATCAATGGTGCTGGAGCTATGACTCTGATAACAAAGTTGGAGAGGTTGGCCCTTCTGATGCATCTTGCTTGATTCTACGGTCTTTCCTCCGCAACCCGCATTTCCTTCTACCCGATTGAATAACAATGTCCAACTTTCAGTGTATGCTGTGGGCATATCATTTATGAGTCAATGCATGATAGTTCTTTAGTTATTGCAGATCACAAGTAAATTTAGAGAAAGGTAGATTTCTCGTGATGTCATATGAATGCATATAGATTATATGGATGGGTTTTGCTGCTTCGCTTTTCACAAGGCATGGAATCTCATTTTGTGTTAACTCTATTATTGCCTTGTTTGGAAAAATAACATGTTACCTTCCTCAAGTAGGTCCAATTTAACATCATCTACCTCACTTTCAATAGGTATCAAACCACTCGCAACTTATGTCTAGAATTGATTGTTTCATCCAATTTCAAAAAGACGTTGTGCACTTATCACCTAAAACAAAGCATAACTATATATCTACATGAAATTTGACCTAAAGCAAAGCATATATCTACTTCTACATATAAGATGTAAGAATATTGCCAAATATGAACAAAAATCTGTTTTTCATCTAGTAATGATCTAGAAGAAGATGATGTTATTCATTTTGGAAGTGGGGTAGGTCATGTGTAATATGTCGTTAGTTAATACACTTCGGAGGCACTGCAATGATGAATGTCCTTTGGATATTCTATTTTCAACCTAAGATACAGTGATGACACAGCCATGCATCACTTTTGTCCATCGCTTCCATACATTTAATCCATTGAGTCCTTTAATATTGGTGGCCATTTATGTTTGAAGCCTCCAAAGCACATTCATGTCTGGGACTTCTAGCCTCGCCAACTTGTCTAACAATAAACGGACTTAGGTTGAATGCTTTGTAAGTGGGAGACCTCTCAAAGTAAATAAAGAGTAATATTTTCAGCATGGAAACTGAAACGGAGGATTTATTCTCAAGACTGCTTCTCTGATCCAAAATCTTTGGTAGATATTCTCCACCAAGACGGGTTCAAAGCCATCTGGATACTTGATCCTAGTATTAAACGTGAAGAGGGGCCTTATGTCTATGACAATGGTTGCAAAAGTGATGTCTGCATCAAAGCAGCAGATGGAACTCTACTTGTTGGTATTTCGTTGTCTTCCACCGTGGTTTTGGCTAATTTTTGTCGTTGTCTATCTGGTTTTGCTTTTTACTTTTCGTCTTTTGCTTTTTTGTAGCATTTGAAATTTGAGTAACCCTTAAAACCTTTCAAATGTTGAGATGCTGAGTCATTTGGATTTAGCTGAAAATAAGTCTATATGTATGTATGTAAATGCTAAGTAATTGTTTTCTTGTCAGGGGAGGTGTGGCCTGATCCTTGGGTATTCCTTAAATTTACACAGTCAAGAGTCCATCGCTGGTGGGCTCCGTTAGTTCATCTTTTCATTTCTAAATGAGTTGATGCTTTTAGTTTCTGTCATTTTCTTTTGTTGGACCATGGCTTACAACTTCTCTCATTCCATGACAAAGACCATGCCCAAGAGCAACATTCACTAGGGAGATGATGAACTTGGAGGTCTCCAGAATCACTCACACTATCATAATGTAAGTTTTCCAGCCTTTTGCTATTTGTAGCTTGTGTTTCACATTTTAGAGTTATATTGAAATAGATAGTAAGTAATTTTGTAATGTATCCACCACGATTTTACTATAAAAGTTTTTTTTTTTGGGGGGGGGGGGGTCCACTTAAAGAATGAGTTATTGATTCGGGGTTAAGTGCTAAATGTATTCTATTGAATATAGTTGGATAAAAGACATAAGTTCCATTTTTCCACATTCTTAGCACATGTAATGTCATGCTTCAACTTTTGATTATTTCATCATAGCTGTACATTTGGTGTCATATAAAATGAATAATGGGGCTGGTAAAATGGAAGAGTGCCTTGCTTTCCATCTCTTTGTTTATCTTCTTTGCAAAATTTGCATTGTGCACTCTAAGAGCCTTTTCTCCTATGACCCCAATATTCTCTTCCATGTGTACAATCACAATCAAACCATTAATTTAAGAAAACTGAGACTGAGCTAGTGGAAGAAGAGTTCTTTCTTTGTACAGCATTAGTAAAACTCCCATCTTAAGATCAGGCAGGAGGTTTATTACTAATCGTTTGGTACTTTCATCATTTATAAGTGTTGCTTGCGTCCTCTTCACATAGACATGCAGCTAGAATGTCCTTACGTGAAAGTTTATGAGCTTGATGTTCCTCGAGAAAAGTGATTGGACACATAGATTTCGCCAAGTCTTTATCTCTTTTGGCAGCTTCCATGATCAATGGTACACGATCCAACTTATCTTGCATGAGATTGTTTGACATTGTTCCACTTGAGATATGGTAGGCAATTGACAAAAACAAAGTCGAACATGTGTATAGCTTTTATTGCAAATGTATAGATAGGCACATAAAGTGATGTCTCGGTATAAACTCAAGTTATTAATCTTTTCACTTATAATGGACCAGCCAAAAGCGACGAATATCCGTCGGCTCATGACTTCTTTTTCCTATTGTTGTCAGTGTCAATGTTGCATCGCTTAGAAGAATATAATATAATAAAAATAAAATTTTTGTAAGAAATTTCTTGTGCTTATAAATTTCTTGATAACAACTATACAATGAACCAATCGAGACTATCTTCTCATAATATTGTAATTCATTATTGTATAATCTAATAGAAAACAATCTAAACTATTATTATAATGATAGCCCATTATTTAAAAGAAATATTAGAGTTATTATCTAGTGATTAGGAATGATACTTGAGTCCATTTTTTTTAAGTCTCATAACTTGTAGTTGAGAATTTTTTGCAACAATCACATACGATGTGGGTGGATTTTAAATTTCACCGAACTTTTTCGATGTAGTTTTTTTTTTTAATACGTAGATCTAGCTTGCCTAATGCTGATGTGCATGTATGTTGGTTGTTGACAATTCCAAGGTATGTGACTATTCTAAAAAATTCTCAATTATAAGTTATGAGGCCTTTTTTTTTTGTATGTCACTGTTCCAAAAAATTCTTAATTACAAGTTATGAGACTTTTTTTATAAAAAAAAAATGGACTTAAATATCATTTCTAATCACTAGATAATAATTCTAATATTGCTTTTAAATAATGAACCATCATTATAATAATAGTTTAGATTGTTTCCTATTAGATTTTACAATCATAAAATATTATGGGAAGATGGTCTCGATTGGTTCGTCGTATAGTTGTTATCAAGAAATGTATAAACACAAAAATTTCTTACAAAAAAATTATTATTATTATATTATATTCTCCTAAGCAATTCAACATTGATACCGACGACGATAGGAAAAAGAAGCCATGAGCCGGAGCCGGCGGATATTCGTCGCTTTTGGCTGGTCTTTTTGGGTGCTAAGTCAAAAAAGTTCCTTCATTATTTAGTCATAATCCGAGCCCGAGTGGGAGGAGGCATGCAAAGGAGATCAGACAGCTGGGGATGAGCCTCACATTCCTCGGATGGCTTGACCTTCCAATAATAAAATAAAATATAAATTATAAAAAAGCTGAGCCTTTGTAATGATTGCGTTGAGGACAAAATTTGTGTCCCTCGTAAACGTTCAACTCTCTCTCAAAAAAAAAAAAAACGTTCAACTCTCTCTTAAAGTCCATTAAAGTCCAAGTCTCTATCACACTGCCCACACAAACCAACCTTGGACCTAAGCATGTCCTTAAACTGCTTCGCCCTGAATAAGACATCCCAGAGTGCCTCCCCCCACAACCCATTTACAGAGAAATGAAGGGGAGGAACACGGGATAGAGTCCCCACTGGACCTTGTAGCTTGCAATTAATAGTAGCCTGCAATTAATTTTGCTAGCTATGAAGTCCTCCTCTTTAGTTGCACTTATAAGTTATGTAGCATGGACACTCTCCGGAAGTTTTTGTTTTGTGTCCGACACTCCGACACATGTCCGACAAGCTCCAACACGTCCCGATACGCTCCGACACGTTTTGACATGTGGTCAACGAGTGTCGAAAAATTCGACACGTGGTCAACTCTCTCCGACACGCGAGTCCAGAATTCTGACACGTGATTCTGACACACACGGGTCAATTTTAAAAATTTCTAATACTTGTGAGTTCAAAATATAAATATACACAAAAGAAGTAACAAAAGAAGTAATAAAAATGCTATAAATATACACGCACGGGGTCAAATCTTTTTTTTTTCAGTTTTATTTTTTTTGGAATTGTTTTAGTTTTTAAAAAAAAGTCTTTTACTATGAAAGAAGTAATAAAAAATGCTATATATGATAAATAAATAAATTTAAAAATATCATTTCAGCATTTTTCTTTAAACAATGTTTCTTTCCTCTAAGTTTTATGTATTATTGTAACAAATTAAAATAATGAATGATATTATTTAATATTTTTCGTGTAAATTAATTCTAGACTATTTTATATTTATGTATTTGTATATAAAAATATATTTAATATATAACGTGTCAGAACGTGTTGAAATTCTCTATTTTTAATAAATGATGTGTCGGCGTGTCGTGTCGTGTCGTATCGCGTGTCGCGTGTCCGTGTCAATGCTACGTAGCTTATAAGCAAGAAGAAGAAGGCCTTCTCTCTCCCGATCTTCTCCACCACTCCTTTTCAACTCCACGATCGCCCAACCCCGACTGTCGCCGTCGGAACCAACCACAACCGTTGCCGTCGGAACTAGCCACGACCGTCTCCGTTGAAGCCCAGCCACCATTGTCACTATCGGAGCCCCGATCACCACTGTCGCCAGCCACCCAATGCTGGACTTTCTTTTTGCTTCGGTGAATTCTTGATTCCGTTTTCTTTGGTGGCTAGTTGAATTCCAGTTTTGGGTTTGTGGCGTCGAACATTTTCAATTTGGGTTTTAGATTTCTGGCGTGTTCTCTGCTTAGTCGTTAGTTGTGGAAGAACAAGCTGTTCACCTTGTAGACAGAGGAGACATAGAAAGTGTGCCGTGCGTAATTCATAAGATTCTATAGTAACACCAGTATCTTATTCTATTTCACTTAGCTTGCTCCGCTCACACATTTCAACCAGGCACAGCAGAATTCTAATCCGCTGCTCAGATGAGCGGCTCTTGGCTCACTTCCTTGCCTGTGATATTTTCGGAACAAAAGGTGACAAAAAAGGTGAGGTATAGAGGGATATATGAAGTGATGAATCAACCATCATGTCCCATCCCAAAAGAACGAGAGGCATAGAGTAAAATACGAAGCAACGAATTGACAACTACCTATAATAAAATGGACAGACGATAGATCTTCCCGAATTAGCGATACCCTCCCCCTCTAAATTCTTATAGTGGGGTCATTCCTCTTTCGCGAAATTACTCACTCTTCTTTTTCACCCTAATACACGTAAAACTTTTATCCATTGAAGCATGGCCACCATCGTGAAGGATTCCTGTCTGCCATGTGTGTTTCAATCAAACGACAGGGAAGAAGAAAAACAATCATCGAAAAAAGGTATGTAAAAAGCCATCATGATCATCACATCACGGTCACGATAATGACATTTCAAGCGATAGTAAGTAGTAAATCTAGGTACAACTGTATTAGCTTCCAAATATCCGTGGAGGTATGAATTGTTTACTAATTGCAATATAGTTTGTTTTCTCATGTCATTTACTGTAACTATAATCCTCATAAGTAGCATACAAGGCCACAGCCTCATTTTGGTTTGAGGGTTACCGACAACTCTGCCGTCCTCATTGTCCTTCATCAGGATGTTCTCGATCTCATCGAACCACGAGAGCCCTGAGTCTGGAAACGATGACGATGCACTCGTTGAGGAGCAAGCACCGATGACATCGCCGGCCTCAAAGAGGTCGCCGAAGAAGCTATTGAGGTTGAAGTGAGACACGTGGGTCCCACGAGGACACGTGTCGTCCTCCTACCGCCTTGTTTGTCACGCTGGAGCGTGAGACTCTCTACCGTTGCGCGAGTCCGACACAAGTACATGTCAAAATACTATTATCTTTGAAATAGGCATACTTCTACTTATCTCTCTCTACCGTTGCACTCCAACTCTATAAATATTCCAACCATGGTTGTATCCCTTCACAACACTTTAATTCATTCCAACCGTGGTTGTACGTATTACTTATCATCATAGCTAGAGCACAAGTAGCCGCACATGGCTTCGTCCATAATGCGGGCGCGATGTGGCGGCACGGCGTGGGGATGCAAGCCGAGCCAAGCCGGGCTAGGCTATAGAGGTTTTACCGGGTGGGGAGGTGATTGAAGTGAGCCTAGAGCTCGTTGTTGAAGCTGGGCCGGTGGGGCTCCCCGAGACTAGACTCCTTGAGTCGCTTTGCACCCGCATTATGGACGAGGCTGTGTGCGGCTACTTGTGCACTGGCCATGATGATTAGTAATACTTGAATTAAAGTATTGTGAGGGGTACGACCACAGTTGGAATGAATTATTAAAGTGTTGTGAGGGGGTACGACCACAGTTGGAATATTTATAGAGTGGGAGTGTGCAACAGTAGAGAGAGATAAGTAGAAGTATGCCTCTTTCAAAGATAACAGTATTTTGACATGTACATACATCGGACTCGTGCAACGGTAGAGAGAGTGCAAACAAGAAGGCGGTAGGAGGATGACACGTGTCCTCGTGGGACCACGTGTCTCACATCAACCTCAATGGCTTCTTGGCGACCGCCCTGAGGCTGGCGACGACATTGGGTGATGTCATTGGCGCTTGCTCCTCAACGAACGCGGCGTCGTCATCTCTAGACTCGGGGCTCTTGTGGTTCGATGAGATCAAGAACATCCTGATGAAAGATGGCGGAGTTGTCAGTGGCGGGATTGGGGCTGATTCGAGCCATGAGTTCCGTGATAGGTTCCTCGCTGACGTGCTCGTTGACTCCCCCGGAGATGGGTCCGCGGAGATAGCTGACGGGTCCGGCGACAAGGAGGAGCCTGGATCGTCGGATGACGACTGGGTCGAGGCTGCGAAGGTTGATGGGGCTAACGGTGGCGGTGAAGCCTATGATCCTGCTTCTAAGAAGCTCAGGAGGTACGTTGACTGATCGGTGCGGCTGAATTATTCGATTGGTAGCTTTATGTTGAATTCTGCGGGATCTTTGTTAATTCGTCTTTTTGGAGAAGAAGCCGGTTGAATTTTAGAATTTATGGGTGTGCTTTTTGCACATGGAATTAGTCGCGAAGGAGTTTTGCCCTTCAAGTCAACATTCTAGAATTTCGTGAAATATTGTATTTTATGTTAGTGGTATTGAATCTAAATAGGAACGTTTGCTCACGGAATTGTGTGCATCGAGGCCTTGCCAAGGTGGCTAAGTGTCCCGGTGAATGAATACCTGCACGAGTATTGTGATAGATAAGCAGGAAGAAGGCCTTCTCTCTCCCCCATCTTCTCCACCGCTCCTTTTCAACTCCATGACCGCCCAATCCCGACCATCGCCGCCCAACCACGATCGTCACTGTTGAAACCAGCCACAACCGTCTTCGTCGAAGCCCAGCCACCATCGTCACCGTCGGAGCCTTGGCCACCACTGTCGCCAGCCACTCAATGTCGGACTCTCTTTTTGCTTCGGTGAGTTCTCGATTCCATTTTCTTTTGTGGCTAGTTGAATTCCGATTTTGGGTTTCTGGCGTCAAACATTTTGAATTTGGGTTTTGGGTTTCTGGCGTGCTCTCTGCTTAGTCGTTAGTCGTGGAAGAACAAGCTATTCACCTTGTAGATGGAGGAGACATAGAAAGTGTGCTGTGCATGATTCATAAGATTCTATAGTAGCACCAGTATCTTATTTTATTTCACTTAGCCTGCTCCGCTCACACATTTCGACTAGGCACAGCAGAAATCTAATCCACTAGCTCAGATGAGTGGCTATTGGCTCACTTCCTTGAGAAGGGCTTTCTGTAACTAAGAAATGAGAATTTTTTATTGACCCATATGATCCCAGGCTCACAAAGAGGAGAGGATGAAACTGACAATTTTACACTTAGAGATTGAGCTCGTCAGTGATCTTTTCAATAGTGTCTAGAGAAAGCAGCTTTGAAGGCATTTCCTTATATCTTTACCATTATAAAATTTGTTTGAGTGTCTCCCGGTGATTAATAGCTTGTGGGTTATCTTGGACGGCAGCTTGTGGGTTTAATAGAAATATACTAAAAAGTGTTCCTCTCAGCTTGTTTCTTATTTGTTAGAAGACTTACTTTAGTGTTCCTCTCATCTTGTTTCTTGTTTGTTAGAAGACTCACTTTTTGCAATGTGGATGTTAGGTTGGAGCAATTTTAAATCAATCGAATGAAGGACACTTTAGATTTTGATTTCAAGCGTTATTTCTTGCTCCCAAATGTAAATTTCAGCTTGCGCAACTTGTTCTGGCTTTGAAATCTTTCTACTTGGCAGGCGGCTTTGGCAAGAAATTTTGTAGCTAATTAGCCAAATTGAAAGCTTCGATATGTAATATAAAAGGAATTACCAAAGGAATTATGGTAATTGTGGTCAAAGGGATTATGATTACCAAAGGAATTACGGTAATTATGATTACCATAGGAATTACAGTAATTATGGTCAAAGGACTTATGATTACCAAAGGAATTACGGTAATTATGGTCAAATGAATTATGGTAATCAAAGTCAAGGTCCTCGTCCGAGGAGGCAATATCATGCGCAATATCATCTGCCCCCTCTGCCCCCTGCCTTCCCTCCCCCTACTTTTGCTCAGCCTATGTATAGTCATGTCCTTCTAGGATTGCCTCATGTTCTACCTTTTGAGGCTGCTCAATGACTTTTCCATGACTCAACAGTTTTCATGCGAATCTGAAACTCACTTTTTACTTTTGTATAGTGGCTGCCTGCCTTTAGTATGAGGTCTTTCCCATTCAGTTGGGTGGTAAAGTTTCAGTTGCTCTCTTTGCTTTGGTGGCTCTTTCTCTTCTCGTCGTCATCTTCTTCATTTAGATTCTAATTGCTTCTACATCAATGCGTATGCTTCTGCCATGTCTGATGATAAATAATCCATCAATCTTGTTTAATCATACATTTGCTTATATATTCTTCCAATATATTTTATATCTTTGGAGAGTTATCTTATGTGCATGAAGTCTGTTGATTCTCATCTTTCGCGTTTAGTTTGATGCTTGGTTTATTTCTTTTGGAAGGTGAGAGTCAATGTTTTGCTATGTTTAGGGGATTTAATTCCTAAGCTTGACAAGCAAGCTACCCTTGAAATTTTACAAACAATTCAACGTTGTGCTGCTGTTGACGTTGACGTGTTCTGCTCCTATGCTCATGTGTGCTCTTGGAGTTGCTAACTCAATGCTTAAGTAGGTAAGATTTTGCATTTGCAGCTCTGTTCAAAATGCCCACTTACAAATGCTTGTGTTTCTTGGTACCATTGTTGTTTTAACGATAAAGTAGAAAGTTCTCTTTATCATAATGACTATTACTATTCTGCTTTCAGTATGGAGTAGAATTTGCTGCAGAGCATGTCCTTCCATTACTTATACCGCTTCTCACTGTGCAACAAGTGAATGTCCAAAACTTTGCGCAACAAGTGGGTGTCCAAAACTTTCCGAAAAGGAAGTGATGGAGCGATGACAACCAGGAGATGGGCTTGGAAGCATAATAGCTCACTGGTCTAGCTCCGTGGCACCGAAAATGTATCCGGGCTCAAGTGATTCACTGAAGAGACCTTGAAAGCTGCTTTTTCAAGTGTCAGTAGAAGGTTAAAAAACCTGCTCGGGGGCTAAGATCCTGTCTGAATGAGTAAGAGCTCGAACTTGAAGACTAAGGGGGTGCATGATAAAAATTATTTATGTTCCAGACCAATTTCTGGAACATAAACTTGTTTGATAACGTTACTGAAATTTTCTATTTCTGGAATAAGTTTCTATTCCAGAAATAGAAATGGAGAAGAAATCAGAAGTATAAATTTTCTACTTATGATTTCTTCCAGAAATCAATTTCTGATTTCTCCCCCTAACCCTATTTTTGTAATGTATTTCTATTATTTTGTATTTGGAGATTTACAATCTTTGCTTTTGTATTGGGATAATGTATTTGATGACTCCTATCTCAATTCTTGTAATGTGATGTTCTACTTGATGATTTCCCTTATTTGTAATGGTCCTTGTTACACTTCGTAAAATTCGCCGATTTTGTAAAATTTGCCGCAAATTACCCAATACACTTCTTAGTATTTCTTTCTAAAACGATTGCTCGATATTGTAAACCGTGGCGGCGATCAACATGACACACTAGCATGAAGGGGATTAGAATATGGTTGCCCGTCTTCATTCTACTAGAATTTTGGGAATCTTCTATATGCTCAAGAGTAATGCATATTTATCTCTTTTTTCTATTGTATGGAGGCTATTGATAAGTATATTGTTTGATCGTAATTACCTATCTACGTGGATGCTAAAGAATTTTGTGTGAAAATTTAGAAAATTTGATATAACATCTCTTACTTTGTTTTTTTTTTTTTTTTTTTGCAAAAAGGGGAGACTTTACTTTAAAAAAAATCATACTTTGTATTTGGGTCAATGATGTCATAAGCATATGAAATTTGTAAGAATGTACATCTCATTTGCTCCAAAAAAAGAAAAATTTGTTTTAAGAAATAGAAATTTTATTCAATTATCAAACGAATTTCTATTTCTAAAACAGAAAATTTGTATCGTTATCAAACGGATTTTTTTCCTTAGAAACTCGTCCAGAAATAGAAATAGAAAAATTCATTTCTGTTCCAGAAACTATTTCTGGAACAGAAATGTTGTCATGCACCCCCTAAGTTTGTAAATGATATATTGAGGAATAGCTTTAGTATCAGCACCCTCCCTCTTGCTCTCTTCTGCCGATGTATTATCATTTTGTTTATTCTGTCACGTTTATCCTGTTATGTTTATGCCATGTCACATGAATATGCAAGATAAACGAGGAGCTTCTCTTGGTGATTCTGGTACCGAAGTCTCAGTCATCTTCAGTTCCAACAGCTAAGCAAGCATGTATGTTTCATGCGCTTATGAGATCTATTAGATCCACATTTTAACATTAACCATGCAAAATAAAGAAAAATCACCAATTAACTCGCTGTACAATTAAATTGTCAAATGCATATTTATCCACTTCATTTCGATCCCTTCTCCATTATTATCCAGTCACAAATGCATTTCTGCTGAGTTCCGCCGTAAACACTAATTTCATTAAATTAACCACCAGCATCCAATATGCAGGATAAGTACTTCATTGAGAATCAGCATCTATTCTTCATCAAATTATGATGCTAAAGTTGAATAATATGTCTCTCTACCCAAATGATTTAGCCCCTTAGCTAATTAAATTCAGCAGAATCACCGATTATAAAATCCATGAGCCAAACATCAAGCACATAGAGGTACCTACAAGAAAAAGAAGAAAAAAAACAATTTTTTTAACACCATTCTTTCATTCTTCCTCTTTTTCTCCGTCTCCTCAACGCACAATCTAGCTGTTGATATTATTAAGGCATCTCAGACATCCATATCTTTTAGACACCATACTATACTCAGCCACAAATTTCCTTACCATGCCTCTGAAACATGTTCCTCTTCCACAGAGTGAAAAAAAATTCCTCACAATTCTAAAAATAAGATCAAAATTATGTTTCCCTATTTTAAAATGACCAAGAATTTAAGGCTCATGCCGGAAAGGGCAAGCATTAGTATATCCTTTCTACTTTCTAGCGTGATTTAAAGAGGAAAATCAATAGAATGGGAATGGGGACATGATTTTTCTACTCCTCATAATATTATTATCTTAGAGCTACTAAGCTCGAACTGAGAATCACTTCAAGAAAGAAAGGCTGATAATTATCAATTTTACAAAGGGTTAAAACCATAAAAAAAAAAAAAACCCCAAACTGGTACACCTGTGACAAATTTACGTAAAACTATTTTTTTGACTATGAAAAACCCCAAACTGGTACACATGTGACAAATTTACTCCGACTGACTATAAAAAACCCAAAACTGGTATATTAATGACAAATTTATCCCAAACTAATTTATTTGACCGCAAAAACCCAAAACTGGTAAATTTGTGACAAATATACTCTCCGCTAAATTGGATTAATACCACAAAAAAATCACAAAAATTGTAAATTATGACAAACAGAGCGTAAAATCTCAAATCAATATACCAATAAACTGTCACGTATCATTTAACTTAATAATTTTACGGTAAAATTTAACAAAAATTAACGTAGGGTAAATTTGTCACAAGTATATTAGTTTGGGGGAAATTTGTCAAAAGTATACCAGTTTAGGGTTTTTAGTAGTCATAAAAATAGTTTGGGGTAAATTTGTTACAAGTGTACCAGTTTGGGGTATTTCAGGGTATTAACCCTTTTACAAACCAAAACAAGGGAAATCAAATCAACAGAAGACCAATATTGCAACCAATGCCTCAAGTTCTTCCTTTGTAAAATGACCATGGAGCTCGCGCATCTTCCATCCCGATTCTAAATCGTCCCATTGTTCCTCTTCCTTCTAATTCCATTATGGTTCCTCTCCCAAGAATAGGATGCTTTCTTCTTTCTTGTTTCTATGCGGTCTCGACTAGCTCTAGTTTTGGTGGGCTGCATTTTAGTATGAGAGGTCATGGACCAAGATACTTATGATTTTTTATTTTTATACTTTCCTGCCGTGTCTTTGGCCAATGATAAACTCGCGCTTCAATTTATCTTTTTTGAAATATTAATTACACTAAAAAAAAGCAGCAGAAAGTATCTTGAGATTGCAAATAATAAATAAATAATGTATCATAATTCCTTAGCCATAGAGAAAAACCTCAACAAAATTTAATTCATCTAACTTGCACAAGATTTTCATTAATTTGACAAAGGAGCTTGTGCATCTATTTATTCCCTCCAAAGACACATATTCATAATAAAATAATAACAGAAAAACCTAGTCAATAGATTAGACTTATTGATTAAGTAAAATATTTTCTTTAATAAAAACTATCAAACTCTAGCTAAAATTAGCCTAAACCAAACTAAAAGTTTTAAGATTAAATTGACACTAGTTCGAAAGGTTTATGACTAAATTGACACCATTAAAATTTAAGATTAAAATGGTACAAAATCAAAAGATTTGTAACTAAATTGATTTATGACTCTTTTTTTACTGGAACAATTCAAACCAACAATCAAGCTTTAACCAAAAAAATCTAACAAACAAACAATCATGCACATTGTAAAATAGGAAATACATAAAGTGTCACGCCCTGATCCTCGGGCACGCACACATCCTTCTCCCTTGGTCGATTCTATAATGCGATATCCCAGGACAATGTATCGCCGACCCTTTCATTTTTTAATCACATGCGGAAGCAGTTAAAATCCCCAGACAATAAAACGATGGGATAGAAAAGCGGGGGCCATATTTTTCATATTGAAATTTATAACCAAACTTTTGTACATGATATCAACTAGAGCACTTCATAATTATTCACATCAATTGGAGTTTACAAAAGAAGATGGAATCTCAATCCCTTCAGGTCATACTCAAAATCTCTCTCGGTATTATCTTCTTCTTCCAAAAATCCTTCCACTCAGGTTTCACCTCCGAGTTCTCCTTCTCAAATTCCTCCTCAGCTCCTCAACGGGGTCCTGAAATGTTTTTCCCCAAACTGGGATGAGACTACGTCTCAGCGAGTTCTACCCCATTAAGCCCGATTAGTAAACCATTATACTAAAGGCTGCCTAAACACGCATAGGTCAGAAGACATACCTTAGCATCAGATCCCACCTGCAAGTCAGTACAATTCACAATAGGCACTCAAGCAATCATATCACCGATCGAAGCATCGACTAAATCGACCTAGTCGATTACAAGCTAATAAGACCACTCACGGTCATTCCCATTCAGTCAATCAATTCACAAAATCAAATCAAAACAATGATCAATCGACCTCGTCGATTACATGTCAACCTGACCATTTCCCGGTCATTCAAGCTATTGCTACTCAGAGCCCCACTCGACAACATTCAATATTTAATGGCTTTACGGTTCCACTCGACCACTTTCGATATTCAATGGCTTTACGGTCCCACTCGACCACTTTCAAGATTCAATGGCTTTACGGTCCCACTCGACCACTTTCGATATTCAATGGCTTTACGGTCCCACTCGACCACTTTCAAGATTCAATGGCTTTACGGTCCCACTCGACCACTTTCAAGATTCAATGGCTTTACGGTCCCACTCGACCACTTTCAAGATTCAATCAATACTCAACGATTTCTCAATGAAATAATTAACCACAACAATTTAGGAATATATCCTAAATTCCACCCCCAATTCAATTTGGCACAATTCAAAGCTCAAATAAATAAACGGACTGCGTCACGACAATCGGCACGAGATTTCGGTCGTCGGCCATCTCAATCTTAATTTCCGAAAAATAAATAAATAATTAATTAATTAATTTCGAAAATTAATTATTAAATATAAAAAATTCGGTTTAGCTCAAAATAAGGCCCAATTAAATAAACGGACTTCACCACGGTCATCAGCATAATTTTCCGGTCACGAGCCATCCCAGTTGAATTTTCGGAAAATTAATAATTATTTAATTAATTTCGAAAATTAATTAATATTAAAAATTCAATTTAGCTTAAAATAAAGTTCGATTAAATAAACGGACTTCGCCACGATCATCAGCATAATTTTCCGGTTCCGAACCATCTCCCTTGAATTTTTGGAAAATAAATAATTATTTAATTTAATTCCGAAAATTAATATTTAAATGCCCAAAAATCTCACTTAGGCCCGAATCGCCAAATTGAAGCCCAAATAGGGGTCGGAAAATTCCCGAGATACTTCCAATAAATAGTAGACCACGTCTACTTGTTAATTGCACAACCAATTTATCTAAATCACATCACAATTGGCTAATAATTGCTAATTACTTCTAATCTAACAACCTAAACATAATTAATTAAAACTAAACAAACCTTAAAGCATAATTAGTCAACTAATCCAAGATTAGTGAGATTACTCACCAAATCGCGCGCAAATCGGATCAATCCGACGGGGGCGACGCGAGGAACGATAAACTCCAAAGCACGGCTCGGGTTCGAGGCCGGGAAACGGCCCAAATCGGCCTTGAACAGTGCTGGAAACCCATTTTTCCAGCCACTGTTCTTGGCTGGACAAAGCTCGTCCGGCGGCTAGAGCGGCAAGGGGAGGCCGGCGGAGGGCGAGGGGGACGCCGGGGAGCTGCGAGGTGGCCGGACGGAGGTAGGCGGTGGCCGGAGGTGGCCGAACGGGGCGGAACAAGGGCTGAGCAGAGGCTGAACAGGGGTTGGACGGCGCACGGCGAGGACGGCAAATGCGAAGGGGCGGTGGCGGAGCACGCAGTGTGCGCGGGCGGTGCGGACGGCGGCTCGGCGGCATGTGGCGGCGACGGCGAGCGGCTCTCCTTCTTCTTCCGCTTGCTGGTTCACACGCGAAGAAACAAGAAGAAGAAGACGAAGTGTTCGGTCGTGTGGGAGAGAAGAGAGAGGAGAGAGAAGAGGAGAGAAAGAAGAGATAAGAAGAAGGGGTTTTCTTTTTGACTAGTCAAAGGTAGAAACAAAAGAGAGAGAAGCCAATTTAAAATTGGCAAAAGGGGGCATTCGGTAGGTGGGGATGCTCGCACGAAGGTGGGGGAGGGGAGGAGAAAGAGAAGAGAGAGAGAGAAAAGGAAGAGAGAGGGAGGGAAAAGAAATAATATAATATATAACACCACATGGTCTTATTTTTTTTTTTTCTTTTCTCTTTCCCTTTCTATTTTCTTTTGGTCTTCAAATTTCCTCCAATAATTTCTTTAATGAAATTTCGAACTCGTCAATAAATTGATAGACGATGAGACGGTCCTAAAAATGAATTGTGACACGCCCGAATATTCGATTCCCAAAACCGAATTAATTTTCATGGTTAAAATCGACCGAACGTGATTTTAGTCCAATCCAACCAATTAGGTAGCTTTTAGGGATTTTACCATGGATATATCCCTTAATGGCTTCACCCAATAGGTCAGTTAACTCGTGAGTGATCAGCTCAGAGAAAAAGGACTATAGGCACGTCGACGAAATGCACATTTCATTTTATCGAAATATGATCGGATTTCAGGATGTCACAACTCTTCCCCTCTTATAAAAATTTCGTCCTCGAAATTTAAACCCTTACACACTTTGCTCAAAAAGGTGGGGGTATAATTGTCTCATCGACTCTTCCATCTCCCAAGTCGCTCCTTCAGCACCGTGGTGTTGCCAGACCACTTTGACCAACGGAATGGTCTTTGTACGCAGAACTTGCTCTTTGCGATCGACAATCTGAGCCGGGCTTTCCACGTATGACACACGGTCATCCACGTCCAATTCCTCGAAATTGAGCACGTGGGTCGGGTCAGGCTCATACTTCCTTAACCTCGACACATGAAAGACGTCATGCACTTGCGCCAATCTTGGCGGCAACGCAAGACGATACACTAGGTTTCCGATTCTTTCAAGAATCTCAAACGGACCTACGTACCTCGGACTCAGTTTGCCTTTCTTACCAAAGCGCGAAGTTCCCCTCATTGGTGACACTTTCAGAAAAATGTGATCACCAACTTGGAATTCCAAAGACATTCGACGCTTATCTGCATAACTTTTCTGCCTGCTCTGCGCTGTCTTTAATCTGTCTCTGATTACTGCCACGGCATCTACTGATCACTGAACCAACTCTGGGCCTGATATCTTCCTTTCTTCAACTTCATCCCAACATATTAGAGTTCTGCACGCTCTGCCATACAACGCTTCAAATGGAGCCATCTTGATACTCTGCTGATAACTGTTGTTGTAGGCAAATTCTACCAGATGAAGCTGATCTTCCCAACTTCCTTTGAAGTCTATAACACACGCTCTCAGCATGTCTTCAAGAGTCTGAATCGTCCTTTCCGACTGGCCATCCGTCTGAGGATGATACGCCGTACTGTACTGAAGCTTCGTACCTAAAGCACTCTGCAAGCTTTTCCAAAAAAACAGCAGTAAACCTTGGGTCTCTATCAGATGTTATCGTAATCGGCACTCCATGCATATGAACCACCTGACGCACATATAGGTCTGCGTATCTATCCAGACTCAAGTCCTTTCAAACTGCAATGAAGTGAGCCGACTTTGTCAGCCTGTCGACTACTACCCAAATTGAATCATTTCCTCTTTGACTCCTTGGTAGTCCAGTCACGAAGTCTATCGTGATGTGCTCCCATTTCCACTCTGGGATCGCGAGAGGTTGCAGAAATCCTCCCGGCTTGCAATGCCGGGCTTTTACTTGCTGACAAGTCAAATACTTGGCCACATGCTTGGCGATGTCCGCCTTCATACTTGACCACCAGTAGTGTTGACGTAAATTCTAATACATCTTAGTGCTTCCAGGATGAACGCTGTAATTGCTATGATGTGCTTCAGATAAAATTTCTTCTTTAAGCTCAACATCGTCAGGTACAACCAAACGTCCATGAAACCTTAGAGTCCCGTCATCAGCAATCTGAAAATCAGCCTTCCTTTTATCTGCGTCTTCCTGAAGAATTCTCTGTACATCTGGATCTGTCGATTGGAGTTGCTTGATTCTGACCTGGACATTTGGCTCAATTCTGAGGGTGGCCATAAGACTTGAAAGGTGGCCTACCTCAAATTTGAATTCCGAATCTCGAGCTCTCTCGATCAAGTTCCACTCTTTAACCAAGATTTGTGCTATTGAAGACTTCCGACTCAATGCATCGGCGACCTTGTTCGCCTTTCCTGGGTGATATAGAATATCACAACCGTAGTCTTTCAGCAATTTCATCCATCGCCGTTGTCTCATGTTCAACTCCTTCTGAGAGAACAAATACTTGAGACTCTGATGGTCCGTGAAGATCTGAAACTTTTCCCCACACAAGTAGTGCCTCCAAATCTTCAACGCAAACATGATGGCTGCGAGTTCTAAGTCATGCGTCGGGTAATTCAATTCATGAGGTCTCAACTGCCGGGAAGCGTATGCAACAACTCTGCCATGTTGCATCAGCACGCAACCCAATCCCCTAAATGACGCATCACTATAGATCTCGAATCCTCCAGGACCAGATGGAATCCTCAGCACAGGTGCGGTAGTCAGCCTTTCCTTTAGCTCTTGGAAACTACGCTCGCACTTGTCTGACCATACAAATTTCTCTTCTTTCTTCAAGAGCTTTGTCAGAGGCAACACTATTGATAAGAACCCTTCCACAAACAGTCTGTAATAACCTGCTAACCCCAGAAAACTTCTGATCTCTGTCACTGTTGTCGGTCTTGGTCCACTGATAACTGATTCCGTCTTGACCGGGTTCATGGAAATTCCTTCACCATTCTCAGACATCTCTTGTGCTTTTTAGAATTCCTCGAATACACCGGAATATCATTACACGACACGATCACAATTGACCCATATATTCCTTGAACACTCTGTTCGTCATATCCATGAAAGCAACTTGAGTGTTCTCCAGGCCAAACGATCTTACAATACTCTCGTAAAGACCATATCAAGTACGAACAATTGCCTTTCGTACAACCTTCTTCCTGGCTCGTAACTGACGACTTCTTAATCTCAAGTCGACCTTTAAAACATCGATACTCTTTATAACTAGTCACACCATTCATTGATCTTTGGCAAAGAACACTTGTCCCTGATCTTCACCTAACTGAGTTGATGATGGTTGATGCACACTTGCAACAAACCATCTTTCTTCTTCTCACAAACAAAACTAATGTTTCCCCAAAGTGATGCATTGATATGCACAAATTCCTCATTCATCAATCTTCATATCTGCATATTCAATTCTACCAATTCAGACAACAATAGCTGGTAAGAATCCTTCGAGAGTAGGTCTATCCTGGTGCAAGCTCAATTGCACTTTCTATTTCTTTTTCTGACGGTGGCCTGACAGTTCTCATGACAACACATCTAGAAGTTCTTAGACCACTGAGATGTCCTCCATCTCTAGCTCTTCAATCTGTCCTACCCAAGACAATCGCCAAGCTACTTTGGCAACCTTCGTCTAACAAACAAGTTGCCTCCAGTCAAGGAGATTAATGAAATCGAAGATTCTTTTCGACTCCCAATAACCTCTGACACTTTCACATGTTAATAGACTAAATTGGATTACTCCATGACCATGATTCATTATCACAATATGCTTCATAAGCCCACACTATTCATGTGGCATCAAATTCACACATCAGCAACTAATTAAGCATAACTATTGCTAGGGATTCTCTTTCTTTCACTTTTACGTCAACAATTTAAGTTCTACCAACTCAGCACAAAGCTCTACTGCGCTGCTCTAACAAAATCACTTCCAACACATTCTTTCTTTGATCGGTGCAAGGTCCATTCTACTCCCATTCCTTCTTGGCTGCGGTAACAATGTCTATGTCACCTTAGACTTCCACTGATAGTCCTTCACCTAATAGCCACGCTGGTCATAATCACCACAGGTTTTAGTCATATTCGGACACCGGATTCATCCATGCTTCCTTCTACAATTCTGACACTTATCAGGTGAGTCTTCTATCTCCTGTCAAGTGACAGCACACACTCTTTCTGGTTGTCCCATCGGTCTGCTAAAACCACTCTCGACCTCGATCTTTTCCCTGACCGATTTTCATTTCTGCCTGAACTGGATCTATACCTTGGCTCGAATGCAATGACTCGCTCCTTGATCACATTTCCACTTTGGATCTCAGCAGGTGAAGCGACAACGGCGGTTGTAACATTGACAGCGGCTCGATCCTGAGCCTCCTGGCTCATCCAATTCCCAAGGAACACTAGCATCAGAACGATCCTATCGAACTTAGGATCATTCGACGCTGCTACACTAGTACCAACCTGCGGTGGTACTCTTACACTCAAACTGGCCAGAACCAACACTCTGCCACAACCACCTCGGATACTGACCTTTGTCAGTGCATCATCCCGAGTCACAGAGGACATTGTCCTCTCACTAGGAGTTCTCAGCTCCTGCTCACTCATGGTTTAGTCTTACACTGCAACCCGACTTCCAAACCCACACTGGATTAGAAGATGAGCGATCCACACACAACAAACAATTCTAGCACTCAGCTAACACAGACATGCACCAGCATGAAATTAAAGGTCTTTCCTACTAACTATCCCATGGTCAACGCTCCTTATCACTCCAATCTTCAACCTCGCTCTGATACCACTTTAAATTGGATGTCACGCCCCGATCCTCGGGCACGCACACATCCTTCTCCCTTGGTCGATTCTATAATGCGATATCCCAGGACAATGTATCGCCGACCCTTTCATTTTTTAATCACATGCGGAAGCAGTTAAAATCCCCAGACAATAAAACGATGGGATAGAAAAGCAGGGCCATATTTTTCATATTGAAATTTATAACCAAACTTTTGTACATGATATCAACTAGAGCACTTCATAATTATTCACATCAATTGGAGTTTACAAAAGAAGATGGAATCTCAATCCCTTCAGGTCATACTCAAAATCTCTCTCGGTATTATCTTCTTCTTCCAAAAATCCTTCTACTCAGGTTTCACCTCCGAGTTCTCCTTCTCAAATTCCTCCTCAGCTCCTCAACGGGGTCCCCTGAAATGTTTTCCCCAACCGGGATGAGACTACGTCTCAGCGAGTTCTACCCCACTAAGCCCGATTAGTAAACTATTATACTAAAGGCTGCCTAAACACGCATAGGTCAGAAGACATACCTTAGCATCAGATCCCACCTGCAAGTCAGTACAATTCACAATAGGCACTCAAGCAATCATATCACCGATCGAAGCATCGACTAAATCGACCTAGTCGATTACAAGTTAATAAGACCACTCACGGTCATTCCCATTCAGTCAATCAATTCACAAAATCAAATCAAAACAATGATCAATCGACCTCGTCGATTACATGTCAACCTGACCATTTCCCGGTCATTCAAGCTATTGCTACTCAGAGCCCCACTCGACAACATTCAATATTTAATGGCTTTACGGTCCCACTCGACCACTTTCGATATTCAATGGCTTTACGGTCCCACTCGACCACTTTCAAGATTCAATGGCTTTACGGTCCCACTCGACCACTTTCGATATTCAATGGCTTTACGGTCCCACTCGACCACTTTCAAGATTCAATGGCTTTACGGTCCCACTCGACCACTTTCAAGATTCAACGGCTTTACGGTCCCACTCGACCACTTTCAAGAATCAACGGCTTTACAGTCCTACTCGACCACTTTCAAGATTCAATGGCTTTACGGTCCCACTCGACCACTTTCAAGATTCAATGGCTTTACGGTCCCACTCGACCACTTTCAAGATTCAATCAATACTCAACGATTTCTCAATGAAATAATTAACCACAACAATTTAGGAATATATCCTAAATTCCACCCCCAATTCAATTTGGCACAATTCAAAGCTCAAATAAATAAACGGACTGCGTCACGACAATCGGCACGAGATTTCGGTCGTCGGCCATCTCAATCTTAATTTCCGAAAAAATAAATAAATAATTAATTAATTAATTTCGAAAATTAATTATTAAATATAAAAAATTCGGTTTAGCTCAAAATAAGGCCCAATTAAATAAACGGACTTCACCACGGTCATCAGCATAATTTTCCGGTCACGAGCCATCCCAGTTGAATTTTCGGAAAATTAATAATTATTTAATTAATTTCGAAAATTAATTAATATTAAAAATTCAATTTAGCTTAAAATAAAGTTCGATTAAATAAACGGACTTCGCCACGATCATCAGCATAATTTTCCGGTTCCGAACCATCTCCCTTGAATTTTTGGAAAATAAATAATTATTTAATTTAATTCCGAAAATTAATATTTAAATGCCCAAAAATCTCACTTAGGCCCGAATCGCCAAATTGAAGCCCAAATAGGGGTCGGAAAATTCCCGAGATACTTCCAATAAATAATAGACCACGTCTACTTGTTAATTGCACAACCAATTTATCTAAATCACATCACAATTGGCTAATAATTGCTAATTACTTCTAATCTAACAACCTAAACATAATTAATTAAAACTAAACAAACCTTAAAGCATAATTAGTCAACTAATCCAAGATTAGTGAGATTACTCACCAAATCGCGCGCAAATCGGATCAATCCGACGGGGGCGATGCGAGGAACGATAAACTCCAAAGCACGGCTCGGGTTCGAGGCCGGGAAACGGCCCAAATCGGCCTTGAACAGTGCTGGAAACCCATTTTTCCAGCCACTGTTCTTGGCTGGACAAAGCTCGTCCGGCGGCTAGAGCGGCAAGGGGAGGCCGGCGGAGGGCGAGGGGGACGCCGGGGAGCTGCGAGGTGGCCGGACGGAGGTAGGCGGTGGCCGGAGGTGGCCGAACGGGGCGGAACAAGGGCTGAGCAGAGGCTGAACAGGGGTTGGACGGCGCACGGCGAGGACGGCAAATGCGAAGGGGCGGTGGCGGAGCACGCAGTGTGCGCGGGCGGTGCGGATGGCGGCTCGGCGGCATGTGGCGGCGACGGCGAGCGGCTCTCCTTCTTCTTCCGCTTGCTGGTTCACACGCGAAGAAACAAGAAGAAGAAGAAGAAGTGTTCGGTCGTGTGGGAGAGAAGAGAGAGGAGAGAGAAGAGGAGAGAAAGAAGAGATAAGAAGAAGGGGTTTTCTTTTTGACTAGTCAAAGGTAGAAACAAAAGAGAGAGAAGCCAATTTAAAATTGGCAAAAGGGGGCATTCGGTAGGTGGGGATGCTCGCACGAAGGTGGGGGAGGGGAGGAGAAAGAGAAGAGAGAGAGAGAAAAGGAAGAGAGAGGGAGGGAAAAGAAATAATATAATATAACACCACATGGTCTTATTTTTTTTTTCTTTTCTTTTCTCTTTCCCTTTCTATTTTCTTTTGGTCTTCAAATTTCCTCCAATAATTTCTTTAATGAAATTTCGAACTCGTCAATAAATTGATAGACGATGAGACGGTCCTAAAAATGAATTGTGACACGCCCGAATATTCGATTCCCAAAACCGAATTAATTTTCATGGTTAAAATCGACCGAACGTGATTTTAGTCCAATCCAACCAATTAGGTAGCTTTTAGGGATTTTACCATGGATATATCCCTTAATGGCTTCACCCAATAGGTCAGTTAACTCGTGAGTGATCAGCTCAGAGAAAAAGGACTATAGGCACGTCGACGAAATGCACATTTCATTTTATCGAAATATGATCGGATTTCAGGATGTCACATAAAGTCTACTATAGTCAAACTTAAAGATGTCCTAAAGCAATAAGGCTTTAGATAGAAAGTGCACATCTTTTAATCATCACATATAATTATGACTAATAGGAGACTTCACTCAACATTGGTGGACGTTGGATCTTTCCCTATCTAAAAATAGTTGAGTCGTTGTTTGCCCAAAAGTAATATATGCCTTGGTTATTTAAAAATCATTTTTACATAAGAATTAATGCGTAAGTATAATTATGACTAATGGGTGATGAAACTAAAGGTCATGGAGTTTTGGATACTGGCACAGCTAAGGTCATGGAGTTTTGGGGGTTAACATATCCACATATACAAGACAAAAGTAAACATATTTTGATATTCTTTCACGGTGGAGAATATATATATTTGTTAAACATAGGCTTTTTCAAAGATTTTCATGCGAAAATGTTGTGCAAGCATCTTCAACTGGAGCAGCCTGTGGATGTCGTTGAAAATCCAGAAACTACTAATGTCCTCGGTCCTGTACCAGAAGAAGGCGTGCCTAATGGTCTGTCTCTATCTACTAATATCTTTTCTATAGAAATCTTGTTTTGCCTTTGAGTTCAGAGTGGGTATTCAGTTACCATTCCCATGGTTTTGATATTTAGATGAATGATCAATGTACCCAGAACCCTTGTCTAATGGAGAGATGATGGAGTCAGAAGAGGAGGTTGGATCATTTTCTCCACAATCGTTGCATGGTGATGAAACTCACCATGCAACTGAAGGGGCCATTGACCCTGAAGAGGACATGGCTGCATTGGATAATTCATTTTTTCCCTGCAAATTGCTTAGCACAAACTAAGTAAGGTCGTGCATCTAACCAGAGGTTCCGGTAACGGAAAAGAATTGAGGTACTAGAAGAACAACAAAGATATATGCAAGAAGCAATGGCATCAAAGCCAATTCCATCGGGAGATTATTTTGAAATGAAGGCCATCAAAGCCATGGGAGCCATGGAGGAATGTGATGTAGTTTTTGGCAATGGTGTAGAGATGACTCTCGACTTGCAGGTACTTCACGTCACCAATTTTCTCTATTGGTTTTGACTTATTCTTATCATTTTTTCCTCAGATAACATAATCCTTGAATTTGTTCATGTGGATGTAGGCTTATTGGTGGCATGATAAGTATCGACCAAGAAAATCAAAATATTTCAACCCTTGTCCACAGTGGATATGAGTGGAGTAAGCACATCAAATGCATTACGAAGATTGCACAAATTTATGAATTTAATATATTTTACCCTGACATTATTCACAATATTAAAGCCCCAATATACTCAATTGGAAAAGATTGTGACATTGTGAGTTTACTTGATCAGAAAATTACTATTACCCAAGCATAAATACAAATGAAAATGAACATTCAAGTTCAACAAACATAAATATAAACATACATATATAAAAATAAACAAACATAAGAAGTGTTTAGTGATAAGAGGTTGTTCTAGAAACGACCTGGTGATAATTCAATTCAGGATGTGATAGCTTGATGATCGGTTGATGATGATTCTTTTGATGATTCATTTACTTCATTTGTCCTTTGCTACAGGAAGTGGAGGATGCAGAAATGCTTCGAGGAAACTTTCCTCGTTTTTGAAAATATTTTAACCCTTGTACACAATGGCTATGAGTGGAGTAAGTACATCAAACGCATTACGAAGATCGTACAAGAGTATGAATTTAATATATTTTATCCTGATATTGTCTACAATACTAAGTCCCCAATATACTCATTTGAAAAAGATTGTGACACTGTGAGTTTACTTGATCAGAAAATTACTATTACTCGAGCATAAATACAAATGAAAATGAACAATCAAGTTCAACAAATATAAATATAAACATAAATATATAAATATAAACGAACATCAGAGGTGCTTGGTTATAAGAGGTTATTTAGGAAACGGCTTGGTGATAATTCAATTCAGGATGTGATGGCTTAATAATTGGTTGATGATGATTCCTTTGATAATTCATTTACTTCTTTTCATGATTCATTTTCTACAGAAGGTGGAGGAGGCAGAAATGTTTCGAGGAAACTTTCCTTGTTTTTAAAAATATTTCAACCCTTGTCCACAGTGAGTGGAGTAAGCACATCAAATGCATTACGAAGATTGCACAAGGGTATGAATTTAATATATTTTACTCTAACATTGTCCACAATACTAAGGCCCAACATACTCAATTGAAAAAGATGGTGACATTGTGAGTTTATTTGATCAGAAAATTACTATTACCCAAGCATAAATATAAATGAAAATGAACATTCAAGTTTAACAAGCATAAATATAAATATAAATATATAGATATAAACAAACATCAGTGGTGCTTGGTGATAAGATGTTGGTGATAAGAGGTTGTTCAGGAAACGGCTTAATGATAATTTAATTCATGATATGATGGCTTGATGATCGATTGATGATGATTCATTTGATGATTCCTTTGTTAGAGGAGGTGGAGGAAGCACAAATGCTTCGAGAAAACTTTCATCATTTTTAAAAATATTTCAACCCTTGTCTATAGTGGATATGAGTGGAGTAAGCACATTAAATGCATTACGAAGATCGCACAAAGGTATGAATTTAATATATTTTACCATGACATTGTCTACAATACTAAGGCCCCAACATACTAAATTGAAAAAGATGATGACATTGTGAGTTTACTTAATCAAAAAATTACTATTATCAAAGCATAAATACAAATGAAAATGAACATTCAGGTTTAACAGGTATAAATATAAACATAAATATATAAATATAAACGAACATTAGAGATGCTTGGTGATAAGAGATTGTTCAAAAAGTGGCTTGGTGATAGTTCAATTCAAGATGTGATAACTCGATGATCAGTTGATGATGATTCCTTTGATGATTCCTTTGCTATAGGAGGTAGATGAGGCAGAAATGCTTCGAAGAAACTTTCCTCGTTTTTGAAAATATGTTAACTCTTGTCTACAGTGGATATGAGTGGAGTAAGCTCATCAAACAAATTACGAAAATCACACAAGGGTATGAATTTAATATATTTTACTCTGACATTGTCCATGCCCCAACATACTCAATTGAAAAAGATGGTGACATTGTTACTATTAACCAAGCATAAATAAGAGACAGTTGGATGAACTAAGAGCAAAATAAGAGATGAAGTAAGACAATGGGAGTTAGAAGAAAAAGAGAGTGTTTTTACAAATAATACGATTAATGTCCAATTGGACTAGAGCGACTGCAGCAATGAAACCGGCAATTAGGGTGAAAAGACACGGATATGGATAGGAGATTGGAAACAGTAAAAAAAAATTAAAATTGCAAGAACAAAGAAGAGAGGAAAAGAAAGATGTGGTGGGCCCAGCAAAATAGAGAACAATAAAATTTTAAAAATAATAATAAATGAAGAAGAAGATGGAGCCCGCTCGTCTCGATCCTTTCTTCTTCTTTTTTTCTTATTGTATTTTAAAAAACCGTTGATGGATTAGCCCAAATATTTAATATTTTTATAAGATATATTTTCTATATGTTTATTTTGCGATTATATCTTCGGCACGTGTGTGTCTATATATATTAATTAATTAATTAGAAGAATCCCACACTCCTCAAATGGGATTTATGATTTTTTTGAGAATGACAAATTGATATTGGTTTCCTAAAAAAACAAGAGGTGGATGAGGCATTGAGTCCTCACTAATCCTCAACCTTAGCTTTAATGAACATAAAAACTTTTCGTTCCTATATTTCCTATATTTTATAATCAAGCGGAACTACTAAGTCCAAAAGCTAATGCTAGGTTTAAAATATTGATTGAAAAACTCAATATCACATTACATAGTTTTAGGTCATGTCACTTGTTAATGATAAGTGTGTATCATTTTAAAAATTGCAAAATAGTAGCGTGTGATTGTGATTAATCGAACAATAGTACTAGAATCATAAAAAAAGGAAAAAAAATTAATTGTGATTATGCTAGATCCTAAGATTATAAATGCTCAATTGCAATTTTCTCTTTAAAATTCAAAACTTGAGTTGGAATATTTACATGCATTACTACTATGTGTGTAGTGTGTCATATTGCCCATATATATATAATTTATTCTTGCACGAGCAATTTTCTGCCCCTCTTATGTAGTTAAAGAGCATAATAGGATTGGGGTTTCTTTTTCCCATATGAATGACCACACATAATAGGTTTTAATTTTGGACTACACCACCAACATATGGAAATTATGGGTATTAGTTACCACCATACAAAGTACCACTTACATATTTTTGTGTTAAAATTTTAGAATGTCCAAAAATAAATGAAACTTAGGGATTAAAACATATTGAAAAGATTGAGTTGCAAATTTGGTAGGGTACATTTAGTAGAAATCGAAATCCTTACCATGGTAAGTATTTAGGTATTTCTTTATTATGGTGTTTTTTGTTAAGTGTCTTGATAACTACATTCATTTATGAAGTATTTTAGCAGATATTATCGATATTTTAGATCATTCCTATTTCTCGTGAGTTCATTTAGGTAAAGTCAAGATGCCTATTTTAAATTTGGAATGATGTTATCTTTGGAATTATTATTGAAATTCTAAATTCGATAGAGCCAAATCTATCCAACTTATACCAATATTTATGGTAAGTATCATTTCATACAAATAGTTTTTTTTTTTTTCAACTTGACAAATAATTGTGTCACATAGAGCGAGCCAAAAAGAAGTGGAAATTTTTTTAAAACTTAAGAAGTTTTGATAAAGATAGGTCACATACACTACATAACATTAATATAACGAGCCATATTACCTCCAAATGCAGTATCAATAAATTTTCATTTCAAATTGTTATGATTCAAATACAAATTTCTTATTATCAAAAATATTAAACAAATTTATCCTACACGATTGTATCCTTTAAGCTTTCACCTGTTATCCACTCTCTTTTTTTTCTTGTTGATGGATGAAAATATATAAATCTATCATTTTATCCAATTAGGAATTTTAAGTTTACTTGTTTACCAACTGTTGCAACATTTGAGTTTTCTTCATGAATAGTCATAACCTTTTAACTCTTCCATAATTCATAAAAGTCATATTTTCCCCCAAACGTTATTGGAAGGATTTTTCACATGGGTGGCATTCGTAAATCATCTTCATAAACATATATTTATATTAATTCTTTTGTTTGGATACCATTTTTAATATTCATGCGAATATTGAAATAAACCACAATCACATACAAGTTTGTTTAAAATGTCATAAATATATGGTTGTTGACATATATACACACGTATAGTTATCGAATTAAATTATAATAATTTATATTTATTATCACTAGAATTTAAACAACTACTTAAAAATTAGAGATCTTAATTTAGAAGAAGATGTCTAACCTAATTGAGAATGTCAAGTTTGAGTTGACATTATGGCAGTACAACCAAAAAAAGAGTTGAGAATATTCAAGGAAATGAGCTCGAGCTCGAATAGGTGTCCTACAGTCCCATTCATGCACATGATAACCATGAGAAAAGAAGTGAACATCAAAACCAAACTCATGCAAAATCTTATTGAAATCAAATTTAGGGAGAGCTTGAGAGCCATAAACGTATTAGGTAAGGATAATGTGGATATTGGTATTTTTTCTATATGGCTGACTTTTATTTGGGAATTATTAGTTATGTAAATAGTATGTACATATAAAATGAATGATTTTGAGTCAAGCAAATTAAAATTTGAAGTATTATGACTGCAGTTGGCAAAGTAAGTGTAAAATTCTAAACATATATTTTCTTACATAATTAGTATAATGGTATAAATACATCAATAATCTTGACATCAATAATCTAAAAAAATTTCTAAAAAAATCTTAGGTCTTGAATAGGAATAATACAATATTTCATAGTTGATTGCATTGATTCCTTAGAATGAAAATAAAGACATGTCTTTTCAAAATTTGAGACAATTGCCCATTGGGGATGTAGCATAAAAGGACCCACAAGAAATAATTGGAAACATTTGGAGGGTAAATAATGATATCTAATAAAATAATGTACCAAATATGAAATTTTACTAATATTTACCTCTTATTTAGAAAAGCTCGTAAATTTATTTAGGGAAGCTCGAAAATCTAATTTATTATTTTTCATAACCTAGGTTAGAATATTCGGAATATCCCTCTATTTTCTATTTTTTGTTGAGAAGAGTTGAAATGAGATTTTCTTTATTTTTCTTATTATCTTTTTTCTTGTTCTAAATATATTTCTTCTTGTTCTGAAGACTGCCCAAGCAACGAGTGAAGCCTTGAAGGGCTTTGAGGTTTGTCGCGGCATTCATCAATAGTCTCATCTATCTTTCTTCCATTAAAAAAGTAATTTCATATTCAAAATTTTGACATTTCTCTTGTGTCTCCTAGTCATATGAATAGCTAGCCTAGCAATTAATTGCCACGAAGAAGAGGGGGTGCTATCCTGGTAGAGAGATGTCCTAGCAGAGAAAAGAGGTGAGCAATAAATAATCTCTCACCCTCCTTCTCTCTCTCTCTCTCTCTCTCTCTCTCTCTCTCTCTCTCTCTCTCCTGTCATTATCAGTTTATGACGGCATTATACGAGTCCCAATCATTCGTTTACTTGGGCTTCATAGACATTAGAAAGCAACTGTTTTTACAAATCATTTCTATTCCTTGTGAGATTATTTGGATAAAGTCAAAATGTCTATTTTAAATTTGGAATGATGTTATCTTTGAAATTATTATTGAAATTCTAAATTCAATAAAGCCAAATTTATCCAACTTTTATTAATATTTATGGTAAGTATTATTTCATGCGAATAGTTCTTTTTTTCTTTTTCGACTTGACTTGTCACATATATTAAATAAAAGAGTAAGCCAAAAAAAAAGTTGAGATTTTTTAAAAACTTGAGAAGTTTCGATGAAGATAGGTCACATACACTACATAACATTAATATAATGAATCATATTGCCTCTAAATGTGATATCAATAAATTTTCATTTCAAATTGTTATGATTCAAATACAAACTTCTTATTATGAAAGATATTAAACCAATTTATCCAACACAATTGTATTATTTGAGTTTTCTCTTAATATCCACTCTTTTTTAAAAAAAAAAATTTCTGTTGATAGGTGAAAATATATAAATCTATCTTTTTATCCGATTAAGAATTTTGAGTTTGCTTATTTATCAACTGTCACAACTCTTGAGTTTTTTTTCAAGAATAGTCATATCCTTTTAACTCTTCCACAATCCATAAAAGTCATATTTTCCCCCAAACGTTATTGGAATGATTTTTCACATGGGTGGCACTCGTAAATCATCCTCATAAACATGTCTTTATATTAATTCTTTTGTTTGGATAACCTTTTTAATTTTCACGCGAATATTGAAATAAACCACAATCACATACGAGTTTGCTTAAAATGTAATAAATATATGATTGTTAACATATATACACACGTATAGTTATTAAATTAAATTATAATAATTTATATTATTATCACTAAAATCTAAATAACTACTTAAAAATTAGATATCTTAATTTATAGGAAGATGTTTTACCTAATCGAGAATGTCAAGTTTGAGTTGACATTATAGTAGCACAACCAAAAAAATAGTTGAGAATATTTAAGGAAATGAGCTCGAATAGTTGTCCTACGGTCCCATTCATGCACATCATAACCATGAGAAGAGAAGTAAACATCAAAATCAAACTCACGTAAAATCCTATTGAAATCAAATTTATGGAGAGTTTGAGAGACATAAACGTATTAGATAACGATAATGTGGATATTGGTATTTTTTTCTATATGGTTGACTCTTATTTGGAAATTATTAGTTATATAAATAGTATGTACATGTAAAATGAATGATTTTGAGTGAAGCAAATTAAAGTTTGAAGTATTATGATTTCAGTGGGCAAAGTAAGCGTAAAATTGTAAACATATATTTTCTTATATAATTAGTATAAAAGTGTAAATACATTCATAATCTTGACATCAATAACCTAAAAAAGTTTTTAGAAAAATCTTAAGTCTTGAATAGGAATAATACAATTTTTTCTTAGTTGATTGTCTTGTTTCCTTAGAATAAAAATAAAGACATGTCTTTTCAAAATTGGAGATAATTGCCCTCGGGGGATGCAGTATAAAAGGACCTACAAAAAATAGTTGGAAATATTTTGAGGGTAAATGATAATGTCTAATAGATTAATTTACACAAAATGAAATTTTACTAATATTTACCTCTTATTTAGAAAAGCTCAAAAATCTATTTAGAGAAACTCGAAAATCTAATTGATTATTCTTCATAACCTAGGCTAGGTGATTCAGAATATCCATTTATATTTTTATTTTTTGTTGAGTAGAGTTAAAACAAGATTTTATTCATTTTTCTTATTATCTTTTTCTTGTTCTGAATATGTTTCTTCTTGTTCCAAAGACTGCCCAAGCAACGAGTAAAGCCTTGAAAGGCTTTAAGGTTTGTCGTGGCATTCATCAATAGTCTTATCAATCATTCTTCCATTAAAAAAGTAATTATGTACTCACAATTTTAGCATTCCTCTTGTGTCTTCTAGTCATAAGAATAACTAGCCTAACAATTAATTGCCACGAAGAAGAGGGAGTACTATCCTGGTAAAGAGATGTCCTAGCAGAGAGAAGAGGTGAGCAATAAATAATCTATCTCCCTCCTTCTCTCTCTCTCTCTCTCTCTCCCGTCATTATCAGTTTATGGCGGCGTTATACGGGTCCCGATCATTCGTTTACTTGGGCTTCATAGACATTAGAAAACAACTGTTGTTACAAATCATTCCTATTCCTCGTGAGATTATTTGGATAAAGTCAAAATGCCTATTTTAAACTTAGAATGATGTGATCTTTGGAATTATTATTGAAATTCTAAATTCGATAGAGCTAAATTTATCCAACTTTTACTAATATTTATGGTAAGTATCATTTCATGCGAATACTTTTTTTTTCTTTTTCAACTTGACTAGTAATTGTGAAGATTGTCACATACATTACATAAAAAAAAAATGAGCAAGCAAAAAAAAAAAGTGAATTTTTTTTGAAAGCTTGAGAAGTTTCAATAAAAATAGTTCACATACATTACATAAAATTAATATAACGAGCCATATTGCATCCAAATGTAGTATCAATAAATCTTCATTTCGAATTGTTATGATTCAAATACAAACTTCTTATTATGAAATATATTAAACCAATTTATCCCACACGATTTCATTTTTTGAGTTTTCTTCTAGTATCCACTCTCTCTTTTTTTTTTTTTTAATTGTTTTTTTCATGTTGATGAGTGAAAATATATAAATCTATTTTTTTTTATCTTATTAGGAACTTTGAGTTTGCTTGTTTACCAACTATTGCAACCCTTGACTTTTCTTCATGAATAGTCATAATCTTTTAACTCTTCCATAATCCATAAAAGTCATATTTTTCTCCCAAACGTTATTGGAAGGATTTTTCACAAGAATGTCACTCGTAAATCATCCTCCTAAACATATCCTTATGTTATTTCTTTTGTTTAAATACCCTTTTTAATCTCATGCAAATATTGAAATAAACCACAATCACATACGATTTTACTTAAAACGTCATAAATATATGGTTGTTGACATATATACACACGTATAGTTATCGAATTAAATTGTAATAATTTATATTTATTATCACTAGAATCTATAATAATTACTTAAAAATTAGAGATCTTAATTTAGAGGAAATGTCTGACCTAATAGAGAATGTCAAGTTTGAGTTGACATTATGGTAGCACAACTAAAAAAAGAATTGAAAATATTCAAGGAAATTACCTCGAATAGGTATTCTACGGTCCCATTCATGCACATCATAACTATGGAAAGAGAAGTGAACATCAAAACCAAACTCACGCAAAATCCTATTGAAATCAAATTTATGAAGAGTTTGAGAGATATAAGCGTATTAGGTAATTATAATGTGGATATCGAAATTTTTTCTATATGGCTGGCTCTTATTTGGGAATTATCAGCTATGTAAATAGTAGGTACATGTAAAATGAATGATTTTGAGTTAAGCAAATTAAAGTTTGAAGTATTATGATTACAATAGGCAAAGTAAGCATAAAATTCTAAATAGATGTTTTCTTATATAATTAGTATAATGGTGTAAATACATCCATAGTCTTGACATCAATAACTTAAAAAAGTTTCTAGAAAAATCTTGAGTCTTGAATATGAATAATACAATCTTTTTATAATTGATTACCTTGATTCCTTAGAATGAAAATAAATACACGTCTTTTCAAAATTTGAGATAATTACCTCTAGGGGATGCGGCATAAAAGGACCCACAAGAAATAGTTGGAAATATTTGGAAGGTAAATGATGATGTCTAATAGAATAATTTACACAATATGAAATTTTACTAATATTTACCTCTTATTTAGGAAAGCTCGTAAATCAATTTAGGGAAGCTCGAAAATCTAATTGATTATTCTTCATAATCTAAGCTAGATGATTCTGAATATCCCTCTATTTTCTATTTTTTGTTGAGTAGAGTTGAAACAAGATTTTCTTCATTTTTTTATTATATTTTTTTCTTGTTCTGAATATCTTTGTTCTTGTTCCAAAGACTACTCAAGCAACGAGTGAAGCCTTGAAGGGCTTTGAGGTTTGTCGTGGCATTCATCAATAGTCCCATCCATCATTCTTCCATTAAAAAAGTAATTTTGTACTCAAAATTTTGACATTCTTCTTGTGTCTCATAGTCATAGGAATAGCTAACCTTACAATTAATTGCCATGAAGAAGATGGAGTGTTATCCTGGTAAAGAGATATCCTAGCAGAGAGAAGAGGTGAGCAATAAATAATCTCTCTCGCACCTTACAATTAATTGCCATGAATGGAGTGTTTACTTGGATTTCATAAACATTAACAAGCAACCACTGCTACAAATCATTTCTATTCCTCGTGAGCTCATTTGGGTAAAATCAAAATGCTTATTTTAAACTTGGAATGATGTGATCTTTAGAATTATTATTGAAATTCTAAATTCGATAAAACCAAATTTATCCAACTTGTACCAATATTTATGGTAAGTATCATTTCATGCAAATAGTTTTTTTTTCTTTTTCAACTTGACCAGTAATTATGAAGATTGTCACATACATTACAAAAAAAAAGAGCAAGCCAAAAAAAAGTATAAATTTTTTAAAAACTTGAGAAGTTTCGATGAAAATAGGTCACATACACTACATAATATTAATATAACGAGCCATATTACCTCCAAATGTGATATTAATAATTCTTCATTTCAAATCGTTATTATTCAAATACAAACTTCTTATTATGAAAGATATTAAATCAATTAATTTCATCCTTTTTGAGTTTCTCTTAGTATCCACTATTTTTTTTTGAATTTTTTTTCCTATTGATTGGCGAAAATATATAAATCTATCTTTTTATCCGATTAGAAACTTTGAGTTTGCTTATTTATCAATTGTTGAAACCCTTGAGTTTTCTTCATGAATAATCATAACCTTTTAACTCTTCCATAATTCATAAAAGTTATATTTTCCCCCCAACGTTATTGGAAAGATTTTTTGCATGGGTGGTACTCGTAAATCATCCTCTTAAACATATCCTTATATTAATTCTTTTGTTTGGATACCATTTTTAATCTTCACGCAAATATTGAAATAAACCACAATCACATACGAGTTTGCTTAAAACGTCATAAATATATGGTTGTTGACATATATACACACGTATAGTTATCGAATTAAATTATAATAATTTATATTTATCATCACTAGAATCTAAATAACTACTTAAAAATTAGAGATCTTAATTTAGAAGAAGATGTTTGACCTAATAATATTAAGTTTGAGTTGACATTATGGCAGCACAGCCAAAAAAATAGTTGAGAATATTCAAGATCTAGGTGTCCTAGGGTCTCATCCATGCACATGATAACCATGAGAAGAGAAGTGAATATCAAAATCAAACTCATGCAAAATCCTATTGAAATCAAATTTATGGAGAGTTTGAGAGCCATAAACATATTAGGTAAGGATAATGTGGATATCGAAATTTTTTCTATATGGCTAACTCTTGTTAAGGAATTATGAGCTATGTAAATAGTAGGTACACATAAAATGAATGATTTTGAGTGAAGCAAATTAAAGTTTGAAGTATTATGATTGCAGTAGGCAAAGTAAGCATCAAATTCTAAACATATGTTTTCTTACATAATTAGTATGAGGGTGTAAATACATCAATAATCTTGACATCAATAACCTAAAAATGTTTCTAGAAAAATCTTAAGTTTTGAATAGGAATAATACAATCTTTTCATAGTTGATTGTCTTGATTCCTTAGAATAAAAATAAAGATATGTCTTTTCAAAATTTGAAACAATTGCCCTTGGGGATGCAACATAAAATGACTCACAATAAATAGTTGAAAATATTTGGAGGATAAATGATGATGTCTAATAATATACTTTACACAATATGAAAATTTACCAATATTTACCTCATATTTAGGAAAGCTCAAAAATATAATTTATTTTTTTTCATAACTTAGGCTAAGTGGTTCAGAATATCCATCTATTTTCTATTTTTTGTTGAGTAGAGTTGAAATAAGATTTTCTTCATTTTTTTTATTATCTTATTTCTTGTTCCGAAAACTGTCCAAGCAATGAGTGAAACCTTGAATTACCAGGATTTTTAAAAAGTGGATTTGATCCGATTGCGGAATATGCATTTATGATATTAAAATACATGAGAAGCAGTTTGGTATGATAAAACGATAAATTAAATTCCTCTAGTAACAAATTCACATGGCTATTACTATTTAAGATAAGATAGCACAAGGATTGCATTAACTCTGTATGTTTCAAGGGAAAATGTGCTGTTTTTGGAAATTATTTTTCAATAAGTCATTTTACAAGAAAATAACCATGTTTTCTGATATTTCATTGAAATTTGAGAATGGACTAGAAAATATTTTCCACTATTTGATAAGGAAAATTTTTTTACTGCATATACTCGTTTTCAATAATTTTTTATTTTATTTTTTAAAAATGGTTTTTTAATTTTTTTCCCTTTCTTTTTATTTTAAAACTTTGTTTTTTAGAAAATAAAAAATAAAATAAAAAGTGTGTTTTGTGAAAAAGTGATGTCGAATGAGTTATGGAAAATATTTTCTAATTTTTGAAAAGTGGAGAACATTTTCTCTACTTTTGAAGATGTTTTTCTAATGGTGGAAAATATTTTTGTTGACAAATTCATTTTTTATAAAATAAATGTCAGAGAATCTAAGAAATATTTTTTTGAAAGTTATTTTTAATAAAACAAACGGAATTTTTCATTCTTTCTAGACTGATGAGATTGAACACTATGGCTTGACTATTTCCGTATTCAATGGATGGTTTCACCATCCTGAGGTAATTAATTATGACATGTAACTTCGACTAAAAATTTCCTATTTTGCTTTGGCGAGAAAAGAGTTTTATGATGCTACGCATGACATGACACAGGGACCACTTCAATTATGAGTCGATGGACGTGAGGCCTTTGGCTAAATTAGTGGGGATGAAATTTTAATTCCATGTGGCTGCTGGACTTAAATTGAAAGTCCAAACTGGACAGAGGAAGAGATGACGTGACATATGATTTATTTAACTCACCAATTTCCCTACTCTTCTCTTCTTCTACATCGTCTTCATCTTCGTCTTCATCCTTCCTCTCTTGCTACCAATTTTCACTTTCATATACGTTCTTCTTTTTCTTAATAATCACTTTCTCGACCATCTCTATGTCCTTCATGTAAAAAAAAAAACACCTCTGTGTCCTAATATGACTATCAAAATCAAAACAAATTGTAAGCCAAAAAAAAAAAAATTCTCTTGCTCATTTTATGATGTATTTTTCGTGAATCTACATTCTAGAATGATAAAACTCTGGCGGGTTTGGTGGATGATCTCTATGGTCACCATGGTTTTGCTGGTGGATGGTCCTCATTCGGTGAGGACCGGAGACATAATAGAATGCAATGACAATTCGACTTTTTTTTGTTCATTGATAAAAAAAAGTGCATCTTCGATTTATAAAATCAGATAAATGCAACCAATTCATTTTGGTAACTATGTTGCTCCCTTTCATTCGCTGCTCCTGTTCGTCCAATTCTACGAGGAAATGCTTAATTTGGAAATGTTTGTCCTGCTCTGCTCTTTATTGGGGATTTCAATACCTAATTTTGCCGCAATTCCTTAATTGAAGAGCAAAACAAATTTAAGGTTGAAAAAGAAAACAAATTTAACCTCAATTCACACTAGTTGATTAATTTAGGGCAATATTGCTGACCTAACCTTATTGACGAACCATGTTAGAATAGTTATATTAGAAAATTGTCATATGAGATTTTTCGGCAATTCAAATCAACGGCAACTCTAAAGTGATACAAAAGTTGCACGCAAGTGATTCACTTGAAAAGTTTTGATACTAAAAATAACTACGAAAAATATGATAATTTTAGAATCATTTTCCCCATTTATGCATGTCATGGCAAGGGTAAGGCTTTATCAGTAAAATATTAAAAGAAGAAGAAGAAGGGAAGTATATGTGATTATCAATAGAACTTTCATTTCCCTTGTATTTGTTAGGATTAATACACTTAGAAGCTCCAAACTGGTATATATATGACAAATTTACCTCAAATCAAAAACCTCAAATTGGTACATTTGTGATAATTTACTCTCTATTAAATTACTAAGTTAGATGACACATCAGTTAATTGTTAGATAACACAACAATTAACTAATATATCAGTTTAAGATTTTATTCTTCATTTTTCATAACTATACAATTTTTGTGGTATTAATCAAATTTAACAAAAGGTATATTTGTCACAAATATATCAATTTTAGGTTTTTGGCGGTTAAACAAATTAATTTGGGGTAAATTTGTCAAGAGTATATTAGTCTAGGGGTTTATGTGATCATTTGAGATAAATTTGTCACTTATATATCAGTTTAGGGTTTTTCAAGATAAAAAAATTATTTTATGATAAATTTATCACATGTATACTAGTTTTGGATTTTTCAATGTGTTAACCCTATTTGTTATGCTTACGAAAATATGCATTTGCGAAACATATTTCATAATATGTTCGAATACAAGTAATGCAACTTTTAAGCAATTTTTTTTTTTAATCTTTAATGGTCAATTAATAATGTCACATGTCAATTATCATTTGTATTGGTTATATTATATCATATCACATAAAAATTATGATACTCTTTTTGATTTAGAAATATTAAAAAAAAATTATTAGACGAGATGTAAGCTTTCTCGTCTATAATACAATGTAAACTCATGGTACCATCATTTTAGATTATATTTTACTAATTATGAAATTTTCTTGCATACTTTTTAAAAAAAATGATGATAAATTTTCTTACGTTCTTTCTTTTTTAAAATGACGATAAATTACCACGGTCGCCACTAACAATGGTCGATGGTCGGTGGTGAAATTGAGTGATTTAGTTATCAAAACTTTATTGAAATGCGAAATCTAAACTGGCGGCGCTCCTTGTTTTTCTCGAGTGTGAAAATTAGTGGGGATCAAAATCCAATTTGTCGGCGAGATTGGATTTTAGCGAATGGACCGAACGAGACACGAAGTTCCACGGAGTGTGGGGCGATTCCCCAGGATATTCAGCGAGTCCACCGCGATATTCACTTGCAGTCACACGTGCGGGCAAAAGCGACGTTTCGCAGCCTCCACATGTAAAAACTTCCTCCCTCTTTTTTTGACTCTCCGTCTCCCCGATGCCGTCCTCCAGTTGGGGGTATCAACGGGAAAAAAAAAACAAACAAACAAATCAGGCCCAGCCCGGCCCTAAAATTAAGGTATTTTGGGGTCGGGCCTTTTTAGGTATTGGTATTATTTGGGTTAGGGTTGAATCAGGCCGACGCAGGGTGTTTTTCTCTCTCGAGTGCGCAACAAGGATAAACCATCTAACTAATAGGCACCAGTGCCAACCCAACGCAACCAATTCTTTTTGGTTATATAATATTCAGGTCGAGTCAGTCAAGCATGCCCCTATAGGGTTTTGGGTGTAGTCGAGTCGGGTATCATGAAAACTTGGCCTAACCCAACCCATTGATCCCCTACCTCCACTCACGGCAGCACTCCAAATCCTTACACTTCAAAACTCCATTTCTCTTTCTCAAGTTGTGAAGCCCTCGAAGCATCACTCGCCATCTCCTTAATTGGGCGTGCCCCTCTTGCTCAAATTAAGTTAAGGATTGCTACTAGTTGAGATTTGGGCGAGGGCCTGCAAGGCCTCACCTATGGTTAGCTAGTGTTGCCAACCATGAGGCTTAGCAACCTTGATTGACTCTTGCTCTTCATCTTTTTTAATAAATAAATTTAATTTAATTAATATTTATATTAAAAATCAAATCTGTACCACACCGATATCATTTTGGGCCTATCTTTTTTTATCTTAGCCACGTCATCACCATATAAAAGAGAGAAAGTAATAAAAAAAAGAAGTCATATCAACATTTTCAATTAACTAAATTAGACAATATTAAGAAAAAAAATCTTAATTATATCAATTTGATAAATTTTATGATTTATTTTATGATTTGATTACAATTTAACTCAATCGTATTGTGATTAGTTTTAGGATTCCTAACGTACATATTCCATAATTTTATTAGACTTAACCTAAATCCGTGCTCTCATTTTTCTATCAAACCCGAAATCAATGGGAACCAAAACTCCTATTTGTCGGCGAAATCGGACTTTTTAGCAAATGGACCAAACGAGACAGCTTATATTAGCACGCAGCACAAGAAGATTCCCCGGGGATATTCAAGTGGAGCGCGGTATCCACCGCGGTGGCACGTGCAGACTAAAGTGACGTTTCACCTCTTCCACGCACGTCCGTTATCTTCTCCCCCGCGAGGACGCCTGCGCTCCTAAGGATCGTCTGCTGCTCCTCCGCCGGCTCCTCGCCGTCCTCCGCCGCCGTCGCAGTCGCAGTCTCCAACGGCAGGCCGGAGGGGGAGCGGAGGGAGGTCCGGCTCGGCCTGCCGAGCAAGGGTCGCATGGCCGAGGACACGCTCGGCCTCCTCAAGGTAACATCGCAATGCCGGTTTCGGTTGCCGAGGAATCGGTTCCGATGAAAGTGTCTTTAATCTCTGACATTCTGATCTAGGAGAGTTGCGGTCTGTTTGTTTTTATATGCATACTGATCCTTTTCGACTTTGTTCTCGAAGGATCGCCAATTGTCAGTCAAGCAGGTGAATCCTCGACAGTATGTTGCAGAAATTCCACAGGTATGGATAATTTCTGGAAAAATTCCGTGCCTCATTTTGGTGTAGACATGGTGGTAAGACATTTTGAGTTCATTTATTGTAACTCACTTGGACCTCAATTTTGATTTTAAGAACTACTGGAGACAGGTTAGCAAGAGAGATTTATGTAGTCCTCGTATCTGAGATATGTGGACAGTGAATTAAGGAGTGATAACCCTTTCGCAAAATCATTGATGTAAAATAGGATCTCTGTCCTAATTAAGATAGAATGCAGTCTTCGTAAAGTGCTGAAGGTTAGAACCCCAATGCGTCGTAATGCTGAAACTGTCTTTGCAAGGCGCAAGAATAAGAAATGACCCACTCTAGTCACTCAAATGCTGTGGTTGAAAAGTTGTAGTACTTATGTGGTGATGAGCTAGACAAACGCTTCTCTAATCTTACATAGAATTACTCTCGTTCATATAACAAAGAAAGTCTCCATGAAAAAGTAAGTAAAAAAATCTTCACGGTGCTGTTTAATTTAGTTGTTAGTTCTATATGCTGGAGGCTGTTTTTTATTTATTTGGTGGCTAACTTATCTTGCAGCTCTCAAATTTGCAAGTTTGGTTTCAACGACCAAAGGACATTGTAAAAAAAAAATTATTTCCAATATATCACCATATATCTATGACAAAAACTAAGCTCTTATTTATAAGAAAATAATGATGTACTTATCATTAATATCAATGTATTGAATAATACATACATTGTATAGGGAGATGAACATTCATTATATAGAGAGATGTACTTATAAGATACAAATATACTATAATAAGTATATTAGATAAGATGAATATAATGAATATTCATTCATGTATTTTATAATAATTTCTTATTTTTAGTAGGGGTGAGCATAGTCCAGATTGGTCCGGACCACCCCCTAACCCTAGGACCAACCCGTACAGTGTCGGTCCTCAATTTTTAGGACCGAGGACCGACCCTATTGAGCTTGGGACCAAGAACCGGACCGACCCAATGGGTTCGGTCCGGTTCCAGGTTCAACTTGGGACCAATCAATAATTTTTTTTCGTCTTATTTTTTATACTTCCTAAAAAAGCAAATCTACAAATTCAAATTACGCATCTATTGACAATATGACATTATGCAACTAAACTATAAATATCAATACATATTTAGCAAATTTAAGATGACACAATAATAGAAATTTCATACCTGCTAACCGCTCATCAAGATATGGAACAAGATGGAAAGTTCTTATAATCATCTATCTTTAATATTCATAACATCATATGCAAAAGCGTTTTCCTGCATTTGATCATGTAGAGTCCACTCAACCAAAAAATGAGCTCCACACCACTTGACTAGCAAATCACCGTAGCAACTGTAGTTCTACTCTACTCTTCAAAAATTTCTACCATTTGACATAAATTGAAAAGCAAAGTGTAGCTGAAATTCATTAGTAAAATACAATTAAACCATAAAAAGTTTAAAATACTTAATATAAACTATGAATATATAACTTCACATTTTGTTAATTCACTTGAACTTCTAAATACTTGAAAACAAAACAAACGATGCATAATTAATACTCAAGAAAAGTTTTAAATTGAAATTACTATTAGTGCTATCGATAGAACATTTTAATAAAATATAATATAACAGACATTTTACTTAGGTTTGAATATATAAAAGAACTATAAATAATATAATATAATATATAGGGTTGGTCCAGGGTTGAACCGACTCAAAACTCTTAGGACCGAGAACCAACCCACATAGTGTTGGTCTTGGAATTTTAGGATCAAGGACTGACCCAGTCCTCTTGGGAACCGGACCAGGACCGGCAGGGTTGAACCAGTCCAGGGTTAGTCTAGGGTCGACCCTAGACCGCTGCTCACCCCTAATTTTTAGTGGTCAACTGTTAACTTGACACGTCAATTATCATTTGTACATCACACAAAAAAATTATGATAGAAATATTTAAAAAATTCATATTAGAAAAGACATCTTAACAGAATCTTGTAACATAAAGGATCCTAATATAATATGCAAGCTTTCTATTCTATATTGCAAAGTTTGCATCATCATTTTAGATTACATTTTACTAATTATGAAATTTTCTTAGATACTTAAAAAAAAAAAAAGACAATAAATATATAATTGTATTTCTAATAGTATAATCTCCATTTCATATATATATATATATATATATATATATATATATATATTACCACCAGAGGGATAAGGTATGATGACTTTACACCTTAGATTGAAGCCTACGACATTTATTGCAATCTAAAGGTAACAATTAATTCTTTTAAGTTCCGTTCAGCAAACCGCATATGACTATTGATCTTTTAACTTATATCTTATCTCATGTTTGTGTTAACGACAAATTTGAATTAAAAAATCCCACTTAGACGGTGTAGTGATGACAAGAAGACAAGGCTGAATGGAATTTGAAGTTACAAGATATGCGGCGAGTGGTGAATTAGGGGAACAACCGAGTTGGGAATCCTTTCAGTATCCTATTTCACAATAAATAAATAAATCAAAATGACCAAACGAAACCTTGTGAGATGGACTATTAATTACTTATAAACAATTATGGCAAGGCATAAAAGTTGCCATGGTACCATTTTGTCATCTTATGCCTAAACCACCTCATCCACACATAGCCAATAAGACTCGACCCATGGCTATGGCCTCCATTATACAATCATAAATCTACTTTACAATTTAGTTACTACATTATTTTTTCATAATTTTGACTAATTAGAAAATGTAAGAATGGTGCCCATGCTATGCTCGATCCCCAAACTAAGCATAGCCAAGAGGCTGTCCTTTGTTTCAAGATGAGAAATCTTAAAATGGATTTTCATTCCAACCGATCTCCCTAATAATTTCAGACTGCAAGTCTTGGTCTTCAATGAGAGAATTCTTCTCATTAACGACAGCAAACCACAAGCTATGCATAGAGATGTCAAAATTCTAAACCCATATACAATGAGATGGGTCACGTGTAAGTTAACTAAGTTTTAGTAAATAAGTTGTTGATGGGTATGGGTTGTATGTAATTTACATAGGTTGTAAATGGCGCCTTTAAACTCATTTAACTTATCAATGTTATTAGTTGAGTCAACCTATTAATGAGATATCATCTTCTTTAAACTCATTAATAGAATTTGGATTTGATCCGATTGCGGAATATGCATTTATGAAGGCAAAATACACATGATGTGGTTTCGCACAGTGCTTACTTAAAAGCCCAAATTAATGAAAAAAGTGACCTATAAAATAGTTCTAATAATAAATCCCAACGTCATCATAAGTAACGTCTCTGTTACATATTCAAAATGAGATAACAGAGAAGAGAGCAAAGAATTGCATTAATTCCCTTTGTTTCACAGAAAATGTAGCATGTTACATTTTCAAAAATTATTTTTTAAGAAACTATTTTCCAGGAAAATAACCATATTTTCTTATATTCAACTAAAATTTGAAAATGAATTAGAAAATATTTTCCGCCATTCGATAAGGAAAATCTTTCTTGTATGTGCTCAATTTCAATTATTTTTTTATTAGCTTATTTTTTATAATTAATTTTTCAATTTTTATTTTTTTTTCGTTTCCTTTTCTTTTTCTTTTAAAACTCCATTTAAAAAAGATAAACATAAAATATAACAATGAACTTCTGCTCACGTAAAAGGCCAAGAATCACTAACAGTTTATCGCTACGGGACGAATTTCACATGCGCCTCGACCACATTTCTCAGACTCAATTACCCATATTAGATTGAGAATCAACTCTCGTACCTGGTAGATGCCATGACTAGGAACACCCCCGATCGAACTGAGAGTAGGAATTCCCAAGAAATTCGTCGCCGGTGGGTTGACGCTGTAATGCCCCGTACAACCTTAAGAAACAACGGAGAAAAAGCTCAAAAGCGGGCGAGAATTTGCGATCCAGGAGATTTTTTCGGCTCTTGCTTCTTTGACGGATGCATGCGAATGGTGGAAGGCGGTCGTCGGCGAATGCCTGTGACCCGCCAGTGGACGGCGGATTTCTTGTTCGCGGGCATCGTCCCTCGGGTGCTCGCCCGTCGCTCCAGAGGGAGTGAATTAACAGGGGGATGGAGGATGGGCTCCACTTGTTATACGGGCCAAAATGATGGGCTGAGTGGGCCAAATTAGATCAAAATCGATGGGCTTCGACCATAGTTATGCTGATGAACAGAACAGGCCCAATCGGATTGAGGCCTTTTCTACGGCGGTTATTTCTTTTTCGTCCATTATTTTTTTTATTGCCCCTTTGACTTATTTATTTATTTTTTATACACATCACAAAATGCATATTCAATTTCTCAGCGAAATTTCAGGTTTCGGCTAAGTTAAGGCATGTGCGCATAAGGTAAAGGTTACATGGAAAAATAGGACGGGGTGAACAAAGAAGTTTCACGGAACTTTTTTTTTTTTATTTATAAATAATATGGTTTTTTTAAAATTCATGAAAGGATTAATTTAATCACGATTAAATAGGTTGACCCATTTATTGGAAAAAGAAAAGAAACAATCCAAATTATTTTCGTGCCCTTAATTTTAAGAACCACCGGTGGTCAACCTTTTTTCAGAAACAATGATTTTTTAAGGAAATTTTCTTTTATTTATTTTTTGGAAATAACTACGGGAAAGTTTCAAATGAGTTTATCTTTTGTACACGGGGAAGTGGATGAATTGACTCGTGAGTAAGTCTTTTTTTTTTAATAACTGTAAGGTAAACTTGGCCATGGTTAGTTGTATGGTGGCAAGATTTAAACTAGGAAAATTTTAAAGTTGCAATATTGAGTACGGAGTATTAAAATTAAAAGATCTTATCAATTTTTTTTTTTAATTTGTGTTGCTATAATGGTACGTAGTACATAACATATCCTTGTAATTGGATTTTTTTATTAATTATCCAAAAAATCGTAAACGTAGTATTATATTTTTATCAATTCAATTCCAAACCTTTTTAATTTTGTTAATTAAGTCATCAACATTTTCACGTCTTATCAATTAAGTCCATTCGGTCAAATTTGGTTGGAGATCATTGACGTAGATGCTCATCTATCATATGGCATGATTAGTGCTGATATAGATAATTTTAAATAATATTTTAAGTATTTTTTTTAAATTTTGAATTTTTATTTTTTTTTTTCTTTTCTTCATTTTTTTTCCAACTTTGGTCAGTGAGGTCATTGGTTGACCATCACCAGCCATAGGCGAGTGTGACAACCATCACTTGGTCTGAGTGAGGTCGTCTTCAGCCACAAGCGAGGGCTACAACGGCCTTACCAGCCACAAGTGAGGGGCTTGTGACCTTGCCCAAACCAAGCAAGGGTCGTTAGCCCTCGTTAGCGGTTTCCAGTCAAAATCGGCCAGATTAACTCAATTGAAGCAATTAAAAGGTTTAAGATTATATTGACAAAATTGTAATAGGTTTAAGATTTTTTGGACTATTTTTCCAAAAAGTAATGTATTCCGTTACGAAATGAGAAAAGAAGAAGAAGAGAGAGACGGAGAAAAAAATAAAATAAAAGAGCATTTTGAAGACTTCTCGTATACTAGCTCCGTTTGTTTCGCGGAAAATAATTTTTGAGAAAACGTTTTCCAGATTTACCGGCATTCGTTTCATAGAAAATGAATTCCTTGGGGAAAGTGTTTTCTATGAAAGAAAAAAAAGTCTTCTAAATTAAAGGAAAATGTTTTCTACTTTTGAAAAACAGAAAACATTTTTCTTACTTAATCTCTCTTATCTCACACATTTACAAATCCTCACTTTCCTCCTCTCCTTTCTTTTTCTTCTTTTCTTTTTTTATTCGAATTATTTTTTAATTTTATTTTATTTTTTAATTTGAATTATTTTTAATTTCCTTTTTTCTTTTCTATTTCTTTTTTTCTTTTTTTCCTTTTTTTTAATCTTTATTTCCCATTTTCTTTTTTCTTGGCTAGTCGTTGGCCGTTGCTAGGTGAACCTTGAGCTCATTGATCTCAAGCTCATGCTCTGCACTCTTGCTTATCCTTTTTCTTTATTTACTCTACCATGCAGTTGTACATTACTCGAGTAAAGGCCTCTACATGCTTTGCTTCCTTTTTCTTTTGTTTATTAGAACACAAAAGACGCATGTGGAGAATAGACCACTTAATTGGAATATTTTCATGAGGGCTATACATGCTTTGCTTCTTTTCTCTTTTGCTTTTTTTAAAAATCCATACGAACATTTTTTAGAATAGATGAGTATTTGGCGACAATGAGAAAACAAAAATATGAAGTAAGTTTGCTCGGATTTAAGGCAAGTTCATATTTGATGAATTTATAGGTCGGTAAATGATGCATGCCTAAGTAGTGAAGTCTTAAAAAATATTTTTCTTACAGAATACCGCAAAATATTTTCCGAAACAATTTCAAATTTTAGCTTAACACCAGAAAATATTGTCATTTTCCTGGAAAATGACTTCTGGGAAAATATTTTCCAGAAATGACCCATTTTTGCGAAACGAACAGACCCTGATTCTAATATGCAAAGTCCTTTTGAATTAGATTCTCGGGCATTCTTTATGTTTTAAAAGATACGGTTTCACAAAAGCCTAAAGAAAAACAATGGGATTTTATGATTAGTCGAATTAAGTGTTCGATAGGCATAATATACTCTCGTAGTACGGAATATCAAAAGCAAAAGTACGTGATGATACTTGAGATAGGTCTATCCCGACCAGCATCTCTAAGCAATTAGAAACACAATCTCATCTTTGGATTTTTTACGTGCTTTAACATTGCCCACATGGTCTTAACAACGGAGAGAATTCTCTTATGGTAAAATTGAATGCTCCATCAATTTCTAATCTTGTAAGCTCTCCTCTACGGTCTATGTTACAAGCGGACATGTTAGGGTGTATTTTCATTATATATATATTTTGGCAATGATAAGTCCTTCACAATTCAGGTTAAAGGTCGTTGAATGCTTACGTGAAAAGGGAAAGCTAATTTTTTGTATTATTTTGGTGGGTTATATATCAAGTATATCTAGTTCTGTTTTTCTTAAAAGAAATAATTACCATACGAATGTCTGGAAGGATCCCTACAAAGATTTAGTTTGAGCATTGATTATTCTACATCAAATAACCTTTGACTGGCCAAATGCCTAAGACAATATGTTTTTTTCTTTATCATAAAACGTGGTTAAGGTGCACTTCTAGATAATTTTGTTGGAGCATGTCTACGGAGGTGTCAGGTTGTGGATTAGTTAAAATGAAGGGACATTGGATATTGGACGATAAATAGTTTGACACTAAGAAATTTAAAATTGTATAGGAAAATAGTGTGCCAGAGGAGAAAAATATGTGGAAAATTTGCATATGGATCTCTCAAATTCGAGAAAAGTCGCCTTGAGCATCTCAATTTCAATTCCAAACAATGATGCCGACCTTTGGCGAAAAAAGAAAATCATTCCACCTCTTATTTGTGATTATCGTGGTGGGTTAGAAATAAAAATTAAGGATGATCTTGCATTTTCTTTATCCCCTAACTAAAATAGGAAAAAATTATCAAAAAAAATCATAAACTTATTGTAATTGCGATAATTCAGTCATAGACTTATTGTAAAATCATAAGCTTTTACGTGGTTAAAGCTTTATCAGTGTTTCCCATGTGACTTGGACTTAAATTGAAGTCCAACCTGGACACACCAGGAGATGACGTGGCATATGGTTTAATTGATTCACCAATTCCCCTTATCTTCTCTTCGTCTTCTCTGTCTTCGTCTTCGTCCTCCATCTTCATCTTTTGTTAACAATTTTCATTTCTCAACCACCTCTATGTCCTAACGTGACCAGCAAAATCAAAACAAATTGTAAATGGGAAAAAAAAAAAAATTCCCTCTCGCTCATTCGATGATGCCTCTTTCGTGAATTTACAATCGGGAACAATGAAGCTCTCACTAGTCCACTCGATAATCTTTGCCGTCACCATGATTTCTGGTGGCCAATTCTCTTTCAGCGAGGGCCGGAGACATAATGCACGACGACGATTCACCTCCAAATAATCAATTCGTTTTAGTGGCTATGGGCCTGTTTGGTAACGTTTCTATTCTTTTTTTGTTCCAGGGAACAGAAAAAAAAAGTGTTCCTGTTCCGGGGAACACTTTTTAAACAAAAAGATACGTTTGGTAAATTTGTTCCGGGAATAAAAAATGAATAGAAACACATTTGGTAAATTTTTGTTCTTTTTTTGTTTCTTTCAATTTTTTAATATTTTTATTTTTATTTTTCATTTTTTCCTTTTTTTTCATTTTTTTCTTTCAGCCGATCGCTGGCCTCCAGCGACCGGCCGACGGGGCCGGCAGCCTCGCCCAGCGACGGCGAGGCTCGTCGGCCCCTAGCGAGGCCCAGCCTCGCCGTCATTGGGCAAGGCTCGGCCTCGCCTTGGCTGGGCGAGCTCGGGCTCGCCCAGATCCGGCGAGGCTGCACCTCGCCATGGCTAGGCGAGCTCGTGCTCGCCCAGATCTGGCGAGGCTCGGGCTCGCCCGCGCTGGCGACGCCGAGCCTCGCCAGGGGCCGGCGTCGTCGGCCGGCGACGGCCGGCCATGGCCGAGGTCGAGGCCGAGGCCGGCGACTGGCGATGGCCGTGGCCGAGGCCGAGGCCGGCGACCGGCCAAAGAGAAAGAAGAAGAAAAGAGGAAGAGAAGAGAAGAGAGAGAAGAAGAAACAAGAAACAAAAAATTGTTTCTTCAAAATTGTTTCTGGAACGAGAAACAACTTTTTTTTTTGTTTCTCGTTTCTGTTCTTTTTGAGTTCCGGAAACAAAAAAACAAAAAAAGAACAGAAATGCAAACAAACGCGTTTCTGTTCTTTTTTTGTTCCCTGGAACAAAAAAACAGAAAATCTGTTTATAAACACTTCTGAGAAGTGAAAACATGCAGGGCCTATGTTGCTCCCTCTCTTTCACTGCTCTTTTTCGTCCTATTTTAACCAGAACATACTTAATTTGGAGATGTTTGTCCCACTCTGCTCTTTACTGGGGATTTCAATACCTAATTTTGCCACAATTCCTCAATAGAAGAAGAAAACAAATTTAGGGTTCGAAGAAGAAAACAAAGTTCACCCCAATCCACCTAGTTGGTTAACTTAGGGTAATAGAGCCATGTTACACTATTCATATTAGAAAACTATCACATAAGATTTTCCGACTACTCAAATTAGTAACAACACCTAAGTGATCATTTTATTACAAAAGTGGCACTCCAATAATTACTCAACAAATTTTAATACTAAAATAAGTAATTATGAAAGTTATGGTAATTTTAGAATCATTTTCCCCATTTATGCTTGACATGGCAATGGTGAGGCTCTATCAGTAAAATTTTCGTAATTTTACAACCCAAAAAAAGAAGAAGAAAAATGAACAGAAGTATATGTGATTATCAATGGAACTTTCATTTCCCTCGTGCTTGTTAAACTTACAAAAAATACATGTTTTGAGCACATATCATAGTATATTCGACTAAAAGCAATACGACACTAATTTCTGATTTTTAACGGTGAATTCATAATGTGACGTGTCAATTTTCATTTGCATTGGTCATATTATATCATATCACATTAAAATATGATATTCTTTTTGATTTAGAGATTAAAAAAAAATTATATTAGGCAAGATGTCTTTAACAAAATATCGTAGCATAAACGATCCTATTATAATATGCAAGCTTTCTCATCTATAGCATGGTGTAAACTCATGGTATTATCATTTTAGATTACATTTTACTAATTATGAATTTGTCTACATACTTTTTTTTTTAAATGACGATAAATACATATTCGTATTTTAAATAGTATAATCTCAATTTCATATAAATAATTAATATTATCAGTGGACGGATCGGGAATGATAACTTTACACCTTAGATTGAAGCCTACAACATTTATTTCCATCAAAGAGTATAAATTAATTCTTTTAGATTACATTTAGTGAATCGCATATAACAATGAATTAGATAATTTTTATCTTATTTGATGTTTGGGTTAACAATAAATTCAGATTAAAAAGTCCCAATAGAGAGTGCACTAATAATGAGAAGACAAGGTGGGTTGGAATTTGAAGTTACAAGATGTGGCAGGTGATGAATTAGGGGGAAGAACCAAATTGTAAATCCTTCGTTATCTTATTTCACAAAAAAATCAAAATGACCAAACAAAACCTTGTGGGATGGATTATTTCTTTCATCTTAATTTCAGTTTCATGAATTATAGACATCTAATTCATTGGATTGTATTTAATAAATTATGGCAAAACATAAAAATTGCCATGGGACCACTTCATTATGTTATACTAAAACCGCCTTGGCCACATGTGGTTGGTAAGACTCAAACCGACAAGGTGGCGGCTATGGCCTCCATTATACAATCAAAAATCTATTTTGCAACCTAGTTAGAGTATGTCAAAGACGTAGGAGGCATTGCCTTGAGCAACATCTCGTGCTATCAACTTCAGTCTAAAAAATGACTGATTGATTTAGCAAGCTCGCATTTGCTCCGGACAGAATCAGATTATGGACCACTTGCAATGTCAATGTGCTAAGGAATTTGATAAAGATGCGCTGCAATCTTTGCACTATGATCAAACAATCACCTGAACATGATCGAGACAAGCCCAATGAAGCGGAGCACTCTTCTCCTCATTACTGGCGTTAACATCCTGAAATTGGAAGATTCCGGATTTCATAAAAGTCTATTTCTACATGTAACTATGCAATAAATAACCGTACATAGAGCCTCGTATCAACGCTAATTCTAATAAGACGCCGAGATCAAGCCCATATTAGAACAACCACAGAGCAATCATAAATAATGCGCTGACCAACATTTGAGAAAACTCATCTAGGTCAGGACACGATTGAATATTGCCCGAACCGAGAGACGTGAGTACTAGTGCAAGTGACAAACATCGACATCTCCGAAAAACTAAAGAAATAATAAAGAGGAAGAGAGAGAAAGGGGGCTGGGGGGGAATCAAGGAGCATGGCATAGTCGAATGAATTTAGCTAGATTATTGCAAAACACATTTTGCGAGGAAGAATGAAAGCCTGAGTTCACCGGAGATATGACCGAAAAGCAGGAGGCAAATAAGACTAGATTTTTTTAAAGTTCAACATTACCAGATACATGGACCCTCGTGATCAACAGTCAAACATAAAAGACGATGAAGGGAACACAACTTCCGTCAGCAAGCAAGAAATTCCAAGAAAACAAGGCCATGTCTACCACAGTAATCACCTATAACTCTGTAGCATCCAAAAACCTTATGAATATCCTTAAATCCTAAACCCAGTAAACGAATCACCTTTAACTGTGTAGGAGAGCTCTTCGGAACCGCTCCAGTTGGTCTCGGCAAAGGGCGAGGCATTGAGGAGAGGAATGGATAGGCGAGAGCGAGAGAGGATGAAGGTGTGGAACTGGGGAAGGGGAGCTGGAGACTGGATATGGGGAAGAAGGAGCGTGGTTTGGTCGTTCTCCTTTGTCCAGAAAGGACACGGTGGCGGGCGGAAGGAGGGAGGAGGAGAGGGAAGAGCTAGGCAGCGGCTGCTATGCATTCACGCTCCCCAACTTCAAGAGCTCGGCGTGCATGGGAAGTATTGGTAACGGTCTAAAAAAGCAGGCGAGTGGGCTTGGGGGGAAACGTGAAAGGTGAATGGTGGGATGGGACTTGGGGGGGTGAGTTCGATCAGTCCCGATGAGGAGAGGGATGGTTTCTCACTTCACAACATCACTCACTCTCTCTCTCTCTCTCTCTCTCTCTCTTTCATCTTTAAAGTAGTTGAGTGAGTTGTATCCGTTCGAAATAAACTTTTGTTCCATAGTTAAGAAGATGTCCGATCATTTCCCTTAACAAATAAATTAATAATTCAAGAATTACGTTGGTATTTAGTTATTGTTAGCAGGTCAGTAAGATGGATTTAAAATTAAATGTGCAGTACATATTAAAATTAATTATTGATTGTGTTGGCAAAAAGACAAAAGGAATAAACGGTGTTGGCAAAAAGACAAAATGTTTGAATTTTCCTTCTTCTACATTCATTTTCTCATCGCCCGTTCTTTTTTCTTGGATTGCCATCACCCATAATTAATAATCATGGGGGAGAGACAGAGATCACTCAGTTTGGCAAGCAAAACCTGACACGCAGAAGGGGAGAAGGCTTTGCTTCTCACCTTCCTCAAAACTCGAATCAAATTTATTGCTCTCGCTCTTGGCACGCCCAACTACTAGCCACGCCATAGGGACCACAAGACCGTCCTCAATCATTTGTTTGTTTAATTAAGTGCCGAACCATTATAATTCTTCCTTCTCACCCTTCAATTTTTCTTTCAATAAACTTTTCTACCTCATTTGGCAATGCCGAAGAACAAAGAATTACCCTATTTAGCTATGCCAAATTACCTGTCGAGAATTGTTTTGAAGGTATGGTTGGCATAATATGTATGTCCAATGTAGTAGTCTTAAACCTTAGTTGATTGAAGTTTTGTATGGTAAGTGCAAAAGATAACTTATATTTACATTGTCATGTTTTAAATAAAGTGAAATTCTTATTGAATGGCGATGGAAGAGTGTAATTACAATGACAAATGGGGCTACAAAAGGTCAATGCCTATCAATGAGTATTTGAGTATTTTATGGATGAATGCAATGACAAACCTCAAACGCCATAAGCTCCTTCATTTTCCAAGGCTTCACAAAAAACTCATGTGCGCGATCACAAAAACAAGTAAAAGCGATGAGAATGAGTAACCCTAATCTATGCAAGTAAAGTGATGAAGTGCCTATTTTGGATTGTCGCTATCATATAACTTTTATTCCTAATTCAGTTTACGGTATAAAAATTCATTATATAATAAGGTATTTGTAATTAAGTTGGAGACTTTAACAATATTTCTGAAGTTTTTTTTTTTTTTTTTTTTTTTACTTTGAATTACAAAAATTTTAAATTTTCATTTGGAGATGAAAGTTTGGAAAAAGGAAGACTCCTTTTAAATTGAACAAATTAAATGTCCAAAAAATTATTTTTAATATAATTAGTTAGATAAGATTGCTAGTCACAGATAGATAAAATGCTTATTTTTCCAGCACAAGAAGTTAGAAACAATGGTGGACTTAGTTCACAGAGTTAGTGACGAGTGCCCCTACACAATTTTCCCCTCCACAATCTACAATAACATTCAGTAAAGCCCACGTTCTAGCAGAAAACCATCCATTAGAAAAATCTATGCTGAATATTCGCCCAAAAATAAATGCTGGAACTAAAAATATATAAACCACATCCTTAAATTTATTCATTAACCAGCATGCTTTGACATTTGGTAAAGCTCATTTAAAGAAGAAGGGGATTTTGACTTGACGTGCATCCGCTTAAAGTAATTGAGTGGCTATTTTAAAATAGTTTAAAATAGTTAATATCATGAAAAATCACAATTGATATATTTATAATAAATTTATCTCAAACTAATTTTTTGACTTTCAAAAATTTTAAACCAATACACTCATAACAAATTACCTCAAACTAATTTTTTGATTACTAAAAAACACCAAATTGATATATATGTAACAAATTTACATTTCGTTGATTTCTGTTAAATTGAATTAATATCATAAAAAACTACAAATTAGTACACATGTAATGACCAATAAAGGGTAAAACCCCAAATTAGTATGTTAATCAATTGTCATATGTTATCAAACTCAACAATTTGACTCTAAAATTTAATATAAACTAATTGATAGTAAATTTGTCGCAGATATATCGATTTGGGATTAGTTTACCAATTTGGAATTTATCATGGTATTAACCCTATTTAAAAAAAAATTATAATATTTTCTAGTCTTAACAAATAGTCAAATAATTCAAGAATAACATCAAGGTTGGTGTTAGCTATAATTAGAATATTACAGAGATAGATTATAAAGATAAATGTGCAGTACATGTAAAAACTAATCATCTAAATGATCAATTAATAAAAGGCACAATAACTAAATGGTGTAGGCTAAGAAAACAAAAAAGAAAGTCAAAATGTTCTTTCTTGTGAATTCATTCGTAATAATGATGGGATAGAGAATCTTGTTGTTCATCATCCTTAACACTACGATCAAATTATGAATAGGATAAGATTTGAAATTCATAAATTTTGCTATATGTTATCCAATGTTGGGTGAATCATAGCAATAAAATGAGATATATTCATATCCTATTATATCTTATTGTTTGTTATAAGAGAAAAGACCACTAAAACCCCCAAACTTTGCCAACGTGACAAATTTACCCTAATTTTTTTTTTCATGACATTAAAAACCCCAAACTTTTCAAACTGTGATACATTTAACCCATCAAGGGCATTTATTTATTTATTTTTCCTTTTCCTTTTTCTTTTTTAAAATTTTTTTCTTCTTCTTCTCTCTTCCCTCCGCCGACAAAGGAGAGGAGGGAAGCCGGTGTTCAAAGTGAGGGCTGCCCTCACCGAGTAATAAGTTATGCGTTACTCCAAGCACCTAAACACGAATAAAACATTATTATTTATAGTAGATAGTGACATTGACTTTAAAAATTTATATATGACATATAATTCTCAACTCGTTAACAAGATTTATTTGTATAGCTAATTCCCTAGTTAATTCATATTTGTAATATGCCTAAATATTCACACGTGGATCATATAATTTTAGAATATGCATGGTTGTTTAAAGATATCCTGAACATAAGTTAATGAATTTAGATAAATTTTAACTTTATAATAATGTTTGTCTAGTTATATTATTAACTTTTATAATTGGAATTCAGATAAAGTCATTTATATTTCATGTCTGAATCAGGAGATGATGGTGCATATTCATAAAATAATAATAGAAAAATCACTCTTTGCACAGATAAATTTGTTTTAGATCTTAAAAATAAATGATAGTGCACATTATATCAACATGCTTATCAACATGCTTATGAAAAATCATGTATGTCCTCCAAGGTAGATTATAAATTTTGACATGAATGTTATAATCTAGTGATTATTTTGGGTTAACTATTGTTTTGGGCCGTATAACTTAAAGATGTACATTACTTTTCATAAAAGCTTATTTGGCATTTGGTTGTTAACACTGATTAAAAAATTTTTATTGACATTTAATCCATGAGCCCACCATTATTCTCCTTAACCAGTAAAGTTGAACATTGTGATGTTTGAAATATCTTCTCAATTTATGGTTCATCCACATATATTCGTTAACCTCCAAGGATGTCATATTAACTAATGATTAAGGTGAAATTCCCTAGTGTCCAAAGAAAACATAAATTATTATGACAAATCTTCTTTCATAGGTGGCAAATGGGTTGAAGTAAAATCCCAACTTGATCACAAGACCTTAAAACAACCCATCAAAGAACGAAAATTGAGAATCTGGATTCACAATGACATCCATTACAACTGTCTTGAAATTAGATATTTCTGTTGACTTGATTAATAAATTCAATCATTCAATCATGAATGCATCCATTCATTTCTGAATATAATATGCTTATATTATCACCATTACATGAACGACATATGGTAGGTTGATGACATTATCTGTGAATGATAACCTAATTCATCTTTGTCATATTCATATATATGGATCTCAAAATTTAAGGAAATTTAAGGTTATTCAGGTGGAAATGTATATAATATTCAGTCTATCATATTCAAAGGGGAGATAATATACACTCACTCTTTTATCAATTTGATTAGTGTTTACAGATCTATTTCAATTGTCCCAATAAGGCTTGGCATCGCCGCAATATTTCAATTTCTTAATAACTTGTTAATCGTTGGCGCATTTTGACTGAAAATTTGTTGAAACAGACCCGTAAAAGTTGAATTTTTTATGTTATTTATCTAGAATTACAAGTTAACTGAATTAAAGATCTGAAACGTTTTAAGATGATTGTAAAAGGTTGTGAATTTATGAGTCATACTTGTAAATTTGTGGGTATGTATAGTATTTTAAAATACCATTAACTAAAAGTAACTGAATTTGGGCATAGACAATTATGAATAATGTGAAACATAAGCTAGTTTGCACAATTCAGTTCCAAAACCCATTTGCCGATACAAATCTAAATTTATTTAAGATATATTGATATGACAACTTCATAAGGTTATCAATCTATAAATAGTAACGTTTACTATCCTCAAATGGCACTTACTGAATGATTAGATATATTCCAAGCACCATAATGATATCCATTATATGCCATTTCATAATAAAACGTTAATATTTAAGTTACAATAATTACTATATGCCATTTAGCATAGCATTATTCTCTACAAATTAAGCGTAGTGGTTCAATATATACAATATTAGTTGATGTAAATTCATGAAAAGAAATGAATTTTAAATGTATAGTAAACAAACTAATTTACCCATCCGTGACTAGTTGCGTTGGTTGAGAGTCCATTCCTTATCGCCGAGGTCGAGAGGTCGAAACCTGTAGTTGCTAGTGATTTTAATGGAGGGCCCTTGCGGTGGGTTACTAGGCTAGTCTCCCTCGAGGTATAGGGGCTTGGCCCTCATGAGCCTTTCAGGCAGGAGAGGCTCATGGTGGAGTCCTCGATTAAAAAAAAAAAAAAAATAATTTGAAACAGTTTCAGACTTAATGGCTAAATTAAAGATCTAAAACGTATTTAAGATGTAACAGTCACATTAAGTTCTGAAACAGTTTCAGAAGTTAATGGTCATATTAAGAATCTGAAATGGTTTCAAAATAAATGGGCAATTTAATTATCTAAAACGGTTTCAGATTGAAATGACTAATTAATGCTCTAAAACAATTTCAAAAGTAATGGTCAAATTAAATATTTGTAACAGTTACACAATTAATACCCATAATAAAGACTTGTAATAGTTACAAATAAATGTCTGGAATAATACTCTAACAGTTACAAAGTTAATGCATTCCTTGATTGAATTTTTGAGTCATACTTGGATCATTAATGTGACCAATAATTAGTTAATCAAGAAATGGAGTGTCAAATATTAGTTGTGATTACATTTAATTAAATTATCTAGTTAAAGCATTAATGATTGAATGATTGAATTTATGGTGTATCAAATTGATAAATGGTACAAACATCATTAAAATGAATGTATTTAATTAACTTTTTCCCATTCTTTGAAAGTACTTTGTTTAATCACTATATTCAACTTGATCAATTTTTTTAAAATTTTTCGTTTAAAAAAAATTAAATTAACATAAGCTTCATTCTTTCATTTTTGGGGTAAAAAGCTAGCAGATTAAATATTTCGAATTGGTCACAAATATGTGACCTCTACTTGGTTTTTTTGTCAATAAGCATCTTATTTGTACATCACAACGTATCAAAAGATTACACCTCTCACTCTTGCTGTTGTCAAAAATTCACAACCCATCATTCCAATAGATCGATAACCTTATGAAGTTGTCATATCAATATAGCTTAAATAAATTTAGATTAGTACCGACAAATGGGTTTTAGAACTAAATTGTGTAGACCAGCTTATGTTTTTCTAAATTATCATTCAACAACTTTTATTTGTTTCTATTATAGATGTCTTCAATTCCAATTTATGAATTTTTATTTGTGTGACTTACTAGTTCTCTTCCATTAAGTTACCAACTAGTTATGATTTATCAAGTCCCATTTGAGTTACATACCAATGCTTACTTGGTTTTCTTTTGACCTTTAAACATATGACAATCGATGATGGAATGCACCTGCACTACACTGTTTTTCTTTTTATTATTCGTGTTCTTAATCTCTAAAAAGCTAGCTGCAGAATGTGCAAATCTATGTAAATTATTTTAAAGTTATCAAATAATCTCCCCATTTGGATGATCCAAATTAAGGTCTTGTGATCAAATTAATCGTATATAAATCAGAGAACAAAAATTGATTATTTTTGTACGAATTAATAGATGTGATATTGAGAATCTTGATTCACAGTGACACTATCAGGAGTGTTGATGTTCGAGTTGCCTCCTGGCCCATCCACGTATCCGATGGGCAACCCATCAAAACCTTGCAAGGTACCAATCCTATTGCCGTTTGCCATTCTGCTGGCCACCACATCTGCTCAATTGTCTGCGCATCACTAGAGGGGACTTTTTTCGAGGCCTCCAATCATACAGGACAAGTCATTTTCTCCCATAAGCATCATTCGGAGTTCTATATTCTTCAATGGCTATAACACTGGGTGTTATCTCCTGTCAATGATGGTTATTGTGTTCAGTCTGATTGGCATCTCATCTAAAAGTCATGCATGGACAAGATTTACCTTGTTTGTGATGTGGGTGGCCTTAATATTATCCATGGTCACATTTTCGATGCCTATGGTCCTGCTGAGTAAGGAAGGAGAAACAGAGGACGGGAAGTTAAGGTTATTCATGTAAAAAGGGGAGTTGCAGTCGTTGCATGATTGGTACTAACGGGGGTAATTTCATTGGGTCAGATTTTTAAGTTCTTTGCGTGAAAGATCTGTTTGTCTTTTTTTTTTTTTTTTGGGAGGGTCTAAATTTCCGTGGAAGCTTGTGGATATTTTTGCATTTAGTCTTTTTTTCATTAATAAAAATGTCAGATGTTCAACTCAACACCTTCAAGTAAAACCACCTTGTTCGTGTAGACTTTTATTATGATTCTTACCGACAAAAAAAAAAAAAGAAGAAAATTGGCCGTGATTGCCCCCAGCGTGTTGCCAGTTTTCTTCTTCTCTTTTTTTTTTTTTTTTTTTGGGTACGCAACCAGTTTAATCATAATAAAAAAGTCTACACGAACAAGGCAGTTTTACTTGAAGGCGTCAAGTCGAACATTTAACATCTGAACATCTAACATCTTTATTAATGAAAAAAAACAAGAAGACTAAATGCAAAAATATCCACAGGCTTCCACAGAAATTCAGAACTCCCCTAAAAAAAAAAAAAAAGACATACTAATCTTTCATGCAATGAACCTAAAAATCTGACCCAATGAAATGAACCCCATCAGTACCGACCATGCAACAATTGCAACTCCCTCTTTTACACGAGTAAACACGATTTTTCCATCCTCTATTTCTCCTTCCTTGCTCAACAGAACCATAGGCATCAAAAATGTGACCATGGATAATATTAAGGCCACCCACATCACAAATAGAGTAAACCTTGTTCATGCACGACTTTTGATTGAGATGCCAATTAGACTAAACACAATAACCATCATTGATAGGAGATAACACCCAGTGTTACAACCATTGAAGAATTTGAACTCATGCTTATGGGAGAAAATGGCTTGTCCCTATAATTGGAGGCCTCGAAAAAAGTCCCCCCCTAAGGGATGCGCAAACAATTATGCAGATTTGGTGGCCAGCAGAATGGCAAACGACGATAGGATTGGTCCCCAGCAAGGTTTTGATGGGTTGCCCATTAGATACGTGGATGGGTTAGGAGGCAACCCCATGAACATCAACACTCCTCACTCTTAATAGTATCATTATGAATCCGAATTCTGAGCCGGAGGGGACGAGGGAGTCGTAACTACTTGATGCTGTGCACGATTTTGCGCCTAGGTATTAGAGCAGATGTTGTAGGAGCTTGTATAGGTTGTGAAAGTGGAAGTTAACCCTGACCTTGACATTTTTTTGTTAGTAGGTCATGTAGGAGTTGCTTTTGTAGTAAGTTTGTACATATCATACTCCTCGAGTTAATATGTTAATAAAAAATTCGTAGTTTGTGAAAAATTGTTGTGTTTTTACAATCCCTATTTTTGATGATTGACTGAGAGTGTATTTAATTCACTTCTACATGTGTTTAATCGAAAGATTAAAAGAATGGGTCAGCAACGCTTCCTAGGACGTCGCATTTCTAATCGACCGCCAAGGAATGTGCATGTACTCGGGGTTCAGGGTATGACATCCCCACCTGAAACGGTATCAGAACATGATCAAGGTCTGGAGTGATAAGGTACGATGAGTAATGGGATAGTTAATAGAAAAAACATTTTCCTTGTGACTGATTGATTTGTACGAGTCACTCAAATTTCTAATTTCGTGTTAGAATTGGAAAGTAGGTTTCTGTAAAAACCCTGCGAGATGAGCGAAGAGCCCCTTGGAGAAGGGCTGTAGTAACTATGACAGGTGCCAGAGGGAGGGCACCAAGACAAACGAGTACTAGAGGTAGAGCGTCAGCTCCGACTTGTACGGGGGAAGAGTACTGCCTCAGGCTGGTGCTGGCAGAGGAGCACTGGGCAATCCTAGGTTGGATGGGATCATGCAGGCGTCAGAAACTCTAGGGAATATGATCAGTTAGCAGACTCAAAACAAGCTACTGCTATCGCCTCTGCCACTGCGGCCGCGAATGTCGTTGCTGATGTCGCTGCCGAACCTGCTGAAGTCCCACCAAGAAATTCGTTGCTACTGTCGCCGCCACACCTGCTGAAGTCCCACCAGGAAATGGGAATGGTGAACAACTCATGCATAGCTAGTAAAGCAGTTCCTGAAACTAAAACCGCCAAGGTTCACTGGAGCGGGCAATCCGGAAGCTGCAACCTTTTGGATCCAAAAACTAGAGAAAGTCTTCGCACTCCTAAGGTGCTCTAAAGAAGACAAGGTAGTCGTAATTGTCTACCAGTTGCAAGGTAATGCGAGTATTTGGTGGGAAGCCACCAAAAGGAGAGTATTTCCCAAAGATACGGTCCTAGAGTGGGATGCCTTCATTGAGGCCTTCTACGGAAAGTACTTTTCAGATTGTGTACGAGAGTAGAAAATGGCAAAGTTCCAATGTCTCCATTAAAGTCAAATGTTCGTGGACCAGTACGAAGCAAAGTTTGCTGAGTAGTCCAAGTACGCACCGAGATGGTCTAAGATTAGAGATCAAGGACCCGCTAGTACCACTGAATCTCAAAGATTATGATGAGTTGTACGAGAGGGCCCAGTTGATAGAGAATAATTTGAACGAACGGGCCGCTTATTTGGGTCACGGTTTGTGCCCAACAAAGATAGCAACCGGTTTGGGAAGAGGCCGATGATGGGAGAAAAGTATTCCATTCCTCCCAACTGAAATGGTGGAATTGGGAAGCCAACACCCAACTCGAATGGCAAGTCATGCAAGTACCACCCCCTCGTCATCAATTTTCTGTACTGTTCTGGCAGAACACTTGCACTGTAACACTAGATATGAGTAGTCTAAAAAGAAAATTTGAAGTACAAAAAGGACTAACATAACGGTCCCAGTATTTTCAAAAGCAAAAGAAAACAAAAAAGAAACCTTGCAGATGGCAAGGTTCCCATGACCTGATCAAATGGTTTGAAAGGCTCTCCCAAGAAGAATGTGGTCTCCAGACCAACTAAATCCTTGAGATCAGAAGCAAATGGAGCATAATGGAATGGATAGTACCTAAACAAGCATGTATACAACATTCAATAATTCAAATAAAAAAATAGGCTAATAAAAACTAGTGTAGCATGAAAACCAAATTGCAACTTAATAGTAGCACTGACAGTAGGGAAATCATAGTGTGGTAATTCAATACATTTCAAGTAAAGCTACCCAAAAAATGAAGCATGCAGGATTCATCTGACTAAACAAAATAATAAGATTTTTGCTCAATATCCCAGCAGGAGGTCTTCAAAGTACCGTCCAATACGCACAGTTTATAAGCACATTCTAGGCAATGGAATCAGATAATTGCTATTAAAAGGCATGTGAAGATGGATCAGTATTGTTTCTTGCAGACCTTAATGGTAAAACTCACCATTGCCAGGATCAAACACCTTGGTAATAATACCAACAGACCCAACATAAACCTTCGACGTATTTCAAAACCTGCAAAGCAGAAATGCCATCAACCATTAACCTCGATACAAAACTGCAGTTGTAATAATCAGACAGGTAGGAAAATACTAGCAATTGAGAACTTCACAAACAAAAGAAATTAACAGTTATCCAAGGGCAAATGTACTGATGAGGCCACACAATCTATAAGAAGGAACTGTGGCCGAAACTGAAGCATCCGACAATGAGGAAGTCATCCAATTGATAAGTCCATGATATATCTTGACGATGCTAAAGAGGTAGGAAGATAATAGCAATCTAGGACTTCACAAACAAGAGAAATTAACATTTTTCCAAGGGCAAATGTATTGAAGAAGCCACACAATCTGGAATGAGGAACTGAAGTGAAACTGAAGCTTCTGACAACGAGAACTCATCCAATTAATAAGTCCATGACATATATTTACAATGCGAAAGATGGGCACTGTCAACATAAAAAATCCTACCAAGTATCGTACCCACAAAAATATCAAGTCACAAGGAAGCTGCCACTCTTTTCTATCACACTCAAATTTGGCACCTAGTGGCATATGGATTTGAACCATGCAAAGACCAAATGCAACCACATAAGCATCTACTTGAGATACGTCAAAACATCTATTTGCTCTAGTAGGATTCAGATGGTACCAGCTTAGTTCACCAAAAACCATTTTGAACAAATGATGGAACCAGAATGTTCCAGCTTAGTTCCTGGCATCAGACCATTCCAGCTTAGTTGACCAATACCCTTTTACCCAACAATAAAAAGAAAAGCTAATGCCCCAATAGCAACATTTCTTCCAGAATATCTAACTGTCATACTTAAAATTGTCTAAGATAAGCAGAAGAATAAATTAGCCTCATCAAAGACTGGATAAAATGTTCTACTCTGTCTAACATGACCTGGACACGAGAAAGAAATTAAAACTCCTCATCAAAGACTGTCAATACATTAAATTTTACAAGAAACGAATAGACTAATGGATTCACACAACCATCACAAACTAGAATTTGTTGGATTTTCTACCAAAACCTTAAAACATATATATATATATGAAAAAATAGACTCTGCATATACCAACTGATTTGAGGTGTTCACTAAATAAAATCAAGTTTGCAAGGAGTTAAAACAACAATCTAAGAAAAAACGCAAAATATAAAATGTCTTTCCAAAAACATACTGACAGCAAATAGTTATGGCAGCTAAAAATAACTAGAAAAGCCTTGTGGAAACCACATCCTAAAGAAGAAATAAACTCTTCAACAAACAAGAACTTGTAACCTGAACAACTAGTATTACTAGTATTAGAGCAACCAACCCACAAATTCATCATCCAACCACAACATTACCCAACTGGAAACTGCATATCAAATGATGCATAATGAAACTAACTCACCTGCTTCAGTAAGGTAATCTCCCATGGCAGTGAACTCCCTCCTATAAACTATCACTAGTAAATTGATAGCACCCTGAAGAACAGAAAGATGCACAATGAGCATTCTAAGTCCGCATAATTAGTGAGCACACAGAATAAACCCAAGCAAAACCATCAGGTTAGCATGAAATCGTGTCTCTGTTAGGCGAAAAGTTGTGAACATCTTAGTTCGCGATTGCTGCCACGCATAATAGTGATCTGATCAAAGGACTTAGATGTGACATACCTCCCTAATCTCCAATGTAGGCATATGTGGAAGGAAGTCATTGCCAACGAAGAAACATAAAAATACAAAATCATCCACTACCCTTTCAAAATCAATCTCGAACAGAGGATTTGGTATGTCCAGATCATGCTGCAAGTACTCCTGGAGTACCCAAATGTTGAGGAACTGCCACATTACAAACAGTAATACAAAAGAAAAGCAGGGAATAAGAGACTGAACATGAAATCAGAGTTCAACAAACCTGATATTTCTTCTTGTGGATAGGAATATCGTTTAACATATCATCAGCAGTCTTGCCACGACATTCAGCAGCCAGGTGACCAACTTGGCCGCACTGAAAACGTTTCTCCTGTTGTCCTGGAAAAGTGACCACCTGCAGATTTTTTGGAGAGAAAAAAAAAAGGACACCAGAAAATGAGATCCTGCTGCATCCCACAACCCAAAATGGAAAATTGGATAATCTATTTATCTCTCTGAGAACTGAAAAGTGAATCTCATGTGTCACAACGAAAGCATAATCAGGTCAATAATCAGGTCAGCATCCTGATTATAGTGATCCAAATTAGATAATAACTCAGCGGAATCTGAAGGTAACCAGCCGAGAAGAGGGAAAGCTATTAGTACAGAGGCAGAGTGCAAAACAAATTTACCAGGCCATAAAGACAGTGCGGAGTGTTCGGATCAAAACCACGAAGATTCCTTTGCAATCATATATATGACAAAATCTTGTGCTCTCCTTCCTCAGAGGAACATTTGCATCAGAAAGAATAACCTTCAAGAATCATCCAATGCAGCCGCATAAATAAATTTAGAGAGAGAGAATCCTGAAAACAGAGTTTTACCCCAATAGGGATGAATTACTCCATGGGCCAGGAATTATCCAATGTGAAAGGCTAAATAAGATGTCAACAAACCTTTGTCTGCTGCCAGCCAGGATAACGAATTAGTCTCACTTGTATATAATATTGAAGTGCGATAGAAAGAACAGCCATGAATTGTGTGCCGGGAGTAATGACATTTGAGTCGCAAGTTTCTGGCTTTTCCTTGGGAGCAAGAATTTGTCCCTCAGCCTCAAATTCTTTCCTCAACCGTTCCTCTTCAGCTTCCTGCATGATTAAAGTAGAGATAAAAATCTTCAAAATAATGTGATCATGATGATTATAATGGCAACTTGAGAAATCTTACCGCATCAACTGCATCTTTTGCAACCCTAAAACGCCGAGAACGCTGTTGGTTCATTTTAGCTCTTGGTGCAACTCCATCTGCATATTTTTCAGTTAGATTAATCTGCATGGTTGATATGGAGAATAGTAAAATACCGAAGCTTACCAATTGCCAGGTAAAGAAGGTTTCTAGGACGAACCAATGAGCAGACATGATCAATATAATCAAATATTGCCTTAAAGACGTCATCATAGCTAGCAGGAGGACGCTGCGACGGCGAGGGAGGGCCAAAGGAAGAGCAGGCGATCCAGAGGGCGAGGGCCGACGGCGAGGCTTCAAAGATGTTCGAGTTTCATTGATCTGCTCAGATATCTTCGCACGCTCTCACGTTGGGGGAGAAGGTGGTGTCGTGGGGGGAGGGGAGAGAGAGAGTAGGGAAGAAACCGAAAGTGGGGAGAAAATATTGGAGAAAATATTGGGCGCCCGGATTTTGGGGGTGGCGTGGGGGATTGGAGAGAGAGAAATGGGGGAGGCCAAATGATTTTTGGGGATGAGCATATATGGAGGGAAAAAAGGAGAGAGAAAAATAATTTTGAGAGGTTTTTGAGGAGAGTAACTTTTGAGCCGTAAAGTTATTTTTTATTATAAAAATCAATAAATGAGTTTAAAAAATAATTTTTGAATATATTCTGAATGTGACTTTCTCTTTTCGATAAATATCACAAAACTACCTTAACTTACACACTTGACTAAACCAAGCTTATTCAATAGAAACAACTTTGAAATGATCATGCAGTACACAAAAAAACTAAAATGGCTTTTTTAAAACTCTCGTGATGCTTGTTTCAAGTTGGTTCAAAGTCATTTGGGAGACATATAATAAAATTAGGTGAGATCATATAATTATTGTAGACACTTAAATTTAGCAATCCATTTAATTATTTATCACATTAAAAATTAGGAATTAATTTTTAATCCCTAAGCAAAAATATTAATTAATTGCATAGCATCCGGTGAGGGCGGCCCTAGCCAGCCCAAGCGAGGGTGACCCTCGCCCAATGTCGGCGAGGGCAGCCCTCACCAAACACCCGTCATTGCAAATCTAGATCATATCACTTGATTATGATGTCTTAAAAGTGACTAATTATTTTAAATTTATAAGAGGCAGTCAGTTTCCTTATTAGCAATAAGCCTGTTTTTCAATTCACTAGTGCAAAACCGTACATCAGAATTTAAATTCTATGTTTCTTTGGAGCTTGAGGTGGGTTTAGCTAACCACGCATTCTTCATATGCCTATTTCCTTACCATCCTCTGTTATCTCCCAACTCCTAAATCCCATTCAATACGAGTTGAAACCAAATTAGAATATTTAGGGGGCTCGACGTAATCTATGAGACAATCTCTTCTCTCTATTGTATAAAATGATCCCTCTAGAAGTGTAAAGAATTCGGACGCTTCCCCCCACTTTCTTCTATTTAATAATTTTAAGTAAGATTCTAATTAACGAATGACTTAAAATGCATTTATTGAACTTCCGCGTGAAAAGAATTTGGACGTTTCTGAGTACTGGATACTGTTTTTCTCCAGCCGTGCACAACACACATATTGTAGGAGCACATGATTTAATCTAAATTATTCAGCTGTAATCGGCATTTGATATTAAGCGCCTTGCTTTTATCTCGTTAAAGACTGATTGTTTATTGTAGCGTCGAAACTACCCACGTATATATAGATATATTAAATTTATACATTAAGAGTTCACACGTGTTTGATCTGACAATCTATGAGACATCCTCACAAATCTTATGTCATTTTTAATTTGTGGTGTGCCCTAAAAAAGAGTAAATCTTGAAAGTGCTTAACAAAGACCCATGGTAACAGCACATTCCTATGTTCTATTATGAAACGCATGCCAGTTTTGTTTAAAAAGTTAAATTAGAAATGTTGGGAATTCCAAAGATAATAAAAACGAAATAAAAATGCAGGCCCACACTGGCTTCTAATCAAACATATCATTTTGTAGACGGCCCTAATCCACTCATACCATCATTTCTTTCCTACAATATCATAAATCCAACGTGATGCCCCAACTTTATATATACATACATACATACATACATACATACATACATACATACATACATACATACATGACTTTTATATAGAAGATATATATACATACATACCCCAACTTTATACATACATACATACAATTCGAAAGGATGTAATTGTGTAGGAAAAATTGATGTAATATCTTTTTTAATAAGTCATAACAATTCGAAAGGAAGATTTATGGATACCACCTTTGGAGGAAATATGATTCGCATGTAGTATGTAGCAGCATATGTGACCTATCTTCATAATCGAAACTTCTCAAGTTTTTAAAATATTTCCATTTCTTTTTTGCTCGCTCTTTTTTATGTAATGTATGTGACAATCTTCACAATTACTAGTCAAGTTGAAAAAGAAAAAAACTATTCGCATGAAATGATACTTATCATAAATATTGGTACAAGTTGGATAGATTTGGCTCTATAAAATTTAGAATTTCAATAATAATTCTAAAGATCACATCATTCCAAGTTTAAAATAGGCATCTTGGCTTTACCCAAATGAGCTCACGAGGAATAGGAATGATTTGAGATGTCAATAATATCAACTAAAATACTTCAAATGTACTTACCAAGACACTTAACAAAAAGCCCCATAATAAAGAAATGGTAAGTTATGATTTAGATTTCTACTAAATGTACCCGCCAAATTTGAATGCTTAGTTATTGCAACTCAATTTTTTCAATATGTTTTAATCCATAAGTTTCATTTTTTTTGGGGGACATTCTAACATTTTGACACAAAAATATGTAAGTTGTACTATGGTGGTAACTTATACTCATGATTTCCATATGTTGATGGTGTAGCCCAAAATTAAAACCTATTATGTGTGGTCCTTCATATGGGAAAAAGAAACCCCAATTCTATTATGCTCTTTAACTACATAGGAGGGGCAGAAAATTGCTCATGCAAGAATAAATTTATTTTTTGTGTGTATATATATATGGGCAATATGACACATTGCACACATAGTAATAATGCATGTAAAAATTCCAACTTGAGTTTTGAATTTTAAAAAGAAAATTGCAATTGAGCATTTATAATCTTAGGACCTAACATAATCGCAATTAATTTTTTTTCCTTTTTTTATGATTCTAGTAAACTTGTTCAATCAATCACAATCAAATCACAATCACACCTACTATTTTGCAATTTTTATAATGATACACACATATCATTAATGAATGACCTAAAACTATGTAATGTGATATTAAGTTTTTTAATCAATATTTTTACACCTAGCATTAGCTTTTGGACTTAGTAGTTCCACTTGATTATAAAATATAGGAACGAAAAGTAGTTTTATGTGATATTAAGTTTTTCGATCAATATTTGATGGGCTTTGATAAATAAAAAAAAATCAGTTTGTAAAACATAAGAGGAAATGAGTAATTACACTCCAACTAAGCAAAAAAAAAAAAAAAAGATTCAACAGTATGGGGAAGGGCTTGTAGTGATGGATGACTTGGTTAGAACTTCTTTTGAAAACCATAGCTAATGTAGTCGGACGTCCGGGGAGTATGGGGAGTATAGTCGGCTTTGGCTCTGTCGAGACTCGCGGATGCGAAAGAAAAAGTTCGTATTCGGCGTCGGAGGAGAAGTCTAAACAATTTGACTTTCTATCTCTCTTTTTTTTTGGTCTTTATAAAGCAAATTATTTCATGAAATTCTTTTCACCTAATCTAATATGCTCACGCATCATTGGGATTCTAGTTTAAGAGTTTAACTTTTTCTAATCTTTTTGGTCTTTAGAAAATTATTTTTGGTATTATTACATGAGTGCAAGCCCATTCCCAATCCATGCCTTATTTGGATTATCATTAATCACTAATCAATCTTAGGAAATAGTAGGAGGTGAGTGAATGGGGGTATGCGGGTGAGGCCGGTTCATTCTTTCTGAATTCTTGATTTTGTTTTGTTACCTCAAATGAATACTAAATTTTCAATTGACCAAAATCTACTAAAGTCATTGTTAGTATGGATCACTATATTAATGATGTTGTTGGAGTTGGACGGATTTGATCTCAGTAATAAATTGTTGAGAACAAGAGTTGGATATATGGAAGAGAAGAGATAATTTACTCTAATACTTCCTAATACTTCCTAATATTGCACCGTAGGCACTCTATTTTATTAAACTTTTTGATGAAATTTCTTGTGAATTTGATTTAATCCAATTCTAGACTAAACTAAGAAGCGTTTCTGCCCCAAAATTCCTTTTTAATTGGTAAATAAATATTTGACAGATCCCTTCGTGAGAGGATTTTTCTTTGTAATTAAGTAGCAATAATTATCCTATACATTTAACTTTTTCTCCTTATGAAATTTGGGATCCACCATGTGCTCTAATCATTAGAGAGAGTTTTCTTTTCTTCATAATAGGAATTCCCCTTTACTTTATATTTGTATGATGTATGAATGTGCCATAGATGAGCACTTTTCAAGGAAAAATACGAAAAAAAAAAAAATCCTAATGCAAATAGGATTAGAAAATTCTTTTGTTGTATGGATTGGATCAATTGAATTGCAAACATAAACCATTCTAGAACTTCCCTTTCCAATTCACGGGGAGAACATTTTTAATAAGTGTTTTCTTTTTATTTTTTCATTTCCCTTTACTTTCCCTTTGTCATCCCATGGGCATGTTAAGGGGTGCATGACAACCAAATTTCTGTTCCATAAATAATTTTTTATTCCAAACTTATTTCTGGAATAGAAACATGTTTGATAAACCTACTCAGTTCTTCTATTCTTAGAATAGATTTCTATTCCAGAAATTGATTTGGAAGAGAAATCATAAATAATTTCTCCCATTAAACCCTAATTTTAGTGAGTCCTCCCTCATCTCCTCTACGTCTCTGCCTCCTCCTCCTCCTCCTCCTCTTCCTCTCCTCATTTTATTAAAAATAAAAAAAAAAAAAAAATATATTCATTTTATTCATTTAAAAATAAAAATAAAGTTATTTAAAAAATAATTTATTTGTATTTATCATTTTATTTTTAGTTTATTAAAAATAAATTTAATAAATTTATTTTTATTTGCCTTGAGTGTTTTGCCAAATAAATTTATTTTATTTTCAATTTTTATTCATTTTAATATAAATTTATTTGTAAAATAAAATAAAATAGAATAAATAAAATAAATTTATTTTTGAGGATATTTTAATTTTAAAAAAAATGATATTTTTAATTTATTTTTTATGATTTATTTTATTTTATTTTATTCTTTATTTTTTTTACTAAATCATTTTTATTTTTATTTTTTATATTAAAGTCGTCGGTTGTTGCCGCCATTTGTTCGAAAGGAAGAAATTTTATGTCATTATCAAATGAATTTATATTTTTAGAGTAAAAATGTATTATATCCTTAAGTACTCATCATCCTGACAATGTATTATATGCCAATTGATTTGTTTGAACCTGTATATACTTCTACAAATTACCAAAATCTAGATTCACGCGACAAGTATTTGTTGGCAAATCAGGTACTCGGGTACTCTTTAGCTGACTTTTTACTTTTTAAAAAAAAAAAAATCGGAAACATATGCACACAAATACAAATATTGTGTGTTTTGTGCTATTTCTTTATTTGGTCATCAACTTTTGTTTGGTTTGGTCTAGTAAAATCCTAATGGGAAAGGTCTCTCTCTGCTATTACCTTTTTAAATAACTTGAACATGTTTTTCTCCTTCCTCCACCGTGTGAATACCAATTCGAATTAATATAATGGTCCATACGATGAGAGCGGAAGGGAGATCGCTTTTGGCTGGTTTTTTTGGGTGCAAAGTAGATAAGTCAAAAAAGTTTCTCCATTATTATTAATCCATAATCCGAGCGAGAGGAAGCATGCGAAGGAGATCGGACGGCTGGGGATGAGTCTCACAACATTCTTCGAATGGCTTGACCCTTCAATAATAAAATAAATATAAATTATTAAAAAAAGCTGAGCCTTTGTAATGATTGCGTTGAGGACAAAATTTGTATCCCTCGTAAACGTCCAACTCTCTCTGAACCAACCTATTCTCTCCTCTCTTCCTCTTCTCTCCTATCCACTGCAAGTCAGCAGCAATCTTAAAGTCCATTAAAGTCCAAGTCTGCACACACGAAACCTTGTAGCTAGCATTTAATTTTGCTAGCTATGAAACCCTTCTCTTTACTTCCAGTTATCTGCAGGAAGAAGGCCTTCTCTCGAGAGAAGAAAATATTGGGTGGTCCGAGACCTCCACGGCCGCCCCTACTCCGGTGCTCGCTCGCTTCTCTCTTCGGGCTCGTTGTTGCTCCGTCGTTCGTTCCGGCGTTCCCGGGATCACAGATGCAGGACGCGGAGGAGAAGTAGGCCTCTTCGAGCTCCCCTCAACGTCGGCGCGCGTCGCCCGCCGAGCGAGACCCCCACACACCGGAAGGCTCGGAGGTGAGGTTGCTGGAGAAGAAAGGTTGAGCCCCTCCGCCTCCGCTGGTTGCTTCCATCGCCCCCCACCCTGACGCCGACGCCGACGGCCCTCCGCCTCCGCCTCCGCCGGTTGACTCCGACGCCGACGCCCCTCCGCCGGTTGCTTCCGTTGGCGTCCGAGTCCGTCACCTTCGACTCCATCGCATCCTTCTACTCCATCCACACAACGCCATCGCCAGACACCCCACTCTCCCTCCCCCTCTCTCAGCCAATTTCGCTGCACCACACAAACCCATCACCGCCAGCCAGAACCCCCCCGCCCCCGTCGCCGGAATTCTCGCCGCCGCCGCCGCCGTGTCGGGGGGGTCCCAGGTCCCGCTCCCCCCTGGCCGAGTGCGCCGATCTCCGCCCCGTCGCCGCGTCGCCGGTTCCGATCCGAGTGGCCGGAGCTCGCTGGATGTTTCTTCCGTCGGGACTGGGTACCAACTCTGCCCGCTCTCGAGGAGTCGCTGCTGCTCGTCCTCGCGCAACCTGCTCTGACTCGTTGTCGCGAGGAGTTGTTGCGCGGAATTGTGGAGAGTTTGCCGAGCTGTAGCTGAGAACCGTTGCTCCTCGCCCTCGTCGCCTGAGACCACAGCTTTTAAGCCTTTTTGGGTCACGATCAGGTAAAGTGGAGCCCAGGTTCTAAAACGGTTTTCTTGAATTAGAGTGGGGAAATGAGTTGATCTTTACATTTGATCGTAGTCTCAATCGCGTGGAGTAATGCATGCTTAGTCCAATTGATATTTGATCAAACTTAGCTGCTGTTTGGAGTTGAGGGGATTATTCTTGATTAAGATTCTGGAATTTTTTATTAAGGAGAGAAAGTAATGTCATTTTAATGCTAGCTCACCAATTAAGGTTAGGAGGCGATTTCATGCTTAATTACGATCTGAATCGCGAATCTTGTCATGAGGTGATGTTAGCCGGATGGTGGGTGTTTGCCGTTTAGATTTCGTTTTGCCTAATTGCACGATTCAATTGAGAAATGACTAGTTGGTTTGGATTATTGGTACTTTGGCAAAACACTATTGAGGATTGTCTGATTGGTGCCAGTACATACAAGAAAAGAATGGGTACGAGTTCGGAGAATTCGTCGACATGGAGCCATTTTTCTCTATCCTTCTATCGGCTATGTTTCTTGGGGAGGCGCAAATACTTATAGATCTTGCCCTTTATTTCCAACTTTCATTTCTAATGTAGTTTTTCGGTTACTAAATGATGCACCGTTTTATTGTGAGTTGTTGTAAAGCTCTGTCATTTTTTGCAACCATTTAGTTTGCTAAGTTAATATGGTTACCTATTGAACTTAACATGTAATGTTCATGTTTCTTAATTTTCTGATGATCTCAAAAGACTAATGATATTCATGGTGTAGCATTTAATATCCGCCTCCCATTTTTACTTTTTTGTCATCTTTGGCCCCTACACTTTCCAACCATCTGGGTTGTCTCTTCTGTTTTACCAATCGTTGGTGGAGTTGCACTTGCATCAATGACAGAGGCTTCCTTTAACTGGTGGGAAACTTTAGTAAAATGCTAAAGATATAGGAGAAGAAAATTGGATATAGCCTAACTTTGTGTTTGATTTCAGATGTGTATTCTAGCTAGCTCATCGGTCGAAGAGTCATAGTTTAGGTCTTTTATTTTTGTTCGGTGCGCATGACTTTGGCTTTTATGGTTTCTAAGGGCTGGGTTTTGGAGCGCAATGGCCTCAAATCTGAGTAATCAATCTCGTAATGTGCTCAGCAATGGCCTCGAATCCAGTCATTGTCAGTGGACTCTGTTTTGTCAAATATACAATATTCCGGTGAACACCATAAAGAATTCCAAGTTCATCTAGCCCTTTGGTTTTCAACTCTAGTTTTTTTAGTAATTTGGCTCTAGATTTATACATCCTTGTCCTTTTTCTGTACTGAATAAATTTTTTGATTATTTCCATGCAGGTGTTGCCACCACTTTGTGCTGAACTCAGGAATCTGGCGATTCTTACAATAGCAGAGTCTCAGGTACTTGGTCTTAGGTCTTTAACTTCAGGAACAAATGTTGGACAGCAAGGATGTCTACATGTAGACAGATTGGCTGTTTTTTTCTATAAATCTTTCTTGCATACACTGTAAAAGAAAAGCAGAAATGCGGATAAAAGTATCTCTTTTCCTTCAAAGTGAAGTTTTATGAACCAAAAAAAAGGAAAGATTTGAGGGACAACTTGACTTATCTGTTGCTTTAATGAAACTAGATTTATTTACATGAAACAATAATTAAGACGGCGGCACACTGAAATTGTTTTGTTGTCCGGACCCATTATATTGACTCTTTCACCGAATTTTATTTTCTTTGGAGTATTGAAGTGAAAATCAATTGGAAGGGTACCAAGGGGCTAACTCAATGACTTTTCCATGACTCAGCAGTTTTCATGTGAACCAGAAACTCACTTTTTCCTAATTTTTTCACCTTGATCACTATTTCTTTGTCTTTAACTAGGTTATCTTAACTTTTTGACTTACACTAGGTTAGACATTTGTATAGTGGCTGCCTGCCTTTTGTATGAGGTCTTTCCCATTCAGTTGGGTGATAAAGTTTCAGTTGCTCTCTTTGCTTTGGTGGCTCTTTCTCTTCTCATCGTCATCTTCTCCATTTAGATTATGATTGCTTCTACATCAATGTGTATGTTTCTGCCATGTCTGATGATAAATAATCCATCAATCTTGTTTAATCATACATTTGTTTATATATTCTTTCAATATATTTTATATGCTGGAGAGTTATTTTATGTGCATGAAGTTTGTTGATTCTCATCTTTCATGTTTAGTTTGATGCTTGGTTTGTTTCTTTTGGAAGGTGAGAGTCAATGTTTTGCTATGTTTAGGGGATTTAATTCCTAAGCTTGACAAGCAAGCTATCCTTGAAATTTTACAAACAATTCCTTTTCTCCCTGTAGATTGCTTAGTGCAAACTAAGTAAGGTTGTGCATCTAACTAGAGATTCGGTAACAAAAAGAATTGAGGTACTAGAAGAACAACAAAGATAGATGCAAGGAGCAATGGTGTCAAAGCCAGTTCCATTAGAAGATAATTTTGAAATGAAGGCCATCAAAGCCATGGGAGCCATGGAGGAAGGTGATGCAGTTTTTGACAATGGTGTAGAGGTGAATCTCGACTTGCGGGTGCTTCACGTCACCAATTTTCTCGATTGGTTTTGATTTATTCGTCATTTTTTTCTCAAATAACCTGATCCTTGAATTTGTTCATGTGGATGCAGGCTTATTGGTGTCATGATAAGTATTGACCAAGAAAATCAAAATATTTCAACTCTTGTCCACAGTGGATATGAGTGGAGTAAGCACATCAAGTGTATTGTGAAAAATCTCATAAGGGTATGAATTTAATATATTTTACCTTGACATTGTACTTGATCAGAAAATTATTTTTATCCAAGCATAAATACAAATGAAAATGAACATTCAAGTTCAACAAGCATAAATATATAAATATAAACGAACATCAGAGGTGCTTGGTGATAAAATGTTGGTAATAAGAGGTTGTTTAGGAAACGGTTTGGTGATAATTCAATTTAGGATGTGATGGCTTGATAAATGGTTGATGATAATTTCTTTAGGGCGTGTTTGGTAACATTTCTGTTTAAAAATTGTTTTAGGAAACAGAAATAGAAAAAAAGTGTTTCTGTTCGGGGGAACAATTTTTAAACAAAAAAAACGCTTTTGGTAAACTTGTTCTGGAAATAAAAAATGAACAAAAACACGTTTAGTGAATTTGTATAATTTTTTATTTCTTTTATTTTAATATTTTTATTTTATTTTTTCTATTTTCTTTCTTATTTTATTTATTTATTTTTCCTTTTTTTTTTTTTTTTTTTTTTTTTTCTTCCTTTGACGAGGTCATCGGCTATGGCCGCCGGCCATGGCCGAGGCGGACGACCGGCCAAAGAAAAAAGAAATAACAAAGAAGAAGAAAAGAAAAAGAAAAAAGAGAGAAAAAAGTGTTTTAAAATATGTTCAGAAATAATAAACAATTTTTTTTTTTTTTTGTTTTGTTTCGGGAACAAAAAAATAATTTTGGAACAAAAACGTAAACAAACACGTTTATGTTCATTTTTTTGTTCCCAGGAACAAAAAAAAAACAAAAATTTTTGTTTCTGGGAATAGAAATAATTTTTAACAAACGTAGCCTTAATAATTCCTTTGCTATAGGAAGGTGATAGAAATGTTTCGATGAAATTTTCCTCATTTTTGAAATCATTATCCCTGAATAATTTTTGCATCATATTTTCGGATGCTTCTCGATTACTTAAAGTATTCATATTATTCTCATATATGTCATCTATCTTTTATTATGAGACTTGGTTCTTCTCCTCCAACTTGAGCCCTAGCCTTTGCCCTACATGTAGATAAAGATAAAATGAGAGTAAAAGATTTAAGAAGTGAGCTATTTGAGGAAGCAAGATAAGGAAAATATTTATACTTACCTTGATGTCTCTTGGTCTAGAAGCAGGTTTTTTGCAAAATCTTCCAAGAAACGTTTCTCGTTACGAAAGTCATTATCATTGAAAATATCTTGCATGATACTATTGGATACATTCTTACGAAGAATTTTCAAAAGAACTTTTTATTTTTCACTTGAAAACTTACATTTTTTTCATTCTTTGGAGGCATGTTGTTAAGAAATGCTTGAACTTGAACTAAGAGGAAAAGATGAGGGACAATTGGATGAATGAGAGCAAAAGATAAGAGAGGAAGTGAGACAGTGGGAGTTAGAAGAAAAATCATTTCTTTAACAACATGCTTTCAAAGAATGAAAGAATTGTAAGTTTTCAGGTGAAAAATAAAAAGTTAGTGGAAAAATTATCAAATTCTTCATAAGAATGCATCCGATAATATCATATAAGATTTTTTCAAAAATAATGGCTTTCGTAACGAGAAATGTTTTTTGGAAGATTTTGCGAAGAACTTGCTTCTAAATCAAGAGACATCAAGGTAAGTATAAATATTTTTCTTATATCTTGCTTCTTCAAATAGCTTACTTCTTCTTAAATCTTTTACTCATTTTATCTTTATTTACATATAGGACAAGACTAGGGCTCAAGTTGGAGGAGGAGAACAAAGTCTCATGATAAAAGATAGATGAAATTTATGGGAATAATATGAATACTTTAAGAGTCGAGAAGCATCCGAAACTATGATGCAAAAATTATACAAGGATAATGATTTCAAAAACGAGGAAAGTTTTCTCGAAGCATTTTTGCCACCTTATGTAGCAAATGAATTATCATCAACCATCGCATCCTGAATTGAATTATCACCAAGTCATTTCTTGAACATCCTCTTATCACCAAGCATCTTTGATGTTCATTAATATTTATATATTTATGTTTGGATAAAAGTAATTTTCAGATCAAGTAAACTCACAATGTCATTATCTTTTTCAATTGACTATGTTGGGGTCTTAGTATTGTGGACAATGTTAGGGTAAAATATATTAAATTTATATCATTTGTGAGATTTTCATAATGTGCTTGATGTGCTTACTCCACTCATATCTACTGTGGCCAAGGGTTAAAATATTTCGGTTTTCTTGGTCAATACTTATATGCCACCAATAAGTCTACATTCACATGAACAAATTCAAGGAAGAGTAAAAAGGAAGAGTAAAGTTCTTTGCTGCGGAAGACAAAAGAGTCAATGTTGACTCTAGGCACGTGTATAATAACATAAAGGACTCCTCTACACCTTTGGCGTGAAGCTTGCCAAGAGCCCCTGCACCTAGATTCCTTCTGCACGTGAAGATTGGAAATTGGTGGGGCCGAAAGTCAAACTTTTGACCTTGGGCACACGTGTGTATAAAGAAGCGGAGGTTTTCTTTCTTGGGCTGCTGCATGTACAAGCCGACGGAGAAAAGAGCCGCACGTCAAGCTGAAGATAGAGCCGCACGATATACTCTGAGCTAAGGGACGCGCGATAATTTTGTGCAGTGAGTTTATGTCTAACTGAGTTGTTTATTTATAAACACTTTGGGTTTTGGGTTAAATTTAGGCATGGGAAACACTTGAACATTTGAACGATTGTAAATTTTGATTCTCCGATTATAGTGGATTATTTGCTGCTGGCTCTCCCCATGAACGTAGGTACCGACACTCGGACCGAACCACGTAAATTTTCAGTGTCCTTATTTTTCTCATTTATTTCTCTGATAATTTCGTGTTGACGTAAATTGTAAGATCATGTCATTTCCATATATTATATCCCAACAATCTGAGAAAAAAATGACAAGAGTAAGTCAAAACCAATCGAGAAAATTGGTGATGTGAAGCACTTGCAAGTTGAGATTCACCTTTGTACCATTGCCAAAAAGTACATCACCTTCCTCAATGGCTCCCATGGCTTTGACTCCCAATGGAACTAGCTTTGACGACATTGCTTCTTGCATCTATTTTTGTTGTTCTTCTAGTACCTCAATTCTAGTCTGTTACCGGAGCCTCTGGTTAGATGCACAACTTTACTTAGTTTGTGCTAAGCAATCTATAGGGAGAAAATGAATTATCCAATGTAGCCCTGTCCTCTTTAGGGTTAACGGCCCCTTCAGCTGCATGGTGAGTTTCATTACCATCAGTGGTTGTGGAGAAAATGATCCAACCTCCTCTTCCGACTCCATCATCTCTCCATTAGATAAGAGATCTAGGTACATTGATCCTTCATCTAAATATCAAAACCATGGAAATGGTAACTTAGTACTCACTCTGAACTGAAAGGCAAAACAAGGTTTCTATAGAAAAGATATTAGTAGACAGAGATATACCATCAAGCACACCTTCTTCTTGTATAGGACCGAGGACATTAGCAGTTTATGGATTTTCAATGACATCCACAGGCTGCTCCAGTTGAAGATGCTTGCGCAACGTTTTCGCATGAAAATCTTTCAAAAAGCCTATGTTTACCAAATATATATTCTTCACTATGAAAGAATATCAAAATATAATTACTTTTTCCTTGTATATGTGGATATGTTAATCCTCAAAACTCCATGACCTTAGCTATGCTAGTATGCGAAACTCCATGACCTTCAGTTTCATCACCCATTAATCATAATTATACTGACACATTAATTCATACGTAAAAATAATTTTTAAATAACCAAGGCATATATTACTTTTGGGCGAACAATGATACAACTATTTTTAGATCTTTCCCTATCCAACGTCCACCAATGTTGATTGAAGTCTCCCATTAGTCATAATTATAGGTGATGATTAAAAGATATGCACTTTCTACCTAAAGCCTTATTGCTTTAGGACATCTTTAAGTTCGAATATAGTAGATTTTATGTATTTCCTATTTTACAATGTGCGTGATTGTTTGTTTGTTAGATTTTTTTGATTGAAGCTTGATTGTTGGTTTGAATTGTTCCAGCATAAGTGTTAAAAAAGAGTCATAAATCAATTTAATTATAAACCTTTTGATTTGATACCAATTTAATCTTAAACTTTTAATTGTTTTGATTTAGTCATAAACCTCTCGAACTAGTGTCAATTTAATCTTAAACCTTTTAGTTTGGTTTAGGCTAATTTTAGCCAGAGTTTGATAATTTTTATCAAAGAAAATATTTTCCTTAATCAATAAGTCTAATCTATTGATTAGGTTTTTCTATTATTATTTTATTAATATTGATTTGACATTTCTATAAATAGTTAAATAATATTTCTTCCTTCTTCTTTTTCTCTTTTTCATGACCCCTAAAAGACCCAAAATATCTCGGAATGGACTAAATAAATGAAAAGAGGAAATAATCTATTGCACCCACTTGCTCTTTGAGTTTAGTGTAGAGTTAATCTTGATATTAAAGGAGTTAGTATTTATCTTTTTCCTTGTCTTTGTTTCAATAATAAAATAAAATATAAATAATTAAAAAAAGCTAAGCCTGGTAAGAGTACAATAGAGCTTTGTAATGATTGTGCAGCAGCGGTAAATTGATAATGACGAGGGAGAGAGAGAAGGAGGGAGAAAGATTATTTATCGCTCACCTCCTCTCTCGCTAGGACATCTCTCAAATAGGACAGCACTCCCTCTTCTTCATGGCAATTAATTGCTAGGCTAGCTATTCCTATGACTAGGAGACACAAGAGGAATGTCAAAATTATGAGTACGGAATTACTTTTTTAATGGAAGAATGATGGATGGGACTATTGATGAATGCCACGACAAACCTCAAAGCCCTTCAAGGCTTTACTTGTTGCTTGGGCAGTCTTTATAACAAAAAGAAAGATATTCAGGACCAAAAGAAGCGTAGTGCCCTGGGCTTCACTTATTTGGAACAACGTCATCACCCCCAGGTTCCAATTCAATCTCTGGTTGATTGCTAGAAACCGTTTGCCTACCCAGGAACTTCTCATTTCCTATGGTAGAATTGATTATGTCACCTGTGCCTTCTGTGATGATGTTCCCGACTTTATAGATCACTTGTTTTTTGATTGCCACATATCGGCTTCCATTGCTTATTTTTGGGCTTCTCGCTGTAACCTTCCTTGGCGCCCAAGACCGTGGAAGGAGAATCTCCAATGGGCTACCTCCTTCCTAAAGGGCAACGATTTCTTTCACAACTTAGCTCGTTACTCTTTTGCTGCCATGTGCTACTTAATTTGGAAGAAGAGGAATGCTATCATATTCCGCAACGAAGCGGTGGTTCTTGCTGCAATGAAAAATCACATTATCAAGATGGTCAAGGACAAAGCTCTCACCTTCTCTGATGTCCCGAATACCCCTAGAAATAGAAGGCTTGAGAGAAACTGGGGCTTCGACCCTTCCATCTTCGCTGATCGTGAGGAGAATGCGTAGATCCGGATGAAGACCAAGCTGTGCGATCTTTTCTCCTTCCCTCCTTGGGTGTCTAGCCTTCGGTCCTTAGGCGGCTGAGGTTTTGTTTAGCGTTTTCTTTTCGCTTGTGACCTGCTGATCTTTGCTCTTTGCTTGTGATTGTTCTTTTCTTCTTTGTAATCTTTTTGTTTCGGCTCCCTAACATTCTTTATGTGTAGCGCCCTGAGAGTGTATGTTTTGGAGCCGCTCCTGTATTATTGTCCAAAGCTATAATACCTTTTACCTTTACCAAAAAAAAAAAAAAAAGAAAGATATTCAGAACAAGAAAAAAGATAATAAGAAAAATGAAGAAAATCTAGTTTCAACTCTACTCAACAAAAATTAGAAAAGAGAGGAATATTTTGAACCATTGGGATTTACCCCAATGGTCACCCTTTCAACTTGGAAGGGGAAGATGGGGGTTTGAATCCTCACCTTCTCAAGGTGGTTGGGATGGGGACGAATTAATTTCAGATGTTGGTTTTGACTCCCACACCCTGCAAGAAGATAGGATATAAGTCTGAGAACGAGAGTTAAAATAGGAGTAGAGTAGGACCGACCAAAAAAAAAATTGTACAAATATTTATGATAAGTATTATTTCATGCGAATAGTTTTTTCTTTTCTTTTTCAACTTGACTAGTAATTGAGAAGATTGTCACATATATTACATAAAAAAGAGCGAGCAAAAAAGAAATGGAAAGATTTTAAAAACTTAAGAAGTTTCAATAAAGATGGGTCATGCATGGTTGGGCATTGAGCGAGAGCCAGAAGCAGATAGAGCGAAGAAGTGACACCCAAGCCGAGTGTCGGAGCAAGGAGCAGAAAGCGAGCAAGCACGGGAGAGAGAGAAAACAAGGGAACTTGAAATTTTGAATTCATGAGAGGAAGGGAGAGAGAAAGCATCGGCCTGTGCAGAAGAATGCTAAAGCATGCAAAATTTTCAAAATTTCTGCTCAGCTTGTGTGTCCCACGTGAGGACACATGTCACCTTGCCAGTGCCTTCCTATTTGCCATTCAATATTTTCTCCTAAAGGCCAGTGATGGAGGCTCCCAAGGGAGCGGCGGATATTGGTCCAGGGTGGAATTGAGAATTGAGTTATCAAAATTTATTAAAATGTGAATGGTACAATCCAAGTAACCTACCTCTTACCGACCAAAAAAAAAAGTAACCTAGCTCTTTCCTCTTTTTTTTTTTTTTTTTTTTTTAGGGTTCCATCGGGCGGAATCCAAATCGGTACTCTCATTTTTCTCGAGCACGAAAATTAGTGGGAATCAAAATCCAATTTGTCAGCGAGACGGGATTTTAGCGAAAGGACCAAACGAGACACGTAACGCCACGGAGTTCAAGGGGCCGACGCCCCGGGATATCCAGGATGTCAAGCAGCGATATCCGCTGCGGTCGCACATGCGGACAAAAGCTGACATTTCACCTCTTCCACACACTCTCCCCCGTTGTTTTTGACTCTCTTCTGTCCTCGCCGTTATCCACTCGCGGCGGCGCTCCACATCTTCACACTTCGAAAACTCCCTCGCCTCCCCCCCTCAATCATTCGCAGCCACGCTCACCGTCGCAATGGCGTCCGCGTCGATGTCACTCCTCTCGCTGCCCTGCGGCCCCAAGCAGCACCTCCTCCCGCGGTCCTCGGTCGCACCTCCGCTCTCCGCCTTCTCCCTCCGTGCCCACACGTCCATTATCTTCTTCCCTGTGGCCCCGAGGATCGTCTGCTGCTCCTCCGCCGTCCTCCACAGCCGTCGCGGTCTCCAACGGCAGGCCGGATGGTGAGCGGAGGTAGGTCCGGTTCGGCCTGCCGAGCAAGGGGCGCATGGCCGAGGACACGCTCGGCCTCCTCAAGGTAACATCGCATTGCCGGTTTTCGGTTGCCGAGGAATCGGTTCCGATGAAAGTGTCTTAAATCTCTGACATGCCCCCCTAGGAGAGTTGCGGTCTGTTTGTTTTTATCTGCACACTGATCCTTTTCGACTTTGTTCTCGAAGGATTGCCAATTGTCGGTCAAGCAGGTGAATCCTCGCCAGTATGTTGCAGAAATTCCACAGGTATGGATAATTTCTTGAAAAATTGCGTGCCTCATTTTGGTATAGGCATGGTGGTAAGACATTTTGAGTCCGTTCATTGTAACTCACTTGGAACCCAATTTTGAAATTAAGAACTACTAGAGATAGGTTGGCGAGAGAGATTTATGTAGTCATCATATCTGAGATATGTGGACAGGGAATTAAGGAGTGATAACCCTTTCACGAAATCATTGATGTAAAATAGGATCTCTGTCCTAATTGGGATAGAATGTAGTCTTCACACCCCAAAGCGTAATGCTGAAACCATCTTTGCAAGACGCAAGAAAAAGAAATGACCCACTCTAGTCATTCAAATGCTGTGGTTTAAAAGGTCTATGCCTTAGAGTACTTTCTGTGGTGATAAGCTAAACAAGCGCTTCTCTAATCTTACATAGAATTACTCTCATTCATATAAGAAAGAAAACTCTCCATGAAAAAGTAATTAAAAAAAATCTCATTCTATTTAGAACATGCTTTAATTCAGAAATATTTGTCCTGCTCTGCTGAGTTTTATTGGGGATTTCAATACCTGATTTTGTCACAACTCCTCAATAGAAAAACATAACGAATTTAGGGAAGAGAATAAATTTTGACCCAGTTTGCCCTAATTGGTTAATTTGAAGCAAATAATACACATAGACGTCGCCATTTAGCATTAATATTGCTCACTTCACTCTATTGATGAATCGCGTCAGACTATTTAAATAAAAAAGTTATCAGAAATTTTTTTCCAGCAACTCAAATCCACTGAAGTAATCATTTTATTAAAAAATTGGTATTCTAGTTATCACTCAAAGTGTTTGGGTATCAAAGTAAGTGACTATGAAAGTTACAATAATTCTAAAATCATTTTCTCCATTTATGCGTGTGTTAGGTTTTATCAGTAAAAATGTTCACAATTTTTACCCAAAAAAAAAAAAAAAAAAAAAAAAACGGATGTATACATGATTATCAATAAAACGTTCATTTCCCTTGTATTGTTGAACTTACGAAAAAAATGCATGTATTAAAGAAATATCATAATATGTTCGAATAAAAGTTATTCAACTTTCAACTAATTTCTGATTTTTAGTGGTCAACTATTTATTTGACACGTCCATTATCATTTGCACATCACACATAAAAATTATGATATAAATATTTAAAAAATTCATATTAGAAAAGACATCTTAACAAAATCTTGTAACATAAAGGATCCTATTATAATATGCAAGCTTTCTCATCTATACTGCGAAGTTTGCATCATCATTTTAGATTACATTTTACTAATTATGAAATTTTGTTAGATACTTTTAAAAAAATGAAAATAAATATATATTTGTATTTCAAATGGTATGATCTCCATTTCATATATATTACCACTAGAGGGATCAGGTATGATGACTTTACATGTTAGATTGAAGCCTACAACACTTATTGCAATCTAAAGGTAACAATTAATTCTTTTAATTTCTGTTCAATGGACCGCATATAACTATTAATATGGTAACTTATATCTTATTTATTGTTTGTGTTAACGATAAATTTGAATTAAAAAATCCCACCTAGAGGGTGCAGTGATGACAAAATGGAATTTGAAGTTATGAGATATGCGGCGAGTGGTGAATTAGGGGGGAACGGCTGAATTGGGAATCCTTTCATTCTATTTCACCAAAAAAAAAAAAAAAAAAAAAAAAAAAAAAAAGACCAAACGAAACCTTGTGGGATGGACTATTTCTTTCATCTTCATTTTGACTTAATAACTTATAAACAATTATGGCAAGGCATAAAAGTTGCCATGGTACCATTTTGTCATGTTATGCTTAAGCCACCTCATCCACACATAGCCAGTAAGACTCGACCCACGGCTACGGCCTCCATTATATAATCATAAATCTACTTTACAATTTAGTTACTACATTATTATTATTATTATTATTATTATTATTATTATTATTATTATTGTAATTTTGACAATGTAAGAATGGTGCCCATTCGATGCTCGATCCCCAAACCAAGCATAGCCAAGAGGCTGTCATTCGGTTCCAAGATGAGAAATCTTCAAATGGATTTCCATTCCAACCGATCTCCCTAATAATTTGGATTAGTTTTGGTCTTCAATGAGAGAATTCTTCTCATCAACGATAGCAAACCACAATTTTGGTGTTTAAACCCATATACAATAAGATAAGTCACGTGTGGGTTAGTTAAGTTTTAACAAATGGGTTGTCGGTGGGTTTTTTTTTTTTTTTGGTCAGTCCTACTCTATTCCTACTCTACACTCACTTGCAGACTTGGGCCCTGCCTTTTGCAGAGCGTGGGAGTCGCAACCTACTCTCAAACTTACGCGTCCCTACCCCCCATCCCCCCTGAGAAGGTGGGGATTTGAACCCCTCACCTCCCCCTTCCATGTTGGAAGGGTGGCCACTGGGGCGAACCCCCAGTGGTTTAAGTTGTATGTAATTTACATAGGTTATAAATGATGTCTTTAAACTCTATTAATTTGTAAAGATTATTAGTTGAGTCAATTCATTAATGAGATATCATCATGTTTAGTAGTTTTTATAAATTTTCTTTTTTTCTCAAAATTTCCTATTTTTTAATAATTTTTTTATTTTTTATTTTATTTTTCTTTCTTTCTTTTTATTTTTCCCCCAACGAACTCCGGTGGCTGACCCTCGCTGGTTGCAAGTGACAATCATGAAGCCCTCACTAGTAGTGGGTGAGGTTCATTGCTCTCACCCAATTGCACTAGCACGCCTTGGGCTCGCCAAATTTGGCAAGGCTCAACCCTTCTCGATTTGGCAAAACTCGAGCTCGCAATTGGGGCAAGCTTGAGCGAGGCCGAGGCTTGGCTTGTCGAACGGTCATTGGATGTTGCCTTGGTCGGTGACCGAGTGAAGAGGGAGAAGAAAGAAAAAGAAATGAAAAATAAAATAAACTAAAGTAAAAATTGGATTTAAAAAATAAAAATATAAGAAGCAAATTAAAAATAGTACATGTGAATAATCGATAGAATGCACTCGCAATTTTTCATTTTTTCTCATTTCAATGATGGTTTGAATTCGTCCTATAACATAAGGATTAGGTAGGACTCTGATAAAAAAATGTGCATATTATTTGGCATTAGAAAGACAATAAATGCGTGCCCTTTAATATGATTTATAAAGAGGAAATAAATGATAATCCAGAAATTTGCGCTTGGAGGTAAGTATTGAAAGTGGCTTGAAGTCTAGAAGTGAGATGGACATGATACTACTAGAGAAGTGTCCTAAGTTCAATGCTGGGGATATTCTCGGTCATTGGTAATTTCATTTTAAGAGAATGTGCAAATGGCGGTTTTGCGTATTTTGACTCATTCCATTGTCCCATCACTTAAAAGCTCCATGTCGCAACGAACAAGGACCTGTCAGATTTCGTTACTTTCATGTCAAAAGTTCGTATAAAAGTAACAAAAGCCAGTCAGGGCCAGGTCCTTCAGAAGTAACCGGACAATTTTACTCTCCGCTTTTCCTTTCTCTGTAAAAGCTCTAGCCTTCCCCTGTCCTCCATCTATAGATAAGAGCGAGGAGGCTATAGTGCGCTGCCAAAGTCCTCCGGAATGAAGAAGATTGCCATTTTTTTGGGGTTAATTCCAAAAAAAAAGTACCAGCTTTAGGTCAATAGACAAATATGGCCCAAACTTTTTTTTGTCTCGTAAAAAAGCACAAACTTTAGATCAAGTGACAATTTTGGCTCAAATTTTTTTTGTTTGGAAAAAAAATTATCAACTTTCACTTAAATCCTAAATCTGGCCACCCTTAACTTATATTCATTGATTGTTCTTAATCTATGTGCATTTGTTGGCTAACACCATCCATTTTTTTTCTTGTTTGAGCCATAGCTTAAAGAATAACAGTGAAACTATGCCATCTCCTATACTTCACTAGCAAGTAAAAAAATCTCCCGATTGAATTTCTCTCGCTAGACTTTATTGTTTTGTCATAATAAGAAACTGTAGATCGCCGCCTGTCAAAAGAAACCATGGATGAGATCCACCAACCTCACAGCTAGAACCTTTTCTCTTGAAATAAGATTAACTTCAAATAGAAAGTTAATGGTAAGGGTTAGATTTTTGATAGAAGTGAAAGTTTGTTATTTTTTATGAGACAAAATAAAAATGGGGCCAGAATTGTCACTTAACCTAAAGTTTGTACTTTTTTACGAGACAAAAAAAGGTTCGGGCAGATTTGTCCATCAACCTAAAGTTTGTGCTTTTTCATGAGACAAAAAATTTTTTTGGCCAGATTTGTCCATCGACCTAAAGTTGATGCTTTTTTATGGAACTAGCCCCATTTTTTTTTTTTTTTGTCTTTTTACTTGGGGTGGTCACACACATTATATAGCTCAAACGGACCAGAACTGATCACCCCGTAATAAATTTATGATTTTTTTTTGATAATTTTCCCCCTTATGTCTAGTTAATGTTGATCATTGATTTAACATAAGTATTGACAATTCATGTATTATCTCTCTGATTTTCTTTTTTTTTTTTTTTGGTACTAAAAACCCCTCGTATCATAGCATAAACCAAACAAAAAGACCTCAGTTTACGAGGAAATTTTGGAGTTGTTTATTCTTTTAGCATAATTGTAACATTAGAATGTCAAATTACTCCTTAATCTACATAAATGTTATGGCTATTTATAAAAGGTTATGACTACTTTTTTACATAAAGAAAAATATTATGAATAAACAAATATATCAAAACTGAAGGTTCTCACATTCTCATTCCTTAACAACATTCTTCTAGATTTAGGAATTACAGAATTTTTTTAAAGATAAAACCACGGAATTTTATTAACTAGATCAATATGCGATTTGGCTCAAAATGTCATGCAAATATTTCTAGTCATTGCGGTATGGATTAATGTGGTTTTTCAATAAGATCCTCCTAGCATGCATGTCAGGCCTAGCCCATTTCAATTTTTGAAAGTCAGGTCCAAAGGCCCTTTTGATAGTCCAGCCTATTCCTCCTTCCAACTGTGTAATGGCATGGAAATCATACTATTCTCGGGCGTTATTGTTTGCCACCTTTGGATCACCCTAAGCAAAAGTTTGAATCAAGGCATTTGAGGAAGATGGTGATAAATTTCATACGAATTGAAGAGGGGAAAGAATGAATCCAACAACAAATAGATGGAGCTTGATCACGACCGGGATAGGGCCTACTACATGATCGAAACTTGCCAGCATGCATGCGACCTCATTTGCAATCGGGCCTAACTTGATCCATGATCAAAACTTTCTTTACTCGGCATTCCTCTTCATTAATTGTTACCACCCTTTTTTTCGTTCCTCGTATTTCAATTATGTTTTGTCATATTGCTACTCAATTGGTCCATATTGTTATGTTTAAAAATACTAAAATGCCCTAGCAGGCGAGTGAAATTGAATGATGGGGTGCCATAGTTTTGCAACTCCATGTGATCTAGGCTAATCTCATTCAATAAAACGCATTGAGTAGCCTTCAGAATGTACACAATTTTAACTAAATTTGCATGCTTAGTTTGAATTAGCAATTGCATTTTGGTGTGGTTGTCAGCCATCATAATATCTTTGAAGCACTTTGATTGAATAATATTAGACAAAAAGAGGAGTCTCTTTATATTCAAAAACCATGAGATGGATATGACTAATGGAGTAAGGCTCCGTGGATTTCCGCCACCCTTTCAACAACGAAATGATGTCATCATTATGCATTTTTAGATCTATAGTCTAGATCAAACCGCCTCAAACATTGAGAAGCACCGTGCTCCAGAGACTCTTTCCACATCTTCTCAATAGACTTCCTCGAATTAGTTCTCTATCATTATAAAAAAAAAAAAAAAAAGCTATGAGTCCACGACAATAACTCAGCATGGTCAAATCGCAAGTGCAAAATAGCAATGTTCAAAATATGCTCTGGAAGTGGAAACCATGGCATAGTTCACCTCCATTGGCTTAGGAGAAAGCCGGACTACCTGGTGATTGAGGCAAAGATACTTGTGGGTATATTTGAATAGCATGATTTGTGTACAGCATAACATAACTCAGTGTAATAGCTACTGTAAATTTTTTTTTTTAAATGTTCAAACATTAGTTAATTTAATAGCTAAGGTAACAAAGGAGTACATGCAAATAAAGTACACAGGAGACCTTGTCCATTAGATTAGATTTTTTGGCCACGTCATATCCAGACTTCTCATAGGGATTAAAGGCAACAAAAATGGTGAGGAGGGAAAACCGACGTGCGAATGATCGTTCAGGGATCGTGTTCTGTTTTACGAGAAAATCTCGGGTAGGCCTCCACGTCACCGTGGGAATGGCCCATTTAATGGACGACAGATGGCGCCATGTGTCATCCGAATCCCACCACTCACTTTCTCCCCTCTCCGCTCTTCCTTCCTGTGATCTCTCTCCTCTGTGCTTGCGTTTCTTCTTTTTTCCTTGTGGCCGTCATGGCCGCGGAGCTCGACCTCGTCTGCGTCCTCTCTCTCTCTCTCTCTCTTCTTTTTTTCTCAACAGTGCCATACTTGCCGTTCTTTTTCTTTTTCGCGCGCCACCACAGCCGCAGAGCTTGAGCCCAGGACTCTCGCGGCCGCCATAAGCTCGACCTCAAGCCTAGGGCTTGTGGTAGCCATGGCAGGTGAAGTTACGAGCACACAGACATGGCCGTTCCCTTGGGTGCGAGCTCGAGGTCAAAGCAGCCATGGTCGAGGTCGAGGTCGAGGTTGACCTGCAGCCTCGCATTTGCTATGGCTGTGGAGCTGAGGCTTGAACCTAAAGCTCGAGGTCAAAGTAGCCATGGTCACTTGAGAACGAGCTCGCGACAATTGCCGTAGCTCAAGGTCCCGACCAAGATCACTCGAGCTCGAGCTCCATGTCCATGGCGAGAGGAGGAGAGAGAGATAGTGGTGGGACCCAAACACCACGCGTCGTTCACTAAATGGGTCATCCCTGCGATGTGCAGGCCAACCATATATTATCTCGTAAAATGGTGCATACTACCTTCTTTAGGAAACCACGTGCCAAATTAGTGGCATTTTCTTTTTATTATTTTCAAGAACACGTGATATTCAAACGTTTGACTTGTCAATCGGCGGATAGTCCTCTGTGCTGAAAATTAAAGCAATTAATGCAATTAAGCTTGTTAGACAACTCTAATTAGTTTAGACTTAAAACATTTAATTAATCTAGAAATTGACTAATAATATGGAAGAAAAAGGTTGGGGGATTAATTCATTTTGTAGAAAAAATAATTGATGACAATTAAAATCTTATCTACCAATCACGGTCGTGATTCTATGTTTGGAAATGAATTATAGATATATAGTCATTGTCAAACGACTATATCTTTCCTTTTTAGCACTTGAAGATTATTAAAACTTAAAAATGAGTTGATTAAGTTCCTAATACTGATTTCTCAACATTATCAAATAGGCCAAAATGCACATTAATCAATACATTGATGTAAATAGAGCAAGGCTCTACATGAGTCGTTGGCGGGGTCTCCAATTCAAATTACTTTGAACCGGAGACGTAATACAATCGAGCATTTATCCATGTAACTCTCTCAATTTTATTTTATTTTTTGGTCATTTACCCATAAAACAATATAAACATATTGTTGATTGGCTAAAAGGCAAGGAATGCCTAAATGTTAACACATGGGCTCTTTGCAAATGCATTCTCTGGACTACCATTGCCTGCATGTCATGGATTTGAGGCATTCATGTGTTTTGTTCCATTATGCGTTCATTGCGATGTGACTGGATTATGCTTACACCTCAATTTTGTCAAGACAAAGAACAGCTCACAAATATCATTGTATTGAGGTTTCCTAGAGATGTATATTTTTAAAAGTAGCAATGCATCTTTATGAGTATCTACAACGACAAATATATATATATAAACCGCCATAAGTTTAAAGTGTGTTTGAACTGGCTTTACTTATTATTAATTTTTTTTAGCTTGGTAGCACCCACACTTTGACAGTTTTTAGTCTTAAGCATATGAAGCTTTCGTAATACATAAATGTCAACACATGGGTTCACTGGATCTTTCTTGTTGTCTCTTTCCACATCTTTTTCATTATGGATCATATATGAGTGCCCAGCAATGGGTCTTCTTGCTTAGTAGACAGTTCATCATTTTTCTTTCCTTTCCTTTTAATTACCTAATGAAGAGTTGGTGTTGATTTTCTGTTAAAATTGTTGCAGCTCTTTCAATGCACGCAGAAACATGAGAAGATTATTGCTGCAAGTTATAGTAGTTATATAAAGTTTGCAAGGACAAGCAAGTCTTCTAGACACCTCAATGTGAATCGATGTCTTTATTAAGTAATGTTGTTCTTAGTTGCCTCATCAGAAATGGTAAGTTTGGCATCGGCATGAAGTGTTTTCAACAAATGAAGCAGGATGGGCTGAAATCTGATATCCTTACAAATAGTACAGGGCGTGACTCTTACCTCATATTGGTTAGCTTTCTTTAAGTAATTAAATTAGCAACTTGTGCAAAATGGATTTATGACCAATAGAGAGCTAAATTTAATGTGATATTTATTGTTAGATTACATTGGACTTTCGATACGTGAATATGGTAGGCATGAGATAAGTGTTCATATTCAAAAATGACTACACGAAAAATATTTTCATATTCTATGAAAGCATTTTCTGGTTTTACAACATCAGATTGATCCGCAATTCCCTGCCTTCCGAACAATTAGACTCTGCCATTACTTTTTCTCGTCCAAAGAGATAAGCTCATCAATTAAGTTCATAAGTATAGAATTAAGTTGTTTAATTATTTGGGCCTGAGTCGTTTGGACCACTTGAACCGTAGGAAAAGCCCAAAGTCCGAGCCCAGGATCTGGCCCGTATTCACCGGCGCACTATCACGCTCATCCTCATTCCTCCCCACGATGAAGCAAACCGAGATTTTAGATTCCACGTGGGGCATTGTTCCATTCGCAACCGTCCATTTTCAAATGACGGTTACTGCTCATGAGAAGAGAACCGCTTGCTGACTCCTCTGCCCTCCAAAACCAGCCTTTGCCTTACGCTGCTAATGCTGCAAAAAAAAAAAAAAAAAGAAAACCCCACGAAATCGACTTTTTACATGAACACGGAACTCTCCTTTTTAAATTCCTCAACCGTTCCCGCCTTGGTCAGTTTTCACCTCCAAGAAGCCCTTTTGCTCGGCCGTCATCGGCATGAAGCACTCTTTCGACACCTCCAAGAAGCCCCTGAAGCCGGCCGCCAAGCCCCTCTCCACCACCTTTCGCTTCGCTGCCACCACTGCTGTCGGTTCCGAAGCACCGCCTTCATTGGCGCGTGAGCAAATACCCAATTCGATTCCTCCGAGACCCCCGACGGATGACGTGAACTGCAGAAAACTGCTATTCATCCGCCAAAGCCCAACAAGTGGTGGCCCCCCTGGAGGATGAAGAACCTTGACCCGCCTCTCCACTCGGACTCCTCCTCCTCCGATATCTCCCGGTTCCAGTCCCACATAAAGAGCAGTCATGTGTTGTAATCGAGAGAGAGAACGAGGAAGAGAGACAGAGAGCAAGAATGGCGGGTGGAGGATTTGTAGAAGCCGGGTAGCTGAAAAGGGCGCATCTTTATGAATACCGGATCACTGGGTACTTCGTATTCGCCTGCATCATTGCGGCCGTTGGCGGATCGCCTTTTGGGTATGCTCTGGGCGTTTCGGGTGAGTCTTTTTTTCTTTCATCTCGCCTTTTTGCTTGGATTTTGAATGCGTCTGCTGTGGTGTTTTGTGAATTGCGAAGCTTTATCCGGGGAAGATAGCTTTTTTTGGTATTTGTGGAAGATAAATGCGGAATCTTGATCGAAGGTTGATGCAAAAGGGGTCGCGTTTTGTCCTGGTAGTTGTGAATATGCAGGGAAGGGGAGAGATTTCTGAAAGTACTAATTTCACTGGGTGTTCATGTCAGCCAGTGCTGTTCTTGGTCATGTCTTTGGTATTAATCTGGATTTTTTGACGTATGCATTTCATCATTCTTGATTCCTCTGGTCCGAAACAAAATGAAATTTAGGAAGAGAATCGCCCTTTGAATTTACCCAGAAACGGACGATCTTGAAAATTAGCAGATGCCAATGGTTGTGCCAGGAAGAAGATGATCCCTTCTTCAATCCGAGTTCTTTAAAAATCGACGACCAATGATCTTGATACTTGCATTTGTTTTAGGTGAAGTGACCTCCATGGACGATTTCCTGAAGGAGCTCTTCCCAAAAGTATACCGGAGAAAGCAAAAGCATCTGAATGAGACCAATTACTGCAAGTACGACAACCAGATCTTGATGCTCTTCAGGGTCTACGACGACAACTGGGGTGGGGACAGCGGTGGCAACGGCAATGGCGACGGCGATGGATCCCTCCGTGAGGGGAGGATGGTGTACAGGCGCCAGTCGTCCGTGTCGCTGCCCTTCTCGCCGCTGGCGATCTCCAGGAAAAGCTTCTCCTACAGCCAGCTCCCGCAGGAGCCCCTCAAGCTCTCCGTCCTCAAATTGGATATTTGTCATCTTCGCCGTGCACGATCTGATCAAGGAGGCGAAGGCTCGGACCGTGTCGTGGGCCCTGGTCATCTTCGCCGTCTCCTACTTGCTCTCGCGTAAGTCTCCTCGCCTTCCCCTCTCTCCTCCTCTTCGGAATTGGGAACCGGCGCCCCCCTTTCCTTGTCTCCGAGGGAGGTGTCCGATTTCGTTAGTTTAGGATGCATTGGAATGTCGTACCCTCTTATCTTTTTTCTAGTCGTTCTCGAAATTCGCTGTTGGATGGTAGCTTTGGATTTGGGGTGAAGACTTGTGCCCCGGTTTTTGCTTATTGAGGAAGAAATGCCTGGAATAGAATGCCCAAGGAAGGGGAATATCTGATTGTTATATGAGAAACTTAGTTCGGCAAATAGCAAAAAACCGAGCCTTATCCCCTACTATTAGCGGGACGAGGCTTCCACAAAAATTTGGCACTAGGTTTAAGTTTCCTGGACGTTTCTCGGATTATGAATTTTTAGTGAGTTACAATTTGTTCGATTTACAACGTTTTCAGTGGTGCTTTCGGGTTGCCGATGCACCCTCTTCCATTATATGGAAATGCGTGGTATCCAAATGCAACTATCAACAGCTAAGGGTTACTAGCGTTTTAGCCTTGTTATTAATTCTACTGTGGAGAATTTGGAATGCAAATATGGATCCACTTATGACTGTGATCTTTTTTTTTCCCCTTCTTCCTGAAAACGTATAATAAAAAAAAATTACCATTGTAGATTTGCATACGTTACTGAACCTGGACTTTGAGTATCACAGTCAACTGTTGAAATGTGCATGCAAGATTAGGCATATCCCTAGACACAGGTGAGTGGGTAACTTAGCATTAAAAAGTACACGGGCAGCACCACCTGTTGGATATTTCAGTAGTTTCAAAATATTTATTAGAAATTATGATCGTCATGAAAGTTATCATTTTTGTAACGGCTTTTTTAATGGTCATATAACGGCTTTTTAATGGTTATATAACGGTCGTCTAACGGCTTTATAACTTTTGATTTATTACTTTATAAACTATTCATTATTTTATAACGGTCATCTTTTAATTATCAATTGATTTATGATGATCTCCTAACGGCTCTCTCTTTTCCTTGTTTAAATATAAATTAAACTTCAAACCACAATCCTAGTAGATACAATATGTTCTCACATATTTCCTTTCCTTTTTGTTGGGTTATATACAAAAGTTGTTCTGTTTCCTTCTAATATTCAGTGCGGAGTATAGAAGAAGGTCTGTTGTATCTTGGGAGGATAGCCGCCGAAACCTTACACATCGAATTTCGTACTCCGAGGGGCAGAATTATCCTTAAGGACAGTGTTTGCACGCCTCAGACAATTCATTTTATTTTCTAATCTTTTGTATTGTATTTCCAATAATTATTATTATTTTATGTATTCTAATATTCTTTCCAACAATCTTAAGGATAATTGCCTTAAAGCTTTCATAGTTGGAATTGTTGGTGCTTCCACCGACCTTGGAATTGAACAAGGATTTGGAGATGGTGAAGGACAAGTTTTGCATATTCGTGGATGGTTTGCCGTGCAACATCGCTGAGCATTAACGAAAAGAGCTTTTGATCATTTTGGTAAGGTTATCAAGTGCTAGGTAAAATTGTTCTCTGAAACTTCATCATCTATGTCTTTCCGAGAGGAAGGCGGATGTTTGTTAGTGTTTTCTCTCTCAAGTTTGTAATTATTATTTGGTAAGCATGCATCTAGGAATGGAGTTTGGGGCACTTAATAACTTTATATTTTTCATTGATGAATTCATTAGTCAGTGTTTGGAATTTCACTTTTAGTATGATCAATCCATTTGATGTTGGATTTACATGGTATTTAATTTGGAGGTAGTCTTTGAGAATGCTTGTGACATTGTGTTTCTAGCCAATTTACCAGGTAAATTTTGGTAAATCTTGATTTTATCCTCGAAGGGCAATACTCCGGTTTGGTTAACGATGCTTTGTTTTCATCTTTGAATTGTTTGATTGACAGTACGATCCTATGAATGTGGGGCTGATTTGGCCATGCATGTTTGGATTGCTAAGATATAATGTGCATTGCACGTCTTGTGGCATTTGATCTGAAACTTTTGAGATTGTTTTACTTCTTTGAGATCCGAGTGTAATGAGAAGTTTAGGATTTTTCCCAATAGCATGCGTGTTATAAATTTTTTATTTTCTTCTAAGAAAATAATACATGAATTTAGAGATAATGTATGTGACTAGCATTGTTTTGCTTTATTACATGAACATGAACATGCACATTTGCATGTTTGATGTGATGTTAACTATATTACTTGTTATGACATGGTGAATGTTTTTTTTTTTTTATGATATGGGCTCTAGCCATTGGTTGTTCTACTCTTCGTATTGATATTCTCATTATTAGGGATGCCTCCGAGATTGATTTATAGTTTGACAATCTGATATGAAGACATGGCTTAAAGGCTACATATTCCCTACTGTATGGGATGCCTCACAATGATATAATTAAGGCATTTTACATAGTGGATTGTCCACTGTATTAGAATATAATATAGTGATGTTAAGTGGATCTCGGATTCATATGAGACAAAATCCACTAATGAATATGTGTTCATCTTGTGGAGGTGTCTTAACATAAAAAGCAGTCGAATGAAATTGTGGGGGAAATGACAATCCTGCTCAACCAAAATTTGACTTGGTTGAAGTAGATGATTTGTTGATGTAATTATTGTAGTCATTTTCCAAGCCAATATTTTGGCAAATGCAAAAGAATTGGAGGTAGACTCAGGCACTACCAAGCATATATGTTAAAAACATAATGCTTTATCCTCTTAACCTCTAGTAAGGAAGGAGAAGAAAACATTTACTATTTTTTGGTAAATTAAGAACTATTCAAGTTCTTGAGGAAAAGAGAAAATTCTTCTCACTCATAAATGAAAATGAGGCTAAATAGTTGAGAAACTCTTAGCAGATATTCCTTTGGGAATAAATTGACACTTTATGTGTCTAAGTATCGTGATTGCCAAGTGGCAATAACCATTGCAATGAAAAATTTTCAATGGTAAAAATGGACACATCTGATTGAAGGATGATGTGATAAAGCAATTGCTTAATGATGGAATTATGTCCATTAATTATATAAAGTTAGAAATGGATTTTGGTCATTCCTTTGACTATACATCGAGGGGAATGGACAAGCCAATTGAAGAAAATCAACAATGATAGTAACCCAACCTATGTGATTGGCGATTCCATGAATTAGGTTCATATGGGTAATAACAAGTCATTTGTTGATCTAGTGCACTATTAAAAATTATTGTCCATCCTAAGGTGAAAATAGTGCAAAATTGCAAGGAAAAAGAGATTGAGCTAAGTTCTTAATGAAATTCCATAACCATTATTGGTGGTGTATTAAACTGCAGAATACACTTGATGGAATCACCTATATAAGTGTGAAGTGGGGCCGCTCCTATGAGAATTTTTGGCGAAAATCTCTAAAGCACTTATGAATAAAACCAAGCATGCGCATGGCCTATTAACGCAAAACCGCGTTGAACAACAAAGTTTGCGGGAGTGTAATGTGATTGGTGAAAATTATAATTCACAAAAAGAAATTCTTGGTTCATAGAAGTTTCAACTTCACCAATGATTTTGTGAATTATATTTCATTCTTTCTAGGGTTGGTTCATAGCCTAACAAGCACCAATTCCGGTGCATTACTCTTCAATAACCCAGCATTATTCTATTTTCTTGTCAAAACTTTCTGAAATATATGGGGGATTATTGGATATTTCAATAGTTTCGAAATATTTATTAGAAATTATGATCGTCATGAAAGTTATCATTTTTGTAACAGCTTTTTTAACGGTCATATAACGGCTTTCTAATGATTATATAACGGTCGTCTAACGGTTTTATAACTTTTGATTTATTACTTCATAAACTCTTCATTATTTTATAACGGTCATCTTTTAATTACCAATTGATTTATGATGATCTCCTAACGGCTCTCTCTTTTCCTTGTTTAAATATAAATTAAACTTCAAACGACAATCGTAATAAATACAATATGTTCTCACATATTTCCTTTCCTTTTTGCTGGGTTATATACAAAAGTTGTTATGTTTCCTTCTAATATTCAGTGCGGAGTATAGAAGAAGGTATGTTGTATCTTGGGAGGATAGCCGCCGAAATCTTACGCATCGAGTTTCGTACTCTGAGGGGCAGAATTATTCTTAAGGACAGTGTTTGCATGCCTCAGACAATTCATTTTATTTTCTAATCTTTTGTATTGTATTTCCAACAATTATTATTATTTTATGTATTCTAATATTCTTTCCAACACCACCTACCCCGCTCCCCAGCTAGACACATTCAACTCACACACGCACACACGGATAGATTAAGATGTCCTTCACCGAATATCCACCGGCTCATGGTTTCCTTTTCCTATTTTTGTCGTTGTCAATGTCACATTGCTTAGGAGAATATACTATAATAATAATTTTTGTGTAAGAAATTTCTTATGCTTATGAATTTCTTGATAACAACTATACAACGAACCAATCGAGACCACATTTCCACAATATTGTAATTCATGATTGTAAAATCTAATAGGAAATAATCTAAATTATTATTATAATGATAGCTCATTATTTAAAAGCAATATTAGAGTTATTATTTAGTTATTAGGAATGATATTTGAGTCCATTTTTTTATAAAAAAAAAAGTCTCAAAACTTGTAATTGAGGATTTTTTGGAACAGTGACATACAAAAAAAAAAGCCTAATAACTTGTAATTGAGAATTTTTTAGAACAGTCACATAAAACCAACATACATGCACATCAACATCAGGCAAGGTAGATCTATGTATTAAAAGAAAATGAAAAATCTACATCGAAAAGGTTTGGCGAAATTTAAAATCCACCCACATCGCCAAATCCGTTGTCATAGCCGGCAACAAGGTTGTCAGTGAGGTCATCGTCACCGTCAAGGAGCTTCTTGACTCCCTCACCCCTGCCCACGCCGATGACAAGGCCTCCTGGGTGACGTCGTAGCCGACCACCGTGACCTACTAGGTGCACAAGCTGTCCGGGAAGCCCAAGGGAGAGCTCCACTTCTCCTACAAATTCAATAACAAGCTCTCTCGCCGATCACTCGGTCGCCCTCAAGGCTAATGTGGCGGTCACGGCTTACCCGGTCCAGGCCGGCCCGAGTGGGTCCTACGGAGAAGTTTACCCGCCTCCCTCGGCTAGCAAATACCCGCCCCCACTTGGGCCGGCCTAGACCGGGTAAGCCATGACTGCCATGTCAGCCTTGGGGGTGGCTGAGTGATCAGCGGCGGTGAGCTTGTCGCTAAATTTGTAGGAGAAGTGGAGCTCCCCCTTGGAATTCTTGGATGGCTTGTGCACTTGGTAGGTCACGGTGGTTGGCTCCGACGTCAACTTGGAGGCCTTGCTGTCGGCGTGGGCGGGGCGAGGGAGTCAAGGAGCTCCTTGATGGGGACGATGACCTTGCTAATGTCCTTGTCGTCGGCTACAACAGCGGATTTGGCGATGTGGGTGAATTTTAAATTTCGCCGATTTTTTTCGATGTAAATTTTTGTTCTTTTTTTAAATACGTAGATCTAGCTTGCCTGATGCGATGTGCATGTATGTTGGTTGTTGACAATTCCAAGGTATGTGACTATTCTAAAAAAATTTTCAATTACAAGTTATGAGGCTTTTTTTTTGTATGTCACTATTCCAAAAAATTCTCAATTAAAAGTTATGAGACCTTTTTTTATAAAAAAAATGGACTCAAATATCATTCTTAATCACTAAATAATAATTCTAATATTGCTTTTAAATAATGGGCTATCATTATAATAATAGTTTAGATTATTTCCTATTAGATTTTACAATCATGAATTACAATATTATGGATTGTGCATGTCGACTCTTTTGTTGTATAGTTGTTATCGAGAAATTTATTAGTATAAGAAATTTCTTATAAAAAAATTATTATTATATTATATTCTCCGAAGCGATGTGATATTGACAACGACAAAAATAGGAAAAATAAGCCATGAGCCGGTGGATATTCGTCGCTTTTGGTTGGTCTTTTTGGGTGCTAAGTCAAAAAAGTTCATTCATTATTAATTCATAACCCGAGCGTGAGGAGGCATGCCGAGGAAATCGAATGGCTGGGGATGAGCCTCACATTCCTCGGATGGCTTGACCTTCTAATAATAAAATAAAATATAAATTATTAAAAAAGCTGAGCCTTTGTAATGATTGCGTTGAGTACAAAATTTGTATCCCTCGTAAACGTTCAACTCTCTTCGACCTTGTAGCTTGCAATGAATAGCAGCCTGCAATTAATTTTGCTAGCTATGAAGTCCTCCTCTTTACTTCCACTTATATGCTGGAGAAGAAGGCCTTCTTTCTCCCCGATCTTCTCCACCGCTCCTTTTCAACTCCACGACCGCCCAACCCCGACCGTCGCCGTCGTTGCCACCCAACCACGACTGTTGCCGTCAGAACCAGCCACCACCGTCTCCGTTGAAGCCCAGCCACCATCGTCGCCGTCGAAGCCCCGGCCACCACTTTCACTAGCCACCCAATGCCGGACTCTCTTTTTGCTTCGGTGAGTTCTCAATTCCATTTTCTTTCATGGCTAGTTGAATTCCGATTTTGGGTTGCTGGCGTCGAGCATTTTGAATTTGGGTTTTGGGTTTCTGGCATGTTATCTGCTGAGTCGTTAGTCGTGGAAGAACAAGCTATTCACCTTGTAGACGGAGGAGACATAAAAAGTGTGCCATGCGTGATTCATAAGATTCTATAGTAGCACCAGTATCTTATTTTATTTCACTTAGCCTGCTCCGCTCACACATTTCGACCAGGCACAGCAGAATTCTAATCCGCTGGCTCAGATGAGCGGCTCTTGGCTCACTTCCTTGCCTGTGATATTTTCGGAACAAAAGGTGACAAAAAGGTGAGGCATAGAGGGATATATGAAGTGATGAATCAACCATCATGTCCCATCCCAAAAGAACGAGAGGCGTAGAGTAAAATACGAAGCAACGAATTGACAACTACCAATAATAAAATGGACAGGCGATAGATCTTCTTGAATTAGCGATACCCTCCCCCTCTAAATTCCTATAGAGGGGTCATTCCTCTTTTGTGAAATTACTCACTCTTCTTTTTCATCCTAATACACGTAAAACTTTTATCCATTGAGGCATGGCCACCATTGTGAAGGATTCCTGTCTGCCATGTGTGATTCAATCAAACGACAGGGAGGAAGAAAAACAATCATCGAAAAAAGGTATGTAAAAAACCATCATGATCATCACGGTCCTACTCATGATAATGGCATTTCAAGCGATAGTAAGTCTAGGTACAACTGTATTAGCTTCCAAATATCCGTGGAGGTATAAATTGTTCACTAATTGCAATATAGTTTGTTTTCTCATGTCATTTACTGTAAATATAATCCTCATAAGCAGCATATCCAAGGCCACAGCCTCATTTTGGTTTGAGGGTTACCGACAACTCCGCCGTCCTCGTTGTCCTTCATCAAGATGTTCTCGATCTCATCGAACCACGAGAGCCCTGAGTCTGGAGATGATGACAATGCGTTCATCAAGGAACAAGCGCCGATGACGTCGCCCGATGACGTCGCCGGCCTCAAGGAGGCCGCCGAGGAAGCTGTTAAGGTTAATGTGAGACATGTGGGTCCCATGAGGACACGTGTCGTCCTCCTACTGCCTTCTTGTTTACCACGCTGGAGCGTGAGACTCTCTACCGTTGCGCGAGTCCGATGCAGGTACATGTCAAAATACTATTATCTTTGAAATAGGCATACTTCTACTTATCTCTCTCTACCATTGTGCTCCCACTCTATAAATATTCCAACCGTGGTTGTACCCCCTCACAACACTTTAATTCATTCCAACCGTGGTCGTACCCCTCATAACACTTTAATTCAAGTATTACTCATCATCATGGCCAAGGCACAAGTAGCCGTGCACGGCCTCGTCCATAATGCGGGCACAACACGGCGACACGGCATGGGGGACGCGAGCCAAGCCGAGCCGGGCTGGGCTAGAGAGGTTTTACCGGTTGGGGAGGTGATTGAAGTGAGCCTAGAGCTTGTCGTTGAAGCTGGGCCGGTGGGGCTCCTCGAGGCCGGACTCCTTGAGCCACCGCGTCACACCCGCATTATGGATGAGGCCATGCGCGGCTACTTGTGCCCTGGCTATGATGATGAGTAATACTTGAATTAAAGTGTTGTGAGGGGTGTAACCACAGTTGGAATGAATTATTAAAGTGTCATGAGGGGGTACGACCACGGTTGGAATATTTATAGAGTGGGAGCGTGCAATGGCGGAGAGAGATAAGTAGAGGTATGCCTATTTCAAAGATAACAAAGTATTTTGACATGTACCTACGTCGGACTCGCGCAACGGTAGAGAGAGTGCAAACAAGAAGGCGGTAGGAGGATGACACGTGTCCTCGTGGGGGCCACGTGTCTCACATCAACCTCAACCGCTTCTTCGGTGACCTCCCTGAGGCTGGCGACAACATTGGGCGACGTCATCGGCGCTTGCTCCTCGACGAACGCGGCATCGTCGTCTCCAGATTCAGGGCTCTCGTGGTTCGATGAGATCGAGAACATCCTAATGAAAAACGACGAGGACGGCGGAGTTGTTTGTGGCGGGATTAGGGCTGATTCAAGCCAGGAGTTCTGCGATAGGTTCCTCGTTGACATGCTCGTTGACTCCCCCGGAGATGGGTTCGCGGAGATAGCCGACGAGTCCGGCGACAAGGAGGAGCCTGGATCGTCGGATGACGGCTAGGTCAAGGCTGCGAAGGTTGATGGGGCTAACGGTGGCGGTGAAGCCTATGATCCTGCTTCTAAGAAGCTCAGGAGGTACGTTGATTGATTGGTGCTGCTGAATTATTCGATTGCTAGCTTTATGTTGAATTCTGCGGGATCTTTGTTAATTCGTCTTTCTGGAGAAGAAGCCGGTTGAATTTTAGAATTTATGGGTGTGCTTTTTGCACATGGAATTAGTCACGAAGGAGTTTTGCCCTTCTTCATGAAATATTTTATTTTATGTCAGTGGTATTGAATCTAAATATGAATGTTTGCTCACGGAATTGTGCGCATCGAGGCCTTGCCAAGGTGGCTAAGTGTCCCGGTGAATGAATACCTGCGCAAGTATTGTGATAGATAAGCAGGAAGAAGACCTTCTCTCTCCCCCATCTTCTCCACCGCTCCTTTTCAACTCCACGACTGCCCAACCCCGACCGTCGCCGTTGTTGCCGCCTAACCATGACCGTCACCGTCGGAACCAGCCACGACCATCTCCGTCGAAGCCCAGCCACCATTCTCTCCGTCGGAGCCTCAGCCACCACCGTCGCCAGCCACTCAACGCCAGACTCTCTTTTTGCCTCGATGAGTTCTCGATTTCATTTTCTTTCGTGCCTAGTTGAATTCCGATTTTGGGTTTCTGGCGTGGAACGTTATGAATTTGGGTTTTGGGTTTCTGGCGTGTTCTCTGCTTAGTCGTTAGTCATGGAAGAACAAGCTGTTCACCTTGTAGACAGAGGAGACATAGAAAGTGTGCCGTGCATGATTCATAAGATTCTATAGTAGCACTAGTATCTTATTTTATTTCACTTAGCTTGCTCCTCTCATGCATTTCGGCCAGGCACAACAGAATTCTAATCTACTGGCTCAAATAAGCGGCTCTTGGCTCACTTTTGAGAAGGGCTTTCTGTAACTAAAAAATGAGAATTTTTTATTGACCCATATGATCTCAGGCTCACAAAGAGGAGAGGATGAAACAACAATTTTACACTTAGAGATTGAGCTCGTCAGTGATCTTTTCCATGGTGTCTAGATAAAGCAACTTTGAAGGCATTTCCTTATATCTTTACCATGATAAAATTTGTTTGAGTGTCTTCCAGTGATTAATAGCTTGCGGGTTATCTTGGACGGTAGCTTGTGAGTTTAATAGAAATATACTGAAAAGTGGAACGCTTGTTTTTGCTTGTTAGAAGACTTACTTTAGTGTTTCTCTCATCTTGTTTCTTGTTTGTTAGAAGACTTACTTTTTGCAATGTGGTTGTTCGGTTGGAGCAATTTTAAATCAATTGAATGAAGGACACTTTAGATTTTGATTTCGAGCATTATTTCTTGCTCCCAAATGTAAATTTCAGCTTGCGCAACTTGTTCTGGCTCTAAAATCTTTCTACTTGGCAGGCGGCTTTGGCAAGAAATTTTGTAGCTAATTAGCCAAATTGAAAGCTTCGATATGTCATATAAAAGGAATTACCAAAGGAATTATGATATTTATGGTCAAAGGAATTATGATTACCAAAGGAATTACGGTAATTATGATTACCATAGGAATTATGGTCAACAGAATTATGATTACCAAAGGAATTACGGTAATTATGGTCAAAGGAGTTATGGTAATCAAAGTCAAGGTCCTCGTCCGAAAGGCAATATCATGCGCAATATCATCTGCCCCCTCTGCCCCCTGCCTTTCCTCCCGCTACTTTTGCTCAGCCTATGTATAGTCATGTCCTTTCGGGACTGCCTCATGTTCTACCTTTTGAGGCTGCTCAATGACTTTCCCATGACTCAGCAGTTTTCATGGGAATCTGAACCTCACTTTTTCCTTATTTTTTCACCTTGATCACTATTTCTTTGTCTTTATATAGGTTATATTAACTTTTTGACTTATGCTAGGACAGACATTTGTATAGTGGCTGCTTGCCTTTAGTATGAGGTCTTTCCCATTCAGTTGGGTGGTAAAGTTTCAGTTGCTCTCTTTGCTTTGGTGGCTCTTTCTCTTCTCGTCCTCATCTTCTTCATTTAGATTCTGATTGCTTCTACATCAATGCGTATGCTTCTGCCATGTCTGATGATAAATAATCCATCAATCTTGTTTAATCATACATTTGCTTATTATTCTTCCAATATATTTTATATGCTGGAGAGTTATCTTATGTGCATGAAGTCTATTGATTCTCATCTTTTGGTTTAGTTTGATGCTTGGTTTATTTCTTTTGGAAGGTGAGAGTCAATGTTTTGCTATGTTTAGGGAATTTAATTCCTAATCTTGACAAAGAAGCTACCCTTGAAATTTTACAAACAATTCGACGTTGTGCTGCTATTGTGCTGCTATTGACGTTGACGTGTTCTGCTCCTATGCTCATGTGTGCTCTTGGAGTTGCTAACTCAATGCTTAAGCAGGTAAGATTTTGCATTTGTAGCTCTGTTCAAAATGCCCATTTACAAATACTTGTGTTTCTTGGTACCATTGTTGTTTTAACGATAAAGTAGAAAGTTCTCTTTATCATAATGACTATTACTATTCTGCTTTTAGTATGGAGTAGAATTTGCTGCAGAGCATGTCCTTCCATTACTTATACCGCTTCTCACTGTGCAACAAGTGAATGTCCAAAACTTTGCGAAACAAGTGAGTGTCCAAAACTTTGCGAAAAGGAAGTGATGGAGCGATGACAACCAGGAGGTGGGCTTGGAAGCATAATAGATCACTGGTCTAGCTCCGTGGCACCGAAAATGTATCCGGGCTCAAGTGATTCACTGAAGAGACCTTGAAAGCTGCTTTTTCAAGTGTCAGTAGAAGGTAAAAAAACCTGCTCGGGGGCTAAGATCCTGTCTGAATGAGTAAGAGCTCAAACTTGAAGACTAAGTTTGTAAAGGATATATTGAGGAATAGCTTTAGTATCAGCACCCTCCCTCTTGCTCTCTTCTGCCGATGTATTATCATTTTGTTTATTCTGTCATGTTTATCCTATTATGTTTATGCCATGTCACATGAATATGCAAGATAACGAGGAGCTTCTCTTGGTGATTCTGGTACTGAAGTCTCAGTCATCTTCAGTTCCAACAGCTAAGCAAGCATGTATGTTTCATGCGCTTATGAGATATATTAGATCCACATTTTTAACATTAACCATGCAAAATAAAGAAAAATCACCAATTAACTCGATGTACAATTAAATTGTCAAATGCATATTTATCCACTTCATTTCGATCCCTTCTCCATTACTATCCAGTCACAAATGCATTTCTGCTGAGTTCCGCCATAAACACTAATTTCATTTAATTAACCACCAGCATCCAATATGCAAGATAAGTACTTCATAGAGAATCAGCATCTATTCTTCATCAAATTATGATGCTAAAGTTGAATAATATGTCTCTCTACCCAAATGATTTAGCCCCTTAGCTAATTAAATTCAGCAGAATCACCGATTATAAAATCCATGAGCCAAACATCAAGAACATAAAGGTACCTACAAGAAAAAGAAGAAACCAAACATATTTTTTAACACCATTCTTTCATTCTTCCTCTTTTTCTCCATCTCCTCCACGCACAATCTAGCTGTTGATATTATTAAGGCATCTCAAACATCCATATCTTTTAGACACCATACTATACTCAGCCACAGATTTCCTTAACCATGCCTCTGAAACATATTCCTCTTCCACAGTGAAAAACAATTCCTCACAATTCTAAGAAAAAGATCAAAATTATGTTTCCCTATTTTAAAAGACTAAGAATTTAAGGCTCATGCCGGAAAGAGCAAACATTAGTATATCCTTTCTACTTTCTAGCGTGATTTAAAGAGGAAAATCAATAGAATGGGAATGGGGACATGATTTTTCTACTCCTCATAATATTATTATCTTAGAGCTACTAAGCTTGAACTGAGAATCACTTCAAGAAAGAAAAGGCTGATAATTATCAATTTTACAAACCAAAACAAGGGAAATCAAATCAACAAAAGACCAATACTGCAACCAATGCCTCAATTTCTTCCTCTGTAAAATGACCATGGAGCTCGCGCATCTTCCATCCCGATTCTAAATCGTCCCATCGTTCCTCTTCCTTCTAATTCCATTATGGTTCCTCTCCCAAGAATAGGATGCTTTCTTCTTTCTTGTTTCTATGCGGTCTCGACTAGCTCCAGTTTTGGTGGGCTCCATTTCAGTATGAGAGGTCATGTACCGAGATACTTATGAATTTTTATTTTTATACTTTCTTTCCGTGTCTTTGGCCAATGATAAACTCACACTTCAATTTATCTTTTTTGAAATATTAATTACACTATATAAAAATTAAAAAAAGCAGCGGAAAGTATCTTGAGATTAGACTTATTGATTAAGTAAAATATTTTCTTTAATAAAAACTATCAAACTTTGGCTAAAATTAGCCTAAACCAAACTAAAAGTTTTAAGATTAAATTGACACTAGTTCGAAAGGTTTATGACTAAATTGACACCATTAAAATTTAAGATTAAAATGGTACAAAATCAAAAGATTTGTAACTAAATTGATTTACGACTCTCTTTTTTTACACTTTTGCTGGAACAATTCAAACCAACAATCAAGCTTCAACCAAAAAAATCTAACAAACAAACAATCACGCACATTGTAAAATAGGAAATACATAAAGTCTACTATATTCAAACTTAAAGATGTCCTAAAGCAATAAGGCTTTAGGTAGAAAGTGCACATCTTTTAATCATCACAAATAATTATGACTAATAGGAGACTTCACTCAACATTGGTGGACGTTGGATCTTTCCCTATCTAAAAATAGTTGAGTCTTTGTTTGCCCAAAAGTAATATATGCCTTGGTTATTTAAAAATCATTTTTACGTATGAATTAATGCGTAAGTATAATTATGACTAATGGGTGATGAAACTGAAGGTCATGGAGTTTCACATACTGGCACAGCTAAGGTCATAGAGTTTTGGGGGTTAACATATCCACATATATAAGACAAAAGTAATTATATTTTGATATTCTTTCACGGTGGAGAATATATATATTTGTTAAACATAGGCTTTTTCAAATATTTTCATGCGAAAATGTTGCGCAAGCATCTTCAACTGGAGCAGCCTGTGGATGTCGTTGAAAATCCAGAAACTACTAATGTCCTCGGTCCTGTACAAGAAGAAGGTGTGCCTGATGGTCTGTCTCTATCTACTAATATCTTTTCTATAGAAATCTTGTTTTGCCTTTCAGTTCAGAGTGGGTATTCAGTTACCATTCCCATGGTTTTGATATTTAGATGAATGATCAATGTACCCAGAACCCTTATCTAATGGAGAGTGATGGAGTCAGAAGAGGAGGTTGGATCATTTTCTCCACAATTGCTGCATGGTGATGAAACTCACCATGCAACTGAAGGGGCCATTGACCCTGAAGAGGACAGGGCTACATTGGATAATTCCTTTTATCCCTGCAGATTGCCTAGCACAAATTGAGTAAGGTTGTGCATCTAACCAGAGGTTCCGGTAACAAAAAAGAATTGAGATACTAGAAGAACAACAAAGATAGATGCAAGAAGCAATGGCATCAAAGCCAGTTCCATTGGGAGATAATTTTGAAATGAAAGCCATCAAAGCCATGGGAGCCATGGAGGAATGTGATGCAGTTTTTGGCAATGGTGTAGAGGTGACTCTCGACTTGTAGGTACTTCACGTCACCAATTTTCTCGATTGGTTTTGACTTATTCTTATCAGTTTTTCCTCAGATAACATAATCCTTGAATTTGTTCATGTGGATGTAGGCTTATTGGTGGCATGATAAGTATCGACCAAGAAAATCAAAATATTTCAACCCTTGTCCACAGTGGATATGAGTGGAGTAAGCACATCAAATACCTTACGAAGATTGCACAAATTTATGAATTTAATATATTTTACCCTAACATTATCCACAATATTAAAGCCCCAATATACTCAACTGGAAAAGATTGTGACATTGTGAGTTTACTTGATCAGAAAATTACTATTACCCAAGCATAAATATAAATGAAAATGAAATTCAAGTTCAACAAACATAAATATAAACATACATATATAAATATAAACAAACATAAGGGGTGTTTAGTGATAAGAGGTTGGTAATAAGAGGTTGTTCCAAAAGCGGCTTGGTGATAATTTAATTCAGGATGTGATAGCTTGATAATCGGTTGATGATGATTCCTTTACTTCATTTTTCCTTTGCTGCAAGAGGTGGATGAGGCAAAAATGCTTCGAGGAAACTTTTCTCATTTTTGAAAATATTTCAACCCTTGTCCACAGTGGGTATGAGTGGAGTAAGTACATCAAACGCATTACGAAGATTGTACAAGGGTATGAATTTAATATATTTTACCCTAACATTGTCTACAATACTAAGTCCCCAATATACTCATTTGAAAAAAAATGGTAACATTGTGAGTTTACTTTATCAGAAAATTACTATTACTTGAGTATAAATACAAATAAAAATGAACAATCAAGTTCAATAAATATAAATATAAACATAAATATATAAATATAAACGAACATCAGAGGTACTTGGTGATAAGAGGTTATTTAGGAAACAGCTTGGTGATAATTCAATTCAGGATGTGATGACTTGATAATTGGTTGATGATGATTCATTTGATGATTCATTTACTTCTTTTCATGATTCATTTTCTACATGAGATGGAGAAGGCAGAAATGTTTCGAGGAAACTTTCCTTGTTTTTGAAAATATCTCAACCCTTGTCCACAGTGAGTAGAGTAAGCACATCAAATGCATTACGAAAATCGCACCAAGGGTATGAGTTTAATATATTTTACTCTAACATTGTCCACAATACTAAGGCCCAAACATACTCAATTGAAAAAGATAGTGACATTGTGAGTTTACTTTATTAGAAAATTACTATTACCCAAGCATAAATACAAATGAAAATGAACATTCAAGTTTAACAAGCATAAATATAAACATAAATATATAGATATAAACAAACATCAGAGGTGTTTGGTGATAAGATGTTGGTGATAAGAGGTTGTTCAGGAAGCGGCTTAATGATAATTCAATTCATGATGCGATGGCTTGATGATCAGTTGATGATAATTCATTTGATGATTTATTTGTTACAGGAGGTGGAGGAGGCAAAAATGCTTCGAAAAAACTTTCATCATTTTTAAAAATATTTCAACCCTTGTCTATAGTGGATATGAGTGGAGTAAGCACATTAAATGCATTATGAAGATCGCACAAAGATATGAATTTAATATATTTTACCATGACATTGTCCACAATACTAAGGCCCCAACATACTAAACTGAAAAAGATGATAACATTGTGAGTTTACATGATCAAAAAATTACTATTACCAAAGCATAAATACAAATGAAAATGAACATTCAAGTTTAACAAGTATAAATATAAACATAAATATATAAATATAAATGAACATTAGAGATGCTTGGTGATAAGAGGTTGTTTAGAAAGCAGCTTGGTCATAATTCAATTCAGGATGTGATAATTTGATGATCGATTGATGATGATTCCTTTGATACAGGTGGATGAGGTAGAAATGCTTTGAAGAAACTTTCCTCGTTTTTGAAAATATGTCAACTTTTGTCTACAGTGGATATGAATAGAGTAAGCTCATCAAACGCATTACGAGAATCGCACAAGGGTTTGAATTTAATATATTTTACCCTGACATTGTCCACGCCTCAACATACTCAATTGAAAAAGATGGTGACATTGTTACTATTAACCAAGTATAAATAAAAGAAAGTTGGATGAACTAAGAGCAAAAATAAGAGAGGAAGTAAGACGGTGGGAGTTAGAAGAAAAAGAGAGTGTTTTTACAAACAATACAATTAATGTCCAACTGGACGGGAGCGACTGCAGCAATGAAACTGGCCATTTAGGGTGAAAAGACACGGATATGGATAGGAGATTGGAAACGGTAAAAAAATTTAAAATTGCAAGAACAAAGAAGAGAGGAAAAGAAAGACGTGGTTGGCCCAGCAAAATAGAGAACGATAAAATTTAAAAAATAATAATAAAGGAAGAAGAAGATGGAGCCCGCTCGTCTTGATCCTTTTTTCTTCTTTTTTTCTTATTGTATTTTAAAAAATCGTTGATGGATTAGCCCAAATATTTACATTATTTTATGAGATATATTTTCTATTTGTTTATTTTTGCGGTTATATCTTCGGCACGTGTGTGTGTATTAATTAGAAGAATCCCACACTCCTCAAATGGGATTTATGATTTTTTCGAGAATGACAAAATAATATTGGTTTTCTGAAAAAAAAACAACAGGTGGATGAGGCACTAAGTCCTCACTAATCCCCAACCTTAGCTTTAATGAACATAAAACTTTTCGTTCCTATATTTCCTATATTTTATAATCAAGTGGAACTACTAAGTCCAAAAGCTAATGCTAGGTGTAAAAATATTGATCGAAAAACTCAATATCTCATTACATAGTTTTAGGTCATGTCACTTGTTAATGATACATGTGTATCATTATAAAAATTGCAAAATAGTAGCGTGTGATTGTGATTGATCGAACAATAGTACTAGAATCATAAAAAAAAAAAGGAAAAAAAATTAATTGTGATTATGCTAGATCCTAAGATTATAAATGCTCAATTACAATTTTCTCTTTAAAATTCAAAACTTGAGTTGGAATATTTACATGCATTACTACTATGTGTGTAGTGTGTCATATTGCCCATATATATATATAATTTATTCTTGCACGAGCAATTTTCTGCCTCTCCTATGTAGTTAAAGAGCATAATAGGATTGGGGTTTCTTTTTCCCATATGAATGGACCACACATAATAGGTTTTAATTTTGGGCTACACCACCAACATATGGAAATCATGGGTATTAGTTACCACCATTCAAAGTACAACTTACATATTTTTGTGTTAAAATTTTAGAATGTCCAAAAATAAATGAAACTTAGGGATTAAAACATATTGAAAAAATTGAGTTGCAATAACTGAACATTCAAATTTGGCGGGTACATTTAGTAGAAATCGAAATTCTTACCATGGTAAGTATTTAGGTATTTCTTTATTATGGGGCTTTTTGTTAAGTGTCTTGGTAACTACATTCATTTATGAAGTATTTTAGCAGATGTTATCGATATTTTAGATCATTCCTATTCCTCATGAGCTCATTTGGGTAAAGTCAATGTTTATTTTAAATTTGGAATGATGTTATCTTTGGAATTATTATTGAAATTCTAAATTCGATGGAGTCAAATCTATCCAACTTGTACCAATATTTATGGTAATTATCATTTCATGCAAATAGTTTTTTTTTTTTTCAACTTGACCAATAATTGTGAAGATTGTCACATACATTACATAAAAAAAAGCGAGCAAAAAAGAAGTGGAAATTTTTTAAAAACTTGAGAAGTTTTGATGAAGATAGGTCACATACACTACATAACATTAATATAACGAGTCATATTGCCTCCAAATGCAATATCAATAAATCTTCATTTCAAATTATTATGATTCAAATACAAACTTCTTATTATCAAAAATATTAAACCAATTTATCCTACACAATTGCATCCTTTGAGCTTTCTCCTAGTATCCACTCCTTTTTATTATTTTTTTTTCTTGTTGATGGGTGAAAATATATAAATCTATCTTTTTATCCAATTAAAAACTTTGAGTTTGCTTGTTTACCAACTATTGCAACCCTTCGCTTTTCTTCATGAATAATCATAACATTTTAACTCTTCAATAATCCATAAAAGTCATACTTTTCTCCCAAACGTTATAGGAAGGATATTTCACATGGATGGCACTCGTAAATCATCCTCATAAACATATCTTTATATTGATTCTTTTGTTTGGATACCATTTTCAAACTTCACACAAATATTGAAAAAAAACCACAATCACATATGAGTTTGCTTAAAACGTCATAAATATATGGTTGTTTGACATATATACACGCATATAGTTATCGAATTAAATTATAATAATTTATATTTATTATCACTAGAATCTAAATAACTACTTAAAAATTAGAGATCTTAATTTAGAAGAAGATGTCTGACTTAATCGAGAATGGCAAGTTTGAGTTGACGTTATAGCAGCACAACCAAAAAAATAGTTGAGAATATTCAAGGAAATAAGCTCGAATAAGTGTCCTACAGTCCCATTCATGCACATGATAACCATGAGAAGAGAAGTGAACATTAAAACCAAACTCACACAAAATTTTATTGAAATCAAATTTAGGGAGAGCTTGAGAGCCATAAACGTATTAGGTAAAAATAATGTGGATATCGGTATTTTTTCTATATGGTTGACTCTTATTTGAGAATTATTAGTTATGTAAATAGTAGGTACATGTAAAATGAATAATTTTGAGTGAAGCAAATTAAAGTTTGAAGTGTTATGATTGCAATGGGCAAAGTAAGCTTAAAATTCTAAACATATGTTTTCTTACATAATTAGTATAAGGGTGTAAATACATCCATAATCTTGACATCAATAATCTAAAAAAAGTTTCTAGAAAAATCTTAAGTCTTGAATAGGAATAATACAATCTTTTCATAGTTGATTACCTTGATTCCTTAGAATGAAAATAAAGACATATTTTTTCAAAATTTGAGACAATTGCCCCTAGGGGATGTAGCATAAAAGGACCCACAAGAAATAGTTGGAAATATTTGGAGGGTAAATAATGATATCTAATAGAATAATTTACCCAATATGAAATTTTACTAATATTTACCTCTTATTTAGGAAAGCTTCTAAATTTATTTAGGGAAACTCAAAAATCTAATTAATTATTCTTCATAACCTAAGCTAGATGGTTCTGAATATCTCTCTATTTTCTATTTTTTGTTGAGTAGAGTTGAAACAAGATTTTCTGCATTTTTCTTATTATCTTTTTTCTCGTTCTGAATATGTTTATTCTTGTTCCAAAGACTGTCCAAGCAACGAATGAAGCCTTGAAGGGCTTTGAGGTTTGTCGTGGCATTCATTAATAATCCCATCAATCTTTCTTCCATTAAAAAAGTAATTCCGTACTCAAAATTTTGACATTTCTCTTATGTCTCATAGTCATAGGAATAGCTAGCCTAGCAATTAATTGCTATGAAGAAGATGGAGTGCTATCTTGGTAGAGAGATGTCCCAGTAGAGAGAAAATGTGAGCAATAAATAATCTTTCTCCCTCTTTCTCTCTCTCCCATGTTATTATCAATTTACAGCGGCGTTATACGGTCCCGATCGTTCTTTTACTTAGACTTCATAGACATTAGCAAGCAACCGTTACAACAAATCAATCCTATTCCTTGTGAGATCATTTAGGTAAAGTCAAAATGTCTATTTTAAACTTGGAATGATGTGATCTTTTGAATTATTATTGAAATTTTAAATTCGACAGAATTTATCCAATTTTTATCAATATTTATGGTAAGTATCATTTCATGCGAATAGTTCTTTTTTTCTTTTTTAACTTGACCAGTAATTGTGAAGATTGTCACATACATTACATAAAAAAGAGTAAGCCAAAAAAAAAAAGTGGAATTTTTTAAAAACTTGAGAAGTTCCGATGAAGATAGGTCACATATACTACATAACATTAATATAACGAGCCATATTACCTCCAAATGTAGTATCAATAAATCTTCATTTCAAATTGTTATGATTCAAATATAAACTTCTTATTATGAAAGATATTAAACCAATTTATCCTACACAATTGCATCATTTGAGTTTTCTCTTATCCACTCTTTTTTTTAAAAAAAAAAATTTCCTGTTGATGGGTAAAAATATATAAATCTATTATTTTATCCAATTAGGCACCTTGAGTTTGCTTGTTTACCAACTGTTGCAACCCTTGAGTTTTTTTCATGAATAGTCATAACCTTTTAACTCTTCCATAATCCATAAAAGTTATATTTTTTCCCAAACCTTATTGGAAGGATTTTTCACATGGATGGCACTCGTAAATCATCCTCCTAAACATATCTTTATGTTAATTTTTTTTGTTTGGATACCATTTTTAATCTTCACATAAATATTGAAATAAACCACAATCACTTACGAGTTTGCTTAAAATGTCATAAATATATGGTTGTTGACATATATACACACGTATAGTTATCGAATTGAATTATAATAATTAATATTTATTATCACTAGAATCTAAAATAACTACTTAAAAATTAGAGATCTTAATTTAGAGGAAATGTCTGACCTAATCGAGAATGTCAAGTTTGAGTTGACATTATGGCAACACAACCAAAAAAAGAATTGAGAATATTCAAGGAAATTAGCTCGAATAGGTGTCCTACGGTCCCATTCATGCACATTATAACCATGAAAAGAGAAGTGAACATCAAAACCAAACTCACGCAAAATCCTATTGAAATCAAATTTATGGAGAGTTTGAGAGCCATAAACGTATTAGGTAATTATAATGTGGATATCAAAATTTTTTCTATATAGCTGACTCTTATTTAGGAATTATCAACTATGTAAATAGTAGGTACATGTAAAATGAATGATTTTGAGTGAAGCAAATTAAAGTTTGAAGTATTATGATTATAATGGGCAAAGTAAGCATAAAATTCTAAATATATGTTTTCTTACATAATTAGTATAAGGGTGTAAATACATCCGTAATCTTGACATCAATAACCTAAAAAAGTCTCTAGAAGAATCTTAAGTCTTGAATAGGAATGATACAATCTTTTCATAATTGATTACCTTGATTCCTAAGAATGAAAATAAAGGCACATCTTTTCAAAATTTGAGACAATTACCCTCAGGAATGTAGAATAAAAGGACCCACAAGAAATAGTTGAAAATATTTGGAAGGTAAATGATGATGTCTAATAGAATAATTTACACAATATGAAATTTTACTAATATTTACCTCTTATTTAAGAAAGCTCGTAAATCTATTTAGGGAAGCTCGAAAATCTAATTGATTATTCTTCATAACCTAAGCTAGATGGTTCTGAACATCTCTCTATTTTCTATTTTTTGTTGAATAGAGTTGAAACAAGATTTTCTTCATTTTTCTTATTATCTTTTTCTTGTTATGAATATGTTTCTTCTTGTTCCGAAGACTACCCAAGCAACAAGTGAAGCCTTGAAAGGCTTTGAAGTTTGTCGTGGCATTCATTAATAGACCCAATACATCATTCTTCCATTAAAAAGGTAATTCCGTACTCAAAATTTTGACATTTTTCTTGTATCTCCCAGTCATAAGAATTGCTAGCCTAGCAATTAATTGCCATGAAGAAGAGGGAGTGCTATCTTGGTAGAGAGATGTCCTAGCAGAGAGAAGAGGTGAGCAATAAATAATCTTTCTCCCTCCTTCTCTCTCTCCCTCAGGTCCCCATCATTCGTTTACTTGGATTTCATAAACATTAGCAAGCAACCACTGCTACAAATCATTCCTATTCCTCGTGAGCTCATTTGGGTAAAGTCAAAATGCATATTTTAAATTTAGAATGATGTGATCTTTTGAATTATTATTGAAATTCTAAATTCGATAAAACAAAATTTATCCAACTTGTACCAATATTTATGGTAAGTATCATTTCATGAGAATAGTTTTTTTTTTTTCTTTTTCAACTTGACCAGTAATTGTGAAGATTGTCACATACATTACATAAAAAAGAGCAAACAAAAAAAAAGTAAAATTTTTTAAAAACTTGAGAAGTTTCAATAAAGATAGATCACATACACTACATAACATTAATATAACAAGCCATATTGCCTCCAAATGTGGTATCAATAAATCTTCATTTCAAATCGTTATTATTCAAATACAAACTTCTTATTATGAAAGATATTAAAGCAATTTATCTCACACGATTTCATCCTTTGAGTTTTCTTTTAGTATCCACTATTTTTTTTTTTTTGAATTTTTTTCCTGTTGATGAGTGCAAATATATAAATCTATCTTTTTATCCACTTAGGAACTTTGAATTTGCTTGTTTACCAATTGTTGCAACCCTTGACTTTTCTTCATGAATAATCATAACCTTTTAACTTTTCCATAATCCATAAACGTCATATTTTCCCCCCAACGTTATTGGAAAGATTTTTCGCATGGGTAGTACTCGTAAATCATCCTCCTAAACATATCCTTATGTTAATTCTTTGTTTAGATACCAATTTTAATCTTCACGCAAATATTGAAATAAACCACAATCACATATGAGTTTACTTATAACGTCATAAATATATAATTGTTGGCATATATACACACGTATAGTTATTGAATTAAATTATAATAATTTATATTTATTATCACTAGAATCTAAATAACTACCTAAAAATTAAAGATCTTAATTTAGAGGAAGATGTTTGACCTAATCGAGAATGTTAAGTTTGAGTTGACATTATGGCAGCACAACAAAAAAAATAGTTGAGAATATTCAAGAAAATGAGCTCGAATAGGTGTCCTAGGGTCTCATCCATGCACGTGATAACCATGAGAAGAGAAGTGAACATCAAAATCAAACTCATGCAAAATCCTATCGAAATCAAATTTATGGAGAGTTTGAGAGCCATAAACGTATTAGGTAAGGATAATGTAGATATCGAAATTTTTTCTATATGGTTGACTCTTATTCGGGAATTATGAGCTATGTAAATAGTAGGTACACGTAAAATGAATGATTTTGAGTTAAGCAAATTAAAGTTTGAAGTATTATGATTGCAGTAGGCAAAGTAAGCATCAAATTATAAACATATGTTTTCTTACATAATTAGTGTGAGGGTGTAAATACATTCATAATCTTGCTATCAATAACCTAAAAAAGTTTCTAGAAAAGTCTTAAGTTTTGAATAGGAATAATACAATCTTTTCATAGTTAATTATCTTGATTCCTTAGAATGAAAATAAAGATATGTCTTTTCAAAATTTGAGACAATTGCCCCCGGGGATGCAGCATAAAGGACTCACAATAAATAGTTGGAAATATTTGGAGGGTAAATGATGATGTCTAATAGAATAATTTACACAATATTAAATTTTACTAATATTTACCTCATATTTAGGAAAGCTCAAAAATCTAATTTATTATTTTTCATAACTTAGGCTAAGTGGTTCAGAATATCCATCTATTCTCTATTTTTTTGTTGAGTAGAGTTTAAATAAGATTTTCTTTATTTTTTTATTATCTTATTTCTTGTTCCGAATATCTTTCTTCTTGTTCCGAAAACTGTCCAAGCAATGAGTGAAACCTTGAATTACCAGGATTTTTAAAAAGTGGATTTGATCCGATTGCGGAATATGCATTTATGATGTTAAAATACATGAGAAGCAGTTTGGTACGATAAAATGATAAATTAAATTCCTCTAGTAACAAATTCACATGGCTATTACTATTTAAGATAAGATAGCACAAGGATTGCATTAACTCTGTATGTTTCAAGGGAAAATGTGCTGTTTTTGGAAATTATTTTTCAATAAGTCATTTTACAAGAAAATAACCATGTTTTCCAATATTTCATTGAAAATTGAGAATGGACTAGAAGATATTTTCCGCTCTTTGATAAGGAAAATTTTTTCCTGCATATACTCGTTTTCAATAATTTTTTATTTTATTTTTTAAAAATGGTTTTTTAAAAATGTTTTTTTAAATTTTTTCCTTTATTTTTATTTTAAAACTTTATTTTTTAGAAAATAACAAAAATAAAATAAAAAGTGTGTTTTGTAAAAAAAAAAATGATGTCGAATGAGTTATGGAAAATATTTTCTAATTTTTGAAAAGTGGAGAACATTTTCTCTACTTTTGAAGATGTTTTTCTAATGGTGGAAAATATTTTTGTTGACAAATTCATTTTTAATAAAATAAATGTCGGAGAATCCAAGAAACATTTTTTTGGAAGTTATTTTTCATAAAACAAACGGAATTTTTCATTCTTTCTAGACTGATGAGATTAAACACCATGGCTCGACTATTTTCGTATTCAATGTATGGTTTCACAATCCTGAGGTAATTAATTATGACATGAAACTTCAACTAAAAATTTCCTATTTTGCTTTGGCGAGGAAAAGAGTTTTATGATGCTACGCATGACATGATACAGGGACCACTTCAATTATGAGTCGATGGATGTGAGGCCTCCGGCTGAATTAGTGGGGATGAAATTTTAATTCCATGTGGCTGCTGGACTTAAATTGAAAGTCCAAACTGGACAGAGGAAGAGATGACGTGGCATATGATTTATTTAACTCACCAATTTCCCTACTCTTCTCTTCTTCTACATCGTCTTCATCTTCGTCTTCATCCTTCCTCTCTTGCTACCAATTTTCACTTTCATATACATTCTTCTTTTTCTTAATAATCACTTTCTCGACCATCTCTATGTCCTTCATGCAAAAAAAAAAAAAAAAAAAATACCTCTGTGTCCTAATATGACTATCAAAATCAAAACAAATTGTAAGCCAAAAAAAAAATTCTCTTGCTCATTTTATGATGTATTTTTTGTGAATCTACATTCTAGAATGATAAAACTCTGGCGGGTTTGGTGGATGATCTCTATGGTCACCATGGTTTTGCTGGTGGATGGTCCTCATTCGGTGAGGACCGGAGACATAATAGAATGCAATGACAATTCGACTTTTTTTTGTTCATTGATAAAAAAAGTGCATCTTCGATTTATAAAATCGGATAAATGCAACCAATTCGTTTTGGTAACTATGTTGCTCCCTCTCATTCGCTGTTCTTGTTCGTCCAATTCTAACGAGGACATGCTTAATTTGGAAATGTTTGTCCTGCTCTGCTCTTTATTGGGGATTTCAATACCTAATTTTGCTGCAATTCCTCAATTGAAGAGCAAAACAAATTTAAGGTTGAAAAAGAAAACAAATTTAACCTCAATTCACCCTAGTTGATTAATTTAGGGCAATATTGCTGACCTAACCTTATTGACGAACCATGTTAGAATAGTTATATTAGAAAATTGTCATGTGAGATTTTTCAGCAATTCAAATCAACGGCAACTCTAAAGTGATACAAAAGTTGCACGCAAGTGATTCACTTGAAAAGTTTTGATACTAAAAATAACTACGAAAAATATGATAATTTTAGAATCATTTTCCCCATTTATGCATGTCATGGCAAGGGTAAGGCTTTATCAGTAAAATATTAAAAAAAGAAGAAGAAGGGAAGTATATGTGATTATCAATAGAACTTTCATTTCCCTTGTATTAGGATTAATACACTAAAAAACTCCAAACTGGTATACATATGACAAATTTACCCAAAATCAAAAACCTCAAATTGGTACATTTGTAATAATTTACCCTCTATTAAATTACTAAGTTAGATGACACAATAGTTAACTGTTAGATGACACAATAGTTAACTAATATATCAGTTTGAGATTTTATTCTTCATTTATCATAACTATACAATTTTTGTGGTATTAATCAAATTTAACAAAAGGTATATTTGTCACAAATATACCAATTTTAGGTTTTTGGCGGTCGAACAAATTAATTTGGGGTAAATTTGTCAAGAGTATATTAGTCTAGGGGTTTATGTGATCATTTGAGATAAATTTGTCACTTATATACAGGTTTAGGGTTTTTCTAGATAAAAAAATTATTTTATGATAAATTTATCACACATGTACTAGTTTTGGATTTTTCAATGTGTTAACCTTATTTGTTATACTTACAGAAATATGCATGTGCGAAACATATTTCATAATATGTTCGAATACAAGTAATGCAACTTTTAAGCAATTTTTTTTATCTTTAATGGTCAATTAATAATGTCACATGTCAATTATCATTTGTATTGGTTATATTATATCATATCACATAAAAATTTTGATACTCTTTTGATTTAGAAATATTAAAAAAAAATATTAGACGAGATGTAAGCTTTCTCGTCTATAATACAATGTAAACTCATGGTACCATCATTTTAGATTATATTTTACTAATTATGAAATTTTCTTGCATACTTCTAAAAAAAAATGATGATAAATTTTCTTACGTTCTTTCTTTTTTAAAATGACGATAAATTACCACGGTCGCCACTAACAATGGTCGATGGTCGGTGGTGAAATTGAGTGATTTAGTTATCAAAACTTTATTGAAATGCGAAATCTAAACTGGCGGCGCTCCTTGTTTTTCTCGAGCGTGAAAATTAGTGGGGATCAAAATCCAATTTGTCGGCGAGATTAGATTTTAGCGAATGGACCGAACGAGACACGAAATTCCACGGAGTGTGGGGCGATTCCCCAGGATATTCAGCAAGTCCACCGCGATATTCAGTGCGGTTGCACGTGCGGGCAAAAGCGACGTTTCGCAGCCTCCACATGTAAAAACTTCCTCCCTCTTTTTTTGACTCTCCGTCTCCCCGATGCCGTCCTCCAGTTGGGGGTATCAACGGGAAAAAAAAAAAAAAACAAATCAGGCCCAACCCAGCCCTAAAATTAAGGTATTTTGGGGTCAGGCCTTTTTAGGTATTGGTATTAATTGGGTTAGGGTTGAATCAGGCCGGCGCGGGGTTTTTTTCTCTCTCGAGTGCACAACAAGGATAAACCATCTAACTAATAGGCACTAGTGCCAACCCAACGCAACCCATTCTTTTTGGTTATATAATATTCAGGTCGGGTCAGGTCGAGTCAGTCAAGCATGCCCCTATAGGGTTTTGGGTGTAGTCGAGTCGGGTATCATGAAAACTTGGCCTAACCCAACCCATTGATCCCCTACCTCCACTCACGGTGGCACTCCAAATCCTTACACTTCAAAACTCCATCTTTCTTTCTCAAGTTGTGAAGCCCTCGAAGCATCACTCGCCATCTCCCTAATTGGGCGTGCCCCTCTTGCTCAAATTAAGTTAAGGATTGCTACTAGTTGAGATTTGGGCGAGGGCCTGCAAGGCCTCACCTATGGTTAGGTAGCGTTGCCAACCATGAGGCTTAGCATCCCCGATTGACTCTTGCTCTTCCTTTTTATTCTTAATAAATAAATTTAATTTAATTAATATTTATATTAAAAATCAAATCTATACCACACCGATATCATTTTGGGCCTATCTTTTTTATCTTAGCCATGTCATCACCATATAAAAGAGAGAAAGTAATAAAAAGAAGAAGCCATATCAACATTTTCAATTAACTAAATTAGACTATTAAGAAAAAAAAATCTTAATTATATCAATTTGATAAATTTTATGATTTATTTTATGATTTGATTACAATTTAACTCAATTGTATTGTGATTAGTTTTAGGATTCCTAACGTACATATTCCATAATTTTATTAGACTTAACCTAAATCCGTGCTCTCATTTTTCTATCAAACCAGAAATCAATGGGAACCAAAACTCCTATTTGTCGGCGAAATCGGACTTTTTAGCAAATGGACCAAACGAGACACCTTATAGTAGCACGCAGCACGAGAAGATTCCCCGGGGAAATTCAAGTGGAGCGCGGTATCCACCGCGGGGGCACGTGTGGACAAAAGCGACATTTCACCTCTTCCACACACGCTCCTCCCGTTGTTTTTGACTCTCCCTGCCCGTCGCCGTCCTCCACTCGCAGCGGCGCGGCGGCGCGGCGGCGTTCCACATCTCCACACTTCAAAACTCTCTCTCTCTCTCTCTCTCTCAATCATTCGTAGCCGCTTGCCACCGCAATGGCGTCCGCATCGATGTCGATGTTGCTCGTCTCGCTGCCCCGCGGCCCCCAGCAGCGCCTCCTCTCGCCGTCCTCCGTCGCGCCTCCGCTCTCCGCCTTCTCCCGCGGCGCCCGCACGTCCGTTATCTTCTCCCCCGCGAGGACGCCCGCGCTCTTGAGGATCGTCTGCTGCTCCTCCGCCGGCTCCTTGCCGTCCTCCGCCGCCGTCGCGGTCGCGGTCTCCGACGGCAGGCCGGAGGGGGAACGGAGGGAGGTCCGGCTCGGCCTGCCGAGCAAGAGGGGCATGGCCGACGACACGCTCGGCCTCCTCAAGGTAACATCGCAATGCCGGTTTCGGTTGCCGAGGAATCGGTTCCGATGAAAGTGTCTTTAATCTCTGACATTCTGATCTAGGAGAGTTGCGGTCTGTTTGTTTTTATCTGCATACTGATCCTTTTCGACTTTGTTCTCGAAGGATTGCCAATTGTCGGTCAAGCAGGTGAATCCTCGACAGTATGTTGCAGAAATTCCACAGGTATGGATATATGTCATGAAAAATGTGTGCCTCATTTTGGTGTAGACATGGTGGTAAGACATTTTGAGTTCATTTATTGTAACTCACTTGGACCTCAATTTTGATTTTAAGAACTACGGGAGATAGGTTAGCAAGAGAGATTTATGTAGTCCTCGTATCTGAGATATGTGGACAGTGAATTAAGGAGTGATAACCCTTTCGCAAAATCATTGATGTAAAATAGGATCTCTGTCCTAATAAAGATAGAATGCAGTCTTCGTAAAGTGCTGAAGGTTAGAACCCCAATGCATCGTAATGCTGAAACTGTCTTTGCAAGGCGCAAGAATAAGAAATGACCCACTTTAGTCACTCAAATGCTGTGGTTGAAAAGTTGTAGTACTTCTGTGGTCATGAGCTAGACAAACGCTTCTCTAATCTTACATAGAATTACTCTCGTTCATATAACAAAGAAAGTCTCCATGAAAAAGTAATTAAAAAAATCTTCACGGTGCTGTTTAATTTAGTTGTTAGTTCTATATGTTGGAGGCTGTTTTTTATTTATTTGGTGGCTAACTTATCTTGCAGCTCTCAAATTTGCAAGTTTGGTTTCAATGACCAAAGGACATTGTAAAAAAAAAATTATTTCCAATATATCACCATATATCTATGACAAAAACTAAGCTCTTATTTATAAGAAAATAATGATGTACTTATCATTAATATCAATGTATTGAATAATACATACATTAGATAGGGAGATGAACATTCATTATATAGAGAGATGTACTTATAAGATACAAATATACTATAATAAGTATATTAGATAAGATGAATATAATGAATATTCATTCATGTATTTTATAATAATTTCTTATTTTTAGTAGGGGTGAGCATGGTCCCGATTGGTCCGGACCACCCCCTAACCTTAGAACCAACCCGTACAGTGTTCGTCCTCAATTTTTAGGACCGAGGATCGACCCTATTGAGCTTGGGACCAAGGACCGGACCGACCCAATGGGTTCGGTCCGGTTCCAGGTTCAACTTGGGACCGATCAATAATTTTTTTTCGTCTTATTTTTTATACTTCCTAAAAAAGCAAACCTACAAATTCAAATTACGCATCTATTGACAATATGATATTGTGCAACTAAACTATAAATACCAATACATATTTAGCAAATTTAATATGACACAATAATAGAAATTTCATACCTGCTAACCGTTCATCGAGATATGGAACAAGATGGAAAGTTCTTGTAAGCATCTATCTTTAATATTCATAACATCATATGCAAAAGCGTTTTCCTGCATTTGATCATGTAGAGTCCACTCAACCAAAAAATGAGCTTCACACCACTTGACTAGAAAATCACCGTAGCAACTGTAGTTCTACTATACTTTTCAAAAATTTCTACCATTTGACATAAATTGAAAAGCAAAGTGTAGCTGAAATTCATTAGTAAAATACAATTAAACCATAAAAAGTTTAAAATACTTAATATAAACTATGAATATATAACTTCAAATCTTGTTAATTCACTTGAGCTCCTAAATACTTGAAAACAAAACAAACGATGCATAATTAATACTCAAGAAAAGTTTTAAATTGAAATTACTATTAGTACTATTGATAGAACATTTTAATAAAATATAATATAACAGACATTTTACTTAGGTTTGAATATATAAAAGAACTATAAATAATATAATGTAATATAATATAATATAATATACAGGGTTGATCCAGGGTTGAACCGACCCAAAACTCTTAGGACTGAGAACTAACCCACATAGTGGTTGTCCTGGAATTTCAGGATCAAGGACCGACCCAGTCCTCTTGGGAACCGAACCAAGACCGGCAGGGTTGGACCGGTCCAAGGTTGGTCTAGGGTCGACCCTAGACCGCTGCTCACCCCTAATTTTTAGTGGTCAACTGTTAACTTGACACGTCAATTATCATTTGTACATCACACAAAAAAATTATGATAGAAATATTTAAAAAATTCATATTAGAAAAGACATCTTAACAGAATCTTGTAACATAAAGGATCCTAATATAATATGCAAGCTTTCTCCTCTATATTGCAAAGTTTGCATCATCATTTTAGATTACATTTTACTAATTATGAAATTTTCTTAGATACTTTAAAAAAAAGACAATAAATACATAATTGTATTTCTAATAGTATAATCTCCATTTCGTATATATATATTACCACCAGAGGGATAAGGTATGATGACTTTACACCTTAGATTGAAGCCTACGACATTTATTGCAATCTAAAGGTAACAATTAATTCTTTTAAGTTCCGTTCAGCAGACCGCATATGACTATTGATCTTTTAACTTATATCTTATCTCATGTTTGTGTTAACGACAAATTTGAATTAAAAAATCCCACTTAGACGGTGTAGTGATGACAAGAAGACAAGGCTGAATGGAATTTGAAGTTACGAGATATGCGGCGAGTGGTGAATTAGGGGGGAACAACCGAGTTGGGAATCCTTTCAGTATCCTATTTCACAATAAATAAATAAATCAAAATGACCAAACGAAACCTTGTGAGATGGACTATTAATTACTTATAAACAATTATGGCAAGGCATAAAAGTTGCCATGGTACCATTTTGTCATCTTATGCCTAAACCACCTCATCCACACATAGCCAATAAGACTCGACCACGGCTATGGCCTCCATTATACAATCATAAATCTACTTTACAATTTAGTTACTACATTATTTTTTCATAATTTTGACTAATTAGAAAATGTAAGAATGGTGCCCATGCTATGCTCGATCCCCAAACTAAGCATAGCCAAGAAGCTGTCCTTTGTTTCAAGATGAGAAATCTTAAAATGGATTTTCATTCCAACCGATCTCCCTAATAATTTCAGACTGCAAGTCTTGGTCTTCAATGAGAGAATTCTTCTCATTAACGATAGCAAACCACAAGCTATGCATAGAGATGTCAAAATTCTAAACCCATATACAATGAGATGGGTCACGTGTAAGTTAATTAAGTTTTAGTAAATAAGTTGTTGATGGGTATGGGTTGTATGTAATTTACATAGGTTGTAAATGGCGCCTTTAAACTCATTTAACTTATCAATGTTATTAGTTGAGTCAACCCATTAATGAGATATCATCTTCTTTAAACTCATTAATAGAATTTGGATTTGATTTGACTGCGGAATATGCATTTATGAAGGCAAAATACACATGATGTGGTTTCGCACAGTGCTTACTTAAAAGCCCAAATTAATGAAAAAAGTGACCTATAAAATAGTTCTAATAATAAATCCCAACTTCATCATAAGTAACGTCTCTGTTACATATTCAAAATGAGATAACAAAGAAGAGAGCAAAGAATTGCATTAATTCCCTTTGTTTCACAGAAAATGTAGCATGTTACATTTTCAAAAATTATTTTTTAAGAAACTATTTTCCAGGAAAATAACCATATTTTCTTATATTCAACTAAAATTTGAAAATGAATTAGAAAATATTTTCCGCCATTTGATAAGGAAAATCTTTCTTGTATGTGCTCAATTTCAATTATTTTTTTATTAGCTTATTTTTTATAATTAATTTTTCAATTTTTATTTTTTTCGTTTCCTTTTCTTTTTCTTTTAAAACTCCATTTAAAAAAGATAAACATAAAACATAACAATGAACTTCTGCTCACGTAAAAGGCCAAGAATCACTAACAGTTTATCGCTACGGGACGAATTTCACATGCGCCTCGACCTTATTTCTCAGACTCAATTACCCATATTAGATTGAGAATCAACTCTCGTACCTGGTAGATGCCATGACCAGGAACACCCCTGATCGAACTGAGAGCAGGAATACCCAAGAAATTCGTCGCCGGTGGGTTGACGCTGCAATGCCCCGGACAACCTTAAGAAACAACAGAGAAAAAGTTCAAAGGCGGGCGAGAATTTGTGATCCAGGAGATTTTTCAGCTCTCGCTTCTTTGACGGATGCATGCGAATGGTGGAAGGCGGTCGTCGGCGAATGCCTGTGACCCGCCAGTGGACGGCGGATTTCTTGTTCGCGGGCATCGTCCCTCGGGTGCTCGCCCGTCGTTCCAAAGGGAGTGAATTAACAAGGGGATGGAGGATGGGCTCCACTTGTTATACGGGCCAAAATGATGGGCTGAGTGGGCCAAATTAGATCAAAATCGATGGGCTTCGGCCATAGTTATGCTGATGAACAGAACAGGCCCAATCGGATTGAGGCCTTTTCTACGGCGGTTATTTCTTTTTTGTCCATTAATTTTTTTTTATTGCCCCTTTGACTTATTTATTTATTTTTTATACACATATCACAAAATGCATATTCAATTTCTCAGCGAAATTTCAGGTTTCGGCTAAGTTAAGGCATGTGTGCATAAGGTAAAGGTTACATGGAAAAATAGGACGGGGTGAACAAAGAAATTCCACGGAACTTTTTTTTTTAAAAAAATAATATGGTTTGTTAAAATTCATGAAAGGGTTAATTTAATCACGATTAAATAGGTTGACCCATTTATTGGAAAAAGAAAAGAAACAATCCAAATGATTTTCGTGCCCTTAATTTTAAGCATCGCCGGTGGTCAACCTTTTTTCATAAACAATAACTTTTTAAGGAAATTTTCTTTTATTTATTTGTTGGAAATAACTACGGGAAAGTTTCAAATGAGTTTATCTTTTGTACACGGGAAGTGGATGAATTGACTCGTGAGTAAGTCTTTTTTTTTTTTTTTTTAATAATTGTAAGGTAAACTTGGCCATGGTTAGTTGTATGGTGGCAAGATTTAAACTAGGAAAATTTTAAAGTTGCAATATTGAGTACGGAGTATTAAAATTAAAAGATCTTATCAACTTTTTTTTTTAATTTGTGTTGCTGCAATGGTACATAGTACATAACATATCCTTGTAATTGAATTTTTTTTATTAATTATCCAAAAAATCGTAAACGTAGTATTATATTTTTATCAATTCAATTCCAAACTTTTTTAATTTTGTTAATTAAGTCATCAACATTTTCACGTCTTATCAATTAAGTCCATTTAGTCAAATTTGGTTGGAGATCATTGATGTAGATGCTCGTCTATCATATGGCATGATTAGTGCTGATATAGATAATTTTTAATAATATTTTAAGTATTTTTTAAAATTTTGAATTTTTATTTATTTCTTTTCTTTTATTCATTGTTTTTCCAACTTTGGTCAGTGAGGTCATTGGTCGACCATCACCAGCCATAAGCGAGTGTGACAACCCTCACTTGGTCTGAGTGAGGTCGTCTTCAACCACAAGCGAGGGCTACAACAGCCTTATCGGCCACAAGTGAGGGGCTTGTGACCTTGCCCAAATCAAGCGAGGGTCATTAGCCCTCGTTAGCGGTTTCCAGTCAAAATCGGCCAAATTAACTCAATTGAAGCAATTAAAAGGTTTAAGATTATATTGACAAAATTGTAATAGGTTTAAGATTTTTGGGACTATTTTTCCAAAAAGTAATGTATTCCGTTATGAAATGAGAAAAAAAGAAGAAGAGAGAGACGGAGAAAAAAAGAAAAGAAAAGAGCATTTTGAAGACTTCTCGTATATTAGCTCCGTTTGTTTTCGCGGAAAATAATTTCTGAGAAAACGTTTTCCAGATTTTCTAGGTTCGTTTCATAGAAAATGAATTCCTTGGGGAAAGTGTTTTCTATGAAAGAAAAAAAGTCTTCTAAATTAGAGGAAAATGTTTTCTACTTTTGAAAAGCGGAAAACATTTTTCTTACTTAATTTCTCTTATCTCACACCTTTATAAATCCTCACTTTCCTCCTCTCCTTTCTTTTTCTTCTTTTCTTTTTTTATTCGAATTATTTTTTATTTTTAATTTTATTTTTAAATTTGAATTATTTTTAATTTCCTTTTTTCTTTTCTTTTTTTTTCTTTTTTTTTCCTTTTTCTTTTCTTTATTTCCCATTATCTTCTTTCTTGGCTAGTCGTTGGCCGTTGCTAGGTGAACCTTGAGCTCATCGATCTCAAGCTCACGCTCTGCGCTCTTGCTTATCCTTTTTCTTTATTTACTCTACCCTGCAGTTGTACATTACTCAAGTAAAGGCCTCTACATGCTTTGCTTCTTTTTTCTTTTGTTTATTAGAACACAAAAGACGCATGTGGAGAATAGACCACTTAACTGGAATATTTTCATGAGGGCTATACATGCTTTGCTTCTTTTCTCTTTTGCTTTTTTTTTTTAAATCCATACGAACATTTTTTAGAATAGATGAGTATTTGGCGACAATGAGAGAACAAAGATATGAAGTAAGTTTGCTCGGATTTAAGGCAAGTTCATATTTGATAGATTTATAGGTCGGTAAATGATGTATGCCTAAGTAGTGAAGTCTTAGAAAATATTTTTCTTACCGAACACCGCAAAATATTTTCCGAAACAATTTCAAATTTTAGCTTAACATAAGAAAATATTGTCATTTTCCTAGAAAACGACTTCTGGGAAAATATTTTCTGAAAATAACCCATTTTTGCGAAACGAACAAACCCTGATTCTAATATGCAAAGTACTTTTGAATTAGATTCTCAAGCATTCTTTATGTTTTAAAAGATAAGGTTTCACAAAAGCCTAAAGAAAAATAATGGGATTTTATGATTAGTCGAATTAAGTGTTCGATAGCATAATATACTCTCGTAGTACGGAATATCAAAAGCAAAAGTACGTGATGATACTTGAGATAGGTCTATCCCGACCAGCATCTCTAAGCAATCAGAAACACAATCTCATCTTCGAATTTTTTTCGTGCTTTTAACAACGGAGAGAATTCTCTTATGGTAAAATTGAATGCTCCATCAATTTCTAATCTTGTAAGCTCTCCTCTATGGTCTATGTTACAAGCGGACATGTTAGGCTGTATTTTCATTATATATATATATTGGCAATGATAAGTCCCTCACAATTCAGGTTAAAGGTCGTTGAATGCTTACGTGAAAAGGGAAAGCTAATTTTTTGTATTATTTTGGTGGGTTATATATCAAGTTCTGTTTTTCTTAAAAGAAATAATTACCATACGAATGTCTGGAAGGATCCCTGCAAATATTTAGTTTGAGCATTGATTATTCTACATCAAATAACCTTTGACTGGCCAAATGCCTAAGACAATATGTTTTTTTCTTTATCATAACGTGGTTAAGGTGCACTTCTAGATAATTTTGTTGGGGCATGTCTACGGAGGTGTCAGGTTGTGGATTAGTTAAAATGAAGGGACATTGGATATTGGACGATAAATAGTTTGACACTAAGAAATTTAAAATTGTATAGGAAAATAGTGTGCAAGAGGAGAAAAATATGTGGAAAATTTGCATATGGATCTCTCAAATTCGAGAAAAGTCGCCTTGAGCATCTCAATTTCAATTCCAAACAATGATGCCGACCTTTGGCGTAAAAAGAAAATCATTCCACCTCTTATTTGTGATTATCGTGGTGGGTTAGAAACAAAAATTAAGGATGATCTTGCATTTTCTTTATCCCCTAACTAAAATAGGAAAAAATTATCAAAAAAATCATAAACTTATTGTAATTGCGACAATTCGGTCGTAGACTTATTGTAAAATCATAAGCTTTTACGTGGTTAAAGCTTTATCAGTGTTTCCCATGTGGCTTGGACTTAAATTGAAGTCCAACCTGGACACACTAGGAGATGACGTGGCATATGGTTTAATTGATTCACCAATTCCCCTTATCTTCTCTTCGTCTTCTCTGTCTTCATCTTCGTCCTTCATCTTCATCTTTTGTTAACAATTTTCATTTCTCAACCACCTCTATGTCCTAACGTGACCAGCAAAATCAAAACAAATTGTAAATGGAAAAGAAAAAAAAAATTCCCTCTCGCTCATTCGATGATGCCTCTTTCGTGAATTTACAATCGGGAACAATGAAGCTCTCACTAGTCCACTCGATAATCTTTGCCGTCACCATGATTTCTGGTGGCCAATTCTCTTTCAGCGAGGGCCGGAGACATTATGCACGACGACGATTCGACTCCAAATAATCAATTCGTTTTAGTGACTATTGCTCCCTCTCTTTCACTGCTCTTTTTCGTCCTATTCTAACCAGAACATACTTAATTTGGAGATGTTTGTCCTACTCTGCTCTTTACTGGGGATTTCAATACCTAATTTTGCCACAATTCCTCAATAGAAGAAGAAAATAAATTTAGGGTTCGAAGAAGAAAACAAATTTCACCCCAATCCACCTAGTTGGTTAACTTAGGGTAATAGAGACATGTTACACTATTCATATTAGAAAACTATCACGTAAGATTTTCCAACTACTCAAATTAGTAACAACACCTAAGTGATCATTTTATTACAAAAGTGGCACTCCAATAATTACTCGAAAAATTTTAATACTAAAATAAGTAATTATGAAAGTTATGGTAATTTTAGAATCATTTTCCCCATTTATGCCTGACATGGCAAGGGTGAGGCTCTATTAGTAAAATATTCGTAATTTTTACAACCCAAAAAAAGAAGAAGAAAAAGGAACAGAAGTATATGTGATTATCAATGGAACTTTCATTTCCCTCGTGCTTGTTGAACTTACAAAAAATACATGTTTTGAGCACATATCATAGTATATTCGAATAAAAGCAATAGGTCACTAATTTCTGATTTTTAACGGTCAATTAATAATGTGACATGTCAATTTTCATTTGTATTGGTCATATTATATCATGTCACATTAAAATATGATATTCTTTTGATTTAGAAATTATATATATATATATATATATATATACATATGTATATATGTATATATACATATGTATATATATATATATATGTATATATACATTATATATAAATACATATATATATATGTATATATACATATGTATATATATATGTATATATATATATTAGACGAGATGTCTTTAACAAAATATCGTAGCATAAACGATCCTATTATCATATGCAAGCTTTCTCATCTATAGCATGGTGTAAACTCATGCTATAATCATTTTAGATTACATTTTACTAATTATGAATTTGTCTACATAATTTTTTTTAAAAGACGATAAATACATATTCGTATTTTAAATAGTATAATCTCAATTTCATATAAATAATTAATATTATCACTGGACGGATCAGGAATGATAACTTTACACCTTAGATTGAAGCCTACAACATTTATTGTCACCAAAGAGTATAAATTAATTCTTTTAGATTACATTTAGTGAATTGCATATAACAATGAATTAGATAATTTTTATCTTATCTGATGTTTGGGTTAACAATAAATTCAGATTAAAAAGTCCCACATAAAGAGTGCACTGATAATGAGAAGACGAGGTGGGTTGGAATTTGAAGTTACAAGATGTGGCAGGCGATGAATTAGGGGGAAGAACCAAATTGCAAATCCTTCGTTATCTTATTTCACAAAAAAAATCAAAATGACCAAACAAAACCTTGTGGGATGGATTGTTTTTTTCATCTTAATTTCAGTTTCATGAATTATAGACATCTAATTCATTAGTTGTATTTAATAAATTATGGCAAAGCATACAAATTTCCATGGGACCACTTCATTATGTTATACTAAAACCGCCTTGGCCACATGTGGCTGGTAAGACTCAAACCCACAAGGTGGCGGCTATGGCCTCCATTATACAATCAAAAATCTATTTTGCAACCTAGTTAGAGTATGTCAAAGACGTAGGAGGCATTGCCTTGAGCAACATCTCGTGCTGTCAACTTCAGTCTAAAAAATGACTGACTGATTTAGCAAGCTCGCATTTGCTCCGGACAAAATCAGATTATGGACCACTTGCAATGTCAATGTGCTAAGGAATTTGATAAAGATGCGCTGCAATCTTTGCACTATGATCAAACAATCACCTGAACATGATCGAGACAAGCCCAATGAAGCGGAGCACTCTTCTCCTCATTACTGGCGTTAACATCCTGAAATGGAAGATTCCGGATTTCATAAAAGTCTATTTCTACATGTAACTATGCAATAAATAACCGTACATAGAGCCTCGTATCAACGCTAATTCTAATAAGACACTGAGATCAAGCCCATATTAGAACAACCACAGAGCAATCATAAATAATGCGCTGACCAACATTTGAGAAAACTCATCTAGGTCAGGACACGATTGAATATTGCCCGAACCGAGAGACGTGAGTACTAGTGCAAGTGACAAACATCGACATCTCCGAAAAACTAAAGAAATAATAAAGAGGAAGAGAGAGAAAGGGGCCGGGGGGGAATCAATGAGAATGGCATAGTCGAATGAATTTAGCTAGATTATTGCAAAACACAGTTTGCGAGGAAGAATGAAAGCCTGAGTTCACCGGAGATATGACCGAAAAGCAGGAGGCAAATAAGACCGGATTTTTTAAAGTTCAACATTACAGATACATGGACCCTCGTGATCAACAGTCAAACATAAAAGACGATGAAGGGAACACAACTTCCGTCAGCAAGCAAGAAATTCCAAGAAAACAAGGCCATGTCTACCACAGTACCTATAACTCTGTAGCATCCAAAAACCTTATGAATATCCTTAAATCCTAAACCCAGTAAACGAATCACCTTTAACTGTGTAGGAGAGCTCTTCGGAACCGCTCCAGTTGGTCTCGGCAAAGGGCGAGGCATTGAGGAGAGGAATGGAGAGGTGAGAGCGAGAGAGGATGAAGGTGTGGAGCTGGGGAAGGGGAGCTGGAGACTGGATATGGGGAAGAAGAAGCGTTGTTTGGTCGTTCTCCTTTGTCCAGAAAGGAAACGGTGGCGAGCGGAGGGAAGAGGAGTCCCGATGAGGAGAGGGATGGTTTCTCACTTCACAACATCACTCACTCTCTCTCTCTCTCTCTCTCTCTCTCTCTCTCTCTCATCTTTAAAGTAGTTGAGTGGGTTGTATCCGTTTGAAATAAACTTTTGTTCCATAGTTAAGAAGATGTCCGATCATTTCCCTTAACAAATAAATTAATAATTCAAGAATTACGTTGGTATTTAGTTATTATTAGCAGGTCAGAAAGATGGTTTAAAATTAAATGTGTTGGCAAAAAGACAAAAGGAATAAACGATGTTGGCAAAAAGACAAAATGTTTGAATTTTCCTTCTTCTGCATTCATTTTCTCACCGCCCGTTCTTTTTTCTTGGATTGCCATCACCCATAATTAATAATCATGGGGGAGAGACACATATCGCTCAGTTTGGCATGCAAAACCTGACATGCAGAAGGGGAGAAGGCTTTGCTTTTCACCTTAAAACTCGAACCAAATTTATTGCTCTCCACAAGACCCTCCTCGATCATTTGTTTGTTTAATTAAGTGCCAAACCATTATAATTCTTCCTTCTCACCCTTCAATTTTTTTTTCAATAAACTTTTCTACCTCATTTTGCAATGCCAAAGAACAAAGAATTACCCTATTTGGCTATGCCAAATTACCTATCAAGAATTGTTTTGAGGGTATGGTTGGCATAATATGTATGTCCAATGTAATAGTCTTAAACCTTAGTCGATTGAAGTTTTGTATGGTAAGTGCAAAAAATAACTTATATTTACATTGTCATGTTTTAAATAAAGTGAAATTCTTATTGAATGGCGGTGGAAGAGTGTAATTACAATGACAAATGGGGCTACAGAAGGTCAATGTCTATCGATGAGTATTTGAGTATTTTATGGATGAACGAAATGACAAACCTCAAACGCCATAAGCTCATTCATTTTTAAAGGCTTCACAAAAAACTCATGTGTGTGATCACAAAAACAAGTAAAAGCGATGAGAATAAGTAACCCTAATCTATGGAAGTAAAGTGATGAAGTGCCTATTTCGGATCATCACTATCATATAACTTTTATTCCTAATTCAATCTACAGTATAAAAATTCATTATATAATAAGGTATTTGTAGTTAATTTGGAGACTTTTTAACAATATTTCTGAAGTTTTTTTTTCTACTTTGAATTACAAAAATTTTAAATTTTCATTTGGAGATGAAAGTTTGGAAAAAGGAAGACTCCTTTTAAATTGAACAAATTAAATGTCCAAAAAATTATTTTTTATAGAATTAGTTAGATAAGATTGCTAGTCATAGATAGATAAAATGCTTATTTTTCCAGCACAAGAAGTTAGAAACAATGGTGGACTTAGTTCACAGAGTTAGTGACAAGTGCCCCTGCTAAATGGACACAATTTTCCCCCACACAATCTACAATAACATTCAATAAGGCCACGTTCTGGCAGAAAACCATCCACTAGGAAAATATATGCTGAATATTCTCCCAAAAATAAATGCTGGAACTAAAAATATATAAACCGCATCCTTTAGATTCATAGCAAATTTATTCATTAACCAGCATGCTTTGACATTTGGTAAAGCTCATTTAAAGAAGAAGGGGATTTTGACTTGACGTGCATCCGCTTAAAGTAATTGAGTGGCTATTTTTAAATAGTTTAAAATAGTTAATATCATGAAAATCACAATTGATATATTTATAATAAATTAATCTCAAACTAATTTTTTGACCTTAAAAAATTTTAAACTAATACACTCATAACAAATTACCTCAAACTAATTTTTTTGATTACTAAAAAACACCAAATTGATATATATGAAACAAATTTACGATTCGTTGATTTCCATTAAATTAAATTAATATCGTAATAAACCACAAATTAGTACACATGTAATGACCAATAGAGGGTAAAACCCCAAATTAGTACGTTAATCAATCGTCATATGTTATCCAACTCAACAATTTGATTATAAAATTTAATATAAACTAATTGATAGTAAATTTGTCGCAAGTATATCAATTTGTGATTAGTTTACCAATTTGAAATTTATCGTGGTATTAACCCTATTTAAAAAATTTCTAATATTTTCTAGTCTTAACAAATAGTCAAATAATTCAACAATAACATCAAGGTTGGTGGTTAGCTATAATTAGCATATTAGAAAGATAGATTATTCAGATAAATGTGCGGTATATGTAAAAACTAATCATCTAAACGATCAATTAATAAAAGGCACGAGAACTAAATGGTGTAGGCCAAGAAAACAAAAAAGAAAGTCGAAATGTTCTTTCTTGATGAATTAATAATGATGGGAGAGACAATCTTGTTGTTCATCATCCTCAACACAACCATTGGGATTCGCCCTAGTGGCCACCCTTCTAACATGAAAGGCGGAGGTGAGGGATTCAAATACCCACCTTCTTAGGGGAGATGGGGTGGGGACGCGTAAGTTTCAGGAGTGGATTTCGACTCCCACGTCCTGCAAAAGGTAGAGCAAAAGTTTGAGAGTGAGTGTAGAGTAGAAATAGAGTAGGACTGACAAAAAAAAAAAATCATCCTCAACACTAAGATCAAATTATGAATAGGATAAGATTTGAAATTCATAAATTTTGCTATATTTTATCCAATGTTGGGTGAATTATAGCAATAAAATGAGATATATTCATATCATATTATATCTTATTGTTTGTTATAAGGGAAAAGATCACCAAAAATCCCAAAGTTTGCCAACATGACAAATTTACCTCAAACTTTCTTTTGTGACGTTAAAAACCCCAAACTTTTCAAACTGTGATACATTTACACCATTAAGGGCATTTTTGTCTTATTTTTTTAATTTTTTTTTTGCTTCTTCTCTCTTCCCTCTGCCAGCAACTAGTGAAGGGAAGTTGGCGTTCAGCGAGGGCTGCCCTTGCCGAGTAATAAGTTATGCATTACTCCAAGCACCCAAACACAAATAAAACGTTATTATTTATAGTAGATAACGACATTGAATTTAAAAATTTATATATGACATATAATCATCAACTCGTTAACAAAATTTATTTGTATAGCTAATTCCCTAGTTAATTCATATTTGTAATATGCCTAAAATATTCACACGTGGATCATATAATTTTAGAATATGCATGGTCGTTTAAAGATATCCTGAACATAAGTTAATGAATTCAAATAAATTTTAACTTTATAATAACGTTTGTCTGGTTATATTATTAACTTTTATAATTGGAATTCAGATAAAATCATTTATATTTCATGTCTGAATCAAGAGATGATAGTGCCTATTCATAAAATAATAATAGAAAAATCACTCTTTGCACAGATAAATTTGTTTTAGATCTTAAAAATAAATGATAGTGCACATTATATCAACATGCTTATGAAAAATCATGTATTTCCTCCAAGGTAGATCATAGAGTTTGACATGAATGTTATAATTTAGTGATTATTTTGGGTTAACTATTGTTTTGGGCCGTATAACTTAAAGATGTACATTACTTTTCATAAAAGCTTATTTGGCATTTGGTTGTTAACACTCGTTAACAAAATTTTTAATGACATTTAATCCATGAGCCCACCATTATTCTCCTTAACCGGTAAAGTTGAACATTGTGATGTTTGAAATATCTTCTCAATTTATGGTTCATCCACATATATTCGTTAACCTCCAAGGATGTCATATTAACTAATGATTAAGGTGAAATTCCCTAGAGTCCAAAGAAAACGTAAATTATTATGACAAATCTTCTTTCATAGGTGGCAAATGGGTTGAAGTAATCCCAACTTGATCACAAGACCTTAAAACAACCCATCAAAGAACGAAAATTGAGAATATGGATTCACAACAACATCCATTACAACTGTCTTGAAATTAGATATTTCTGTCGACTTGATTAATAAATTCAATCATTCAATCATGAATGTATCCATTCATTTATGAATATAATATGCTTATATTATCACCATTACATGAACGACATATGGTAGGTTGATGACATTATTTATGAATGATAACCTAATTCATATTTGTCATATTCATATATTTAGATCTTAAAATTTAAGGAAATTTAAGGTTATTCAAGTGGAAATGTATAAAATATTCACTCTATCATATTCAAAGGGGAGATAATATACACTCACTCTTTTATCAATTCAATTAGTGTTTACAGGTTTGTTTCTGTTAAGTTACTTTAATTAAGTTTCCTTTATTATCAGAGTTTTACTACTACTACTACTACTACTACTACTACTACTACTACATACTGTGGCCGAATTGTTGTGGTTGAAATCTCTTCTCTATGAGCTTGGATTTTCGATTAATCAACCTATTGATATGATGTGTGATAACCAAACAACTATTAATATTGCTGGGAATCCTGTTTTTCAAGAGCGAACTAAGCATATAGAAGTTGACTGTCACTTTATTTGGGATGCTGTGAAGCAGAAGTTGGTTGCTACTCCTTACGTTGCCTCTAGAGATCAGTTTGCTTTTAGGATAACCAAGCAACTATTTATATTGCTGGGAATCCTGTTTTTCAAGAGTGAACTAAGCATATAGAAGTTGACTGTCACTTTAATCGGGATGCTGTGAAGCAGAAGTTGGTTGCTACTCCTTACGTTCCCTCTAGAGATCAGTTTGCTTTCGTCCTGCTTTTGTTGTTGGTTGTTTCAAGCTAGGCATGGGTGACTTATATGCTCCAGCTTGAGGGGGAGTGTTAAGTTACTTTAATTAAGTTTTCTTTATTATCAGAGTTTTATTTTTTTTTTTTACTTACATAAGGGTATTATGGTCATATACAATTTATATTTAATATAAATACAATGGGTTTAGGGTTTCTGTTACAATGAAAATCTACAGCCCTCTCTTTGTTTCTTTCTTTTACATTCTCCTTCTCCTCTTCTCTATTCCTTCTCCCTTCTTTCTCTCTTACTATTTGCTGCAGTTCTCTAATCAGCTTTGTGACAGTTTCAATTGTCCCGATAAGGCTCGACATCGCTGCAATATTTCAATTTCTTAATAACTTGTTAGTCATTGGCATATTTTGATTGAAAATTTGTTGAAACAAACTCGTAAAAGTTGATTTTTTTTTTTTTATGTTATTTATCCAAAACTACAAGTTAACTGAAACATTTTTAAGATGATCGTAAAAGGTTGTGAATTTATGAGTCATACTTGTAAATTTGTGGATATGTATAGTATTTAAAAATACCATTAACTAAAAGTAACTGAATTTGGGCACAAACAATTATGAATAATGTGAAACATAAGTTGGTCTGCACAGTTCAGTTCTAAAACCCATTTGCTGGTACAAATCTAAATTTATTTAAGCTATATTGATATGACAACTTCATAAGGTTATCAATCTATAAATAGTAACGTTTACTATCCTCGAATGGCACTTACTGAATGATTAGATATATTCCAAGCACCATAATGATATCCATTGTATGTCATTTCATAATAAAACGTCAATATTTAAGTTACAATAATTACTATATGCCATTTAGCATAGCATTATTCTTTGCAAATTTAGCGTAGTGGTTCAATATACACAATATTGTTGATGTAAATTTATGAAAATAAATGAATTTTAAAGTATAGTAAACAAACTAATTTACCCATCCGTGGGTAGCTGCGTTGGTTGAGAGTCCCTCTCTCATCGTCGAGATCAAGAGGTCGAATGCAGTTTCTAGTGATTTAAATAGAGGGCCCTGGCGGTGGATTGCTGGGCTAGTCTCCCTCAAGATATAAGGGCTCGGCCCTCAGGAGCCTTATGGTAGAGTCCTCGGTTATTAAAAAAAAATAATCTAAAACAATTTCAGACTTGATGGCTAAATTAAATATCTGAAACGTTTTTAAGATGTAACGGTTAAATTAAGTTCTGAACGGTTTCAGAACTTATCGGTCACATTAATGATCTGAAATAGTTTCAAAATAAATGGGCAATTTAATTATCTGAAACGATTTCAAATTTAATTGACTAATTAATGCTCTAAAACAGTTTCAAAAGTTATGATCAAATTAAATATTTGTAACAGTTATAAAGTTAATATCCATAATAAAGACTTATAATAGTTACAAATAAATGTCTGGAATAATGCTCAATAACAGTCACAAAGTTAATGCATTCATGATTGAATAATTGAATTTATGAGTCATACTTGGATCATTAACGTGACCAATAATTAGTTTAAGATTGTAATGATCACATTAAGTTCTGAAACGGTTTCAGAACTTAACGGTCACATTAATGATTTGAAATGGTTTCAATATTAAATGGGTATTTTAATTATCTGAAACGGTTTCAGATTTAAATGACTAATTAATGCTCTAAAACAATTTCAGAAGTAATGGTCAAATTAAATATTTGTAACAGTTACAAAGTTAATACCCATAATAAAGACTTGTAATAGTTACAAATAAATGTCTGTAATAGTTACAAAGTTAATGCATTCATGATTGAATGATTGAATTTATGAGTCATACTTGGATCTTTAACGTGACCAATAATTAGTTAATCAAGAGATTTTGGAGTGTCGAATATTAGTTGTGATTACATTTAATTAAATTATCTAGTTAATGCATTCATGATTGAATGATTGAATTTATGGTGTATCAAATTGATAAATGGTACAAACATCATTAAAATGAATATATTCAATTAGCTTTTTCCCATTCTTTGAAAGTACTTTGTTTAATCACTATATTCAACTTGATCAATTTGTTTAAAATTTGTCATTTAAAAAATTAAATGAACATAAGCTTCATTCTTTCATTTTTGTGGTAAAAAGCTAGCAGATTAGATATTTCGAATTGGTCACAATGTGACCTCTACTTGGTTTTTTCCCAATAAGCATCTGATTTGTACATCACAACGTACCAAAAGATTACACCTTCTCTCACTCTTGCTGTTGTCAAAATTTCACAACCCATCATTTCAATAGATTTATAACTTTATGAAGTTGTCATATCAATATAGCTTAAATAAATTTAGATTTGTACCGGCAAATGGGTTTTAGAACTGAATTGTGTAGACCAGCTTATGTTTATTTAATTTTTTTCTAAATAATCATTCGGCAACTTTTATTTGTTTCTATTATAGATGTCTTCAATTTCAATTTATGAATTTTTATTTGTGTGACTTACTAGTTCTCTTCCATTAAGTTACCAACTAGTTATGATTTATCAAGTCTCATTTGAGCTATATACCAATGCTTACTTGGTTTTCTTTTGACCTTTAAACATATGACAATCGATGATGGAATGCACCTACACTACACCGTTTTTCTTTTTATTATTCGTGTTTCTAATCTCTAAAAAGCTAGCTGCAGAATGTGCACATCTATGTAAATTATTTAAAGATATCAAAGAATCTCCCCATTTGGATGATCCAAATTAAGGTCTTGTGATCAAGTTAATCATATATGAATCAAAGAACGAAAATTGATTATTTCCGTACAATTTAGTAGATGTGATATTGAGAATCCGGATTCACGACGACATCATCAAGAGTGTCGATGTCCATGGGGTCACCTCTTGGCCCATCCACATATTTGATGGACAACCCATCAAAACCTTGCAGACCAATCCTATTGCCATTTGCCTCCCTAATGATAACCACATTTGCTCAATTGTCAGCACATCCCCCAGGGGCGACTTTTTCCGAGGCCTCCAATCATACAGGACAAGCGATCTTCTCTTATAAGCATCGTTTGGAGTTTGAATTCTTCAATGGCTATAACATTGGGTGTTATCTCCTATCAATGATGGTTATTGTGTTCAGTCTAATTGGCATCTCATCCAAAAGTCATGCATGGATAAGGTTTACTTTGTTTGTGATGTGTATGGCTTTAATATTATCCATGGTTACATTTTTTATGCCTATCGTCTTGCTAAGCAAGACAAGAGAAATAGAGGACAGAATGATCGCATTTACTCATGTAATAGAGGACCATAGGCATCGAAAATGTGACCATGGATAATATTAAGGCCACCCACATTACAAACAGAGTAAACCTTGTTCATGCACGACTTTTCGATAAGATGCCAATTAGACTAAGCACAATAACCATCATTGATAGGAGATAACACCCAGTGTTACAACCATTGAAGAATTCGAACTTCAAATGATGCTTATGGGAGAAAATGGCTTGTCCTGTATGATTAGAGGCCTCGGAAAAAGTCCTCCTCGAGGGATGCGCAGACAATTGAGCAGATGTGGTGGCCAATGGCAAACGACTATAGGATTGGTCCCCTGCAAGATTTTGATGGGTTGCCCATTGGACACGTGGATGGACCAGGAGGCAACCCCATGGACATCGACACTCCTGACGATGTCGTTGTGAATCCGAATTCTGAGCCAGAGGGGCTTGAGGAGCCAGAACTACCTAACAGTCGTGCACAATTTTGCACCTAGTTATTAGAACGGATATTGTAGGAGCTTGTATAGGTTGTGAAAGTGGAAGTTAACCCCGACCTTGACCCTTTTTATTAGTAGGTCGTGTAGGAGTCACTTTTGTAGTAAGTCTATACATATCATAGTCCTCGGGTTAACCTGTTAATAAATAAATCATAGTTTGTGAAAAATTGTTGTGTTTTTACAATCCCTATTTCTGATGGTTAACTGGGTGTGTATTTAATTCGCTTATGCATGCATTTACTTGAAAGATTAAAAGAATGAGTCAACGACACGTCCTAAGACGTCACATTTCTAATCGACCGTCGAGGGATGTGCACATACTCGGGGTTCGGGGCATGACATCCCCGCCCAAAGTGGTATCAGAACCTGATCAAGGTCTAGTGATAAATTGCGATGGGCCATGGGATAATTAGTAGGAAAAACATTTTCCTTACATTTATGCTTGTGATTGATTGATTGTTTTGTGCGGGTCGCTCAGATTTCTAATTCCATGTTAGGATTGGAAAGTAGGTTTCTGTAAAGACCCTGCGAGATGAGCGATCCTTAGCAAAGAGCCCCTCGGAGAAGGGCTGTAGTAGCTGTGACAAGTGCCAAAGGTAGGGCACCGAGACGAGCAAGTGCTAGAGGTAGAGCGTCAGCTTCGGCTAGTACTGAGGAAGAATACCGCCTTAGGTTGGTGCTAGCAAAGGAGCACCGGGCGATCCTAGGTTGGATGGAATTGTGCAGGCGTAAGAAACTCTAGGGAATATGATCAGTCAGCAAGCTCAGATCCAAGCTGCTGCTACTGTCGCCACCACTGCTACCACGAATGCGGTTGCTACTATCTGTCCCACTAAAAAATGGGAATGGTGAATAGCTGGTGGAGCAATTCTTGAAACTAAAACCAACAAGGTTCATTGGAGTGGGTAATCCGAAAGCTGTAACCTTCTAGATCTGAGAACTAGACAAAGTTTTCGCACTGCTGAGGTGCTCTGAAGAAGACGATGTAGTCCTGATTGTCTACTAGTTACAAGGTAACGCTAGTACTTGGTGGGAAGCCACCAAAGGGAGAGTATTTCCCAAAGGTATGATTCTGGAGTGGGATGCCTTTATTAAGGCCTTCTACGGAAAGTACTTTTCAGATTGTGCGCAAGAGCAGAAAATAGCCGAGTTCCAACGTCTCTGTCAGAGTCAGATGTTCGTGGACCAATACGAAGCAAAGTTTGCTGAGTTGTCCAAGTATGCACCGAGGTTGATTGATGACCCGATGAATAGGGCGAGGAGGTTCAGAGATCATCTGAGGTCAGAGATCAAGGACCCTCTAGTACTGTTGAATCTCAAAGACTATGATGAGTTGTATGAGAGGGCCCAGCTGATAGAGAGGAATCTAAATGAATGCACCGCTGCATTTGGGTCGTGGTTTGTGCCCAATAAAGATAGCAATCGGTTTGGGAAGAGGCTGATGATGGGAGAAAAGTATTGCATTTCTCCCAACCGAAAGGGTGGAATTGGGAAGCCGGCACCCAACTCGAATGGCAAGTCATGCGAGTACCGCCCCCCTCGTCATCAATTTTCTGTACTATTCTGGCAGAGCACTTGCACTGTAACACTAGATATGAGCAATCTAAAAAGAAAATTTGAAGTACAAAAAGGACTAATATAACAGTCCCTAGAATTTTCAAAAGCATAAGAAAACAAAAAGAAACCTTGTAGATGGTAAGGTTCCCATGAGCTGATCAAATGGTTTGAAAGGCTCTCCCAAGAAGAATGTGATCTCCAGACCAGCTAAATCCTTGAGATCAGAAGCAAATGGAGCATAATGGAATGGATAGTACCTAAACAAGCATGTATACAACTTTCAATAATTCAGATATAAAAAAATAGGCTAATAAAAACTAGTGTAGCATGAAAACCAAATTGCAACTTAACAGTAGCACTGACAGTAGGGAAATCATAGTGTGGTAATTCAATACACTTCAAGTAAAGCTTACCTGAAAATGAAGCATGCAGGATTCATCTGACTAAACAAAATAACAAGATTTTTGCTCAATATCCCAGCAGGAGGTCTTCAAAGTAACGTCCAATACGCACAATTTATAAGCATATTCTAGGCAATGGAGTCAGATAATTGCTACTAAAAGGCATGTAAAGATGGATCAGTATTGTTTCTTGCAGACCTTAATGGTAAAACTCACCATTGCCAGGATCGAACACCTTGGTAATAATACCAGCAGACCCAACATAAACCTTCGACGTATTTCAAAACCTGCGAAGCAGAAATGCCATCAACCTTTAACCTCGATACAAAACTGCAGTTGTAATAATCAGACAGGTAGGAAAATACTAGCAATTGAGAACTTCGCAAACAAAAGAAATTAACAGTTATCCAAGGGAAAATGTACTAACGAGGCCACACAATCTATAAGAAGGAACTCTGGCCGAAACTGAAGCATCTAACAATGAGGAAGTCATCCAATTGATAAGTCCATGATGTATCTTTACGATGCTAAAGAGGTAGGAAGATAATAGCAATCTAGGACTTCACAAACAAGGGAAATTAACATTTTTCCAAGGGCAAATGTATTGAAGAAGCCACACAATATGGAATGGGAAACTGCAGTGAAATTGAAGCTTCTGACAACGAGAACTCATCCAATTAATAAGTCCATGACATATATTTACAATGCGAAAGATAGGCACTGTCAACATAAAAAATCCTACCAAGTATCGTACCCACAAAAATATCAAGTCACAAGGAAGCTGCCACTCTGTTCTATCACACTCAAATTTGGCACCTAGTGGCATATGGATTTGAACCATGCAAAGACCAAATGCAACCACATAAGCATCTACTCGAGATACATCAAAACATCTATTTGCTCTAGTAGGATTCAGATGGTACCAGCTTAGTTCACCAAAAACTATTTTGAACAAATGATGGAGCCAGAATGTTCCAGCTTAGTTGACCAATACGCTTTTACCCAACAATAAAAAGAAAAGCTAATGCCCCAATAGCAACATTTCTTCCAGAATATCTTACTGTCATACTTAAAATTGTCTAAGATAAGCAGAAGAATAAATTAGCCTCATCCGAAGTCCAAATGCAGTTGACTAAATGCTATTCAGATCCTTCTTCCATAGAAATCACCAAGCAAAACATTGGCTGTGAAAACTATCAGGTATACTCCTAAATAAATCAATCTCCATAAAAGGAACACTTCCTATGGAAAAATAACGTAAAAAGAACTTCCCTCGTGATTCATATCAGAAAAAGGAATTATCGATATGTCTTTCCTATTTAAAAGAACACAGTTACAGCTCCTCAAAGCTACATAACTTCCACATCCACACAGATTTCCAATAAAAGTAGACATCTAAATGTAAAGGAACTGCTATTAAGAGAATCAGAGTCTGAAGACTGCTTTACCATCCAAACAAACTAAATCAATGCCACAAACAATCACAACAATTAAAATCAAGGAGAGTAAGCACAGAACACTGTAAAACAAATATATACTGAGTTACCAAGACAAACGAGACGAAATAAAAGCAAAATAATTATGAGAAATAATACTGATATTAAAGTAAGTAAACTGAATGCTTCAAGATACAAGAAAAAAAATTACCGTTTCCTTCTTAACTCTCTCTATCTCCTCCGGAGTTGACACATGAAATTTCTCTGCATAATACCTTTCCTTGTATCCAGGCTCCCCTAATCTAACCTGATTTCAAACCATAGTGTATCAAACTCAAGAATTGATTGTTTAGCTCGTAAAGCTTCTCATGTTTCCTTTGAGATATTGATAATGGGACTGACAATAGATATAATTCATCCACAAAAATAACACATCAAAAAGTTAAACTTTTCAATTTATCTGACTACTCAAAATAAGTAATAGGTAGATCATTCTCTTCAGAACGCTTAAAAAATGGTATCTTCACTCATAAAATGTTCACTTGAGAGCATACGGAAAAAAGAATCACAGTTCAATGGTACACCGAGTGAAACTTAGCTTCTCCCATCTGCTCAACCCCCCCCCCCCCCCCAAAAAAAAAAAAAAAAAAAAAAAAAAAAAAAAAAAAAAAAAAAAAAAAAAAAAAAAACAAAGGACACACAAGAAAAAATGAACATAGCAGAAATACTCTGGCCCCCCAAAATAGAGTAGCGTCAACACCATTCAAGTTCATGTATGGTACACACTGGAGTCCATAAGACATCACTCATCATATAAGACTATGCTTTCGGTTAGACAGCGCAAGAGTTAAATAATGCTAAAATCTATTGAACAGAGAGGTTGGAGTAACCAAAGCTAGGAAGATATAAAAGGAGCCACTTAAAGATTGATTCATTCAACTTGTTAAGTGCACATCTTTTCAGTGCACCCGATCTCTTCATTAAATCCCAACCTACAATCAGAGAACTAAATCAAACTTAATGATAGTCCCCGCCCAAACAAAACTGCATCATCTTTATTGATTACAGAAATTATGACTTGCCCCATTTCAATTGCCTTTGATCAACTGAAAGTGCAAAACAGAAGATATTCAATGACCACACAGGTAAAGGAGAAAATCAACTCTTTGCATACCTTGTCAACAGCTGGACTTTGTAATTCTTCTGATGACTCTCTTCTTGATCTAGATCTCATCTCTTCATTATTCTCCAGTGCCTAGAGAAAATGTCGAGCACAAAGTTAAATAGGACTGAATGCTAGCATATGTATTGTACTCACTAGTCCATACTAAAAGTGTCACGTGCTTTAATTGATTATGAGTCCTGAACGACTATTTTCAATGGAATTAAAAAATAAAAAATAAAAAAAATCTATTTCCACTCCACTTGTTCCACGAATAACACCAAAAGAAACTGAAAGAATTTGGATCATTCTTCGAATTCTCCGTCACATGCTGCCTTACAAACAGATTGACTTTATAGCATTCATAAATGACCAAAGTTACCTGCTGTATGCGAGCTCGCTTCTGAAAAATTTGATCTTCGTAGACAGCAACAGACTGGATAAAATGTTCTACTCTGTCTAACATGACCTGGACACGAGAAAGAAATTAAAACTCCTCATCAAAGACTGTCAATACATTAAATTTTACAAGAAACGAATAGACTAATGGATTCACACAACCATCACAAACTAGGATTTGTTGGATTTTCTACCAAAACCTTAAAATATATATGAAAAAATAGACTCTGCATATACCAACTGATTTGAGGTGTTCACTAAATAAAATCAAATTCGCAAGAGTTAAAACAAAAATATAAGAAAAAACGCAAAATAGAAAATGTCTTTCCAAAAACATACTGACAGCAAATAGTTATGGCAGCTAAAAATAACTAGAAAAGCCTTGTGGAATTCGCATCCTAAAGAAGAAATAAATTCTTCAACAAACAAGAACATGTAACCCGAACAACTAGTATTAGAGCAACCAACCCATGAATTCATCATCCAACCACAACATTACCCAACTGGAAACTGCATATCAAAGGATGCATAATGAAACTAACTCGCCTGCTTCAGTAAGGTAACCACCCATGGCAGTGAACTCCCTCCTATAAACCATCACTAGTAAATTGATAGCACCCTGAAGAACAGAAAGATGCACAATGAGCATTCTAAGTCCGCATAATTAGTGAGCACACAGAATAAACCCCAAGCAAAACCACCAGGTTAGCATGAAATCGTGTCTCTGTTAGGCGAAAAGTTGTGAACATCTTAGTTCGCGATTGCTGCCATGCATAATGGTGATCTGATCAAAGGACCTAGATGTGACATACCTCCCTAATCTCCAATGTAGGCATATGTGGAAGGAAGTCATTGCCAACGAAGAAACATAAAAATATAAAATCATCCACTATCCTTTCAAAATCAATCTTGAACGGAGGATTTGGTATGTCCAGATCATGCTGCAAGTACTCCTGGAGTACCCAAATGTTGAGGAACTGCCACATTACAAACAGTCATACAAAAGAAAAGCAGGGAATAAGAGACTGAACATGAAATCAGAGTTCAACAGACCTGATATTTCTTCTTGTGGATAGGAATATCGTTTAACATATCATCAGCAGTCTTGCCACAACATTCAGCAGCCAGGTGACCAACTTGGCAGCACTGAAAAACATTTTTCCTGTTGTCCTGGAAAAGTGACCACCTGCAGATTTTTTGGAGAGAGAGAAAAAAAAAAGGACACCAGAAAATGAGATCCTGCTAAAATGGAAAATCGGATAATCTATTTACCTCTCTGAGAACTGAAAAGTGAATCTCATGTGTCGCTAATGAAAGCATAATCAGGTCAGCATCCTGATTATAGTGAACCAAATTAGATAATAACTCAGCAGAATCTAAAGGTAACCAGCCGAGAAGAGGGAAAGCTATTAGTACAGAGGCAGAGTGCAAAACAAATTTACCAGGCCATAAAGACAGTGCCAAGTGTTCGGATCAAAACGACGAAGAAGATTCCTTTGCAATCGTACACATGACAAAATCTCGTGCTCTCCTTCCCCAGGAACATTTGCATCAGAAAGAATAACCTTCAAGAATCATCCAATGCAGCCGCATAAATAAATTTAGAGAGAGAGAATCCTGAAAACAGAGTTTTAACCCAATAGAGATGAATTACTCCATGGGCCAGGAATTATCCAATGTGAAAGGCACTAAGAAAGCAAATGCTAAATAAGATTTCAACAAACCTTTGTCTGCTGCCAGCCAGGATAACGAATTAATCTCACTTGTATATAATATTGAAGTGCGACAGAAAGAACAGCCATGAATTGTGTGGCGGGAGTAATGACATTTGAGTCGCAAGTTTCTGGCTTTTCCTTGGGAGCAAGAATTTGTCCCTCAGCCTCAAATTCTTTCCTCAACCGTTCCTCTTCAGCTTCCTGCATGATTGAAGTAGAGATAAAAATCTTCAAAATAATGTGATCATGATGATTATAATGGCAACTTGAGAAATCTCACCGCATCAGCTGCATCTTTTGCAGCCCTAAAACGCCGAGAACGCTGTTGGTTCATTTTAGCTCTTGGTGCAACTCCATCTGCATATTTTTCAGTTAGATTAATCTGCATGGTTGATATGGAGAATAATAAAATACCAAAGCTTACCAATTGCCAGGTAAAGAAGCTTTCTAGGACGAACCAATGAGCAGACATGATCAATATAATCAAATATTGCCTTAAAGATGTCATCATAGCTAGCAGGAGGACGCTGCGACGGCGAGGGAGGGCCAAAGGAAGAGCAGGCGATCCAGAGGGCCGCGATTGCGACGCTGCGGGGGAGGGCCGACAGCTGAGGCTTCAAAGATGTTCGAGTTTCATTGTTCTGCTCAGATATCTTCGCACGCTCTCACATTGGGGGAGAAGGTGGTGTCGTGGGGGGAGGGGGGAGAGAGAGTAGGGAAGAAACCGAAAGGGGGAGAAAATATGGGAGAAAATATTGGACGCCCGGATTTCGGGGGTGGCGTGGGGGATTGGAGAGAGAGAAATGGGGGAGGCCAAATGATTTTTGGGGATGAGCATATGGAGGGAAAAACGAGTAAGAGGAAAATAATTTTGAGATGTTGTAAAATATCGCGTGGCGAATATATAATAGAGAAGAGATTTAAGAAGAGAAAGCAAGTGAACACTAGAGATAGTAGAGAAAGCCAGGTATTTCACTGTATTGTAATTCTGTGTGATTGTGTATTGTACATCAAAACTAAACTCCTATTTATAGGAGAACAAGAATGTACTTATCATTAATATCAATGTATCGAATGATACATGTACAGGATAAGGGAGACGAACGTTCATTGTATAGGGAGATGTACTTAGAACATTTGATACAAATGTACCATAATAAGTACATTGGATAAGATGAATATAATGAATATTCATTCATGTATTCTATCCATTCATGTATTTCATAACACTCCCCCTTGAATATTCATCATATTCATTACGAATGTGCATCGAATGATACTGCCTCATTAAAAACCTTAAGCCGGAAAAACCCAGTGGGATAAAAACCGGACAAAAGGGAAAAAGAGTGCAGAGCACAAATGTTATGATATCTCCCTTTGATGCATTAATTGCCTCGTTAAAAACTTTAAGCCGGAAAAACCCTATGGGAAAAAACCGGACATAAAGAAAAAAAGAGTGCAATGTATATATAGCCACTCCTGGGACTAATCATTATTGCATCTTGTGAACTAGCCGCATATCAATGCTGCAATGCATAGTTCATAATATCTCTCCCTCAATAGAGCCATATAGCCACTTCTGGGGCTAATTAATCTTACATCTTATGAACTCGCCTCATACCAATGCCATATACTAATTTCTCAAAACTTGATGTTGGCAATGATTTGGTAAAAAGATCTGCAAGATTATTTATGGATCGAATCTGTTTAACATCAATTTGTCGACTTTCTTGGAGTTCATGAGTATAGAAAAATTTCGGCGAGATATGCTTGGTCCTATCACCTTTGATATATCCTCCCCTGACTTGTGCAACACAAGTAGCATTATCTTCATAAATTATAGTGGGAGAATTGGTAACCGGTATTAAGCAACAAGAATTATGAATATGTGTTATAACGGATCTTAACCAAACACACTCCCTTCCAGCTTCATATAAAGCAATAATCTCAGAGTGGTTAGAAGATGTAGCTACTAGCGATTGCTTCGTAGAACGCCAAGAAATAGCGGTGCCGTTATAACAAAATAAATACCCGGTTTGAGAGCGAGCCTTATGTGGATCGGATCTATATCCAGCATCAGCATATCCAACTAAACCAGAGTTAGTGGAATCCTTGGAATAATATAATCCCAAATCTATGGTTCCTCGGAGATAACGGAAAAAATATGTTTAACTCCATTCCAATGTCTCCGAGTTGGCTCAGAACTAAAACGTGCCAATAAATTTACCGCAAAAGCGATATCTGGTCTCGTACATTGTGCCAAGTACATCAAAGCCCCAATTGCATTGAGATATGGTACTTCAGGACCAAGTATCTCTTCATCGATTCTTTAGGACGAAATGGGTCCTTTTGGGGATCCGAGACCTTACAACCATAGGGGTGCTCAATGGGTGAGCTTTGTCCATGTTGAAACGTTTAAGCAATCTTTCAACATATGCTGATTGATGGACGATTATTCCATTTGCTTTATGCTCAAGCTCTAGACCAAGACAAAGTTTGGTTTTACCCAAATCTTTAACTTCAAACTCCCTTTTCAAATATTCAGCAGTTTCAGCTAACTCTTCTGGAGTTCCAATTAAATTTATATCGTCGACATAAACTGCTATAATAGCAAATCCAGTTTCTGATTTCTTAATAAACACGCATGGGCAGATAGGATCATTTTTGTACCTTTCCTTAATTAGGTACTCACTTAGGCGTTGATACCACATGCGACCGGATTGCTTTAACCCGTACAAGGATCTTTGCAATTTTATTGAGAATAAATTGCGGGGAGTGCATGCTTCAGGCATTTTGAATCCCTCAGGAATTTTCATATAAATATCAGAGTCTAATGAGCCATATAGATATGCCGTCACAATGTCCATAAGACGCATTTCCAATCTTTCAAAGATTGCTAGGCTAATGAGAAAACGAAATGTAATCATATCCATCACAGGTGAATATGTCTCATTATAATCAATCCCAGGTCTTTGGGAGAATCCTTGGGCAACGAGTCGGGCTTTATACCTAACAACCTCGTTTTTCTCATTTCGTTTTCGGATAAATACCCATTTATATCCAACGGGCTTTACATTATCGGGGATACGAGTTACAGTCCAAAAACCTCTCGTTTAGTTAGGGAAGCTAATTCAGCTTTAATTGCTTCCTCCCACTTATGCCAATCTTGCCTTTGACGACATTCAATAATAGATTGTGGTTCACAATCATCATCCATAATTTGATGAGCAGCGAGAATGCAAAAGCATCATCAATGATGATTTCATTTCGATCCCAAATTTCATTACAATATGTAATGGAATTCTCAGTATTCCCGGGGCTAATGCTCCTTTCATGGGTTTGCGCCTCTTCAGGGGCAATAAGCTCTTTGGGAGTAAGCACAACGCCAGGCTCTTCTGGAGTGGATTCTTGATTCTTTCCCCTTCGTTTTCGAGGAGCAGTATCTTTTGATCCTATCGGTCTGCCACGCTTCAAGTGCGGGGGATTTTGATCCATTTTAGCATGTTCTTCGGGAACAACTATCCTAGCTGGAGCATTTGCAGCTGGAATATGAGACTTCGTTACCTTAGTAGCATCATTAAATGCGTCAAGAAGTCTATTGGCCATAGCCTATAAATGGATTATGCGCTGCACCTCATTTTCATATTCAAGAGTCCTTGGGTCTAATTGAGATAAATTTTTCTCATTCCATGAGAAAACCTTAACTGGTTTTTGTTTTGCAGTCATGGAAGTTGTAGGTATTCCAATTGATGGAAACCTAGTCTCATCGAAATGACAATCTGCAAACCTGACAGTAAAAAGATCACCAGTAGTTGGTTCCAAGAACCTAATGATAGATGGTGAATTAAACCCAACATAAATGCCCAAACGGCGTTGGGGACCCAATTTCATCCTTTTTGGCGGTGCTGTGCACTGTACTGCACAACCAAAGGTGCGTAGATGTGAAATATCTGGTTCATAACCAAGAACCATTTGAAGGGGAGATTGTAAAATACTAGCAGTGGGGCGTAATCTTATTAGAGCTGCCGCATGCAAAACTGCATGACCCCATGCTGTATCGTTGAGATTCGTTCTCAATAATAGAGTGCGGGCAATGATTTGGATATGTTTAATCAAGGATTCTGCCAATCCATTTTGAGTATGAACATATGCAACCGGGTGCTCAACCTCGATTCCGAGTGAAGCACAATATGTATCAAAACTCTTTGATGTAAATTCACCAGCATTATCCATCCTTATGCTCTTAATTGGATAATCAGGGAATTGTGCCCGGAGCTTTATAATCTGCGCAAGTAAACGTGCAAATGCGACATTGCACGTAGATAATAGGCAAACATGGGACCATCTACAGGATGCGTCCACTAATACCATAAAATATCTAAATGGTCCACTTGGTGGTTGTATTGGTCCACAAATATCACCCTGAATTCTTTGCAAGAATAAAGGAGATTCAAAATTAACCTTTGTTATAGAAGGTTTAATAATGAGCTTTCCTTGTGAGCAAGCCTCACAATTATAATCTTTGGACAACAATACCTTTATATCCTTTAAAGGGTGCCCTTTTGTATTTTGAATTATCCTACGCATCATTGAAGTGCCAGGATGACCAAGGCGATCATGCCACAGTCCAAACTGATCAAGGCTTACCAATCTCCAGGATGTGGTAGCGTAGGTTTCAACAGCTTTAATCATGACACAATACAAACCCATAGAAGAAGCTTCTAGCTTCTCATGGATGGTCTTCAGGCCTATCTTATAAGAGGAAATGCCAATGTATTCCTTATCTTGCTCATAAATAGTCTCAATATGGTACCCATTACGGCATACATCTTTGAAACTGAGCAGATTCCTTTTTGATCGAATGCTTAGAAACGCATTCTCAATATGCAGGATTGTACCATTTGGCAAAATAATTGTAGCATTCCCAAAACCATCAATAATCGAAACAGGACCTGATATTGTATGGATTTGTGCCTTAAGCAATGTCATACTCGAGAAAAAGTGTCTACTACAAAATATAGTATGTGTTGTTGCACTATCAAGCAAACAAACATCTTCCTTTTTCTCGGTATTTTCCATTTGCATTTATATTGACAACTTCAGGTGTCAAGTATCATAAAAGTTGCATATTAGTTATATAGTCGAATAAAATTTCAAAGATAAATATTATATAAGGTTCATAAGTATTTCATAAAGAACAATAAAAACGTAATACATTTAAAGCGAAATAACATAAAATTCAAAGTTCAAATTATCATCAACCAATCTGATTCATCAAAGTAATCAGAGGTCCTCAAAGAAATCAGAGACATCCAATGATGCATTTGCTACTTCAGGAGCAAGAGGAGTCCCACCAACGGATATATTGTTGGCCTCAACAGTGGTTATGGCAGTAGGATTGATTTCAATGGCATGAGATTCACCACGCTTGCCCATATGCTTTAAAGATGCCTGGTATAGGTCAACAAAATGTTTTGGCGTACGACAGGTACGTGACCAGTGCCCAGTCATGCCACAACGATGACAAATACTTTCATTAATCACCTTCTTTTGCTTCTTTTCTTTGCCATGATTCAGGCCAAAGTTTGATTTCCTAGGGCGGTTAAATTTCTTGCCATCCCTTCTAGGATTATATTCTTGCCTGTGCTTATAGCCCTTAAAATGGCCAGTATTTTTCTCAAAGTTAGCATGTGCTTCAGGCAATGCTTTTGAGCCAGCAGGTCTAAGATCATGATTTTTTAGTAGCAATTCATTAGTTTGCTCGGCAGTAAGAAGCACAGAAATTAATTCAGAATATGTGGCAAACTGACGTTGCCGGTATTGCTGTTGCAATACAATATTCGAAGCATGAAAGGTGGAAAAAGTTTTCTCAAGCAATTCTGCATCAGTGAGTTTGATACCGCATAACTCAAGTCGAGAAACGATATCAAATAAAGCAGAATTATAGTCAGACACTGATTTAAAATCTTGCAGTCTGAGATTTTGCCAATCATATTGTGCTTGAGGGAAGATGACGGTTTTTGTATGATCATACCTATCCTTCAACCTTGTCCACAAGATATGCGGGTCTCGAACTGATAAATATTGAGTCTGCAGGCTCTCATGCAAATGACGACGAATAAAAATCAGCGCATTTGCTTTATCCTTTTCATTTGAGGTTCCATCCTCTGTAATTGTATTAGCGAGACCTTGCCCTTGGAGGTGCATTTCCATGTCAAGGCGCCAGGATAGATAATTCTTTCCACTCACTTCCAGGATGTGGAATTTGGGCTTTTCAATATTTGCCATAATCCTTGCAAAAATAAATCCTTAAATTAATTAAAAGGATTTCCAAATATCCACCGCTACTTCAGGAGCAGAAGGATACTTTTAGATTTAAAAGTTTGGCTTCGGGCCAAAAAAATAAAAATGAAGAATTGATAGAAGAATATGAAGTATAAGTTGATCAATAATAAGAATACCCACCTTGCAAAAATTACTTACTCAGTCGATAGATTTTCGTGCTTACAAAAGTTACTTACTCAATCGGTAGATCCTCGTGCTGATAACGTGTTGTAAAATATCGCGTGGCGAATATATAATAGAGAAGAGATTTAAGAAGAGAAAGCAAGTGAACACTAGAGATAGTAGAGAAAGCCAGGTATTTCACTGTATTGTAATTCTGTGTGATTGTGTATTGTACATCAAAACTAAACTCCTATTTATAGGAGAACAAGAATGTACTTATCATTAATATCAATGTATCGAATGATACATGTACAGGATAAGGGAGACGAACGTTCATTGTATAGGGAGATGTACTTAGAACATTTGATACAAATGTACCATAATAAGTACATTGGATAAGATGAATATAATGAATATTCATTCATGTATTCTATCCATTCATGTATTTCATAACATGAGAGAATTTTTGAGGAACTCAACAAATTTATTCTTTATTGCGGAACTCGAAAAATTTACAACAAAGAAAAGGTTTCACAAACCAGTTGAAAATGTTATCCAAAACCTTATAAAACTATCAAAAATATCGTTCGCATGCTATATGCACGTTAAAGTTCCTTTTGTTTAAATTTTATGTGTTTTAGTAATGGAGTTGATATGGGTCGGATCAAGTATTCATCACTAAATTTATATTGTATATAAATTGGGTCAAAACAAATTAATAGTCAGAATTGATAATTAATATTTAGAGATGGTCATACTGTGATTTTAATAATATAATTACATAAATTAATAATAAAAAGCCGACTTAAATGACAAATGTTTAATAAACTAATGAATCATTAAATATTTTTTAATAAATCAATATTTATATTAATCAAATTTCAATAAATATATTAAAAAGTGATTTGTAGCTTCTTAAAACCTGATCAAGCACTATTTTGCCATCGTGCTTTTATGATACAAGATTATAGATAAATACAAACAATAAAGCACAACTCCATGAAACATCAATAGTCAAGGAAAGAAATTTTTTGTTCCTAAGAATTGAAATAAAAAATCATTTCTTTATATTCTGATTAGTGTTTTAGGTGATTTCTTTGCAATTGAAATTTTATGCCAAGTAAAAACGTGAAATGCCAAAATTAACCGAAATAGCTAAAACACTCAAGTTCATGTGAATGGATTCTTGGAAAATAGCCTGATAGAGTAAATAGGAATAACAAGCACCAAGAAGTCACCATCACAGCTGGGTTTAAAAAAAAAAAAAATCTTTGCATAAGTAAATGTCTATTCCTTTCCTCTTAAAAATCCATTCTTAGGCAAGGCATATTTTACATTTATTCTTCATTTCCTGTATTGCTCGAAAACTCCCGAAATTTTCTATTATAAATATGAGAAAAGTCCATAACATTCCTAAAAGTCCTAAAATTTCGATTTATTAATTTATTTAATGATCTGGAAATTTTAAATTAATTTCTCTCTCCTTGGCTTTTTTATTGTTTTCTTTTTAATATATTATTTAAATGAGATTTTTGGTTCATGTATTTAAATGAGATTAAAAAACTGAAAAAGCTTAAATTTTATTAAAAACAAAACTGAAAAAAAAAAAAAAAAAAGAAAGAGAAGAGATGAGCACATCGGGCGACACCCCCGCCACCACTGTCGCCGCCACCCGTTGCTGGAGGGGCTAGCACTCGCCAGTCTCGGGCGAGGCACCGCCGGCCCCAAGCAAGGGCCGGTGACCCTCGCTAGGCTCGAGCTCGCGCTTGGGCGCCCAGATCTGGGCGACGCCAGCTCTTGCCCGGGGTTGGCGAGGCTCGCCAGCTCTAGTCGACCACCAATGTTGCCTAGATATGGGCGCCCTTGCCCGAGCCGGCGAGGGTTGGCCACCCTCGCCCTAGGCCAGCAACCTCCACCGAATCCTCCGACGATGGGTGGTATTGGTGGCGGCGGTGGCGCGCTTCTCTCTTCTCTCTCTTTCTTTTCAGTTTTATTTTTTAAAATAAAATATTAGCGTTTTTTTAGCTTTTTAAGCTGAATTAAGTAAGATTTAAAAAAGAAAACAATAAAAAATGCCAACTAGGAGAAAGAAATAAATTTAAAATTAAGGTTCAATTGCATCTAAGTTTTACATCCAAGTAGCATCTTTGTCGCAAGTTTTTGGATACTGCTCGTGAACTTATCCTTGAATATTCTTAGGTAATGCATATTACTTTTACTTTTCTCTAAATTTATTTTGTACACGATTTTGTAGTTAAAATGAGTTGTTTTTATGTAAAAGATAGGTTTTTTTTTTTTTTTCAATTTTACACAAATGGACGACTTTCATGTTTTGGATTGTCTTTCTATTAACCTCCACATTCTAAATTTTGAAGTTCTCTAAAGATGGTCCCTACATATTTTTCAGAAGTAGGCTTTTTTTTTTTCTTTGTCTATCTTTCAAATATTATCTTTTCTATAATAGATTTCAAAAGAAAAAAAAAGGTGGAGGACAGGTATTAGAGGAGTATTTGATTTTGAAAGACGTCCACCCAATTTTTGGTCTTGACTTCATGATTTCGACCGCTGTGTATTTATTTCGCTCGAAAATGACATGATCTTAAATTGGATGTGGAAAAACTAAAATTCATGGGTAAGATAAAATGTACACAAACAATATATATATATATATAACATAGTTATAGTTATAGTGTTAAAGCACATCTTTCTATAGATTAAAAGCGTCTTTCATTTATCAAAATTTATCAATGAACAATATAAGTCTTCATTTTGTTATTCCCACATATTTTTCCAAATATATTTCGATGATAATCCTGCATTTCTCAATGTCACCTATCCACGAGTGACAATGGGGCATCACGTTGGATTTATAATATTGTAGGAAAGAAGTGATGGTATGGGTGGGTTAGGGCCGTGGTAAATCTTGAAAGTGCTTAACAAAGACCCATGGTAACAGCACATTCCTATGTTTTATTATGAAATGCATGCCAGTTTTGTTTAAAAAGTTAAATTGGAAATGTTGGGAATTCCAAAAATAATAAAAACAAAAAATAAAAATGCAGGCCCACACTGGCTTCTAATCAAATATTTCATTTTGTAGACGGCCCTAACCCACTCATACCATCATTTCTTTCCTACAATATTATAAATCCAACGTGATGCCCCAACTTTATACATACATACATACATACATACATACATACATACACACATAAACACACACACACACACACACACACACACACACACACACACACACACATATATATATATATATCATAACGTAAAATTGTTGTCACTCGTGCATGTGAAAAATGCCTCCATGTGAAAAATATGACTTTTATGGATTAAAGAAGAGTAAAAAGGTTATGACTATTCATGAAGAAAATTCAAAGGTTACAACAGTTGGTAAACAAGCAAACTCAAAGTTCTTAATAAGATAAAAAAAAAATACATTTATATATTTTCACCCATCAACAGGGAATATATATATATATATATATATAAAAGAGAGTAGATACTGGGAGAAAACTCAAAGGACGCAATTGTGTAGGAAAAATTGGTTTAATATATTTTTTAATAAGTCATAACAATTTGAAAGGAAGATTTATGGATACCACCTTTGGAGGAAATATGGCTCGTATTTAGTATGTAGCAACATATGTGACCTATCTTCATAATCGAAACTTCTCAAGTTTTTAAAATCTTTCCATATCTTTTTCGCTCACTCTTTTTTATGTAATGTATGTGACAATCTTCACAATTACTAGTCAAGTTGAAAAAGAAAAAAAATTATTCGCATGAAATGGTACTTATCATAAATATTGGTACAAGTTGGATAGATTTGGCTCTATCAAATTTACAATTTCAATAATAATTCTAAAGATCACATCATTCCAAGGTTAAAATAGGCATCTTGGCTTTACCCAAATGAGCTCACGAGGAATAGGAATGATTTGAGATGTCAATAATATCTGCTAAAATACTTCAAATGTACTTACCAAGACATTAAAAAAAAGCCCCATAATAAAGAAATGGTAAGTAGGGATTTAGATTTCTACTAAATGTACCTGCCAAATTTGAATGCTCAGTTATTGCAACTCAATTTTTTCAATATGTTTTAATCCATAAGTTTCATTTTTTTTTGGGGGGACATTCTAAAATATTGACACAAAAATATGTAAGTTGTACTATGGTGGTAACTTATACTCATGATTTTCATATGTCGATGGTGTAGCCCAAAATTAAAACCTATTATGTGGGGTCCTTCATATGGGAAAAAGAAACCCAGTCCTATTATGCTCTTTAACTACATAGGAGGGGCAGAAAATTGCTCGTGCAAGAATAAATTTATTTTTTGTGTATATATATATGGGCAATATGACACACTACACACATAGTAATAATGCATGTAAATATTCCAACTTGAGTTTTGAATTTTAAAAAGAAAATCGCAATTGAGCATTTATAATCTTAGGATCTAGAATAATTGCAATTAATTTTTTTTTCCTTTTTTTATGATTCTAGTACTCTTGTTCAATCAATCAGAATCAAATCACAATCACACATACTATTTTGCAATTTTTATAATGATACACACGTATCATTAACGAATGACCTAAAACTATGTAATATGATATTAAGTTTTTTGATCAATATTTTTACACCTAGCATTAGCTTTTGGACTTAGTAGCTCCGCTTGATTATAAAATATTGGAAATATAGGAACGAAAAGTAGTTTTATGTGATATCAAGTTTTTCGATCAATATTTGATGGGCTTTGATAAAAAATTGAAACAAGTTCGTAAAACATAAGAGGAAAGGAGTAATTACACTCCAACTAAGCAAAAAAAATAAAAAGATTCAACGGTATGGGGAAGGGCTTGTAGTGATGGATGATCTGGTTAGAATTCTTTTTATCATTAATCACTAATCAATCTTAGTAAATAGTAGGAGGTGAGTGAATAGGGGTATGCGGGTGAGGCGGTTCATTCTTTTTGAATTCTTTATTTTGTTTTGTTACCTCAAATAAATACCAAATTTTCAATTGACCAAAATCTACTAAAGTCATCCGGTAGTATGGACCACTATATTAATGATGTTGTTGGAGTTGGACGAATTTGATCTCAGTAACAGTTGGATATATGGAGTTGGATATATGGAATGAGAATATACTTTCTAATAGTTTTTTTAACATTGCACCGTTGAAACTCTATTTTATTAAACTTTTTGATTTTATGAAACTTTTTGATGAAATTTCTTGTGAATTCGATTTAATCCAATTCTTGACTAAACTAAGAAGCATTTCTCTCCCAAAATTCCTTTTTAATTGGTAAATAAATATTTGACGAGATCCTTCGAGAGAGGATTTTTCTTTTTTATTAAGAAGCAATAATTGTCCTATACATTTAACTTTTTCTCTTTATGAAATTCAGGATCCACCTTGTGCTCTAATCATTAGAGAGAGTTTTCTTTTATTTATAATAGGAATTCCCCTTTACTTAATATTTGTATGATGTATGAATGTGCCATAGATGAGCACTTTTCAAGGAAAAATACAAAAATAAAAAATAAAAAAATCCTAATGCAAATAGGATTAGGAAATTCTTTTGTTGTATGGATTGGATCAATTGATTCGCCAACAGGAATAGTTCTAGAACTTTTCTTTCCGATCCATGGGGAGAACATTTTTAATAAGTTTTTTCTTTTTCTTTTTTTCATTTCCCATTACTTGCCCTTTCGTCATCCACCGGCATGTTAGTCATGCAGAAAAATAACTTCTTGTTGTGATGTAAGAGAGGTAAAAAAAAATAATGAAAATAATGAATAGGTAGTTTTGAGCAAGGGTGGTTCATTATCATTGAGTACTCATTAATACATTTATTTTAATATCATTAAGTACCCATCATCATGAAAATGGATTATATGCCAATTGATTTGTTTGAACTTGTATATAGCTTCTACAAATTACCAAAATCTGGATTCTCGCGACAAGTAATTGTTGGCAAATTGGATACTCGGGTATTCTTTAGCTGACGTTTTACTTTTTTTTTAAATCGGAAACATATGCACACAAATACAAATATTGTGTGTTTTGCGCTATTTCTTTGTTTTGGTCATCAACTTTTGTTTGGTTTGGTCTAGTAAAATTCTAATGGGAAAAGTCTCTATCTGCTATTACCTTTCTAAATAACTTGAACTCGTTTTTCTCCTTCTTCCACCGCGTGAATACCAATTCGAATTAATATAGTCGTCCATACGGAGCGGAGTTTTCTCGACAGCGGAGGTTTCTTGTCGCACATCTTCGGGCTGTCTTTTCGGGCGAGTTCATGCGCACGCTTAGGGATTGGCTAAGATTGGTTAAGGGTTGACAAATGGTTTCTGGGATTTAAGAAAACCATCACCATGCGGTGGTTTCGACGTGAGAGGCGGAAGGGAGATCGCTTTTGGCTGGTCTTTTTGGGTGCAAAGCAGATAAGTCAGTTTCTCCATTATTAATCCATAATCCCAGCGGGAGAAGGCTTGTGAAGGAGATTGGATGGCTGGGGATGAGCCTCACATTCCCCGGATGGCTTGACCAAATAATAAAATAAAATATAAATTATTAAAAAAAAAAAGCTTAGCCTTTGTAATGATTGCGTTGCTGAGGACAAAATTTGTATCCCTCGTACATGAGTATCCTGTATCCTATCCACTGCAACAACAGTCTTAAAGTCCAAGTCTCTACCACTGCAGGACGAACCAACCTCTTCTCTCTTCTCCACTTCGCTACACTCTCTTCTAGCTTGCAATTAATAGCTTGCAATTAATTGCATTGCAAGCTATGAAGGACAAGACCTCCTCTTTACATATAATGTTGCCTATAATGCGTGTAAAATTATCTCGCTCACCTTCTTGGAGCTTTTAAGATAAAAGAAAAAAAATAGATAAATTATTGTAAGATTGAAGATTTTGAGATAAAAGAAAAAAATAGGCATATTGTTGTAATATTGAAGAAAAAAATTTCAGCTTTATACTATATAAAAAATGTCTTTTTTCATTACTATTAGTACGATAATTTTACACGAAATATGTAAAACATTATAGGGAATATTTGAGAATGCACTTTTCTTTAATATGCTAAAAAAATGTGTGAAATACTTAATCATGGTAACTATACTAAATAGAAAAGGAAAAAATAGAAAAAAGGAGTGGGCATCATTTTAAACTGCATGGCAATTTTGTTCTAAATAAGGCCCAAAAATGAAGGCACAAATAGACATTGTTTCAAACAAAGACTGATTATTTCAAATAAGAGTGGGAAGTGAACATATGAAGAGTAGGAAGTGAACATATCAATCTCAAATAAGGGCATCAATTCACGGAAGGATAATTTCATCTTTTAATTTTTTTTCTTTATTTTTCTATTTTGTAAAAACAAACTAAATAAAACTATTTAAAAAAAAAAAGCGGGAAACACAAGCGAGCGCATAAGACCAATAGAGAAAACACATTCACGAAAAGTGACAAAGAAAGAAAGTGGAAAACATTTTCATATCTTCAGCTAAGCCTTTCAGCTTGCTGACTCACATGTTGGCTGGTCATTGCCAGCCGGCGAAAGAAATGAGGAGGGAGAAGGAGGAAGTAAAAGAAAAAGGGAAAAATTAAAATAAAAAATCGTTTTTTTAAAATTAAAAGTAAGAAATTCATAAAATCATATAGATACCAAATTGCTAGTTTATTTTCATAATATTGCCGAAGATATTAGAGACCGATTTTTGTGATTTGTTCATGTCCAAACGCCGAGTGTCCGAAATTCTAAAGTCCAAAATGAGGTGCTAGTGGAAGCATGGGTAAGACGCATGAATTCAGCAGAGCTCATCACTCATCGCCGCCCCTCTCCTCAAATTATGCAAATATCGACACCCTTTACTGTTATTCCTCTTCTTTTGGGCTTTTGTTCTTTTCTTCTTCTTTTTTAAAAATTCTCCCTTGATTATTCTCAAGTCCAAAATGAGGGTATTTACTTATCATTTCTTTGCTCGGTTATGGTGGAAAAATGGAAATCCGAAATGATTTTTATGTCAAATATCAAGTGCCGAATGCAACCAAGTGTTTTTTCCCCTCCTACATTTCCTTGAACACAAAAAATATCTTAGGAAAAAAAATAACCAATCTTGGCTATGATATGATGACCGCTATATATTTATTTCTGCAAGTACCCTTCACACAATTTTTAAGCGAAATCCCACCTTAAAGAGATCAAATTGCCCCTCCTTGAATAATCATTTCATCATCGTCTGTCTTGCTTAGAGTTGGGTGACCTTCTAGTTGGTTTGGTGGTTTTGAGCGTGCGAAAAATTGAAGAATTGAGAATGAACATAAAAATAAAGTCGTAAATAAAAAGACACAAATATAATTGATTGCAAGCTACAAAGTGTTTGATATTTTCAAAAATCCAAATACATGTGGCATATTTATATTCTCTGGACTTGGATTACTATGGATTGACGCTCTTTTCACCGCTAAATGATTGAAATTGGCTATGATCAAGCATTCACAATTAGACTATTAAAGCTCTGGAGAATAAGTTTGATGAAAACTATGTTGGTAAATGAATAAATTTGTGGGAGGAAGTCTTCTAAAATAAGGAAAGATATTGGTTTTTTTGGGAATGTGAAAAAACATTTTCCCTACTCTTTCTTTCGTCTCTCATTTGAATTACTTATATTTTTATTTTCTTTTTTTTTTGTAATTTGAATTATTATTATTTTTTCCTTTTTCCTTTTTCTTCTTCTTAGCTAGTGGGCTGCCAAAGCAAAGGCGAGCAACCGGCCACGGCGAGGCTCGCGTGTTCGAGAGGGTGCCAAGCTGGAGCCTTGTCTAGATCGGCAACCCTTGAACATCAGGGTGGCGAGGACACTTGCCGGTGGTCGATCGGCAAAGGAAAAGAAAATTAAAGAAAAGAAAAAATAATTATAAATCACATTTTTCTAAGAAAATAAAATTAAAATAAAAACAAAAAATAATCAAAAGTAGTGCATCAAATCATATAACCGAAAGACACAAAATAATTTTTCCCTTCGATTTCATGTTTTCATGTTTGAGTTTGAGCTGGAGATAATCATTTTCCTAAAAAAAAAAAAAGATTTATTGAAAAATGGAGCCTAATTAGAGAAATAATTTATTTTTCGAGGCTTCACAAGAATGAAATTATACAAAGAAACTCTTTTGGAGCAAAGATCAAGCCTTCATCATCTATCCTTATCAAGATCTTTACTCAAATTATAATAAGGACCTCATAATTTATTCATCAGCAGACTCCCCGAATTAAAAACAGAAACCTGGACATCACCTTCGTGGACCCAACACAGCTATCCATCCATTTTGACTTAGGATACGTCGAATCATGCCACATGCCACAGAACAAGAACAAAAACGTGTGGAGACCAGGATAGGATCGAATCATGTGATAGAACAAAACCGTGCTGAGGAAGGTGTTTGTTATGTCCCAGGCTCATGGCAAAGGAATGGCCAAAGCGTAAAAGATGTGCTGAGAAAGCTTTCCGCACGTGATTTTTCTGTGATTTTTCTTTTGTGGAAAGGAAAAACAAAAAAACCCTCATAATTTTTTTTTTTTATAAAAATAGCTATATTCAACTTATATTCCATCTTTATATAATAAAAAGATCAAATACACCTTATAAAATGAAATAGAGTGCTCGAGTTCTCCGAGGAAACTTTATTTTTAGCTTTATCTTCTACATATAATTTTCTTCATTTTTTTTTTCAAAATTAAGAAAATAGTTAAGAATTTATCATCTTTCATCTTTTTCAAAAATTGAAAAATTTAATATATGAGTGGAAAATGTTACTTATAGCCTTATAAAACTATTAAAAAACATCTTTGGGCAAAGTTCTTGCTCTGTTTATTGTTTATATATATTGTTTTATTAATATTGATTTAACATTTCTATAAATTGATCGAGTTAAAAAATATCTCCTCATTCTTTTTTTCTCTTTTATGACCCCTAAAAGATCCCAAATCTCGTAATGGACTAAATGAATGAAAAGAAATCAAAAGAGGAAATAATCTATTGCACCTAAGTTACTCTTTGAGTTGTAGCTATCATTTATCTCTTTCCTCGTAATTAGCAATTATCTTCTACATATAATCTTCTTCATTTTTTTTTCAAAATTAAGAAAATAGTAAAGAATTTATCATCTTTAATGTTTTTCGAAAATTGAAAAAATTAATATATGAGTGGAAAATGTTACTTATAGCCTTATAAACTATTAAAAAACATTTTGGGCAAAAGTTCTTGCTTTTTTTATTTTTTATATCTATTGTTTTATTAATATTGATTTAACATTACTATAAATTGATCGAGTTAAAAAAATATCTCCTCCTTCTTTTTCTCTCTTTTATGACCCCTAAAAGATCCCAAATTTCGGAATAGACAAAATGAATGAAAAGAAATGAAAAGAGGAAATAATCTATTGCACCTAAGTTACTCTTTGAGTTATAGATAGCATTTATCTCTTTCCTCGTAGCTAGCAATTATCTTCTACATATAATCTTCTTCATTTTTTTTTTCAAAATTAAGATAATAGTAAAGAATTTATAATCTTTCATGTTTTTCAAAAATTGAAAAAATTAATATATAAGTGCAAAATGTTATTTATAGCCTTATAAAACTATTAAAAAACATCTTTGGGCAAAAGTTCTTGCTTTTTTTTTATTTTTATATCTATTGTTTTATTAATATTGATTTAACATTTCTATAAATTGATCGAGTTAAAAAAAAATATCTCCTCATTCTTTTTCTCTCTTTTATGACCCCTAAAAGATCCCAAATCTCGGAATGGCCTAAATTAATGAAAAGAAATGAAAATATGAAATAATCTAATGCACCTAAGTTACTCTTTGAGTTGTAGCTAGCATTTATCTCTTTCCTCGTAGCTAGCAATTATTTTCTACATATAATCTTCTACATTTTTCTTTTTCAAAATTAAGAAAATAGTAAAGAATTTATCATCTTTGATGTTTTTCGAAAATTGAAAAAAATAATATATGAGTGGAAAATGTTACTTATAGCCTTATAAAACTATTAAAAAACATCTTTGGGCAAAAGTTCTTGCTTTTTTTATTTTTATTTCTATTGTTTTATTAATATTGATTTAACATTTCTATAAATTGATCCTAAAAAATATCTCCTCATTCTTTTCTCTTTTTATGACCCCTAAGAGATCTCAAATCTCGGAATGGACTAAATGAATGAAAAGAAATGAAAAGTGAAAATAATCTATTGCACTTAAGTTACTCTTTGAGTTATAGCTAGCATTTATCTCTTTACTTGTAGCTAGCAATTATTTTCTACATATAGTCTTCTTCATTTTTTTTTCAAAATTAAGATAATACTAAAGAATTTATCATCTTTCATGTTTTTCGAAAATTGAAAAAATTAATATTTGAGTGGAAAAGGTTACTTATAGCCTTATAAAACTATTAAAAAAACATCTTTGGGCAAAAGTTCTTGCTTTTTTTATTTTTATATCTATTGTTTTATTAATATTGATTTAACATTTCTATAAATTGATCGAGTTAAAAAATATCTCCTCCCTCTTTTTCTCTCTTTTATGAGCCCTTAAAGATCCCAAATCTCGGAATGGACTACATGAATGAAAAGAAATGAAAAGTGGAAATAATCTATTGCACCTAAGTTACTCTTTGAGTTATAGCTAGCATTTATCTCTTTCCTCGTAGCTAGCAATTATCTTCTACATATAGTCTTCTTCATTTTTTTTTCAAAATTAAGATAATAGTAAAGAATTTATCATCTTTCATGTTTTTCGAAAATTGAAAAAATTAATATATGAGTGCAAAATGTTACTTATAGCCTTATAAAACTATTAAAAAACATCATTTGGGCAAAAGTTCTTGCTTTTTTTTTTTTTATTTTTTATATCAATTGATTTATTAATATTGATTTAACATTTCTATAAATTGATCGAGTTAAAAAATATCTCCTCTTTGTTTTTCTCTCTTTTATGACCCCTAGAAGATCCCAAATCTGGGAATTGACTAAATGAATGAAAAGAAATGAAAAGAGGAAATAATCTATTGCACCTAAGTTACTCTTTGAGTTGTAGCTAGCATTTATCTCTTTCCTCGTAGCTAGCAATTGTCTTCTACATATAATCTTCTTCTTTTTTTTTTCAAAATCAAGAAAATAGTAAAGAATTCATCATCTTTTGTTTTTTCGAACATTGAAAAAATTAATATATGAGTGGACATTGTTACTTATAGCTTATAAAACAATTAAAACACATCATTGGGCAAAAGGTTGTTTCTTTTTTTATTTTTTATATCAATTGCTTTGTTAATATTGGTTAAACATTTATATAAATTGATCGAGTTAAAAAATATCTCCTCCTTCTTTTTCTCTCTTTATGACCCCTAAAAGATCTCAAATCTCGGAATGGACTAAATGAATGAAAGGAATTGAAAATATGAAATAATCTATTGCACCTAAGTTACTCTTTGAGTTGTAGCTAGCATTTATCTCTTTCCTCGTAGCTAGCAATTGTCTTCTACATATAATCTTCTTCAATTTTTTTCAAAATTAAGAAAATAGTAAAGAATTTATCATCTTTCATGTTTTTTGAAAATTGAAAAAATTAATATATGAGTGGAAAATGTTACTTATAGCTTTATAAAACTATTAAAAAACATCATTTGGGCAAAAGGTTGTTGCTTTTTTTATTTTTTATATCAATTGCTTTGTTAATATTGGTTAAACATTTCTATAAATTGATCGAGTTAAAAAATATCTCCCCCCACTTTTTCTCTCTTTTATGACCCCTAAAAGATCCAAAATCTCGGAATAGACTAAATGAATGAAAGCAAATTAAAATATGAAATAATCTATTGCAACTAAGTTACTCTTTGAGTTGTAGCTAGCATTTATCTCTTTCCTCGTAACCAGCAATTATTTTCTACATATAGTCTTCTTCATTTTTTTTTTTCAAAATTAAGATAATAGTAAAGAATTTATCAACTTTCATATTTTTCGAAAATTCAAAAATGAATATATGAGTGGAAAATGTTACTTATAGCCTTATAAAACTATTAAAAAAATCATTTGGCAAAAGTTCTTGCTTTTTTTATTTTTCTATATATTATTTTATTAATATTGATTTAACATTTCTATAAATTGATAGAGTTAAAAAATATCTCATCATTCTTTTTCTCTCTTTTATGACCCCTAAAAGATCTCAAATCTCGGAATTGGACTAAATGAATGAAAAGAAATGAAAATATGAAATAATCTATTACACATAAGTTACTCTTTGAGTTGTTGCTAGCATTTATCTATTTCCTCGTAGCTAGCAATTATTTTCTACATATAATATTCTTCATTTTTTTTTCAAAATTAAGAAAATAGTAAAGAATTTATCATTTTTCATGTTTTTCGAAAATTGAAAAAATTAATATATGAGTGGAAAATGTTACTTATAGCTTTATAAAACTATTAAAAAACATCATTGGGCAAAGGTTGTTGCTTTTTTTATTTTTTTTATATCAATTGCTTTATTAATATTGGTTAAACATTTCTATAAATTGATCGAGTTAAAAAATATCTCCCCCCACTTTTTCTCTCTTTTCTAACCCCTAAAAGATCCCAAATCTCGGAATAGACTAAATGAATGAAAGGAAATTAGAATGTGAAATAATCTATTGCACCTAAGTTACTTTTTGAGTTGTAGCTAGCATTTATCTCTTTCCTCGTAGCTAGCAATTATTTTCTACATATAGTCTTCTTCATTTTTTTTTTTTTCAAAATTAAGAAAATAGTAAAGAATTTATCATCTTTCATGTTTTTGGAAAATTGAAACAATTAATATCTCAGTGGAAAATGTAACTTATAGACTTATAAAACTATTAAAAAACACATTTGGGAAAAAGTTCTTGTTTTTTTTTTATTTTTTTATACTATTGTTTTATTAATATTGATTTAACATTTCTATAAATTGATCGAGTTAAAAATATATCCTCATTCTTTTTCTCTCTTTTATGACCCCTAAAAGATCCCAAATCTCGGAATGGACTAAATTAATGAAAAGAAATGAAAAAATGAAATAATCTATTACAACTAAATTACTCTTTGAGTTTTAGCTAGCATTTATCTCTTTCCCGTAGCTAGCAATTGTCTTCAGCATATAATCTTCTTTTTTTTTTTCAAAATTAAGAAAATATTAAAGAATTTATCATCTTTCATGTTTTTCGAAAATGAGAAAAATTAAATTATGAGTGGAAAATGTTACTTATAGCCTTATAAAACCATTAAAAAATATCATTTGGAAAAAGTTCTTGCTTTTTTTTTTTTTTTTTTTTATATATATTGTTTTATTAATATTGATTTAACATTTCAATAAATTGATCGAGTTCAAAAATATCTCCTCATTCTTTTTCTCTCTTTTATGACCCCTAAAAGATCCCAAATCTCGGAATGGACTAAATGAATGAAAAGAAATGAAAAGATGAAATAATCTAATGCACCTAAATTACTCTTTGAGTTGTAGCTAGCATTTATCTCTTTCCTCGTAGCTAGCAATTATTTTTTACATATAATCTTCTTCATTTTTTTTTTCAAAATTAACAAAATAGTAAATAATTTATCATCTTTCATGTTTTTCAAAAATTGAAAAAATTAATATATGAGTGAAAATGTTACTTATAGCCTTATAAAACCATTAAAAAACATATTTGGGCAAAAGTTCTTGCTTTTTTTATTTTTATATATATTGTTTTATTAATATTGATTTAACATTTCAATAAATTGATCGAGTTTAAAAATATCTCCTCCTTCTTTTTCTCTCTTTTATGACCCCTAAAAGATCCCAAATCTCGGAATGGACTAAATGAATGAAAAGAAATGAAAAGAAGAAATAATCTATTGCACTTAAGTTACTCTTTGAGTTGTAGCTAGCATTTATTTCTTTCCTCGTAACTAGCAATTATTTTCTACATATAATATTCTTCATTTTTTTTTTCAAAATTAAGAAAATAGTAAAGAATTTATCATCTTTCATGTTTTTCAAAAATTGAAAAATTTAATATATGAGTGGAAAATGTTACTTATAACCTTATAAAACTATTAAAAAACACATTTGGGCAAAAGTTCTTGCTTTTTTTTTTTGTTTTTTATATCAATTGTTTTATTAATATTGATTTAACATTTCAATCAAATGATCGAGTTAAAAAATATATCCTCATTCTTTTTCTCTCTTTTATGACCCCTAAAAGATCCCAAATCTCGGAATGGACTAAATGAATTAAAAGAAATGAAAAGAGGAAATAATCTATTGCACCTAAGTCACTCTTTGAGTTCTAGCTAGCATTTATTTTCTTCCTCGTAGCTAGCAATTATCTTCTACATATAATATTCTTCATTTTTTTTTCAAAATTAAGAAAATAGTAAAGATTTTATCATCTTTCATGTTTTTCGAAAATTGAAAAATTTAATATATGAGTGGAAAATGTTACTTATAGCCTGATAAAACTATTAAAACACATATTTGGGCAAATGTTCTTGCTTTTTTTATTTTTTATATCTATTGTTTTATTAATATTGATTTAACATTTCTATAAATTGATCGAGTTAAAAAATATCTCCTCATTCTTTTTCTCTCTTTTATGACCCCTAAAAGATCCCAAATCTCGGAATGGACTAAATGAATTAAAAGAAATGAAAAGAGGAAATAATCTATTACACCTAAGTCACTCTTTGAGTTCTAGCTAGCATTTATTTTTTTCCTCGTAGCTAGCAATTATCTTCTACATATAATATTCTTCATTTTTTTTCAAAATTAAGAAAATAGTAAAGATTTTATCATCTTTCATGTTTTTCGAAAATTGAAAAATTTAATATATGAGTGGAAAAATGTTACTTATAGACTTGATAAAACTATTAAAACACATATTTGGGCAAATGTTCTTGCTTTTTTTTTTTTATTTTTATATCTATTGTTTTATTAATATTGATTTAACATTTCTATAAATGGATCAGAGTTAAAAAATATATCCTCTTTCTTTTTCTCTCTTTTATGACCCATAAAAGATCCCAAATTTCGGAATGGACTAAATGAATGAAAAGAAATGAAAAGAGGAAATAATCTATTGTACCAAAATTACTCTTTAAGTTGTAGCTAGCATTTATTTCTTTCCTCGTAGCTAGCAATTATCTTCTACATATAATCTTCTTCATTTTTTTTTTCAAAATTAAGAAAATAGTAAAGAATTTATCATCTTTCATGTTTTTCGAAGATTGAGAAAATTAATGTATGAGTGGAAAATGTTACTTATAGCCTTATAAAACCATTAAAAAACATATTTGGGCAAAAGTTCTTGCTTTTTTTATTTTTATATATATTGTTTTATTAATATTGATTTAACATTTTAATAAATTGATCAAGATAAAAAATATCTCCTCATTCTTTTTCTCTCTTTTACGACCCCTAACAGATCCCAAATCTTGGAATGGACTAATTGAATGAAAAGAAATGAAAAGAGGAAATAATCTATTGCACCTAAATTACTCTTTGAGTTGTAGCTAGTATTTATCTCTTTTCTCGCAACCAACAATTATCTTCTACAACCACCGCCCGCGGTGGAAGCGTTGGTTAGCTAGCAATTATTTTCATAACGCGCGTCTTACATATAATCTTCTACATTTTTCAAAAAAAAAAACAATTATCTTCTACATATGATCTTCTTCATTTTTTTTTTTTCAAAATTCAGAAAATAGTAAAGAATTTATCATCTTTCAGGTTTTTCGAAAATTTAAAAAATTAATATATGAGTGGAAAATGTTACTTCTAGCCTGATAAAACTATTAAAAAACATATTTGGGCAAAAGTTCTTGCTTTTTTTATTTTTTATATCTATTGTTTTATTAATATTGATTTAACATTTTTATAAATTGATCGAGTTAAAAAATATCTCCTCCCTCTTTTTCTCTCTTTTATGACCCCTTAAAGATCCCAAATCTCGGAATGGACTAAATGAATGAAAAGAAATGAAAAGAGGAAATAATCTATTGTACCAAAATTACTCTTTAAGTTGTAGCTAGCATTTATTTCTTTCCTCATAGCTAGCAATTATCTTCTACATATAATCTTCTTCATTTTTTTTTTCAAAATTAAGAAAATAGTAAAGATTTTATCATCTTTCATGTTTTTCGAAAATTGAAAAATTTAATGATGAGTGGAAAATGTTACTTATAGCCTTATAAAACTATTAAAACATATATTTGGGCAAATGTTCTTGCTTTTTTTTTTTATTTTTATATATATTGTTTTATTAATAATGATTTAACATTTCTATAAATTGATCGAGTTAAAAAATATCTCCTCATTCTTTTTCTCTCTTTTATGACCCCTAAAAGATCCCAAATCTCGGAATGGACTAAATGAATGAAAAGAAATGAAATGAGCAAATAATCTATTGCACCTAAATTACTCTTTGAGTTGTAGCTAGCATTTATCTCTTTCCTCGTAACTAGCAATTATCTTCTACATATAATCTTCTTCATTTTTTTTTCAAAATTAAGAAAATAGTAAACAATTTATCATCTTTCATGTTTTTCGAAGATTGAGAAAATTAATGTATGAGTGGAAAATGTTACTTATAGCCGTATAAAACCATTAAAAAACATATTTGGGCAAAAGTTCTTGCTTTTTTTTTTTTATATATGATGTTTTATTAATATTGATTTAACATTTCAATAAATTGATCAATTTAAAAAATATCTCCTCAATCTTTTTCTCTATTTTCTGACCCCTAATAGATCCCAAATCTCGGAATGGACTAAATGAATGAAAGGAAATGAAAATATGTAATAATCTATTGCACCTAAGTTACTCTTTGAGTTGTAGCTAGCATTTATCTCTTTCCTCTTAACTAGCAATTATTTTCAACATATAATGTTCTTCATTTTTTTTTCAAAATTAAGAAAATAGTAAAGAATTTATCATCTTTCATGTTTTTCGAATATTGAAAAAATTAATATCTGAGTGGAAAATGTTACTTCTAGCCTTATAAAACTATTAAAAACATATTTGGGCAAAAGTTCTTGCTTTTTTTTTATGTTTTATATATATTGTGTTATTAATATTGATTTAACATTTCTATAAATTGATCGAGTTAAAAAAATATATCCTCCTTCTTTTTCTCTCTTTTATGACCCCTAAAAGATCCAAAATCTCGGAATGGACTAAATGAATGAAAAGAAATGAAAAGAGGAAATAATCTGTTACAACTAAGTTACTCTTTGAGTTTTAGCTAGCATTTATCTCTTTTCCCGTAGCTAGCAATTGTCTTCTGCATATAATCTTCTTCATTTTTTTTTTTTTTTCAAAATTAAGAAAATAGTAAAGAATTTATCATCTTTTATGTTTTTCGAAAATTGAAAAATTAAATTATGAGTGGAAAATGTTACTTATAGCCTTATAAAACTATTAAAACACATATTTGGCAAAAGTTCTTGCTTTTTTATTTTTTATATTTTTATATCTATTGTTTTATTAATATTGATTTAACATTTCTATAAATTGATCGAGTTAAAAAATATGTCCTCCTTCTTTTTCTCTCTTTTATGACCCCTAAAAGATCCCAAATCTCGGAATGGACTAAATGAATGAAAAGAAATGAAAATATGAAATAATCTAATGCACCTAAGTTACTCTTTGAGTTGTAGCTAGCATTTATCTCTTTCCTCGTAGCTAGCAATTATTTTCTACATCTAATATTCTACATTTTTTTTTTCAATATTAACAAAATAGTAAATAATTTATCATCTTTCATGTTTTTTGAAAATTGAAAAAATTAATATATGAGTGAAAATGTTACTTATAGCCTTATAAAACTATTAAAAAATATTTGGGCAAAAGTTCTTGCTTTTTTTATTTTTATATATATTGTTTTATTAATATTGATTTAACATTCAATAAATTGACCGAGTTTAAAAATATCTCCTCATTCTTTTTCTCTCTTTTACGACCCCTAACAGATCCCAAATCTCGGAATGGACTAATTGAATGAAAAGAAATGAAAAGAGGAAATAATCTATTGCACCTAAATTACTCTTTGAGTTGTAGCTAGCATTTATCTCTTTCCTCGCAACCAACAATTATCTTCTACATATGATCTTCTTCATTTTTTTTTTTTCAAAATTCAGAAAATAGTAAAGAATTTATCATCTTTCATGTTTTTCGAAAATTGAAAAATTTAATATATGAGTGGAAAATGTTACTTATAGCCTTATAAAACTATTAAAAAACACATTTGGGCAAAAGTTCTTGCTTTTTTTTTTTTTTATGTTTTATATCTATTGTTTTATTAATATTGATTTAACATTTCTATAAAATGATCGAGTTAAAAAAATATATCCTCCTTCTTTTTCTCTCTTTTATGACCCCTAAAAGATCCCAAATTCCGGAATGGACTAAATGAATAAAAAGAAATGAAAAGAGGAAATAATCTATTGCACCTAAGTTACTCTTTGAGTTATAGCTAGCATTTATCTCTTTCGTCGTAGCTAGTAATTATCTTCTACATATAATCTTCTTCATTTTTGTTTTCAAAATTAAGATAATAGTAAAGAATTTATCATCTTTCATGTTTTTCGAAAATTGAAAAAATTAATATATGAGTGGAAAATGTTACTTATAGCCTTATAAAACTATTAAAAAATATCTTTGGGCAAAAGTTCTTGCTTTTTTTTTTTTTTATCTATGATTTTATTAATATTGATTTAACATTTCTATAAATTGATCAATTTAAAAAATATCTCCTCAATCTTTTTCTCTCTTTTATGACCCCTAAAAGATCCCAAATCTCGGAATGGAGTAAATGAATGAAAAGAAATGAAAATATGAAATAATCTAATGCATCTAAGTTACTCTTTGAGTTGTAGCTAGCATTTATCTCTTTCCTCGTAACTAGCAATTATTTTCTACATATAATATTCTTCATTTTTTTTTTTCAAAATTAAGAAAATAGTAAATAATTTATCATCTTTGATGTTTTTCAAGATTGAAAAAAATTAATATATGAGTGGAAAATGTTACTTATAGCCTTATAAATCCATTAAAAAACATATTTGGGCAAAAGTTCTTGCTTTTTTTATTTTTAAATATATTGTTTTATTAATATTGATTTAACATTACAATAAATTAATCGAGTTTAAAAATATCTCATCCTTCTTTTTCTCTCTTTTTGACCCCTAAAAGATCCAAAATATCGGAATGGACTAATTGAATGAAAAGAAATGAAAAGAAGAAATAATCTATTGCACCTAAGTTACTCTTTGAATTATAGGTAGCATTTATATCTTTCTCGTAGCTAGCAATTATTTTCTACATATAATATTCTTCATTTTTTTTCAAAATTAAAAAATAGTAAAGATTTTATCATCTTTCATGTTTTTCGAAAATTGAAAAATTTAATATATTAGTGGAAAATGTTACTTATAGCCTTATTAAACAATTAAAAAACATCATTGGGCAAAAGTTCTTGCTTTTTTTGTTTTTTATATCAATTGTTTTGTTAATATTGATTTAACATTTCAATAAATTGATCGAGTTAAAAAATATCTCCTCATTCTTTTTCTCTCTTTTATGACCCCTAAAAGATCCCAAATCTCGGAATGGAGTAAGTGAATTAAAAGAAATGAAAAGAGGAAATAATCTATTGCACCTAAGTCACTCTTTGAGTTCTAGGTAGCATTTATTTTTTTCCTCGTAGCTAGCAATTATTTTCTATATATAATCTTCTTCATTTTTTTTTTTCAAAATTAACAAAATAGTAAAGAATTTATCATCTTTGATGTTTTTCGAAAATTGAAAAATTAATGTATGAGTGGAAAATGTTACTTATAGCCTTATAAAACCATTAAAAAACATATTTGGGCAAAAGTTCTTGCTTTTTTATATTTTAAATATATTGTTTTATTAATATTGATTTAACATTTCATTAAATTGATCGAGTTTAAAAATATCTCCTCCTTCTTTTTCTCTCTTTTATGACCCCTAAAAGATCCCAAATCTCGGAATGGACTAAATGAATGAAAAGAAATGAAATGAGCAAATAATCTATTGCACCTAAATTACTCTGAGTTGTAGCTAGCATTTATCTCGTTCCTCGTAACTAGCAATTATCTTCTACATATAATCTTCTTCATTTTTTTTTTCAAAATTAAGAAAATAGTAAATAATTTATCATCTTTCATGTTTTTCGAAAATTTAAAAAATTAATATATGAGTGGAAAATGTTACTTATAGCCTTATAAAATTATTAAAAAACATATTTGGGCAAAAGTTCTTGCTTTTTTTTTTATTTTTTATATCTATTGTTTTATTAATATAGATTTAACATTTCTATAAATTGATCGAGTTAAAAAAATATATCCTCCATTCTTTTTCTCTCTTTTATGACCCCTAAAAGATCCCAAATCTCGGAATGGACTAAATGAATGAAAAGAAATGAAAAGAGGAAATAATCTATTACACCTAAGTTATTCTTTGAGTTTAGCTAGCATTTATCTCTTTCCTCGTAGCTAACAATTGTCTTCTTCATATAATATTTTTCATTTTTTTTTCAAAATTAAGAAAATAGTAAAGAATTTATCATCTTTCATGTTTTTCGAAAATTGAAAAATTAATATATGGGTGGAAAATGTTACTTATAGCCTTATAAAACTATTAAAAAACATCTTTGGGCAAAAGTTCTTGCTTTTTTTATTTTTTATATCTATTGTTTTATTAATATTGATTTAACATTTCTATAAATTGATAGAGTTAAAAAGTTATCTCCTCCTTCTTTTTCTCTCTTTTATGAACCCTAAAAGATCTCAAATCTTGGAATGGACTAAATGAATGAAAAGAAATGAAAAGAGGAAATAATTTATCGCACCTAAATTGCTCTTTGAGTTGTAGCTAGCATTTATCTCTTTCCTCGTAGCTAGCAATTATCTTCTAGATATAATCTTCTTCATTTTTTTTTTCAAAATTAAGAAAATAGTAAAGAATTTATCATCTTTCATGTTTTTCAAAAATTGAAAAAATTAATATATGACTGGAAAATGTTACTTATAGCCTTATAAAACCATTAAAAAACATCTTTGGGTAAAAGTTCTTGCTTTTTTTTTTTAATTTTTATATCTATTGTTTTATTAATATATATTTAACATTTCTATAAATTGATCGAGTTAAAAAATATCATCTCCTTCTTTTTCTCTCTTTTATGACCCCTAAAAGATCCCAAATCTCGGAATGGACTAAATGAATGAAAAGAAATGAAAAGAGGAAATAATCTATTGCACCTAAATTACTCTTTGAGTTGTAGCTAGCATTTATCTCTTTCCTTGTAGCTAGCAATTATCTTTTACATAGAATCTTCTTCATTTTTTTTTTCAAAATTAGGAAAATAGTAAAGAATTTATCATCTTTCATGTTTTTCAAAAATTGAAAAAATTAATATATGAGTGGAAAATGTTACTTATAGCCTTATAAAACTATTAAAAAACATATTTGGGCCAAAGTTCTTGTTTTTTTTTTTATTTTTATTTTTATATCTATTGTTTTATTAATATTGATTTAACATTTCAATAAATTGATCGAGTTTAAAAATATCTCCTCCTTCTTTTTCTCTCTTTTATGACCCCTAAAGGATCCCAAATCTCGGAATGGACTAAATGAATGAAAAGAAATAAAAAGAGGAAATAATATATTGCACCTAAATTACTCTTTGAGTTGTAGCTAGCATTTATCTTTTTCCTCGTAGCTAGCAATTATCTTCTACATGGAATCTTCTTCATTTTTTTTTTTCAAAATTAAGAAAATAGTAAAGAATTTATCATCTTTCATGTTTTTCAAAAATTGAAAAAATTAATATGAGTGGAAAATGTTACTTATAGCCTTATAAAACTATTAAAAAACATCTTTGGGCAAAAGTTCTTGCTTTTTTTATTTTTTATATCTATTGTTTTATTAATATTGATTTAACATTTCTATAAATTGATCAAGTTTAAAAATATATCCTCCTTCTTTTTCTCTCTTTTATGACCCCTAAAAGATCACAAATCTCGGAATGGACTAAATGAATGAAAATAAATGAAAACAGGAAATAATCTATTGAACCTAAGTTACTATTTGAGTTGTAGTTATGATTTATCTCTTTCTTCGTAGTTAGCAATTATCTTCTACATATAATCTTCTTCATTTTTTTTTTTCAAAATTAAGAAAATAGTAAAGAATTTATCATCTTTCATGTTTTTCGAAAATTGAAAAAATTAATATATGAGTGGAAAATGTTACTTATAGCCTTATAAAACTATTAAAAAACATCTTTGGGCAAAAGTTCTTGCTTTTTTTTTTTTTTTTTATATCTATTTTTTTATTAATATTGATTTAACATTTCTATAAATTGATCAAGTTAAAAAATATTTCCTCATTCTTTTTCTCTCTTTTATGACCCCTTAAAGATCCCAAATCTAGGAATGGACTAAATGAAGGAAAAGAAATGAAAAGTGGAAATAATCTATTGCACCTAAGTTACTCTTTGAGTTATAGCTAGCATTTATCTCTTTCCTCGTAGCTAGCAATTATCTTCTTATATAATTCTTCATTTTTTTTTCAAAATTAAGATAATAGTAAAGAATTTATCATCTTTCATGTTTTTCAAAAATTGAAAAAATTAATATATGAGTGGAAAATGTTACTTATAGCCTTATAAAACTATTAAAAAACATTTTTGGGCAAAAGTTTTTCTTTTTTTTTTTTTTATATCTATTGTTTTATTAATATTGATTTAACATTTCTATAAATTGATCGAGTTTAAAAATATCTCCTCCTTCTTTTTCTCTCTTTTATGACCCCTAAAAGATCCCAAATCTCGGAATGGACTAAATGAATGAAAAGAAATGAAAAGAGGAAATAATCTATTGCACCTAAATTACTCTTTGAGTTGTAGCTAGCATTTATCTCTTTTCTCGTAGCTAGCAATTATCTTCTACATATAATCTTCTTCATTTTTTTTTCAAAATTAAGAAAATAGTAAAGAATTTATCATCTTTCATGTTTTTCGAAAATTGAAAAAATTAATATATGAGTGGAAAATGTTACTTATAGCCTTATAAAACTATTAAAAAATATCTTTGGGCAAAAGTTCTTGCTTTTTTTATTTTTTATATCTATTGTTTTATTAATATTGATTTAACATTTCTATAAATTGATCGAGTTAAAAGTTATCTCTCCTTCTTTTTCTCTCTTTTCTGACCCCTAAAAGATCCCAAATCTCGGAATGGAGTAAATGAATGAAAAGAAATGAAAAGGGGAAATAATCTATTGCACCTAAGTTACTCTTTGAGTTGTAACTAGTATTTATCTCTTTCCTCGTATTTATTTCAATAATAAAATAAAATATAATTATTAAAAAATAAAATATAATTTAAAAAAACTAAGCCTAGTAACAATACCATAGAACTCAACCACTGGGATTCGCCCCATTGGCCTCCCTTCTAACATGGAAGGGAGAGGTGAGGGGTTCAAATCTCTACCTTCTTATGGGGAGATGGGGTGGGGACGCGTAAGTTTCAGGAGTGGGTTTCGATTCCCATGCCCTACAAAAGGCAGGACAAAAGTCTGAGAGTGAGTGTAGAGTAGGAATATAGTAGGACTGACAAAAAAAAAAAAAGTACCATAGAACTCTGTAATGATTGTGCAGCAGCGGTTGCTTGCTTCATTGCGGGTGCTTGCTCTAAATCACACTATAAATCGACAATGACGGGGAGAGAGAAGGAGGGAGAGAGATTATTTATTGCGTGTGCTTGCTATAAATCACAATGACAGGGGGGAGAGAAAGAGGGAGAGAGATTATTTATTGCTCTCCTGAGCTGCGGAAACGGTAAAATTAAATTGAATGGTAACCCGTGTTAATTTGGCATTCAATTTGGCAGGAGAAAGAATAGGCTGGTATTTGAAGAGTCAAGGCCTAGAGGTCACAACCACGAAGGAAATGGAATTAATTAAGCCCAAACCACTCTTATTGTGTTATTGTGTGTCTCTGTATGCGCACCGTACCTGGGATCCTTGCTTGCTTTACAGAAACAAGTGTGCCTTCGGAAACAAGCTTGCCTTCATGTATGTGTGTGTATGCTCGACCTCTCTAATTAAATAAACAAAAATAATTCTCATCTTACATACTTATGCCCCATTTTTTATGATACTCTGCATGGTAAAAACTTTCGATTATTCACCTTAGATTATCCATCTTAAGTCACCGCGACCGTAGCTAACTGGAAACCGAAAACCGAAATGCTTGGGGGTAGTTCTTTATGAGGTACGGTGAAGGAGAGAGAGAGAGAGATGCAAAATTAAATTTGAAAGAATATATGGGATAAAATAGGTTTAGTCATATTTTTAGTTTCGAATATGAGATGTCTCTCTATGGATGGGGATGACAAAAATACAAAAAGAAAAGAAAAGAGATAGATTACAAATGGGAGTTACAAGGATCGAAGAATAAGCCTCAATTGATCTTTACTTTTATCTTATATATTAGCGAGACATGATTAGGCGATTGACCACAAATTTCTTACTTACATTAATTGTCTAATTCCTCCCAAACAACTTTATAACTATTCTTAAGAACGCAAAGCTCAATTATATTTGGATACAATGACTAGAAAATTCAACTCTCGACCTCGTCTGCGTCCTCTCTCTCTCTCTCTCTCTCTTCCTTTTATTCTCAACAGTGACTACTTGCCATTCTTTTTCTTTTTCGCGCGCCACCACAGCCGCGGAGCTTGAGCCCAGGACTTTCGCGGCTGCCATAAGCTCGACCTCGAGCCTAGGGCTTGTGGTAGCCATGGCAGGTCAAGTTACGAGCACACAGACATGGCCATTCCCTTGTGCGCGAGTTCGAGGTCAAAGCAGCCATCGTCGAGGTCGAGACTCGACCTGCAGTCTCGCATTTGCTATGGCTGTGGAGCTGAGGCTTGAGCCTAGAGCTCAAGGTCAAAGCAGCCATGGTCGAGGTCGAGGTCGACCTGTAGTCTCACATTTGCTATGGCTGTGGAGCTGAGGCTTGAGCCTAGAGCTCGAGGTCAAAGCAGCCACGGTCACTCGTTCAATGAGCTCGCGACAATTGTTGCCGTAGGCTCGTAGCTCGAGGTCGCGACCAGGGTCACTCGAGCTCGAGCTCCATGGCCATGGCGCCCACAAGAATGAAAGAAGAAACGCAAGCACAGTCGAGAGAGGAGGAGAGAGAGAGAGTGGTGGGACCCGATGAAACGTGGCGCCACGCGTCGTCCATTAAATGGGCTGTCCCCACGACGTGGTTTAGGCCAACCCGAGATTTTCTCGTAAAACAGCACATGCTACCTTCTTTAGAAAACCATGTACCAAATTAGTGGCATTTTCTTTTTATTTATTTTCAAGAACACGTGATATTCAAACGTTTGACTTGTCAACCACCGGATAGTCCTCCGTGCTGAAAATTAAAGCAATTAATGCAATTAAGCTTGTTAGACAACTTTAATTAGTTTAGACTTAAAAGATTTAATTAATCTATAAATTGACAAATAATAAGTAAGAAAAAGGTTGGGGGATTAATTCATTTAGTAGAAAAAATAACTGATGATCATTAAAATCTTATCTACCAATCACGATCGTAATTCTATGTTTGGAAAAAAATTATAGTTATGCAGTGATTGTCAAACACTTGAAGATTATTAACACTTTAAAATGAGTTCTTTAATTTCCTAACACCGATTTCTCAATATTGTCAAATAGGTCAAAATGCACATTAATCAATACATTGATGTAAATAGAATAAGGCTACGTGATTGGATTATGCTTACACCTCAATTTTGTCAAGAACAAAGAACAGCTCACAAAAATCATTGTATTGAGGTTTTCTAGAGATGTATGCTTTTAAAAGTAGCAATGCATCTTTATGAATATCTACAAAAAAACAAAAAAGAATAAGTTTAAAGCCCAAAGTCCAAGCCCAGGATCTGGCCCGTATTCACCTGCGCACTATCACGCTCGTCTTCATTCCTCCCCACGATGAAGCAAACCGAGATTTTAGATTCCAAGTGCGGGCATTGTTCCAATCGCAACCGTCCATTTCAAATGACGGTTACTGCTCATGAGAAGAGAATCGCTTCTTAACTCCTCTGCCCTCCAAAACCAGCCTTTGCCTTACGCTACAAATCGAATTTCACGTTGTTCAATCAAATTGGTAGGCAAGGAAGATTCATTGTTTGTGTTCTTTTTCTGTTCCTCGAAACAGATAGAAGGTTGATGCAAAAGGGGTTGCTTTTTGTCCCGGAAGTAGTTGTGAATATGCAGGGAAGGGGAGAGATTTCTGAAAGTACTAATTTCACTGGGTGTTCATGTCAGCTAGTGCTGTTCTTGGTCGTGTGTTTGGTATTAATTTGGATTTCTTGACGTATGCATATCATCATTCTTGATTCCTTTGGTCCGAAACAGAATGAAATTTAGGAAGAGAATCGCCCTTTGAATTTGCCTAGAAACGGATGATCTTGAAAATTAGTAGATGCCAATGCTGTGCCAAGAAGAAGATAATCCCTTCTTCAACCCGAGTTCTTTAAAAATCTACAACCAATGATCTTGATACTTGCATTCGTTTCAGGTGAAGTGACCTCCGTGGACGATTTCCTGAAGGAGTTCTTCCCAAAAGTGAACCGGAGAAAGCAAGAGCATCTGAAAGAGACCAACTACTGCTAGTATGACAACCAGATCCTGACGCTCTTCACTTCTTCTCTCTACTTTGCGGCCTGGTCACTTGAAGATGAGGCCAACACCAGTGCTGTGTTGTATAGCCTCACTATCCGCCAGAGAGAAATGGTGGAGAGCTGTCAGCGGTGGACGGTGAGGTCAAGTCCGAAGCGCCCAGACTATCAGGTAGCTGGATGATTCCCAGCTGAAACTGAGGCAGGAGCCGGCAAAGTTGGGGGATGATCCGGGTTATGAGGACATGCCCATAGAGGAATTTGCAGCGGCATATATTAGAGGGGTTTTGGATGGCAAGAGGGGAAAGGGGTGGGAAAGAACGACAAGGAGGATGTTCCGGTTAGATGCAAGGCTTTTATGCTTCCTGTACTGCAAATTCCGCCCCTTCTTTTTATCTGGTCTTTTTTGTTTTGTTAACAAATGATAGTTTGAATCCTTAACTTTTTCCAAAAAACTCGAGGCATGTTTACTGCTTTCTCCCACCATTTGCTTTTTATATCATGTAAAGGCTTCACTTAAGTGCTTTTCTTGAGGGGTATCCATGATAAGCCGATTTACAGACACAGGAAAGTTAAATGTATTCATTTTATCAGGATATCTTGTATGATTCTTGTTACCATGAACTCTCTGTTTTCCTGTCTTTAAATGAAGAAAACGCTTCATGCTAATGAATGAAGTTGTCAAAATAAATATCTCTGTGTTTATGACTTTTCTTTTCTTAAGAAACATGCATCTGTGGATTTCTAGTTTAATAACATTAAATGGACTTTATAGGACCACCAGAATGACTGGACAATGTTCTTAATAGTCTGTTTATTACTTTTATTGCTTGAATTAATGATACAGCTTGCATATATTGTCAGGAACTGTGTTTATGCCACCAAAGTGGTCCTTAGGCTATCATCAATGGTGTTGGAGCTATGACTCTGATAACAAAGTTTGAGAGGTTGGCCCTTCCGATGCCTCTTGCTTGATTCTACGGTCTTTCCTCCTCAACCCGCATTTCCTTCTACCTGATTGAATAACAAGGTCCAACTTTCATTGTACGCTGTCGGCATATCATTTATGAGTCAACGCATGATAGTTCTTTAGTTATTGCAGATCACAAGTAAATTTACAGAAAAGAAGATTCCTTGTGATGTCCTATGGATGCATATGGATTATATGGATGGGTTTTGCTGCTTTGCTTTTCACGAGGCATGGAATCCCATTTTGTGTTAACCCTTTTATTGCCCTGTTTGGAAAAATAACATATTACGTTCCACTAAGTCGGTCCAATTTCACATCATCTACCTCACTTTCAATAGGTATCAAATGACTCGCAACTTATGTCTAGAATTGATTGTTTTATCCAATTTCTAAAAGACGTTGTGCACTTATCACCTAAAACAAAGCATAACTATATATCTACATGAAATTTGACCTAAAGCAAAGCATATATCTACTTCTACATGTAAGATGTAAGAATATTGTCAAATATGAATGAAAATCTGTTTTTCATCTAGTAATGATCTAGAAGAAGATGGTGTTATTCATTTTGGAAGTGAGGTAGGTCATGTGCAATATGTCATTAGTTAATACACTTTGTAGGCACTACGATGATCAATGTTCTTTGGATATTCTATTTTCAACCTAAGATACAGTGATGATGCAAAAATGCCATGCACCGCTATTTTGTCCATCGCTTCCATACATTTAATCCATCGAGTCCTTTAATATTGGTGGCCACTTTATGTTTGAAGCCTCCAAAGCACATTCATGTCTGGGACTTCTTATCTCGCCAACTTGTCTAACAGTAAAAGGACTTAGGTTGAATGCTTAGTAAGCAGTAGAGACCTTTCAAAGTAAATAAAGAGTAATATTTTGAGCATGTAAACTGAAACGGAGGATTTATTCTCAGGACTACTCTGATCCAAAATCTTTGGTAGATGGTCTCCACCAACATGGGTTCAAAGCCATATGGATACTTGATCCTAGTTTTAAACGTGAAGAGGGGCCTTATGTCTATGACAGTGGTTGCAAAAGTGATGTCTGCATCAAAGCAGCAGATGGAACTCTATTTGTTGGTACTTTGTTGTCTTTCACTGTGGTTTTGGCTAATTTTTGTCGTTGTCTATCTGGTTTTGCTTTTTGCTTTTTACTTTTCGTCTTTTGCTTTTTTGTAGCATTTGTAATTTGATCAACCCTTAAAACCTTTCAAATGTTGACATGCTGAGTCATTTGGATTCAGCTGAAAATAAGTCCACATGTATGTAAATACTAAGTAATTGTTTGCTTGTCAGGGGAGGTGTGGCCCGATCCTTGTGCATTCCCTAAATTTACACAGTCAAGAGTCCATCGCTGGTGGGCTCAGTTAGTTCAGGATTTCATTTCTAATGGAGTCGATGGTATATGAAACGATATGAATGAACCATCTTTTCATTAAGGTAATTAGTGCTTTTAGTTTTTGTCATTTTCTTTAGTTGGACTATGGCTTACAACTTCTCTCATTCTATGACGAAGACCATGCCCGAGAGCAACATTCATAAGGGAGATGATGAACTTGGAGGTCTCCAGAATCACTCACACTATCGTAATGTAAATTTTCCAGCCTTTTGCTATTTGTAGCTTGTCTTTCACATTTTAGAGTTATATTGAAATAGATAGTAAGTAATTTATAATGTATCCACCACGATTTTACTAGAAAAGTTTTTTTTTTTTTTTTCTAAGGCATACAAATTCTTTGTATATTGTAATACGGTGACTTTCCTCTTGTCACTAAGTGTCATTTTATTATTACTGAGCCGGATGTTAAGGTGCCAGATTGTCTCAAGTAAGGTCGCCACCTGGATGGCGACCATGTTCGCAAGACTATCGTTTGCGATGCCTGTCGTCATTTTGAACAAAGACACTTAAAAGAACCCAACGTATACAAATGCTGGGATTGTAGTCTTCCTCCAGGTTATCAAGGAAAGCCACGACACCAGTGGCAAGGCCATCAACGTCCCGCCAGCGATCACGTTTGAGGATATCGACTTGTGGAAGGCGCTAATCCTGAACATCAGGCATTATAAGTATGCAAAGCTGACGCCCGTATAGCATCACGAAATCCCAATAGCCATGAACAGCTTGACCTCATGGTGGTCTGACCTCATGGGGATGTCGGAGTTGCTGGCCTCCACCAGCACGTTCTCGTACACGGCGACGTTGATGGCCTTGCCGCTGGTGTCATGGCTTCTCTCAATAACCTGGACAAAGACTATGATCCCAACCTTTGGATATGTTGTGTTCTTTTCAGTGTCATTATTCAGAATGACTACAGGCATCGCAAACAAGAGTCCTGCGAACATGGTTGCCATTCAGGTGGCGACCTTACTGAAGACAGTCTGACACCTTGACATGCGGCTCAGTAATAATAAAATGACACTTAGTGACAGATGGAAAGTCATCGTATTACGAAGAATTTGTATGCCCTTAGGAAATTTAGATGCCATAATGGGCGAGCCAATTGCGTAATGTGCTCTTGCAGTGGAGTCTTGCCAGACTCCACCCGGCAGAGAGAGGGCTGCTTGAAACGCGATGGTTGCCAGCAGGATCGCTGTAACCATGATCGCATTCATCGAGCTTTCATTTTGCAGTTGCGTCCCTTCACCTGGACCAGCACTATTGTTTTCTTCTTTCTATTTTCTCTTAAAGTTCCCTCTGTTTTGCCATTTCATGAATTTATAGTCTTCGACAGAAACTGCAACTCTCTCTTCCACCGTATACTCACCCGCAATCCCTAAACAGGAAAAACAGCAAAACTAATGAGACTCGTCCTTCCATTAGTCGAACCTCGACTAAACGACCGTTGGTGATCCTCAAATTGACAACTTCTTCCTCCGCTATTCCTAGGCGTAATCTGAAGCTGATCCAAGCCCCGGCGATGATCGGACATTGTGATCCTCAGCCCACTCCAACCTCTAGTCTTAGCTCCTAGCTTATAGTAACCTTGTTCGATTAAGCTTTGCATGAAGATTAATTGAGGTGAACTTTTCGATCTTGAGCTTGACGAGGCGAGATTACCTTATGCAATTGGGCTACAGCTCAACCCTTGGATGATGTTCTATGCTTGTGTGGATGATCTTTGCAGCTTAAGATGGCTATAGATGATGGATGATAGCCTAGAATGGTTTGACCAGATGATTGCTTAATTGACTGTCTATTTTGTAATTCGAATGGCTTGACTGGACTAGTCGTCTTACTGTCTTCGTTTGAGCTAGATATTATCGTTTTTAGTTTTCGAAATCCTCATGAGGTTCATAGATGGTTTCACGAACTTTCCAACGGCATATTAAACGTGTAAATCGGATCTCATTTGTTATACCAAAACCTGTTTCTAAGTAGGTTGATCTGTTCTAGAATATACATGTGCTACTGCAATGACTCGAGTTAACTGACCTACCCAATTTGTTGATTTTGCATGATTTGTAACAAGATCTATAACCTCATCTGCTTTCCAACCCCACTCCCAAAAAAAATGAAGAAGCAAGCTCCAGGAAAGGAAAATGTACGAAAAGAAAAAATGGCAGGAGAGCTTTTGACATGCAGTTCCACATCAAAGAAATATTGTGCATGTTACAAATGAAAACCTGCTGCTGCACAACCAATTTAATATTCAAAAAAGATTGACGTAGTGCATAACCAATTTAGCAATCCAGCTTGTTGACTCGCATATTTACCTTCTTTTTTTTAACCCTTGTGATTCCAATTACATAGAGATTCGTCTTGCCTTAACTCAAATTTCGAACACCTGGTTGTGATCACAAGTAGATTTTCATATTACGGTTGAATTACTTGTTTAATTTCATCGCAATCTCATATTAAGATTAAAAGAGGTATAGCTGCTCCCAAAAAGTAGCACGGAGCATGCAATTCTCTCGACTTCACTGAAAATCACATCACATTCTCTCTCGCAAGTAATCAAAAGTACACCACAATGAGAGTCAAAAGTTTGATCACTCACTCTATTAGAAAAAAAAGGTTAAATCTTTATTTAAATGCATACTGGGTGAAAACTATGTGGAAGAAAATGAAATAGATTTGATAGACCGAAGTAGCCTCGTCTTTCTAGTTTTTTCCACTTCTCACGAAGGATATTCTTGGGATTATAATTATATGTATCAGCACATGACAGCTTCCATCATTTATCTCTGACTTTGGAGAAACTTCTTCTTTGAGTCCAAAAAGGAAGTAACTGAATTTCTCTTCCATTCCCTTCCCTTGTGGTTACCCAGAGAATGGAATCATTGCAGGTGGGTTCTTTTTTTCCCCTCTCAATATCTTCCATCCTAGATAAGAGTCAGAGCAAATCACCAATACTTATGAGTGAGTTGACAAGGAAGAAAAAGTGGGAACTAAAAGTACAACCGAACCGTGTCGATATAAATTTGTTTCAACTGTACTTAATAAAAGACAATTTCATGTCATGTTGACCATGACGTTTGTGGTTCTTGGTTTTGTTTGGTGTATACTTTATACCAATAATAATAATAATAATAATAATAATAATAATAATAATAATAATTTATTTTCACCAAAACCAATCTAATAAGTCAGACCAAACCGCTAAGTTAGTTCATCATTTGTGAGATGCAGCACTAAGCAATAACATATAAGAAGCTAAGGAGTGACTTGTACTTTAATCGTTAACATCAAGCAAGAAAATTATTTCCTTAGAGGGAAAAATACAAACGGCAAAGACATTGAATGACTATCAGCTACAACATTTTTCATTAGGTGTAAGAGGGATCATAGCCTTATTGTTGATGGCAAAATTATTGTCTTGACATATACTATCGATTTGGTTAGGTTTATCAAGTTAACACAATTAAGGGATCCCAAACAAATAAAACCGTGGTTTGCTTTTCTCGCTTTCCTGGCATTTTACCACCTCTCCAACTGCTTCTCGACCTTTGCAGTATACTGATCCCCAATCTGTTTCTGATATTCAGATAGCTCCTGTCGCCCAGCACTTTTCTGCTCCAGGAATTCCTGTTCAAGGATAAAGCACAGATCAATGATGTGCACCAAAAGGACCGATTGGAGACAAAGGGGAACTTGCTGACATGTGATGGAGAGGGAATTATTAGGTTTTTCTCCTGTTCTTGTAAACACCAACAAAATGATGAACCTATTTCCTTTGTGCTATGTATTAGTGCATATATTCAGATCAAAATACCTATATATCACTTTAGATGCACCTGCGCCTCGACTTTCCTTGAGAATAACAGCAGAAAGAAACCAACGTGCTCCTTTTGCCACTCAATCAAGGTTGCATCTTTCTTTTCTTCTGCCTTGGCAGCAATTATAATCGGACAAAAGAGAGTAAATGTGAACCGCTTCATTAACTAATCACACAAGAACCAAATACTTTGATTCTCTTTCTTTCTGAATTGATATAATTATAATTAAAAGAAAAGGCCAGCCAAATCTTGCTTCTCTTTTCTGCAATTTGCTCATGATCTTGCTGCCTCAGCTTCTCACTTTCTTCACGCACTCTCTGCTCAGCCTACAAGAAATGTGATGTTTAGGACTAGATGATGAGAAAGAGCCATCTTGCTTGCACTGAGTAGGTTCTCTGGTAAGTCACAAAATATGAGTCAAGCAGATTCTTTAGTTTCATGTTAGATTGGAACTGCAATGGTCCATACGGAGGAGCCATGATCTACTCAGATGTCTAAAATATGGACAACTTAGTAGCGAAAGAGTACCTCTTAAGGCTATTATGGTCCAGGTCAAGAGCATAGCCAGCATGATCTACTCAGATGTCCTTCAATTGTTTCGAGGCAAAGATTATTACATAATGCAGACATACTAGTCCAGCCATAGAAGAAAAGGAAATAACAGCCATTTACTTCATAGTAGCACTGTACAATCAATCACATTCTTGTAATCGACTCTTTTTTTCACCTGAATTTTATAAAGAATACCAGCTACTATAATCAGCAGGAAATCATCATAGGTAGTTCATAAAATGCAGATGCTTTGGCTAGTTCAAAAACCAGAAACTGGCAAGAGTAACGAGTACATACTCTTTGTAAAGAATTTGACCTCTGCGTAAATGCATCTGATCCCAACAGTCGCATGTCCTCCTTTTTGAATCTCTGGAAGAATTCAACAGGGCAGAGAATAATGAAGGGATTAATCACTTTCAGAATTCCTCATGGTACTTAAAGATAAAAAAAAAAAAAATCACAAGACAGAATGAAGATGCAAATGTACATTGCCGAGCGGTTTAGAAGAACCAATGGGATTTTCTTTCAGAATGTAGGACACGAGTGACAAATAAAATCTCTTTAACTATCTTGTTTTGCTCAAACCAGAGGGAGAAATCGTCAGAGATGATGACGCTGGAATGAAAGATCATCAAAGCTGCTAAGAACACAAAAACAGAGAGAGAATCAGACATACAGACTGCAATAAAATCAAAATTAGAGTAAGGGAGAGAACTTAGCTTTTGCAGCAATCGAGCATTGAAGGACTAACTTCGATTGTTTGAGTAGAGCTGAACAGAGTTGAAGAGTGTACACTGGAATAGAGTTGGTCTTGCGCTGGATTTGTGGAGGAGGCTCATGGCTGTTGGAACTTCACTAGAAACGATCATCTTGAAATTCAAAGATTGGGAGCTGGTTCAAGAGTTCATATCTAAAGAAGACAAGATCCTGAATGTGTGTTATCCCAATTGAAAAGAGAACACTGATAATGGAAGCAAGATACCAAGAATTAGTACAACCAATTGAATCGAGTATTAAAGCCAAAGAAGGAGAGAAATTAGCTCTTAATGCTCTTGTGGCAATCGGATTAGTTGAGCATCAGTCACAGCCATTTTCCTCTTATCTAAAGACCATGATGATAGACATCAGAAGTTGGATAACGAGAATCTCTAATGACGATGCTCGGCAGTGACAATATCCACCAACGGAATTATGCAACAAGGATATTTATCCATGATTGTCTCCAATCTGAGTTAGATGAAGAAGCTTCGACCGGATGTAACGAACTCAAGAGTGATCAAAGCAACCTGTTGGAGAGTTGTCACCAACAAAGAGACCATATGAAGTCCACGATGGTCAGAGATGGTCCGGCGCTACTCTGTGACGGTGATGTTGCAGCGGTTGGAGGTGGTGACAGGAAGGGATAGTTGCAGGCAAAGGCACTCAATTTGGTTTAGTTCCATTCTCAACAGTTACAAAAACACTGGAAACATGATAGCTAACAAAAAAATTAACATTATGTAAACTGTATCAAAAAACCTTTGGATTGAACACTTCCACATATCATTTCACAGCCGTGCCTTGGTGAAACTTGATCAAACATATTATGTGCAATTGGTTGAGAAGTGGATTTTAGCTATTTCAAACTCTACTTATGTCCGTTGGAATCTTAAATCAAATGCACAGGAGGGGTCCAAAGTTCGAACTTCACATATATCCCTTCAAAAGCATGAAAAACCAGCACAAAGGAAACCAAAAGATTCCCCTTATTGGCTCTTTTTCAGTTATTTGGACGGGGTACAAAATCAAAAGCTCCAATCCACATTATCAAAGCCGGAACAGATCAAAACTATCTAAATTCTCCCCATGAATCGCCAAACAAATAAAAGAAATGAGTAAAAGACGAGCCATCATGTGCAATAATGAAGTAAAGGAATCAAACAAAATGCAGGAGTTTGATTGTGTAAAGAATGTTCACCAAATCAAATTTATGGGCACTGCATCCAATATGATAGCTTCTAGTGAAATTGGACAAGACATGTACAAGCGAGAAAATTATGGAAAGAATCAAACATGAACCCCCATCATGTCAATGTACAGAGAGCCAACATATGCTTCAATGGACGTGAAATTATCTACTTGGATTATCAACGCAAGCCTAAAAATCTCAATGATTTGACAAGTGAACTAGCGACGTGCCAATTTCATGGCTGGAGGTTCTCGGGTGTTGACACGTAAATTTTGGCAGCCCGTTTATTTAATGCATAGAAAATTATGGGTTAATTTTATCCCTAAAAAAAAATTTAATTGCATTACATATAGATTCAGGTGCATTTACATGTTTTGCATTTTATTGGATCAGTGGTGAATGGATTCGGATTAGTGGTTCTAAGCTTTAATTTGGCAAGCCAAAAGTGATATTGCGTGCGAAAAAGAAATCTTCGCGGATGCTGATTTGAAAAGGAAAATAAAACCCTAATCTTCAGCCTATAAAAAGGTTTTCACGTAGGGTTTCAAAAGGGGGCCTCACATTGAATATACGGCCGCACAAGAGGGGTTGTCACTGTTTTAGGGGGGATCGGCAGAAGAAAAACCAGCGACGTGAGGGTTCACGTCGCTTCGAAAAAAAAGAGGAATTGGCTGGAAGGAAAATAATCTGCGTTGGTCATTGGAGGTGGACGCGACCTCGGATCTGGCCGCCGTTCGTCGTCTTTCATCGTTCCAAATTCTGCCCAGCGTCAAAAGCATTGCGGAACCATACACGAATAGCTAAAAGACAAGCCTCAGTCCGATCACGTTGCCGTCCAGTCGTTTGTTTCTTATTTGCAGGTGATCCCCAGCGCTTCTTAGTCCTTGCTGTGCCGAGCATCGCTGTCCTCGACCTAGACGATGCTGCTGCCCTAGTCTCACCTGTCGATCACCATGCCGCAAGCCACGAAATTCACATTTTTACGGCTACAAATTGAAGAATTCTTGGCAAAGGAAGAACACGTGAACTTGGTCAAAAGCACCACGTCAGTTTGGAGTCCAGGAGTCTTCCTGAACCAACCCCATCTCTTGAAACTATAGGCATCCATCAAAATTCATGCCTTGCACGCACGCACGCCCTTGTTCATGTTTGGATTTTGCTGCCATGCGTTGCCACTTTGCCCACTATTACGATTCAACGTCCCAAGCAAATCCCGGAGTTTCTCGAACCTGAGTCATCGCAAGCAAACATCACCGCATGGAGCAATATTGACGAGCACAAATTTTCTCACATATATTGTCTAATATTGCTTGTCTTGTTTGAAGGAAAAATCCAGGGCAAGAGAAGGGCACACAATCTTTCGGTAAAAGAAAACATGGAGAGAGTTCTTGTCTTCTTTCTCTGCAGGTCAACAAAGGACATGCACAAAGGAGCTTGATACCCAAAGAAAGGAAGTAAAGCAGAGATTTTTGGCTTGGTCTGCTTAGTTCTCGCAGTAAAATCAGAATCTCCAGCAAGCCTTGCGGTGACACCTTGCCATATGCTCCAGTCACGCCCAGATCGGCAAGGTCGATATCATCGCAGGTTCTTGTCTCTGTGCCAAACTGCTCTTTGACCGACGTTCAACTATTGCGACGAGCCCCTAGTTTCGAGTCACCATTGTACCGTCCTTAGCCGTGCCAAGCCCCAGAAAAGAAAAAGGAAAGCAAAGTAGGTAGTTTTTCTTTCTATTTATTTTATTTTGTTTTTTAGTAGAATTATTCCTTAGTGTAAGGATGAGAATCCATGATATGAAATTGCCTTGAAATTAGTGATTGTCAGTCCGATTTTCAAGCTCGAAATCCGACTCGCAATTACTTAAAAAATTGCCAATCCGATCTCCCGCTCGAGATCCGATTCGTGATTTATGTGAAATTGGCCAACCCAATCTCATGCTCGAGATATGGTTTGTCGATTTGGGTATCAATATGGCTTGATTTGCTATGGTGTTACTCAAATTAGTTTTCTTGAAAAAAAAAAATCAAAAAATGTAGTTTTAGGGTTTGCATGCTCATATAGGTATTTTATTTCGAATTTAAAAAAAATCAAATTAATTAATTTAGGTTGCTATTTTTTTAAAACTTGGATTGCATGTTTAATTATTTGGCAATTATTAATTTTGAAATTTAAAAAAAAGGGAAAAAAGGAAAAACACAAAAAAAAAAAAAAAGTCATTATGCATCTGTCATGTAGAATTAGGGCATTCTTTGCACGTCATTGCATGTTAAGATTGCATATTATAGGTTTAGATAATTTCTCCTAAATAGATTGCATACTTATTAGGAAAATAAAAATCATGTGCACGTCATATAGAATTAGTTTCATACAATGCACGTCATTTAGTGATTTTCGTTAGATGCATTTAATTAGAAATTGTCCGTCATTAGAATTAGGTCAGTAGATTAATTTAGATTGCATATTTAAGTGTTGCATTTCTTTAATTTCGAATCTCATGGAAAATACAAAAAATTATTTTTTAGAATAAATCCATCTCATGCTTAGGATAGGCTATATGCTTATTTATGTCATATTGCTTAGGTCATATAGCTAAGTCATGTTGCCATGTCATATCATTTCATGTCAAATTAGTGACATGCATAGCATAAGCATGATTCGCATTAATTAAGTGAAAACAAAACAAAAATTGCGTGTTAATTAGAAATCATATCTAGGGTTGATGATATGAATTCTAATCTAACGATGTAGACGCTTTCGTTGCTACGAGGTAAGTCCTACATTTTCTATTTGCTTTCTTGGGTGTTAAATTAATGGATTGCGCACCCGCATGATCACCTCACATGTTAGGGAAATAAATTTAAAATCAATCCAAATTGCCTATAAAAGCATTTTTCAAGATAAAAGAATGGTACCGAAAGGGTATTAGAGAAATCTAGTGTAACCAAGTCCCCGTACCCATAGTCTCTGGTTCGTAGGAGTAACGTAAAGCTCCCGTTACTTTACTTGGGTTTCTAATCGACCCACCAAAAAATAGATATACCAATTCTAACCAGCATACTCACGTTGATGAGCATCAATCAGGTTAAGCTGCAGATTCAACTTATGAGCAATCGACAAGTTCAATAACCTTTCAACCTTGGCAGGTATATGTACAAATGGTGCAAAGTATCAATATAACACAAATCACATAAAAGTAAATTCAAAGTTGTAAGGAAGACTATAACTGATGCATTCAAGTGGTGAAACAAGACGCATTCAACAATCAAGTCTGAGAGCACCAGACCAACAAAGACGGAGGCAATCACACAAGCATACAGGAGGTCTGTTGGTTATAGCATGATAAGGGATGTTGGACCAGGGAAACTGCAAAACTCTTTTCAGGAAGCAAAGAAGGAAGGAGAATGACTAGAGAACATATCTCGTCCAACGAAAGTGTATTCTAACAGCCATTTAGGCATGTTATCGAACATGTGATAAGCACATCAGCCAAAGGATCTAGATTCAACTATGGAACAACGATTTCACATCCAAACTATCGCAATATCATTAAAACAGACTCAAGTCACCAAAGGGATCTTTAATTGGAGACTATTTTCCAAACCAATTTAAGATAGCAACACACACTGTCATTTCGTGATTGTAGAACTCAAGCCTCATTTCTTTTAAATGGATAGACGCATCTTCACTTCATGGGTTTGAAGGATAACATGAGAAACTAAACTTTACACTCAACATCGAGTTCCGATGATTTGAAGTAGATGCATCGACCTCCAAACTGCATGGATCATAGTGTCAAGAGACTCCACATGCAAGTAGAAACATCACTGAGAATCATAATCGTGAACATCACTATAGGTTGGAACTTACATTCTGGCATATAATATGTCCCATTGAGAACAGGAGAAGACTGTTGAGGTGGAGGTCAGGAGAAGGCCAAAAAATGGTATCAACGGTGTTTTTATGATTTGGGGGAAAAATTACAAAAGTAGAAGTCTAAGAAAGCATTAGTGTAATTGATTAGCTACAACTTCACAAACCTTCTCTAGAAAGATCAGAAATGCGCATTGAAATGATCTAAGCTACTGTTGATGGAAGTCTGATGCATGCAAGGGCCTATTTGTTTTCGCTCCGGAGAATAACTGATTCTATTTTTTTGTTTTCGGGAGCAAAAAAAGAACAGAAATCCATTTGGTAAATTTTTCATTCCGGGAAAAAAAAATCTATATTTTTGTTCCGGGAATAGATTTGGAACAGAATTAAGGAGTAGAATAAAGTAATTTCTTTTTCTCGGAAACAATTCCTAAAATCTATTTTTTTTCTTCTCCTCTCTTGTTCTATTTTCTTCTTCTCTTTCCTTTTCTTCTTCTTCTTCTTCCTTTTGGCCTATCACCGGCCTTGACCATAGCCAGCGACTAGCCAGACGAGTGCTGACTACCTCACCGGAGTGTCGTCGGCCCTTGGTGATGCCGAGCCATGACTAGGCTTGGCCTCATGAGTTTGGCTATGGTTGGGCAAGGTCAAACTCACCCAGCCACAAGCAAGGCTTAGCCTCACCAGGCCACCTCCAGGTTGATGTCGCTTAACAAAGGCTTGACGAGGTGAGCCTCACTAGTGGCTGGGTGAGCTAAGCCTCACTAGATCTAAGTGGAGGTTGACCTTGCACAGCCACAGTGGTGACCGATGACCGGCCACAAAGAAGGAGGAAGGAGAAGAGAAAAAGAAAAAAATATTATTAATTATGAAAAAATTAAAAGAAAAGAAAAATTAAGAATCCTACCAAACGTATTTCTATCTTGAGAATAGAAATTTTGTGAAGTTATCAAATGCGTTCTTTTGCTCAGAAATTGTTCCCGAGAATAGAATTAGAAAAAAACAATTTCTAATAAAAAATTATTTCTCGGAATAGAATTGTTACCGAATGCACTCTAAATTTCCTTTCTTCCATCATACCAGGCTAGACTACCCTTAGACGATGGACTAGCCGACTTTTAAGATTGTTGAAAGCTGCCTTAGCAATTCCTAGCTCGATGGTTGTCACATTTAGGCACAAACTTGCACATGGAATTGCATACAAAGATAACATAAATTAATAAAGTACCATGATATTAGCATACCAATAGAATATGGTCTAGAATCTATGGACAATAAAAAGTTTTGAAGTGCTGATACTTGATTTTTAGTTAATACATCAATAAAAGTAAAAACTCGAGGATTTTCGATCGCAACTGAGCCTGTTTCTTGAAGAAAAATTATCATTTTTTGTTTTATCACTGTTAAATAATTTCTTATTCATTTGTATTGAAAACCCAAAAAATTAAACGGTTGATTTGTTGTTGACTTTTTGGTCAATCATTCGACCAAAAAGTCAACACTAGGCGAAAGTTGCTTTTTGTACAAAAGGATTCTAAATGGTCCTCATTTCACTTTAGTTAGGTTAATTTTCAATGAGTTATCCTAGGTATGGGTAATTAATCCAATAGATATATCGTAATATTAATTGAATTCAATTTTAATTAATTTGCAATTTTGAGAGTGAAATTACATGGAATTGTCCAATTTATCCTTGCAAGTCCAATTGCATGTACCCATGATGTAGGTCCAATAATTTTCATGTTAATAAAGTAATTAGGCCAATAAAAAATTATCAGATTGCATTTATATGGTTTAATTGGCCTATTACAAAAAGAAAATTAATAATGATAATTAGATTATATCTTAATAATTGCACTCTTATTGTCTAGCATTATTTAGAGATATCGCCATAAGTCATTTTTAAACGCATTAAAAGGAAAAAGATTAAAAAAAAAAAAAGTAATTGCACGTGCATAGCACACTTGTTGCACGTGTACTGCACACATTCTGCAATAGCATTTGTCTTTTCACTCCTTGAATGCTTAGTGCTTATGATGCTTAATTGTATATGTCTCGAGTCACACAACATGCAGGAGTTTGATTGTGGAGCTTTAGGGCCTATTTGGCAACGTGCCAAACAGTGCCTGATTCTGATTTTTTGTTCCTAGAATCAGTTTGGGACGAAGAATTGAGAATAAAAAAAAAATTGATTCTTCATCTGAGAATCAAAAAAAGAATCAAAAGAGTAAAACTCTCATTCTTCCCTTCCGTCATCCCGCGATTGCCGTCCGCCACCGTGCCCCATTGTCCGCTGCCGCCCGCCGCCGCCGTCCGCCGTTGGTCACCGGTTCGGCGAGCTCGCCGAAGGCTCGCCAGGCCAGGGCGAGGTCCGGCGAGCTTGTCGGAGGCAAGCCCAGCCACCGGCGAGGCTCGCACAGCCCCGGCGAGGCCGGCCTGACCACCGGCGAGGCTTGGCTGACAAGGGCCGATCTTGCCGAGGGCCGACGACGCTCCGGTGAGCGTCGCCGACCCTCATCTGGTCAGTCACCGGTCCGGCGACATGCCACATGAAGAAGAAGAAGAAGAAGAAGAAGAAGAAGAAGAAGAATAGGAAAAAAGAAAAAAAAAGAAAAAAAAAAGTAAAAAAGCAAAAAAAATTATTTAAAAATTATTTAAAAATAAAAAGAAATTAATTTGGAATATAATCAATTAGCACGGTATCAAACGCAATTCTATTCTAGAATAAAAAATTTTGGACAGTTACCAAACGCGTTTTTTTTCTCAGAATCAGTTTAGGAACAGAATAAAAAATAATCATTTCTAATCAGAATCAACTCCCGGGAACAGAATCGTTACCAAAACGCACCCTTAGTCATGAGGATTGGAGCCTTAATCATTAAGTGAGCATAAGAGTAGTTGCTTGACTAGGTGTTTCTATTGCCTTTTGTTTATGGGTTACCATTTAAAAGTTTAAAAAGCCATTGCAATGTTGTTGTCATCATGTGAGGGTCGTTCAACGAGAACGATTTCACGCAAAGAATTAAATGTCTGTTGTGTATACTCACGTGTGTAGTTTTCAGACATCAATCCTGCGTATTTACTGCTCTTTAAGTAACATAAAAGAGGGAATAGAATCGTCTGACTCCATGCATGTCAATTGTCATCGGGTCGAAGAAATTATATCTGGAATTTTAAGCCCCAAAGTTATGAGAGAGCTTCGTCTGCAGTGGAAGCACCGTAAGTCATTAACTTGAGTATAGCAAATCAATCAGCATTAGATATTTAACGTCATGTTCTCATCATCGGTCTAATATTTCTCCTAACCCACACTTGAGAGTGATGAAGCTGTGGTTTTTGTGGATGGTTTGCTTACATTGTGGGGTAAATGAGGGATGCTCCTTGCCTCCTCTAGTCTACGTGCATATTCTAAATTTTCTCCTACTGCTGGAAATTCTTTTGAGGGACTATTATGAAAACAAATTGCCTGATTCAGGAAGATGATATCTGATGAAACTCAAATGCGAACAGTGTTTTCTGGTCTATAGCTTGTTTTCTAGAATGTATTAGCTATGCAAGGCGTTGAAAAACCTGATGAACAATTATGAAAACAACCTGTATTGCTTGGTAATTTCAGTTCTCAATTTGTTGTTTTTCCCTTATCAATCATGAAAATTGATTGGGTAGAATTACAACACCTCTTTTGCACATGATGTGGAGAAAAGGAACATTAGTAGAAAGTAAATAGTATGGAAAGATAAGAAAATCGAGAAAACAAGAAACCGAACAAAACAGTGGCACCACTCAAAATATAGTAATTTGTTTTTGGGGATGAACTGGTAATTGTCTCGAAGAATCTTCTAGTTAATTCCTTTGCGAGGTCCTTTTGATGGAAACCCAGGATAGATGTTTGTAATTTTTCATCAATACATCATCTTTTATCTACCCAGCTTTTCAACGATTCTTTTAGTGATTTTGTATGGATTTCTTGAACTGTCTGGTTGTTGTAATGGTTTTGACAGGATCAATGATCTTATGCCTGGCTTCCCAAAATGGTGATTTTGATGGAATTCCATGTGACGAGAAGGATGCAATTAATTCTTATCAGTTGAGTCCTTTTGTGGCAACAGTGGGTTCTTTATTTGTTAGCAATTCGTGTTGATTTCCCCATTATTATTATTTTTTTATGAATCATAAAAAATTTTAACTTTTTTTTTTAATTTATTAAAGGTTTCTCAATTAAAAACAATGTTTGCTTATGCCAAATAGTAAGGTTTGTTGAACATCGTTGTCATTGATACATAATGGTTGCGTGTCTAAATGCTAATTATATATGATTTTTTTTTTTGTAATTTATTGCTTAATGATTCAGCTCTAAGTTATATGGTCAGAACATATATCACCTTACGACTAACCAAAGTAGCACAATTTAAAAACAATAGGGGTTCTTTTTCATTTGTTGTAGGTAATTTTAGCGAATGCAACATTTTTTTTTTTTTGGGGGGGTCGAAAATAGGACTTTCATTTCATTTTGGAAAATGAGAATTACATGGAAAGGACAAGTTGAAATCAGAGCATAAAATATTCCAAAAGGGTTGAGGGGGTTCACACTTCCAAATTGAGGGGAGGGTTTTTAGGCGGAATGCTTTTGCTATCCAATCTGCAACATAATTTGCATTTCTTGAACAATAAACTACCCTTTTGTGAGGCATTTGGGCCAGTATCTGTTGGCATTCTTGGACCAAATCTTTCACAGCCCATGGGTCGTCTATTTGGCCCAGTAGTGCATCCACAACCATGCGGCAGTCAGTTTCACAAAGTAAAGTCTTCTTCGGTTCGTGTACTTGCCCCTCGTGCATTGAAGGACTATCATATGAAGCTTTCATAATACATAAATATCAACACATGGATTCACCAGATCTTTCTTATTGTCTCTTTCCACATCCTTTTCATTATGGATCATATATGAGTGCCCAGCAATGGGTCTTCTTGCTTAGTAGACAGTTCATCATTTTTCTTTCCGTTTCTTTCAATTACCTAATGAAGAGCCGGTGCTGATTTTCTGTTGAAATTGTAGCAGCTCTTTCAGTATACACAAAAACATGAGAATATTAGTGCTGCAAGTTATAGTAGTTATATAAAGTTTGCAAGGACAAGCAAGTCTTCCGGATGCCTCAATGTGAATCAATATCTTTATTAAGTAATGTTGTTCTTAGTTGCCTCGTCAGAAATGGTAAGTTTGGCATCGGCATGAAATGTTTTCGGACGCCTCGATGTGAATCAATGTCTATATTGGTTAGCTTTCTTTAAGCAATCAAATTAGCAACTTGTGCAAAATGGATTTATGACCGATAGAGAGCTAAATTTAATGCGATATCTATTATTAGATTACATTGGACTTTCGATACGTGAACTTTAGAAATTTGTGTGAAAAGATATGCTATATACATTGTAGCCTTGTAGGCCTATTCTCGACTGCTTAAGCTTTTGAAGAAAACAATTAGTTAATATGGTAGGCATGAGATAAGTGCTCATATTCAAAAATAACTACACGAAAAATATTTTCATATTCTACGAAAGCATTTTCTGGTTTTACAACATCAAATTAATCCGCAATTCCCTGCCTTCCGAACAATTAGACTCTGCCATTACTTTTTCTCGTCCAAAGAGATAAGCTCATCAATTAAGTTCAGAAGTATGGAATTAAGTTGTTTAATCATTTGGGCCTGAGTCGTTTGGACCATTTGAACCGTAGGAAAAGCCCAAAGTCCGAGCCCAGGATCTGGCCCGTATTCACCGGCGCACTATCACGCTCATCCTCATTCCTCCCCACGATGAAGCAAACCGAGATTTTAGATTCCACGTGCGGCATTGTTCCAATCTCAACCGTCCATTTCAAATGACGGTTACTGCTCCATGAGAAGAGAACCGCTTGCTGACTCCTCTGCCCTCCAAAACCAGCCTTTGCCTTACGCTGCTAATGCTTGCAAAAAATAAAATTAAAAAATAACCCCACAAAATCGACTTTTTACATGAACACGGAACTCTCCTTTTTAAATTCCTCAACCGTTCCCGCCTTGGTCAGTTTTCACCCTCATGACTCTTTTGCTCGGCCGTCATCGGCATGAAGCACTCTTTCGACACCTCCAAGAAGCCCCTGAAGCCGGCCGCCAAGCCCCTCTTCACCACCTTTCGCTTCACTGCCGCCACCGCTGTTGGTTCCGAAGCACCGCCTTCATTGGCGCGTGAGCAATTACCCAATTCGATTCCTCCGAGACCCCCGACGGATGACGTGAACTGCAGAAACCTGCTAGTCATCCGCCAAAGCCCAACAAGTGGTGGACCCCTCGGAGGATGAAGAACCTCGACCCGCCTCTCCACTTGGACTCCTCCTCCTCCAATATCTCCCACTTCCAGTCCCACATAAAGAGCAGTCACGTGTTGTAATCGAGAGAGAGAACGAGGAAGAGAGACAGAGAGCAAGAATGGCGGGTGGAGGATTTGTAGAAGACGGGCATCTGAAAAGGTCGCATCTTTATGAATACCGGATCACTGGGTATTTCGTATTCGCCTGCATTATTGCGGCCATTGGCGGATCGCCTTTTGGGTACGATCTGGGCGTTTTGGGTGAGTCTTTTTTTCTTTCATCTCGCCTTTTTGCTTGGATTTTGAATGCGTCTGCTGCGGTGTTTCGTGAATTCCCAGCTTTATCCGGGGAAGAAAACCTTTTTTGGTGTTTGTGGACTTGATTGAAGGTTGATGCAAAAGGGGTTGCTTTTTGTCCCAAAGGGGAGAGATTTCTGAAAGTACTAATTTCACTGGGTGTTCATGTCAGCCAGTGCTGTTCTTGGTCGTGTCTTTGGTATTAATCTGGATTTCTTGACGTATGCATTTCATCATTCTTGATTCCTTTGGTCCGAAACAGAATGAAATTTAGGAAGAGAATGCCCTTTGAATTTACCCAGAAACGGATGATCTTGAAAATTAGCAGATGCCAATGGTTGTGCCGGGAAGAAGATAATCCCTTCTTCAATCCAAGTTCTTTAAAAACCGACGACCAATGATCTTGATACTTGCATTCGTTTCAGGTGAAGTGACCTCCATGGACGATTTCCTGAAGGAGTTCTTCCCAAAAGTGAACCGGAGAAAGCAAAAGCATCTGAACAAGACCAATTACTGCAAGTACGACAACCAGATCCTGACGCTATTCAGGGTCTACGACGACGGCTGGGGCGGGGACGGCGGCGGCAACGACAATGGTGACAGCGACGGATCCCTCCGCGAGGGGAGGATGGTGTACAGGTGCCGGTCGTCCGTGTCGCTGCCCTTCTCGCCGCTGGCAATGGTCGTTGGCGGGATCTCCAGGAAAAACTTCTTCTACAACCAGCTCCCGCAGGAGCCCCTCAAGCTCTCCGTCCTCAAATTGGATATTCGTCATCTTCGCCGTGCACGATCTGATCGAGGAGGCGAAGGCTCGGACCGTGTCGTGGGCCCTGGTTGGTCATCTTCGCCGTCTCCTACTTCCTCTCGCGTAAGTCTCCTCACCTTCCCCTCTCTCCTCCTTTCGGAATTGGGAACCGGCGCCCCCCTTTCCTTGTCCCCGAGGGAGGTGTCCGATTTCGTTAGTTTAGGATGCATTGGAATGTCGTGCCCTCTTATCTTTGTTCTAGTCGTTCTCGAAATTCGCTGTTGGATGGTAGCTTTGGATTTGGGGTGAAGACTTGTGCCCCGGTTTTTGCTTATTGAGGAAGAAATGCCTGGAATAGAATGCCCAAGGAAGGGGAATATCTGATTGTGATATGAGAAACTTAGTTCGGCAATAGCAAAAAACCGAGCCTTATCCCCTACTATTAGCGGGACGAGGCTTCCACAAAAATTTGGCACTAGGTTTAAGTTACTTGGATATTTTTCGGATTATAAATTATTAGTGAATTACAATTTGTTCGATTTACAACGTTTTCAGTGGTGCTTTCGGGTTGTCGATGCCCCCTCTTCCATTATGTGGAAATGCGTGGTATCCAAATTCAGCTATCAACAGCTAAGGGTTATTAGCGTTTTAGCCTTGTTATTAGTTCTACTGTGGAGAATTTGGAATGTACATATGGATCCACTTATGACTGATTTTTTTTTTTCCCCTTCTCCCTGAAAAAAAAAAATTACCATTATAGATTTGCATACGTTACTGAACCTGGACTTTGAGAGTCTCACACTCAACTGTTGAAATGTGCATGCAGGATTAGGCATATCCCGCTCCCCAGCTAGACACATTCAACCCACACACGCGCACACGGATAGATTAAGATGTCCTTCGCCGAATATCCACCGGCTCATGGTTTCCTTTTCCTATTTTTGTCGTTGTCAATGTCACATTGCTTAGGAGAATATACTATAATAATAATAATTTTTTTGTAAGAAATTTCTTATGCTTATGAATTTCTTGATAACAACTATACAACGAACCAATCGAGACCACATTTCCATAATATTGTAATTCATGATTGTAAAATCTAATAGGAAACAATCTAAATTATTATTATAATGATAGCTCATTATTTAAAAGCAATATTACAGTTATTATCTAGTTATCAGGAATGATATTTGAGTCTACTTTTTTTTTTCTTTTAAAAAAAAAAAGTCTCATAACTTGTAATTGAGAATTTTTTGGAACAGTGACATACAAAAAAAAAGCCTCATAACTTGTAATTGAGAATTTTTTAGAACAGTCACATACAAACCAACATACATGCACATCAGCATCAGACAAGGTAGATCTATGTATTAAAAAGAAAATGAAAAATCTACATCGAAAAAGTTTGGCGAAATTTAAACTCCATCCACATCACCAAATCCATTGTCGTAGCCAGCGACAAGGTTGTCAACGAGGTCATCGTCACCATCAAGGAGGCTTCTTGATTCCCTCATCCTTAATCACTAGATAATAATTCTAATATTGCTTTTAAATAATGGGCTATCATTATAATAATAGTTTAGATTGTTTCCTATTAAATTTTACAATCATGAATTACAATATCATGGAAATGTGGTGTTGATTCTTTTGTTATATAGTTGTTATCGAGAAATTTATAAGTATAAGAAATTTCTTACAAAAAAAATTTATTATTATTATATTATATTCTCTGAAGCGATGTGATATTGACAATGACAAAAATAGGAAAAAGAAGCCATGAGCCTGTGGATATTCATCGCTTTCAGCTGGTCTTTTTGGGTGCTAAGTCAAAAAAGTTCCTTCGTTATTAATTCATAATCCGAGTGTGAGGAGGCATGCCAAGGAGATCGAACGGCTGGGATGAGCCTCACATTCCTCGGATGGCTTGACCTTCTATTAATAAAATAAAATATAAATTATTAAAAAAGCTGAGCCTTTGTAATGATTGCGTTGAGGACAAAATTTGTATCCCTCGTAAACGTTCAACTCTCTTCTACCTTGTGGCTTGCAATTAATAGCAGCCTGCAATTAATTTTGCTAGCTATGAAGTCCTCCTCTTTACTTCCACTTATATGCAAGAGAAGAAGGCCTTCTTTCTCCCCGATCTTCTCCGCCGCTCCTTTTCAACTCCACGACCGCCCAACCCCGACCGTCGCCATCGTCGCCGCCCAACCACGACTGTCGCCGTCGGAACCAGCCACCACCGTCTCCGTCGAAGCCTAGCCACCATCATCGCCGTCGAAGCCCCGGCCACCACCGTCGCTAGCCACCCAACGCCGGACTCTCTTTTTTCTTCGGTGAGTTCTCGATTCCATTTTCTTTCGTGGCTAGTTGAATTCCGATTTTTGGTTTCTGGCGTCGAACATTTTGAATTTTGGGTTTTGGGTTTTTGGCGTGTTATCTGCTTAGTCGTTAGTCATGGAAAAACAAGCTATTCACCTTGTAGATGGAGGAGACATAGAAAGTGTGCCATGCGTGATTCATAAGATTCTATAGTAGCACCAGTATCGTATTTTATTTCACTTAGCCTGCTCCGATCACACATTTCGACCAGGCACAGCAGAATTCTAATCCGCTGGCTCAGATGAGCAGCTCTTGGCTCACTTCCTTGCCTGTGATATTTTCGGAACAAAAGGTGACAAAAAGGTGAGGTATAGAGGGATATATGAAGTGATGAATCAACCATCATGTCCCATCCCAAAAGAACGAGAGGCGTAGAGTAAAATACGAAGCAACGAATTGACAACTACCAATAATAAAATGGACAGGCGATAGATCTTCTTGAATTAGCGATACCCTCCCCCTCTAAATTCCTATTGAGGGCTCATTCCTCTTTTGCGAAATTACTCACTCTTCTTTTTCACCCTGATACACATAAAACTTTTATCCATTAAGGCATGGCCACCATCGTGAAGGATTCCTGTCTGCCATGTGTGATTCAATCAAACGACAGGGAAGAAGAAAAACAATCATCGAAAAAAGGTATGTAAAAAACCATCATGATCATCACGGTCCTACTCATGATAATGGCATTTCAAGTGATAGTAAGTCTAGGTACAACTGTATTAGCTTCCAAATATCCGTGGAGGTATAAATTGTTTACTAATTGCAATATAGTTTGTTTTCTCATGTCATTTACTGGAACTATAATCCTCATAAGCAGCATATCCAAGGCCACAGCCTCATTTTGGTTTGAGGGTTATTGACAACTCCGCCGTCCTCGTCATCTTCATCAAGATGTTTTCGATCTCATCGAACCACGAGAGCCCTGAGTTTGGAGATGATGACAATGCGTTCGTCAAGGAACAAGCGCCAATGACGTCGCCCAATGACGTCGCCGGCCTCAGGGAGGCCGCCGAGGAAGTTGTTGAGGTTGATGTGAGACATGTGAATCCCATGAGGACACGTGTCGTCCTCCTACTGTCTTCTTGTTTGCCACGCTAGATTGTGAGACTTTCTATCGTTGCGCGAGTCCAATGCAGGTACATGTCAAAATACTATTATCTTTGAAATAGGCATACTTCTACTTATCTCTCTCTACCATTGCACTCCCACTCTATAAATATTCCCGAATACTGTGGTTGTACCCCCTTGCAACACTTTAATTCATTCCAACCATGGTCATATCCCCTCATAACACTTTAATTCAATTCAAGTATGACTCATCATCATGGCCAAGGCACAAGTAGCCGCGCACGGCCTCGTCCATAATGTGGGCGCAACGCGGCGGCATGGCATGGGGGACTCGAGCAGAGCCGAGCCGGGCTGGGCTAGAGAGATTTTACCGGGTGGGGAGGTGATTGAAGTGAGGCTAGAGCTCGTCGTCGAAGCCGGGCCGGTGGGGCTCCTCGAGGCCGGACTCCTTGAGCCACCGCGTCACACCCGCATTATGGACGAGTCCGTGCGCGGCTACTTGTGCCTGGCTATGATTATGATGATAAGTAATACTTGAAAGTGTTGTGAGGTGTGCTACGGTTGGAATGAATTATTAAAGTGTTGTGAGGGGGTACGATCATGGTTGGAATATCTATAGAGTGGGAGCGCGCAATGGTGGAGAGAGAAAAGTGGAGGTATGCCTATTTCAAAGATAACAAAGTATTTTGACAAGTACCTACGTCGGACTCGCGCAACGGTAGAGAGAGTGCAAACAAGAAGGTGGTAGGAGGATGACACGTGTCCCCGTGGGAGCCACGTGTCTCACATCAACCTCAACGGCTTCTTCGGTGACCTCCCTAAGGCTGGCGACGACATTGGGCGACGTCATCGGCGCTTGCTCCTCGACAAACGCGGCGTCGTCGTCTCCGGACTTGGGGCTCTCGTGGTTCGATGAGATCGAGAACATCCTGATGAAAAACGACGAGGATGGCAGAGTTGTCAGTGGCGGGATTGGGGCTGATTCAAGCCAGGAGTTCTGCGATAGATTCCTCGCTGACGTGCTCGTTGACTCCCCCGGAGATGGGTTTGCGGAGATAGCCGACAGGTCCGGTGACAAGGAGGAGCCTGGATCGTCGGATGATGGCTGGGTTGAGGTTGCGAAGGTTGATGGGGCTAACGGTGGCGATGAAGCCTATGATCCTGCTTCTAAGAAGCTCAGGAGGTACGTTGATTGATCGGTGCTGCTGAATTATTCGATTGGTAGCTTTATGTTGAATTCTGCGGGATCTTTGTTAATTCGTCTTTCTGGAGAAGAAGCCGGTTGAATTTTGGAATTTATGGGTGTGCTTTTTGCACATGGAATTAGTCGCGAAGGAGTTTTGCCCTTCTTCATGAAATATTGTATTTTATGTTAGTGGTATTGAATCTAAATAGGAATGTTTGCTCACGGAATTGTGCGCATCGAGGCCTTGCCAAGGTGGCTAAGTGTCTCGGTGAATGAATACCTGCGCAAGTATTGCGATAGATAAGGAGGAAGAAGGCCTTCTCTCTCCCCCATCTTCTCCACCGCTCTTTTTCAACTCCACGACCGCCCAACCCCGACCATTGCCGTCGTCGCCACCCAACCACGACTGTCACCGTCGGAACCAGCCACAACCGTCTCCGTCGAAGCCCAGCCACCATCGTCGCTGTCGGAGCCTCGGCCACCACCATCGCCAGCCACTCAATGCTGGACTCTCTTTTTGCTTCAGTGAGTTCTCAATTCCATTTTCTTTCGTGCCTAGTTGAATTCCAGTTTTGGGTTTCTAGCGTCGAATGTTTTGAATTTGGGTTTTGGGTTTTTGGCGTGTTCTCTGCTTAGTCGTTAGTCGTGGAAGAACAAGCTGTTCAACTTGTAGATGGAGGAGACATAGAAAGTGTGCCGTGCGTGATTCATAAGATTTTATAGTAGCACCAGTATCTTATTTTATTTCACTTAGCCTGCTCCGCTCACGCATTTCGACCAGGCACAGCAGAATTCTAATCCGCTGGCTCAGATGAGCGGCTCTTGGCTCATTTCCTTGAGAAGGGCTTTCTGTAACTAAGAAATGAGAATTTTTTATTGACCCATATGATCTCAGGCTCACAAAGAGGAGAGGATGAAACTGACAATTTTACACTTAGAGATTGAGCTCGTCAGTGTTCTTTTCCATGGTGTCTAGAGAAAGCAGCTTTGAAGGCATTTCCTTATATCTTTACCATGATAAAATTTGTTTGAGTGTCTTCCAGTGATTAATAGCTTGTGGGTTATCTTGGACGGTAGCTTGCGAGTTTAATAGAAATATACTGAAAAGTGTCCTCTCAACTTGTTTTTGCTTGTTAGAAGACTTACTTTAGTGTTCCTCTCATCTTGTTTCTTGTTTGTTAGAAGACTTACTTTTTGCAATGTGGTTGTTAGGTTGGAGCAATTTTAAATCAATCGAATGAAGGACACTTTAGATTTTTATTTCGAGCGTTATTTCTTGCTCCCAAATGTAAATTCCAGCTTGCGCAACTTATTCTGGCTCTAAAATCTTTCTACTTGGCGGGCGGCTTTGGCAAGAAATTTTGTAGCTAATTAGCCAAATTGAGAGCTTCATATGTCATATAAAAGGAATTACCAAAGGAATTATGGTAATTATGGTCAAAGGAATTACGGTAATTATGGTCAAATGAATTATGGTAATCAAAGTCAAGGTCCTCGTCCGAGGAGGCAATATCATGCGCAATATCATCTGCCCCCTCTGCCCCCTGCCTTCCCTCCCCCTACTTTTGCTCAGCCCATGTATAGTCATGTCCTTCCAGGACTGCCTCATGTTCTACCTTTTGAGGCTGCTCAATGACTTTTCCATGACTCAGCAGTTTTCATGCGAATCTGAAACTCATTTTTTCCTAATTTTTTCACCTTGATCACTATTTCTTTGTCTTTATCTAGGTTATCTTGACTTTTTGACTTATGCTAGGTTTTTTTTCTTTCGACTTATGCTAGGTTATAAATTTGTATAGTGGCTGCCTGCCTTTAGTATGAGGTCTTTCCCATTCAGTTGGGTGGTAAAGTTTCAGTTGCTCTCTTTGCTTTGGTGGCTCTTTCTCTTCTCGTCCTCATCTTCTTCATTTAGATTCTGATTGCTTCTACATCAATGCGTATGCTTCTGCCATGTCTGATGATAAATAATCCATCAATCTTGTTTAATCATACATTTGCTTATATATTCTTCCAATATATTTTATATGCTGGAGAGTTATCTTATGTGCATGAAGTCTGTTGATTCTCATCTTTCGCGTTTAGTTTGATGCTCGGTTTATTTCTTTTGGAAGGTGAGAGTCAATGTTTTGCCATGTTTAGGGGATTTAATTCCTAAGCTTGACAAACAAGCTATCCTTGAAATTTTACAAACAATTCAACGTTGTGCTGCTGTTGTGCTGCTGTTGACGTTGACGTGTTCTGCTCCTATGCTCATGTGTGCGCTTGGAGTTGCTAACTCAATGCTTAAGCAGGTAAGATTTTGCATTTGCAGCTCTGTTCAAAATGCCCGTTTACAAATACTTGTGTTTCTTGGTACCATTGTTGTTTTAACGGTAAAGTAGAAAGTTCTCTTTATCATAATGACTATTACTATTCTGCTTTCAGTATGGAGTAGAATTTGCTGCAGAGCATGTCCTTCCATTACTTATACTGCTTCTCACTGTGCACTATATAGGCAAGTCTTAACTACCATTTACTTACCTGTGTTTTGAATTATCAAATATTTCTTTATTGGCTACAATGATAAGCACGCTTATATGTTTCATCGATGTTCACACTTGCCGACTATTTGAAGAGGGTGAGTTGTCTCATTCCAAATTTGATGAAGATGATTTTAACCTAATTCAAATGTTCTATCTGGAAAAATTGTGTCATTCCAAACTTGATGATACAATTCAACTAGAGTGGACTATCCTTTTTTGTTAAATGATCTCATTCCAAACTTGATGCTAGATTATTTGACTTTAAGGAATCAGTAATTGTGACATTCCAAATTGAAACATAGAAACAATTGTTTACATAAGCCTATTTGTCTTGTTCTTAATTGAAACTTGATATTACATGACTAGGTTGTTGTAAGTGACTTGACTATTGGTCTTGTTCTTTGAAACTAGACAATAGTTATTCTCCTACAAATAAACTTAAGTTGATGGCTCTTTGTAAATCACATTGTTTAGGTCTTGTTCATAATTTATGAAACTGGCTTGGATGCTTTTATGACATGATATTATGATGCTTTATGACATCAATATATGTTCTTCTCCGCTCTGATCAACAAGTGAATGTCCAAAACTTTGCGAAACAAGTGAGTGTCCAAAACTTTGCGAAAAGGAGGTGATGGAGCGATGACAACCAGGAGGTGGGCTTGGAAACATAATAGCTCACTGGTGTAGCTCTGAAACAAAAACAAACAAAAATAATTCTCATCTTACATACTTATGCCCCATTTTTTATGACACTGCGTGGTAAAAACTTTCGATTATTCATCTTAGATTATCCATCTTAAGTCACAGGGACCGTAGCTAAATGGAAACTGAAAACCGAAATGCTTGGGGGTAGTTCTCTCTTTGTTTTTTCTTTCGGGGGACTAACTTTCATTTACGAGGTACGAAGGAGAGAGAGAGAGAGAGAGAGAGAGAGAGAGAGAGAGGGAAGGGAAAGTAGCAGTTAAAAAATGCAAAATGAAATTTGAAAGAAAATTTGGGATAAAAATGTTTAGTCATATTTTTAGTTTCGAAAATGAGATGTCTCTCTATTTTAGCTGGATGGGCATGACAAAAATACAAAAAGAAAAGAAAAGGGAGAGATTATAAATGGGAGTTACAAGAATCGAAGAATAACCATCATTTTATCTTACTTTTATCTTATATATTAGCTAGACTTGATTAGGCGATTGAGCACAAATTTCTTACTTACATTAACTGCCTAATTCTTCCCAAACAACTTTATAACTATTCTTAAAAACACAATGCTCAATTATATTTGGATACGATGACTAGAAAATTCAACTCTCGATAATGCCCAAAATTCACTTTTACATAGATAATTATGGAATAGTCTCCTTTTTTGTTTAACATTCTCCTCATCTACCTTATATTTATCACATGAAGAGAGCACACATCAACCATCATTAATACACCTTCAAGACTTTCTTTTTGTGGCTTTTTTGGTTGCAAAGCCGTTTTACGTTCAAATTAAAAAGATTTTCTCATTAGTAATGTCACAAGCTCTCACACGTATAATCACTCAACATGCTGAGGCTTTTTGCAGATTCTCGAAAAGAATTCGATTTCAAAGGCTTCAAGCCTTTTAACTCATGTAGAGTTATTTACAAACTTTGGAGAAGTGTTTCAATTTAAAATGTTTTTCTTTTTATTAAAATATTTCAAGGGAAGGCACAAAAAAAATACATAAAAGAAATTGGGCAAATTACATTGATCATGAATATTTAGTCTGATTTTTAATTTATTAGCTAGCGTGCCAATTATCTTACAATTGATGTCCTTGGAACTGATTTCAATCAAAATTTTCCACAAAAATATGTGAGATAAAATAATAGAAAATATTAAAAATTGCAAAATTGTCCACTTCGGCATTGGAGGTCAACGATTCCTGGTTAACCAGCTAACTACATTAGTAAATTGATGAAAAGTTTATGAATAAATTTATAAAATTGAAGTACACCATTATTGTTGCTGTGAAAAATTCTTAAGTGTCTTCTGGGGCCTTAGAACATACTTCTATTATTGTCAAATGTAGAATGGTTGCTGCATTTATCCAAGGATATAGGGGATGACTTCTTCCTCTTCTTTCTGCTCTGTGCTAAGCAAGATTGTGGTCATTTTATTATTGTCATTGCATTAATTTTTTGTGCTATAGATTATGATATACATTTGATTATAATAGTTACTAATACTAAAATGCCTCATTCAAATGTCGACTAATTTTACACTAGCGTGGGTGGGTAGATTGGTGCAAATAGCTTACATCAATTAGCGGCTTTCTTAGTTGCACCAGTAAGTTCAATTCAATGTATTTATTTATGTCAATATCTGTGGTCTATTAATTATAGCTACTATCATGCATGACAATTGCGACTGAGTAACGCAATGCTAAAGGATTTTCTCAAGTTTAAAGTATATAGTATCTGATATTAAATGGCCAAAAGAAGAAAGAAAATTAAAACTCACGACTTGTGATGTTGACTGGTCTACTTTGGGTGCGTTTGGTAACGTTTCTGTTTAAAAATTGTTCCAGAAAACAGAAATAGAAAAAAGTGTTTCTGTTCCGGGGAACAATTTTTGAACAAAAAAACGCGTTTGGTAACTGTATAAAATTTCTGTTTCTGAAATAGAAAAAGAACAGAAACACGTTTAGTAACTGCACAAATTTTCTATTTCTGGAATAGAAAAAGAACAGAAACACGTTTGGTAATTGCATAAAATTTATGTTCCAATTTGTTTTTCAAGTGTTTTTTTAATAAATGTAAACTTGGTATTAAATTATCATTCTCATGAAATGCTTATCAATTTAATTATGTTCATAGTAAGTGAAAACAAACATTCTAAACATGATCATATTTGCTTACTTGGAAGAAAATTTTTTAAGTTTGTACCAAAATTTTCCCAATTGTTTTTTTTTTTAATAAAGTGTAAACTTGATTTTGAATTCTCATTATCATAAAATGCTCATCAATTTAATTTTGTTCATAGTGAGTTCATAATGAGTAAAGTCAAACATTCTGAACATGGTTATAAGTGCATACTTTGAAGAACATTTTATAAATAAATTTTGTACCAAATTTTTGTCACGTGCCTTTTCTTTAAATAAAGTATAAACTTGGTATTGCATTATCACTTTAATGAAATGCTCATCAATTTAATTTTGTTCATGGTGGGTGAAGACAAATATTTTGAACATGATCATGTGTATACTTGGAACAAACTTTTGTAAGTAAAATTTGTACAATAAGAGCTAGCTAAAAGAAGAATATCTTATAGATCTCTACATAGACCCTTTCATACATAACATCACAATAATGAAGTAATAGAGTTCATTGTTCAACTTCATCACATTGAATTTGATAAGTGATAGATGTCCATTTGAAGATCATAAGTATTCTACGAGTACATAAAGTAATTTCTTCTTTTAAGGATAACTCGGGACATCATGTTACTTGATACATGCAAAAATGGAAGTATGCCAGACATGTTAACCTTGTCAGAGATGTTAATTACAGGAGATAATAGGTCATGGAGCTGCTATAAAAAACAAAAATACTATCAAATAGACTGGAGGTCCTTTCCAACTTTCGGCTTTGATATTGCTTCAACAGTTGCTGATATTGCTTCCTGCATTGAGCCACAAATCGAAGTTAGCAGGACGATGGAACCATTGAATCCACGCCGGCTCTCCAAAATTATGCACAATCAAGCATCACATGTTGGCACTTGTACCATGTACTCTTCAAAGAGATGATTCATTGACAATGGTGTCAACTTGCACACGAGTAACAAGATAATCAGCCAAGCTTAAATGTGTTCCAGTTCAAAAAGCTCTTTTGCTGCAGTCTAAGCATGGATTGGTCGAGATTACTTTAACATCAAGGCCAATCAATTGAGAATGTTACAAAAGTCAAGGAGTCAAGGGGAAGTTGGACTATAAGGGGACACATGGTAACGCATACAGTTTCAATCATAGAGCAAACATAGATATTATCTGGGAGCAGTCTTAATGTTGTGAGGACAAGAGTGTACAGTTTCAATAGTGATGGATCAAATGTAAATAGTTCAGTTTATCAAACTACGGCAAAAAATCACAATACAACTCTTGCACAAAACGAAAATCTGGCGCAACTAATCAGCCATTGGACACCAACCCCCCCCCCCCTAAAAAAAAAAAAAAAAAAAAAAAAAAAAAAAAAAAAAAAAAAAAAAGTTCCTAGAAGCTCCAACCACAATCAACCACTTTTTTCTATTGGTGTTACAAATAAATATCGTGGGAGATTAATCTATAATGAGAAAAAAAATACTAAAAGTTCACACAAAAAGGAATTTATGCATCAAGAAAGAGTTGACAGTCAAACACAGAATGCTCCAATGCACAAGAAAATCACAAACCCAAAAGTAAAAAGCAACAACATCACGATGATCAAAAGAAAATGACACCAAATAAATGTGGAAGCAGCGATCATGCATGCATCCAACATACACACCTCAATCTGTTGAAGTTTGGCCTCAAAGAGTTTATCCTTGTCCTCCTCCTACAGCAGACAATATATATTCTTTTATAATGAGTATGAGGGGAGCGTAAACCGATGTGATTATTATTAAGGATACTGTTAACAGTATACTTTACCTCCAATAATTCAATTTTCAAGACATCGCATGCGCATGACACAAGGACAATTAGTAGATTGGAAATTGTTGAGCTTCCTTAATTAGTTGATTAACAAGAGCCCCAAAGACCATTAACAAAACCCTATTATTAATAATGATCCATATGTCCCTTTGCAGCCAAGGATTAGAAGAACATACCTTGAGAGTATGCTGATCAGATGCAGGATGGGCAAGAATGAATACACGGTCTATCAAAACAATAACTGGCTCTTTCCCAAGACTCTTCCAGGGAACTTATGCTCGACACAAGGATAAGAAAATTTAAAATACCTGACATTAGCACAGATAACTGAAACAATGGACTAGTCAGAGAAATCAAAAGCATTACTAGTATATGCAACTCTTCCCTACATGACAAGCACTCCTTACACAGCCTTGCATATTCTGACCAGTCTATATAGTAAACATCAAAACCATCCGTAGGACATGCCTCAGATCAACAACCAAAATAATTCAAGTCTAATGTGTACTTTTGACTAAAGTCGTTATGTTAGCATTTCAAAACATGCAACACGTCTCCACATATGCAACATGCAAAAGCATGTCTCAACATGTGCAAGAGTCAAAAAATTTCTATAAGTTTTTCAGCTTGTAGTAGTTCACAAGTTTTCCCATTCATTATGTTCTGAATCAACATAAAAGCCTAACATTTTCATAAGCCAATGCTCATTCAACACTATGGTCACACGACAGCTCAAAATTTTGTTTAATAAAAAATTTTTCCAGTACAGTAGGCTGAAGAAGGCAATACATTATTATAGGCACATTTGACATCAAACAAGTCTATGAGTTTAGCAAATATCTTAATAAATGGAGCTCTATGTAGGAGAAAAGAGACTCCTTCCCAAAATTCTGAAAGCTAAATCCAAATTACTGCGAATATTATGTGATTAGTTCGTATCCAAAGTAGAAAATTCAACCAAGCAAGTCGCCCCTCCCCCTCAAGACCAATTCTTGCATGAATTGCTAAAGATCCAATTAGTCCAAAAAAGAGGGGAGGGATTAGTCACAAATATTTTGATTCTATCTCTAATCTTCTTCACCCCTTCACATGTCAATAACTAGAATGACAAAAAGGGAATGTCAACACTTGGCCCCTTTATGGCAGATATTAGTGCATAGACTCCTTTTTTTTCTATATTTTCAGAGAAAGAGAATTAGTATATGATCTATTCAAAGCTGCCACCGGATGCCATTCGTTTGATGAGAAATAAAAAGCAATATCGATCCAGACAAATCCCTCACGCTCGAGCAGGGCCTGCTGCTCTACTCGCTTGAGCAGAAGCAAGCGAGCAGATGCTCGCTGCTGCTCATGCCGGAGCAAGCTACAAGTGAGCAGAGCAGCGACCATCTGCTTGCTCTAGCAGGCAAGCAAGCGAGCCCTAATCTGCTTTGCAGCGAGCAAGTAGAGCAGGGCTTGCTGCAACCAAACTTTCGATCTAGGGCATCGTTGCTCACCAAATCTGGGCGAGCATGCTCGTCCAGATCTCGAGCGAGCAAACGAGCCGCTGCCGCAAATCTGGTGAACAACGGTGCCCTAGATCTAGGCAATGGCTGGTCGGAGCTTGAGCCGCTCGAGCTCCAACCAGCCATCGCCCAGATCTGCGAGGGCCTCGTCAATCGGTGAAGAAGAGGAGTGAGCAAGTTCACCTGGTGAAGGAGCAGCGGCTGTCGGCGTCGGAGAGTGGGAGGCACCGGAGAAGATGGCGGTGGAGAAGATGGAGGAGGAGAGGCTGCGGTGTTCGAAGGAATGACCAAGAAATAGAAAAGAAACACGAGAGTTATGTTTTTGTTCCTCTTTTGTTCTTCAATTGTGTTTCAGAAATAAGAAACACAAATTTTTTGTTTCTTATATCTGTTCTACATTTGTTCCTGGGAACAAAAAAACAAAAAAGGAACAAAAACGCGCCCAAACGTGTTTCTGTTTCTTTTTTGTTCCCAGGAACAGAAAAACAAAAAAAGTGTTTAGAAACAGAAAAAAAGAACAAAAACAAACGCAGCCTTTGTAACTGCATGTCTTGGCTTTCTGGTTGTTTGCCCCTTGGAGTGGAATCAAATGACTATATGAGAGAACGTGAACATCTTTAGAGTGTCAATAAGTTGATACAACGGGGGAGTAGACCCTACATATATACAAGTATCGAGGACATACACCATACGTAGATCTCTTAATGGTATAGATAGTATCTCCCAACTACTCCACCACCAACATTACTCTTTATCTTACATCTTTAACTTACATCTTTTAGTGCACTGACATCTTACATCTTAAAGTGCACCGACATCTTACATCTTTAAGTGCACCACTTCTATCCGACAATACGGACTCTCTCTCTCTCTCTCTCTCTCTCTCTCTCTCTCTCTCTCTCTCTCTCTCTCTTTCTCTCTCTCTCTCTCTCTCTCTCTAAGTGTTCTAGTCTTTCTACCTATATTTTAAATAATATTTTAATTTTTTTCAAATTATTTATTAATTAATTTTATTATTATTATTTTTCTTTCCCTTCTTCTTCCCAGAGCCGGCGAGGTCACCGGTTGCGAGGTGTGCAGGGCAGGCATGAGCCTTGCAAGGCTTGACCTTGTCGGACATGCTAGCCAGATGTCGCTCTTGCAATGCTTGGCGAGGCTCGACCCCTCATTAGATTTGGTGACGTTGAGCCTTACCCACGATTGATGAGGCTACCTTGTCTAGCCTTGCCTACCCACCCAGCTGCGAGGTGGTGTAGTAGCCGCTAGGCCCTTGTAGGCCAAGAGGAGGGGAAAAAATAAAAAAGAAAAGAAATAAGAAAAAGAAAAGAAATAAGTGAAAAAATAATTCAAAAAAATATTAAAATATTATGTGAGGTCAAAAGCATACACGTCACCAAAATTAGCTCACCAAAATTAGCTGGACTCAATTCATACCTAATTAAAATTATAAAAAGTTTAACACTAAATTGACAATAAATAAATAAAAAAATTAGACTAAATTGCCATCAATAAAAATAAAAGGAGTAAATTCGCACCTAAACTAATTTGGCACCAAGTTATAAAAGGTTTAAAAGGTTTAGGACTAAGGAGCAAGTAAGGTCTATTAGGAGGAGAAGAAAGGAAGGATTTTGTTGAAAATGTCAATAAAATGCTAGTGAATTAAACGATGAGGAGATGGTGTGTTATCGATTGAGGGCAGCCCGGAGTGGGCGAGGGGACAAGAGCTTGTCATGCCCCACATTTCCATACTCCCCATATTATTTTGTTAAGCAACCATTTACTCGTTGTCCTCTATTAAATTGAGACATATAGCATTTTTCTTTTTGGCCGTAAGCATTCCATTTCATTATTTTGTGAGATTTTAATTGATATCGACGTAGAGAGAGAGAAGGGAGAGAAGGGCTAGGGTTTTGGAAGGAGGAAGGATAAAACACGGTTACCAGTTAACTTGGTTTACTGCAAGCAATCCAACAATGAACCCCTAACTTTACCGCAAGCAAGCAATGCAAAAAAGAATAACTTAGTTTAGCTCTAGCTTTAGCTTTAGCTTCCCAATTTTTTTACTTATAAATAAAAATGCAAAGGAATAAGGAAAGTAGGACTACTGCCATAACATTTATATCAACCTCACTTAATTAAAATTTAATGTCGATTCCCAATTTTTTTTTCCTATAAATGATTGCCACTTCATGCAAATCATCCTAAGTAGATTTTTGAAGCAGGTTCTTCGCAAAATCTTCCAAGAAACATTTCTCGTTATGAAAATTATTATCCTTGAAAAAATCTTGCATGATACTATCGGATGCATTATTACAAAAAATTTAATAATTTTTCCGCAAGAACTTTCTATTTTTCACCTAAAAACTTATATTTCTTTAATTCTTTGGAGGCATGTTGTTAAGAAATGCTTGAACTTGGATGAATTGAGAGGAAAAGATGAGAGACGATTGGATGAACTGAGAGCAAAAGATAAGAGAGGAAGTGAGATAGTGGGAGTTAGAAGAAAAAGAGAGAGAGTTTTTACAATCAATACAATCAACGTCTAACTAAGAAATGACAGACTCTAGTCACTCAAATTCTGTGGTTGAAAAGGTCTGTGTCTTATAGTACTTTTGTGGTAATGAGCTAGACAAGCGCTTCTCTAATCTTACATAGAGTTACTCTCGTTCATATAACAAAGAAAATCTCCATGAAAAAGTAATTAAAAAAATCTTCACGGTGCTGTTTAATTTAGTTGTTAGTTCTATATGCCGCATGTTGTTTTTAATTGATTTGGTGGCTAACTTATCTTGTAGCTCTCTAATTTGCAAGTATGGTTTTAGGGATAAAAGGACATTGTAAATTTTTTTTACTTCTAGTATATCACCATATATCTATGACAAAAACTAATCTCTTATTTATAAGAAAATAAGGATGTATTTATCATTAATATTAATGTATTGAATAATACATACATTGGATAGGAAGATGAACATTAATTGTATAGGGAGATGTACTTACAAGATACAAATGTACCATAATAAGTATATTAAATAAGATTAATATACTAAATATATATTAATATATTTCATAACAATTTCTCACTTTTAATGGTCACTATTAATTTGACATGTCAATTATCATTTGTACATCACATAAAAATTATGATAGAAATATTAAAAAAAATTCATATCAGAAAAGACATCTTAACAAAATCTTGTAACATAAAGGATCCTATTATAATAGAGAAAAGTGCCAAAAAAGTCCTAAACCTTTTGCCTTTGTGCCGATTTAGTCCTAAACCTTTTTTTGATACCAATTCAGTCTTAAACATTTTTAAGTTGTGCCAATTCAGTCATTAGGTAATAGTATAAGGCCAATTTTGGCCTTAATTTTATTAATGTATTGGATGCCATTGGATGGAGATGAATATTAACGTGGCATGATCAACACTAACGTTGACAATTTTTAATAATATTTTAAAAGTCAACTTAAAAAGGTCTAGGACTAAATCGGCACTAAAAAAGGTTTAAGACTAAATTAGCACAAAGGTAAAAGGTTTAGGACTTTTTTGGCACTTTTTCCTATTATAATATGCAAGCTTTTTCATCTATATTGCAAAGTTTGTGTTGACACCTAATTTTTTTTTTCATAAAAAATGAGTTAATTTTTACCTCAAAAAAAAAATTAAAATTGCACAACATATAGTTTAGAAACATTTGTCTTATTTTGTTTTATTTTATCTTATTTTATTGGATTGATGGTGATCATTAATACAACGCGAGATTTTTCACATATTCCGTTGAGATTTTTCACATATTCAGATAATATATACTAGGGGTATGTATTTTTGAGTAGAAAGGAAATTTTCGGATAGAATATTCGAAAAATACAATAGAGAATATCGGGCATGGTGCAACAATATATCTAGGGGATTATGCATAGGTAAAATTGGAAATAAAATATGCCACGTTGGTCTAAATTTTTCCCTATGAAAAGGGGTTGTTCGTTTACGGATACTGCGGGATTTTTTCGAAAAAGATTTGGAGAAAAAGCGTGAGGGCCTTCCTTCGGTTTTGGGAGGGAAAGAGAGAAGGAGAAAAAAAACGCCAGTCACCACCGCGTCTCGCCACCTCGCCGCTCCGCTCGCTGCTCCGCCGGTCTCGCCGCGACGTCCAGCCCCGCCGCTGACACCCGCAGCTGCTCCCTCGCTGCTCCGTCCGCGTCTCGGCCCTCGACGACGCCTGTGGCACTCCTCGCCGCTCTGCTCGTCGTCTGCCGACGCTCGCCGCGCCATCCCTGCGCTGCCCGCTGGTCCCCTCGCCGGTCACCGTCGCCGCGCTCCCGCCGTCGCAATGGCGTCCGCGTCGATATCGATGTCGCTCGTCTCGCCGCCCCGCCGCCCCCAGCAGCACCTCCTCCTCTCGCCGTCCCCGGTCGCGCCTCCGCTCTCCGCCTTCTCCCGCCGCGCCCACACGTCCGTTATCTTCTCCCCCGCGAGGACGCCCGCGCTCCTGAGGATCGTCTGCTGCTCCTCCGCCGGCTCCTCGCCGTCGTCCGCCGCCGGCGAGCGGAGGAAGGTCCGGCTCGGCCTGCCGAGCAAGGGGCGCATGGCCGACGACACGCTCGGCCTCCTCAAGGTAACATCGCATTGCCGGTTTTCAGTTGCCGAGGAATCGGTTCCGATGAAAGTGTCTTTAATCTCTGACATGCCGCTCCAGGAGGGTTGTGGTCTGTTTGTTTTTATCTGCATACTGATCCTTTTCGACTTTGTTCTTGAAGGATTGCCAATTGTCAGTCAAGCGGGTGAATCCTCGCCAGTATGTTGCCGAAATTCCACAGGTATGGATATATTTCTTGAAAAATGTGTGCCTCGATTTGGTATATGCATGGTGGTAAGACATTGGAGTTCGTTTATCGAAACTCACTTGGACCTCAATTTTGATTTTAAGAACTACTGGAGATAAGTTAGCAAGAGAGATTTATGTAGTTATCGTATCTGCGATATGTGGACAGGGAATTAAGGAGTGATAACCCTTTCACAAAATCATTGATGTAAAATAGGATCTCTATCCTAATTGAGATAGAATGTAGTCTTCACAAAGTGCTGAAGGTTTGAACCCCAAAGCGTAATGCTGGAACTGTCTTTGCAAGGCACAAGAAGAAGAAATGACCCACTCTAGTCACTCAAATGCTGTGGTTGAGCTTAGACAAGCGCTTCTCTAATCTTACATAGAATTACTCTCATTAATATAACAAAGAAAATCTCCATGAAAAAGTAAATAAAAAAATCTTCACGGTGCTTTTTAATTTAGTTGTTACTTCTATATGCCGCAGGCTGTTTTTAATTGATTTGATGGCTAACTTATCTTGCAGCTCTCTAATTTGCAAGTCTGGTTTCAGCGACCAAAGGACATTGTAAAAAAATTGTTATCTGGAGATCTAGACATTGGAATAGTGGGTTTTGACACAGTTAGTGAACATGGACAGGTAAGCAGAAGATGTTACATGCTGTATGTTTGATCATTGGTTGGATTTTTTATGCATCATTTTTCACTAATGTTTCGTTTGCATTCAAAGATTTATACTCTGAAGCTGTGAAAACAATTTATTGCGTGGTTTTCCCCTGCTTTGGATGAAGTGGAAGATTAAGAGCCCTTTATCAAACAAAACGTTGTATTTGCTTTCCCTTCAAACCAAAAATATTGCAAATAAGCTTTCATGCTAAAACCAAAAAATTATGAATAATTCCTGTGTTAAATATGTAGCAGAGAAGTTGGATCAAAGATCTTACCCGAATGAATGACAAAAGTAGTTGCGTATCACATATTACCTTTGCAGTACTTTTTGTGTGAATCTATTTCGGTTGTTTACTCTTTTCCATGTAAACAATTTTGAAAAATGGCTTGGATTAGCAGAGTTACTGGATGATGTCAAGTTTCGGTATGTATCTCTGAAGTCTTTAGATAGTTTAGGTGGTTAGAGTGTTCATATTTTTTTGTGTTTGTACAGATCAATGACTTGAAATCTTAGAATGATGATTGCATGGTCACCATGTGAGGAATGCTGGACATAGACAAAAACTTCCTGATTGCTTCAACTTCATATATCAGAGCTTTTTCTGATCTTTTTGTCTTGTTTTTGTGTTTTCATCGAGCTTTGCAACTTCATTATATCATAGAATGTTGATTTCGCAACACTAACTTGATATAGTACTGTCCTAAATTATCTTATGCTTATTTTATTCAGGGTAATGAAGATCTTATTATTGTTCATGAAGCTCTTGATTATGGGGATTGCCGTTTGTCTGTCGCGGTAAGAAAGTTTATGCTCTCAATTTTGATATATTGATAGAATTATTTCCAGTTGGTTCATTGCTATGGAAAATTTTAGTGTTGATATGTTCTTTTGATCTTCTATTAGATTCCCAAATATGGGATCTTTGAGAAGATTAATTCAGTGAAGGAGCTTGCACAAATGCCCCAATGGACTGAAGAGAAACCACTCAGAGTTGCTACCGGTTTTGGCTATGTATGTTTGCATTTTCAGATCTTAAATGTTATTGTTTATTGTGCCATCTATCCACCTTATAGCAAATTTTCTTGTGGGGTGCCAGAGCGATTGTCCTTTTTAACTGCTTAAGTTTAGGTTTCTCTCTTGTGTCTTTGTAGCTGGGGCCTAAGTTCATGAAAGAAAACGGACTGAAGCATGTGAGCTTTTCAACTGGTGAAGGAGCATTGGAGGCAGCTCCTGCGGTAAAAATATCAATTTCTTTCACTTATTTGATATCTTTGTAGGTTACCAACTCATTACCCGTATTGAAGATGGTTTGTGATTGTCACCATGAAATTTTTTCATTAAGTGCGTGTCGTCTTTAAACTAAACTGGAGTTAATATATATGTGGAAGAGAGCAGCTCTCTCAAGAGATTAAAGAGAAAGGGTTGGGGAACCCATATTCTGGTAGAGTTTATGTCAAGGAGGGATCAATCTTGTGTGCTCAACTAGAATTTAGAATGTAGAAGTTTAAACCATTTCATTTTCCAGTTCGCAGGTTCAGACCATTTCAATTTTTGTCTTGAAAAACAAAAGACAATAAAATGCATTGAGAGTCTTATGGCTCTGGATTCATGTCTTTTCTCTTTTTCCACCTAGATGGTTAGCAGATCTGTACTGAATGTGCAGATTGGTGAGTACAATTTTTTTTTTTTTTTGATTGGTATGGCAGGGTTATGTTATTCTTTTCATGCTGCTTCGGGGGTCAACTCTTTACCACATCTTTTACATTTTTGGCAAATATCTCAATACCCGCTTATTTTCTTGGTTGGTCTATGGAGTGCCAGCCCTTTATGTCATTCTTAAATGCACCCCATTAAGGAGATTAAAAATGTTGTCGGGGAAATATTTACATGAGAATCTTCATTAAACGAGAAAGGCAGAGAAATATTTCCCATGAAGAGGGGAAACAAGGAAAAGAAGGGAGTGGAAACTGCCGTCTCTTTGTTGACGGGTAGATGCAGTGAAGGAAGGGCGGACTAGTGTACATCCTACTGATTTTCGTATTCTAAATGTCGGTAAATTGTGCTTATGTAGATTATTTTCTATCCGCATTGTGGGGCAATGTGTGTTCATGTCCTGTCCTGGGGAATGTATATTTGAGACTACATCGAGCCACCATAGTTTTAGCAGGAGGATTCTTTTAAAAAAGCACTTGAATCTTTTGGTGTTTCCTTCGATGATGCAATGGTTGGATCTATCTGTCCTTGCCTATGGATCTTGTGGCCATTCATTTTGTGATATGAAGCGTTGATTTGATTAATCCATGAATTACAGGTTTTTTCTATTTTCAATGATTGAAAATTTTATCCCTTGGAAGGAAATAATTCTGCGGACATTGCTTCATCCTTTATTAAAAAGAATCTGAAAGTATGCCCCCAAAGATTTAAGTTATTAGGATAGCAACCTCATGAGCATATCGACTGTAGTTCATACGACTGCCGTTATATCTTGGTATGTGGCACATTGGTATCTTCAATGGCATCTCCATGAGGGGAGGTCAAGGATTTAATTAAACTGATGCTAATTGATGGCATTGGCAGTATAGTATTGATGCTGTGTCTGCATGATCTCCAATTGACTTCTTTACTTTTCTTTGTAATCCAGATGGGGACTGCTGATGTTATTTTGGACCTTGTAAGTAGTGGGACAACATTAAAGGAAAATAACTTAAAAGAAATTGAAGGTGGGACAGTGTTGGAAAGTCAGGTGGGTAACATGTTTGCACTGGCAAGCTCGCCCTATGATCGTTTCTTCATTCTGTCTTTTTCAAACTTCCCTTAACTAGGGCTGAATGTCCTTCAGGCTGTTCTTGTGGCAAGCAGGAAGTCATTAATCCAACGGGAAGGTGTTCTTGGTGCAACGCGTGAGATTCTTGAAAGATTGGAGGCACATCTTAGAGCAGGCCAGTTCAAGGTGTGTAGCTTATTGTATATATGTTGATGAACTTCCTGTCCAGCATCCGAACATACTTCCCATTAGAGTTTACTACTATAAAGCTGCACGTGCTGTGGCATCCCTTTCACTCTTCCTATGTTTCTGAGTTGCATAAAATAGACACATCAGTGCACTCATCAAAAAACAAAATTTAAACGGGTGACTTATGGTTGTGCAAGTTTTCTGTCGAGTCAAATTTAGCAGTGTCAATCGGATGTGACGCGGTTGGTACTCTGTGGACATAAGCATAACTTAAATCATTGTCAAGAATGACTTGTTCAACCTTTTCTTATTCATCATCTAAGTAGGAATTGCTGCAATAAAAATTTGGGAGAAATAATATAGAAAATTTTGTTAATGCAATACAAGGCGTTTTTTCAAATATACTGCAGATACATACGTGTTACCGACTCCTTTATCCAATTCTGAAAATCAATGCTTTATAATTGGTATCAATATTTTTCATAGGTAACAGCAAACATGAGGGGGAGTAGTGCAAACGAAGTCGCTAAGCGAGTACTCAGTCAACCATCACTTTCTGGTTTGCAGGTAATGCAGTGAGCCCTCTTTTCTCGTACTCCAAGTTGAGCCTCAGCTCGATTTGAAGCTTTTAAACTGTAGCTATCTTATTCTCACTTTTAAGGGTTTCTGATTCTCTTGTACTCATACACTATTAGGGACCTACCGTAAGTCCAGTCTTTCGCGAACGTAATGGAGAAGTGGTTGCAGACTACCATGCAATAGTCATTTGTGTTCCTGAAAAGGCGCTGTATAACTCTGTGCAGCAGTTGAGAGCAGTAAGTCCTACTTTTGGAAATTATGCGGAGATTTTTTGTTTCCCCTGGTCACATCCTAATATGAAGTGAAGATACTTGCAACTGTAGATTTTCGTGAATTGTATGGGTGCCTTTTTAACACGTTTAAACTTTTGTGGTGCAGATTGGGGGTAGTGGAGTTCTAGTATCTCCGTTGACTTATATTTTCGATGAAGAGACTCCCAGATGGCAGCAGCTTCTGTCTAAACTCAGGCTATAGTTCTCGGTAGGCCAGTGCTCAGGTAGACTAGAAGCACCCATTGGAGAACCAGACTGTGGAGAAGATAGCGGACGGGGTGAAATTCATGAGGAACGTTCTATAGTTATGTGGGACCTCGGTAGCCTTGCCGCATTTGTTCTTTTAGATTTGTGATTTCTTTTCCTCTAGATATATATATTTTTTTTCGCTCTGTGTATAGGAATCGGTTTTAGAACCTAAGGAAGTGTGGGAACATCGTAAAGTTTATTTTGCGACATTCTTTGTAAGTGATTATGTCATTGATGACAATTGGGGTTGATGGCGATTCCACAACGTACTTTGGAAGATAAACAGGTGTTGCTAATACCTACACAAGTCGCCCGTGGCCCATCGTTTAGCGGTATCAGCAGCGCTGCTATTACCCACACGAGTCAGATGAGTTAGGCGGCTTGGCTGTCTGTTACGAGAGGAATGATCGAATTGTACAGACAACAGAAGATAGGTGATCGATGGTGTCGCAAATGAAGACGTTTTCACACCCATCGATTTTGCTTGACGACGGCATTTGCTATGGAAACGATGTTCAGAGCACAACGTTTGGCGGACAAATTCTCTCCTGCTTTGCCCTTGATTCAGCCGGTTGATCTCGAGTTTACAAAGTGCTAGGTTTTATGTTACGACCCAAACAATTAACTTCGTACTTAGTAATTTTTCTGCTCAACTAGTCATCGTCAAATCAGCTCCACCATACCAAACGATCGTTACATGGGTGTTGGGGAGACCAAAAGGGCGAGGAGTGATGTGGGTGGCAATTGAGGGTATCGAGTATCGTGATTTATGAAAAATCTTAAAAGTACCATAAATAAAATTATTCGACCACTGGCAAGATATTTACACATACATAATGTGTAAAATAAGTTTATATGGACTTTCTTATTTTCTCATCATTCACGTGACTACGCATTGCTAATTATGTGATAATAGCTGCTATTAGAGGGTGTCAAATGACAAACTTGTTTTTGAAATAATCTCCAATATGAATTTTCGCTAACTGAGTGAAATCCCTTGTTTAGAACGGGCAATTTCAATGCCAAGAAAGTACTTAGGTGCTCCTAAGTCTTTAATGTGAAAAATTGCATGTAGATACTTCTTAAAATCTCCTATGGGAGTTTCATCATTTCCCATAATGAGAATATCATCAACATATATCATCAAATAGATGGATGACATACCTTCAGTCCGCGTGAATAAGGCATAATCATGTCGGGACTGTTGGAAGCCTACTGTTGTAAGAGCGCTTGTAAATTTAGCATACCATTGCTTGGAAGCTTGTTTCAACCTATAAAGGGATTTTCAGAGGCGACACACTTTCTTCTCCCCCCATCTCCGTAATCCCTGAGGAATGTCCATATAAATTTCTTCATCTAAATCTCCGTGGAGGAAGGCGTTATGAACGTCCATCTAGTGTAAGGACCAGTCACGAACAGCTGCAACTGTAAAAAATGAATGTACTGTGACGTCTTTGGTGACAGGTGAGAATGTTTCGTGATAATCGAACCCTTCCCGCTGAGTGAAGCCTTTGACAACCAAGCATGCCTTGAATCTTTCAACAGAGCCATCAGCTCGATATTTGATCTTGTACACCCATTTACAACCAATTGGTTTACAATTTGGTGGCAATGTGACAATATGCCAGGTCTTATTGTCAATCAAGGCCTGTAATTCTGCTTCCATGGCCTTCTGCCATCTTGGATCAGCAGATGCTTCATTATAGCTAGTAGGTTCATTATCCTCCAATAATCTACTGATATAGCATCTATGTTCTGATGACAAATTATGGAAGGAAACATAGGATGAAACTAGATATTTGATACTTGGTGAGTTAAGAGTAGCACATACATAATCTTTGGTCCAGGTAGGAGGTCGGGTAGCTCGACCAAAACATTATGGAGGATCTACTTTCGGAGGTGAAGATGTTGTTTCCCTAGCTAAAGTGGGAAAGGTTTCTTCCATTTCTTCATTAGCAGAAAAATCTGCAAGTGAATTTCCTAAGACATTCTCTAGAACCTGATCCTCATCAGAAATAGGTTCTGCTACTGAAGGATTCATTTGCACATAATGATTATGAGTAGATACTGCTAATGGTATATAATCAAGATCTCGATCATTTGACACAAGGCAATGGGGAATGCTCACTGTACCGGATTCTTCATGTGAGAGTGTTTTTTCATTGAAAGGAAAGACATTTTCATGAAATAAAACATCTCTACTTACAAAGAATTCCTTTGTAGACAGCTCCATGACTCTATATCCCTTCTAAAGGTTAGGATACCCCATGAATATGCAGTGACGTGCACGAGGATCCAATTTGTCTCGAGGGCGCATTATAGCTACATAACAGAGACACCCGAAGACTTTGAGGTGTGTCTGCTCCAGTGCCTTGCCAAATAATACTTCAAAAGGTGTCTTCCCATTTAATACCCGAGTAGGCATTCGGTTGATAAGATAAGTTGTTGTAATAACACATTCTCCCCAATATTCATCTGGAATTGCTGCTTGAAATTTCAGAGCTCTAGTAACTTCCAGAAGATGCCTGTGTTTGTGCTCAACTACCCCATTTTGTTGTGGGGTGTATATATAAGAGCTTTCATGTTGAATTCCATGAGATGAAAGTAATGAAATGCAATCATGGCTAAAGAACTCCCTTCTGTTATCAGTTCGGATCATTTTAATAGACTTTCCAAATTGATTTTTCGAAAGAGCAATAAATGTCTTCAAATGAGAATAAGCCTGGCCTTTAGACTACATTAAAAAAATCCATGTTGCACTGGAGCAATCATGTGAGAAAATAATGAGAGCCATCATGATTTGCTGTATAGTAAGGCCCCCGGATATCCACATGAATCAATGATAAAATTTCATTTGCACGAGTATTCCTTAAAGGAAATGGATTACGTGATTGTTTATGGAGCTTTGTGCATAAGGAAAGAAAGTACTATGGCCCATTCTTAAGTGCATAATGAAATTCTTTTCATTGGTAGTCAAATTACACAGTGATGTTTTATTGAAAGATGCACTAGAAAAACTGAAATTACTTGAAAAATGTGTCTAGAAATAAAGGCCTTCAGAAAGACTACCCAAGCCCATCAGTCTGCCAATCGAAAGGGCCTAAAAGAAGCATGTGTTAGCATCGAAGAATACCCGGCATTGATTATCCTTGCATACTTTTGAGACAGAAATAAGATTAAATTGGAATTCCGGGACATAAAGAACATTCTCAAGTTTAATTTGAGGACCAAGCTTTACTGTTCCTGTCACATTTACATGTGTGACATTCCCGTTGGGTAATTGCACGGTGACAGGAAAAATTAATGCCTCATTTAGACTTGTAAAAAATCCCTTATCACAAATAATGTGATTGCTAGCACTTGAATCAATAATCCATGCCCTTCTTGAAATCGAATTAATAAGGCAATGTGAGATGCCTGAGAAACTTCCTCCTTTGTTTGAGTTCCAATTTCTGTAGAGCATGCATCAATTGTTGATATTGACCATAAGAGATAGGTTGGTCAAAACTTTGGCCGGTAGATCTAGTCACTTGATAGGCAGCTGATATTTTTTTCTCCTTTTCTCTGGGCCTTCCATGTAATTTCCAACAGCTGTCAATCATATGGTTAGAACGTTTGCAATAATTGCAAAACATTTTACCCTTTGCTTTAAAATTTGGTTGGAAATTCTTTGATGATGTGGCAAATATCTGGCCGTCCACTTCTTTAGTCGCGGAATCATATCCACCGTCGGATCCATCTGCGCCTTTAGGGCCAAGAAGACCGTCCGATTCGCACCCACGATCTAGCCCGTCCGATCCGCGCATTAGATCTCGGCCGTTGATGCCGTCTCTTTTAAAGGAGCGGGCGACGTCTCCTCCTCCGAACCCTAATCCGCCTCTTCTGTCTCTCTCTCGATTTAGGGTTTTCGCATATCTGTCTCTCCGTTCGCCGCGGGCTACGAGAGCGATGCTGTCACTGTTCCTTGCATGCTCCGGCGATGCAAGACGTTGGCTTTCCTCTTGCACAGCCAACTGGTAGATCCATCCGATCGGAGGGACAGGGTCCATGGCCAAGATCTGTGAACGAAAGATAAAGTAAGTCTTGTTCAAAATCAGTAAGAAACATGTAGCCTTTTCCCTTTCTTTGATCGAACGATTTTGCTTTAAAGTGGATTCTGGTTCCTCGAGTTTTTCCTCGACGGCTTCCAATTCGTTCCACAAAGATGATAGCTTGTTGAAACAAGCTATGATTGTCATGTTCCCCTGTTTTAAATTGCTCAATTCCTGCATGAGCGAAATTTTTTTGGCATGATTGAGTTTGCCGTACATTTCTTTTATATTCTCCCACATCCTTTGAGCGTCTTCTATGGGTGGAAGTCCGGCTACGACCTCTAGAGAGATGCAATACAAGCTGATTGCATTTCCTCCAGTGTCGCGCCAGGCGCTTGTCCGAAGGAACAGCGATGGTGCCGTCAATGAATCCATCTTTGTCCTTAGTCACCAGCGCTCACCGGAATTCCTGCGACCACCTGGAGTAGTTTTCGTGCCCGGTAAGTTGCTAGCTGATTAACTTCAGTTCAGGTCCGTTGACGGTGAAAACGAACAGGGGGTCGCCGGATTCTAACCTTCCGGTGAAAATTGATCTTGGAAACAGCAAAAATCCGGGCGAGAAACCCGGGTAGGGATTCACTCCCATACTCGGATTCGAACCGGCTCCATGACCCACATCTGTTTGCCCCGTATTTGCTCCACCTGACCCGTCGATCACGCTTGCCCTGCTTATGGTTGGTGGGCTACCGATGGGTTGGCCAGAGGCCCATGGCCCTTGAACTCCTGGCAATGATGTATTCAGGTTAGGCCCAAACAACCATAGGTTGGGCTGCATCTGAAACAGTGGCCACTGGTAAGGATGACCCACTATTGGTTGGCCTGAAATAGGTTGAACCGAGTAAGGTTGCCCAAGAATTGACTGAGCTAGAGGATTATGACTTTCTTGAGTTTGAATAGGTTGTTCGTGAGATTTGGCGGCGTGTCCAGCGGAGATAGTGTCTCGGCTTTCTGTAGTTTGCACGGGATTTTCATCCTACGGACGCTCATCAGAGACTGAAGGTGAGTTATTTGTCATAGTAGAAAAAAATACTGAGATGTCAATTTTGTGCAAGATTGACGATCTCGACAGAAGGAGCGAAGAAAAAGTACTTGGAGCTCTCGACAAAGGACGAGATAAAAGAAGGCAGAAGGAAGGAGATAAGAGTCTTGAAGATCACGACGAAGGATGAGATAAAGAAAGTGGAAGCAAATTAGAACTTCATTACCGCTCTGATACCATGTAAGAAGATGAAGAAAAAGCAGAGAGATTGAAGAACTCGAGAATGGAGAGAATATTTTTGTGTATTGTATTGTCTTCAATGAATTGAATCAATGTACATCCTCAGCAATTATAATACAAGAGTATGAGTAAACAAGGAAATTAATGATCCTACAAATCAATCTATTCTAGATCTAATCTTAATTGATCTGTATAAATTGGATTAGAATCAATCAAATATTCCGTCAAGTTGTGTATCTTCCGACATACATGACGACGATTGAACTCCGAAGAGCAACCAATTCATTCTCGTAACTATGTTGGTCGCTCTCATTCGCTGCTCTTGTTCGTCCATTATCTAACTAGAACACGCTTTAATTTGGAAATATTTGTCCTGCTCTGATGAGTTTTATTGGGGATTTCAATACCTGATTTTGTCACAACTCCTCAATAGAAGAACATAACGAATTTAGGGAAGAAAATAAATTTTGACCCAATTCGCCCTAATTGGTTAATTTAAAGCAAATAACACATATACACAACGTTATTTAGCATTAATATTGCTCATTTCACTCTATTAACGAATGACGTTAGACTATTTATATTAAAAAGTTATCAGAAAAGATTTTCTAGCAACTCAAATCAACAATACTGAAGTAATCATTTTATTAAAAAATTGGTATTCTAGTTATCGCTCAAAGAGTTTGAGTATCAAAGTAAGTGACTATGAAAGTTACGATAATTCTAAAATCATTTTCTCCATTTATGCATGTGTAAGGTTTTATCAGTAAAAATATTCGTAATTTTTACTAAAAAAGAAAAACGGATGTGTACGTGATTATCAATAAAACGTTCATTTCCCTTGTAGTGTTGAACTTACGAAAAAAATGCAGGTATTAAACAAATATCATAATATGTTCGAAAAAAAGTTATTCAACTTTTAACTAATTTCTGATTTTTAACGGTCAACTATTAATGTGACACGTCAATTATCATTTATCACATAAAAATTATGATAGAAATATTTAAAAAAATTCATGTTAGAAAAGACATCTTAACAAAATCTTGTAACATGAAGGATCCTATTATAATATGCAAGCTTTCTCATCTATAATGCAAAGCAAACTCATTGCATCGTCATTTTAGATTACATTTTACTAATTATGAAATTTTCTTAGATACTATAAAAAAATGACAACAAATATATATTTACATTTTGAATGGTATAATCTGCATTTCGTATATATATTACACCCAGAGGGATCGGGTATGATGACTTTCACCTTAGATTGAAGCCTACAACAATTATTGCAATCAAAAGTAAAAATTAATTCTTTTAAGTTCTGTTTAGTGGATCGCATATAATTATTGATCTAATAACTTATATCTTCGATAAATTTGAATTGAAAAATCCCACCTAGAGGGTTTGGTGATGACAGGAAGACAAGGCTGAATCGAATTTGAGGTTACGAGATATGCGGTGAGTGGTGAATTAGTGGGGAACAACCGAATTGGGAATCCTTTCATTACCTTATTCGACAAAAAAAAAAATAAAGAAATAAATCAAAATGACCAAACGAAACCTTGTGGGATGGACTATTTCTTTCATCTTCATTTCGATTTAATTACTTATAAACAATTATGGCAAGGCATAAAAGTTGCCATGGTATCATTTTGTCATGTTATGCCTAAACCACCTCATCCACACATAGCCAATAAGACTCAACCCCCGGTTATGGCCTCCATTATACAATCATAAATCTACTTCACAATTTAGTTACCACATTATTTTTTCGTAATTTTGACTAATTAAAAAAATGTAAGAATGGTGCTCACGCTATGCTCGATCCCCAAACTAAGCATAGCCAAAGAGGCTGTCCTTTGGTTTCAAGATAAGAAATCTTCCGATGGATTTCCATTCCAACCGATCTCTCTAATAATTAAATATTGCGTTTGGAAAATAAATCTTTATGGATATGATTTTGAAAAATTAAAAAACCCTAATTCGTGGCCTATAAATAGGTTAATTTGCGTGGGATTTTGGAGGCCACGCACAACAGAATACACGGCCATTGATCGTGAGAGAATAGGGATGAATCGTAAAGGGCTCCAATCGAGACAACCCTGCGGCGTGGCGAGAGGGATGGTGCCAGGGGGGAACATGAAGAAGCACGCCCACACCTCCCAAATCATAGCTGCAGGACTTGCTTCCTCGTTGCTTCAGTAGCACCGACGTTATCTCCAATCTGCTGCAACTGCGGTGTAGCCACCGATTATTGTGCATGATTTCCTCCATCACCGACAAACCAACTTATCCAAGTTGAGGGTTGAAGGCCGCGAGTCCAAGAGTCAAAGGAAGCCACAGCCGTGAGTCCATTAGAAAATTCCAAGAGATAAAAGACAACTGCAAGGAACGTGGAAAGCGGAGACTTCAGTTGGGGCAAGCAACCCCGACATCCACGAATAGAGAAGAAGACCATTCTCGGTGATCCTCGAGACGTCGATCTTTGGCTCAAGTCACGAGCAGCTTCCCTGGTGCCATCGTAGCAGTGATCTTGCAGTCTTGCCACTGCAGCCGCAAGCCTATTTCAAACCATACAAGAAGGAACAAGTTCTCGGGACTCCTACGCTTGCTTGTGGCCGTCCAAGTTCTCTCTGATGCCAAGCAAGCACTGGCGTTAATCGAAATACTTGCTCTTGATCTCAACAAGAAGTAACTCTTGCTGTACATTCCAGTGTTTTGTTCTTGGCAGGTCCTATGGAATCTAAAAAATCTTGCTTTTTTGAACATGAAGAGACAAAGAAGCCATTGCAATTGCCGGAAATACTAGGCCCACTAAAGGCACAAAGAAAGAGGGTAAGTTGTTAAAAATTATCATAGAATGGGTACCTCGATTTAATATTTGTACCTGTTATTGTTAGAAATATATCTTAGAATAATTATATTGAGTATATCGAAGTGACTATATATATAAATATTAAATAATAAATGTAAGGAATGGATAATTAAATAAATGAGACTTATTCTTCTTTATCTTTCTACATGAAATATAGAAATATACATATGATAATCTATTCTATTATTGTCTTCAAATTCGAATTGAATTCATTGCATGGGTTTTTGCTGAATTTTCAAAGAAGAACGCTGATCCAGTGCCTCGGTTTGCGAGTTTTGTGCGTTGTCTATCAAGTTTCTGTTTTGCTAGTTCTCCCCACCACACACGGCCACCATTGGAGGAGAGCCATCATACAGAGGAGACGAGGGTGGAAAAAAGTGGTATGGGTCCATCGGTCAATAAGTCAACAGAAGGAGAGAGGAGGTTGTCCTCTTCGAGCATCCCTCGACGTCACCGCAGCTCCTTCACCGATGACGTTACTGCAGCCCCACCACTGACTTCGTAGCTGCTGTCCTCCGCCCATGGCTACCCGTCCTTGCATCTAGCCTAGCACTACCACGCACCGCCATCACCCGTTGAGCGGATTCCATTTGGTTTGAATTTGGTAGCACGAAATTAGGTAAGTATTTTATCTAAATTTGATTTGGATATTTTATTGCCTAATGAATGATTTTCAATATCTTACGTGGATATTTGAATTATTGGCCTATTCCTAATTACGGTTTATTGCCCAATTTACAACCGCACGAATTTTTATTCCATTTATAAGGCTTTAGATGGAATAATTATTCACGCAGGAGTAAAATTGTTATCTTAATCTTTAAGGCTTAAGATCAATTTATTGATTTTATTAGCGAAATAATCAAGTTCGAATTTAAATTCGAATGGTGGATAACATTTTTGATGACCATGGATGATTTAGTGTTTATCTCTTACTTGTTTTGTTTATCCTGAAAATACAAAAAAATTGCATTTGCATTCCATGTAGATTGATTGCATGATAGGTTAGTTATTTTTTTTTAAAATGCATTTTTTATTTTTAGCGATTTTAATTACGAATTTTCATAAAAAATACAAAAATACAAAAAAAATCATGCGAATGTCATGTAGGATTAGATTCATGAAATGATTATTGCTAGATTCATTTAATTAGGAATTGCTCATCATTAGAATCAGTTCATTTGGTTAATTTAGATTGCATATTTAACAATTAGACAATTTTAATTTCGAATTTCATAAAAAATACAAAAATTTTCTTAGGATAAATTAATTCATTATCTAGGATAGACTGCATAAATATGTCATATAGTTAGGTCATATTGCCATGTCATATCATTTCATGTTAGATTAGTAACATTGCATTGCATATAAATTAGATTCTCAATAAATAAGTGAAAACAAAAAGAAATTGCGTGTAAATTAGAAATCATATCTAGGGTTGTTGATGTGAATTTTGATCCAAGCACACAGATGGTTTCATTGCTATAAGGTAAGTCCCGTAATTTATTCATTGCTTTCTTGGGTGTTAAAATGATGGTTTGCGCACTGTATGATCACCTCTGGGAAATAAATTTAAAATCAATCCAAGTTGCCTGTAAAAACATGAAATGGTATCGAAAGGGTATTAGAGAAGTCTAGTGTAACCAAGTCCCTATACCCAAAGTCTCAGTCTCTAGTTCATAGGCCTAAAATGATTATTTTACTTAGGCGTCTAATCGATCTACCGTAAACTGATTAATGGCGACTCTTAGATAAAATCCATTTGCATGTTAAGAAATTTGAACTTAAGTTGCGAATTGGTATGCCTTGGGAGAGCCCGAGCTAAGTCTAAGCTTAGTAATCCATTAGCCAAATCTTAAGTGGTTCACCGAAAATTTAGGTCGTGACAGTATAAATTAACTCTTTTAGATTACGTTTAGTGAATCACATATAACAATGAATTAGATAATTTTTATCTTATTTGATGTATGGGTTAACAATAAATTCGGATTAAAAAGTCCCACACAAAAAGTGCAATGATGATGAGAAGACAAGGTGGGTTGGAATTTGAAGTTACAAGATGTGGCAGGTGATGAATTAGGGGGAAGGACCAAATTGCAAATCCTTTCGTTATCTTATTTCACAAAAAAAAAAAAAATCAAAATGACCAAACAAAACCTTGTGGGATGGATTGTTTCTTTCATCTTAATTTCAGTTTCATGAATTATAGACATCTAATTCAGTAGATTGTATTTAATAAATTATGGCAAAGCATAAAAATTGCCATGGGACCACTTCACTATGTTATACTATGGCAGCCTTGGACTTTCAGTCTTTCAAGTGCTCACTTTTCCCCAAGTATGTTTACAAAATAAGTTCCCAAACACCATTTTTTAGCCCAAAGGGCTTTGGATGCCCAAAGTGGCTTGGCAAAGCCACTCCCAAACGCACCCTAAAACCGCCTCGGCCACATGTGGCTAGTAAGACTCAAACCCACAAGGTGGCGGCTATGGCCTCCATTATACAATCATAAATCTATTTTGAAACCAAGTTATAGTATTATTTTTGCTGTATTTTTAACTAATTAGAAAACGGAAAAACATGCCCGTGCTATGCACGGACCCCAAACTAATAAGCCCTGCTTGGTTTCAGGAGAAGGACTCCTCAAACGGATTCCCATTCCAACCAATCTTCCTTTACAATGGTTTGGATTGCAAGAAGTGTTGGTCTTCAACGAGAGAATACTTCTCGTCACTGATGGCAAAGCGCAATTTTGAAGACTGGCGGACAGTAGTTGGCAGTGAAATTGAGCGTTTTCAGATTTTTATTCAAATGTGAAATGGTGTAATCCTAGGTTTAGTTAAGTAATCTCAAATTTTTATTACACGGAAACTAAGTCGGCGGTGCTCTTTGTTTATCTCGAGCGTGAAAATTAGTGGGAATAAAAAATCCAATTTGTCGGCGAGATTGGATTTTAGAGAATGGACGAAACGGGATACGTGATAGTTTGGGACACTAGTATAATGAGTTCATCTCAACCACTTCGGTGCCACTTTCAAGGGGTTTCTCCTACGTCTCGAACGGTTATTTCTTTGCACTAACTATTCCATTATCCCATAACCGTCCCATGTAGTTATTCTTGAGTGATGTCCCACGATCTATTTTCAAAAGATCTACTCGTAACTGCTCATCTTCCGAAGGAAGACTACCTCAATTCTACGAAGCTATGTGCATTCTCTTCTTCCATTGGTACTGCCGTAATTGGAGGAGAGGTCATCGTCATAATAAGTGAGCCCATCTCTACCTTTTGTCTCTGGCTTTTCCCTGATTCCCTACCCATCCAAAAAAAGAAAAAGTAGCAACCTCGACCGATACTGAACGCAGATGATTCATCTCACCCTTGTCATAGTGTAGATTGCTTCAAATAGTGACATGCGAGGCTAACTGATAATTGACGGCCATTCGTGCAGGACTTTCGGATGAAGATTTCCAAAAGCCTGACAAATTGTGTCAGACAAACCTCTTTGTTGGTCTTTGGTGTAAACAAACGAGTGTGTATATGTGTGGGATTTCATGACATAGGAGCGCAAGGAGGCAAGGTAAGAAAACTTCCATCAGATAGTCTGTAATGGGAAGAGAGGAGGCACTCTGTCTGCAATGGTAAGAAAACTTCCATCAGATAACCTAGGCTCGAAAAATCTCCAAAAGCACAAGTGATCTGACCAATAGTAGCCGTGAAGATATGGAACACCATGGAGGTCGTTGGCGAAGCCAGCTGCAACGACGGTGGTCAAGGAAAGCGATCTCCACTGCAGTGGCTGCGGCTTCAGCCGCGGCCCCAGCCCCAGGTGGGCTCGACATCGAAGGCGCCGAATTGGGGGTGAGACCAAGCTGGCTCGACGCCACTAGGGTCGAAATACCTGTCGTCGTCCCACCTGACGTGGGGAGGGGCATAGAAGGGCCGGCTGGTAGGGCGATCGGGCCAGGGAGCTGACTCATCGAACAGCTCATTCCACGCCATCTTCTTAGCCTTTGCTTGCACCAAACTTTGATTTCAGTTTTTTTTTCTTGAATCAAACTTGAAGAGCACGTTTACTCTTTTTTTTTTCCCAAAATAACAAAAACAGAAAAGCAATTAGAAAATTAGAAAAATATTTAATTGAGGATTTTATTCGATTAAGATTGAGATGAATGAAAATAATAACCAATGACATGAGGCTTGTTAATTGGTGTGGTTGCATGTGAAAGGTCTTGAAGGAGGAGGAGATTTTTTATGCTGTTGTCCCTTGTGAGGTAGACACTCAAATAACTTTCCTGACCATTACATGACAAGTTGATGTTCTAATCACAGATGATTCAGACCTTATGCTATTTGGCTATCCCATAGTGAGTATAGCAGTTACTTCTTTCTATATCTTATCCAATCCTTCAAAATATACAACCACTTAGTAAACTATAACCTTTTTTGACCCACTTAATTGAATGTAATCATAGATGACTCAGATTTTATACCATTTGATTGTCCTAAAGCAAGTTATTTAGTAGCTACTTCTTGCTGTATTTTATTTATCCATTACAACACGCAATATATCCAATCCATTACATTTCAGATAACACATTTCAAGTTTATATTTCCTGTGATTATGCATATATGCACTCTCACTCCTCGACAACACATTTCACAGTTGCTCTCCTATTCCTCACCACTATGAAGACCAACTTCGCCCCCATCATTCTCATCCACTACACCCACCCCTCATGGTTGGTTAGTTTTATGATTTAATGAAGGGACAAAATTTGAAAGAAAGGCAAGACAACCCTAAATCGCAAACAAGGAAGAGATAGAAACTTGGCAAACTAATTTGTCATGAATTTTTGTAGGTGTTGTGATGCATTGAATATCACTCCCTTTGGCAATTCACAATTTTCTCCGAGAATGATAGCAATAACTTTCGTTATTTTCTCATATTGAATTGCCTCAACTATAAGTAAATCCCGTTCTTTTTATTTAGTAAACTATCTTTGACTCTTTTTTGGTGTTCATAATTGTGTTCACTAATATAGTTTGAATAGATGACATGTACCTAATTTGCAATGCATACAAGTCCAGACAGTATCAAGCTAGTTGCTAATTTGCAGATGGCAAGTAGACTTAAAGTTTTGAATCTCATGGGATCTAAATTTAATCAAAACACCTAAATCCTCTAGATAGAGAGCATTTCCAAAGTAAGGAGCCAACACCACAAAGGCATAGTTGTAGCCCATAACTTCAGTGGCCAAAAGCTAAGGATGAGACGTGAGGGCGAGGTCGTGCTTGGTGTAACATTCTTTGGCTATCTTGGAACTGCTAACCACTATGGCTGGGAAAAAGCCAAGCCTGATGGTGAAGAATGACCCGTACTCATCTGCCATGGACACGAAGGTCCTGTGAGGAAGACAGGATTTTGCTAGTATGGGCAAATGCCCTACAATGGGCCATGCACCTGCAACTTCTGGTGGTGTTTGAGCTTGCGACAAAAGCTTTTGAAACGTACATGGGTTGATAGGTAGGATGACGATGACTAGGATCACTCCATACAAGTGGCTGAAGTTCAGGTCTTGAAGTAGAGAGTCCATTTGCAATAGGTTCATGGAGTTGAGTTAGTATTTTTTAAAGAACAGCATATGACTTATACACCTTCCCCTCCTAGGATTATTGATTACTTCTGTAAAGTATAATTAATTACATATTAGGCTCCAATTGTGCTTAAGAAGTCACTCCCTCAGAGGATTGTTAATTACTTCCTGAGTGCCTTGAGGAAAGCACATCCCACGTGCTATGTAAAAAAAAAAAAAAATTCCTACGGAAGTAGGAGTAACTAGAATGGTGTTCTAGAGAGCTTAGGCACCAACAAAAGATACTTCGTAATTCATCATAAAAGGAGAAGAATGGGTCGATAGGCTTTCAATACTACTTTCCAGAAAAGCTGTCGGTTGAGGCTGTCAAGGGAGAGACGTCCGGGGTGAGAGAGAAAAGGCAATGGGGATAGAGAGGGGTTGAAAGAGAGTAACGGAGACCAGTAAAGGAGGGAGGAGAGAGAGGAGAGGACTTTGGAACACTAGTATAATGAGTTCATCTCAACCACTTCGGTGCTACTTTCAGGCGGTTTTTCCTACACCTTGAACGGTTATTTCTTTGCACTAACTATTCCATTATCCCATAACCGTCCCATGCGGTTATTCTTGAGTGATGTCCCACAATCCATTTTCAAAAGATCTGCTCGTAACTGCTCGTCTTCCGAAGGAAGAATTCTACGAAGCTATGTGCATTATCTTCTCCCATGTAGGATTGAGGTAGTCTTCCTTCGGAAGACGAGCAGTTACGAGCAGATCTTTTGAAAATAGATTGTGGGACATCACTCGAGAATAACTGCATGGGACAGTTATCGCCTCGAATAGTTATTTCTTTGCACTAACTATTCCATTATCGCATAACTGTCCCATGCGGTTATTCTTGAGTGATGTCCCATGATCCATTTTCAATTGATCTGCTCATAACTGCTCGTCTTCCGACCGTTCAAGGCGTAGGAGAAATCGCCTAAAAGTAGATCTTTTAGTGATGTCTCACGATCTATTCTCTTCTCCCATGTAGAATTAGTCTTCCGAAGGAAGACAAGCAGTTACGAGCAGATCTTTTGAAAATAGATTGTGGGACATCACTCAAGAATAACTGCATGGGACAGTTATGGGATAATGGAATAGTTAGTGCAAAGAAATAACCGTTCGAGGCATAGGAGAAACCTCTTGAAAGTAGCACCGAAGTGGTTGAGATGAACTCATTATACCAGTGTCCCAAAGTCTTCTCCTCTCTCTCCTCCCTTCTTTACCGGTCTCTGTTACTCTCTTTCACCCCATCTCCATCTCTGTTACCTTTTTTCTCTCACCCCAAATGTCTCTCCTTGACAGCCTCAACAGACGGCTTTTTTGGAAAGTAGTACCGAAAGCCTATCGACCCATTCTTCTCCTTTTACAATTAATTACGAAGCATCTTTGTTGGTCCTCGAGCTCTCTAGAAAGCCATTCCAATTACTCCTACTTCCGTAGGAATTTTTTTTTTCATAGCACGTGGGATGTGCTTTCCTCAAGGCACTCAGGAAGTAATTAATAATCCTCCGAGGCAGTGACTTCTTAAGCACAATTGGAGCCTAATATGTAATTAATTATACTTTACGGAAGTAATCAATAATCCTAGGAGGGGAAGGTGTATAAGTCATATGTTATTCTTTAAAAAAATACTAACTCAACTCAATGATGAACCTATTGCAAGTGGACTCTCTACTTCAAGACCTGAACTTTAGCCACTTGTATGGAGTGATCCTAGTCATTGTCATCCTATCAATCCATGTACGTTTCAAAAGCTTATGTCCCAAGCTCAAACACCACCAAAAGTTGCAGGTGCATGGCCCGTCGTAGGGCATTTGCCCATACTAGCAAAATCCCGTCTTCCTCACGGGACCTTTGCGTCCATGGCAGATGAGTACGGGTCATTCTTCACCATCAGGCTCGGCTTTTTCCAAGCCATAGTGGTTAGTAGTTCCAAGATAGCCAAAGAATGTTACACCAAGCATGACCTCACCCTTGCATCTCATCCTTAGCTTTTGGCCACAACTAAGCCTTTGTGGCGTTGGCTCCTTACTTTGGAACTGCTCTCTATCTAGAGGATTTATGTGTTTTGATTAAGGGTTTAGATCCCATGAGATTCAAAACTTTTAGTCTACTTGCCATCTATAAATTAGCAACTAGCTTAATACTGTCTAGACTTATATGCATTGCAAAATAGGTGCATGTCATCTATTCAAACTAAATTAGTGAACACAATTATGAACACCAAAAAAAAGTCAAAGATAGTTTACTAAATAAAAAGAACGGGATTTACTTATAGTTGAGGCAATTCAAAATGAGAAAATAATGAAAGTTATTGCTATCATTCTCGGAGAAAATTGCGAATAGCCAAAGGGAGTGATATTCAATGCATCACAACACCTACAAAAATTCATGACAAATTGGCTTGCCAAGTTTCTATCTCTTCCTTGTTTGTGATTTAGGGTTGTCTTGTCTTTCTTTCAAATTTTGTCCCTTCATTAAATCATAAAACTAACCAACCATGAGGGGTGGGTGTAGTGGATGAGAATGATGGGGGTGAAGTTGGTCTTCATAGTATTGAGGAATAGGAGAGCAACTGTGAAATGTGTTGTCGAGGAGCAAGAGTGCATATATACATAATCACAAGAAATATAAACGTGAAATATGTTATCTGAAATGTGATGGACTGGATATATTGCGTGTTGTAATGGATAAATAAAATACAGCAAGAAGTAGCTACTAAATAACTTGCTTTAGGACAATCAAATGGTATACAATCCGAGTCATCTGTGATTACATTCAATTAAGTGGGTCAAAAAAGGCTATAGTTTACTAGGTGGTTGTCTATTTTGAGGGATTGGATAAGATATAGAAAGAAGTAACTGCTATACTCACTATGAAATAGCCAAATAGCATAAGATCTAAATCATCTGTGATTAGAACATCAACTTGTCATGTAATGGCCATGAAAGTGATTTGAGTGTCTACCTCACAAGGGACAACAACATAAAAAATCTCCTCCTCCTTCAAGACCTTTCACATGCAACCACACCAATTAACAAGCCTCATGTCATTGGTTATTATTCTCATTCATCTCAATCTTAATCGAATAAAATACTCAATTAAATATTTTTCTAATTTTCTAATTGCCTTTTGTTTTTGTTATTTTGGAAAAAAAAACATACTCTTCAAGTTTGATTCAAGAAAAAAAAAAAAATGAAATCAAAGTTTGGTGCAAGTGAAGGCTAAGAAGATGGCGTGGAATGAGCTATTCAACGAGTTAGCTCCTCGGCCCGATTGCCCCACCAGCCGGCCCTTCTATGCCCCTCCCCATGTCTGGTGGGATGACGACGGGTATTTTGGCCTCGGTGGTGCCGAGCCAACTTGGTCTCACCCTCGATTCGACGCCTTTGACACCGAGCCTGCCTGGGGCCAAGGCCGAGGCCGAAGCCGCAGCCGTTGCGGTGGAGATTGCTTTCCCGGGCCGCCGTCATTGCAACTGGCTTTGCTGGCGACTTCCATGGCGTTCTAGATCTTCGTAGCTACTATTGGTTAGATCGCTTGTGCTTCTGGAGATTCTTCGAGCCCGAGCTTCCTTTGTGCCAGGCGATATTCCTCGGAAAAAGGCAGTGGTGGGGCTAAGATTCAGAGATTTGACAAAATGAAAATGGGGGAAAACTACTAGAGGGAGGGTGGAGGCGAGCGCGTGGTTCCTATGTCGCTACGTGATGGAATGATTTGGGGGGGGCTATTCTCCTCCTAATTTGCCGGGAAAGGTTCGGTTTGCATGGCCAAATCAATCACTAATCACTTGTCTTTTATTTTCTTCCTTTGATTGTCTTTTTTTTATTATTATTATTTCTCAAAAAAAATTGGCAATCTAATACCACCAAAAACAACAAACCATGCACATTATAGTACGAACACTCGCAAATCTTTATGAGATATCATCAAAAATCATAAACTTTAAATACCCTAATGATTTCAATCTAACTTTTTGCCACGCTTACATAAGTTCGAGAATGTAATTTTCAATTTAAAGTCTCTAGAAAGACAACTTTTACTACTTTTAATTAACTTAAATAGTGTTGCAATGTCATTGTCAATACCTTATTTCTAATGTAGGGGAAATTCAAGGCAACACAAAAGTCAATTTTTTTCCCATTATTTGAAGATCTTTTTTTTACCACGTACTTGAAAACCAACTAATATTCTATAAAAAAAAAAAAAGAACAACTGTTATAAAGCATTCAAAACATTTAATTTGATAAAAATTAGCATTAGAAAAAGTCTATGACGTTGATTACTGTAAAGCCCAGCTGATGAAAAAATCGAATTCTTCATTGATCAAGAAAGCAATTAATGAAACCGATTAATTCTTGTGAAAAAAAATCTATTAAACATTTTTTTAAGCGTCCCCTCCTGGCCGCGGGCCACGATCTTTTGAGGTGGAGAACGTGACCCCAGTGGAGAAAACCGTCTGTGGATTAAAATTGGATCTCCTCCAATTTCTCATTCCCACATTTACCCCTCTCCCTCTCTCTCTCTTAATTCCCCTCAAATATTTTATTAACCATTTTTATTTTCTCTCTCAAATCAGGATGTTCGGAGACACAAGAGAAGCGAGTGACTGAGGAGGGGTTCGTCGAGTCTACTTTCTCTCTCCCTTTTGTCCTTCCTCCTTAGGCCTCGAGCTTGCCCCTTCCGATTGCTAGAGAAGCGAATGGAGATGGGTTAGTTCCATTTTCCCTTTTGATTGAATTTGTCATTTCTAGTAGGATATTAGCGAGTCTTTAGCACTTGATTGCTTAGAAATGAATGGGGCCGTCGAGGTTAACGTGTGTCCAAGTATTTGCCTTTTCATTGTGATGCGATGCTGAATGCTGATAAGTCCCTCTAGATTAGTCAGAGCATTATGTCTAATGGCTATTAATTTTCCCATGCAAGATTTTTGAGAAAAGAACACTACGAGTGCCATAACTTAGCACAAAGAGACACTTAAGTGCCATAATTTACGAAAGGTACACTTAAGTGTCACATTTTAAGAAAGGTGAGACACTTGAGTGCCACCTCCGGTGAAGCCGGCCGGAAATCATACGTGACAATTAAATATTAATATTTATCGCCAATGTGACTCACCGGAGAGCTGAGTTAGCTCTAATTCACCAAAAATGACGTAGTTTCGGGTGTTAGCTAAAATAGAGCCCTTAAATTGGCCAAAACGACGTTGTTTTGGCATAATATGTATTTTAATATAATATAAAAATTAATAAAATTAAATTTAAAACAAAATAATAGTATAATTTATATTTATTAAAAAAAATAGAGGAGGAGGAAGGCAGCCCGCGATTGAGGGCTGAGCCCTCGCCGTTGCCAGAAGGTGAGGGTGCTGTCGGCTGCCTCCCTCCTCCTCCCCCCCCTTTTTTCTTCCTCCTCAGTTGCCGGCTGCTCCCCCTCCTCCTCCTAACCCCCCCCCCACTGGATCTGGGTGAGGGTCGATGGTCCTTGCCAAATCTAGGCAAGGGCTTGCAAGCCCTCACCGCCGGTCGACTGGGATCATGGCCCTTGGCCAAGGCCCGGCGACCCAGCCTGACCCTCCTCCCTCTGTCGATAGCCCTTCTTGGCGACTACGGGGAGGCGACGGGCGATGGCCGATATTTGAGCAGCTACCTCTTCCCCCCTTTTTTTTATTTTTTATTTATTTTTAAATTATTATTTTTAAATATTTTAACTAAATTTAAATTAATTTTAATTTAAATTTAATTAATTTTTATATATTTTTTTACCATGTCAACCCAAAACAGCACCGTTTTTGCATTATTTGGTCACGTCAACATACAAAACGATGTCGTTTTGGGCTCGCTTCATCGAAAAATGCCATGCATGCAATTTGGCCGGATTGACACTTAAGCCATTCATTTTGTTCTGATTTTGGTACTTAAGTGTACATTTCCTAAGTTATGGCACTTTAAGTGTCATTTTCTACCAAGTTATGGCACTTTAAGGGTCCATGTTTCGAAAAAAAATTTTAACTTTGAAAATCGATTTCAGGATTGCTGTCTATATAGGATTCAATCAAGAAGATGGAAGTTGGTTATATAGTATATCATTCCATGTTGGATTGGGAGTAGAATCATTGGAGATGTAGTCAAATGGGATTGAACTATAAGGGGATTATGCATAAGAATAAGGCATTGCCCTCATCCTGAATTAGATTGGATGAAAGATTTGATTGGGGGTTGTGGCAAGGCTGAAGCTCTTTTGTCGTTAGGTCTTCACTGCAATTTTCAAGGCACTACTATTCATTGTGTGATTTAATTTAATGCGGGTTTTGAGGAAAATCTGTGGTGCTCGCTTTTATCACCACATGATCCTATGTAGTCAAGCCTTATTAATGCCACTTTAGAGGATAAAAATCTCTCTAAAATTCCCAATTCAGGTACACCTTTAATTTGCTTTAGATAATTGGTTGTACATCCTCTTTCATTATTTCCATAATGTGCCATAGAATAAGGTTGACAGTGCCTCCAATTTATTAATGCAGGTTTCTGCTGAAACAATTTGTCAAGTTGGAGGTTATCCATTGCTTGTGTTTTGGAGTACTTTCAAAGATGAATTTGAGAATGAGAACAACATGTTGGGAGGTGCACCCGTTGAGAAGGCAGCAGAAATTCTTAGATAGAGAATCACTGAACTTGTGATTGCAGAACTTTGTCGTTTTTCTTTTTTTTTTGGATCATCATTCAGATATGACTCAATATTATATGTTTTTGCAAAATATTATCATTCAAACGTGACTTGGTTGATCTGCCACTCTTGGCCAAAGGGCCTCCTATCATTTGTTGCAATCATAGCGGCGACGATCATTAGCCCACTCATTTTCTCTTCCATTTCAGTCCTAGAGAGCATGAACATTGACAGTCGGAGAGAGAGAGAGAGAGAGAGAGAGAGAGAGAGAGAGAGAGAGAGAGAGAAAGGAAAGAGCGAGCTAAGATCATGGCGGCAGTGATTGCAACAATGACATTCAAGGGGCTGTACTTCGAACTTGTATTTTTACAAGATGGCCCACCCTCCATTTGGAATTGAAGTTGAACATGTGGGAGTGAAGGGTTCAAAATTAGATAATATCCTTGGTCTATGATGACAAAGAGAAGCGACTCATTGTTTAAGTTAAGTACTTTCATTTTGTTTTTTTTTTTTTTCCTTTCCATCAACTTAAGATATCAAATTCAGAGTTATAATGTTCACGTGCTTCCTCCAAGTACTTGTCCAGTTCTGATTTTTCATCCAAATATTGTTGTCCAGATTGGCTAAAATACATTTCAGTTATAATATCAGCACCAACCACCGGGGACCTCGACATGCTTACCATCCTTGTGCTCTTTAGCCTCAAGTTGCTTTGAGGGCATACACCCATGCAATATTACTCAAAAAATAATGTCAGAGATGTTATCATTTTTTCTTATAAAATTTCTACCTCCTTGCTTTCATAAACATAACTAATCATCCACTTAACATAATCTCACTTATGTCGTGGGTCAAGTACGCAAGCAATGAATAAAGTGAGATTTATGTTGTTCACATTGCCAAAATACTTACAGAATTTCGTTTTTATTCTTTGAGCCATTTCTCACAAGCTTTGATCTTCATTTCCACAATATCTTTCAATCATTATATAAATCCCATACACGTCCTTCACCATATTATTGCTAGTGACATAAGAAGAACCTGAAACTTTTATAGTTGTATCAAAGAACAACTCTAGAAAAGGAAAAAAGTGATGTGCATAATTCCAATCATCACTAGTGGGCAACCCTTTCCCCTTGGAAAGCTCTTGGGCATATTTGCTATTCTAAAGTTCCATATTGCTAAAAGCTCTTTCAAAATTCAAAACTGATTCCAACATCAAATATGTTGAGTTCCAACGAGTTTCCACATCCAAACATATAAGACTCTTTGACTCAATATTCTCTAACTTAACAAAAGCCTTGAACTTTCTTAGCTTGCTAAGGGAAGATCTCATATAATGTACGGCTGAACGCATTCTAGCAATTGAATTGTTTATGTCTTTTAACCCCTCTAATAATTAAACTTAATATATGGGCATAACACCTCATGTGGAGTAACTCACCTCTTAACAACAGAGAGTTCCAAGAGTTAAGTATCTTTTTTAGGTATTGAACTCTCAAGTTATTCAAGTTAGTATTATCTATAGTGATAGAAAAAACACTATGGATCCCCCAATCAGTCAAACATTTATCAATTGTTTTTCCTATTATCTCAGCAGAATGGCCTGAGATCTGACAAAAATTTAATATCTTATTATGCAATTTCCAATCAGCATTAACAAAATGAACAGTCAGACACAAATAACTTAAGTTTTGATAAAATGTCCATGTGTCGATTGTTAGACATACTCTCGGAGAAATATTTCTTCAATTTGCTTCTTTCCTCCATGTATAAGTCATAACAATCATGCCTCAATGTATTGCATGATGGGATTAAGAATTTTGGATTCTTGCTAGATTCTATTCACAAATCAATGAAATCCCTCATGCTCTACCAACTTGAAAAGGCAACTCACTAAGAATAAACATGATCGCTAGTTCTTTTCTACTAGCATTCTGATCAAATTTTTAAGGACCTAATGAATTACCACCCCAAACAACTTGACTCAAGGCACTTTTTTACCTTTTTTCCGGCGTCTATATATGGATACTTCTTACATTTAGCTTGATGATGATGCATTGAGCTAGTCCTTTGCCCACTAACACAACCAATAAGGGTGCTACAATATAAACACTCAGCCTTTTTTTGACTAGGATCTCTTTAAAATGCTCCCACATTGTAGATCTCCTCCTATTTGTGACATTAGAACCCCTGCTGAAGACATCTAGCAATCCTTCTATTTATAACAATTAGAACCTGCAAATTATTATTTCAATAATTTATATGCCAATAAAAGATCTAGTGATAGAACAAAATTCCAATGTATAAAACACATTGTATTGCATCATTATAGCATATAAGGGAAGCGCACATTATGGTGCAAAGCATGCCCTCCATTACAAGTTTCATGCACTAGTTCAAACATAACAAGGTCAACCAAATTAAGGAAAGAGTAGAAGCCCAAAAAGGGGGAAAAACAGAGGCTTGACCCATGAAACTTGCACAAGCCAAGAAATGTAGGAAAAAAACTAATGAGAACTAATAAATTTGTTTGAGGTGTGTAAGCGTAGGCATTGTCCTTAAAGATAAGTTTGCCCCTCAGAGTGCAAAACTCGATGCGATACGCTTCTGACGGCTATCCTTCCAAAGATACAATAGATCTTCTTATATATTCTGTCACGCCCCGATCCTCGGGCACGTGCCCATCCTTCACACTTGGTCGATTTTATAATGCGATATCCCAGGACAACGTATCGCCGACCCTTTCATTTTTAAGCACATGCGGAAGCAGTTAAAATCCCGAGACTTCTTTTTCCAAAAATCCTTCTCTTCAGATCTCACCTCCGAGTTCTCCTCCTCGGATTTCTCCTCCTCAGCTCTTCAGCGGGGTCCTGAAATGGTTTTCCCCAAACTGGGATGAGACTATGTCTCAGCGAGTTCTACCCCACTAAGCTCGATTAGCAAACTATTATACTAAAGGCTGCCCAAACACGCACAGGGCAGAGAACTTACCTTGGCCTCTGATCCCACCTGCAAGTTAGTACAATTCACAATAAACATCAATTCACTTCAACAAATCGAACCAGTCGATTACATGTCATACAATTCAATCCCCACTGTGGGATATTTAAAAGCTAGGCCACGTGCATTCTCCAGGACGACCTTCCAAGTCTCCGAGTTCACGTGCCTCGAACCTTGGGCCCACGTGCATTCTCTCAGGCGACCTTTTCGCCAAAGTGATGCATCAAGTCACCGAGCCCACGTGCCCTTTTTACGATGCCTGCACTTAGTCACAGAGCTCCATCAATGCTCTCGGGCGTCGATTCGCCAAGGTGACGTACAATGAACACTTTACTATGCTCTCGGGCGTCTTTTTCGCCAAGGTGATACACTGATCACAGAGCCAACGTAAACAATTCAATATGCTCTCGGGCGTCTTTTTCGCCAAGGTGATACACTGATCACAGAGCCAACATAAACAATTCAATATGCTCTCGGGCGTCTTTTTCGCCAAGGTGATACACTGATCACAGAGCCAACATAAACAATTCAATATGCTCTCGGGCTTCTTTTTCGCCAAGGTGATACACTGATCACAGAGCCAACATAAACAATTCAATATGCTCTCGGGCGTCTTTTTCGCCAAGGTGATACATTGATCACAGAGCCAACATAAACAATTCAATATGATCAACCACTAAACTCACGTGCATTTTCCAGGTAATATTCCAATTCACTGAGCCCACATGCTTCCTTTTAGGTAATAACCAATACCCAACGATTTCTCAATCAATTAATTAAATCAACTCAACAAAACATTATAAATGCTAAATAACACACTTGGCCAATTCAATCTCAATCAATTCCAATCAATTAGGGGAAATCCCTAAAATATCACAATTTATTCAATTCCATACAACGTAGAGCTCAAATAAATAAACGGACTGCGCCACGACGATCAGCACGAGATTTCGGTCGTCGGCCATCAAAATCTTAATTTCCGAAAAATAATTAATTATTAATTAATTTCGAAAATTAATTATTAATTACTAAAAATTCAATTTAGCTTAAATTACAGCCCGATTAAATAAACGGACTTAGCCACGGTCGTCAGCATAATTTTCCGGTTCCAGGCCATCTCAGTTAATTTTTCGGAAAATAAATAATTATTTAATTTAATTCCAAAAATTAATATTTAAATGCTAAAAATTCCACTTAGGCCCGAAAAGCCTAATTGGAGCCCACTAAGGGTCGGGAAAAATCCCGAGGCACTTCCAATAATTAGTAGACAATGTCTACTTGCTAATTACACATTCAATTTATCTAATTCACAACACAATTGACTAACAATTGCTAATTTAATCTAATCTAACAACCTAAACATAATTAATTAAATCTAAACCAACCTTAAGCATAAATTAGCATGAGATTACTCACCAAATCGCGGCGCAAATCGGATCAATCCGGCGGCGAGGGCGAGGAACGATTGTTCAAAGCGATTAATCCTGGATTAGTGAGATTCCCAAATCGCGCAAATCGGATCAGATCCGGCCGGCGGCACGCGAAACGATTGTTCCCAAAAGCGGGCCCGAAGTGGCTGAAACCCACTTCGTGGGTCTTGCTGGTCGCGGTTGAACGGAGCCGTTCCGGCGGCTAGGGCGGCGGGGAAGACCGGCGGAGGGCGAGGGTCGCGGGGTGGTCCGGCGGGGTTGGGCGGTGGCCCACGGTGGCCGGAGGTGGGCTGGTCGATCTTTGGAACAGGGCTGGTCGCTTCCGGAAAGCCTGGGGCACGCGACGGACGAATACGGCGGGCGCGCTCGGCGCGGCGCGGCGCGGTCGGCGGCGCGACGGTTGAGGGGCAAGCTGGTTTTGGTTCGGTCCGCACCAGGAAGAACGAAGAAGAAGAAGAAGAAGATCACGTGGGATGAGGGGAAAGAGAGAGGAGAGAGAAGAGAGAGAGGGAAGAGATAGACATTGACCGGTCAAGGGAAAAAGAAAAAGAGAGAGAGGGAATGGGCGGTGGGGGTGTTCGCACGGATGGGAGGGGAGAGAAGAGAGGAGAGAGAAAGAAAAGAGAGAAAAAGAAAGAAAAGAAAGAAAAGAAAAGAGAGGGGAGAGAGAGAGAAAAAGAAAAATTAAAATGCACACTTCCATTATGCAAATTTTTCTTCTCTCTTTCTATTTTATTTTGGTCTTCAAATTTTTCTTCCGATAATTTCTTTATTGGTCAATAAATTGACGAAAGGAAAGATCCTAAAATAAGAATTATGACGCGCTTAAAATTCGAAAATCGAGTTCAATTTCGTGGTTAAAAATCGATCGGACGTGATTTTATTCAATCCAACCAATTAGGTAGCTTTTAGGGATTTTGCCGATACATCCCTTTAACGGCTTCACCTAATAGGTTAGTTAAAGATTGATCAGCTCGAGAAAAAAGGCCATGAGCCCATTTCACTTTATATTCAGGATGTCACATATTCCGCACTGAATATTAGAAGGAACAAAAACAACGTCTATGTGTAACCCAACAAGGAAAAGGAAAGGAAAGATTTCAAAAAGAAAGAATATTCTCTATTTCATTCAGTGTGTCTTTTTTAAGATTGCCTTATGAGATTTTATATTCAGATAAAATAGAACAGTTAAAAGAGCCGTTGTAAAATAATGAAAGATTTATTTGAGAAATAAATTAAACGTTACAAAACGATTGGAAAACCGTTGTATGACTGTTAAGAAACCGTTAGGTGACCGTTAAAAATAATGATGGTCTTCAATGCGGTCATAACTATTATCGAAGTTATTATTGTAAATATTTCAAAATATTATTGAAATATCCAACAATCCCCCACATTTTTCAAAAGATTTTGAAAATAAAATTATTATGATGCTAGGTTATTGGAGTGTAATGCATCGGAACTGGTGCTTGTTAGGCTATGAACCAGCCCTAGAAAAAATGAAATATAATTCACGAAATTATTGGTGAAGTTTGAAACTTCTATGAATCAAAAATTTCTTTTGTGAATTATAATTTCCATCAATCACATTGCACTCCCACAAACTTTGTTGTTCAACACGGTTTTGCGCTAATAAGCCATGCGCGCTTGGTTTATTTATAAGTGCTTTAGAGATTTTTGCCAAAAATTCTCATAGGAGCGGCCCCACTCCACACTTATATAGGTAATTCCATCAAGTGTATTCTATAGCTTAATACACCACCAATAATGGCTATGGAATTTCATTAAAAGCTTAGCTCAACCTCTCTTTTCCTTGGAGTTTTGCACCATTCTCATCTTAGCATGGATACTAATTTTTAATAGTGCATCACTAAAACAACAAGTGACTTGTTATTACTCAAATGAACCTAATTCATGGGATCGACAATCACATAGGTTGGGTTACCATCACTGTTGCTTTTCTCAATTGGCTTAAGTCCCATTTCCCTCGATGTGTCATAAATTAATTTTCTTCCCATAGGTTTAGTTAGAGGATCGGCCAAATTCACTTTTGACTTTACAAAATCGATGGATATAATTCCACCTTTAAGTAGTTGCTTTACTATATCATGTCTCAATCGGATGTCTATTTTTACCATTGAAAGTTCTATTCTTTGCAATGGCTATTGCCGCTTGGCAATCACAGTGCATAGACACAGAAGGTGTCGGTTTCATTCCCAAAGGAATATCCGCTAAAAGGTTCCTTAACCACTCAGCCTTATTGCCAGCCAATTCTAGAGCCACAAACTTTGACTCCATGGTGGATTTAGCAATTATTGTTTGTTTGGCTAACTTCCAATTTACAGCACCTCCACCAAGGGTAAACATATATCCACTAATGGATTTTGTCTTATCTGAATCCGAAATTCAATTAGCATCACTATATCCTTATAATACAGCAGGAAATCCACTATATAATATATCATAATTTATGGTTCCTCTCAAATATTTCATTAATCTGCTCAAAGCAGTTCAATGATCATCATTGGGATTTTTTGCATATTTGCTCAGTCTACATACGGCATAATCTATGTCAGGTCAAATAAAATCCATCAAATGCATCAAACTCCCAATAATTTGAGCATACTTAGACTGAGCCACACCATCTCATTTATTTTTCATTAATTGGGTATTAGAATTATAAGGAGTATTCACAGGTTTGACATCAAAGTGATCATATTTTTTAAGTAGCCTCTCCACATAATATGCGTGAGTAAGCATTAGGCCACTATCACTCTTTATGATTCTAACACCCAAAATAATATTAGCCTCCCCCATGTCTTTCATATCAAATTTAGAAGTCAAAAAACATTTTGTTTTATTCACTACATCAATACACGTACCAAAAATAAGTATGTCATCAGCATATAAGTTAATAATTATATATTCACCATCAACAATTTTTGTATATACACATTTATCTACTCCAATAGAGAAAAATCCATTATTAACTAGAACATCATAAATTTTATCATACCATTGCTTTGGCACTTACTTTAAGCCATATAAAGATTTAACAAGTTTACAAATTTTGTTTTCTTGGCAAGGAAAAATACAGCCCTCAGGTTGCACCATGTAAATTTCCTCTTCCAAATCACCATTTAAAAAAGTTGTTTTAATATCCATTTGGTGAATAATAAGTTTGTAAATAGAAGCCAAAGCAATTTAAACACGAATTGATGAAATTCTTGTAACTGGAGCAAAAGTGTCAAAATAATCAACATTTTGTTTTTGTGTAAATAATCTTGCTTTATATTTATCAATAAAACCATCAGGATTATATTTTTTTTAAAAAATTCATTTACAACCGATCGGTTTTGCACCGGGTGGTAAATCAACTAATTTCCAAGTTTGATTTTGTAAGATAGAATCAATCTCGATTTTTATAGCTTCTTTCCAAAAATTGCTTTCTAAGGAAGATACTATTTCAAAATAAGTCAAATGATCATTATCAATAAGATAAGTATAAAAATCATTCCCAAAAGAAGTTTCTTTCCTTATTCTTTTGCTCCTTCTCAATTCATCATTTGAATTTTCGAAAACATTTTTATGAAGAGGTGCAGGAGAAATATTATCAACACTTAAAGGAAAAATATGCTAAAAAATTCTACATTTTTTGTCTCAACTATAGTATTATTATCAAGCACGTCACTTTTTAATACAAGAAATCTATATGTAGCACTATGTTCAGCATAACCAATAAACATGCAGTTAGATGATTTAGAGCCTATTTTCCTTTTCTTAGAATTAGGAAGCATAACCTTAGCAAGACACCCCCACACTTTCAAATATTTTAAATTAGGATGATAACCTTTCCAAAATTCATAGGGTGTTTTACCTGTTTTCTTATGAGGTATTCTGTTTTGGATGTGACATGTAGATAAAATAGCTTCACCCCATAAATTATTTGGAGCATTAGAACTAACAAGCATATAATTCATCATCTCTTTCAAAGACCTATTTTTTCTTTCAGCTATGCCATTAGATTAAGGGGAATAAGGAGATGTAGTTTCATGAATTATTCATTCATTTTCACAAAATTTATTTAACAATACATATTCTCCACATCTATCAGATCTAATTCTTTTTATTCCTTTATTCAATTGGTTTTCTACCTCAGCTTTATACCAAAGGAACATATCAAAAGCTTCATCTTTACGCGTAAGCAAATAAACTTTAGTAAATCTAGAATAATCATCAATGAAGGTCACGTAATATTTTTTACCTCCTCTGGTCATAGTTTGTTTTAAATTTCCTAGATCAGTATGAATTAAACTCAACAAATCAGATTCTCTATTTACAGAAATACAAGGCTTTTTTGTTAATTTTGTTTTGGCACATATTATATATTTATTAAAACATGGGTTTTTAATTCCAGAAATTAAACCTTGTTTTTGCATTTTCTTAATATAAGAAATATTAACATAACCTAATCTACCATGCCATAAATCAATAGATTCAGCCAAATAAGCGAAGCAGTAGCATTTTCATTGATGACATTAGAAATGTTAAGAACAAAAAGTCCTTGATTACAATAACCATTTCCCACAAAGACGTTATTTTTTGTCATTACAATTTTATCATATTCGAATGACACCTTCACCCCAATTTTTCCTAAAAGCTCTACTGAGACCAGGTTTGCCCTTATATTAGGGACATGTAATACATCATTTAGGACTAAAGTCTTGCCAAATGTGAGCTTGAGAAGAACATTTCCTTTCCCAAGAACTTGAGTTATTCTTGAATCACCAAGATAAATAATTTCTTCTCCTTCCCCTACTGGTGTGTAGGAGGAAAATGCATTTTTGTTTGCACAAATATGCCTAGTAGCACCTGAGTCTACCACCCACTCTTTCACATTGGCCACAATGTTAGCCTAGGAAATAATTGCAACAATTATATCATTAGAGTCATCTACTTTAACCAAATTAACTTTTGGTTTAGCAGGATTGTCATTTCCCATTATTCTCTTTCTGCAATGTGCTGCATGATGACCCGGTTTTCCACAAACAAAGCAAGAGCCTTTCTTTTTGAAGGTGGGCTGAACAACTTTGGGTTTGTAATCAAGTTTTTTGTTATAATACATGTTTTAGCGATGTTGAAATTTTCCTTGCACCAAATTTGCCCTAGTAGCAATTTCCTTAGCTTTGGCAATTTTGATCTCCTTGCAAGTTGTATCCTCAATGATAATATGCACGAACGAATTGGCTAGTGACAATAGTTTGTCCTTGTGCTTGAGGTGCTGCTTGTAGTTATTCCAAGACTCAGGCAACTTTTCAAACAGCAGGCCTACAAGAAATTCTTCTTGTAAATTAATGTTTTCTGCCTTCAAGTCCTCCACTAGCTTATGATATTCATTGATTTGTGTCTTGATCTCCTTATCATTGGACATTTCTCATCGATAATAATTTCCGATTACAAATTTTTGTCAACCCACATCTTTGGCAGTGTACTTTGTAGTCATGGAGTCCCATATTTGTTTCGCTTCCTTGTATGAACAATAGACATCAAACAGTTCATTAGAAAGAGTACTAATAATTGTGTGCCTACATACCTTATTAGCGTGTATCCATTGATCTCGAAGCTTGTTATCAGTTGGTTTGGCCTTCGTAAGTGCGAAAGCCACGCCGTGCACATCTAGAATAGAGAAAACCCTTTCTTGCCACCTTCTGAAATTGTTGCCGTTGAAAACTTCGATCTTCGATAGGTCGGGGAATGGTTTGGCATAGGACATATGTGGTAGTAGTGGTAGTGCAACTTGACTGGTGGAGATTGAGGCATCGATAGCAGTATCGACTTGATGCTCCATGGGAATTATCCTAAAGATTGTAGGAAAAAAACTGATAAGAACTAATAAATTTGTCTGAGGCGTGCAAGCGTAGGCACTGTCCTTAAGGATAATTCCGCCCATCGAAGTGCCAAACTCCGTGCGATAGACTTCGACGGCTATCCTCCCAAGATACAACAGATCTTCTTCTATATTTCGCACTGAATATTAGAAGGAACATAAACAATGTATGTGTGTAACCCAGCAAGGAAAAGGAAATGAAAGATTTCAAAAAGAAAGAATATTCTCTTTTTCATTCAGTGTGTCTTTTTTAAGATTGCCTTATGAGATTTTATATTAAGACAAAATAGAGCCATTAAAAAAGCCGTTGTAAAATAATGAATGATTTATTTGAGAAATAAATTAAACATTAAAAAATGATTAGAAAGCCGTTGTATGACCGTTAAGAAACCGTTAAAAATAATGATGGTTTTCAATGTAGTCATAATTATTATCGAAGTTATTATTATAAATATTTCAAAATATTATTGAAACATCCAACATAAATCGACGGGAGATTCTCAAATCCACATAGAACATATTCAAAAGAACACACAAGATCTCCAACTGGTTCGGTCGAACACCAACTTTCCACCAAAAAGCACCAACCCAGAAGAACCACCCCCCCCCCCCCCTCCCCTAAGAAATGCAGACAGTCCAAGTTATATGAATACCATCCAATGTAGAAGTTCCTTGCTTTAGGCACTTCCTTAAGGCAAAATAACTGCCATTAGGCAAAGACACCTTAACTCATGCGACTGCAAATATTGGGAAACAAGTGATGGAAGTAACTTGGAATTGTTGGAATTCTCTCTGTTTGTTGTCAATTGTAATCGCAAGTTTTTCTTAGTTTCTAGTAGCTGTGATACTTGTTCAGCAATCTGGAGTTCTAGACTTTTCTGCTTTAACTGCATATTCAAGTTTCAAGCGATAGAATTTGAGCAAAGTCCTTCAGAAATGCAGACTGTAAATCTCTGAAATCAATCAATTTTAAAGAACTTTACCTCCTGTTCATGATGTTGTTTAGAAAGCACATACTGCTCAGCGAGCTGCTTCAACTAAACTTTTAACCTGAACCCAAAGAATTTCATAGACAACTAAATGCATCAGACCAGCAATTTCCTTAATACAAGAAAATCACGTGAAACTTTACACGGCAGAGAGATAATTGGCGAGATTCTAGCCTTTCTTAGTTCTGGCACTAGTTTTCTTTTGGATGATGATCTACCACAACACCAGCAACTCCATCATTGTGCAGCTCAATAAGACAAATTCAACAGACCCCCCCCCCCACAAAAAAAAAAAAAAAAACCTACAAACTCCCAAGAAGATTGCAACCGGAAATCTAAATAGATAAAGAAAAAGACAATCAACAAGCACTAGCAACAAACAACTCTAATAATGCCGTCATCATTGAGGAAGAAAAATTAGAAAGATTCACTAGCGATCGAGTTTCTAGAGACTCACCGAGCAAACCCAGTCCCCGAGTTGTAGACGATGGTCGGCCACATGCAGACCTAAATTGAGCCTCTTTGCGTACTGAAAACGAACAATGTTTGACTAATTCGGCGGCAGCTAGGGTTCCGGTGTTGAGACAAGAGATGGAGACATGAACGGCAATGATTCACTGATTCGGCGGCGACTAGGGTTCCGGCGTTGAGACGAGGGGTAGCGACGGCGACGGCGACGGCGAGGCAGAGGCGGAGGCACGTCGATTAGAGAAGAGGCCAAATTGGCAATCGTAAGCGAAGGCGGAGCCGAGAATGAGAAGGTATGTGTTTGACGGTAAAGAAAGATAAGAACATGTTTTCTGTTTGTGTTTGTTGGCTTGTTCGCAAGTAGGAGTTAACGTGTTCCGAGTCGAAACAATGTTCAAACTCTACCCAACCCTAAACATATATCCTTTGCTTGTCTTATATATGTCTCTTAAACAACATCAAGACCTGAAATAAGTATAATACTTATTTCATGTTCGGGTCATGTTCGGGTCAGGTCGGGTTTTTTTGACACCCCTACGTAATACCACGGAGTGTGGGGCGATGCCCTCCGAGATATTCAGCAAGTCCAGCGCGATATTCGCCACGGTCACACGTGCGAACAAAAGTGACATTTCCTAGCCTCTGCATGCACAAACTTCCTCCCTCTTTTTTTGACTTTCTTTCTGCTCGACGGCGTCCTCCACTTAGCGGTGTCAAAAAAATGAGCTGGTCGATCTGGCTCGACTTGACCACTGGCCCTAAAATTAGAGTATTCTAGGGTTGGGCTTTTTCAAGTGTTGATATTGTCTGGCTTAGGGTCGAATTAGAGTTGGGTCAGAGTCAAGCCAGTATGAGTCTTCTCTCTCGTTCTCTACCCTTGCTCAACAAAGATGAAACACCTAGCTAATCAATGTTGGTGTGGGCCCAAACCGATCCATTCTCTTATATTGGGTCAGGCAATCTCTATAAGGTTTCAAGTCGAGTTAGGTATCACGAAAACTTGATCCAACTCAACCCATTGACACGTCTACCTCCGCTAGTGGTGGCGGCCCATATCCTTACACTTCCAAACTCCTCTCTCTCTCTCTCTCTCAAGTTGCAAAGCTCCACCATCCCTTGGTTGGGCAATGGTCGATGCCTTCGCTCAAATTGGGCCAATGATTGTTGCTAATTGAGATCTGGGTGAGGGCCAACAAGGCCTCACTTATATTCGGTCAAGGTTGCTAACCATGGGGCTCGTTGACCCCGACCAACTCTCACTCTTCCTACCATCACTAACTTGTTGCATTTGCCATCTTTATATATATTAAATTTAGTCTAATTAATATTTATATTAAAATCAAATTTGGACCAAACCGACATTATTGTGGGCCTATTTTTCTTATTTTAGCCAAGTCAGTGCCATGTAGAAGAGAGAACATAGTATTTTTAATTAATCAAAATGAACGGAATTAACAAAAACATTCGATTATACCAATTTGATAAGTTTTATAATTTGATTACTCTTTTCAAAAATTTTAAAATTTAATCATGCTTTTAGGATTTTTAGTGAATATATCCCATGATTGTATTAGACGTAATCTAAATCCGTGCTCTTATTTTTCTATCAAACCCGAAATCAATGGGAACCAAAACTCCTATTTGTCGGCGAAATCGGACTTTCTAGCAAATGGACCAAACGAGACACCTTATGGTAGCACGCAGCACGAGACGATTCCCCTGGTATATTCAAGTGGAGCGCGAGATCCGCCCGCAATCGCACGTGCGGACAAAAGCGACATTTCACCTCTTCCACACACGCTCCTCCCGTTGTTTTTGACTCTCCCTGTCCCTCGCCGTTCTCCACTCGCGGCGGCGCAGCGTTCGAAACTCTCTCTCTCTCTCAATCTTTCGCAGCCGCTCGCCGCCGCCGCAATGGCGTCCGCATCGATGTCGCTCGTCTCGCCGGCCCGCGGCCCCCGGCAGCACCTCCTCTCGCCGTCCTCGGTCTCGCCTCCGCTCTCCGCCTTCTCCCGCCGCGCCCGCACGTCCATTATCTTCTCCCTCGCGGCCCCGAGGATCGTCTGCTGCTCCTCCGCCGGCTCCTCCCCGTCCTCCGCCGCCGTCTCGGTCGCGGTCTCCAACGGCAGGCCGGATGGCGAGCGGAGGGAGGTCCGGTTCGGCCTGCCGAGCAAGGGGCGCATGGCCGAGGACACGCTCGGCCTCCTCAAGGTAACATCGCATTGCCGGTTTTCGGTTGCCGAGGAGAGTTGAGGTCTGTTTGTTTTTATATGCTTACTGATCCTTTTCGACTTTGTTCTTGAAGGATTGCCAATTGTCAGTCAAGCAGGTGAATCCTCGACAGTATGTTGCAGAAATTCCACAGGTATGGATATATGTCATGAAAAATTTGTGCCTTATTTTGGTGTAGACATGGTGGTAAGACATTTTGAGTTCGTTTATTGTAACTCACTTGGACCTCAATTTTGATTTTAAGAACTACTGGAGATAGGTTAGCAAGAGAGATTTATGTAGTTATCTTATCTGAGATATGTGGACAGGGAATTAAGGAGTGATAACCCTTTCACAAAATCATTGATGTAAAATAGGAACTCTGTCCTAATTGAGATAGAATGTAGTCTTGAGAAAGTGCTGATGGTTTGAACCCCAAAGTGTAATGCTGAAACCGTCTTTGCAAGACGCAAGAAAAAGAAATGACCAACTCTAGTCACTCAAATGCTGTGGTTGAAAAGGTCTGTGTCTTAGAGTACTTCTGTGGTGATGAGCTAGACAAGCGCTTCTCTAATCTTACATAGAATTACTCTCATTCATATAACAAAGCAAACTCTCCATGAAAAAGTAATTAAAAAAAATCTTCATGGTGCTGTTTAATTTAGTTGTTAGTTCTGTATGCCGCAGGCTGTTTTTAATTGATTTGGTGGCTAACTTATCTTGCAGCTCTCTAATTTGCAAGTCTGGTTTCAGCGACCAAAGGACATTGTAAAAAAATTGTTATCTGGAGATCTAGACATTGGAATAGTGGGTTTTGACACAGTTAGTGAACATGGACAGGTAAGCAGAAGATGTTATATGCTGTATGTTTGATCATTGGTTGGATTTTTTATGCATCATTTTTCACTAATGTTTCATTTGCATTCAAAGATTTACACTTTCAAGCTGTGAAAACAATTTATTGCATGGTTTTCCCCTGCTTTGGAAGAAGTGGAAGATTAAGAGCGCTTTATCAAACAAAATGTCGTATTGCTTTCCCTTCAAACCAAAAATATTGCAATAAGCTTTCATGCTAAAACCAAAAAGTTATGAATAATTAGTTTCGATTTGAAATGTTAGTGTTTGCATGTTTTTCAAGACTAGGTGTGTTTGGCAAAAAGCTGAAACTAAAGTCACACCAGATGCCCCACTGCAAATTGAAAATGCTGCGTGCTGATTGCATGTTGTCACTATGAACAAAGTTGATTGGGGAATAGTTGTCTGAATAATCCAGCTTTAAAGAGTCCCTGTGAACATCTGACAGAAGATCCTAGTTTTCCTGTTGTCTTTGTAAGGTGATACATGAAAAAGAAGAGAGGGGACTTTGTCTAAGTTCAGTTGTAGCCTCAATAGTATGTCATCCTTCCCCTGCTTATTTATAAACAATCTGTTGCCCTTGAGAGATGAAAGATTGACTTGGCATATAGATCACCACCAATTGGGCAGATTAGTAGTTATCAGATAACAGGGTGCTTCCTATGTGTTAAATATGCAGCAGAGAAGTTGGATCAAAGATCTTACCTGAATGACAAAAATAGTTGCGTATTTCTATGTAAACAATTTTGAAAAATGGCTTGGATTAGCAGAGTTACTGGATGATGTCAAGTTTCGGTATGTATCTCTGAAGTCTTTAGATAGTTTAGGTGGTTAGAGTGTTCATATTTTTTTTGTGTTTGTATGGATTGATGACTTGAAATCTTAGAATGATGATTGCATGGTCACCATGTGAGGAATGCTGGACAGAGACAAAAACTTCCTGATTGCTTCAACTTCATATATCAGAGCTTTTTCTGATCTTTTTGTCTTGTTTTTATGTTTTCATCAATCTTTTCAACTTCATTATATCATAGAATGTTGATTTCGCAACACTAACTTGATATAATACTGTCCTAAAAGAGCTTATGCTTCTTTTATTCAGGGTAATGAAGATCTTATTATTGTTCATGAAGCTCTTGATTATGGGGATTGCCGTTTGTCTCTTGCGGTAAGAAAGTTTATGCTCTCAATTTTGATATATTGATAGAATTATTTCCAATTGGTTCATTGCTATGGAAAATTTTAGTGTTGATATGTTCTTTTGATCTTCTATTAGATTCCCAAATATGGGATCTTTGAGAAGATTAATTCAGTGAAGGAGCTTGCACAAATGCCCCAATGGACTGAAGAGAAACCACTCAGAGTTGCTACCGGTTTTGGCTATGTATGTTTGCATTTTCAGATCTTAAATGTTATTGTTTATTGTGCCATCTATCCACCTTATAGCAAATTTTCTTGTGGGGTGCCAGAGCGATTGTCCTTTTTAACTGCTTAAGTTTAGGTTTCTCTCTTGTGTCTTTGTAGCTGGGGCCTAAGTTCATGAAAGAAAATGGACTGAAGCATGTGAGCTTTTCAACTGGTGAAGGAGCATTGGAGGCAGCTCCTGCGGTAAAAATATCAATTTCTTTCACTTATTTGATATCTTTGTAGGTTACCAACTCATTACCCGTATTGAAGATGGTTTGTGATTGTCACCATGAAATTTTTTCGTTAAGCGCGTGTCGTCTTTAAACTAAACTGGAGTTAATATATCTGTGGAAGCTCTCTTGAGAGATTGAAGAGAAGGGGTTGGGGAACCCATATTCTGGTAGAGTTTATGTCAAGGAGGGATCAATCTTGTGTGCTCAACTAGAATTTAGAATGTAGAAGTTTAAACCATTTCATTTTCCAGTTCCCAGGTTCAGACCATTTCAATTTTTGTTTTAAAAAACAAACGACAATAAAATGCATTGAGAGTCTTATGGCTCTGGATTCATGTCTTTTCTCTTTTTCCACCAAGATGGTTAGAAGATCTGTACTGAATGTGCAGATTGGTGAGTACATTTTTTTTTTTTTTTCGCTCGGTATGGCAGGGTTATGTTATTCTTTTCATGCTGCTTTGGGGGTCAACTCTTTACCACATCTTTTACATTTTTGGCAAATATCTCAATACCCACTTATTTTCTTGATCGGTCTATGGAGTGCAGCCCTTTATGTCACTCCTAAATACACCCCATTAAGGAGATTAAAAATGGTGTCGGGGAATATAGTTACATGAGAATCTTCATTAAACAAGAAAGGCAGAGAAATATTTCCTATGAAGAGGGGAAACAAGGAAAAGAAGGGAGTGGAAACCGCTGTCTCTTTGTTGATGGGTAGATGCAGTGAACAAAGGATGGACTAGTGCACATCCTACTAAATTTCGAATTCTACATGTCGGTAAATTGTGCTTATGTAGACCATTTTCTATCCACATTGTGGGGCAATGTGTGTACATGCCCTGTCCCGGGGAATGTATATTTGAGACTACATCGAGCCACCATAGTTTTAGCAGGAGGATCCTTTTAAAAAAGCACTTGAATCTTTTGGAGTTTCCTTTGATGATGCAATGGTTGGATCTATCTGTCATTGCCTATGGATCTTGTGGCCATTCATTTTGTGATATGAAGCGTTGATTTGATTAATCCATGAATTATGGGTTTTTTCTCTTTTTGATGATTGAAAATTTTATCCCTTGGAAGGAAATAATTCTGCGGACATTGCTTCATCCTTTGTTAAAAAGAATCTTAAGTATGCCCCAAAGATTAAGTTATTAGGATAGCAACCTCTTGAGCATATCGACTGTAGTTCATTCATGTATTTGTTTTGAGGCTGCAATTTAGTTGAACAGAAAATATATACGACTGCCGTTATATCTTGGCATGTGGCACACTGGTATCTTCAATGGCATCTCCATGAGGGGAGGTCAAGGATTTAATTAAAATGATGCTAATTGATGGCATTGGCAGTATAGTATTGATGCTGTGTTTGCATGATCTACAATTGACTTCTTTACTTTTCTTTGGTAATCCAGATGGGGACTGCTGATGTTATTTTGGACCTTGTAAGTAGTGGGACAACATTAAAGGAAAATAACTTAAAAGAAATTGAAGGTGGGACAGTGTTGGAAAGTCAGGTGGGTCACATGTTTGCATTGGCAAGCTCACCATATGATCATTTCTTCTTTTTCGAACTTCTCTTAACTAGGGCTGAATGTCCTTCAGGCTGTTCTTGTGGCAAGCAGGAAGTCACTAATCCAACGGGAAGGTGTTCTTGGTGCAACGCATGAGATTCTTGAAAGATTGGAGGCACATCTTAAAGCAGTTGGCCAGTTCACGGTGTGTAGATTATTGTATATATGTTGATGAACTTCCTGTCCAGCATCCGAACATACTTCCCGTTAGAGTTTACTACTATTAAGCTGCACCTGCTGTGGCCATCCCCTTCACTCCTTAACTATGTTTCTGAGTTGCATAAAATAGATACATTGGGGCACTCATCAAAAAACAAAATTTAAACGGGTGACTTGTGGTTGTGCAAGTTTTCTGTTGAGGCGAATTTATCAGTGTCAATCGGATGTGATGGGTTGGTACTCTGTGGACATAAGCATAACTTATTATCAAGTATGACTTGTTCATTTTCTTATTCAACAAGCTATTAGAATATACACAATTAAGATAGATACATACATGTTACCGACTCCTTTATCCAATTCTCAAAATCAAATATTTTTCACAGGTAACAGCAAACATGAGGGGGAGTAGTGCAGAGGAAGTTGCTAAGCGAGTACTCAGTCAACCATCACTCTCTGGTTTGCAGGTAATGTAGTGAGCCTCTTTTGTCATACTCCAAGATGAGCCCCAGCTCAATTTGAAGCTGTAGCTATCTTATTCTCACTCTTAAGGGTTTCTGATTCTCTTGTACTCATACACTATCAGGGACCAACCGTAAGTCCAGTCTTTCGCAAACATAATGGAGAAGTGGTTGTAGACTATTATGCAATAGTCATTTGTGTTCCTAAAAAGGAGCTCTATAGCTCTGTGCAGCAGTTGAGAGCAGTAAGTCTTAATTTTGGAAATAGCCGTAGCTGCTTTATGCAGAGATTTTTTTGTTTTCCCTAGTCACTTCTAATATGAAGTGAAGATACTTGCAGCTGTAGATTTTTGTTAATCATAGCTTGATAACACTCTTGGGTTTTGAACACATTGAAACTTTTATCGTGCAGATCGGGGGTAGTGGAGTTCTAGTGTCTCCGTTGACTTACATTTTCGATGAAGAGACTCCCAGATGGCAGCAGCTTCTGTCCAAACTCGGGCCTCGGTAGGCCAGTGCTCAGGTCGACTAGAAGCACCCATCATTGGAGAACCAGCTTGTGGAGAAGATAGAGGACGGGTAAAATTCATCAGGAAGGTTTATCTTAGTTATGTGGGTAGCCTGTTCTTTTAGATTTGTGATTTCTTTTCCTCTAGATATTATTTTTTTTTCCCTCTGTGTTCTTTATAGCAATCGGTTTTAGAATATTTGAAGTGTGGGAACATCCTAAAGTTTATTTTGGGACATTCTTTGTAAGTGATGTCATTAATGACAATCTGGGTCAATGGCAATTCCACGACGTACTTTGGAAGATAAACAGGTGCTTTTAATTCCTACACAAGTCGCCCGCGGTCCATCGTTTAGTGGTATCAGCAGCGCTGCTGTTACCCACGAGTCGGATGACTTTGGCGGCTCAGCTATCTGTTACGAGAGGAACATCGAATTGTACGGCAACAGAAAATAAGCAACCGACGGTGTCACGAATGAATGTTTTCACACCCATAGATTTTGCTTGAGGACGCCTTTGCTATGGAAACAATGTTCAGAGCACAACGTTTGGCAGACATTCTCTCCCGCTTTGCCCTTGATTCAGCTAGTCAATCTTGAGTTTCCAGAGAGCTAGATCTTATGTTGCGACCAAAACAATGAAGTCCGTCCTTAGTAATTTTTCTGCTCAACTAGTCATCTGATAATCAGCTGCATCGAACCAGACGATTGTTAAACGGGGTGTTAGGGAGATCAAAAGGACAGGGAGTAATGTGGGTGGCGATTAAGGAAATCGATTATCGTGATTTATGAAAAAGCTTACCATAAATGACCCACTTTAGTCACTCAAATGCTGTGGTTGAAAAGGTCTGTGTCTTATAGTACATCAGTGGTGATAAGCTATACAAGCGCTTCTCTAATCTTACATAGAATTACTCTCATTCATATAACAAAGAAAACTCTCCATGAAAAAGTAAATAAAAAAATCTTCCTGGCGCTGTTCAATTTAGTTGTTAGTTCTATATGCTACAGGCTGTTTTTAATTGATTTGGGGGCTAACTTATCTTGCAGCTCTCTAATTTGCAAGTCTAGTTTCAGCGACCAAAGGACATTGTAAAAAAATTGCTATCTGGAGATCTAGACATTGGAATAGTGGGTTTCGACACAGTTAGTGAACATGGACAGGTAAGCAGAAGATGTTATATGCTGTATGTTTGATCATTGGTTGGATTTTTATGCATCATTTTTCACTAACGTTTCGTTTGCATTCAAAGATTTATACTCTGAAGCTGTGAAAACAATTTATTGCGTGGTTTTCCCCTGCTCTGGAAGAAGTGGAACATTAAGAGCGCTTTATCAAACAAAATGTCGTATCTGCTTTCCCTTTGAACCAAAAATATTGCAATAAGCTTTCATGCTAAAACCAAAATATTATGAATAATTCATTTCGATTTGAAATGTTAATGTTCGCATGTTTTTCACGACTTGGTGTGTTTGGGCAACAGCTACGGCCAAAAAGCTAAAACCAAAGTCACACCAGATGCCCCACTGCAAATTGAAAATGCTGCGTGCTGATTGCATGTTGTCACTATGAACAAAGTTGATTGGGGAGTAGTTGTCCGAATAATCCAGCTTTAAAGAGTCCCCGTGAGCATCTGACAGAAGATCCTAGTTTTCTTGTTGTCTTTAGAAGGTGCAGACATCCTTGATACCTGAAAAAGAGGTGAGGGGACTTTTTGAGTTCAGTTATAGCCTCAATAGTATGTCATCCTTCCCTGGCTTATTTATAAACAATCTGTCGCCCTTGAGGATGAAAGATTGACTTGGCATATAGATCGCCACCAATTGTGCAGATTAGTAGTTAGCAGATAACAGGGTGCTTCCTATATGTTAAATACGCAGCAGAGAAGTTGGATCAAAGATCTTACCTGAATGACAAAAGTAGTTGCGTATTTCCATGTAAACAATTTTGAAAAATGGCTTGGATTAGCATACTGATCAGCCCGCATTGAAGACCAGTTCTCTCGACCAAGAAGATCGGCCCACATTCAAGCTCAACGAAACCGAGAAGCCGTATTGACATCTTGAGTCCATCCCAGAAGACGTTATGCTTTTACTATTTCTACTAATTTTAATATTCTGTCTTTATTTCTCTTAGTTTTAATGTTCTGTGTTTATTTCTCCTAGTTTCAATGCTCCGTCTTTATTTCTTTGACGATATAAGCCCAATTTCTTGTAGAAGATGAACGACTTTTGATGAATGAAAAAAAAAAAAACTTTGCTTTGAAGCAAGTATCGTGAACCTTGTAGAGTTCATCCCTTTGAAAACCTAGAAGAGTTTTCACTCCATCCTTGAAGAGTCGGAGCTTTTGAAATCTGCATCCTTGAAGAGTTGCAGTCATCAATCTAGAAGAATCGGTGCCCCCTCAACTTCCTTGGAGGCCTAGAAGAGCAACCAACGGAGTTTCTATCTTTTCATTTTCTGTTCCTACAGTGCTTATTTTAGAAAACCCAAAACATAGAAATTGTAGATCCAGAAGTCTTTGTTCATTCGGCTTTGAAATCAGGTCGATCCAATTTGTATCGACAAAGATACAACTGTTCTCCTGAGCAGTGCTGAAATTTTTGTTCGCCCTGTTTTCTTGTGTGCGAGTCACTCTCCTGATCCTATTGTTTGAGAAAGCCTATCCTTGGCTTGCATCACATACTGGATGATGTCAAGTTTCAGTATGTATCTCTAAAGTCTTTAGATAGTTTAGGTGGTTAGAGCGTTCATATTTTTTTGTGTTTGTACGGATCGATAACTTGAAATCTTAGAATGATGATTGCGTGGTCACCTTGTGAGGAATGCTGGACAGAGACAAAAACTTCCTGATTGCTTCAACTTCATATATCAGAGCTTTTTCTGATATTTTTGTCTTGTTTTTGTGTTTTCATCAAGCTTTTCAACTTCATTATATCATAGAATGTTGACTTCGCAACACTACTAAAAGAGCTTATGCTTCTTTCATTCAGGGTAATGAAGATCTTATTATTGTTCATGAAGATCTTGATTATGGGGATTGCCGTTTGTCTCTCGCAGTAAGAAAGTTTATGCTCTCAATATACTGATAGAATTATTTCCAATTGGTTCATTGCTATGGAAAATTTTAGTGTCGATATGTTCTTTTGATCTTCTAATAGATTCCCCAATATGGGATCTTTGAGAAGATTAATTCGGTGAAGGAGCTTGCACAAATGCCCCAATGGACTGAAGAGAAACCACTCAGAGTTGCTACCCGTTTTGGCTCTGTATGTTTGCATTTTCAGATCTTAAATGTTATAGTTTATTGTGCCATCTATCCACCTCATAGCAAATTTCCTTGTGGGGGTGCCAGAGCCATTGTCCTTTTTAATTGCTTGTTGCAACCTACCCCTTGAGAGAGGGAATAGGTTCAGGGGTATTGTCTTAAAAATGGACTAAGGCCCATGATTAGGCATAAGCTCTCCTAAGCCCATACCTCGGTATTCTTAAGAATTTTGCAATAAGGAGTCACCACTAGCTTATCGGGGTCGGCTAGAAATCAAATAGGGCATAAAAGTGTACCTTACTTTCTATCCAACTAGAAAATTTAGGGTTGGAGACTTGATTACACTATTTAACTAGTTATTGCCCTTTCGATATCTAATTTTGTTCATTTAAAAAAAAAAATGCTTTTATCAAGCATTTTGGACTGATCTTAGATTAATTTATTAACGCGCGAGGTAATCATGCGGTACACAACCATTAAAATAATAGTTAGCAACCAAGGAAAGCATTTAAATAAGTTGCATGAGAGAGCAAATATTTAATATTAAGGAAAATATAAATGCTAATCTTAATTGAATTAAAGGATCAAAACAGTAAAAGCATGCAAACAAAAGTAATTAAGGTAGAGCCCCAAGGGCTTACTCTTTTTTCAACATACTTTAGAATTAAAAAAAAACCTCCATTTTAAGAAAATAACTTGGAAAGTTTATTTTTAAATTTTTTCAAATGAAATTCTGAATTTTCTGACATTTTTTTTTTTTTTTATTTTCTAATTTTTCTAATTTTAAAATTTTTTAATGATTTTTTTTTTCACTTAGTCTTTTTTTTGCCCTGCACCTTCTGCTCAACGTTCCTTCCCGAAGCCACTTTTTGCCATTTTATAGTTTTCTTTTTTTTTTTTTTTTTTTGCTTTTTTTCTTATTCTTTATTATATTTATTTTTTTACTATTCTCTTTTGGTCTTCTTCTTCCTCGTGCATCCCCTCTGCACGCCCGAAGTTATCCAAACCAAAGCAAACCCAGACCCATTAAACTCATCTAACCCAACAGGTCAAGACTCGATGGAGCTCAAAACTCCATAGACCATATTAAACTCAACATCCTGCATGACTCTTTTAACATTCCGCAACCAAAGTATGATTTCTAAAACAAAGCCCGTGCTAACCTACAGCAACGCCCTTTTCAATTTGACCAAAATAAGCCCAACGCCATCTCCTATTGGCCACTTTACCCAGCCTCACGCGGTCGTCTTGCTCCTGTTATTGCAGAACAAATAAGGAGCCGAAGATTGAATGTGAACTCCGGGCAATCAAAGGGCTGATAACACCCCCGAACTCCAACATGACCGAGACTCCAATACCACCCGACCATCATCTACTCTCACTTATGAACATGCCAACATTTACCACACACAAAGGCCACAAGGGCATCGAACAAGATTCGACAAAGGGCAAAAGCACATCGAACCACAGCATGTGTTGAGGTTAGTAAAAGATCAGAGGAAAATATGCGCGACCTTGGTTCAAACATTTTGTCAAAATAAACGGTCTGCAGTAGCTCTGAAAAACCCAACACGCACACGGACTAACAAAAAGAACCAAGTTTCGGTTTCTTGGCTTGGCCAAACCAGGGTGATGCACCAAAAGATTTGAGGAGCGAGCGTTTGGTCGTGGGGTTCCCTACCAGCTCGGAGACGGCGGGGGGATGGCGAGCTCAAGATGAATCAAGCAATGGCCGACCACCCCCACAATGTTTCCGAGGCGAGATCCTCGGGAGAAGGGAAGTTCGTACCGGGGTCGTTGAACAAAACTCAGGTGCGCCAATCGACCCGAGAACTCCTCGCTTTCAGTCCGCTCTCTTCTTTGGTGAGAACAACACCATCGCCAGGATCTCTCTTGGAGAAACGCCACCGCTAAAACTCGTCAACCACTACCCACGATCAACGGAATAAGGCTTCATGGGAGACGATCGGAAAAAACTTGAATCGAAGCAAGGGAAGCTGCGGCTTGTTGGTTCCGGCTAGGAGGCGCAAACCTCGCGGTCGGGGGTGGCTAAGCGACGCTCGGCTGAGGTGGATTCCAGGTCTCTCTCTTCCCAGTCCTTCTCCCATTTCTCCCCCTCTGGCTCTCTCCAGCTCCCTGGTGGTTCTGGTTCTCCCCTGCTCCCCCCTGCTGCCGTGCTGCTGCTGCTGTGCCCTGTCTTCTTGCCCTGCCCTGCTGTCTCTTCAATTGCTGCAGGTTGGCGCGCGAAGACAGGATCCGAGGAGGAGGAGGAAGACAGCTGGGCGCGGGCTGGGCCGAAGGAAAGAGGAGCTGGGCTGCGCAGGGGGAAACGGGCCCGACCGCTTGGGGAAGGAAGAAAAGAATGTATATGTACTTGAAAATACAAATTAGGAGTCAACACTGCTTATGTTTAGGTTTCTCTCTTGTGTCTTTGTAGCTGGGGCCTAAGTTCATGAAAGAAAATGGACTGAAGCATGTGAGCTTTTCAACTGGTGAAGGAGCATTGGTTGCAGCTCCTGCGGTAAAAATATCAATTTCTTTCACTTATTTGATATCTTTGTAGGTTCCTGTATTGAAGATGGTTTGTGATTGTCACTGCGAAATTTTTTCATTAAGCGCGTGTCGTCTTTAAACTAAACTGGAGTTAATATGTCTGTGGAAACTCTCTTGAGAGATTGAAGAGAAGAGGTTGGGGAACCCATATTCTGGTAGAGTTTATGTCAAGGAGGGATCAATCTTGTGTGCTCAACTAGAATTTAGAATTTAGAAGTTTAAACCATTTCATTTTCCAGTTCGCAGGTTCAGACCATTTCAATTTTTGTTTTAAAAAAAACAAAAGACAATAAAATGCATTGAGAGTCTTATGGCTCTGGATTCACGTCTTTTCTCTTTTTCCACCTAGATGGTTAGATGATCTGTACTGAATGTGCAGATTGGTGAGTACAATTTTTTTTTTTTTTTTTTTTTTGATCGGTATGGCAGGGTTATGTTATTCTTTTCATGCTGCTTCGGGGGTCAACTCTTTACCACATCTTTTACGTTTTTGGCAAATATCTCAATACCCACTTATTTTCTTGGTTGGTCTATGGAGTGCAGCTCTTTATGTCACTACTAAATGCACCCCATTAAGGAGATTAAAAATGGTGTCGGGGAATATATTTACATGAGAATCTTCATTAAACAAGAAAGGCAGAGAAATAATTCCTATGAAGAGGGGAAACAAGGAAAAGAAGGGATTGGAAACCGCCGTCTCTTTGTTGACTGATAGATGCAGTGAAGGAAGGACGGACTAGTGTACATCCTCCTAGTTTTCGTATTCTAAATGTCGGTAAATTGTGCTTATGTAGACCATTTTCTATCCGCATTGTGGGGCAATGTATGTACATGCCCTGTCCCGGGGAATGTATATTTGAGACTACATCGAGCCACCATAGTTTTAGCAGGAGGATCCTTTTAAAAAGCACTTGAATCTTTTGGTGTTTCCTTCGATGGTGCAATGGTTGGATCTATCTGTCCTTGCCTATGGATCTTGCGGCCATTCATTTTGGGATATGAAGCGTTGATTTGATTAATCCATGAATTACAGGTTTTTTTCTCTTTCAATGATTGAAAATTTTATCCCCTGGAAGTAAATAATTCTGCGGACATTGCTTCATTCTTTGTTAAAAAGAATCTGAAAGTATGCCCCCAAAGATTAAGTTATTAGGATAGCAACCTCATGAGCATATCGACTGTAGTTCATTTCATGTGTTTGTTTTGAAGCTACAATTTAGTTGAACAGAAAATATATACGACTGCCGTTATATCTTGGCATGTGGCACACTGGTATCTTCAATGGCATCTCCATGAGGGGAGGTCAAGGATTTAATTAAACTGAATGCTAATTGATGGCATTGGCAGTATAGTATTGATGCTATGTCTGCATGATCTACAATTGACTTCTTTACTTTTCTTTGGTAATCCAGATGGGGACTACTGATGTTATTTGGGACCTTGTAAGTAGTGGGACAACATTAAAGGAAAAATAACTTAAAAGAAATTGAAGGTGGGACAGTGTTGGAAAGTCAGGTGGGTAACATGTTTGCATTGGCAAGCTTGCCCTATGATCGTTTCTTCATTTCGTCTTTTTCGAACTTCTCTTAAGTAGGGCTGAATGTGTCACGCCCCGAACCTTGAGCGTGCGCACATCCCTTGGTAGTCGATAAAATTGCAATGTCCCAAGACGCGTCAACAACCCATTTATTTTATTGCACATACGGAAGTGAATAAACAAAACCCCTAATAGCAAATAGTATGGGATAGAAAAGGAGGATAACAGCTTCACAACTAAAACATGCTTTTATAAACAAACTAGGTTTATATACAAAACTAGTCTGTCTACCAAAAAGATCGGCCCTCAAAAAGAAAACTATCCTACAACCCACTAGTCGAATACATTCACCGATCCTTTGGACTTCACAGGCTTCCAAGGGTATCGGGTCCTCCACAGCACCATCAGGAGGGTCAGCTGCACCCTCACCAAAAGCGGAGGAGACCAACTTTGTATCCATGGAGCCCATGGCGAAACCATACCCTAAATCGATGAGGTACCCTCTGAGGTAGGCCCTCATCGACCTAGACGATGGTCATTACGAGCTCATAGACCTAGTGGCCTCCGAGAATAGGAAAGTCAATGATTAGCTCAATAACCATTCCGAAGCTGACCATAACGAACTAGCGAGGCCGCCATCTAAGGACTTAAAAAGAATTGAGCCCACGATGGGGTGAGACAACGTCTCAGCAAGTCTACCCCCTAAACTCTGACTAAGAAGGAAATACGCCTAGTCACACAATCACAACCATAAAGACTCACCTTGTCTCAAATCCTCTTTACAGATCAACACAATTCAAATACACAACCATATGTAGAAATCAAACTCAATCAATTGGAACACCACCACTTTCATCTCAATAAACACAAGGGTTTCAATTATAAAACCAAATCGTTATGACACGTCCCGTGCCATACAATTTTGTCTCATAATCAAGTGTGTCAATTTCACTCATCATGCGTTCCAATTTTTAATCACCCAACGGGCAGGACCTACTTGACGATCGGCAGTCTTCTATCGTAACCAAACATTGCCTCATCCCTTGAGCGCGGCAATGTCCACCCAACACACATCAGGGACGACATTCATGAAGGAGCTTTGGTTCGGCTTCTACCGCGATCCGACATCCATTACTAGGGCATCTCATATAAAGGCACATCCACCTAACTCATTTCGGGGATGGTTCTCATAACCATTTATGCATCCATCCAATCCCGGCCAATACATCGTGCTTTACACTCAAATGTCTCAATTAAAATATTGTACTTAGTCCATTTTCTTCACATTAAAAACACACGGTAAAATAATCGTGTGTGAGTACACGGTAGATTTGAACCAGAAAAATTGATACCATTCTTTTTAAAATCTCACTATTTGATATAGTCTTTAAAATCATTTTTGGTGTCAAAACCCGACACCCGGGATTTAGGATTTTCTAATTAAATATCAAAATTTCATAATTTTGGAATAAATAATCAAAATTTCAATCACCACTTAATTTGCACAAATTAACATTCAATTACATAAACTAAGCACACCATTGCAATCAGCACGAAATTCCGATCATCGGCTATCTTGGTATAATTTTCGGAAAATAATAAATAATTAAATAAATTACAAAATTAATTAAATAATGCAAATTAAATCCAATAAATACTAACTTAGGCCAAAAATGATAATCTAACCACCTAAACGGACCTAGAAAATTTCCAAATCTATCTAGATAAATAGTACAATATATCTAGCCCTTAATTAGTTTATTCTAACCACCTAACGTGTATAATTAAATAATTAAATCATTAATTCAAACTAACTAACCACATAATCCACACTTAGCCTAAACTAATTATCCATTAAACGTCATTAACTCCATAAGCATAATTTAGCAAGTAAACTCACTAATTTAGCGAGCCGAAGAGTCAATGGTGACTGTGACGGTGATGCGGAGGTGAGCGATAAACAAGCCTACAACGAAACTAATAAGGTCCGGACGGGCCTTAAAACAAGCCTCAAAGCCTTAGCTAGGGGCTGAGCTTCGACTTTTGCTTTGGGTCGAGAGAGTTGGGCTAAGCGGCTGAAATGGCACGAGACGGGAGGCGGAGGCTGCAGTGGGCAACAACGATGCTCAACGGTGGCTAGATGGCAATGGAGCTCTAGTGATGCTGCGATGGTGACCAAGGTAGCTCGAGACGTAGCTGGAAGGCTCGGATGCAAGCGAATGAGCGCGTAGATGCGTGGGTTGGCGTGACGATGCAGGATGGCGGCAAGGGAGATGGTCGACGATAGGGGGTGTCTTCTCTAGTTCTCTTTGGAATTTTGAGCTCTCAAAACTCTCAATAATGAAAAAAAAAAAAACTTGGCCAAGCAAGAAGAAGAAGCTAGTTGTTGAAAAGGGGGACCCAATGGACTCAAATATCCAAGAAAATATCCCAATTTGTTCATTGCAAAGGCCCCCACCACCACTTCAGCCTTCATCCCCAACCAATTGCACCCAAGGCTTCCTTAATAAGCCATTGAGATGGTCCAAAAGTGGCTACACTCCCTTGGCTACGAATTTGAAAAATTTTCCTCCAAATTTCATTCAATTTCTCATCAACTGAGCTCAATTCGGTCCCCATAAATTCAGTTGAGATGCCATCGCCCATCTCATGATTTTTCCTCCTCAATTAAACCGACTTGACAGCCAAAAATGCGACTAAAAACGACTCTCTAATTTTCCTGGTCCAAAATAACCCAACTTTGACTTTTTGTCAAAATCTCGGGTTTGCAAAAAAATCTTCGGAGGATGAGTTGATGTTCCTAAAATGAATCGTGATATGATAGAACTTTCAAATTGGGTTAAATTCGTGATTAATTTCAACCGGGACACGATTTTGGTGTAATCTAACCTATCATGTAGCTTTTAGGAATTTTTAGTACAATTGACTTGTGGTCAATTATTTTCGAGCCACATTGTACATCTTCGACACATTGACGACTTTCAATTGTCGCGAAAATCTTGAAATTTCTAATATAGGCACATGGTACAGAAATGACAGAAAAATCGGTTTAGTGCCGTTTGACGAGAATTTTGTAATTATGTGAAATCACCTACATACCAATCACATACCTCTATCGAACCGATCTATCTTCGGTCTCTGGTCGATTTTGACAGTGCCATATTGACTCTTGTAGATTAGCATGGTCGAGTAGTCGATTTTTGGTCGAATTCTCATGTTTATTGCGTTTAAATTCTTTAACGGTTTCACCTGATAGACTAATTATCTCATGAGTAATTGGTTTAGAGAAAAAAAACCATAGGCGTGTTGATGAAAAGCTCAACTCATTCAATTAAAAACAGAATCGGAAATTCAAGATGTCACCAAATGTCCTTTAGGTTGTTCTTGTGGCAAGCAAGAAGTAACTAATCCAATGGGAAGGTGTTCTTGGTGCAACACATGAGATTTTCGAAAGATTGGAGGCACATCTTAAAGCAGTTGGCCTTGGCCAGTTCACGGTACGTAGATTATTGTAGGAATAAGTGCATTAGAAGTCCTAAAACTTATCATGAAAATGCAATTGTGTCCTAAAACTTTCAAAAAGTGTAATTAAGTCATAAAACTTATCATGAAAGTTCAATCAAGTCCTAAAACTTTTGAAATGTTTAATAAAGTTCTAAAACTTGTCTTGAAAGTACGATCGAGTCCTAAAACTTTCAATAAGTGCAATCAATGGAATGACTTAAATTGAACCACTTTGACAAGTTTTAGGACTTAATTATACTTTTTGAAAGTTTTAGGACTTAATTGCATTTTTTGAAAATTATATGACTTAATTGCATTTTCATAATAAATTTTAGGATTTCCAATGCACTGATCCCATTATTATATATATCTTGATGAACTTCCTGTCCAGCATCCGAACATATTTCCCATTAGAGTTTACTACTATTAAGTTGCACCTGCTGTGGCCATCCCCCTTTCACTCCTTACTATGTTTCTGAGTTGCGTAAAATAGATACATCAGGGCACTCATAAAAAAACAAAATTTAAACGGGTGAATTATGGTTGTGCAAGTTTTCTGTTGAGGCGAATTGAGCCCCAGCTTGATTTGAAGCTTTTAAATTGTAGCTATCTTATTCTCACCATTAAGGGTTTCTAATTATCTTGTACTCATATGCTATCATGGACCTACTGTAAGCCTAGTTTTCGCAAACATAAAGGAGAAGTGGTTGCATACTACTATGCAAAAGTCATTTGTGTTCCTGAAAAAGCACTCTATAGCTTTGTGCGGCGGTTGAGAGTAGTAAGTCATAATTTTGGAAATAGCCATAGCTACTTTATGTAGAGATTTTTTGTTTCCCCTTGGTCACATCCTAATATGAAGTGAAGATACTTGCAGCTATAGATTTTCGTTAATCGTAGCTTGATAACACTCCTGGGTGCCTTTTGAACACGTTGAAACTTTTATCGTGCAAATCGGGGTAGCGGAGTTCTAGTATCTCCGTTGACTTACATTTTTATGAAGAGACTCCCAAATGGCAATGGCTTTTGTCCAAACTTGGGCCGTAGTTCGTAGTAGGCCAGTGCTCAAGTCGACTGGAAGCACCTGCATTGGAGAACCAACTTGTGGAGAAGACAAAGGATAGGGTAAAATTCATCAGGAATGTTGTACCTATCTAGCATCCAAACATACTTCTTGTTAGAGTTTACTACTATTAAGCTGCACCTACTGTGGCCATCCCCTCTTCACTCCTTACTATGTTTATGAGTTGCACAAAATAGATACATAAGTACACTCATCAAAAAATAAAATTTAAATGGGTGACTTTTGGTTGTGCAAGTTCTTTGTTGAGGCGAATTTAGCATTGTCAATCAAATGTGATGTGGTTGATACTCTATGGACATAAGCATTACTTAAATCATTGTCAAGTATGACTCGTTCAACATTTTCTTATTCAACGACTAAGTGGGAATTGCTGCAATAAAAATTTGGAAGAAATAATATAGAATATTCTGTAAGTGCAATATAAGGCGTTTTAGAATATACACAACTAAGATGTTGCAGATACATATGTGTTACCAACTCCTTTATCCAATTCTCAAAATCAATGCTTTATAATCGGTATCAATATTTTTCACAGGTAACAGCAAACATGAGGGGAGTAGTGCAGAGGAAGTTGCTAAGCGAGTACTCAATTAACCATTGCTCTTTGGTTTGCAAGTAATGTAGTGAGCCCTCTTTTCTCGTACTCCAAGTTGAGCCCCAGCTTGATTTGAAGCTTTTAAACTATAGCTATCTTATTCTCACTCTTAAGGGTTTCTGATTATCTTGTATTCATATGCTATCAAGGACCTATTGTAGGTCTAGTTTTTTGCATACATAAAGGAGAAGTCATTGTAGACTACTATGCAATAATCATTTGTGTTCCAAAAAAGGTGCTCTATAGCACTATGCAGCGGATGAGAGTAGTAAGTCCTAATTTTGGAAATAGCCGTAGCTGCTTTATATAGAGATTTTTTGTTTCCCCTAGTTACATCCTAATATGAAGTGAAGATATTTGCGGCCATAGATTTTCGTTAATCGTAGCTTGATAACACTCCTCGGTGCCTTTTGAACATGTTGAAACTTTTATCGTGCAAATCGGGGTAGTGGAGTTCTAGTATCTTCATCACTTACATTTTCAATGAATAGACTCCCATATGGCAGCAGCTTCTGTCCAAACTCATACCTCTCGCGATAAGTTTATTTATACAATCTAGTTGTTTTAAAACAACCTAGAAATAAAACGGGAGTTGCCACTAGCCTTGTTTGAGGGGTCGGCTAGAAAACCCAATCGATGGTCAAAAATGTCCCTCAATTCATATGTAACCAAATATCTAGGTTCGATGATTTGAGTTATGTTAATATTTCTATTACCACCCTTTTGGTACCTAAACAATATATTATGTTTACCTAACGTGTCCATGCATTTCTTCTTAGATTTTTGGGACTGTTAGTCCTAAACTAAAGTGATTGTACGTGGTTGGTCATTTTCATACTATTCTATTTCTAGAAAATAAGAAAAGAAAACAATCAATGAAATTGAAATTACGAGACCGTAAGTAAACAATCAAGGAAAGTAGTAAATCTACCATGCAATTCTAGAAAATATAAAAGAGAAACATAATTGAAAAAGATTAGAGGAAGAGAGAAAACCCACAACTCGTCAAACTTTATACAACAAATGAAACCCGATACATATGTTGGGGGAACGAATACTATATGATAATAGTCGGGATGGACATCGATCTCCACTTTATTCGCACTTTCGCCATCTTCGGGATCCTAATCTAAACCTAATCTAGAAGCCTATAACTAGGTGCACACAATGGAAAGAAATAAGCATTACACATCAAAACAATCAAAAACACAATATCATGTCAAGATCAATCATTTAAAGAAATGTAAAAGTCAAATTTTAGGGCCTTGGGTTGGCCTTTGTCTTTCATGCTGAGGCGACCCCTAGCGACCCCTAGTGGGCGGCGGTCCTTGCCGAATTTGGGCGAGGGCTCACGGGCCCTTGCCGTTGGTCGGCCAAGGTCACCGGCCCCTGGCTAAGGCCCGGTAACCCCGGCTAACCCTCCCCTCTTTGTCGTTAGCCTTTCCCGGCGGCGGTAGGGAGGTGGCGGTTGAGGGGTCCACCTTTTTTATTTTTTTTTTTTTTTAATTTTTAATATTTGTATTTGTATTTTTAAATGTTTTAAATAAATTTAGTTTTAAATTAAAATTATTTAATTTTTAAATTAATTTTTTACCACGTCAACATCAAAACGACGTCATTTTTACATTGTCTGACTATATTAGCATACAAAACGATGCCATTTTGCACTTACTTCACTAGAAATTACGCACGTCAGCATTTTGGCTGAATTGGCACTGATCAATTTCTCTCTAATTTTGGCACTTAAGTGTCATTTTCGTAACTTTTGGCATTTAAGTATTCATTTGTGCTAACTTTTAGTACTTAAAGCGTTCTTTTGCCTAAAATTACAAGATATTTATATATATAATATGTGTGAAATAAGTTTATATAGACTTTCTTATTTTCACATCATTCGCGTGACTATGCATCACTAATTATGTGATAATAACTGCTATTGGTGGGCGTCAAATGTCAATCCCATAAAACATGTGGACTCGAGTCAGTTTCAACCATCCACATATACAAACATGTGGGCTTTCCAAGTAGTAATAGGCCGAATGGTCCTACTGGATACAAATATATCCATTTCTCCTTAATTATATATATCTAATTTTAATTTGAGTGAAAAGGTAATTGCATTTGAATTTTCCTTTCATTCAAGCTAAAATGAGACCTGAGATGATCGACGCTAGTAAACATGTGGAACATGTGGTAACAAACATGTCGGCAAAGTGAGATGGTGTTGTTTTTCACGGGGATGTTGGTTCTAAATTTTTGAATCAAGATCAACTATGCTTCTACTTGAGAATAGAAATAAAAATGAGTAGTGTGAAATTCAAATATAAAATTAGTATTTCAAAGAGAAAATGACACAAACAATCTCTAAAATGTGGCCCAATATAAAATGTGGTCCATGAAATTTTAATTTATAGTTTGTGAACTACATCAAACATTTTTCCATAATTCAGAAGCTATATTCATGAAACATTTACTTATAAGTTTATGAATTGCATTATACATTAGACCTAAATTCATGAATCAAATTACACAAATTAAAATTTCAGAAATCGCATCTTATATTGAACCAAATTTCATGGATTATTTGTGCTACTATCCCTAATCCAATTCGCCCGATTAGAAATCTTGATGACATATATTTTTGTTGCTATGAAAGTCCTTCCATTTTTTAAGGTCATTTTAAAATAAGATACATTTGTCCGACATAAATTCATGCTTTTTTTCCTTCAATCCAATAATGCACGTAGTGATCTTGCATTAGATAGGAAAGCTAGAGATTTACTCCGTTTTCTGTTAAGAGATCTAGTTGGGTCATGTTTTGTTGGAGGAAAATGATCTAATTTTCGGATTTTGCCTTCATTTTGTTTTGGCATTTGGTTTTTGCCCTTTTCTTTTCCTTTTTTTTTTTTTTTTTTTTAAATGCCAATGCGAAAACGGTATTAGGCGCGGAAGCAGAGCCGCCGCTTTCTCTTGTTCCAACTCCTCTCCGGCTTAAACCCTAGTCGCCACCTGCTAAAGCCCCTCCCCTGCTCCCACCGTCCCCGGCGGCGTTGACGGCGGCGTTGACGGCGGCGGCCTCTTCTTCCTTGCCGTCGCTTCTTTAAGCCCCGAGGTCGCGTCGCTTGTTCTCCGGAAGCGGCGATGGGAGCGGCCGGTAAGAGAGAGAAGGCGACGAAGAAGAAGGAGGCGAAGGATGCTCGCGGCTTGAAGCACGAGGAGATGGAGGAGAGGGTAAAGGAAGAAGCTCCGCGAGCTCGGTCCGAGCCGGAGGCTCCGGACGGCGGCTGCTCGCCGGTTGATTCCGGCTCCGATTACGAGGTTTTTCTTCGGTTTTGCTTTTGCGCGCCTCTGTCGGTCTTGTCTGCGTCGATTCGCGTGCTTGAGATTGATGCGTTGTGTATGTGGAGTAGGATTACTCTGAGGATGGGGATTCGGATTTCGAGCTGTCGGAAGAGGACGTGGAGTCCGGAGAAGAGGGCGCTGCTGGTTCGGGTTCTGATCAGGTGTCTGTTGCGTGCTCCTTCGTTTTAGTGTAGCTCCAGTTTGTGCGTGCTTGTTCGCGACTGGAATGGGAGGGTTAATCGCCATTTTTTTTTTTTTTTTTGGTGTTATGATTACAGGATGATTCTGAAGATGGGAATTCCGAGGAATTCGAGTTGTCGGAGGAGTCGGAATCCGGAGGAAGCGACTCACAAGAGCACAAGGTAGATGGTAATTGCCTTCTTTGTTTCTTCACTGCGATTGATTTCCCGCTTCTTAGTGAGAAGAGCGAACTTGTTGGTACATTTAGTATTGGTTCCTGAGGCATAGAAGGACCACTAGGAGGAGACTCGGAGTCAACTCAACCTTGAAGCTTGAGCAGGAAAAAATTCCATATTAGGTAGAAGGAAAGAAAATTTTTGAAGGAGAAAACCTGATGGGAAGTCAATTGAGTTTGATACTAGAGTTATGGTTAGAACTTGTAATATGGCATTTCTTGTCCTCCCATTGTGAAACAGAGAAGGTCTTTGTTCTGTCTGTACTGCTATGATAAAACTTGTTCATATTGTAACGCTGTTGCTGGGAATTTATGCCAGGGCTTTGTTAAAACAAGCAATAAAGGTAAATCGATTATTAATCATGCCCAAGATGATAGTGGAAGTGAAATCTCTGAATCGGATCAAAGGGCTGAAGAGAGTGATTCATCTGAAGATGAGGTCTGTTTACTTCTCTAGACAGCTGGGAGCATATTTAGAAAAGTATGATGCTCACCTATAATTGATTGGCACTTGGGTAATTTACAGGTTCCTTCACGAAATACAATTGGTGATGTTCCTCTTGAGTGGTATAGGGATGAGGAACATATTGGTTATGACATAAAGGGGAAAAAGATAAAAAAGAAAGAAAGACAAGATAAATTGGATTCTTTTCTAGCCAGTGCTGATGACTCAAAAAACTGGTGAGTTCAACTTTCCTTTCAATGGTTTCTCTCTATTGATATCCTCATAGAAAATGGAAGTACCATATGCCTCAAGGTCATATTTGTTATATCTGTCACTTTCTATAATTTAGCAATTTAACAGATTATGGATTTCCTATCCAAAGATGAAGGAGATGGGGCGTTGTTGTTCTCACTTTGACATTGGTTCTAGTTGACTATTTGTTTTTTGCGTCTAGTGTTCTGTTTCCTTTTCTCATCCTTGTTCTTTAATGTTTAGTTATGCAAATATTTTGTTTCCCTGTCAGTTACTTTGTTTAGTCTTAAACTTTGGAAAAAAACCCAACAGATTAATATATGTTTTCATCAGATGCTTTTGCTTTATAAAGTGTAACTCATCTAAGATTCCTTTCCCTGATTGTTATCATTTTTTAGCCTTGATTCGTTGGTTTTCTGCATTGCCAGTTCCCTCTATCCAATCAGTGCTTAATCTGAGTAGAGGGCTTGCTTAGAATTTTTTTAAAGAAAGCTAAAAATGTTTGCTTTTATCTGTTACTTTGATTAATTGGTTTCAGATAGAAGTTTATGTGTTTTTTCCATTTGATTTCTATTCAGGCGCAAGATACATGATGAGTACAATGATGAGGTGGTAGAGCTGACAAAAGATGAAACAAGACTTATACGTAGAATGCTCAAAGGAAAAGCACCGCATGCTGGATTCGATCCATATCCAGTTTGTGCCACTTGTCATCATTGTGTTATATATAAACCTAGGTTTACTTATTGAAGGGGCTTCAATGTGACCTTTTTCTTTCTAAAATGCAGGATTATGTTGACTTTTTCAAATGGGATGATGCAAAACACCCACTATCAAATGCCCCAGAACCAAAGAGACGTTTCATTCCTTCAAAATGGGAGGCCAAAAAGGTCAGTCTTTTCATCATTTCTCTATTTGGATGACAATATGGGAAGAAGTTAGTATACTTTTGGTTCTCATTCCTCTACCTTTTGGTGACAATGATGCAGTGTTTTTACTTTTGGTTCCTCAAACGCATTTAAGATCCTTCACTGGGGTCTTGATCCTGATAGCTTCTGTTCTTGTTCTTGTTGGCTTCGAACTGTGCTTATCAATTGCTGCTTACTATTCCTAATAGCTGACATCCATCTCAGATACTCAAGTTTCTGCTATCCAATGCACTATTGCTTTTTTTTTTTTTTTACCTTGATATTTTGTTCACTGTTCAATTTAAGTGTCTTCTTTCTAGACTGGGGAAGCCCCAATAATATCCTGCTGCGGTGGGAAACTGAAGCACTCAATAGCCTGCCTATACTCTTTCTAATTTGCAATTCATTTTACGACCAATGGATGCCGATATATTCATTGCATTTTGCATCAGAATGTCATTGTTATCATGTGAACATGGCTCATGTTGGGCACCAAACATTTGCAGGTTGCAAAGTATGTTAGGGCAATTCGGGAGGGATTAATTAAGTTAGACAAGCCAAAAGAAGAGCCACGTTTCTATAACCTGTGGGGAGATGATCTCAACTCAAAAGACAGGGCTGGGCATCTAGCCTATATCCCTGCACCAAAACCCAAGTTACCAGGTGATCTATCTTCCACAGTTCATAAATAGTAAATCAACTATTTTGTACAAGTCTCGATTCATTTTGATGGCAAATTCCCCTTTCTTCTCTCCTCTTTGCCAGGGCATGAAGAATCTTATAATCCTTCTTTGGAGTATATACCCACACAGGAAGAGATAAATTCCTACGAGCTTATGTATGAGGAAGATCGCCCTAAATTTATTCCTAGAAGGTAAATGTGACATTTCCTATTTTCTTGGCTGGTCTTCTTTTTCTCATGCTTCCTGATTATTTATCTATTTATCTTTCTATCTAGGTACACATCTTTCAAAAGTGTGCCAGCTTATGAAAATGCTGTTAATGAATCTTTTGAGCGATGCATGGATCTCTACATGTCATATAGAGCTTGGAAAAAACGTGTAAGTTGTTATGGCTGGCCTGGATAATACGAGAGGAGACCAATACTCTCTGAGTATAATCATGTACTTAATAGCAAGTAGCAACTGCAATTTATAATTCATCAATGAATTGATTTTTGCAATGTAATGCCTCAGCTTAACATTGACCCCGAGTCTTTGAAGCCCAAGTTACCTAACCGGAAGGATCTTAAGCCATACCCAGTGACATGTTATCTTGAGTACAGAGGTCATGAGGGTGCTGTTGTGTCAATTTCTACTGAAGCTTCAGGGCAGTGGATTGCTTCAGGTGCATGTAATCTCACATATTTATCTTGTTTTGAATTTCATGACTTTAGACTCACCCAATCTCATTCTTGTCATCTATTGTGGCAAATGAAGGTTCTGCTGATGGAACTGTTCGCATTTGGGAGGTTGAAACTGGTAGATGTTGTGGGGTGTGGAGTATAGGTGAATCGGTTCAGTGTGTATCCTGGAGTCCATTGTCTGAGCTTCCAATTTTGGCAGTTGCTGCGTGAGTTCCAGCAGTTTGGTGTTTAATCTCCTATCCTTGTCCTGGCTTCATTGTTTATGTTGATATTTTCTTGCCTTGTTTGTCTTTGCAGGGGCCAAGATGTACTGCTTCTTAACACAGGACTGGGTAATGAAGAAGATCAGAAGAAGATTAAGGATCTTCTCCAGGTTGAAATATCTGGGACAGCAGGTGACTCTGGTAGTTTTAGTTACCATTTTATGTAACTTTTGAAGATCAGACAAGTTTTGTGATATTTTGAGTTGGTGAAGATAGAGCTTTGCATGATTTCACCATTTAATGAGGAGTTCTCATTGGATTGGGATTCATTGAGCAAGTAGTTTTATAATCTTGGTGTCCTATAGTAAATTTCTCTTTCTTTTCAGAAGAATTAGTAGTCTTATTTATTAGGATTTGTGGGAGTTCAATGAGTTTCTTTTTCCTATTATAAATAGGTCATTCTGTTTTGTGTTTAGAAATTTCCTACTTAGGTCATGCTTGTTGTTTGGAGGTTTTCTACTTTAACTTGGAACAGCATTTAATAGTATGTAAATACATGCTTTCCTGTGGAGATGGATATTCTACTTAATATAGTTTGAATTATTAGCAGCTGTTTGCTTTGAAATCATGTGATGCAATTAATGCTTAATAAACCCCAGTGGCGATCCTTTTGAGATATGATTCATTGTCAGTCACTTCAGATTTTCAAACAATTTGGGCTCATTATTGTGGAACTAATCTTTCTTCTCAAATTTGTTGAAAGTTTCATTTGAAGTTGATCTTTAACTTTGTTGGATATATGGCTGTGCATAGATGAGCAGCCCTTGGTGAGCTGGCTTCAAGATGATAGGCACAAGCATGAGGCAATTAGGTTAAGACATTTCAAGGTACCCTTTCAGAATTAAATGAAATTATTTTGTGCTGAGGTCATTGTTATCTAAAGGCCTTTTTTTCACTAAAGTTTTTCTTGGGTTTGTGCAGACTGTGACCTCAGTTGAATGGCATCGCAAAGGAGACTATTTATCCACAGTGACACCTGCAGATATCCTTGTGGTTTGGTACTTTATGACAATGCATCTCTTTGATGGGTAGTTGAATACATGGTTTGAAGAGAAGTGAATGCTCCAGCATTAAAATATATATGTAGCACTGGTAGTGTGCCTTATATGATAGAAGCCAGAACATCTGTTGTTGTAGTAGGACAAACTTTTTTCTAGAAGGAATGTAGGGAAAACAATGGTAGAAACAAAATAGGGCGTTCTTTGCGAGACAGGAATCAATGTCAATCAGAGCGTTTGCATCCATGAGTAATTTTGCACAATACTAAAGGTCTAAGGTTTTGAACCAGCTTTGAGTAATCACAGAGATGATTGACTCTTTTGAAATTCTCTCCTTTTTCTTTCTTTTTGTGCCAGCCAATAAATGGTAAGAGGAAATGATGACCCCCATCTTTTTCCTGTTACAAGATCTAATGACATTGCCACATTCATAATCCTTGCTCTATAATCCTACGACAATTGAGAACATTGTAGACAGACCTGTGTCAGTTGACTTCCCAAACAAAATAAGTAAGAACTTTTATTTGCTTCTTTGCATTTCCTGGTTTGGGATCACCATAATTTTGTGGAGTGTGTGATAGTTACTTTTTAAATTTGCAGTATTTTATTGACTTTTTTTTTATAAAGTTTCCTTTAACTTCCCTTACGTGAATCAAGAGCAATCTTAATACACCAGTTGTCAAAGAAGCTTACTCAGAAGATCCCATTCAAATTACATGGTCTTCCAGTTACATCAGTTTTTCATCCTTCTCGATCGATCTTCTTTGTTTCAACTAAGAAGAATGTTCGCGTGTATGACCTCTTGAAGCAGAAACTAGTCAAAAAGCTTGAGACTGGACTTCGTGAAGTTTCCTCGATTGCAATTCATCCTCAAGGTATTTTGAAAATCTGATATTAGTGTTCTCTTCTTGTCGATTTCTAGATCCCTGTATATCTTAGTTGTCTTCTCTTGCAGGTGATAATTTAATTGTTGGAAGCAGAGAGGGAAAACTCTGTTGGTTTGATATGGACCTTTCATCTCAACCTTACAAAACACTCCAGTAAGTTCACTATTATCTTTGTGACAACATAAAAGTTGTGGGAATTGGATGAATTTATGTGTTGGGGATGTGTAGCTGATCAAACTGAGTTGGCTGTTTGTGGCTACACGATTGCCTTTTCTGGGTACATTATTTTATTGTTTGCATCTATACAGTTTGGCAGATTTCAGCTTTTTTTTTTTACTTTTTTGTTCTGATTGTCAGGTGTCATTCAAAGGACATTACAAATGTGGCCTTCCATCGTTCATACCCCCTTTTTGCATCGTGTTCTGATGATTGCACAGCCTATGTGTTCCATGGCATGGTTTATTCAGATTTGAACCAGAATCCTCTCATTGTTCCTCTGGAAATTCTCCGAGGTCATGTGAGCTCAAATGGAAGAGGTGAGCATTTGTACTCTTTTATGTGCAGATTAGATGATATGCTAAAGTGCTACTTGAAATGAAAAATTAAATATTTATTGACACTGAGGAGGAATACCTGCCCCTAGCTTCATGAAGCCTTTTTATTTATTTATTTTTAGTGGGGTAGGAAGTATATCAAGTCAAGGATGAGTGAGTTTCTATAAATTAGCTTTGGGACACTAAAGGTCCCCAATTCTGCTGTGTCACTTGGCTTAGTGCAATGCAAGAGTTTCTTCCTTTGTTGAAAAAGTCTTAAAGCAGCTCTGGCCATAAGATTTTTTAGAAGTCACCATTCATTTGCTCCTTTATTGACAAAATCTTGAGCCTTCCTTCATTAAGGTGAGGCTAGAACCTGGGGCCATGTAAAATTTATGCGGTCTCTCTGTCCAAGATACTTTTGGCAGCAGATCAAAGTTCTGATAAACGTGGATGGTGCATCAGGTTCTCTTGACATCAGCATAGTGGAAGCAGATTGAAAGATAACCCACCTTTTCGTTTTATTAATGATTTAATTAAGTTGCTCTAATATTTGTGTCTGAGATTCTTGCGTAAACCTTATAATTGGGGAGAAAAGTATTTTTGGACCCCATTTTGTTACATTTGAAAATTGCATCATGCCTCAGGGCCATATTCCAATCTTATAACCAAATGGTTTGAAACATTTTTGCTAGGGCAGGTTCTCTCTACTCTTACATGGTCATTTTCTGCACATCTAATTACAAGCTAACTAGCTTTGCCATAAAGATAAGAAACTGACATCTGGGTATATTGTTATTTATTTATTATTCTTATCGGCAGGGGTGATGGATTGCAAATTCCATCCACGGCAACCTTGGTTGTTCACGGCAGGTGCTGATTCTGTGGTCAGACTTTACTGTCACTAAAAGAAGACCCTAGAGAAATGATCCTTTGATTTCTGCATACTTTGAATGTGACAAATTAAATGGAGCTGCTCGAGGAGGCTTAAGCTGAGTCACGCTGCATGGTGGAGTAAGTTGAAACCAAAATGGCGATGGGAAGGCCATCCAGCAGCCTTTTCTCACAAGCTCCGGATTGATTTTGTTATTCTGCATATGCTAAATAGGTTCTGCGCATTAATCTGGTAAAGAATCATAGAGTTTTCGGTTGGATAAATTTTCCCCTCAATTTTGCCCTGTATGTGATCAATTGAATGTATCCCGTGAAACTCGTATTTGTTTTTTTTTTTTTAATGAATTTTGAGGTGAAGTGAGAGAATGCTACGGCTGATATCTTGGGAGTTTTCCTCCATACATATATGTGATCAATTGAATGTATCCATCGCAATTGTTTTTTTTTTTTTTAATGAATTTTGAGGTAAAGTTAGAGAATGCTACTGCTGACATCTTGGGAATTAAGTTTCCTCCAACATACGTGTGAGTGTAATCTTCGATGCGGATTTCAGGGCGCCGAAGATGGGAATGGGCGGTAGACGCTGAGATTCTTGTAGTTACCATCAAATCGGTTTAGAGGCAATTACCACTCATTTAAAATACGACATGTTCGGGCTGGATGACTTTTGTATCAGAATCTTGATTAATCAGCCTGGGTTGGTTGACTAATGTCGTGCCCTAATGTGTCGAGAAATATTATCCCATTCAGACCAAGACATAATTTTTACTTGTTCAAATAACAATTAAGGTAAAGTAGGATTAGAAACAATGAATCTCTTTTCTTCTTCTTGATGCTATGCGTTGTCCGTACACAATATCTTTTTGTTTCCTTAGCTTATAGTGAGTTTGAAAAATCTTTTTGTTTCCTTAGCCTATAGTGAGTTTGAAAAGGTCAAATTTTTTTATGATTCCTTAACTATACCATGCATGTTTGCGGTGATGAAAGAAATAACTGATTAGCTCTTTTATTGTAGGTTATTATTTTTTTTTTTTCTGTATAAAAAATAATTAAAAATACTCATGGTACAAAAGATGCAAGCAATATCCGGAATGCCTTTATGGTTCATTTGGGAGAGAGATCTAGCTTCAAGTTTAGTTGTCCCCATTGATTTTGGAACCCTAGAGTGTTTTAGCTCAGGGATCATTATCAGTCTTCTTTCTTTAAGACCGCGCGATGCAATATATATCAAGACCCGATTGGCTTGGGTTAGCTGCGATCGCCAATTTGGAGCCCTAATCAGTTGATCGAACTTATAATTACGCGAGGAGCAATGAAGCTTAGATGCTCCCCTCGACCTGGGTTCCATCCTGCTCGTGGGGGGGTGACCTGAGTTCTCCCTTGTAGGCTGGTAGCCGCGCTTGTACCTGGAGGCTCCGGAGGTAATACAGAATATTTTTGGGAGACGCGAGTTGGCATAAATCGAGCTGGGGTAAGGTTGACAAACCAAACCTTCCACTATTCCTCGATCGATCTTTTTTCACTCCCAAAAATCAGAAAGCAAATTTGACATAGGCTTTCAATTTTGTAACAATTAGTTTCGTATGAATTGGGCTCTATTATAAATTAATGTGGCTGTCAAAATAGGTCACAAGCCCATTTTTTGGTCCATATCTGATGGGCTGAATTATTATATAAATACGTAATATTCAATTCAATGTAAATGGATTTAGAATGATAAAGGCCAACAAATATAATATGAGTGTTAGATAGACTTTTAACTTATTTAGATTCAACTCACTTTTATCACTCTCTTCTAATTCTCTCTCGTCCTCATTCAATCCCGCGCTCACTTGCTCGACACTCTCACATCAGTTTGGATACAGGTTTTCCTAAACTTGATTAGATTTGAAAATATTAATATGAATTAAGTTGGATAAAGTCACTAGGTTGTATTGCATAGAAATAGGTCAAAACAGGGTAATTGGATTTATTTGAGTTGGATTATTTTTTATCTGGCTCAAACCATCTGTTTGAAGCTTATACCAAGTAACAAAGAGCAACATGAAATAATCGAAGACCCACTAAAGAATAGGGAGAAGAGACTCCAGCAGAAGAACCAGAATATGAGAAATTCAGCTCCGAAGCTAGAAAAGTAGAGGAAAAACTCTATAACCCACCTTTAATTCTATTATATACCCTGCTACAGCAATTAAGTTGGCCTGTAAAAGTTAAATCAAGATAAGCACAGTTGGAATTCTGGAAATTTTCCTATTTGACGAAAATATGAAAATTAATCAGAGTGTTGTTAAAGAATCCCACTAAATATTATTGCTGTTTTAGTACCTCCGGTTCAGTCATCAAGGTTGAAAAAGTGTATACATGTACCCAGTTAAACCCCGTGAATTTTATCAATGCTGGTGATCAATTCCACAATGAGTACTGCAATTAAAATAAACGAGAGAATATTCACTTTCAAAATCTCGCTGTTGTTTATTTTAAGGCAATAACTCGAGAAAATTCCCAAATAGATCAACCTTTTAAACTTATGTTCAACCTGGAATACAATCATGAAGTTGGATGCAGAGGATCAACCCCTGCTGCAGTGCAAGGTGGGTTGCAGCTACACCAACGACTATCCATCTCTGCTTCATATTAGACCACTCGAACCCAGAGCTAGCTGGTTCTCCCCGAAATGCGTTGAGGTGCAGCAGTTGACTGGACATCTAGGGGTAAAGCACTGTTTCGGTGTGGGCCGCAAGAGCGGTACCAAATCGAGGCAAACTCTGACTCCTCAAAACTGTACACAATTTACTGCACTGATCAGGTGAGCTTTGAAATTGCAGACAGATTATTTGCGTATGCCTCTAATGATAAAAATTGTTTCTACAATAAGAATTAAATACTTTACACCTTTCATTACCCAACAACATTACAGAAGTTGGACAGCTGCAATGGCTGGAATTTTCTCGCGTAGCTTTTGTGTGACAGCAACTCGAACAGTCATGACCCCAGCTGCAGGACCAGTGATTCTAACTTTAGCTATTGGTTCTTCAATCGCCACTAGCTCAAGTGATCCACCTGCTGCACCAACAAGGTATGGCCTTATCTCTTCAAGAACCTGAAATAATCAAGTACTAAAATGTTAGCCAGCAGATTTCCAGGTCACGCGAATAAAGATATCCTAATAGGGTTGCTAAGCAATTGGGGCTTGTTCAAGTGAAGCAATTTGAGACAGACAAATGGACTGGACAAGATCAGAAATGCTCTGGCAAAGAAGTGTGTGAGTTCAGTCCCAGGATAAAGAGAGTCTCTGACAAAATGCAGATCTCAACTTGTTAACTCCTTTCTATGACAGTTTCTATTCTTTTGGTAACCTCTAGATTTTAGTGCATAAATTGCACACATCTTTCCCACACTGCATTTGTGTAAACCAAGATACAATACTTTGAGTAATTTGCAGTACAGTTGGGCAGGTCACTAATAGATTCTCAGCTTGTGAGCTCTTCATGAACTTAAGGACCTGAACCTGATGCTAACCATTCAACTTCAAAGGGGTAGATAGAAAGACAGATCAAACTTCGCAGGAAAGGCAAAAGACAAACACACCATTACTTGAGTTGAGAGCACAAGGATCAAAACCTATCATTAGTTAAAATACCCAAACCACTTTCAGGAGACCTAATTGGCTATGCATTCGGGCTTAACTCAAAAAGAGGTCAGCGATTAATCCTCAACTTGTGAACGTTCCATGAAGTTGAGAAGGACCTCATGCTGAGCATTCATCATTAAAAAGGGACAGAAGATAAAAGGACAGAAATTAAGCTTAACAGGAAAGGAAAAAGACAAGCCAGTCATTACAAAGAGAGCATAGGGATCCAATACCACCATTACTGAAAATATCCAAAACAATTGTAAAAAAAGAAGAAAGTGGAGGTACCTAATTAGAGACCTTCAAGCATCTAAAAAAAAGAAATTCTTTAAGGAGAAATATACTAGAAAAAAAGTCCTGACAGTTGGGGGAAAAGGGCAAAAGTGTTAATGATACCAAGTAACATATATTTGCTGCAATATCTTATTTACCTTCTCTACGTTTTCCTCATTCAGCTCAAGGCCAGTTTCTTCATCTGCTATCGGTTCCACTGCAACAATTTCGGGAATTTTCTCCATCAGACGACGCTCAATGCCCATCTTCATTGTCATTACAGAACTCGGACAAGAACCACATGCTCCTTGTAACTTCAACCTCACAACGTTGCCATCAATCTCATGCAATGCAACATTACCCCCATCAGAAATTAGATATGGTCGGATTTCATCAAGCACACTCTCGACATTCTCTGCTGTCAGTGGAAGTTCCACTGTTGAATCGGGTGTAGCAACGGCCTTCACAACTACATGTCAAGAGAGGAGGATAACTTAGCAAAATCCACAGAAATCACAATCCTTTTTCCCCAAAAAAAGAGTGCCCCAGATAAAGAAACAAGAATGGGATGTTGAGGTTAAATAGGGAGCATTGAGTAGTATGGCTCCCTCTGTAGCTATCATTTCCAGAAGATACCTCTCAAAGATTGTCAAAGGAAGATAAGAAGAGATGGGCACAGATGTATGGGTTGGTAGAGCCATAGAAGAAGACAGTTAAAAATCAAATAGGCCATGCTTAAACTACAAAAGTGAAGAAAGGACCTATAAATTTATATCTTGCACAGCCAAATCTATTAGTAGGCCTTATGTTGGCAAATATGGAAGATGCTGAGAAATGTGGCAGACCCTTAAAACTGTTCAACATGTTCTGTCATCTGGCAAGACAACTAGAAGATCTTCATAGATCTCTGATTGAATTACCATGAGGTCAATCCAAAAAACAACTTCCCCAGTCAAATCAAAACTCAGTGTATCTCAACGGGAGCACCCATACTCATAAATTAGTAAGGCAGACTTCTCTGTTGCATCTTGATAGACACAAACACTTGGTTCATTCTCCTGTCAAAACCACAGCGCCCATTAAACAAGACCTAAAGCCAAAACTGACAAAACCTCACAGATTCACTGATATGTCCAAGTAACTGACAGACCTTAACAAGGTCTTTCTTCACTAACCCAAGAGGAAACAAACCTTAAGGTTCTCCTTACCAAAAAAAACAAACCTTAAGGTTCTCTCTCCTCTCACTCTTATGCAGTGAACGAGATGGCCAACCTAACCCAATGTTACCGCAACACGATATAACATGAACATACCGACATTCAATCGGAAGGCACAAAATTTCTCTCGCTATCATTGGACGCACTTTGTTTCTATAATCAATAAGCTAGCCAAATATTCGCGGCCTCTATACAAAGTGCATCTCATCTCACCTCGTCTTGGCACCGGAGCAGGACCCCGAACCCGCGCGAACCCGCATGACGCCCGCGGCAACGGACCAATCCCCTTCAACATCAATACCTGAGCTCCAAGGAAGCTGGAACTCTGCCGAATTCCCGAAAACCTCATCAGCAAAACGGGGACAGAAGCAAAAATAAAAATCTACCCACGATTCCATTCCATAAGCAAAAGCAAGAGCCGAAGAAAAGGCGTGACCTTGGCGGCCGGCGAGGAAGAAGACGGCGGTTCCGGGGTTCGGTGGAACCTGCAGCAGGGCCGGTTCGCCGCCAAAGTTTGCATTTTTTTTTTGCTGCCGGGTAACGAGCGGACGCCGAAGTAGGTCCCGATACGACGTCGGAACGGGCAAGACCGGATCGATGGTCTGAATTTATCGCAGCGCAGAAGAAGGAGGAAGAATTGCAGTCGAAATTGAAGACTCTCCCTTTCTCTAGGAGCTAGTTATGTTTGCAGTCGGCGATTTTTCGGCTCTTTGTTATTTGGGCTTGCTGCAAAGAATGGAGGAAAAAAGGGGGGAAAATTGGGATTTTTGTGGGACGGAGGACTAAAAGACAAAGGTAGCATCTCGGCTTCAGGGACCAATTTAATAACTTTTTGCAAAATGGGAAGGAAAAATTGTGACGGACATGTACAATGACAGGACAAGAAGCAAGCGAATCTGGTTGGTGTCACGACCAAAAGAAGAGGAAGGGAGAAGGAAAAAAAAGAAAAGTTGGTTGGTGGGGCGGTGGCGTGTGACGACTAGCTCGTTAATCTCTTGCTCGTGTCAATAGAGACATAAGATCAAGATGATTTTGATTTTCATATTTAATTTTATTTCTTAAAGGATTAATATCACAAAAATTATAAGTCACGTTTATTGTTTTATTGATTCCCCAAACTGTTTTTTATGTTATCCAAACTTTTCAAATATATATTAGTGGAACAAAAAATTTCTAAAAAAACATAATTTAGGATTCTAGTGGTATTATGTCTAAATTAAAAGTGTATTCATATGAGTTGTCCTAATAATTATATGAGCTTCATTTTGTCTCTCTTTTGAATTAATTCTGGAAATTTCATGATTTTCATCTCACTCTATTGCCATATTTAATTCCGATTATATCAACCATCCAATCCCATCACTTGCACACAACATATCTCTCTCACTTTATTTTGCCATCTCGATAATCAATCTTTACCAACAAGAAAAATACACGAAATCGATTCAACCGAAATTAATTTTTTTTTTTCCAAGTAAGTAGACTCAAGTTGATAAATTGACAATTCCCCATGAAAAGCCCAAAAAACCGAGGAGCAAAATGAAATCAAGCCAAAAATGTAGGGGCTAACGCGTAATTCACATGAAGTAAGTTCCTGATGCAACAGTATATAAAGCTTCCTCGCTCCCTTTTTCCCTCCGTTTTCGGAGAAGAAAGCAAGTAGAAAAAAAAATGGCTCCGAAGAAGAAGCAGCCGCAGCCGCAGAAACCGAAGCAGAAGACCGGCGGCGGCGGCGGCGGCGCCAAACCCTCCTCCTCCTCCTCCTCCGGTCCGAAGCTCCAGCTGTCGGCCGAGAGCGAGAGCCGCCTCCGCCGCCTCCTGCTCAACAACGCCGCCGCCGGCCGATCGGCCGAGCCCGATGCCGGCGGCGCCGGCGATTCCCTCTCCGATGCCCAGAAGGCCAAGCGCCTCAAGTCCGCCTACGAGAAGCTCTCCTGCGAGGGCTTCTCCAACGACCAGATTGAACGAGCGCTCTCTGCTCTCAAGGTTTCGATGTGAATTCCCAAATGTCAATTCAGTTGTCAATTCAGTTTCGTAATCAGTTGCCGAGGACTGTGTACAGTGGGAAATTTCATGATCCGGCTGCTTTCGATAACTTTTTTTGTCGGGAGTTTTGTCGATCAGCGTTGAGAATAAGAGCGGACCCACGAGATGATGTCGGATTGTGCGGTCCTTTGATTTAGAAGGCTCGGACTTACTATGTCAGTCTAGGTTTCTTAAAATGTAGTAGAGTGGTTTGTTCAAAGATGAAAGTATTCATGCTGCGCTACTTAGTTGCTGTTTAGAGACTACCTATTGCTTGTCAAAAAAAGATTTTGCCCAACCTTTTCTTACGTTTTTTAGAGAGTTGTTAGAGTGGTTGTTCCAATGAAACAGTGATTTTTAAACTCTTTACCAATTTAGTGCGGCGCAGGGGTTTATGATTTTCTTATCCTTTTGCAAAATGGGCAGGGTAATGCCACTTTTGAGGCTGCTCTTGATTGGTTATGCTTGAATTTGCCTGGGAATGAGCTTCCTCTGAAATTCTCCAGTGGGGTCTCTTCACTTGCCAGTACAGGTAAATATAACATGACCAGTGAACTCATAGCTCATGGAGGTTTTTAAGTAGATTGAGTCTGTGTTACCACATGGGCAAGCTAGATCCTGTATGACCGAATGCTGCGCTGTGTATTTTGTGTCAGGAGGATCTGTCAATGTCCTTGTATCAGCACGGGAAGATTGGACACCTTCAGTGGAACCATCTTCAAGGGTCGATGAAGATGCTGCCAAGTATTCTGTTAAGCTTAAGGGCAATCGGGACAATGAGAGTTTGGATTCCCACAAACAATCCCAAGCAGATTGGATTAAACGATATGTGGAACAGCAGGAAGAGGTTGGTTCAAGTATAATTTGGAGATTGTGTTATTTTTGCATTTTGCTTAATGATGTAGATATATTTATTGATTTTTTCTATTTCCTATTAATTAGAAAAAAATTAAGTCAGAACAACTTAATCACTTTTGCTGTTGAATTTGGAAAATTTTCTTGTATTCCTTTCAAATTGGATTACATGCATGCTGCTACCATTTAGTTCTTTTCCGAGTATACTTGTGGATTGGCCAAGAGAATTCTTCTATTTATCAAACTTTTGTTTGGTAATTCTGCATATGACATTGAAACTCAGATAAGGTTGTGCAGCTAGTTTGATTTAACTTGAGCATAGGCTGGAACCAGTGGTATGCTTACACGAAACATGTCCCTGGTCTCATAGGGGCAGTTCCACGGTTGAATCAGTTTTTAATCAGTTTTCTTTCTTCATAGAAGTTAGCAAAATGACTTAATAAGATTTGGACAATGGGCTCCAATATGGAAACACATCCACGTGATCACTCAACCAGATTAATTCTCTTGTTTAAAAGATGAGATTTTATATTAGACGTTGTTATTTGATTTGTTACAGAAAAAGGAAAAGTGGAAGTTGTCTGGTTCACAACCAGGAATTTGCTTGTTTCTAACTGATGGGCCTGCCGTTGAATTGATCCACTTGCATATCAATCACCCCTGGACTTGTTATATGGTGGCGGTTGACAATGTCGCAAATTTTAATTTTCCCCTGCTGAAAGTATGGAGTTACACGTGTTTACTTTTCTATGTTATCTTCATGGATTTTTTTGGTTGTCATAACCTTTTCATTTTTGTTTCCTGATGCTGTATTGCATCAACAGGATAGTTCTGATACCTGGGAAGATCATGTGGCTGACGAAGGCCCCTTGCGAAAGGTTTATTTTTGCTTTATAGTTTTAATTGCTTTGTCTTATAATGCAGTTTAAATTTTTTTCTTTTTATTGAATATTAGTGCTGATGAAATTGCCCACTATGCTTAGACAACTTTTGTGTATTATAAACTCAAGGAAACGAGATACTTGTGAGTGAATTGATGTGGTATATGTTTTTTTTTTTTTTTTCTTTTTTCTTTTGCTTTCTTGCCATCCTTCATACTAAATATTTTTTTTTTTGGTAAGAGTAAGCAATATATTAAGAGGGGTCAAACTGTACAACCAACACGGCGCCAAAAACTTACACTCAAAATGAACACACTCATTAAGAGTGGAAGGAAGCCGCGGAAAGCAACAACACAACCAACAGAAAGCCTAAGGCAAACAAGCCTGGCAAAACACCCAAGCAACCACTGAAAAAAACCTAAGTCAGACTACGATCAGAGGAAGCAAATCATACTAAATATTTTATCAGGGAAAAACCAGATATTTTTCTGGGTAAATAAATTTAATTACAAGGCATTAAGGGGTATAAACCCAAATGAGAACTCAAGAAAACAAATGAAAAGGAGCTCAAATATAGGACAAAGCATCTACAATGTCCATCAATGCATTTACATCCACATGCCTGTTTCCACTATACCAAAGGTTTTCAATCAAATCTCTTTCAAAGGCTCTCTTGATCTGATGAAATCTTCATGTCTGAGGCACTGCTAATACCTTGTTGTCTTGATCTGAAATGTTTGTTGAGACCTTCATAGGGTCTTAATTATGTAATGCAAATATTTTCACAGTTTCAACAAGATAATTATGTACTTGTATGTGTTTTCTCCTGCAAGTTTCACTTGTCATCTTCATGATGGAGATGTTCATTGCTTGTGAGTTGCTGTATGGTTTAGGTGAAACTGTTTTTTGAAGTTTCTATTAAGTGCCAGAAGTTTCAGATTACAAAGTCATTTCTGGCCGTGCTTGTGACTTTTTAGTACCTTTATAAAGGAGCTGATTTAAGGAGTTAGATGGTACTGAGTTGTGAAGTTTTTATTAAGTGCCAGGAGTTTCAGATTGACTGCTGTTCTGGGCAATCCTTACTTTTTGTATCTTCACATTTGTCTTTCTTTGGCAATCTATAGATACGCGAACCAAGGTCCTACGATGACATTGCCAGAGAGTACCATGCTGCTCGCTTGGATGCTTCAAGAGCTAAAGAAAAAAGAGATAAGAGCAGCCAGGAAAAGGCAGGCTTAATTATCCGTAACCTCAAGCAAGAGTTGTCTGCTCTAGGTCTGTTTATTGCTTTTATGATTTATATTCTTTTCTGATTATGTTGTAATAATTGGGTTCTCTTGACCATCACAAGCAGGATTATCTGAGGACATGTTGGCACAGGACTTTGCTTACAAACATGTTTCTGAGAATGAGACTGGTTCTCTACCCTCAGAGCACCTGGAGACAGGATCAACACATATCAGTCTTTCGTCTTCTTTGTCTGCACATGTGGATGTTACTGAAGTTGATGGGAGGGTGGCTTCCCCGGGCCCCCAAGATTCTCTTCAGACACCTAACCTCCCGACGCCACCTATTTGTGAAGAGAACACAACAGAAGGTGAATCAGGAGAAGTAGAGCTTGGTGGGCTATTCTCAGATGATGCACCGGAGAATGAGCTGGTCACTTCGGAAGTTTTGAGACTACAGAAGCAAGAAAGAATGAGAGAACTATGCAGTGAAAAGAATTTGGAGGGTATCTGGAGAAAGGTAATGCTGGATTTGTGGTTTGTTTGTGGTGCTATGTAAATGCTACAAAATTCCTTATTAATTGATGAATTTGCTACCTATCATACGGAAAATGTATTGTTTCATGATGTAGCTCACTAGGAACATAAACTTCCAAGATGAACATTATTTCCAGTGCGAACAAAACGGTAGTGAAAAAGCTTGCTCGAAACTCTTGATAGTTTCAGATCCATTGTTTGAGTTCCCTGATATTTTGATTTTGTGTTAATACTTTGAGTTTTACCATAAAAAATTTCTCCTTCTGGCTTTTTCGTGATATTGCTCTTTCCAGATGAACTAGATTGATTGATCCCTGAGTGCATGAAGAGCAAATTAATGGAACAACAATTTTGATATCATTTCTAAGTGTTTCTGCTTGCTTGCATTGTCTTCACTTTTACACATTATAGTTATCAATTCTTAGTATCATCTTAAGAAAGAAAAAAGATCTAAATGATGTTTGCCTATAGTTTAGCTTCTAACTCATTGATGATATTATAGGCTGAGGTTTTTGAACTTTGATTAAAAAGAAGTGCAATGTCTGATATAGGGTGGCTTGATGATTGATTAGATAAAACGTGATCTAATTGGTGTCCACAGATGCTGCTTTACTTTATGATTCTGTTTATTTTTTTCTAGGTTGGATACTGATTATTGTAGTCAGAGACATTGTCTTGTGATATGATTTTCTTTGCTATGGTTGTCGTGAAGAGTATCTTTCTATCATTGTTAGAGGCAGCAATTGGGTATTCTTTATCAACAGAGGATATTTGTGTATGCATCTCAGAAGAGTGTGCTACCAGATAGGGTGTTATGACTTGAAAGAAATTTGTGCATTGATCTGAGTTTGCAAGAGAAGGTTCAGGGTATTTAGAGAAAAAGAGGTTCTCTCTGGACAACACAACTTTTTGTGGAGGAAAAAAATTATACTTTACTTTAATGAGAAGGAATTACTCATTCTTAGATGGATATGTACTCTATCATGTGTAGTAGAGCTAATTCATTGAATTTGCAGCTGTCCTATTGTTCAGATTTTCTACTCAGAACAAGTTGGCTCCTTGGTCCTTAGACAATAATAGAGTTTTGGTGCAACTTTGTCTCTTGGTTCTTTTGCAAATTTTAATGTAGACAAGATTTTGTCAGGGGGACCCACCAAAAATACCAAAAGCTGTGTTGCATCAACTATGTCAAAAATCAGGGTGGGAAGCACCGAAGTTCAATAAAGTACTTGGTGAATCAAAAGTATTTTCTTATGCTGTCAGTGTGGTCCGTAAAGCCAGCGGAAGAGGCAAAAGCAGAAAAGCTGGAGGACTTGTGACATTTCAGCTGCCTAACCAGGGTGAAGTTCTGGAATCAGCAGAGGTATGCATTTTTCCTGGTTTCTCACACTCCTGCCTCTTTGTGTGGGGATATTATATTTGGCTAAGGTAATGTGTGTAAACCCTTGAAAGGAGTGGCTTTCCCTTAAAAAGTAAAAGAGAAAAAAAGACTGGTATGTGGAATGGGGCCTCGGTCAACTTGGTGCTCCACTTTTACCAAGCTCCGGAGGATTTGAGTTCAATTTTGATCCTCCTCTCAATACCTGCCTAACTCAGAGCGCCAAAAACAAAGGAAGAAAAACACTTAAGTCCTTCTGCAGAATGATTTGTTCCTTGATTTGCCTTTTTCCTTCTTTCATCAACTAATGTTATATACTATTTGTTATCTTTGTTGCACACTTGTTCATTTCCTTTGCCTTCTTTATCTTAAAACTGGATAAATATTAACAATGATTAAAAAGTAAAATCCCACACGAACTTTTTAAAAAATTCTGTTGGATCATCAAACTTATTTTGAAACCAGCTCCACTTGTCTATCTAGTTATTAAGGATCATTGAACTTTTTTGGTCCACCATCTGGCCCCTTCCTTCATTTACTTATGGTGCCTTTGCTGTTTTCTCCACCTTGATCTCAATCTCTCTCTCTCTCTCTCTCTATCTGTGTCTTTGACTGTCTCCCTACTTATTCTCTTGTACATGCATATTCTTGTTTTGAGATGAGCATGTTGAGGTGCATTTATGCAATTACTTTCCCAAACTTTCACTTTGGTTGGAGAAAGTTGCCAAATACACGGGTTTGGCTTCTTTCTAGATATGTCTGCTCGCATGTGAGTTAGTTTCTTTAGTTGTGAAAATGCTGGTATGCTGCTTTAACCTGGAAGACTTTGCTGGAGAGACACTGAAGATGCTTGTTTTCTCCCAAATTGCCAAGTTTGATATTGTAAAAGGCAGAGAGGAAGGAAGAAGCATGATTAATCATTAAAGTTCCTGCCAAAAATAGGAGCCCATGTGACAGATCCAGAACCAGCACTCTAAATGTCTGAAATCATCACGTGTTCTGATCATTAGTGATGGAGAAGAGAGAAGGAAACCTAGATCTAAGAGGATATTTACTGCACCAAACAATGGAGAGGAAATAAATTGTACATCCATTCACCTATCTGGAATTTGATCCACTGCTAAAAGAATCCCATACTTTCCTGATATGTTCCCTCACGGAGAGTTCACATTGGTTTTTGTACCAACCACTAGAAATAGAGCCGTATGTGGCGCTAATCATGCTTACCCAGAGAGAAATTCTTTCCTGAGAGAAACTCAGAAGCTGTTTACCTAGAATAGCTTCATTGAGAAGAGTCAATTCTCAAAACTAAGCATTCTTTTGTTTGTGTGATCTATGTTAAGTTTTGGAGGGCCATGCTCAACTTTTATTTCTAATCTTGCATGATCTTAAAATCAGATAAGAAGACCTTAATCTTATGATTGGCATCGGGATTTAACAAATAGCTAGCTGTTTTGAGTGGTACTTGTCTTTCAATTTAGTATATAAGTAGTTGTGTTGATTCATCTGATAATGTACCTACTGCCCTGGGTGTCATTGATACCCTAGCGGTTGAACTCTAATACTGTGACAGAGGGACATTGGGCACTGATAGCACCCTCTTGCCTATACGTAATTTGCATCATTTTGCTTGTTCTTTCCTTCAGCATTGGTTGATTCATCAAGTGTCTGCTTTGATGCTATTAGAAGCCTGTTTTAGTTATTCAGTCAATTCTCAGTCTGACCCAAGAGCTTTTAGTTCATGTAAATAATAGTGCTGCTCTTTGCTAGTGTAACCTCCTTCCAACTTTTGACAGGATGGGCAAAATAAAGTTGCAGCCTATACTCTGTGTCACCTTTTTCCGGATATTCCTGTTCATCTTATGATCACAGAGCCTTATGTGTCGCTTGTTCTGCAGTGGAAGGAAGGTCAGTGTTTGTCCATTCTAAGTGTTTCTTTTTGAAGACTCAGTCTTTTGGATCATATTCTACTGTGCATGTTTAGTTAAATCAGCATGCCTACGATACTGGGCAAGCCCATTTGAAACCAGGATGTTCGTAATCATTCTTTTTGCGGCAATACTTGTTGTATTGACATCTTAAATTATGCAGGGGAGCAGTCAATTAACAGTGAAGCTAGTGAGGAAGATAGAAGAGCTGATTTTGTAAACTCATTGCTGAGATCAAGTGAAGTGGTGGATGTCACTGGTAGATCGCTTAAGGAAAAGTCTCAAGAGCCTCATGCTAAAGAAAACAGAAGTGCACATAGCGATGAAGATACTCAAAGTATGTTCCTCTTGTGCGTTCTGTAGTCTACTTATGTGTTGAATGTGCATTTTCAATTGCGTCTTCTCTCATTCAGTATGCTAATGAGTTCCTATTTTGGCACCCTTCAACCCATTCCCACATATATATATTCCAGTGTTGTTTTCTCATGTTCTAATGATGTTTTGGAACTTAATGGAACTTGTTGTTTGCAGCCTTCTCTTCTTCACACTTCATGATTTTTCTAAAGAAATCAGCATGAACACATTCTCTTGAATCGGACACTGGCCCAAGCCAAGTCCAGCTTTTGTTTTACGTGTTTCACTACTGACCATTTGTTTCATCTGGTTGAAGTGGTTTATTCAGCCGGTTGAATGTTCATGTAGATGTTATTGACTTTTCGTGTTTGCCTTGGATTGGTGAAAGAAATTATTGGAGAATGATTTTGTATATGCATGTCTTTTCTTCTGTACTTGGGTCCTTATATCTTTTTGTCAGTTGTGGTGGAAATAATACAAGTTAAAGCTACGTGTTTTTCACATGGGAAAAAGAACTGTTCCCTTCTGCGTGCTCTGGCCTTTTGTGCCGGACACCCCGTTCCCTTCTGCCATATCGCTCTGGCCTTTTGCACCAGACATGACTTTGAGATTTTAAGATTGATGATTGTAGTTATTTCATGTAGAACTGATGATGATGTGAGAATTTGAACTGCTTGATGTGCCACATGATGCATTGGTTGTCTTTTAACACATTTGATTTTGGGACATTTAGAATAGAGAGGATGCTGAGTTCCCTGTTTGATAACTACCCTATCTTCATACTCTTCTTTGTGAGAACTTTTCCAACTTCCCTGCTTAATGAAAATTTGGCAGGATAGGCCCAGAGGAGAAAAGAAACATTTCCCATGATTTTTCCATTCAAATTTTCTATGAAACTATGATTTAATAGTGTGATTGTTACATGTCATGGTGGCTAAAGGGGATCACTAAGATTACTAGCTTGTCAGTATGTCTGAGCATTTTGAACTTTTAGATTGCAGATGGGCTGAAAATATCTGATCAGGTACTAGCATGTCAATGTATCTGTGCATGTCTTGAATTTCTGGATTTTGGATGGGCGCTTGTTTACTTGTAACTAGTGCTACTGATATTTCGCGATAATGGATGTAGCTAATCAGCCTTAGAGATTTTTGGTGCCATGGACTTCTATGCATAGAAAAGCAGGTGCTCCTTTAGAGATCTTATTTTGTCATAACAAATCATACATCAATGCTTTCACATCAATTAATCAAGGATGTTTATTATCTCATGAAAAAGTGGGATCTCAATGAATGGAGAAGAGCATGGCAGAGATATTTAATATGGTCTAACTTTACCAATATACAGGAGTAGAGCTCATTAAAGAAGCAGAGAGTTCTCACCTGAGAAAGGAGCATGAGAGTCGAAAGAAAATGCAGAAATACAAGGTCAGTAGATTGTTTTTCTTATTTACTCTTAAGCAAATGTTGATATCTGGTCTGAAATATTTATATCTGCAGTTCTGCACCCTATTTTTCAGTAATATAGTGCCTGTCCACTTATCATCTTCATCTAGACTAATAATGGGTATCATCACTAAAATCGATCATAAGGATTGCAAGCTTCATAGTGTGTATCAGTTTCATGGTTCAAATCTATTGTTTTTTGTGGAGATGATTGTCCTTTTGGAGGATGAATACAGTACTGGCTTCTTAGTTGTTCCCTTTTCCTTTTCATAGTTAAAAGTTTGATCTGCATGCAGAAATGTTCTCACATACTTGGAGGGAACATTTTTTGCACCCGAGAAAATAATCCTTTAGGATTTGCAATAGATTTAAGCGGAAGGAGGATCTATGGCGGCTTTGACTTGTTGATATATTATTTGGGAAGGCAGACTACAGAAAATTTTTCCAAGCTTTTGTGATGATGATATTGGACCTTTTTATTGTTTGTTTTCAAAATCAGAGAGGTTTATCTATTGCCGGGTTGCAGCATATATACCAAGGAAAGTTCCGTTTTTGGAATTTAGCTTTCTTGCTTCTTATTTTAATACGATTTCTTTGCCACCTCTCTCTTTCCCCCACCCATGTGACTTGTCAGCCCATTGTCCCATCAAACAAACCAGTTCTTGAAAAGAATCTAATCTCTTCCCCTGAATGCTCAGAACTTCTGCTCCATTATATTTATCCCACTTTCATCAGCTCCATCAAAACTCTACTTCAAGTTAGAGAATTCGAAGAAACTGTCTTCAATTAATAGTGTGTTAGAGTATAGGGTTAGTCTTTAGGATCTTTAGGGTTTATTTTTTATGTACATATTGAACATTATTGAATAATACAAAATACTTTTCCTCTCACAAAGTGAAATCATCAAAAGAAAAAAAAAATTGAGAGAAAACAGAGTCAAGTAAAAACATGGAGAGCAGAAGACGTGTAAAGAACAGGGAATGCTCTTGTTCAAGCCTTTCATAAAGCTTATGATGTATTCAATTCACATTTTTGTTGGTCATCTATTGAGTTGATTGAGACCTTAGTGAAAGTGATGCATGGCTGGATACTGGCACTATGTATCTAGTACTGTTATTGGTTTGAACCCCACTGCTATTGCTATTTTTCTTTTTTTTTTTTTTGGGCATTTCTCCCCTGATAAACAGAGCCAAATAGGTTCTTTTTATAGTTGACCTGTCTTACTGCCCGGATCATGACCCTGTTTCTGACCATAACTGCTTTGAGGTTTAGACCTCGGTGTGGTTCCTGGTTCAACCACTAAACTGGCTGGTGTAATTCACTTTGCACATCATTGGCTTGATATCACAAGAAGCTAGGAAGTTAACATACAAGTGAGCATGTGCAGGAAAATATGAATATGCCATAAAAAGAGTTGCAATGTTTTTCATAGACATGTTTTGACACAGAGACTTTGCAATCTTTCTTGTTGATTATTTAATAGCAAAACCTCTATTGATTTCCTCTCTGCAATCAATAAAACTTCAGTATACATAAACAATGTTGTTGTATCATTCAGGAAATGCTGAGAGCCAGAGCTGCGCTGCCTATTGCTGCTTCAAAGAGTGAGATTCTGCAACTGCTGAGGGAGAATAATGTTCTTGTTGTTTGTGGGGAAACAGGTTCTGGCAAGACAACTCAGGTGAAAGTTATACTAGTTTTCTGAAAGAATGTCTGCTTTCTGATGATTTAAAAAACATGATTGTGGATGGGTTGTGACTTGCTTGATTGAATCTGATTTTTACCATATTATTCTCAAGTGGTGATGTGATCTTTGATGGTCATTTCCTTATGTGCTTTCAAATGGCCTCTATTGTAGGTCCCCCAATTTATATTGGATGACATGATTGAATCAGGAAGTGGTGGATATTGTAACATCATATGCACACAGCCAAGAAGAATAGCGGTGAGTTTAGAATTTCTTCAACATTTTCTCTCGGTGGTGACCTTGCAATTATTAATGGGAGAATAGATCCGTAATGTTTGCTTCATTAGCAGTTTCCCTTTATCTCTTTGCCTGCTCCATTGTTATTATGGTTGCTGTGGTTTCTTAACACCATTCAATGAAGCTGAGTCGTGAGGTCAGTGCTTAAACTTTCAAGCATTGATAGATTGTCCATGTGAAGAGGGGTGTTGATTTCTTTGTTACTTTTTTCCGGCACAAGGGAATGCACTTTTGTTATGAAAGAGCAAAAACCCAACAGTTTACAGCCCACCTATGGCATAAAAGCCTTTGGCATCATCTTCTTCAAAGGAGGAAGTTGGAGGTCAAGAAACCCAATTCTAGGAGTACATCCTATTCCTACAACTAGTAGCAACCCAATGAGCACATCTATCTGCTTTGTTTTTCCAACATAAAATTTTACTTTTTTTAATATTCTGTACCTGCCTCTGTTAATTGCTGAACAATGGACATCTATCTTTCAAATAATCTTCATTTCCCCTTTCGTGGTGAGTATAAATATTTCCAAATCATCCTTCCACTTTGATTTTCATCCTCCCTTTAGCTCCGTTCTAACGTTGATTTCTTAAGCCTGATTTACTTCTTCATTTGCAGATGTATTCTCTTGCAATCTCCAGCTAACAAGATGCTTTTGCTATCCCTGGCGGTCACTCCTGCGGTCTCCTCACCGGAGTGACCGTAAGCTCCATTCCAACTGATAAATACGACTCTCTCAACTCCTCTTATCCTCTTTGCTCTGAACCATTCCTTCTCCTCATAATACTTCCTTCCTCATACCCCAGTATTCCACATCAATGTTGTCAAAATTGAGCAATTCAAATTGGCAATGTTAAAATCATGATAGTCAATATGATTCAAACTCTGAGTTCTGTTTGAATAATCCTTCAGATGATTTTGTCTCATATGATTGAGTGGTAAATGTGACTTGAGTCGTGTCAAAAGATGACAACTAATGTTTATAGCTTATTTTAGAACATTCTTTTGACCTAATTAAAGATTTTGAATTTGTTAGAAGCAAATTCAATGAGTGGTGGCCTTCTTTATTTGATTAAACTGCACCTTGTCACTTTAAAGCAAATATAACTACAAATAAACTGTCTGAGACGCAGGGAATAACTCAACTATTCTTCAAAAAGGACCTCCAAACCTAGTTAATGAACCAAAAGCTATGCCTTACATACTGCGGTCTTTACACACAGCCTACCCTGTTCTTAATCTCATACCTCACGATATTGGTAGTATGTGGCCACAAATATAAAGTGATAAAGCTTGCAGGTTGGACTCAGGATTTAATAGATCAATTTCTCTTGGCTAATCTTAGTGTTGATCTGAACCATCTTTATCTCGCATAACAAACTTAACGATGTTCCACAAGATGTCCTAATGAATTCTTCTGTGTACATGGACCCTGAAGGGGCTAGAATGTGAAGTAGAGAAACACACCTTTTGTGAGATTTTAGTGGGACCACAGCCAGCTGTTCTAATAGCTTAAGCCGTTAAATGAAAGTATGGTTTATTATTTAAATTTTCTAAAACTCCCCCTCACGCTTAGTTTGGTCTTTTTGCCTAATACTAAGCGTGGAAACTTAATTGGAAAGGCAAATGGGCCTCCGAAAAAATTTGAACTTAGGACCCCTGGTTCTGATAAATATTCTAACACCTTTTATCATGCTTCTGTCAGCATTCAGCCTTTGGTGTTCATTCTTGTGTCTTTATACTTCTAAAATCTTGTCTTCTACCACAGGACTACTTAATTAAGCATTAGCTCGTTTACTTTCATCTTAAGTGCAAATTAATGGCAAATAACTAGGTGGAGAAGTCACTTTTGTTCATTTTTATTCCTGTCATCAAATTCTGATGGCATTTTTAAACTTAGCACACTAATATAGGAGCTTTGTGGAGAAGTCACTTTTGTTCTGATTTCTCATTGTAGGCTATTTCTGTAGCTGAAAGGGTTGCTGAGGAGCGTTGTGAAGGTTCCCCAGGTTCCAGGGGTTCTTTAATTGGTTATCAAGTTAGGCTTGATAGTGCTCGGTATAATGTTTATTCTTCATCTCCTTCTCTTAGTCTACTAAGTAAATTCGAATTTAATTTGAGGTTGTGGTGGTGGTAAACTGGTAACGCTTTGCTGATCATTCACCGGTACCGAATTTTGTTTAAATTTGATTTCTGCTATCTTTTACTTGCTCATTTCTTTTGGAATTAAACCTTTGATGTTGTAACGTTGACAGCAAGATTTATCATGATAAATAAGCTATTTCATGTTAATAGACCACTTTTGATGAAGAGAAATCACAATGGTTGGCATTAAATCAGGGAGGAGCAGTCAAGAGGATAGGTAAACAAAGCAGTATGACATTAAGAACTAAAAATGAAACAACAATGAAGAAACTAAATTGGAGACTCCCGAGTGGAAGAGAATATGCAAATGTTCTTCCTTGCTTTAAAACTCAGCATGTTAGTTTGCCTATCACCTTTTATCTGATTGAGAAATATATCAGAGTGATGCAGTCTATGCATGGGGCTGAAACTTCTGTAATGACAAGGGTCTGCTGCATTGTACGTATCTATCCTCATGCTCAGTTTTTAAGAAAAGCAAGCGGCTGCACTGCTTGGAACCTTAGCCCTCCTTCACTCAAGCTTTAACAGATCTTTTATTCTTTAATTTTAGCAATATAATTTGCTTGAACTAGTAATTGGCCGTGACTTTGAGGGAAGCATTGATTGAAACTCAGTTGTGGCAAAGGTAGGGACTTGAGTGCTCTTGTATGTTTCAGGATGAACGGGCCCAGGAATGTAACCTTAGATCCAGTCCTTTAGGATGTAGTAGTTTAATTTGGCTTAACCAAGTGCCGGCAAATCTGCATTCCTTGGCATGTTTATTTCAGAATCAAGCTGCAGGATAGGTTCCTTATGGTCATTTTCGTTGTTATTCTACTTCAGTTATTGATGGTTATTATTCACGAATATTTCAGGAATGAAAAGACAAAGCTTCTTTTCTGCACGACAGGGATTCTTCTAAGGAGCATTTCTGTAAGTGGTCTAATCATTAATTCCATATGTGTAGTGCACATGGTAAGGAGCTGTGCAGCTAGCTATTATGTTTGCAATCATGTACTTTGGTTGATAAAGCATGATTTTTAAAAAGCCTTTGACACTGCACTATTGGAGATGATTGATATGTATCGTGGGCCTCTTTTCTGAAAACTTGACAGCGATTGTTTACCATATGACAGTGTACTTGAAGAGCTTATTAGGTGTAAGGAAAATGTATAGGGATTAGAGCTTTGTACAAGGAGGCACCCTTGATGCTTTTTTATGAATAAGCAGTTTTTTTATCGAAAGATGTCATCATAATATTCTCCTGATTCTATCTGCTTGTTTCCTCTTTTCTTTTTCTTTTTTCTTTTTTTGATTTACAGGGAGACAAAAACTTGACAGGCATTACCCATGTGATAGTTGATGAAGTGCATGAGCGGTCATTGTTGGTGAGTTTGTGACAATTTCACAACCTGAATCGTGTTCATGAGATTGTGTCTGTATGATCTAATATGCTGTTTCTAAGGGTTTTCATCTGGGGATCCTGAGCATTAACAACTTAGCAAATGGGGATCCCCTGTTTTATCTATCCTCATGTTTCTAATGGTTTTCATCTATTAAAGGGTCCCACATTGCTTGCCTATGGGGGATTCTATGAACCTTATATTCTGTAGTATATCCCTCGACCTATTGGCTTAAGTTTTTGGATTAGACTTTCTAACATGCTATATGAGCCAAGTTTTTCTCTAAGTTTATTTTGCTTGTGCAGCCCCTGTTTGTCAACTACACATGCTGTTCCATAACTGGTTTTTCACGTGGTATCCTATATCACTTGTCTATGGGGTTTCTAAGGGCCTTACATTCATATAGTTTTCCCTTTACCCATTAGCTTATGCTTTTGGGTGAATCTTCTGACAACCTAATTGCAAAATACTCAAGTATGATCAATTTATGATCTAGTACTATCCTTGTATGCTGGTTCTTTATGTCAGTTGTAAAAAGGTACCCTAATTTGCAAATTTTAGAAAAAACATATTTAATTATCTTCTTGGTGTCCACGTTTTTCCTTTTAAGTTTCACATGGAAACTTTATGCAATACATATTGGTCGGTAAACATTCAAAATAGTTGAAGCCATTTTAGCTTCTCTAACATAAGATGAGGGTTTTTCTTCATTTCCATCAAGGTGAGTTGAACAGCCATAAACTGAATTCAATCTACTCTTAATTTAATGCCATATTAGTTCAATCTTTTAGAGTGTTATCGCTACAAGAAGAAAGTGCCACTAAGGGATCTCTGTGCTGTTGAAAGATCATGGACTGGAAGTTTTTGGTGAAGGACCAATTAGTTAAATTCTTATCTTGGTACCCTGCAGGCCTGCATTTTATTATTATTCCTCATTGAAAATTGGCTGTCTATTGATTAGTGTCTTCACATTCTTTAGTCATCATCTGCACAATTGGAACTTTTGTTCTCTAGAATGATTCTGAGATCTTCAAGGCAAAGACTTTATCATGCTTGAGAACAAAGGATTTCAATAATAGAAATTATCGATTGGAAGCGAGTTTACAGGCAACGCAAGGGAGCAAAATAAATGAGTAGATAAGGTTGTGGTGAACCATGTAAGCATATGCAGAAAAATTTATCATCTTGTAGTTAGTTCAAGTAATTGATGATGGGGATAAATTGGATGAATGTAAAATTGATTCTCAAGTTCAAGGTATCTCCATTGTGGGTAAATAATAGAGAAGCAGATGTTGTTCCAGATATTAATGTATTGACTCTATCAAACTATTGACATTGCTTGTATGAAAGGTCTACAATGGCCTTTAATACATCTCTTCCCTCAGCCTCATAGCTTAAACTTTTAGGTTGGATTTGTAACATGCTATCGGAGCCAGGTTTGCTTTATTGTTGTTTTGCATGTGGCTCCCTGTTCGTTGATTCCATTTGGTCTCAGTCTGGTTTGCATGTGAGAGGGGGCGGTAAAGTATTCTATGTCAACATTGGACTTATATACATGTGATCTCCCTCTAGAGAATATCTTAAGCTTAGTGAAGATGGAGTAATGCATCTGTTCATGATGCAAATCAGTTGCCCTAGCAGACTTACTAAATTGTTTTGACTTTGTTAGTTATGTTAGGATACTTGTCCTAATTCAGTTAGAACTCAGCCTAGTAGAATTGGAACTTTTGTCATTGATCTTGTTTGATTGGTTTCCTTCTATGTGAGTTTCCTACTTCTACTTGGAAAAGGATTGCTGGGCCAATCTATTTGTTGTCGGTCAATCCATGCATCTTTCTTTCTATTGTTTTATCACTATATTCATATCTGTGACTATACGTTTTCCTGTCCAACAATGAATGAGATTTGTTGTACTTTCAGTTGTTCTTTGTACTTAAACTGTATGATCTGATTTTATTCTTTAAAGTGCATTCTTCTGAATTTGGGGCCTTGTCATGATGCCTTCTACTCTTCTGAGTCGCTTTGATGGCAACTTTCATGTTGAATTCCAACCAAAATAGATGTCAAAGTTTAGGTCAAGCTGTTGTACGTTCTAAGTGTCAGTTCATTTGATTTTCAAGGTTTCCTCCAAAATTAAGGATTACATCTAGATTTCCAAATGTGTTTCGTCATTGATGAGAGGTAGAATTATAATCTCCTCCTCTTTCATATAATATCCTAATGGTACCTTATTTTCCTGTCTAAGGCCATAGTAAGAGATAAATCTTTGCAGATTAGTTGGACCACCCATCACTTTGTTGCTCTACATGCCTAGACCATTATTTAATAGAGAATGACATGAAGTTCTTTAGTGGATCTTAAGAACAAAGAGTAGTCTGATAAGGTGATTTAAATGGACATTCAATTGTTTCAAACATATGACAAGAGAAGTGAAATGGACAAATTTGAGTGAGATGAAAGTAAAACTTATTTTCTTAAAACACGTTATTTTCTGGAGTTGCATAGACTTTTCCGAATATGCGAAGGCAAGTTTGGCCTCTTTGACTGGTTCCCTGTACCTAATCATTGCCCATCAGACTAGCCAGGCATATTGATATATACATTCAAGACACCCTTGCATAAGAGCAAGCACAAGAGGTTAAAATATTAAAGATTGAGGTAGTGTAAGTAATAGGAGTTGCCCATAAAGTTGTGGCCTAAGGAGGATGGGATGGGAAATCTTCTATTATGGTGAATAATAAATGAAGTGGGAAAACTTCTCTTATGGTGTGAATACACATGACTGGATTACACAGTTAACAGTTATGTTTATCCAATCCCCTTCCCTCTGACTTCCCAATCGTCGAATCTCTGTCTAACTTTAGCATGTTCTTTGTACTGCTGGAATGAAGGATATGGCCTGGAAAAACGTTGACCAGTTTCTTCCCCATGACAGGGCGACTTTCTACTTATTGTCTTGAAGAATCTTCTTGAGAGACAGTCTGCTCACAATGGGCGGGTGCTGAAAGTAATTCTAATGTAAGTTGACCTCTTAAAGTGGACAAAATCATTCTGAACTAATTTATTTATGATGATTGATGAGCTTTAGGTAACGCCTAGCATCTGCTTTATTTTCCTTTACCAGGTCTGCGACGGTTGATTCGGCTTTGTTTTCAAGATACTTTGGTAACTGCCCTGTAATAACAGCACAAGGCCGGACACATCCTGTGACAACATACTTTCTGGAGGATATACATGAGACACTGGAGTATCGTCTTGCTTCAGATTCTCCAGCTTCTATAAGATGGGAAACATCCTCTAAAGACAAGGTATCCCACTAGTGAAACATGCAACTTCCAAGTTAAAATTTTTTACATTCAGCCCTGACCAAGATCGAGAATGTTCAAAAAAGATCACTGAATTTTTTGAAAAAGAAGCTACTTATGTCTCTCAACTGGAGGGCTTTTGATAGGATTAGAATATCAGCAGCACTATGTCTGTAAAATATATTTGCTTTCTGTGTTCACTGAAAAGTTGATTGCATTTGGCATTCAAGTGATGGCTACTATCAAACAAACTCTGTTTTTCCATTTTCACCATTTAAAGTTACCTACAATTAGGGTTCTATGTTGGCACCTTTGGTCCTTATTAAAGATTTGAAATAATGTTCAAACGATGGCTGCAAAGTAAATGCCCTCTCTGCTAAAATATAGACATTCTATGGCTAGTCACATTCCCTCTTCATGTAGAGACAACAAGCACTAGCTGTAACATATGTTCTGTTTCTGGACAAGGTGGACGTGTTTAGCTGTACATGTTTTGTTATTGTTGAATTCAATGCATTTGAACACGCTCATTAAGAATGTAGAGGACTCTCACAGGAACAGGCGGATGCAACGCTCGTGGGATGTGGACCCCATTATCTTTGCCTCCTATGATCATAGGCTGACTTAGGTTTTTCGGTGGTTGTTTAGGTGTCTTTTTCCCAGGCTTGTTTGCTGTTGGCTTTCTGTTGGTCGTTTTGTTGCTTGTCCGCGGCTTCCTTTCACTCTCAATGAGCGTGTTCATTTTGAGTGTAAGCTTTTGGAGCCGTGTTGTTTGTACAGTTTGACCCCTATCAATATATTATTTACCTTTACCAAAAAAAAAATAATAATGCACATGCAAGAATGTGGATAAACACGATTGCTTAGTAATTTTCCTGTCAGAAGCCATGGGCTTGATTTTGTTGATCTGCCGAGCTGTATATGTACATGGCACTGTCATTCCTCGTCAGCCAATTGTTTAGGCTGCCTGTTTGGTTAACAAAAATTGTTAGTTTTTAATTTTTCTTCCCAGGAGATAACTCAGTTGTTGGAATTCCATTCTTCCTTTTTTGCATATTTCCTTTTTTCTTTTATGACCTGCTTTTCAAGGATACTGAAATCTCAGTACTGGATTTTCTTCCTTATACATCAACCAATGTTTTGGAAACTTGGGTGTTATCTGTTCATCGTGCAGAGTCTCCCCCCCCCCCCCTAATTGTCATGTATCTGCCTTCATTTCAGAGAGGTGTGGACAACCATCGAGGGAAGAAGAATCTTGTTTTGTCTGCATGGGGTGATGAATCTCAGCTGTCAGAAGACTCTGTAAATCCATATTATGAGCCAAGTAATTACCAAGCTTATAGCGAGCAAACTCGCTTGAACTTGGTAAGTGTTAATAGAATCCACTTATCAAATAATGGATTACTTTCTTTCCAATTACTATTTTCCAACTTCACAACCTTCTATACAGAGAAAATTGAATGAGGATATCATTGACTATGATCTTCTTGAAGACTTGGTGTGTCATGTTGATGAAATTTGTGGTGAGGGAGCAATACTGATTTTTTTACCCGTAAGTCGCTTAATTTATTGTGGAAACTCGGTTTTGTTTTTTTTTCTCACTGAAAAAACTGTAATACTCCTCTTTCACCACGTACGCAGGGAGTCTATGAAATTCATCAGCTAGTTGATAAGTTGACCGCCTCTTATCGTTTTAGTGGGCCATCATCTGATTGGATTCTTCCTTTACATTCATCTTTGGCACCAAACGACCAAAAGAAAGCTTTTTCACAGCCTCCTGCAAATATACGCAAGGTATGCTTCTGTTATAATTTTCCCAGTTCCCAAGATTAAGCACTCTTCTGACTGTGGTTCACCTTGATTCTAAGCAGAAAATCACTCTTCTTGTTTTTCAAATGTTGATAATGGTTTGCTCGATAACAGATATACATGATGAAAAGTAGATACTTGGAGAAGGGAAAAATTTTCCTGTCTAATCATTTGATTCTGCATCTCATCCACAATTTTCCTGCGTAATGAGTAGTTGCAGTTAAACAAGTTTTGTAACATTTGTTGATTGAAGCAAGGGATTAAATTGACACTCATTTTTTCCAGTGTAAAAATGGAATAGAAAATGCATTAAGAATTTTTTCTTTTGGTATGTTATCATATATTGGTGGTAGTTATCCAAACGAGCATGGAATACCTAGGAGACAGTGCCTTACCATGAAGATGAAATAAGCAAGAAGACCTTCTATGACATTTAAAGTAGGAATTTTATACCTTATACTGGGGTTTTCTACCCAAGTGGTCTAGAAACTTTGCCTTTTTCTTTTTTGGTTGTTTTTGGGGGGGGTTGGCGGGTCATGGCCAAATAGATGTTCTGTACCAAAATCACTTGGAATTAAGGATTCTAATTGAGTGAAACTTCTGTAACGGGGTGGAGTTAGAAGGTTAGACAGTAAAGCTAGATTGGTCCAAAAGTTCTGGGTGAAGAAAGCTGCATCTGTGCTTGGCAGATGCCAGGAGCACATTTTGCCTTTATTTTCAGAAAAACAAAGAAGTCGTCTTACCGTTTGCTTTCTCTGGAAAGAAGAAATTTTAAGTTATTTCCTTTCTCATACTTGGAAGAGCATGTTCTCATGTTGATGATATGTTGGTTATTTTTATGACTTAAGTTCTTCTATCATATTTTCATAGGTCATTGTAGCTACAAATATAGCAGAGACAAGTATAACAATCGATGATGTTGTTTATGTCATTGACAGTGGAAAGCACAAGGAAAATCGGTATAATCCGCAAAAGGTTGGTGCTTCACTCCTCTTCTATTATGATTTGCATTGCAGCGCAAGCATGTAGAGCATAGTGCCAGGATAGTCTTGTTTGCATTTTATTGCTTAGAATAACCATCTGGCATATCATGGTTTACTATTCGTGGCAGATCTTCAATAATGCAAATAGGTGGCATGCTTAGAGTACCTTTGTTTGTATGTGAACACCTGCTATGTCCATAATCTTATTGCTTGAAAATAAGCTTTTGTTTGTGGCTCACTCGTCTGTTAAGTTAAATTAGCTTGTGATCTTGTTCTATAAAGTGTGAATGTTCATATGCTAATCCATCTGTGCACCTTTGTTTGACTACATTTTATGGGCTATGCTCATAAAAAGTCTTGGGTATAATTGATACCTAATGGAATGGGTCATGATAATTGGAGAAACTGTAACTTTCAGGGAGTTTATGCACTTTTTACAGTGGCTTCATTCTTTTGTCTAGAAATTAACTAGCATGGTAGAAGATTGGATATCTCAAGCGAATTCAAAACAGCGGCGAGGAAGAGCTGGGCGTGTGAAACCGGGGACGTGTTTCTGCTTATATACATGTCATAGATTTGAGAAGCTAATGCGGCCTTTTCAGGTGCTTATTGCTGAATTGATTTCTGATGGTTTTCTATTGTTTAGACAGTCAATTCTATTTGTTTTTAGTGTGTTCACTTGATTGTTTTATGATGGAAGGCTCCTGAGATGCTTCGAATGCCCTTGGTAGAGTTGTGCTTACAGATTAAGCTACTTTCTTTGGGTTACATAAAATCCTTCCTGTTCAAGGTAATTAGTGTTCATTCTCAATCAAGTGTCTTTTTTCCTCTTATTTTGTAAAGATATTAGTTTACTTTGTTCAATTATTCTGCTTGGCAGGCCTTAGAACCTCCAAAAGAAGAGGCTATGACTTCAGCAATTTCATTGTTGTATGAGGTACTTCTTAATGATTATCAGTAATTTAATCTTAAGTGTTGGTTCTGAATTAGGAACCTAAAGAGACTTGGTATTTTACCTTAAAACTTGCCAGAAAGATGATGTTAGCAGAATCGTTTGATGGTTTGTCATACTCATAAATAGATATTCACTATTATTCCATTAGTTCTGAATTCAGGTATTTTGAATATTGTGGTATCCCTGCAAATTTATTTATTACTTTATTTTTATAGGTTGGTGCATTGGAAGGGAATGAAGAGTTGACTCCTCTTGGATATCATCTTGCAAAACTTCCAGTTGACGTACTGATAGGGAAGGTTTGAACAAATTCAACACTTATACTCTGTGTGTCCAATGTCGTACATGGGAATGGAAATTGTAGCTTATTTTACTTCTAGAGTTACTGAAATGTCACTTTTTCTCATGTCATGGGAGAAAAAGGCATGTCTACTAGTAAGTCTTTATACTAAAAGAAAGTAAAAGGTGCGAATTTGCCTTACACTGTAATATATATAATCGTCCTGGTATATAAAACTGATCTGATTGAGGGATAAGTACCTGTATTCCTATTTGTTTCAATTTTGTTGATGGATCAAGGCATACCCCTAATGGGAAAGTCTCTCATTATCCTGAGCTATCTAACAATGCATTGGAAGTTATTCTGATAATATAGAGTGGAACAAAGGAATGCAATAATTCAGGAACGATTTCAATCTGATTTACCTTGATCACAGAAGCTGAATTGGTAAAGTTTTCTATTGACTACATAAACAACATCAGTGTACAAACACATCATCTCTTTCTAGGCTAATTCATCATTGCAGCCTAGGATATGCTTTATCAATATCCACAGTATATTTCGTTCCAATTTGCAATTTCCAATAATTAAGACCTGTCTCCACCAAATAGCTTATTTTCTCAAATTTCATATATGGTGAGATGTTGGCAGGGAGAACCTGACTTTGCTGATGAAGCTTGGTTTTGTCATTTTATTTCTTTCCTTGGTCACTTTGCTAAAGAATTTTCAATTTTCATTCAAATTCCAGATGATGCTTTATGGTGCAATTTTTGGCTGCTTGTCACCCATTCTTTCAATATCAGCTGTTCTGAGCTACAAATCCCCATTCGTGTACCCAAAGGATGAGGTTTGTTCCATTCCAGACTTCTTTTATATTCTGTTTTATGACTTTGCGCATGAACTTGGGCAAGTCTATGACAACACTATATTTTCATCTCCAGAAACCAACTGTTGAAAGGGCAAAACTGGCATTGCTGACCGATAAGACAGATCTAAATGAGGGCGATCGGCAGTCCGACCATCTATTAATGATGGTTGTGTACAAGAAATGGGAAAAAGTTCTTAATGAGGTTTGCTGGCTTTTGCCATCATTAGGTCTTCAAATAGCTCTCCAAAACCATGAGTCATGAAATTCATGATATGTAGTGGTAATTCATGTTCAGGACAATGATTATGGGATCGTAATATGTTTTCTCCTTTTCTATTCTTATCTCTTTCTTTTTTCCTTTTGAATATCTCCTGCATGTAAGTTAGTTTCATAAGTTGGGTATTCGCCTAGTGGATTGTGCCAAAGAGACTTTATTTTCCAGTTACTTTTCATTATTTACCATTTCCCTTTCTTTTATAAATTGAACTTCTGTAAGTGAAGTAACTCTCTTTTGTTCATAGTGAGATTTTGTGAAGGGAAAGTGATAGAATATTCAAATATTAAACCATACCTCCATTTAACAACTTAAGCTCTTAGAATAGTTGGCAATGGTCCTACAGAATCTCACAAATATAATATATGTAATTTTCAAACAAAACCATGTCTATCCAAAACATGATGTTCACTACTTGTACCATTGTTTTTTCTGCAGAAAGGAGTCAAAGCTGCTCAACAGTTTTGCAATTCATACTTTTTGAGCAGTCCAGTTATGTTCATGATAAGGTGAATGTCCTCTTAAGTTTCCATGTTGGTAGTAAGCCAACTGGTCCAACACTTCCTTCATTCTTTCTCCGCCTTCTGATTTTCTGATGGAGGTACTAATCTGTAGGGACATGAGGGTACAGTTTGGAACTCTGCTAGTAGATATTGGCCTTATCAGTTTTCCCAAGAATTACCGGGTGGGTGTTCTACCTGCAGTTAACGCACTAGTTGATCTGTATATTATGCATTATCTTCATTATACTATTGCATATTGTAAAGTTAGTTGTAGTACATAATTTACAACCTAGGATGCTAATTTGAGATGTTCAATGATTGATAATTACACTATTGGGTAGCTGTAAGCACTGATATCCTTATATTCTCAAGCAGCTGTAACTGTTGTTTCATAATACAACCATTTTACATTTAATGTTATCAAAGGTGATTTTATAGATCAGATTTAATGCTATAGTGAAGTTAGAAATTGTTTATCAGAAATATCACCATTTACACAATCTTTCCTTTTTTCTCTTATTAAAAAAATAATTACAGCTACCACAAAATTGGTACATGAATTATACTATGGTAACTGGTACTATATTGTGTAACTGTAGAGAATTATCTTTAGTCCTTTACTTATCAATTTTTCTTGGTGATATAATTAAAGAATCATGATTGACACCTAGCTACTCAAAATAACAGAAAATGTTTAATTTTGTTTCTTTATTAATCTTGGTGGAGGAGTAAAGACAGCAACGACAGAATTGGTCAAAGTATATGGTTTCGAGAATGTCATGTATCTGTAGAGAATTATATTTACTCCTTTACTTTTTTAATTTTTCTTTGTGATTAAATGAAAGAGTATATAATTGACACCTATATATCCAAAATATTAAGTTATGGATTAGAAGTCTTATCTCTCAAATGATGTGCCCTATGGATAATGTGTTGTTTTTATGAGCAACAGATCACTTTATCATCGATGTGCTCAATGACAAATCAGATCTTAGGGAAAAAAACAGTGCAAATAGCATGAACATTTTGTTCTTAATTCGAAATTCAAACTATAATTTTTGTTATGCCAGTAGCATAATTATTTTACTGGAATGAAATGGGACATTCTAGCTCACGTTAGTTTCTAGTGTAATCTTATTATTCTTCTCATCCAACAACAGGAACTCCACATAAAAACCAATGCAAAAGATTAAGGGCAAGGATAGCATTGTTCTTTTTTTTGGGTAGTAGTCTCTCTCTCACACATGTGTGCATGCGTAATATGTCCATTAAGATGGATTATGGATCCAACATGGTAAATAGACTTGAAGGACACATGGATGGGCTGATCATCCAACCACAAAACTTTAGTCCCCCCCCCCCCCTAAAAAAAAAAAAAAAAATGACAGACACCCACCAATTAAATCTGACCTGCCTGGATATGTTTTGTCCTTCCCCCGCTTCCCGTGTGTCTAATTGGCTGGGTTCACGTAGAAATTTCTTACCAGAAAATGTAGATCGTCTTCCGCTAAAAGGCTATTTTACTTATTTAACCCATGGTTTCCCTTAGGAATATTTTCATATATAGTCCTAACTTACTACTTTATTGGAACTTGTTGGTTATAAGTCTTATGGTGTACTCATCGTGAATTTAGCTTTAAGTCTTTTATGCATTAGGTGGTAAAAGGTGCATTACATCATAAGGAAGGAACCCATCTTTAAATAAGTTCTAACAGTGACATGATTATGTGGCCCAGGTTATGCCAAGAAAGAAGGAAAATCTGGACAGTTGGCTTTCTGATTTATCACAACCTTTCAATAGGCACTCGCATCATCCTTCAGTTGTAAAGGTAAGAAAAAAATTTCTTTCAGTTGACTTTGGCATGCAATTTCAGTGCTAGTTTTGATATCAAATTGAGGCTGATTGAACTGGTTTGACAGGTATTCCACTGTTGATTACACTGTATACTAGTAAATGCACCTCAAGCCTGATAGGCGATCAATGGTTGAGTGATAAAAAGATTTTCCCTCAAAAGCTTTGGCTCCTATCACCAAATTCCATTATCTTTTTTCTTCCCAATTTTTCTTTTTTCAGATCATTCATAGTCAAATCATTAAGAAGTGGTTGATTTGTCAAATGGTTGAATAGGTTGAAGTAACATTTGGCTCTTTTTTTATTATTGTGTTGGAGACATTTTTTCATGAGTTTGGTTTTCCAGTTCATAGGTTACATCTATTGTCCTCAGACTCTATACCATATTCTTTTTGTCTGATGATATCATGGTAGTTTATTAATTTACATTATCTTTGTAGGCAATTCTGTGTGCAGGTCTGTACCCCAATGTGGCAGCCACCGAGCTAGGAATGGCTGGGGCAACTCTTAGCAATCTTAAACAGTCAACTGGTCTGTTGTCAAAGGGTAGTCTAGCCTGGTATGATGGAAGAAGGGAAGTTTACATACATCGTACTTCCATCAACAGTAGCCTTAGATCATTTCAGTACCCATTTTTGGTCTTTCTTGAAAAGGTTTGTAAAGTTTTGGCTAATTAAATGCAGTAATGTTTTCTTCATCTTCTACTTTTGTATGTGTTACCAAATTATAAAAATCTGTTCCAAGCTCAGCTCTATGACTTGTTGATACCATTTCTTTCTTTTTTCTGACCTCCACCTCTTAGTCTTGCTGTCAACCTTTCCCCTGTTTCTTCTCCCCTGGCTTTTCTCTATTATTGTTAAACCATGAAAACTAGGATCATAAGACACGTTAACTCATTCTTTTTCTATGTTGGCATGAATTGGATAACTGGCAAGGTTTGATCATGAATTTCTTCAATGGGGATGTACACATGACTAGTTCAGTGCAATATTAAAGAGGGGTCCAAGAGGGGGTCACAGTGAGCAAATCGTAGGCTGGTAGAAAGAGCTCAAAAAGTTGCCTCCAACCTTGAAATGCACTAAGTTCCTGATCTACATGTATACTTCAGTAAGGACGACTGCAAATTTTTCTGGGCACACTGATCTAGCTAGAATTTAGTATTATTGGTCAGACAAATAGTTATTTATAAACGCTAAGGAATTCAATTTGTCTAGCAGTACTTTCTGGAAGAACATAATCTGATCGTAAATTAGGTCCTGGACTTTTATATGTCACAAGAATCAGTTTCCATGTTGGCAATGTTCAGGTTTGCAATAAACCTTATAGAATAACCATGTCATTTTGGAGAGTTTGCTCAGTTTGTTTCTCTGGTTAGTGCATAAAGCTTTTATTTTTCTAATAAGCATAAGCTGATATAGAGTGCTTTTTCCTGAATTGACAATGATAGAGTGAACTTTTGAAACCTGGAGTTTATCTGGGTTTCCTTATAATCGGGCCACGTAATTCACACATTCATGGTAAAGCACCTATTCTTAAGGAGTATAGGGAGGTCAGTACTTTTGTAGATGTGAAATTGGTTCTGTGACAAACAGTTCGTTTCGCAAGTGGCATACATGTCTTAAGTTTTTGTTTGAGCTCTAGAACTCTGTAGGCTGTGAGATATGATTTATGGGTCACGTCAAGCCGACACTTGTTGCTTGTTGAACTCCAATTCTGTATAGAAGAAATAAATATTCACTGCCTTCTTGTGATTAGCTAATTTGATTACTACAATGTCATTTTTCAGGTAGAAACTGGCAAGGTATTTCTGCGGGATACAACCATTGTTTCGCCTTACTCGATTTTGCTTTTTGGGGGATCCATTGATATTCAGCATAAGGTAGTCTTCTTGTTGAATTTCTCTTTGAATATATGCATGTATTTGTAAACTAGGAAGTAGAAAATACATCAGAGTCTCCCCTCTCCATTTTCTTTCTGAAAGAAGACACATAAAAGATCTGGTTAATGATGATGGTAATCCACTTTTAGTACACGAGGATTCGGTAGTGATAAGATGAACTGAGGGGAGATAGTGTGTTCATGTTGATGGGTGCATCTGCACCTGTAATAAGTGTCTTCTGTCTCCTGGAATAGCAAAATCACACTAGTTGAACATGCCCAATGGATTTTTACTGTTTTGTAAAGATGTTGTCCGTGGTAACTTTTGGGATTAACTTGAAGTATTCCAGATGTAACTTTTTATGTGAAAAACTCATACGGTTCCAACTCGTTGGAATTTCTCCAATTGTTGGGAATTTTTCTTCACGCTAAGTGGTTATGATGATTGGTTGTTTCAGTCCGGAGTCCTAATCATCGATGGATGGTTGAAACTGATGGCACCAGCACAAACAGCTGTCATATTCAAGGAACTTCGATTGATGCTTCATTCTGTGTTGAAGTCGCTTATCAGAAATCCTGAGGTACTGCTGTATGCTTCCCTTTCATCTGAAATTATGGAGTACTTTGAAATTGATTTATATGCCTATAAAAATTAGTACTCATTTGACATCATCTGATCTGATTAAGTGAATCTTTAAATTTCAATTTGAGTCACCACCTTCCAAGTCATTACCTTCACTGCCTTTGAATGAGTTTATCCTTTGATTCAAAATGAGTTTTGTCTGAATTTGGAATCTTATCCTGCTGCTGACCTTGACAAAGTGGACAACATTTGCCTTGTATAGCATCAAACACTTTACTGTTCATAAGATGTACTCAGATTGGCTGTTACACTGTCAAATCATTGCACAAGAAACCTGTGCAATGATGCTGTGCAATGATGTCTGCAGCAAACTTTGGACAACACTCATTTTTGGTCTATTGCAAGTTGGAAGAAATGACCTTTGTTGCTTTCTTCGAAACTGAAGATGTTTGATTGGAGATATGGACATATGAGCATCATACCCTTTCTTCGCATGAATTGCAAGTATTAGTTGCAAGCAAATGCTTATTTTGTTTTCACAATTTACTATACAGTTTCCTTAGATGTGGATAGATGCAAATTGTAGAGTATCCTTCTGATCTCTGGTTCTGTATTCTTGCACATGGTAATACACAGTGTGCTGATGCAGTTCCGTGTTTTTCAGGATACATCTGCTAGCAATGAAGTCGTCAGCTCCATCATTCATCTGTTGCTACAGGAGCAAACGCCTGTCAACTGAACTATGAAATGGCATCTCAGCAGTCTTTTCTTGTTCACAATTGGGCATGTTATATTGCAAAATGTAAGATCCAACCTATAGTGTGATGTTCATGAATATGATTCTCAATGATGTTTCTACTTGCCTGTGGAGTCTCTTGACACTATCTTCCATGCAGTCTGGAGGCCGATGCATCTGCTTCATGTCATCAGAACTCGATGTTGATTGCAAAGTTAAGTTTCTCATGTCATCCTTCAAGCACATGAAGTGAAGATGCGTCTATCCAAGTACAGTCGCTGCAGAAGAGATTGTGCATATAATACCTAATAAGCCTTCAAATTACATGATTCTTTTTGTATGTCTGAATGTAATCCATCAAGTTATCTTCGGCATTATTGGTCTGGTAGCCTTCACATTGTTTTAAAGGTGTGAGGCTCCATGAACAAATCGAAGATCTAAGAAAATTATGGGTATATAGTATTTATCCATACCATATCGCTATATCCGTCTATTGTATCTTAAGGTTATATCGATCTTCAAACTCGTGTCTTTAGTTTCTTATTTGAATTGTTTTTCTGTCATCCGACAAAGCTCTTGTCCTTACGAACATTCACGCTCCTTGATGAAATAGTGGCTGAATATTCTCTAATAGAGTTCTCAATATAGTTCTGACATACCATAAATTGTAATTGAAAATTTGGTGAACAGTTTACAGTTTCAGCTGTGGAATACCAAAGTCAACATGCATTATGCACACGTGATTGGCATAGAGAAGAGAGCCGCAATTTCTGCCGCAGCGCGGGCTCATTTGGCCATTTAGGGTCCGAATGATTCCATTCTTTTATCCCCCCCCCCAAAAAAAAAAAAAATAATATAAATCAATTTGATAACTTTTTTATTTTTGAGAATAGATTTAGAACAGATTCAAGAAGTAGAAAATAGTTGATCATTTGTTTCGGGAAACAATTCTAGAATCAAGTTCATTTTTTTTTTCTTCCTCTTTTTTTTTCCTTTTCCTTTTCTTCTTCTCCTTTCTCTTTGGTCAGTCCTTGACGATTGGCTAGGCAAGGGTTAACGACCTCATCGGAGCATCACTAGCTCCCAACAAGGCTAAGCCTTGTCAATGGTTGGACAAGGGCGAGGCCAACCTCGCAATGGCTCGAGGAGGTTGAGCCTCAACGAGGGCTAGGCGAGTTGGTGGTTGGATGAGGCTTGGCCTTGCGTTGGTTGGGCAAGCCTGTCAGGCCGCTGCGAGGGCGATGTCACTTGGCCATGATGAGGCCAACCTTGCAATAGGCTAGTGAGGTCGAGTTTTGCCGATGGCTAGAGCTAAGATCTACCTTGTCAAATCTAGGCAAGGTGACAATGCTGTGACGAGGTTGCTGGCCGTTGTTTGGTTGGCCGCTAGCAATGGCTAGGTTGCTAATTGGCCATAGAGAAAGAAGGGGAAAAAATTTATTTAAAAATTATTTAAAATTTTAAAGAAAAATTCTAAATCACAAAATAATTTGAGATTTTACTAAATACATTTATATCTCCCAAATATAAATTTTGGAAAATTATCAAATGTTTTCAAATGCTCAAAAACTCATTTAGGGATTAAAAAAATCCATTTCCAAGCAGAAATTATTCTTAGGAACCAAATTATCAAACAAGCCTTAGATGCCTTGGACATATTTTTCAATGGCTCCTTTCTTTACTCGATCCAGCGATTGATGATTTGTATGAAATTGATTATGCGATGCAATCCCACATGCATTAGATTCTCTCATGTTAGTCATAATCTATAGCATTTTACAAAGTGGGAAAAAAATTTCAACTATTAAAGGGTTTTAAATACCTTAATATATGTTTTTCTCAAGTATCGGATTTATGAGCAAATATATGAATTATAATTCTCTGCAACATCTCACTTGTTTCATAATTGTAATCTAATTTTTCCTATCCTACAATAACCTTCCTAAAAAAAATTCAAATCTCAATATTTTTATTCTAAATTCAAACCTTTCTAAATGTTTATAAATTTATATATATATGGAAAAAAGGATGGAAGAAAAATGACGTCGGCTTCAATCCGCATGCATCATAAAATGGTCGTGGTGAGGTGGGGATTACTTTTATTATTTTCTTTGGTCGTACGTTGGGATTACTTTCAAGCGCGGAAAAGCAAAATAAAAGTGATGGTTTTCAGTTGGCCTTTGCGTTGAGATTTCCTTCGTCTTGCAACCGGCAATGACAATGCACTTCGAAGCAGCCGACATTCCAGCGACGGAAGAGCCGTCCGAGTCCGGAAGACTGCAACGTTTCCGGGAAAATTCCTAGCTCTCGATGGCGGGCCTCAGTCAAGACCGATTCTTTCTTAATTCCGGATTGCTTCTTGGGATTTGGCTCTTAGCTTGGACCGACTTCGTCTCGTTTCAGTGCCGTGAATTCCGTGCATGAAGTGAAGTCAAATGTTCCGGGATATTCTATGTATCCCTCACGTTGTTCCCACGTTGGAAGCACTTGAAGCGAAGTTTCCTTTTATACGTTTGAGAGATGGTTTGCTTTGAATGCTTGCTTTCAGACGGTGGTTGTCTGAAGAAACTGCATTTTTTTTTAAAGATGCGTGAATATTGCACATGAAATTCCCAGCACAATGATGGGGAGGCAATATTAATGCTTTCAGTTGGTGGTTGTTTGAGGAAATTGAATTTTTTTTTTTTTTTAAAGATTCAGGAATATTCACATGAATTTCCCAACACCAATGATGGGGAGGCTGAAGTAGTTGGTTTGGACAAATAATCATGGGAAAAAGTAAGCATTTGTTCTCTCTCTCTGTCAAAGTCAAATCCCATGTGGTGTATTGCAAGGTAGATTCCGGAGAAAAAGTAGAGAGAGGCGTGTTGTTTATCAGTTTGACAGTTTCTGGGGTAGGCTTTTTTCTGCAGGTTGGAGGTCAGAAGTGGGCGCAAAAGGTTTCACTGTCGAGATCCTACTTTTGTACTTGTCTGGTGACTTTGTAAATGGATAAGCCACTGTCGTTTTCGTAACCGACACTAGGAGAGGTAATTTTTCAAGAGATTTGGAGGAAAAGTTTGAGAAATGTCATTAGAGGAGCAACCAACCGACCAGTTGAAATGGTAGAGATTTCAAATCTTGGTCCCCAAGAATCTCTGTTATTGGTCCAGAAGGTCAAGACCGTGTTGTGTTGGCGATCGAGGTAATTTGAATTCTGGTGGGGTGACCAATTGAAGCTTGGTTTTAGAAAGATATATAAGGGGAGCTTGGCAGCCTCAGCTGAGGACTCCGTCAAACAAATCATTCATTTGCCCTCTGTTCATTCATTGAAAGACCAAACCTTCTCCTCACCTGTTGTAGTTCTCGTAAATCGTCATCATGATGTGCAAAAAATTGTAAATCTTCCGACCCCTAATCCAGTGTATAGTAGACCCCTTATTGCTATTTCTGGTGTTCATTATCCATTTACTCCCAGGAAGGCTGTTCAGAGATCTAATCATAGAGCTCGGAAGGTACGCATCCGGGAAACTCTTTGTGCTCTTCCAGCACAATTTTCGCCAAAGAAATTTCATTGGAGCAACAGGTCTCATGAAGATTTTTGTCAGAGAAAAAGAGTGCGGAGCAGTTATTCAGATACAGGGGAAAGTTCTGATCCGCCATCACATAGCCCTGCAGATTTACCGGGTGTCGAGTATGAAGTTTTCTTGAGCTTCAGAGGCCCAAATACACGCAAAGGGTTTGTGGATTGCCTCTATCATGGGCTCATGGATGCTGGGATCCGTGCTTTCAGAGACAATGATGAGCTTTCTGTTGGAGGGAGGATCACTTGGCTACTCCAAGCAATCAACAACTCAAAGATATGCATACCCATCTTCTCCAAAGACTACGCAGAGAGTGAATGGTGCTTGCGTGAGTTGGCACAGATGGTGGAATGCAGTAAACTAACTGGGCTGGAAATTCTGCCCATATTCTACGATGCTAATCCGTCTGAAGTAAAGCTGAACAAGGGACCATATTTAGAAGCCCTCCGTCAACACAAAAAGAAGCATAAGCCCAATCTTGTGCACCAATGGGAAGAGGCTCTGAAGGAGGTTGGAAAGATCAAGGGCTGGGAGTTAGAAAAGGACACTAATGGGTAACTTTCTTTAGGCCCTTGCTGCTATTTTATTTCATTAGTTGTGAATTCTATTTGGAATATTTTGTTTAGTTCTCTTAATCAAGGAAACGAAACAAAATTGGTGGATCTACAAAGAAGAAGCACAATCAGAATTTCATTCTTGACTCATGTTTAGTGATATTGTCATTTTCTGTGTCAAACTGAAGTCCTTTTACCTTGTCTTGCTGTTGAGTCCCCGGATGTACTAGAACGGCGTAATTCATTCTCTGAGATTCCATCTGCCTTAATCTGATGATCTTTCTTATTGGAGTATTCTCACCTCTCTTGCTGTCAACTATCCATGTAATGCAGGCATGAAGGAAAACTCATAGAGTTAATAGTTCGAAAAGTTCTGGTTAGCTTGAAGGTGCACCATTTGAATGTAACTGACCAGTTAGTTGCAATCGATGATCACGTGGATAAACTTATGAGAATGCTTAATGTGGGTTCCAATGATGTTAGGATCATTGGGATTCATGGAATGGGTGGCATCGGAAAAACCACTCTTGCAAAAGTTGTGTTTAACCAGCTTTCAAGTCGTTTTGAGTACTGTAGCTTCCTCTCAGATGTAAGAGAAACATCACAGAACAAGGGTCTCGAATTTTTGCAGAATCAAGTGATCTCGCACATCCTTAAAAAGAAGGGTCCAGAAATTACTAATGTTGATGAAGGCATCAACACGATCAAAGAGAGATTCTCTGGTAAGGAAGTTCTTATCCTTCTTGATGATATTGACAAGAGAGCGCAGTTAAATGCACTCGCGGGAAAGCGCAATTGGTTTGGTCCAGGCAGTAGGATCATTGTTACAACTAGAAACAAAGATGTGCTTAATGTGCCTGAAGTGGATTGGGCTTATGAACTGGAGAGAATGGATGCAGATCAGTCCATTCAACTTTTCAGTAGGCATGCATTCAGAAGGGACTGCCCTCCCGATGATTACTTGGCTTACTCAAATAAGGTGGTCGACATCACTGGAGGCCTTCCTTTAGCTCTCGAGACCATTGGTTCATTTCTCTCTGGGAAAATAAAAAAAGTCTGGGAGGACACATTGAAAAAGTTAGAAAAAGTACCTCGCGAAGAAGTTGGGAAAAAGTTGAGGATAAGCTATGATGCTCTAGATCACTGGCAGAAGCAGATCTTTCTTGACATAGCATGTTTATTCATTGGATTTGACAAGAGAATTGTCATTCACCTGTGGGACGATGCTGATTTCTACCCAGAGGAAGGTATGGAAGTCCTTCATCTCATGTCTTTGACAAAGATTGGTGATGACAACAAGCTGTGGATGCATGATCAGCTTAGAGACCTCGGTCGAGAAATTGTTCGACAAGAAAGTAGCATGGAATTCGGGAGGCGCAGTAGATTATGGAACCATGAGGAAGCATTGCACACATTAATAAATCACAAGGTAAAAAATTTTCCTTGTTGACCTTTATCTTAAGTAAATAACCATTCATTTTAGGGGCTTACTCACTTTGCTTGCATAATGTTGAATGCTGTTATGAGCTTTGACTAATGGCCTCCTTAAAATTCTCTAAACTGGGAATAACCTATTTTGCTGAGCTATACCCAGACTTATTGTGCATTTGTCCTTACTCTCTTTCTTGTTGCATTTGTAGGGCACTGAAATGGTTGAAGCCCTCTGTCTTAAGTTTGATAGCAAGTCACAGTACTATCTCACTCGAGTTGAATTTTCAAGTCTATCCAACTTAAGGTTCCTCCAGATCAATGGCGTGAACCTCGCTGGTAACTTTGAAAATCTTCTTCCACAGTTAAGGTGGCTTTGCTGGCATTATTGCCCTTCAAATTTCTTGCCTACCAATTTTTATCTGAGGAATCTAGTCATACTCGATCTCTCTTGGAGCAAGATCAGCGAATATTGGGAGGGCTGGCATCAAATCAAGGTAGGACATGCTCTGTTACTCGTGTGATCTTATTTATAGCTCCATATTTCAGTACACCTATGTTTTTATCACTCTCACTGTTGTTATTCTTGCAGATGTCAAAGAACCTGAAGGTTCTTAATCTTACGGGATGTATATGCTTATACAGGAACCCCGATTTTTCTCCCTTTGAAGCTCTCGAGATATTGATTCTTGAAGGCTGTGAAAGTTTAGTAGGAATCGATGCATCCATTGGTGGCCTAAGACATCTTGTTTCATTAAACATGAAGGACTGCCATTCAATCCAAGAGTTGCCCGAAAAGTTGGGCTCTATGGAAGCCTTGACAGAGCTCATTGTTGATGGAACCTCTGTACAAGAAATTTTCATCATGCCTGGAGGAACAAAGAACCTCGAAACTCTCAGTGCCCGTGATTGCAAGTCATTGACCCAGATTAGGAGCTCAATCAGCCAGCTGGAATCTCTCACATACCTTGCATTGGATAATGCAAAAATCACTCATCTTCCAGACTCTATTGGAGAGCTAGTGAAACTTGAGTGCTTATCTCTGAAAGGTTGCAGGTCAATAAATAAACTTCCAGACACCATCGGGCAATTAGAGTCATTGGTCGAGCTGGATCTTTCCAGCACAGGGATCACTGAGTTGCCCGATTCAATAAGCAATCTGAAAAAACTGAAGGTGTTGAAAGTGGAGGGGAGTTACATAGAGCAAATACCAGTTGTTATTGGGATGCTGGAAAAGCTTGAGGAGATTCATGCCAAGGGTTGCAACCTGGAGGGTGACATTCCTAGTGATATAGGAGAACTTGCATATCTGAGAATCTTGAGCTTGTCAGATAACCGTATCCATAGTTTACCAGAAACTATTTGTGGCCTCTCTCATCTGCAGACCCTTGATTTGGAGTTGTGTAAAGAGCTCAAGGGGCTTCCAGAGCTTCCTGATAGTTTGATTAATTTACGAGTTAGTTCTCAGTCAATGGAGAAAATCCCAGATCTCTCCAATCTGATTAATCTGAGGCAGTTGTATTTGTCTGACGGCTCTCATCTACAGGGGTTTCCCACCAATGACCCAACCAAGCTGGTTCATGATCCTAGCCCCCTGTGGCTTGGAACGTTATCCAAATTGGAGACATTGCAGCTTTCCCTCTCAAAAATCACTACATTACCAGCTGATCTGGGTTCACTTTATCGGCTCAAGAAACTGGTTTTGTCTTGTGTAGATCTGCAATCTTTTACTGAACTTCCCTCAAGCTTATCTACACTATATATAGGGAACTGCAAGTCTATGACAATTGTTCCTGATCTTTCGAACTTGATAAATCTATCAGAGTTGGAGCTCCTTCACTCAGCTATATCAGAGATTCGGGGCCTTGAAGGGTTGGAGTCGCTTCAAGTTTTTGATGTGATATACTGCAAATTGAAAACGCTTGATGGGCTTGAGCGGTTAGAATCTCTGAGACGCTTGGTTCTACGTAACTGTGAGTCTCTTGACAGGTTACCCAATCTCTCAAACTTGAAGAAGCTGAAAGAATTTAAGCTGCGAGACTGTGAGAAGTTGCTCGAGATCCAAGGGCTTGATAAATTGGTGTCATTGGAAGAACTGCAGATATCCGAGTGCAGATCCATCGGGAGTTTCCCTGATTTGTCAAACTTGAAAAAGTTGAAAGTTCTGGAAATTAAGAATTGTGATAAGATCAAGGATATTGGAGGGCTTGACAGATTGGAATCCCTGGAGGAATTGCAGATTTCGGAGTGCAGATCCTTGGAGAGACTGCCAGACTTTTCAAACTTGAAGAAGCTGAAGGACTTGGAGATTGACAGTTGCGAGAAGATAACTGACATTGAAGGCCTTGACCAGTTAGAGTCCTTGGAGAACTTGAGAATTATTGGCTGCAAATCTGTGGAAAGGTTGCCGGACTTAACGAACTTCAAAAGCCTGAAATCTCTGTACATCGAAGATTGTGAAAAGATACGTGAAATTGCAGGTCTTGGTATCCTGCGTTCCATCAAAGGAGATAACTGTTTCTAGGCGTGACACTGCTTTATTGGCTTCAAATTAAGCAATGGCAAAATGTTTGTACAGGAAAAAAAGGCGAGAAGAAAGTACTCGAATGTTGTTTTTCTTTCTTTCTTTCTTCTTTAAAAATAGTGTCCTCCATATTTGTTCAGCTATAGATGTAACAGGATTGTTAGCATAATGAAACCATTTTACTGTATATATGAGGTGTTAATAAGATTTCCTTTCCTTTCCTTTCCTTTCCTTTCCTTTCTCACTGGTTCATGGGAGAATTTCTCTTGTGGTTCCGTCATATATAAGCACAATGATGGAGTTGAGGGCTCATTGTATGAACCTGCTTGTATCTATCAGCACTAAGCAGCCTAATGATTTCTCTTTGCAGCTATTTGTTTCTGAGTTTATGACACTATAAAGTCAATAGGATAGTCATCGCATGGTCTCCAAAAGTCTGTTATTTCCCTCGTTAATATCATCAGTGCTACTTATTCAGACTGTCAAATAAATCAGCTCAAGACTTACATACTCGATGTTTACGCCCAGTACAAATTCTACTCAGTATTTCTTTTTGCATCTCTAATTCTAGTTCCAGCATAATCTGGATACTGGATCACTAAATTCATGTCAAGCAGGCCTCGAGTCAAGTTTTCTCTTGCTATGAGCTTTGAGCACTAATGAAGAGTCGATTGTCATTTCAGATCAGAGCTTTGAAGAGAAATCGAGGCAGAAATAGTTCAGTTTGATGGCAATTGCCATTTAGTGGACCGATCTTGCCATCACGTACTAGTAGTGACTGTCAGGGTAGCTCAACTATTTGCACACCTAAAAGGCTGTTGCCTTTAACATATTTTCGTCTCTTCTGATGGAGTTGGCAAGCTAGTGCTATAGGATTTAGTAATAAACTTTCCCCAGATGGAACCTGGAATCACAGTATATAAAGCCTCGCACCACAAAGTCACGCAAGCCAGTATTATATCTTAAAGTAGTGGACTATATAATGAGGGTTCTTCTTAGAACACCAAATGCCAAATCTAGCAAACCTACTCCTGCACTCTTTTTAGCCTTTTTCTTAGGGGGGAAGTTTACTTCCATATGATTACCTTCACGCGGCAATCATTTTAAGTTTAGCTTGCCATTGCTTGCAAATTCTTTTCCTCATGGTATTTACTTTCACATGGCAATTTCTACGGATCCAACCTCATTGAAATCGGGGCAAGGGCACCAGGTCCTGAGTTCAACCTCAATGGACCCGAGTCCAACCTTGATGGACTCGAACTTGGACTCCAAGTACTCTAACCTAAGCGTCGGGGAACGAAGTCTAGTAGAATCTAGGACTCAAGCTTGACCTATGTGGACTTGAGCCTGGACATCGGGGAGCCAGGGCATGAGCACCAGGGTTTGAGGCCCAACTTTGATGGACCTAGGCATGGTGCTCAAGGTCCCAGACTGACCTCTATGGATCCAGGCACATGCATCAATATCTCAATCCTGATATTAAGCCTAATTGTCAGGCAAATAAACACATGCACCGGGATCTTGGGCCCAACCTCTTAGAACCTGGACTCGGCCTCTAAATCTAGCCCACTGCTCAAGCGCGAATTATCTCGTCCAAGTCATGTCCTAGTTATATTTTGAAAAATAATTACAGAATTTCAAATTATAAAATTCATTTTCCTGAATTTATTCTCCTAGGCAATTCATTTATTTCATTTTCCTCCTCCCTCTCGCCAAATTAAGACTCGAATCACGTCCACTTGCAGAGAATTAAAAAAAAAAAAAAAAAAGAATGAAGAAGAATGATTTTCATTCGCAATTCGAATGCATCCTAAACTGGTCCTAACTGACGTAACTGACGATGTCGGGATAACCTTTATTCGAGCTGATGATGGTTTCCGGTCGGTCCTTCCCTCTTCTCCGCACCGCCCTGGTTCAAGACTGGTTCTTTCGTTTATGAGAATTTGGCTTTTGATTTAGACGGGCTTCGTTCCTTGGCAGTGCTGTGATTTGGGCAATGATGGGAAGTCCAAGATTTCCGAAATATGGTATAATCGTCCACGTTGTTCCCGCGTCGGAAGCATCTGAACCGAAGTTTCCTTTTTGCAGCTAAAAGTCTTTGCTTTCTTATGATTGAGGAGACATTCTCTTTTTTATTGCTTGCTCATAAAGAAATGAATTTTAAATATGTTCCAAGCATCTGATGGGTCTGACAAGAATGCATTTTTTTTTTAAATTCATGAACATTGCACGTGAAATTTCAACGCAATTTATGAGAAAAGAGGTTGGGTTTGGCTGAAGTCATTGGTCTGAACACGTAATCACGGGAAATTAAACAATTCGCGTGTCTCTCTCTCTCTATATATATATTGTATCTGTAAAAGTCAAATCCCACATAGTGTATTGCAAGGTATAATAAAGTTATGCTGTGATTTAGTTCAACAGATTCTGGGGCCGGCTTTTTCTGCAGTTTGTGGAAAGGAGGCTTCAAAAGGGAAACCAGAATTTCTTCTAGTGGGGGTGCAAAAAGGTTTTACTGTTGAGACCCTCCTACTTTTGTACTTGTTCAGTGACTGCAAATGGATAAGCCAATGCCATTTTTTAGAGTGATATTTTGAGGGAAAATTTTCTCGAGATTTGGAAAAGTATTAGAAATGCCATTAGCAGTGCAACCAATGAGTTGACAGCTGGTAATACTAGAACTTGCTCACCAAGAATCTTTATTGGTCTAAAATGTCCAGACCGTGTTGTGATGACAATCAAGATAAATAATTAGAAGTCTTGCAGCTCCTATCTTGGTTTTAATGACTTTCATCTACTAAACTAATATTTGAATGCCAGCGGTGTGAACTACTGAAACAAGGTTTTGGAAAAATATATAAGGAGCTCAGCTGCCTCAGCTGAAGACTACCATCAAACATATCGTTCATTTGGCCTGTTTTTATAAGGATAAAACTTCTCACCTGTTTCAATTCTTGCATCATCTCATCATGATATGCAGAACATTTGCAAATGTCCCAACCCCTAATCAAGTGTACAGTAGACCCCTCATTGCTAATTCTGGTTTTCGTTATTCATTTTCTCCCAGGAAGGTTGTTCAGAGATCTAATCGTGAAACTCTGAAGGTATGCATCTGGGAAACTCTTCGTGCTCTTCCAACACAATGTTCACAAAAGAAATTTGTTTGGAGCAACAGGTTTCATGAAGATTCTTATCGGAGAAAAAGACTTCGAAGCATTTATTCAGATGTTGGGGAAAGTTGTGATCTATCATCTTATAGCTCTTCAGATTTACCAGGTGTTGAGTACGAAGTCTTCTTGAGCTTTAGAGGCCCAGATACTCGCAAAAAGTTTGTAGATTGCCTCTATACCAGGCTTGTGGATGCTGGAATCCGTGCTTTCAGAGACAATGATGAGCTCCCCATTGGAGGCAGGATCAGCTTGCTACTCCAAGCAATCAAAAACTCAAAAATATGCATACCCATCTTCTCTAAAGACTATGCAGAGAGTGAATGGTGCCTGCTTGAGTTGGCACAGATGGTGGAATGCAGTAAACTAACTGGGCTGGAAATTCTGCCCCTATTCTACGACGTGGATCCATCTGAAGTGAAGCTGAACAAGGGACCATACTTAGAAGCCCTCCATAAACACAAGAAGAAGCATAAGCCCAACCTTGTGCACCAATGGGAAGAGGCTCTGAAGGAGGTTGGAAAGATCAAGGGCTGGGAGTTAGAAAAGGACACTAATGGGTAGCTTTCTTTAGGCCCTTGCTGCTATTTTATTACATTACTTGTGAATTTTATTTGGAATCTTAGTTTAGTTCTCTTAATCAATGAAACGAAACAAAACTGGGGAATCTGCAAAAAAGAAGCACAACCAGAATTTCAGTCTTCGACTCATGTTTATTGATATTACCATTTTCTTTGTGTCGAACTAAAGTTTTTTACCTCATCTTACTTTTAAGTCCCTGGATGGACTAGAACGTCATAACTCATTCTCTGAGATTCTGTTTGCCTTAATCTGATGATCTTTCTTATTGGAGTATTCTCACCTCTCTTGCTGCTATTTTATTCCATTACTTGTGAATTCTTTTTTGAACCTTAGTTTATCTCTCTTAATCATGGGAATGAAACAAAGATGGGGAAGCCACAAAAAAGACGTAGAACGAATTTCAGTCTTTGTCTCATGTTTATTGATATTCTCCCTTTTTTTGTCTGTATCCGTGAATAGTAATAAGAGATGTTTGGAACTAAAGTTTTTTATCCGATCTCACTGTCAAGTCCCTGGATGGACTAGAATGGCATAACTCATTCTCTGAAATTCTGATTTCCATAATTTGATGATCTTTCTATGGGAGTATTCTCATATCTCTTGCCATCAATTATCCAAATAATGCAGGCTTCAAGGAAAACTCATAGATTTAATTCTTCGAAAAGTGCTGGTTAGCCTGAAGGTGCACCATTTGAATGTAACTGACCAGTTAGTTGCCATTGATGATCACATGGATAAACTCATGAGAATGCTGAATGTGGGTTCCAATGATGTAAGGATCATTGGGATTCATGGAATGGGTGGCATTGGCAAGACCACTCTTGCTAAGGTTGTTTTCAACCAGCTTTCAAGTCATTTTGAGTACTGTAGCTTCCTCACAGATGTACGAGAAACATCACAGAACAGAGGCCTTGAATTTTTGCAGAATCAACTGATCTCACACATCCTGCAAAGAAAGGGTCCAGAAATTACTAATGTTGATGAAGGCATCAACACAATCAAAGAGAGATTTTCTGGTAAGGAAGTTCTTATCCTTCTTGACGATGTTGACGACAGAGCTCAGTTAAATGCGCTTGCGGGAAGGAGCAGTTGGTTTGGTCCAGGTAGTAGGATCATTGTTACAACCAGAAACATAGATGTGCTCAATGTGCCTGAAATGTATTGGAAATATGAACTGGAAGGGATGGATGCAGATCGGTCAATTCACCTTTTCAGTAGGCATGCATTCAGAAGAGACCGTCCACCTGATGATTATTTGACTTACTCAAAAAAGGTTGTTGACATCACTGGAGGCCTTCCTTTAGCTCTTGAGACCATAGGTTCATTTCTGTCCAGGAAAACCAAAAAAGTTTGGGAGGACACATTGAAGAAGTTGGAAAAAGTACCTCGTGATGAAGTTGAGAAAAAGTTGAGGATAAGCTACAATGCTCTAGATCACTGGCAGAAGCAGATCTTTCTTGACATAGCATGTCTGTTTATTGGATTTGACAAGAGAATTGTAGTTCACTTATGGGATGAAGCTGATTTTTTCCCAGAGGAAGGTATTGAAGTCCTTCGTCTCATGTCTTTGATAAAGATTGGTGATGACAACAAGCTGTGGATGCACGACCAGCTTAGAGACCTCGGTCGAGAAATTGTTCGACAAGAAGGTAACATGGAATTTGGGAGGCGTGGTAGATTATGGAACCATGAGGAAGCATTGCACACATTAATTAATCACAAGGCAAAAAATTTTCCTCGTTGACCTTTATCTTAAGTAAATAACCGTTCATTTTAGGGGCTTACTCAGTTTGCTTGCATAAAGCCAAATGCTGTTACAAGCTTTGACTAATGGCCTCCTTAAAATTCTCTAAACTAGGAACAAGCAATTTTGCTGATCTATACCTAGACTTATTGTGTCATTTGTCCTTATTCTGTTTCATGTTGCATTTGTAGGGTACTGAAATGGTTGAAGCCCTTTGTCTTAAGTTTGATAGCAAGTCACAGTACTATCTCACTGAAGTTGAATTTTCAAGTCTATCCAACTTAAGGTTCCTCCAGGTCAATGGTGTGAACCTTGCTGGTAACTTCGAAAATCTTCTTCCACAGTTAAGGTGGCTTTGTTGGCACTATTGCCCTTCAAATTTCTCGCCTACCAATTTTTATCTGAGGAATCTAGTCATACTCGATCTTTCTTGGAGCAAGATCAGCGAATATTGGGAGGGCTGGCATCAAATCAAGGTAGGACATGCTCTGTTATTCGTGGCTCCATAATTCAGTATACCTCTGTTTTTATTGCCCTCACTGTTGTTATTCTTGCAGATGTCGAAGAACCTAAAGGTTCTTAATCTCACGGGATGTACGTGCTTATACAGGAACCCTGATTTTTCTCCCTATGAAGCTCTCGAGATATTGATTCTTGAAGGCTGTGAAAGCTTAGTAGGAATCGATGCATCCATTGGTGGCTTAAAACAACTTGTTTCATTAAACATGAAGGACTGCCATTCAATCCAAGAGTTGCCTGAAAACTTGGCCTCTATGGAAGCCTTGACAGAGCTCATTGTTGATGGAACCTCTGTACAAGAAATTTTCATCATGCCTGGAGGTATGAAGAAGCTCGAAACTCTCAGTGCCCGTGATTGCAAGTCATTGACCCAAATTAGGAGCTCAATCAGCCAGCTGGAATCTCTCACATACCTGGCATTGGATAATGCCAAAATCACTCGTCTTCCAGCCTCTATTGGAGAGCTAGTGAAACTTGAGCGCTTATCTCTGAAAGGTTGCAGGTCAATAAATAAACTTCCAGACACCATCGGGCAACTGGAGTCATTGGTCGAGCTGGATCTTTCCAGCACAGGGATTACTGAGTTGCCCGATTCAATAAGCAATCTGAAAAAATTGACAGTGTTGAAAGTGGAGGGAAGTTACATAGAGCAAATACCAGTTGTTATTGGGATGCTGGAAAAGCTTGAGGAGATTCATGCCAAGGGTTGCAACCTGGAGGGTGACATTCCTAGTGATATAGGGGAACTTGCATATCTGAGAATCCTGAGCTTGTCAGATAATCGTATCTGTAGTTTACCAGAAACTATTTGCAGACTCTCTCATCTGCAGACCCTTGATTTGGAGTTGTGCAAAGAGCTTAAGGGGATTCCAGAGCTTCCTAATAGTTTGATTAATTTACGAGTTAGTTCTCAGTCAATGGAGAAAATCCCAGATCTCTCCAATCTGATTAATCTAAGACATTTGTATTTGTCGGACGGCTCTCATCTACAGGGGTTTCCTACCAATGACCCAACCAAGCTGGTTCAAGATCCTAACCCCATGTGGCTTGGAATGTTATCCAAGTTAGAGACATTGCAGCTTTCCCTCTCAAAAATCACTAAATTACCACCTGATCTGGGTTCGCTTTATCGACTCAAGAAGCTGGTATTGTCTTGTGTAGATCTGCAATCCTTTACTGAACTTCCCTCAAGCTTATCTACACTATATGTAGGGAACTGCAAGTCTATGACAATTGTTCCTGATCTTTCAAACTTGAGAAACCTGTCAGAGTTGGAGCTCCTTCACTCGGCTATATCAGAGATTCAGGGCCTTGAAGGGTTGGAGTCGCTTCAAGTTTTCGATGTGATATACTGCAAATTGAAAAACTTGATGGGCTTGAACAGTTAAAATCCCTGAGACGCTTGGTTCTACGTAACTGTGAGTCCCTTGACAGATTACCCAATCTCTGAAACTTGAAAAAGTTGAAAGAATTTAAGCTGCGAGACTGTGAGAAGTTGCTAGAGATCCAAGGGCTTGATAAATTGGTATCATTGGAAGAACTGCAGATATCCGGCTGCAGATCGATTGGGAGTTTACCTGATTTGTCAAACTTGAAAAAGATGAAAGTTTTGGAAATTAAGAATTGTGATAAGATCAAGGATATTGGAGGGCTTGACAGATTGGTATCCCTGGAGGGATTGCAGATTTCGGAGTGCAGATCCTTGGAGAGACTACCAAACCTGTCAAACTTGGAGAACCTGAAGGACTTGGAGATCAAGAATTGCGAGAAGGTAACTGACATTGAAGGCCTTGACCAATTGGAGTCCTTGGAGAACTTGAGAATTATTGGCTGCAAATCTGTGGAAAAGTTGCCAGACCTATCGAACTTCAAAAGCCTGAAATCTCTGTACATTGAAGATTGTGAAGAGATACGTGAAATCGTAGGTCTTGGAATCTCGAGATCCATCAAAGAAGGTAACTGTTTCTAGGCATTACACAGCTTTATTTACATCAAATTGAGCAATGATAAGCTTTTTGTTCAGGAAAAAAAGGCAAGAATAAAGAATTTAAATGTTGCTTCTTCTTCTTTTCCCCTTCTTTTGATGGCGTCCTCCATATTTGTACAGATATAGATGCAAGTGGACCGTTAACGGGATGAAATTATATATATTGTACAAAGTCTGGGGTGCTAATAAGATTATCTTTGTTTTCTCACTGGTTCATGGGATATTTTCTCTTGCAGTTCCCTGTCATACATAAGCACAGTAATGGAGTCGAAAGCTCAATGTACGAATCCTGCTATCATGTAAACTATTGACAGTCAGTGCAACTTCAAATTCGACTCTTTGCACCCTAAAAGAAGTTTTCACTGGGCAGATTTTATTCTCTTATGTTGAAGATGGCAAATTAGTACCATAGGACTTAGTAACAAGATACTTTCTCTCAATAGAACCCGGTATGTTCTTCAAACACAATAGCAGATTTAGCATCCTGCTACTGCACTCTTTAGTCTTTTTCTGGTGGAAGTTTACACTTCCATATAATTTCTCTTACATGGTAATTATGTCAAGTTTAGCAATGCCATTGCTTGCAGACTAAATCCTTTTTAACAGAAATAGAACACCATATGAGATTGAAATGAGAAAGAATGAAGTGAAGCTCAACAGAAGACTAGTGCGATAGCTCTGTTAAGAAGCCATTCTATTTACTCCGCGAGTCAAAGCCCATCTACCCTCTCTCTCTTCCTTTCTCCTCACTCTGAAGTGGCTAGTCTTCAACATCCAGGCCATGCTCATAACTCTGCACCTGCGAGACTCGAGCAGTAGATAGTGCAATTCCATTAAATGTCCAGAATGTTCAATGTGCAAAATGGAAATCCAAGACCTGCGGCAGAAAGTGCAAACTTTTCCTCCACAACTCTGCGCTGAATTGCCTCTACAGATACAACATCCCTGTCATTTAGAGCACCCTCTCCCCTTCGAGTGGCACCAGGCCTCTCACTAATGCGGCACTTAATTAACTTTTGCTAGCATGCCAGGGCTGTATTTCTTCAAATTGGTAAACTGCTCATGCAGGAGAAGAGGCAAGATTGAAGAACTCAACCTTTGTTTTTTTGGCCTCTTTTAAGATCATCTTCTCCACTTTTTTACACCCAGGGATGCAACAGAACTGTTACTCTGATGGAATTACTCTATTATCTGAAGTAGGAGCCAACGAGTAAAGAGATTCCCCTTCTGAGTAGGGTCATATAGGCGCACAACAATGATGAAGTTTAGAGCTCGATATATTAGCATATCCTCTCATATCAGTGTAATGATCTCTTTCTGCAGCTATATGATTTTGAGTTCATAACACTCAAAAATACAAAGAACTATTGCAGCAAGTTCTCCATAGCCTACGTAGATTTCCTACTTAATTTCATCAGAGTGTCTCATGCAGACTCTATCGAATGAATTAGCTCACAAATTACATAATTGCACTCTTAAATACACACAAATTCTCCTCCACATATAATTTTGAATCTCCAATTCTAGTTCCAGCATAATCTGGATACTGGATCACAAAATTCAGGCAGTCATGAAACCAGGTGCATACTTACTTCAACTGAGATTATTAATTAAGTATCAATCACTGCTCGCAAAAAGAGAGCTTGTCTCTACTGGGAGAACTTTTTCATGCCACGAAATTGAAGAGATAATAGAACTTGATTGATTAATGGCACATTCAGTTTTGTCAAGATAAGAAATTTGCAACCGGTGTTCATGTAGTAGAATTCCCAAGAGGCATTAATGACTGAATTGCATAATATTGATGCTAACTATTAGCTTCGTAAAGCCCGTATTTTCACCATGGAACAATCTGAGATAAATACATTTCATTTCCATTCAACCGAAGAGCAATTCTTACACCAGCTCAATTATGCAAGCTAAAAGACAACACTTCCCAGAATGCCAAATTGAACTTAAAAGGTCAGGTATTCAAACTAATTACATAAGCAAAAACAAAGTGTGCCCAATCCTCCCAATCCCATCAGCAAAAGCACTACACAGGAATACCCAGAGAGCCATTTCATCAAACACGTCAAGCGCGCACCGTCAGCAAAACAAACTCGCTTTAATCCCCGGAATCCTTGCTGCGAAGCCTGAAGATGATGCGCCCCCGGGTCGAGTCGTAGCGGCTCACCTCGATCTTGACCTTATCCCCGGGCAACATCCGGATGAAGTTCTTCCTGATCTTCCCGGAGATGTACCCGAGGACCACGTCCTCGTTGTCGAGGCGGACCCGGAACATCCCGTTGGGCAGGGACTCCACGATGACGCCCTCGTGGGTCCACTTCTGCTCCTTCATCCCCGGCGACGCCTTCTTGGCGCAGAGAGCCACGACGGGCCGCGGCGGCGGAGGAGAATCGTGGGTTCGGAGCGGCTTGACGAAGCCGGCAGGAGCAGGGGTCTGGAAGAGCCTGTTGCTGCCGCCGCCGCCGCCGCCGGCGAGGGCGGCGGAGGAGATGGGCAGGCGGAGGCGTGGCCGGGGCGTGGTGGGGGCGTTGAAGAGAGAGAAAGACATGGCTGAAGAGTGAGAAACAGGGGAGGAACAGGGGAGGAGAGGGAGGTGGGGAAGGAGCTCTGTTTCAGCTTCTTCTTCTTCTTCTCTGGAGTTCGTGTCTGGAATGATGGTAAATATCCTCAGCCTCAGGTTCGGGTGGGGGGTGGATCGCCTGCGGTCGGTCGCAGGGATGAGTGGATACGATTGGGATTTTTGCAGACTCCCTTTTCAGATATTAGGATAATTCCACCTGAAATCTTTAGAGTTTTTTCCTCCATGGGGCATTAATACTCCATTTGTTTTTTTTTCGTCTCACCAATTGGATTTTCCCCTCATAATGGCCATTATATATTTTGACATGATAGTATTTATCGAAATAGTATTTAATAACGGTCGCCAAACGAATTAGTATTTTACGTATTTCTTTTTCAGACATTAGAATAATTCTATCAGAAATCTTTAGACTTTTTTCTCCACGGGGCATTGATACTCCAATTGTTTTATTAAAAACGGTTACCAACGCATGTCCTCTCTAGACATTAGAATACTTCCGTCAGAAATCTTAGAGCTTTTCTCTTGGGGTATAAATACTCCCAAAAAAAAAAAAAATTGTCTTACCAATAGTTCTAAATTTATTTTGGGTGGCATTTTAGATTTTCACTCATAATGGAAGTTAAATATCGGACATGATAGTATTTATCAATACGTGAGGCAAACGAATTTAATGTGGCAATGGATGCATGTCATCGCGTGTAATTATGTTAAAATTTCAATGGTTACGTATGCTGTCACAATGGATTCTCAAAAAGATGACGCAAGTTTTGTAGATATTGATGAGATGACCGAAAAAAAAAAAAAAAAGCTTAAGAAATTAATGTTGGATGGCAAGAACTTTAGGATTTTTTTTATATCCAAGGTCATTCAAATGAGGTGTTTACCGACTAGTGGACTAGTCCTCCATTGAGCGTGTAGTCAAGGTTCCATGCAATCCAAATATAATTGAAATTCATATGTAGATAGTTTAGGGACACATAAGCTCTCTCGGGCCCTACTTTTAGCACAGAGGCCCAAAGATAATTTTTTCATGAGCTTAGGCAATGGCAGTTAATGAGAAAGCCCAGCCCAACTCGATCGGACCTCAGCCAAGCCCAAAGTGCCAAAAGAATCGTAGATAAGAAATCATGTGATGGGCAAGCTTATACAAAATTTAGTGCTGTCAAAATGGTCACTAATTCATGTATTGTGTTGAGCTCGCTTGAAATTCTCACTTTCCTATGGAGTTTTTGTACCAAGGAAACAAATTGTATTTATAAATGCCGCTAGTAGTGTGTTTTACTAATTTGGGTGGGGTATAAATCATTAGATTTATATCATAAATAAATAGGTTGATATAGGTCAGATCATTTTTGGCCTAACCTGTCCATTTAACAGCCCTAGCAAAATTTAAGGCCAGCCCAATTATTAGCATTATATTTTTGGTGGCTTTAAGAAAAGTGTGACTAAAATGATTCGACTTGAAACATTGAACGATGAACATGGACATGCTTATTACATAAAACCTTAGGTTGATTTCAACGTTGGTTTTGCACTATATTGTCTCTTTGTAGACGTTCCACTTTGGTTTCCAGAAAAATCAAGTTGTTGCAAGTGAAATTAAGCCTTTTTGAGGGTGGATGCTTATCTCAAACTTATCCACGTTTATTGAGTCAATTACAGAAATTGATCATTCAAAATGAGTCGTACCAAATTGAAATATTGTGATTATCCACAGTGCAAGAATTCGAATACACAAAAAAAATTTCTCTCTATGAAAAGATTAATAATATATGAGGGTTTACTAATAGGTTGCTCAAAAGTTTTGAGCAAAATTAATCAATAGGTATATATACAAGTGAGATTGAAAATATGTATAGAGGAAGCAAAAATTGAATTTTACCAATTAAGAAAAAGAAGCTCGAGAATCTTATTGAGAAAACAACATAACGAACATAAATGGAAGATCCAAATCTATGCAACAAAGGCAGCATGTCGTAGCAGCAAAAAGTAAGTGACTTGAAAGTTACCATACGGTGGGCGGGGTATTACTATTGATAAAACAGTGATGGTCGCTTAATTTAATTTTTACTGAAAAATTTCTCACTACAACCACCAACTACTTCCCAACTCAATGCATATATATATGAAAAGTTAATACTCACATAGTAAGCTTTGTAATTTCTCTAAATCTAGAGGTCCTTTTATCGTTTTTTTAGGATAATTGTGCATATTTAATTTTCTTTTTTTTTTTTTGTCGATCCTACTTTGACCTCTGTAGTTTCTCTAAACTAAGGTTGCACCCCAACTTCCCCGAGAATCGAACCCCCACCTCCCACTTCCATTAGAAAGGATAAATTAGTTTGTACATATGTAATTATCTCTAATTTTTTACGATCTTTATGGTAAATGACGTTTTGCCTGATCATTGTCATTTACTTTTTTCAGCAAAAAAAAACGCTTCTTCTTCTTCTTCTTTTTTCCCGAAATTTCATTGGTTGGGCCACGAGTGATGGTTCAATTTGGGTCAAGAATTTAAAAGTCCATTACCATGTGGAAGCCCAAAGAAGCCCACGGTCTCATTTAATAAATAAATGCACAGAAAATGGGGGTATTATGCATATTTCGAATGGTTGGTGTTTCCATTAATATGAAATGTGATGCAAGATAAAAAGATGAGATTCGCACAATGGAAATATTTCATACTTTTGTAGAAGATATCGTATTTTTCGAAGGCCTAAGATCAATGCATGAGAAAGAAAGGATGCTATCATGTTAAGTTTCAACAAAAAAAAAAATTCGACAAAATTAAAGGAAAGAGATGACATGTCTCAGCTTAAGTTAGATAAGTCCAACATGAGAGTCACATGACTTGACAGTTCAAACACTCTAAATCGATGATGAGCATCAAAAGCATGCAAGGAACGTTTCACAAGGAGCTACCATTAACACTTTGACAATCTTCTACGTGATGGGAAATGTGAAAGTTTTGACATTTGTAATCTGCCAAATTGCTTTGATTGAAGCTCGCAATTAGCAGAAATCTGTTTTTTTTTCTTTTAAATATAACTACAAATAAACCTAATGAAGGGGAGAGGCAGATTTGGCATCGGGTCTGAAGTTTCTTGCCTATACCAGTCTATGGTGAAAAAAAAATACATTTTATGAAGAATTGATCAAAATCTAATCAAGTTTGAAGGACTAAATTAGCGGAACCCAAGAAAAAAATAATGACTTGTGAAAGTCCAGTGATTTTGCATATATAGTCGATTGGGCTAGCTTGGCTCTAGCGATCCTCATGCCCACAATCATTTCAATGTGATAAGGAAATACGAAAGTCTGGACACTTTTAGTCGGCCAAGTGAGATTGACTTGAAACTGCCAATTAGTAAAAAACCCTTCCTTTTATTGCAAATTCCAACAAAATTTGTATCAAGTAGACATCACAAATGGGAGCGGTGGATTCAATGACAAGTCCAAAATTTCTTGTCCGGACCAATTCATGATTAAGAAAAACAAATTTTATGTACGATCAATCAGAATCTAATCGAACTTGAACAATCCTAATTCAACACGTGGAACTTAAGATAAGAGTGACGTCTTTTAGACTCTATGTTTATGCGGATCCGATTGATCGCGCTAGCTCAATCTTAGCAGGCCACCATGCCCATGAAAGACTAAATTGGTGAAACCCAAGAAAAACAAATGACTTGTCAAAGTCCAATGGTTTTGCATATATAGTCAATCGAGATGGCACGATCATCATGAGCCCTATGCATATGATCATTTCAACGTGATAAGGAAATATGAAAGTTTCAACACTTTTAATTTGGCAAGCGACATTGACTTGAAGGTTTCGATTACTAGAAAACCTTTGTTTTTATTGCAAATTCCAATTAAAGTTGGACCAAGCAAACTTCATGAATGGGATGGGAGAGATGGATTAAACGCCGGGCTTAAAATTTCTTGTCCAGACCACTTCCTGATTAAGAAATACATATTTTATGTACCATCAATCAAAATCTAATCAAACTTGAACCATCCTAATTAAATAAGTGAAACTTAAGATGAGAGTGACGTCATTTAGACCTTATGTTTAAGCAGATCCAATCCATCACGATAGCTCAATCTTAGCGGGCCACCATGCCCATAAAAGATTAAATTGGTGAAACCCAAGAGAAAATAATGACTTGTCAAAGTCCGATAATTTTGCATACCTTGTTGATTGGGCTAGCTCATTCATAGTGAGCCCCATGCCCACAATCATTTCAACGTGATAAGAAAATACAAAAGTTCCGACACTTTTAATCAGCCAAATGGCATTGTTTGAAGCTTCTAATTAGTAAGAAAACCTTTGTCTTCATTGCAAATTCCGACTAGATTTGTATCGAGTAAACATCACGAATGGGATGGGTTGATTCAACATTAGGTCTGAAATTTCTTATCCAGACAAATTCATGATTAAGAAAGACAAATTTTACGTACAATCGATCAAAGTCTAATCGAACTTGAATAATCCTAACTAAACATGTGTAGCTTAGATAAGAGTGATGTCTTTTAAACCCTATGTTTATGTGAACCCGCTTGGTCGCGCTACCTCAATCTTAGCAGGTCACCATGCCCAAGAAAGACAAAATCGGCGAAACCCAAGGAAAGAAAATGAATTGTCAAAGTCCAATAATTCTGCACATCTAGTCGATTGGGCTAGCTCGGTAGGTGTGAGCCCCATGCCCATGATCATTTCAACATGATAAGAAAAATATGAAAGTTCCAACACTTCTAATTAGCCCGATGGCATTAATTAGAAGCTTCCAATTAGCAAGAAAACCTTTGTTTTTATTATAAATTCCAACCAAATTCATGTCAACTAAACTTCACAAATGAGAAGGGTGGATTCGACAGTCGGTTCTAAAATTTCATACCCAGTCCAATTCATAATTAAGAAATACAAATTTTATGTACGATCAATCAAAAGTCCAATCAAACTTGAACAACCATAACTAAAAGACATGGAATCTAAGAGGGGGGGAGTGGCATATTCTAGACCCTATGTTTCTGTGGATCCAATTGATCGCGCTAGCTCAATCTTAGTGGGCCACCATGCCCATGATTGTTTCGAGAATTTACTTCATGAGCATCTCGACGAACACGCACGGGGCGGCTCTTTCTAATGGTTTCACTAACATCTTTTTCCAAACGCTCATGTGAATGTAATCCCCCAAAAATTGCAGCTTCACTTCATAAATGAAATCGCATTCAATCCAACTACCATCTCTAATCAAAATCCAACTCATTTCCCACGTTTTTGCTCTCTTTTTTTTTTTTTTTTTTTTGAAAGGTAATAAATATATTGAGGAGAGGCCAAAAGTACACAAGATCACGGTTTCAAAACTTGTACTCCAAATGAGAAGATCAAAAGGAGTAGAAGGATGCCGTGATGTAAAAGCCATGAGCACATGGCACACACTCTACAATGCAACACCAAAGACAAGCACGGCAAAGATAGCCAACAATCAAGCAAAGAGTGACATCCAAGGAGAAGAGTAGCCCATGGCTCTAAACCAAAGAGACTCCGACAAGGCTACGAGTCCTCGGAGAAAATGATTGGATCAATATCCCAATTTCGTTGCAACCTTCTGTTCCTAAAATTATCTTTAACGTGCCTAAAGGTGATAGCCTTGTCTTAGACCACTTTGAAGAGATGGTTCTTCATTGTTGGAACCGAGAGATGCTAATCTCTGAAGATGATGCTATTCCTATTTTTCCAAATAATATGACAAAGAGTGTCAAAGGAAAAACGCGGCAAATGCATTTATAAAAATCTTTACCCATCAAAAAGGTAGCGGCCCAATGTGAATTCTCCTCCCAAGACCTGTTGCGCCAAGGCAAATTACATCTAGCAACCCAGAAGAAAGCAATACTAGTCGTGATGCCGCAGCCAAAAAATAGATGATCAATCGAGTCAGGCTTCCCACCAAGCTCTCTTACTTTCTCATGGAAAAATAGCTAGTGGAACATGTGCTTTTTGCAAGGGCACGTTTTTGCTCTCTTTATCTATTCTCGACCGTTGATTTTTCTGTCCACATTCATACCCAAGTGAGATTATCTAGTCCCATCCCTTACTTATGATCCTCCATGTCTTGTCAAAGATTTTGTCATTGTCGAGATCGAAACCACCGAATAAATAGAATTACCATCGGCCCCATAAGGTGCCATTGAGAACATGTAACGAGTGATAACTCGACGAATTCCACCTAACATTCAAAATGTCATCGAGTATTCATCAAAACAAATGATGGAAAAGCCAATTGTCTTTTACCATTCTAGCTGACGGAAAAAGACAACATTAGTTGATGAATGGGACCGCTTAAATTTTTGTCGAAAGGCGCCAAATTGAAATAAACCTATTATTCTTCCTCTAGTCAAACTCTAATTGTTATTTAGAATTTTAAGACAACTTTTTGTCTTGACGTCCAAAGAATCTAATTTAGGTGCCAGCCAGTGATCGAAACACATTTAGGGCTTAGTTGAATAGATTGGGAAAAGAAAAATTGAATAAGTTTTTTTAACATTATTAGATTCACAATTTTCCCCTTGAATTTTCATTCTTCTTTTTTAAAAGGCAGATAGTGCCTTGAATGGAGGATAGTCAATAGAGTAGGTGATATCCTACTTGAAGTGTACGTGATGGCTTAAATTCAAGTCGAAAGGCACGGAATTGACATCAACCTACTCTTCTTCCCTTACTCCAACTTAAACTTCTTTCTTAGAATTTCAAGACAACTTTCTAGTTCGATATCCGAGGGATCTAAATTAAGCATGAGCGAGTGATCCAAACATGTTTAGGGCTTAGTCAGATAGATTGGGTTTGGAGAATATAAAAAGAATTAAATTAAAATTTTTGAGATTTTTCAAAATTTTTCACAATCTTCCACACGATTTTTTATTCTTTGTTTTTTTAAAAGATGGCGTTAGCATTGCCAATGGCTTGACCGGAGGATTGATAATGGTTAGATGCTGTACTACTTAAAGTGGTACAAAAGTGGTACTATCTGACTTAAAACATATTGTCAGAGAGCACTGGTACTCACTCATCAATAAAGAAAAAATCTTTCAAATAATGACTTATAGTGAAGTCGTTTTCTCAAAAAGAAGATTCGCAATGACTAAATTAATCTCAGATATTTGTCCAAATTAAATATATAATGGGACGTACACACGTTATGATAAGTATATTATACATAAAAAACTACAAAAATAATTCTTAATTAGATATTCAACGCGGTTCGGTTAGCTGTCCTTCAAGAAATAAATTGTACCATGTGGTCCTACATTGTGCGCTATTTTTTTTTCTTTTCGTCCTTCAAGAAATAAATTGAAAATGCCCCCTTGCTTATCACGAGAAGAAGGGGCTTTTCCCCTTCTCCTTATCACGCGGCGGCCTTGATAAGCGCCGGCGACGGCGACTTTCTCCGTCATCTCCGATACCTTATTAGATCCGAAAGCAAGGGGGGCCCCACCCCAAGGACAGACAGGCTGTCATTGTCGGGAGGAGTGGGCTCCATCGCGACCGTCCAGAGTGGAACGCCACGTGGCGGGCCCCACGCCTGTCCGATCAACGTGAGGGGGAAAAAGCAGAGGTACAGGTCGTCAGGAGGAAGGTAAAGGTACAAATTTTTCGTGCCGCCTCGTGGGAAAAAAGGGAAACGCTAAAAAGGCCCTAAATGAAAAGAAAAAAAGAAAAAAAAAGGAAAAGCAATAACTGCTCTTATATATATATATATAAACTTATAATGCTGCGGCAGTCATATGAAAAGATATAACATATACATTTTTTGGTCAAAATATGAAAATATATTTGGAAGTTGCCAAAGCAGAAGTTTCAATATTAATATTGGACGGATTAGAAATGGATCTTAAGATTGCACCTAAGTTTCCGATCAAACAAGCTCATCCTAGTGCGTACAAATTTTGTGAACTAGGTGAGTTTTCGACTGGATACCGTTGCTCTAGCCCTGCCTAATCATGTCTTATGTCCCTGGTGGCTCAAGTAAATAAAGAAAATATACAATGAGGGAGACAAATAAGGTGGGAGAGGGATGCTGAACTCACACAGTCCGATCTTATGGGAAACAAAGAGAGAACACTAATTCCCTCTTCCAGGGGAAATTGGAAAGGTCGAGATCTATGTTTGCTTTCGTCTTTAAGCTCGATTTCAACTTCACTGCAAAATTTGTCTCATAAGCGAAAGATGGTTTTTCTTTTATAGGTGTAAACGATGTGAAAGGGCGATCGGTGTTTGTGACCCTTCAGGTGTTGTGTTACAAGTTCACGTTGGGGACATAAACAACTTAAAGGATAGGTTCAAAATGCGAGGAATCTGTGCCCTGCCTGGCTCCACCTCAAATGGTGGCAAATATTCCCTAGAAAAACAATGTCCTACGTAGTAGAGCTGAAGTTACCCTATGTCATGGCACGATGAAATCCATATCATACATAAACCATTGTTGGCTTCTAGAGGTTGACAAGCGAGTAGGGAGGTTCTAAATACTCAAGAATAGACTTTACGTCACGAAATCGATTGCTGCGGTGACTCCACTCGTTTTAGGACACTAGTTTAAAATTTAAATCACTCGAGAATAGACTCTACGTCACGAAATCGATTGCTGCAGCGACTCCACTCGTTTTAGAACGGCGCCAAAAGTTGAGAATCTCCTATTCAGCAATGCTGTACTTTTTCATTTTCTTCGCATTATTATCATTATTATTTTTAAAAGTACTTTTATTTTATTAACAATGACACTCTAGCTTATGGACCGGAAAGTCAATTAAATAAACCGTCAACTTACAATGGATGCTGATTTGGACCGAGACAAACTGCTGGACAGGTGTACAATCCATTTTTTTTTTCTATTCTGAAAATGATTTTTCAAGCGGATTGAATTGAAGGCACATAATAGTGATTTGAACCATGTTGATTCAATCATATTTGCGTGGAATACAACAGCATCAATAACGTGCGGTTCTTAGTAATACCAAAAATATTATTTTCCTTTTTAAAAAAAGGAAGGCTTCGTTCGTACTAAGACTTGTTAAAAGAAGATTCCTACCTACCTCATTCAAAATAAAAATTTACAATTCTTCTTAGAAGATCTATATTCATAAATGACACAGCCATGTAATTTCTCTTTTTGTAGCAACTTAAACTTTCGAATTACAAGGGCAATTAATGACTTTTTCACTAGTGAGCAACTAGAACATTTAACGAGAATGCCCGTTTTATATTGATCAATGTCTGACCACGAAACAACATATTTACCCAATCTTGATTAGGCAAATCTTGATTCAATTAGCAAGATCGATGAGGGGAATAAGTAATTACGAGGATCAAAATTGTGGAAGTACGAGGGACATTTTTGAATTAATCTACAAAAATATAGGTCCAAAATTGTAATTAATGAAAAGTTGAAAGAAAAAATGTCGACACAAAATATAAGTGATACCCTATCCACCACAAAAAAAAAGGATAATTTAATTGTAAATTACCTATTTTTTCCTTAATTATAATTAGCGATGTATAGTCAACAAGAAAAATAATAGACACTATATAATTCCAGAATACCTGTGACATTATATCATTTGATGGGATCGATTGAAATGATGGGTAATATATATTGGAGAATCTTCATATGATTGAAATAATGTAATGTCCCCTCCTTAATTAGCCAATTAAAAATTAAAGTCGTTCCAATTCAACTTAAGGAGTGTGTTTGTTTAAAGGAAAATTTAATGAAAAAGAAGAATATATTGTGGAAAATCATTTTTCAAGAAAATGATTAGTTTTATTTTATTTAGTAATATGTGACCGAAATTATTTTTTAGTGCTTGAGTCTTATTTGGAAAATAATTTCGATTTCATGACTTTATCTCACAAAATAAAATCATTTTTATTTTTCTTTTCTTTTATTTCTTTTCTTTCTTCTTCTTAGGCCAGTCATCGGGCCTCAACAATGGCCATGACAGGCCACCGGCACCGTTTAGTGATATGTGTTGGTAGTTGCAAGAACAATGTGATAGAATTTTTTTTTTTTTTGAGCAAAAAACAATGTGATAGAATTGATAGGACCTTTTTTCTAATTGATTTTTCAATCTTCCGGCTCAAGTAACTTTAATTTTATTTAATGTCAAACTAAATCTTTCTAATAATATACAATTACTGACAGGGTATTATTCATTAGCAAATTATTGGCATAAATTAATTAGTCAACTGAGGTACTACACTGTTTTGACAATGAAATGGTGGCTTTGATTAGTCATTAGATGATTAAATAGAAAGGATTAATTGACGTCTTAGGCACATAAACATGCCCCCGATTCATATAATTAACTTCATTTTCGTCCATGGCATTCTTTTCTTTTGTTCCTCCTAATTCCTTCCAGAGAAATATAATGTCCTTAACAGAGGATTAGTGAATGACAAAGCTTGGAGATCGGTGATAATTGGAAAGACAAGAGAGCAATTTTCGTAATTATTATCACTGATCGATTCTATATTATTAATAATAATCTCTAGGGGCATAGCTCTCCTTGTTTTTTCCAATCGATGGGAGACTTCGATAAGCTAATTTTATGATGAAAAAATGACAAGCTTTAATGTGGTTGGTGATGATCATGACTTCTTATCTGCTTTGAGTTCCATATAACGTGGCTCAGTAACGAGTTGCAATAACTCCCCGAAAAAAAATTAATTTATTGTATGACGGCGGCCAGTTCAATCCTAAATTTTCAATCTTGTCAATTCATGTATAAATTTTTTAAAAATTTACCAATTTAGATAAATCTTTTAATGACTTGCTGATATAGTCATTCTAGCTAACTTTGGCTGTAAATTGTTGATGCAGTCATTTCACATATAATAGCTAGCGCTTGTGACGAACTATATTTGCAAATATTAAAAAAAAAAATTATGACTTAATTGGTAAAAATTAGCTGCCATACCAGTTTCAAACTTTTTGAATAATTTTGTCATAATGAGTTCTACAATCATTTTACATTATAATACCTACTTGTGAGCCTGATGGAGGCAAAGGTGTTGAACGACCTTTATACACCCTTTTTTTTATGTATTGTTTGCTCGAATGGTTGCGCATTTATTTTCGGAGAGTATTGCGACTCAGCTACAAGTAAGCGGCTCCGAATGAATTAAATTTTTTTTTTTTGTCGGATGGCGAAAATGTTTGAAACTAACACAAAAATATTATTAATGATCGAGTCGTGATCACGAAATTACTAGTAAATTACTTCTTTTTTTTAATTCCTTGTAAGCATTACTAAAACACATGCTTGATTTGGAAATAGAGTTCTCCACATCAGCTTTGGCATTGAACCCGACTCGGTGCATACTCATTTGGTTTCTCATGTTTAAGAAATCTACGCAATTACATTAGTGCTACTGTTGCGAGCTCTCAATCTTTCTCTACCGAACTATCGATATTGACACCCTCATTTCTTATATTTTTTCTGTATAAGTCATTGTCAAGATCAATAATAATAAATCCATCTTTTTCGATGCCCTCGAAATCTCTACCATTAGACATGGAATAGTTTACTTCTTTCACATCCCCCGCTGTTGCAAAATGAAATGTGTTTGGGAAATAAATAAATAAATAACCCACCAAAAATGATATTATAAATAGTCAAATTCTTTTGTAATTTGTATAGTTAATATTTTAGAAGTCGAATATCTTCCTATCACACATTTTAAAAATGTCTTACGGTTTTTTTTATGTATTTTTGCGGGTTGCTAATCGTTTCAAGATTTTTTTCCTAGACCGAAAAAATCATTTCAAGATTTTTCCCTTTTATTTTTCACACTTATTCAGTGGGACGCAGACCCCTGGAGTGCCAAAAGTTGGCACAAAGGGACACTTAAGTGTCAAAAGTTACAAAATGTACACTTAAGTACCAAAATCGGAGCAAAATGGATCACTTGAGTGCCAATCTGGCCAAAATCCGGCCAAATTGCATACGTGGCATTTTCCGGCGACTTCTTTTACTAAGGTGGCAAACGTTTAAAGAAAAAAAAAAAAAAACCCACGTGGACGACAAAACGACGTCATCCATCCATAATGAGTGAGCTGACCTAAACGACGTCGTTTTTCGTTGGTGTTAAACGACGTCGTTTAGGTCATTTTGGCTTAAGCACACCTGGCCATCGCCGTTCCTTCCCATCTGTGTTCACATTAGATCTCAATTGTCGCTGCCCTTCTCTCCGTCGCCGTTCACGCCCATAGGTGGTCATCGGTCGCCGTTGTTGGTTGTCGTCGCCACTCAGCATCGTTGGTCGTCATCCTTGCTCACCATCGTCGCTCCTCCAGGTTGGGCCCCTTCTCCCCCTCCCTTGTGATGAAATTAGTGCTCAATTATTTTATTAGGGCTCGCTCGATTATTTTATTAAGGCTCCGATGGAAATGTTGTTGAAATGCGTGCGCTCTGTTTGGCTACTCCATTGTGTGGAGATGCTCGCCTCGGTCGATGATTTCTACAATCGAGGCTTGAGTGAGACAAAATATTGACTAATGTGGAACTAGGAACTAGTGTGTTTTAGTGGAAAGTTATTGAATCAGGTGGCTGGAATAATGGCCCTTAAGTGGTCTGCAAAGAGCACGCAACTTTGCTATCAGTCTACTTTTGTTCCTTTGATTATGATCTTTTCGTTCTTTTAGTCTTCTTTCATGATTGTCGTTTCTAATCAAATAGTCGTCATATATGCAGGGAACATTGAGAAGTGCAAAATTTGTTTTGATACTTTATATAAGTTCATTTACCTGCAAGGGACAAATTTGAAATCACATGTAAGTACCTCCTTTTAAAGTTTATAAACTATTAGCTCTTTTGACATGTAGTATTAGTCTATTGTGCAATGGATAAATTTAGGGCTTGGATTGTGTAATGACCTCTTGACACAATATATTAATGGCCAAACATTATAGATTAGGGTATGATTTCTCCTCTTGGCTAGATGAGAAACAGAACTTTCACCCTATAATTTTACATCAAGCTTATCTTAATGAAATTCTATATGTGTTTTCACAGGAAAAATAGATTTGATTAAGTGGATGTACATTCTCACATCGCAGGTTTAGTTCAGCAAAAGATAGTAGACAAAATTGCTTGGGTTGTGCTTGTTGTGGGGACCTCTGTTTTTAGTTTATATTTTAAGGGAAGGGAAGGCAAGGCAAGGCAAATAATTAAAGTGGCGACCTGTTGACTGTCATGTAGGGGCATATTCTCAATATGGGGGCCTCTGTTTTTTTATTAATATTGTAAGGAATGGAAGGTAAATTATTAAAATGGCAACCTCTTTTTTGGCTGTCATATAGGACATATTGTCAGTGTGGGGACCTGTTCAATAAAGTCCATGAGAGTGGGGGGGCTCCCTCGTGTGATTGTCTATTGTTCTTTGTGGATGTGGTCCCAAAAACCAATTTGTCTTGTTGTTGGTGCAGAAATGGCTCATGACAAGGATTATGTCGCTGTCATAGTTTACTATGGTGGAGAATTTGTAATTGGGGAGGATGAGTGGGAGTATGAGGGTGGAAATGAGGGCACCATTTTTGTCGACATCAAGAAGGCATCTTATATAGGATTTGTTAGGGATATACTAACTTATTTGCCTTGTAAAGTTCAAAGTTGTTGTATTGTATTCCTGGGAAAGGCTTAAGAGATGGTTTGCGAACCTTAGAAAATGATAACGGTTTTAGGGATATTCTATACCATTATCTTCATGGTGAAGAGGTAAAAATATATGTTGAGTACAATGAAAGTGAGGATGAAGATGATGATGAAGAAAGCGCCCAAATAGAACAAGAAGGAAATTGTATTCAAGGTAGTATTGAGGTTAGAGTCGAAGAAAGGTAGAATAGACATGATGGAGAGGAGAGGAGCGCAAATGCAGTTCACCATAGTGATGATGACATAGGTGATGTCATAATCACTGGATTTGATTGGGAAGTAACTGAATCAACTGATGATGATGATGATGAAGGGTTGTCTACTACAAATTTCACAAGTGATAACGACGACGAGGAGTTTGTACAGTCAAGAAAAAGGCAAAGGGATTTTTTGACAGATAAATTTGCAACTTTGCAGGTAGCTAATGAAGTTCCAAATAGAGCCAAAGGCCCTGTAGATGCTGTTGCCGCTGGTGAGGAGACTGATTATGAAGAAAGCCTTGAGAATGTTACTTCTCAGGATGAGCTTGAAGAAGATGAAAGAGCTATGCATACAAGGAGAAGGAAAAGTAAGTTTCCTTCTTATGATCCATCTGTTGCCTCTCCTACTTTGTCAATAGGTATGAAATTTCAAGATGCGAAACAATTTAGGGAAGCTATACTGAAGAACTCCATCGCTACATAGAGGAACATCGACTTCATTAGAAACACTAAGACCTTTGTAAGAGCTAAGTGTTCGCATCAAAATTGTCCATGGAGGATCTATGGTGCATTTGTTAGGAGAAGTGGATCTTTCCAGATTAGAGCATACTAAGAGGAATATACTTGTTCCATTAATTTTGAAAATAAAAAGGTAACGAGTGCATGGTTGTCCAGGCACTTCTTTGATTTGATTAAAATTCATCTCAGTTTAGGTTGCTAGTAAAGGAGCAGGTTGGCATCAATATAAGCAAGAATCAATGCAAAAGAACGAAGCAAAAGGTTATGAAGATACTCATTGATTAATACAGCAGCGAATATGGACAGGTGTGGGATTATGCTTGGGAGTATAGGCTGCAAAATCCTTCAAGTAGAGTGTATGTAGAGGTTGTGGAGAGACCACTTCTTGATATTGGGACCAAGTTTGATAAGTTCTATGTTTGCTTCGATGCATGCAAACGAGGATTTTTATCTAATTGTAGACAAATTATAGGATTGGACGGGTGTTTTTTGAAGGGCTTGTGCAAGGGCCAATTGCTAGCTGCAATTAGAAGAGATGCAAACAACCAGATGTTTCCACAGGCTTGAGCTATTGTGAAGGTAGAGAACAAGGATAATTGGTCATAGTTCCTAAAAAATTTTATGGCTAATTTGGAGATAACAAATGGTGCAGGGTGGGCGTTCATGAGTGACCAACAGAAGGTACTCTTTGAAAGATTTGGTCAATTGTTTGCTTGTTGATATCAACATGTCGTTTGCTTACATTTCTTTTCTTTTTATGAATTATTGCAGGGACTGGTTCCAGCAATAGCTTGAGTTGTTGCCTTATGCTGAGTATCGAATGTGTGCGCGGCACATATACGCAAATTGGGCAAAGAACTATAAAGAAGAGAAGTTGCAGTTCAAATTTTGGTAGGTAGCAAAGAGCACGAATATGGCTGACTTTAGGATGGCCAAAGAAGAACTACTTCAATTGACAATGGAAGGTTATGATGCACTATTCCAAACAAAATCGAAGTATTGGTGTAAGGCATTCTTTAGCGAGGAATCAAGTGCAATAACATAAATAACAACATCTGCAAAGCATTCAATGGGAGGATAATAGATGCCAAATGCAAACCAATTATCTTGATGCTTAAAGACATAAAGGTTATGGTTATGACTCGGCTGCACAAACAAAGGGATGAGGCTGCAAACTGGACTAGGCAATGTGGTCCTAGGATTGCTAAAAAATTGAATGAGAAATTGGCTGCGAGTAGGTATTGTCATCCCATTTGGAATGGGGATGAAGGATATGAGATAATGAAGGGCTCTGATAAGTATGTTGTCCATTTGGGTACGAGGAAGTGTTCATGTAGAGCATGGCAAGTAAGTGGAATTCCTTATGCACATGCCATATGTGCTATTCAATTGAAGAGCCACAACACAGAAGACTACCTTGATGATTGGTACAAGAAACCGAGATATCTTGCTTCGTACCAATGCATGTTGCAGCCAATCAGAAGTACTAAGTTTTGGGAGCCAACAGATCACAAAACACCTCAACCTTTGCCACTAAAAAAGAGAATGGGAAGACCAAAGCGAAAACGAAGAATGACGGAGGGAGAGGTCTCAAGTCGGCGTAGGATGAGTAGGACAGGTGTAAAGATGAAGTGCTCTTTTTGCCACATAGCAAGGCACAATACTAAATGCTGTCAATTAAGGAAGCAGCAGGAACAATTGAGGCCAATCGAAGAGCCTAGTGAAGGGACAATTGGAGAAGGACAAACAGAAATGCGAAGTGAGTCGTCTGTTCTTTAGTCAACCATATCCAATCCCGAGGAGTCAATTGTTTTACTGTAGATGTTTTCTTTTAATAATTTGTCATCAAAGCTTATACGAGATGAGCCGCCCGGAACAGCTTATTCTTAATGTAAGTTTTATAAGCTTACTAGACTATATTTAATTTAATGGTAAACTTTTGTTAATAATTGAGTTTTCTTTTTGAAGCCTTGAGAAGTTGCAGTTCTTATCTCTCAAGACCCAACTCAAGAATCAACGAGCTGGCGCCTCAACAAAGAAGAAGACATTGGTTGGGCCAATAAGAAAGAAGAGAGTAAAGAAGACCCCATTACTGAGTCCATTTGAATCAGTTCAGCCTACTACGGTTGCACGGCCTAGGACAATTACACCTCCATCGAAATTAACGCATCCCGAGACAAAGGTTGAAGAAGAAACCTCACGTCCAGTTAGAAAAAGCATAAGGATTATGAATCAAGTGAAAAGAGCATGAACATGAGGCATTGTGCATATTGATTAATGAAATGTGATGGGATATAGTTTATGGGGCTGAGGAGTCAATTGTTTTACTATAGATGTTTTATTTTAAATAGTTTGTCATCGACTTTGTGAGACTTCATTTCGATATTAATAAAACGATCTTGTTGCTTGTCATCTTTGGTGCCTTTTTTAATTTTTTGTATTTTATTTTTAATTTGACTTACTGATTTCTGCTTCTGGTAGTGGATTTGTGGTGGTGACTGGGGTGCTTGTGTGGCTGGTGGCGGCGATTGGTGAAGCCTGATGGTGGTGGGTCCACTATGTGGATTGGGTTGGGGCATTTTGTTGCAGCTAGTATAGTTTGCATGAACTCCTTTTACAACAAACCCACGACCCACCACCAACAGTGGCTGCTAATGGTGGGTCTACGATGGTGGCTACGTGCTGGTGTGATAGCTGAGATGTTGGTGCTGATGCCTATTGATAAGTTGGTGGGTCTATTATAGGGGTTGGGGGGTTGGGGATTTGTGCTGCACTTGGTGCAAGATGTAAGTGTGCAATATGCACATCTTGCACCAGGTAGTGTTGGTGCAAGCTGGTGCAAGGCACTAGAAACTTCTGCGTTGCAGAATACCAGCAACATAGTGGTGGCTCAAGTGGATGCCTAGGATGCTTGATGTGGCTGGTGGTGATGGCCGGAGGCCAATGGTGGCCAGTGGTGGGCGGTCGTGGTGGCTAATAGCAGCTGATGGCTAGTGCAGTTTATATATGAAACGTACAAACAAAATTGACACTTAACTGATCACATTCTAAAAAATCCGGCACTTAAGTGTTCACTTTTAATCACAAATGACACTTAAGTAATCACTTTTGATAGTAACTTGACACTTAAATGACTTTTTTTTAATCACGACTGGTACTTAAGTGATCACTATATACAACTTATAGCACTCAAGTAATTACTCATGTCTCAGGCTCCTATGTAAATGGTGATTTGAAAGAAACTTATAGAAGTCACGAAGGTTTATATACACGAATGCTCAACTTATACCAACTCCATTCGATTCATTGCTACTGGTTTACATTCAGTTGAAGGAAAGAAGTCACCACAACACATCCACCCAATACACATTCCATCATCACCGATTTATATTTGAGAATAAGTAAAAATATAGTACAAATAGCATCTCATTCATTCAAACAGCATCTCATTCATTCATTCATTCATTCCCTTTCCTTGACCTCATTTACAACTATGGCAGTCGGAGAGACTTCTTCTCTTCTTCCAATACTTTACATTTCATAATAAAGTAGGATAGACAAAAAAATAGCAACACAATAAACGCTCGGTAATACTTCTGTTCAATATTCATCTTTGAAACTTCATTCTTCAAATGGTTAGCAGAAGATACTTGAGCTTGCATTGAGTCAACCTCGTCCAAGTCGTCCACAGGTGTAGATGGAAGTTGATGGCATCCATCAAGTAAGTCAAATATCACCTCTGTGGCTCGGTGAGAGAATTTCGCATCAACCCATTTGAAATATTTGCACTTCGACCATTTTCTGTATCGGGCACATCCATAAAATCTTCTCCTAGGATTCCTTCGAGTCCACGATGTTCTTCTTGGACTTGGTAACCCACAAAAATAGAAACGCTCGCCTTCTCCTTCACTTCGGCGAGAGAAATTTGAGCCGCTGCTGAAAGTCCTATTCTCCATTCCTAATATTCGACCGTAGAATTTGAGGCAAATCGAGTTAGGGTTCGGGATTAGGGCTCCAACGCTTCAATGGCAATTTGCCTGATTTAGGGTTTTAGATTTTGGGCAATGGAGGAGACGATGTCGTTTTGGCTGATTTAAGGGCTCTATTTTGGCCAATCTGAGGAGACGACGTCGTTTTGGGTGAATTAGAGTTGACTCAGCTCTCCAGCGAGCCACCTCGACGATAAATAATCATATTTAATTGCCACGTATGATTTTCAGCTACCTTCGCCGGAGATGGTACTAAGGTGTCCACTTTTCTTACAAAATAGCAGTTAAGTGTCACTTTTGTAACTTTTGGCACTTAAGTGTCTCTTTGTGCCAACTTTTGGCACTTGAAGCGTTCTTATCCCCTTATTCAGCAGTACCCCTCTACTATTTTCTGTTTTTAGCGTTCCTCATTTTTTATTAACAATAATGATGGGCTAGCTCACGGATTGGATAATCAATCAATTAGATAGACCACTTGCTTACATGGACATTGACTAGGACCAGGACAATCTGTTGGACACGTGGAGGATTGCTCACCACTCAAGTTTTTCAAGAATCGAATCTTTTGGATCATGTCGATTCATCATGCTTGGGTGGAATACAATCATCATTTACTTGCGGTGCTTAGTAATTACCAAAAAGCTTGTTTTCTTTTGAAGACTCGTTAAAATATTTGATGAGATTTTTAACTAAGAAAAGAAGATTCCTTCCCACTTATTTCGAACCCAATTTCACAATTGGTTTTTTTTTTAGAAATTGAAACTCATAAGTGACACATATCCATGTGATTATTCCTTCCATGGCAACTTAAATTGTCGATGTAGTAAGTTACACATGACGACATTTTCGCCTCTTTAGACGAAACATTATCCACTCCCAAGTAGCTAAACCCTCTGAAGCCCATCTTACATAGAAATATCTCCGACCCATAGATCTCATATTTTACTAATCTTGAATAGGTGAATCATGAGTTGGTAGGTAAGGTTGATAAGAAAAACAAGTAATTATGAGGGTCAACATTGTGGAATTGCACCACCTTCATTGCAGCGGTTGGATAAAGTGCCGCGTGATCCTGCGAGGAGAGTAGTTTGAATCTCGCTAATGGACGGTATTTTAATTGCGAGTTGGGGTGGTAGGTCATTCACATTAATTTAAGGCGTTTTCCGTTATTTATCGGCTTACGGGTTCACTAGGTCATAAAAAAAAAAACATTGTGGAATTGCAAAGAACGAGGGACATTTATGAATTAAGACTCTATTTATTTCGGAAAAGAATGATTTGAAAAAATATTTTTTTAGAAATAATTATTTATATTGCTTACAAAAATTAATAAATGAAAATCTTTTCCACCATTCATGAAAATTTTTAAATATAAATTATTCTTGATAATAAAAATATTTTTATTAGCTAATTATTTCAAATGATACAAATGATAATTTTTAAGAAAATGCTCTCTTAATCATTAATCTAAAAAATATCAGTCTAAAAGTGTAATAAATCATGTTCTATGAAATGATTTTTTTTGGGGCCTCTTAAAGCTGTCACAGCTATTATTATTATTATTGTTTTTATATTTTCAAGCGATCCAGCAGATTACATGGGCTACCTTGAACATGCAATTAGGAGACCATCTATAAACAGTTTGGATTGCATTTGATCTGATGTGATACTTGTCGCGACCTATTTTTTTGGTGCACCACCTAAAACTAGGTTAATGATCAAGTAAGCTTTTAAACTTATGGGCTCTCCTATCCCATACCAAATCACGACTTAAGTTAAAATTTTTAAACATGCAAAGAGGTTATTATCTAAGAGTCGCTAGAAAATCGGTTTATGGGTCGATTAGACACTTTAAGTAAAATAAATGGAGATTTATTTTACTTTACAACCGTAGACCAAGGGCATGGCAGTTCTGTTTAAATTTTCTAACGCCTCTTTCGATACCATCTCTTTTAGTTTTCAAAATATTTTTCACAGGCGACTTGGATTTATTTTAAGCTAAATCATTATCATGAACGCGAATCACACGCCAAGTCATCTATTATTTAAAACATTCAAATAAATAAATGCATCACACAAAGCAAGCAATCAACTTTTTTTGGATTTTCTTAAAAATTAGAATTCTTTTATTAAAAATGCATTTTAAAACTAAATGACTTAATTTTATTGATATGCAAATTCTAATTAAATGGGCCTATTATGCAAACTAATTAACATGCACCTCATGACCTAATTTCACTAATTAACAAATTCTCGATCAAATGATTCTATTATGCAAACTAGTTAACATGCAATCTAGTATTTTTGCATTTTTATTGAAATTCAGAATTTATGAAAACCCTAATTAATCTTATCTAAAAATAATCTTCTAATCCATTTTGAGATTAATTTGACTTAAACCCTATTCTGTCTTAGAAGACTATTTTTATTTTTATTTTTTATTTTAAAAGAGGATGAAAATGTGCCAATTATATCTAAAACTCTAAAAAGGCTATTTAAGTCTAATCGTAACTCATTTCTTTAAAATATCTAAAAATGCAGTCCTAAAATATTATCTAAAAATGCAATCCTAGAAATATAATCCTAAAAATTTGATTAATTAAACCTACGTGTCTATTATATTAAACCTTAATGTCTATATGCTCATCAAATCTTTTTGAATGTTTTGATTTTTTGATTTTTTTAGCTTTTTTTTTTTTTTTTAAAGTTGAATAATTGTTAAACAATGGTTAAATCTAAACAATTAATATAATCACTAATAAAGGATCAAAATAATTGAAAAAATAGCCTGTCGCCTCACAAAGTTAAATTAACAATTATTTTAACCCTAATCATCACAACAACTTAAAATAATTAAAAAATCTGGTCAAGCCTTAGTAATTCAAATAAGTAATTATTGTGATTGAGATTCTATCAAAAAAAGCCCAGAAATTAAAAAAATAATTAAAATGATCCGACGTCGGAGTCCAAATTAATAATTACATTAATTTCGGACAAAATCCCTATGGATAACGCGTACTAAATTCACAAATATTAACGTCCAACATTACAACTTAAATAGATAAATTAGAATGATATAAAATAAAAAAACAAAATAAATAAAAAGAAAAAAAACTGAACCACCTAAGGAAAGAGGGCTTGCTGCAGCGTTGATGGTGCAGACGCGGCGTCGGCTGAGGGAGGAGCTCCGGAGCGGTGGCGAGCGGCGACGGGGCTGCTGATGGCTGCAGCGAGGCGACGGAGGCGGAGATGCTGGTGCGGGTCGCGGGTCGTCAGGCTCCGGTGAAGGATTGAGCGGCGAGAGGGCCTGCGGGCGTCGCGGGGCGGATCAGGAGTGTTGCAGGTGAGATGGGGCGCGGCGGTGTGGGGATGCAGCAGAGGCTCAGTGCGGGGTTCGCGGGCTGCTGCAGATCACGGCAGCGGCGTCGTTGGATTGCAAGCTGGAGCGGCGATGGCGTCGGCAGATACGCGTTTGGAGCAGGGCTCAGGCGGAGGTGCGGGCGCATCAACGGTGTCCGGGCGGGGCAGCGATGCTGCTGCGCGGCAGGGGCGAGTCCGGCGAGGTGGCGGTGGCGGAGGCGCGGCGGAGGCAACGCGAGCAACTCGGAGACCAACGGTGCAGGGTTGGTCACGCAACAAGGGGAGGCCACGAAGAAGATGAACAGTGGCGTTTCTTTTTGCTTTTTCTCTTTTCTTTTTTTTTTTTTTCTCCCTCTTGTCTATTCGCACGTCCACCTCTGAACTCACGTCTCTTTCACTTTTCAGCCAAAAGCAAAAACTCTTTTTTTTCTTTTCTTTTGACTTTGAAAAGACCAAAAGAAATAAAAAGGAAAACTCCTCCACGGCCTTCTTTTGCACGAATTTTCTTTCGCACGAATTCTGTTTCTTTTTTCCTCTGAAATTTTTTGAAAAAAGACCCCCTGAATACTGTGCAGGTCAACCCCTTTTTTATAGTGATTCCGATCGGCCGCTTTCTATGGAAAAATTTAAACTTCCATCTTCTGTTGTATTAAATCACGAATGCGAATCGGAGGCGTGATTTCGCAATAATCGATTTTTGCGTGATTCCTTCCATTTTATCAAAAATCCTCACATTTGTTCGCCTGATTTTAAAATTGTTGCCGCATTTAACAAAACGTTGACATCTGTCGGAATTTCATATTTCCTTGCATACTTCAATCAAAATCAATTTCCCCCATTTTCATCTTTCTTTTATTTGTTCAAATGCAATTTTATTTTCCAAAATTAGGTGTCAACAATACTCAATCCACCATATAATAATAATAATAATAATAATAATAATAATAATAATAATAATAATAATAATAATAATAATAATAATAATAATTAAACCATGAATTCTTCTTATTTTAAATTATTATAGTAATAAAAAAACCATGGGCAGCCTAGCCGCCAAGAAAAATGGTAGATGCTTTATAAGTTCCAAAATCTTTTGTGGCATTATACCATTGACCATGGCACGATGCATGGATCGACTGATAAGCTATTACTAAAAATAAACAGAGATATCATCCTCGAGCGGATGATTTGGAGAATTTTCTATACTATAATTGTGTTGATTCATAATATTTGTCTCACGGCATGTTCAATGTAATTTTACCCTCTTAATTAATATATAAAAATTAAATTTTTACCATGTGTTACAATTCAATATGTGTTATAATTTCATATTTCAAACAGTAAAAAGAAGTTGTTTCATATAATTTAAGGCTTTATTTATTTTGTGAAAATGAATGATTTGGAAAATATTTTCTAAAGAATGATTACTTGTATCACTTGAAATAATTATTTAATAAAAAAATATTTTCATTGTTTTCTATAATATATGCCTAAATATTTTCATAAACGATAAACATATTTTTCGATTGAGCATGAGGATAAATTAAGGGTTTTAGGTACTTTTCAAATAAACTCAAGTCTTGAGCTTCTTTTGGGTTTTGCAACCTAATCTCAAACTCGATCAAGCATATTAGAAGCTGGGTATGATCAACTCAATCCTATATAGGACTTTCCATCATCTTTAACGTGCCAAGTTACATTAAGTTAAAACTCTTAACAGTTAACACGATCGGTAGGACATGATCGTCATGTACAAGAGACTATAGATTATGTATGATAAATACAAGCTTAAAGTGGTCGGGAAAATTCCAAAATGGGACCCGAAGTATCCTCTTTTTCTCAAATAAGGGTCCAGTA